>CM057384.1:72107500-73452500 GCA_030015415.1 Cynopterus sphinx | reverse complement strand
TTTATTTAATGTCTGCAAACTATTCTGAGCATGTCTGGTCCAGGTAGTCACAATAAATAGAACTGCCTAGTATACAGCTGCTAGATGCATACCTTGTAGAGAACATGGCTGGGAATAGGGGCACATTTGAGAAAGTTTAGGAAGTGGGGTATAATTTTATGAGAAAAAGTATCTCTAACATTCAAATACTTAAAAATAATTAGTACTTGTTTTATTTATGTGTAGGCCCCAGGGAGAAGTATATATTTTCATCTCCTATTATTTCCTTTCCTAAATTAACTGTACTCTTGGGATAACCATTCTTAGGGAAAACAGGTAACTTAGTCATATTTGATCCACAGCATTACAATGATCCATAGATCACTGAAGAATACAGTCTGAGTGGTTACATTCTATGAATTCCATAAGCATGGGTTCCATACACTTACCAATAAAATAAAAATTTCTTTTAAGCTAATTGCTTAAGGGTTTTACCTTAAAGAGAACATTCTAACCAAGATGCATTTGTCATGTACACTTACAGAATATGATGAATTTGTAGTGTGAGCCGCTTGTCTCTTTGACTTAATACTGACAAACATTCATTTTGAAATTTGAAGAGGTAATGGCGGTAGTTACAAGGAAATGAGAAACTTCAAAGCTTCACATTTTCTTGGCATGACCTCTACAACAGCATCTGTTCTTGTCTTTTTTTTTTAATTCTTGAGTAATACTGGGAAGTTGCTAGACCAGATGAACTTCCTATGACCTATTTAGTAGACCCAAACAATTAGCAAATGGTTATTTAATCACTCCTAAGAGTAGATTTATTCTAGACAAGTAGAATATCATGACCTTTTGATTTATTTTATGTAACCATCCGTATACACTTTTTCTTACAATGCCTGGCACATAGTCAGCAAGAGGAGATGATGGTCTAAAGTAAGGCTTTATATAGGATATAGGAACACTGTGCTTTTATTCTCCATTATCCCCAGTTCCGTTTGCTAGACAGTCTTCACCTTTGGGCTCAGTGGGGCTGACCCTGCAGACTCCATTTCCCTGATTATTAGGAGGGATCAATATAAATAGTAGGTAAATCTTAGAAGTGGGTGTGATCATCTAGAGATGTATACAGAATAAGAAAAATAAAAATGTGGCATATTAGGTACACCTGTGTATAAAGAGTGTGTGGAGGAAGACAAGCCCAGGATGGAGAATGAGGTTTAATCACTTAGGTGGTTAAAAAAAAAAATCAGACAAAGGGAGAATCACAGAACTGATAGGAGGAGGAAATATCAAGGAGGAAGAGACCAACAGCATCAAATGGTATGAAGAGGATACTGGAAAACATCTATCAAATTTGTTAGTTTAGAAGTTGACAGTGACATTACTGAAAGCAGTTTCAGTGGAGTGGTGGGGGAGAAAAAAACAGAACAGAGAAAGTTAAAAAGAATTGGAGGTAGAAAAGTTTAGAAAATGAATATAAGCTACCCTTTCTAAAAGTTTAGTTGTGGCAAAGCTAAGTATAGCAGTAGCTGAACATTTTTTAATAAGAACTATAAGCTTAAAAATACTTTGATAGAAAAAGTCACTAATGACCTAAGACTCTATACAATTGTTCCTGGGAACTCAAAAAAGCAATTACTACTCCTCATCCATTCTCTTTTTTGGTAACAATACTATTTATTTCTTAGTCATTTCCAAAGCACCTACCTGAAAGTCAATCTAACAGAGAGAAGTAAAGAGAAATTATGTATCTGATTTTTTTTCCTTTCTACCAGTCACTTACTGAGATTTAAAAATGTCCCTACATCCTCACAGTAGAAAGCATATTGTGTCAGTAGTTTGTGTTTAAATAACACAGATTATGGTAAAATAATCTGTCAACAACACGTTCTGTCATTGCTTTCTTACTAAAAATGTTGTTGTATACTACCAAAACTGAAAGGAAATTATAGACAGAAGTTTATATTATTCTGTCTTTGTTTTGGAACCTTTAGCAATCCTCTTCTAGTCTGTTTTCTACTTCTATGAAGTAGTTCAACTTACTCTAAACCCACTTTATCTGAAGTCCTGTTTAAAGTGCTGGTGAAGAAAGATCTGGTAAACTCATTCACACATGCAAAAGCAGCCTAATGTGTTACCTCTCCCAAGAGGACTGCATACCTGAGACCTAAAGTCCAGGAATGAATTTCAAATTGAACAATTTTAGTTGTGTAGGAGGATGAAACATTAATGATTTTTAGAGCTAAGCATGGTCCTACCAGAGTATCACAGACAGAACCAATCCTACCTAAAAATAAAGCCAATACTACATAATGTTTTCAGTTAAAAGAACATTTACTCTCAGGAAACAGATTTCTATAATGTAAGGGCAAGTTCATTTTTTCACTGAAATTTTAAAAATATATTCCAGTGTTAAAAATAATCACTTAAAAATATATGCCATATAGGTTAAATATAACTAGCCTATCTTGAAAAGTCACATAAAGGATCTTTAAAATATATAGACTGACTGCAGTAATTTTCATATAATGACAGGCTAGTTTACAATTTAATTAATAATTATATATGTAATTTAGTTTTAATGATGAAAAATTTGCTATTCTATTATTTTATAAGTAAACTATCTTGATTGACTATCCTTGATTTGGGATCTTCAAATGTAAGGAATAAGATTTAGATTTGTCCTTTGTGTTTTTCAAACATCATTCTCCTCTAAAATTATTCTCATGAAATAGCTAACCATTGCATACTAAAGTCAAATAGAAAGCATAGTAATTTATCCTTAGTTTGAACTGGGACTTAGAATCTTAAAAAAAATTATTATTGATTTAAGTAATAATAAAATATATTTGAAAACAGTATTTAGTTATTACTTGAAGCATTACTTATGGAGTATCAGTATGAAGCTCATTAAGTTTCTCCCTTATTTTTTACTTCACTGACTTTTTATTTTATTTTTCTATCCTCCTATTTAACTTTTCTTTCCTAGAAAGATAGATTATTAAAACATCAAGGATCTTTTAGGAATGCTTGTGTTTCTGAAAGCTCAGTCTTCTCTGCTATATCCCTTGTGTTTTTGGCATAAGCCAGTTACACATCAAGACTGAAGAGCTATGCAATGGTGAAAATCTAGTTCAAGAGCCAAAATAATGGATAAATAAATTGGGTGGCAAAAATATTGGAGAAGAAAGGTAAGCATTTGAAATTACACAGGCTTTCTCATGACAGAAAAAATTTATTTAACTTGACAATTTAACAAGATATATCCTGTGCACTTTTCTTCAAAATACATTCCAAACTTGAGAATCATAGCAGGAGCTACAGGGAAATTTCACAGGGATTACTGAAGAGAGGAAGAGGCACAGAGTTAGTGGAATGTTAAAGAGATGAATTTACCTACTAACAAGGGTAATTTAGAATGACCCTTAATTATAAGATAATGCAGTTTTGTAGGCATTTTTGATTATCTACAATGTTAGGGGGGAAAATTCCTATTACTTCTTGCATTTACTATATGGTAATTTTGAAAAAATATCAGTAGAAGATTCTATAATCCAAACAAGTAGCTTTAAGAAATGAGAGTGGTTTGCATGGTGTAAAATTACAGAAAAATATCTCGTGAAGATTTAGGAGGACTCATTATTTGTCAGGTTCATAATGTGGCTTATGTTGAATATGGATGATTTTACTGTACTATTATAACATATATAACAGTAGTATTAATTGTTCCAGCTTTGGATTTCAGAAGAGAAGGTAACTGCTCTAAGGCTTAACTCATTTTGGAGAGTTGAAGAACTGCATTTAAAGCATCCCTAAATGTACATCATCACATGATTCTGAACAACAGAAAATCCACTGGGAGAGAGCCAATTCACTTATCTAGCTAAGCCTGGTGAGGAGGATACTTGGGTGATTTCAGAGGAGGATATATTGCTAATACTTGCCTCTGGCTTAACGAGGGGGTAAACCCTAAGCAATGCATGTCAGGCAGAGCCCTATGGGCTTTACTTATAGTTAGATATCTGTTTATATCTATATCTATGTCTAAAAATCATCTTTCTACATCTATTTAACTTAAAAACATATTAAGGGTATATTTGTTAACAACCTTAAAAACATATACAGGGTATATTTGTTAACAACCATAATTGTATTTATTCAGGATGCAGTCTAATGTAAAAAACATCAAGCCTTTTTTCACTCACAGAAACACCATTTTCAGAAGAGGGGACAGTGGTTGCTACCATTTGTACTTTGATCCTGACCTTCTTCAAATTCTTTTCAGAGTCTTGAACTCTCTTTCAACTCAAACCAAACTGGGCTGGGGAATCTTTTTATAGTATTTTTATAGTATTACTATACAAATTCAATTTTGAAACATCCTACCAAAAATACAAAATTTGGGAAAAAATGAGTTATATATAATATATTACTTGTATTCACCCAGTTTTGTTTCATTTTACGTTTTTTTGTAACTAATCTGCTGTAAATAGATAACCAATAACTTTGCATTATCTGAATAGAAGAAAAACCATATTGGTGAATGGCCAACAATATACTGTTTGCCTTGTGTAGAGCCAAATGTACTAAAATGTACTAAAATAAGTGAACAAGATGTACCAAAATGAATCCACTGTGAATTTTATACTAAACTCGAGGTGTTATGGGACCATTATTTGCAAAGTTTAGAGGAGTGGCTGTTTATACAGGTGGCTAAAGAAACAACTACTCTAAACATTTAAATAACCAGATCTAATAAATTTCTCAATAATTTATTCTAGGGACTAGAAATGGCAGTTGGACACCTGAGATACCTAGAGAAATCACAAGTAATTAGAAGGTTATTTTTAAATGAGTTGCTAGATCTTAAATACAAGATTTAAAATGCCATGCTACTGTGATCTAAAATATCAAAGAAGCTGCTTTGTCAATTGTAGTTACTTAAAGGTTATTACCATTGCTCAATATTTTGTCTCTTCTTAATCACTGGCAAAATATCTGGCCTTTTACTAGTAGATTTGGGAAATAAAATAAGGTTCTTTATACATATTAGCAAGCTTCATTTACACTTAAGGATGTGTCTCTTAAAGCTATTCACTGCAAGGTGCATAATCGTGCAAAAACATGGTTTGCCTAGTAGTAAAATGAAGATAAGAACTATTTATTTCAAAGGACCACCTGGGGATTAAATGATAGAGGTAAAATGTTTAACATATCTTTTACAAAGCAAGCTTTCAATAGATTTTTGTTATAATTAATAAATGAGATTTTCTTTAGTTACTAATACAGTCTGGAAATTTCAACTATATGCAGTAGTCACTTAAATGAAACTTATTCTGAATAATCCCTTTTGTTATGACTTTTACCCAGATCAGCAGAATCACAAAATTTTTCAAGTTAATCTAGGAGTAAGTTTTCTTTTCTTACTCCTCCAAACCAGCAAAGAGGAGAAACCATTTTTCTAAACCCAATTTACACCAATGTTTATTAACAGTTCTCTCTGACTAGCTCAGAAACTTCTCTTAGGTAACTATAGCAAATCCATCTGTACTTTAATTCAGCACAACCAATATCTATTGAATGTTTACTAAATTCAAAGCATGAGTAAAACATGACCTCTCTTCTCAGAGAGTTTGTAAGCTGTGTCTAATTTATATCATTAACCTAGACATTCAGTTTATGTGAGTCAGCAAACTTTGAAAGGCCTACTACCTTCATAATGTTACCAAGAACCTTTAAATTTAGATTAATCTGAATTGTTGTTAACCTTAGCAGACATATAGCCCATCTTTTCAAATACCATGTGTCTTTATTACCATATTTACAGATGAGGGAACCAAAACAATGAGGGTCAAGCGAGCTGCTCCTTGATTAAAGAACCAAAAAATAGAACTCACTTTCTCTTCTGTTTAACTGAGAGCTCCATGGATAATAAATTGTGAACAGTTGAAATTAAATGGAAATAGTAAAATCTGTAGCAATTTTGTGATAGGTATTCTAGTTAATAAAGGATGCCAGAAGTAATTTTACTTATGTGTAGTATTTATTATACCCTAAAAATGGTATGGTTTGTCTCAAACAATGATTAAAAAATAGAAATAGTATCAATCAATGGATATATTTTCTTTCTAAATTTACTGACAAAAAAAAAGTGCAGATGGTACCCCAAATAAGAGACTGGCTTGGACCAGTATCTTCTCTGTGAAAATGACTAATATATCACTATACTTCTGCCAGAACTACATAAAGAGACTGCCAAAAATGATCATATCATTATCAGCTAGTTTTCCCAATTGTTCACTGTTTCTGTCACATATGGATCCTCTGAATTGTAGAACTCCTACATAAAGAAACCCTAATATCATTATAAAACATGAACTTCTGTATGTTTTTAAAATGTTTTAAGGAAACTGCATTTGTTCTACAGTAAACAGACATATTTTCCTGGTGTCATTAAAAAATAATAATAAAAATGCAAAAAAAAGAGACTCAAGTTTCAAGTTATATTGGTAAAACCAATTAGTATACAAAGAAATTTGATCTAAATGTCTTTATAACCAATAAGTTTTGTTCTTTTACCTACTTTAGATTTTTAGCTAACAGCCACCTACCAAACATCTAGCACTAACAATTTAGTCACATAAGATCATTGATTTCTCTTAATTTGGAGGCTGAAATTGAATGATAATACAATGAACCTTATTCCCATAATATACCCTATGGCATTAAAATAAAAATAATATGAAATAAGAAGCTTGTCTGGTTATGCATTATAAAATAAGCATCTTTTAGCTTCTCGTTAGTTCAAGCCACTAACCCTAAAGTTAGTTGTTTTTTCCATGACTATACATATCTTTGTAATCAAACAACAAGGAACTGAACAATGATTCAGACACATATTTACACACATACATAAACGCACATGCACACATATATACATATATAAACACTATCTTTTATACTGCCATCTATAAAATAACAGAAACTGAGATGTAGAACACCTTTTTATGTAACATATTTCAAGATAAAAATGATTATTGAATAAAGAAAAGTTTAATTTGAAAAGTAGTCTTGTGGAATGGAAGAAGGTTCAATAGGTAAAGCATAGAGGATTTTTAGGGCAAGGAAAATATTCTATATGACACTGTAATGGGGCATCTATGACACTGTGCATCTGTCAAACTCATAGAACTTTACAGTGCGAAGTGAACCTTAATGTATGAAATTTAAAATGAAACATTTAAGAAGTCAAGAGATCACAAGATGAATGCAAAAATAGACCAAAGAAATCTAACTATAGTACAGATGTATGAAATAATCTCACTGAAAGAGCTAAAGGGAAAGCTCTGACCGAAGTAACTAGAAATGAGTAGTCTCTGTAAGACTAAAAGCAAAAGGAATTGTGCATAAGGACTGTACCCTAAACCATAACATTGACAAGGGTTAACAATTCTGAAACTATTATCCATTTATACTGGAATTGAATACCTCAGTAAATGAGTGGTTGATTGTCAGAATCAGTTTTCCCACTGTTGGAATGAGATATTATAGACAAGCAAGAAAAGACTACAATGATTAAAGTGGTAATGGATTAGAACTGGAGATATCAGTTTGAACTTAATATAGTAAAAGATGAGGATATGCATTTATGTATTTATGTATGTATGTTTTTTTCTTGCTCTGTCAGCTGAAAGGGCCTAAAAGCAATGACATCCTATAAGCACTGAGTATAATTAGTACCAGATCTTGGTTTATAATAACATTCTCCAATGAAATGATCCAGAGTTGCTTAGAAAAATGGCTAATTCTAGTACTGCACATGAAATACACAAAGTTAGGCTAGAGTATATTGTTTTGCCATAAAGTAAGAAAATGATAAAACATATGCAAACAGTCAAATAATGGTAGAGGTATGTCAAAAGGACGTAGGAACCAACAATTCCCAATGACCAGAACCGATATGACTTGAGCAACAAAATAAATGAAATAGTATTGGTTTATAGCCCAAAATGTAAAATAAATATTCATAAGTCCATTCTGATATATAAATGATTGAATAAATGAAGAGAAAAAATAGACAAATCTCCCTTGCAAGAGAATTCCAAACATTGTAATATAAACACTTCATCCTCAACGAGGTGAAGGGTAATTCTCCACTTTTCAGTTTCTCATCATAATTTTCTTCTGAATAATACAGAACAAAAACAAACAGCAGAAATATTTTTTAAAAGTTATCATTCAATGGAGAAACTTGACCAACACTACCTCATCCGGGTGATCAAGGTCAACATCAACAGTAATATATCATGTTGATAGTATGTACCCTTGATATATTATGAGGAAAATGGCACTTTGCTTCTATGGTCTCCTTCCTAAAATTTCATAACATCAAGTTAATTGCAATAAAAATAATCAGACAAATCCCATCTAAGTGTCATTCTACAAAACACCTGACCAGCACTCCTCAAAACGGTCAAGGTCATAAAACCGAAGAATATCTGAGGAACAAAGTCGAGAGGAGTCCAAGAAGACATGACAATCAACTATAAGGATCTTGGAAAAGAAATGGATATTAGTTAAAATGTAAGTAAATCTGCATAAAGTACAGACTTTAGTTAGTATTGATGTATACTATTATCGGTTTTTCAATTATTTTAAGTATTATACTAATGTAAGGTGCTATTAATGGACTACACTGGGTGTGAGGTATGTGGGAACTCTCTGTACTGTCTTTGCAACTTTTCTATAACTAAAAATCAATTCTAAAATAAAGTCTACTTTTAAAAAGTGGTCTTATGGATGAATTAAAATATAGGTGAGCTTAAAAGTGCTGTATTATTGAGTATAAACTAAGTAGAGGGTGTAATTTAATAGAGCAGGGCTCAGTGGAAAAGGTTTTTATTTGAACATTGACTTGAAACCCCTGTTTGGCCAAGCAAGTCAAGGCTCCAACAGGAATGCGAGCTGTCACAGTGCCATGGAAGCAGATGGACATGAGTGCACACAACTGGGAAACAAAACCCCAGGACTAGTTGGAAATAATCATAGGATTCCCACCTTGGGATGTCCAAACTGTGACAGACTTTTTGTTTATTTTTTATTTTAGTAAATGCAGTTTAATAAATTAATTTCAAAGGATATTATAGGTAACATGCACATTCAAAATTGTTAATTAGAAAACAGTAAAAGCTCTTACTGACTTGAACAATGAACTTACTTCTGCCTTTAAAAGAAGTTTCAGGTTGTTTTTAACACCATGTATTGTAGGGTCTCCTCCAGCTCAATCATTTGAAGATTTTGTGAAAGACCTTGTATCTATTTTTAAAAATTATATATTTTTAAAAAATACTATTGTGGTAAAACTACAATGACCTTAAGAGAACAGAGGACACCTTCCCAAACTATACTAGGGTGTTATCAGGTAGATCTCCCAATTTCAGTTATCAGGTTCTTTGAGTATTAGGCTATCTGTTTATTGAGCATATAGCAGAACTTATCATCACTGGAATTATATAGATAACAAGTCTTACAAATACAACCCTAACTGCATTATATTTACGTTGTTTCCAAAAATAACCTTGCTGCATATCACAATAACTTTGTCCATTTATATTTTCACTTAAATTGTGTTACTAAGTCACATATAGAGGTGTCTTTAATATTTTTCATCATATCTCTAACATAAAATTTTATAGCAGTTGACACAGCCACAATACTTATCAGATCCTTTCCAAGTGCTTTATGATAAAAAAAGAGTAAATTTACAAAGTAATAAGCAGTTTTCTGAGGCCCAATTTAAGTTGTCCACAAAAATAATTTCCCCAAAGACTTTTCTCCTTTTTGCCGTTATGTTTCATTTTCCTGGTGAAATTTTGTATGTTTCCCTCAGAAATATGCCAGGAATATCTTAAACCAGAGAAGTGGAGAGTGATAGAATGTTATGAATTTTGTGACAAACAATATAGTGGTTAAAAGCACAGACTCTAGAACCATACTTCCCAGTTCAAATCTCGAACCCTTTATACACTAGCTGTGTAACACTGAGTTACTAAACCTCTCTTTGCTTCATTTTTTTTAATCTGAAAAATGTTACCTTGGCATAATTTAATAGTATGCTATCTACCACTAATGCAGGTAGGAACTATTCTACAAGGTTATGTGCTTAACATAGAGTAAGCTAAAGCTTCATTGAATGAAGGAGTAAATGAGCAAATGAACAGCACTACTAGAAAAAGTCAGAATGGATATGAACAATAAGAAATATGAGTGGAACCAGTAGAAATTTTGATAACTAAATGGAACTTTAGCAACTATAATGATAGTAGAAATATATTTGCAATATTGCCCAGCACTGGACCCAGTGGAACTAATATTGTCAACAATCTTTCTGGAGATGTATCTTAAATGTTAAGCCATGATTTTTCTAAACTTATTTCCATTCAAGATGAAACTTCATCAGCTTCACACCTAATATAGGTGGTTCACAGGCTTTCAGTAAATTTAAGGTAATTTATGATTTCATCTTTCTCAAGTAATTTTCAATCAAGCAAAGTTATCCAACAAGACTGAAAGTTGCACATGGAAACATTTTATTTTAAGGTGTCATTAGTATGCATAAATTCACAGCCCCTCCCAATCTCTATCCATTTTTTGCAAGTAATTGAAAAAAGTGACTCAACATATGTGGATACCAGTTTTTAGGTTAGCAAATGGGGCATGGCATCTTAAATGTTTTAAATGTAGAATATTAACTGTGTATTTTTAAAATTATTTTATTATTAGTTTCGAGTATACAGTACATTGATGAGACAATGATATAGTTTATGAAATGATTGCCCTTCCCTCTGACTCTTTACATGTAGCCATTGCATTAATGTTAACTGCATTCCCTATGCCATGCTCCCCATCCCCGTGACAATCTATGGACTACTAATTTGTACTTCTTTAACCCTTCACCATCTTCTCCCATCCCTCAAACCCCCTCCCCTCTGGCCGTCACCAGATTGTCCTCTATATTTGTGAGTCTATTTTCAATTAGATTTGTTTTGTTCCTTAGATTCCGCATATAAGTGAAATCATATAATATTTCTCTTTCTCTATCTGACTTACATTGCTCAGCATAATACTCTCTAGGTCCATCCATGTTGTTGCAAATGGTAGGATTTCATTTTTTTAATGTCTTAGTAATATTCCATTGATATATGTACCATAACTTCTTTTAATTTAATTTCCAATAGTAATCCTGATTCTCTTTTCAAAATAAAGATAACATCCTGTGGTAAACATGAAAAGCAAGAGGGTATCATAGAAAGCATTTTATATATAGTATGAGGCTGGACATCTGTTTCTCATTCTTCTTATTAATTATATACAGGTAATGAATTTTACTTAGTTCACTTGGCCTCAATTTTGGCATCCATAGATAAAGAGTAATCTTTATATACAAAAGCAAAAGCTTAACCAGACTTTGCATTCACTTACTACTAAGCCCCTACAACATGCCAAGTTCAGGCTTTTTCCTACTCCTTTAACTGTATGAGACCCTACATACATAAGAACTGGGAAAGGAACATAGCTGCAACCATGGTGGGTGACATGGGGTTATGGCTACTTACTCATGCAGCTTACTTGGACAGCTGGTTCTTCCTGGGCTCAATCCCAATGTGCCATTTTCATCTTAGCATGGGCTAATGCTGAGTTCCTCTGACTTTGACTTAGCAGGTCAGAGAAAATCAAGCTTAAAATGAGCACTTCTGGATGCATGGTCACTTGGCATTTGCTCCAAAGTCAAGTATTCCATCTCTACCAGGGCCCAGTAATATGTCAAGGGTATTTCTCAAAAAGTATGTAAATTCTGCCACATGTGGCATGGCTTTGTTCCAAATTCCAGGAGCCCACATTGAATTCTCCCACTGGGCCTTGTCATAATCCCTACACTGCTTCTTTTCCATTACTGACACCTCCAACACCTTAGAGTCAGCAGGATCTTATAGCCCAAGTAGGTAGGCTGAAGCATTGCAGCCTGAACTTCTGCAGAGCCATTTTCTGATCCCAGCTCCACTTAAGGCTGGCAGCTTTCCATGTCACCCACTATTGCACTAAGGCAGTATTCCTAGGAATACAATATGCTGCATGCAGAAGCCAAAAAAGATCTTCCAGGTACTGTGTTTCCTTTTTCATTTTGGGGGATGCAAGATGCAGCAATTTACTTTAGAGGAGATATCCTGGCACATTTCTGACCACTGTACCCATGAATTTCATAGACGTGGCAGATGCCTAAAACTTCTCAGAGTTTATCCCTCACCCTCTAAGTATAGGTAGGTGTTTTACCAAATTCTCCAACATTCTAGCCACCTCTTGCTCATCCTGTCTAATCAGTTTGATTTCATTGTTGTGGATTTCAGTTACATTCTGTGTAATATTCATGCAGTTCAGATATCTTTGGACCATGACAAAGCAGGACAGTTAAACATAACAAAGGCAACTGGGATATGCAAAGTGTTTCTGATCAATTTTCTAACTGGAATGGGGAAAAGTGATTTTAGCAAACCACCAGCCATATACCATGTACCTAAGACTTTAATAATCATCTCTAACTCTGGTACTATATAGCGAGAGCAACCACGAGCAAGATGAACACTTGGTTACATCTGCAGTGGTCTACAGTACTCTCCAAGATGGGGTTTCTGTAATCTCAAATAAAAGAAAATATACTAAGATAAATACAGTAAAATGAAGAGAAAAATGGTAAGGACTATCACAAATGCATCTTTCGGGTCTTTAACAGTGTCACTAATCTCCCTCTAACGTCACTATCATAGTTTTTATTCCACAAACCAAAGACCCAGTGTGGGTTTTGTTCCAGTTGCTGAGTGTATCAATTCCAGTTATAAACGTTAGTATCTGGGAAATGACCACTGAGTGATCCACTGACTCAGTGGCTGCATTGTAAACTGTTTCTTATCTAGGACTCCCTAATGGCCCACACTCTAAATGGGGTGCTGTGATACTTTTAGTGTTTAAATGCTACCGCATGACTATTTCTCTGTATGCTCAGCATCCCAAGGATGTTAACGATCCCAATTCTGTGACTATCTACCCTACAGTCAGTCTTGACTGAGTTGGAGAGCCACTCCTGAACTTCTTAGAGATCTTAGTATGCCTCTCCCTGGTGTAGTCCCAATGGCTCAGGTGGATCCAACTTCCTGTGAGCCTTTCTGTGGAACAGAGTTGTCTAGTGGGTCCTCCCTCTTTATATGAGATATTCATCTTAAGATACCCAATTCCCTCAGACACTTTATTCTTTCTTTTATCATCTTCCAAGGCAACTCAGGATTTCCACTTTGCTGAGCGTTGAACGTAACTTTTCCCAGGCTTCCACGGTCACTTTAGAAGCAAGATTGCCCTATTCCCTTGGGCTTCCTATTAGGGTTTTAACGCTATGTCCCAAGAAAGTGCTCCCAAATCAATGTATTCTTCCTATCCAGTCTTACATTCTGGCCTTCTTGATTCATTATGTACTTACTCTTCTGGCTCTTACTGGTATATGCTAATAAATTATTATATTTCTTTTTTCTCTTCCCTCCTTTATCAGGTCCAGCACATCCACAGCTGGCTTATACAGAGATTTAATCCCATTTTGCACAGTGGCAGCTGAGATAGAAGGTGAGAGCAACTCTCACCTATTAGCTTGTTGAGTAGCATCCAGCATAGGGAAGTACTAGTTGTTACTAGGGAAAGGAGACAACTTTTGTAAGTCTGACGAGTCAATGGGTTCCATAAAATCAACAACATTAAGAGAAATCAGATGTCTTATGCCATGTTTCAAGGTGCTAAGATTTTCCTACCATGGATCTAACCTTTGCATAACAGATCTGCCTTGGCTGAGGATTCAGAATTCTCTGGAACTCTAAAGCCCTAACAATGACATCTTCAGGCTGTTGCTCAGATATATCTGCTCTTCTACTCTGGAGGATAATGATCTTCTTAATACAGTACCATGGAGACCCTTTGGTTGTCATGCAGCCATTAACCACTCTTAGTCTGTTATTATCTCTCTTCAGGGCATCTATACAATAACCAGTAAACTCCTGTCTTATTGGCATTGTTTCCATTTTTTTCAAATTTTTATGTTATGCACCTGCCGGAGCATTTCTCTCCAGGGATATTTCCCCAGATCACCATTAGTAAAACCTTTAGCAACTGAACTGCCATCATTCACCAGGAACTATTCATGCCCAAACTACCAACCAGAATAGTATCCTCTTTACCCATCAGGCAGTAGGTGAGACAGTTTCAACTCCTACTACAGCCACTCTCTGAACCACTTCTGCTAGTGCAGATTCTCCAAGAAGTCAATGACAGGGCAGGGTTAGATACAAAAAAAATCTGTGAGGGAACATAGGAAGGGAAATAGGAGTCTGAGAAAGCCATCAGACTATGATACAGATCTGACCCTTTTGAAGGAGAATAGGAAGGGAGTAAGTATGGTGGAAAAACTTTAGACTGCAGTGCAATTCTAAGGAAGTTTAGCAAGGTGTTGAGAGTCCTGGAGACAAAATCAGAGTGTTCCTATGTCTCTCCCAAATGGATCAGCCTAATGGATCAAGCTTAATGTTCCACCACATCCATCATCAGCTGGGAGCAACCTGTGGGGAGATGCAGCCTCAGGGCGAGCATGGGGATTCATTTCAGAGCACAGCAACTGAGGCTATGGGTCAATGATGCTCTATAGTCTGAGATCTAAGAGGTGCATTTGCATGGCTACCACAATAGTTAGCATTCGTTGAAGGTGTAAAACATTCCAGTTACCATTCTAAGCACATTGTAGGCAATACTTCATTGATTCTACAACACAACACTGTGACATTGGTTTTTCAATTATTCTGTTCTTATAGATGACACAACTGAAGCTAAGTGGTTTGCCCAAGTTCACATAGCTGGAAAGTGGTAAAAACGGATGCAAATATAGGTCTCTCTGATTGCACAGCTAAATGCCTTTAAACACATGTTCCCTGTCCTCAAAGAGCTTTGATTCTGCCAGGTAAAGAGACACGGAAATAGACAAACATAATAAAACATAATTGCTCGTGATTACAAAGTGTCTATTTTTTTTTTTTTTAAAAAAGAGGCTGCTTCAGCCTATCTGAGAGAATCAAAGAATGTACAGCTTTTACCTAAAAGAGGATGAGGTATTTGTATAGAGAACAGAGGAGTCCAGGGAAACAGAGAACAATGTTGAATAGGAAGAAGACATGTAGGAGCCTCACAATGCTAGTTTTGGCATGGACTTAACATTTTTAAACTATGTGAAGCAACAGCAATGTTCTGATCCTTCTCAAAAGGTTAAAAATGTGAAGGCTTGTGTTCAGCCCAAAACCCTACCATCAGAAAACTTTTCCTACCAGAAAAAGTTTCAATAAATACTGCCAATGCCAAAGAGGCCAGAAGATGCTAATCACAGCAAAGAAAAATACAGACAGTGAACAGTCAGTTGAAGAGAGAGTGACCTCTAAAGCAGCAGCAGTAGCAGCAGCAGGCATTGCCATCTCCCGAAGAAAACTAAAGACAGCCTTTGGAGAGAATGTGCAAAAGAGGCAAAGTCTTCTGGAGAAGTCAATTGATTCATAGTTGGTACTAAAAGACAGGTGGAAACAATAAAGACAAATCACTGCCCACATTTAAAGTATACCCCTGGTGCTAAAAATAAATACCTCATTATCTGTATAAGGAAGAAACAGCCCTGAGAAAAGAATTTGGGCTGAATAAAATGGAGACTTCTTTTTACATTTAGAGCCAACTTAATAAATGTTAAAATTCCGATTCCCAAGTATCAGAATTTTAAATGGCTATACTTATGGCATGACCCAGCATTCCCACAAATCATTCTTACAGAAATTATAGCATGAATACATGTAGATGGATATATAAATATCCAATGAAGTATTGTTTGCAAATGGAAATAAACACTCATCTGGGAGAATTATTACCCTATGGTATATCAAACATATCAACAGGGAGAGGTTATTTATGTGTTCAATAAACACTTAGTGAGAAGTTACCATAGGACAAGAATTGTGCCAGGAGCTAAGGACACAAAAGTGAAAAAGTCTGATGTGATCCTTACCTGTTTAGAGGTTGGAATCTGGAAAAAAGGCAGATAAATACCAAGTAAATGAAGCATGAAGACAAAAAGTTAAATGAAATACATGATGGAGAATAATGGGAATGGGGACAGGGCGAAGAAGGAGAGTAACTTTGCTATGTAGTTAAGTAGGGTAATAGAAAATCCTTTTGAGATAATATTGAATGTGAAATCTAAGGAATAAATAGGAAAAGCATTGCAAAAAGAAAAAGAAAAGAAAAGCAAAACAGTGTTCTGGGGAAAGTGAGTAAGAACAAGTGGCAAAATGCAAGAGAGCGAAGCTACATGTGAAGATCATATTCACGAGTAGATGAGAGGGTATAGGATCCAGCTTACAAGTGGAGGGGTGATGTTCACTATGAAGAGAAACACTGCCTAAATTTTAATGTAAGAAAACAGATAATTTGAATGACTATGTGGGTAGGCATATGTCTATTTATTGGTCGGAAGATGAGGGAATTAATTCTAATCTACTATTTTCTATTTTCTTCCATAAATTATATATGGGTGGAAGATGGAGAGGTGTAAATGTGTGAGTGAGGTGGAAGGTGAGAAAAAAAAATAAGTTCCCAAGAAGTAAGAAAGAAGATCAATTTAAAAATACATAGCAGAATTTTCAAGGCAATGTTCAAAGTCCATAGATAATTGCATATAGTGCAGATATGCATATTAATTATACTTGCTGTATAATATACTTCATTCTCTTTGTTTGACTTTCTACTTGGCAATACCTCCAGATTTAACACATGTGGGAAAAAAACTGTGGAAATGGCAAATATAAAACAATTAAAAACATAATGATATTTAAATAAGAATATATACATTATGAGCAACCATGTAAATAATGCTAAATAGAATTACATTCAAATTATTAAAATAAATAAATTTGCAAATGAAATATGACTCATTTTAACATTATTTACCAAAAGAAATAAACTAAAATAAATCTCTTCCTAAAATAACTTTTTAAAAAATGTTACCTTTTAAAGTGTGTCAGATGTTTTTTTCCCCCAAACATATGGTCAGGTAGGAAATTTAAAATAAAAAGCAGAAGTCTTTGTACAGTCTAAATATAGATATAGTAATGCCAGGCTTTAGCTGAAATTTCTCTATATTTAATCTGTAATGGGTCCCGTATTCACTTTTTAAAGGTTTTATTTCAAAAACATAATATAGCTAATTAAAATGCCAATTCACAAAGTTTTCATATTTTCTTAATTTTTGCTTGCTCCATTTCTACACACATGTATGATGAAGACCTCAAAAGTTCACCCATTCATAAAATATGATGACAAATCATGAAGTAGAAACCAAACATGATACTTTGAGCCAAATAGAAACAGAATTTGAACCAGTGTTAAAATTCTAGATATTTTTAGGTTATTAAAATAATCTCTGTACATGTAGTTCAAAAACTTTATTGTGTATCATAATTACTTAAATTTTTTGAAAAGATATATTCTTGGGCTCTACTATATAGTTATTGAATCAGAACCTCTGTAAGAAGGTCTAGGAATCTGCCTTTTTTAAAAAAGTTCCCCCAATTTTTTTGAAGTAAAGAATTGGACCACATGTTAAAAAACTATTGCTAGCTCATTTTTGAATTATATTTTAGACTGATGACTTTTGCACAAAAGAGGTAAAAAATAATCAGTTACCCAATCAAACTTTTGATTTTTGATAATACTGTGCATTGATTGTCTGATCAAGGTTTGGTAAAATTAATACATTGTAGAATGGTTAAATGTCTGGGAAATAAACATCCCAAACTCAATCTCCATTTATAAATTTGATTACAGAGTGTCTATAAAGATATAATATTGGTTCATGACATTGGTATTTAGTTTCTAGAATTATGAAAGACAAGAAGGAACTGGGTTTTTGTTATACACTGCAGGTAGCTATTGGATTGAGAACAGTTTTAATGAAGGCTATGTAACACATATATGATTGTCATGGTGAATAAACTATAAAACATGTGATAAGAAAAAATTATATCTGCATTGCTAAGGCTGACATAAGAAGTGGTTGAAACACTACACCAAAGAAGCCAAACCCACCCACCCCTAGGTTGAAATCATTTTCATCCAGAGAAGGTAAAACAGTCAGATCTTTATTCCAAGGTACTTACAAATTCTTAGGGAAAACTGGATACCTGAATAAATGATGCTATAAGTGATCTGATTCCTGAGGAGAGGCACGAAGCTTGAAAGACTTTAATTGCCAATCCCGAGACCTACACTAAACAATAGGATAACCACTATCTATATGTGGCTACTGTACTGGAATGTGGCTAGTGCAACTGAGGCCCTAAATTTATAATTTTATTCAATGTCATTTAATTTAAATTTAAATCTAGAACTGAACATCCACATGTAAAAAATTAATCTCACACCCTTCACAAAATTTAATTCAGAATGAATCACAGATCTAAATGTAAAATGCAAAACTATGAAACTCCTAGAAGATAACATGAGAAAATCAAGATGACCTTGATTTTGGTGATGACTTTTTATATGTAACACCAAAGGCATAATCTATAAAAGAAATTGATAAATTGAACTTCATTAAAATTGAAAACTTCTGATCTGTGAAAGACATTAATAAGAGAATGACAAGATAAGCCATAAACTATGAGAAAATATTTGCGAAAGACATAATTGATAAAGGACTGTTATCTAAAATATACAAAGAACTCTTAAAACTCAACAAAAAGAAAAAATGCTGATTAAAAAATAGGTGAAAAACTTAACAAATACCTCACCAAAGAAGATATACATAATGCAAATAAGCATATGAAAAGATGTTCCACCTTATGTCATCAGAGAAATGTACACTAAAACACTAATGAGATGCCACCATGAGGTAGTAGAGCAAAAGGAATGCTCATTCTTTGCTTGTGGAATGTAAATTGGCATAGCCACTTTGGAAGACAGTTTACTAAACTAAACATTCTTACCATAGGATTTAGCAATGCACTTCTTGGTGTTTACTCAAAAGAGTTAAAAATTTATTTCTACACACAAATCCGAACACAGATGTTTATAGTAGTTTTATTCATAATTTCAAAAACATGGAAACAACCACAATGTTCTTCATTAAAGGAAAGATAAATAAACTGATATATCCAAACAATGGAATATTATTTAGCACCCAAAAGAAATGAACTATCAAGTCATGAGAAGACATGGAGGAAACTTTTCTGCCTATTACTAAGAGAAATATGTCAATCTGAAAAGGCTTTATGATTCTAACTATATGGCATTCTGGAAAAGGCAAAATTGTGGAGACAGCAAAAAGGTCAGTGGTTGCCAGGAATTGGGTGGAAGGAGGGATAAACAGATGGAACTACTCTGCACAAAACTATAAAGGGGGATACATGTCATTATACATTTGCCCAAACCATAAAACAAGATTGAACCCTAATGTAAACTTTAATCTTTGGTGATAATATGTTGTTTTATCAATTGTAGAAAATGTACCACTCTGTTAGGGGATAAAATAGGAAAGGCTACTCATATTGATAATAGGAGAGGATATTAATATCTGAGTACAGGAGGTATATGGAAAATCTCTGTACCTTCCTCTCAATTTTGCTGTGAACCTAAAACTGCTCTAAAAAACTATTTAAAAAAACCCTTAAATATAAAATCTGATATTTGACTCACCTATTGTAAAAATTTTTAGTATGTTTGAACAACTCAGATATATGTATCTTTGTTTCAACTCTACATTTTATAATATATAAATACAGCTCAAGTATAGCCAATAAAAATTTAGTATCCTAATTGAGAGACACTATAAGTATAAAATACACACTGGACTTTGAAAGTTTAGTATGAGAAAAAGAATGTAAACTATCTCATTAATAATATTGATTATATGCTATAATGTTAATATTTGGATATATATGGTTAAATGTTTAAATAAATATATTATGAAAAATAATTTCACTTGTTTCTTTTTACTTTTTAAATTAAGTTTATTGGGATAATATTGGTTAATACAATTATATAATTTTGGGGTATGCATTACAATTTCACTTCTGTATATTCTATTGTGTAATTACCACCCAAAGTCCATTTTCCTTCAGCTACCATATATTGGATTCCCTTTACCCACTTCACTCTCCCCCCAAAATCATATATTTGGCCCTCTTTACCCCATCTTCCTCTTCCCTCCTCCCCCACCTCACTAGTAACTACTAGTCTATAGTCCTCTTGTAACCACTAGCTTATAGTCCATGTTCATGAGTCTCTGTTTGTTCTGATCATTTGTTGCTTTTAGGTTTATATCCCACATGTAAGTGATATCATGTGCCTTTTTTAAAATGTAGATGCAAGGACATTTAAAATGTCACAGGTGGCATGCATTATATTTCTATTGGGCAGGGTTGCTGAGACAACATTTAATAAGTTGTTACAAATGTCAGTTCCAAATAATTTGCCATGCATTTTTGCCATTACATTGTCCTTTGAGTCAAGACTGAGCTCTTGCATGTAATTATTATGATTTAAATTACATAGGGACATTAAAGATTGCTACTTGTACACAGAAAGACCTGAGAGCAAAAGGTGTTCTTTCAAGTCATAGCAGGATTATGAGTTTACCAGCATACAGACAGATGGTCTCAACAAAATAAAGATATTATGTGTATCAGAGACTGCTGATTTGCTCCTGCTCCCAAACGCCAAGAGGGAAAACGCAGACATAGGAAAGAAGAGTAAAATTAGGATCCACTTAAAGGGACTTCATAACTTGAAAAGGAAGATAATGAGCAACTAGCAACTGTATAAAAGGATATTCTGAGAATCAATCTTTGTGATAAGATGCAAACAAAATTTCTGATACTAAAGAAGTTCTGAAAAATAAGGCAGATGAAAATGAACTTTCGGAAATCTATGCAAAAAGATCAGGACTCTCTTGTACACAAATTATCAATACTCAGAAGTTTCTCTGAAAAACAGAGTGGAGATGGTTGGGGTATTGCATTAAAAACATAGTTATAAGTTGAGTATCACTTTGTTATCTGTGGAAACCAATAGGGAGTTGGAAATTTAATAAGTTATTTTTTGGTAGAAAAATAATGTGTGGCATTTTATGATGTAAGCATTCATTCAAAATATATTTATTCAATGTCTCAATGTAAAAAATGTAGTGTCAAGTGCTTTGGAATATGCAAAGGTGAGCTATATAAAAGTTCTTCCCTCTGATAACAAATAAATGTGTACTCTCAGAAATCACTCTCTCCACATTTACCCACTCAAATCTTCCAATTTCCCTGTCTTGGATTACTGCTTCTGCTCCCATCTTCCCAGGTTCTCTTGTTTGGTTCTCTATTCCTGGAGCAGGTAATTAAAGATTTCCTTTACTAATTCATTCAACACTTCTCTCTGGAGTACTGATGTGGTACACTAGCCCGTACTCTCTACATGCATTATCCTTCATCCGCAAACACATACAGACCATGTTAGAGGAACTCCATCACTTAAAGACCCTGATCAGTTTAGTTCTTACTTATTTTGTAAAATTGTCCACTTGCTGCATGAAAATGTCCTCATTTTATTTGTAGAGTTTTATTTCTAATTAATTAGTTCAATATTTATTTTACAGCTACTATTTGTAGAGCATTATGCTAGATACTTTGGTGGGCAAGGAAAACAGAGTTCTACCCCAAAGTAGTTTGTCAACCGAACTAGAAGGTGAGATAAAAAAAAATGATAAATACGAGTGAAATTTTGTGGGATGGCTTACAACTGCTTTCTTCCCTCTACATTTCTCATCTTTGTATTTTTTGGCTAATTCACATGAGAGCTTTAGTAGTTTTACCTAAGAAGAAAGCAGGGCTAATAAGAGAGGGAAGGTGCTTTGTGTACAAACTCAGGGGGAAGACACAGGAGAGGAAAGAAGAAAAAGATACAACGTCGATTCCTGAAAGAAACCATTTTTGAGCTCTTGTAGGAAGTAATGTCAGAGACAGAAAAAAATTCAGGTGATTTTCCAAGCAAGATTATATAATACTTAGATCATAAAGTAATGCAGTTTGAAGGGCAGGAGAGTGAGGAAATGGAATGCAAGTAATTAAATTCTGCATGAAGTTGGATAACAGATTCCTTTTTATCTTTCTATTATTTCCTAGATATTTCTGCAGTTTTGACTAATAGGTCAAAGAAAAAAATCTATTAGTAGAAATCTCTGTGACTGAGAACAGAAACAAGTATAACACTCACTGAGAAACTTTTTCATGGAGGGGATATCCATGTTGAGGCAACACTTTCAAATGGCTAGTGCAGAAGAATGTGAGCAGTCTTGCTGCTGAGCACATTACAATGCCCCATGGGGCCCCAGAAATAATGAAGACCCCAGGTGGTGGTGCCTAAATTCTGTAATGATATATGTAAGACTGAGCTATGAGTAATTAAAATCTGCAGATAAAGTCCAGAGAACATTCAGATTACAAAATTAAATTATGAAATAATAATGAACAATTTAGAATGAAATATCATTCAGTACAAAATTTCATGATAGAAACTCATGTGTCATGGAATTTCAGAGAGAGATGAAAACAGAAAGAGTCAGTAAAGTTTTTATTCAAGTCCTGGGAATCATATGGGACAATGAAGGATGGATAGTTTTCATGGACCAGGCCAAAATTCATATACTGGAATCTAAATTTCAATTTGATGGTAGGAAATGTGGCCATTGGGATGTTATAAGATCATGAAGATGGAACCCTCAAAATGGGATTACTGCCCTTACAAAAAAGAGAGCTAGCTCTTTCCCTCTTGCCACCATGTGAGCCTGCAACTAGAAACTGGCAGTATACGACCTGGAAAAGAGATGTCACCATGAGCCCAACCATGCTGGCACTCTGACCTCAGATTTCCTGCCTCTAGGACTATAAAAATGTCTGTTTTTAAGCTAACAACAACAAAAAGAGAGGGGGGAGTGTGTGTATGGCGGGGGGGGGGGGCGAGAGAACCCAGAGAAGAAAAAAAAACAACATTGCATTGTTTTGGTGATAAAAATTTTTCAACATGAAAGTCCCAGTAGTATGATAGGTTACCCTATACTACTGGAACTTTCCAAAGTGTGCAAATAAGTCCAAAGTGTTAT
The DNA here is from genome assembly GCA_030015415.1 of Cynopterus sphinx. Classification (NCBI taxonomy): domain Eukaryota; kingdom Metazoa; phylum Chordata; class Mammalia; order Chiroptera; family Pteropodidae; genus Cynopterus; species Cynopterus sphinx. The sequence continues at coordinate 73,429,252 of CM057384.1, read as the reverse complement.
AAGATAATGGATATCAATAAAATGGAGACAGCGAACACTGATCATTCACTATAAAAATTGCCATTGAAAAGAAGGAAAAATTTGAAATGGTGAAGGAAAATATTTCAAGTAAAACTATTTGCTTTTTCTTATCTTTCAGAATGCTTCCTTTTTGAAATATATTTGAAGGTAGAAAACATGAAAGCAAAGGAAAATATGAAACTGAATATGATGGAATTGATCAGTGTGAGAGTAAATTTCTTGGAACTTATCCTTGCGTTGTGCATTTCCAAATTAAGATATCTTTCTGCTGCAGCACCCCACTGAGGTTACTCCTCTTTAAGCAGAAACCCAAGGTCAGTCAGAATGCTTTCATCTCCCCATCAACTTACCAGTCAAGTTTATGATGCCTGAGCTGAAGATTCCTAATTCATTTTTGAAAATATAAATTGACTTTTAGTTACTATTAAGTTAATATGTTATTTTTAAATTGTATGTCATTATAAAGAGACAAAGGAAACTCTTAGTCTGAAGAAATGGTTCTCTTAGGAAATTTTAAGCCCTGAAGTAATTAATCAGGCAAGAAAGAAGGGAATGTGTTGGATTAAAAGGCATGGAGTCTAAGAGGACTTTCAAACTGTTTATAACACATGAGATGCACAACTTTTTATTCTATGAAACTCAGAGATCTCATCTATTTCACTTCCTTTTAATCACAATCACCTGCTTTCATATTGTCTATTTTATATCTTATTACCTTGAGATTCCTAATATGTTCAAGAAGTTGGTAGCTACAAATTAAAGAATATACAGTTAGAAGTCAACCTAAATATCTTCTAAATTAGTAGAAATAGCATTTAGAGATTCAAATTGTATTTTTGATTTAAGTTAAAAAATATAAAACATTTTATCTACTCACATAAAAGTATTGTCTTTTGCCACATTTCTCATAGTTTCATGTAGAATAAGGTAGCAAAAGAAAAATGATGGTAGTTAATCTGGTTTTCTGATTTTGCGATATTTTTTGTGCTTTACAATGCCTCAAACTTCCTTTGAATTAACATCGAATAAATTTTTATATAAAATTCAGAGTATAGTTTGATAACTGTGAAGAAGCCCCAGTAAAATAAAATTAATATCTGCTCTGATATATTAAACCGGAAAACAATATATTTTGAATTCTTATATGTTTTCTTATGTAAAAGTGTATTTTCAAATAACAACACTAAGGTTCTTGGAATACGAAATAATTTAGTCTACTGAAACCATTTGATTGGTGACTTTTATTTCATATTATATCTAAGTATTTTATTCTACTGCCTTCATTTAAAAATGTATTCTTTGTGACAATATCAGGCTATGATTGTAACATAAAAAGTTTGTCAGCTTTTTCTTAGTTCTTAACTCTTCTTCAATGAAAACATGAGAGGAAAAAATACTGTTTAGTTGGTTGTCTGGGCTCTCACAATACCACATATATAGTGTTAATCCCTTAAACCCAGCAAACTGTTTATGTATTAAAAACAATATTTTCCAAGTGTATTGGGTCAAGTAGTTCAAATATACTTAAAATGATACAGAAGGCCCATGTATCTACTACCAAAAGAATTATTAAACTTCTGTTTGCAATGCTGTTTTTTTATGGAACTTTTCTTGGCAACAGATGCAATATTTATAGTAAAGTCTATCACCGTTTATTAATGTTATACATTAGAGTTATTTGCTACTCTAAAATTATATGCTAAAATATGCCTAAGCATTTTCAAATAAAAGAAAAAAATGAACTAATGATTTATTAATTGCATTTTATTATTTTATATAGAATGTGATAAACCTTGAATAAAACAATATAAATACATTAATTCCATTTAGCCTGATTGTGCCAACTATTTATAATGAAGTCTCAGGGGTCCCTTTCTACTTTATCTTCCCTAAAATTGTAAGAAATTTTTCTTCATTTTATTTCTTTCTGCCATTGTTTTAAAAAGTTGCTTTCCAGTAATACATAGGCAAGCAGAAGAACACAGCAATAACCTGAATGTCCATATGTCCATAGTAATGATAAACAACTTGGGATCTTTCAATTAAATGTGAAAAACCTGTCGCAGGTGCAGTACATCTTGCACATGTTATTTGTTGCAAAACAAAATGGATCTAAGTACTAGTCTCAAAGCTCTAATAGCAGATATTAAAGTTAGGTGAACTATTAAATGTACACAAATGATTTAGCTTGCCATAAGTAGGAATTCCATCATTGTATTAGATAATGTTTTTAATGATTGCATAATAAACCTTCAACTCTGAGGAACAGACGTATATATAGAAACACCCAACAACTCAATAGCTTAATTAGAATCTGTGGTCATGCTCTCTATGTTAAAGACACTTGAAGCAAGAGATATATATTTATCTAAAATTTATCTTTTTAAAGTTCATAATTTTTTTGCCTACATGTTTATATTTGTGTTCCTGAGAGTTATGAGAAGATTAAGTAGGTGCACCATTATCCTTAATGCAAGGGACTGGTCTCTGTTTTAAAAACAAGGAGAGCAGAAACAGGACTGGCAGTTGGTGGGGAAAGGAGGTCAAAAGAATAGACTTAACTGTTTGTTATAATTCAGTATACAAAAAGTCAGTATCTCACATAAGCAAAAGGAAGATGGACTCAATTAATAGGATGGCTAAATGAAGATAGATGAATGGAAAACAATAAAAATAGATCAACTCTTCACCTTATACATTCAGATATTTTCCAAAGAGATCAACAAGTCTACTGTTAAAAAAATAAAATAAGTACTAGAAAAAAACATAGATTAACTATTCTGTAATTTGCATTTGGAGAAAATTTTTCTAACTATAATTTAAAGTCAGGGAAAAAAGAAATGGAAAATAATAAACCTTATTAAATTTTAAGAATCTTTTACATGAAAAAAAAAACCATAAACAAAGTAAAAAGACAAATAACCTAGGAAAATTGCAATTACATCACAGACAGTTATATCACAGACATAGTGTCCTTAATTCATTGTTAACTCATAATAGAGAAGAAAGCACTGAAAATCCTAAATGTACTATGGCTATAAACAATTTTCAATCTGTCTTACAATAAAAGAGTATATCACAAGACCATTTCTCATCTATTAGACTGAATACAATACAAAAGTTTGACAATATGACATATAGGTAAGGCTGATGGGAAACAGTTGTTCTAATACATTGTAGGTAGAAATGCAAAATATCATATCCCTGAAAGAGAGAAACTGGCATTAGCTAACAAAATTTCATAAATGTTTACCTTTTGATTTAGCAATCTCACTTACAGGAAACTATTCCAAAATCTACTAGTAAAGTATATACAAGTTAATTTATTATAGCGCTTTGCAATACCAAAAGATTTGAAACAAAGCAAATGTCCATCAGATTGGTAATAAGCCACATTCATCAACACAATGGAGCTATGAACAGAAATGAGAAATATCTATGTTACTATAAATTATCTCCAGGATAGGTGAAAAATGTCATGGTGGAAAAAAATCATTTATAGTATGCTACTATTTATTTAAGGAAGAGGATATATGTACATATACACATATATAAAATTATATTATAAATTTATTTTAAAATTCATTGTAATAAAATATTTATATTACAAAATTTAAAGATATATAGTGTAAAAACAGGCATAAATTAAATATATAAAAGTTTCTCTAGAAGGAGAGGGAATAGAGAGAACAGGAATAAAAACTAAACATTTTTAAATACAATTGATTTTATAAATGTTAAATTCGACTTTGAACCCAGCTAAATATTTTAAATAATTCAAAGAGAAATCAATTTCAAAGTCATTTCCTAAAAATTAAAAGTAAAATCCATGTATCAAATTGGTAGCACAATCACATGAGGAAAAACTATTCCAAGCAATTTATGATTTTACTGAACATTCTTAGTGGAATATATTTTAAAGGTATTATAAACTGCAAAACAATTCTCAATTTTTTTTCAGATAGTTAATGTCAATATTGTTATTCTGGGACTGCCATGTGTGTATTGTAAGATGAAGCCAATAGGTGATTATATTAGTGTTCTGGAAAAATGAGTATTTAAGCCTGGAAGAAACAAAATGCAATTATAAGATCAATGAGATCAAGAACACAATGACTAAAAATCTATGGGACACAGCAAAAGCAGTCCCAAAAGCAATATTCATAGCAATAGAGGCCTATGTTAAGAAACAAAAAAAAGCTCAAATAAACAATCTAACCTTAAAATTAAAAGAACTAGAAAAAGAATAGCAAACAAAGCCCAAAGTGAATAGAAGGAAAGATAATAAAGATGAGAGTGGGAATAAATGAAGTAGAGTCTAGAAAACAATACAAAAAATTAATAAAAGCAAGATCTGGTTCTTTGAAAGGATAAATAAAACTGACAGACTGTTAACCAGATTCATCAAAGAAAAAAGAGGGATGATAAATAAATCATTATCAAATAACTAAATCAGAAATGAAAGAGGAAAAATAACTATGGACTCCACAGAAATACAAAGATCATAAGAAAATACTATGAACAAGTACACACCAATAAATTGGACAATCTGGAAGAAATGGACACATTCTTAGAAAAAACAATCTCCCAAGACTGAGTCAAGAATAAACAGAAAACCTGAACAGATCGATTACCACCAATGAAATAGAATCAGTAATCAAATCCATCCCAAAAACAAAAGTCCTGGACCAGATGGCTTCATAGGCAAATTTTACCAAGCATTCAAAGAATTAACACTTATTCTTCTCAAACTATTCTAAAATATTCAAGAAGAGAGAAGGCTCCCTAACTCCTTTTATGAGGCCACCATTACCATGATTCCAAAACCAGACAAAGACATTACAAACAAGAAAACGATAGGCCAAAGTCTCTTATGAACATTGATACAAAAAATCCTCAACAAAATATTAGCAACCTGAATACAGCAATACATTATAAATATCATATACCACAATCAAGTTGGATTTATTCCAGGGAAGCAAGGTTGGTATAATATCCATGAATCAATTAATGTCAGACACCACATTAACAAATCGAAAGGTAAAAACCATATAAATAGATGCAGAAAGAAAAAGAATTCGACAAAATCTATTATCCATTTATGAGAAAAACTCTCAGCAAAGTAGGAATAGAAGGAACATACTTCAACACAATAAAAGCCATATACGACAAACATCATACTCAATGGGGAAAGGCTAAAAGTGTTTTCCTTATGATCAGGAACAAGACAAAGATGCCCACTTTTACCATCACTCTTTAATATTGTACTGGAAGTCAGCCATAGCAATCAGACAAGAAAGAGAAATAAAGGTATCCAAATTAGAAAGGAAGAAGTAAAACTCATTATTTGCCAATGACATGATACTATATATAGAAAACCCTAAAGATTCCATCAAAAAACTGTTAAAACTGATCAATAAATTCAGTAAAGTAGCAAGTTACAAAATAAATATCACAAGTCAGTGGCATTTTTATACAGCATTAATGATCTTTTGGAAAGAGAAATTAAGAAAACAACCCCATGTACAATTGCATTGAAAACTATAAAATACTTGGGAATCAAATTAACCAAGGAGGTCAAAGATCTGTTCTCAGAAAATCATAAATCATTGAAAAAAGAAATTTAAGAAGATACAAATAAATGGAAGCATTCACCGTGCTCATGGATAGGAGTAATCAACATCATTAAAATGGCTATACTATCTAAAGCAATCTATTGATTCAATGCAATCCCTATCAAAATACCAATGCATTTTTCAGAGAGCTAGAGCAAATAATCCTAAAATTTATATGGAACTATAAAAGACCCCAAATTGGCCACAGTAATCTTGAGAAAGAAAATCAGGTAGGTGGTATTACACTACCTGATATCAAATTATACTACAATGCTACAGTAATCAAAACAGCATGATACTGGCATAAAAACAGATACATTGATCAATGGAACAGAATAGAGAGCCCAGAAAAAAGTCCACAGCTATATGCTCACTTAGTATACAGCAAAGAAGGTGAGAATAAACAATGGTGTAAAGACAATGTCTTCAATAAATAGTGTTGGGAAAATTGGACAGATACATGAAAAAAACAAAACAAAACAAAACTGAACTAACTTCTTACACCATATACAAATATAGACTGAAAATGGATGAAAGACTTAAATGTAAGATCCAAAACCACAGAACTTCTAGAGGAAAATACAGGCAGTAAACTCTCTATATTACCAACAGTAATTTATTTTTGGATATATCTTTCTGGGCAAGGGAAATTAAAGAAAAAATTAACAAATGGGACTACATCAAGCTAAAAAGTTTTGTATAGCAAAGAAAACCATCAACAAAACAAAAAGACAACTGACCTGTTGGGAGAAGATATTCGCTAATGATATATCTGATAAGAGATTAATATCCAAAATATATAAAGAACTCATACAACTCAGCAACAAAATAACAAACAATCCATTTAAAAAATGGGTAGAAGGCCTGAACAGATACTGCTCCAAAGAGGAAATATAGATGGCTAATAGACCTATAAAAAGATGCTCAAGGTCGCTAATCATCAGAGAAATGAAAATCAAACCACAATGAGATATCACCTCATACCTGTCAGAACAGCTACTGTCAATAAATCAAAGAACAACAGATGTTGGCGAGAATTCAGAGGAAAGGGAACCTTCATACATCATCGGTGGGACTGAAAAATCATACAGCCACTATGGAAAACAGTGGAGGTTTCTCAAAAAAATTAAAAATGGATATACCTTTTGACCCAGCAATTGCACTTCTGGATATTTATCCAAAGAAAACTAAAACAATAATTCATCTATGCACCCCAACATTCATGGCAGCACTATTTACAATAGCCTTGATATGGAAGCAATCTAAATGCCTATCAACAGATGATTGGAAAAGAAGTTATGGTTCATATATACAATGGAATATTATTCAACCATTAAAAATATGAAATCCTATCATTTGCAATAACATGGACGGACCTAGAGGTTATTATGCTGAATGACATCAGACAGAAAAAGATAAACACCATATGATTTCATTTATATGCAGAATCTAAGAAATGAAAGCAAACTAATCAAAAACAGTCTGACAAATATAGTGGACAATTTGGTGAGGGACAAAGGGGTGGGTGGTTGGGGAGCTGGGAGAATGGGGTGAAGGGTTAAAGAAGTAGAAATTAGTAGTTGATAGATGGTCACAGGGATGGGGAGCACAGCAGAGGGAATGCAGTTAGCATTATATAGTGGCTAGGTAGAAAACCAGAGGGAAAAAAAACAATTAGGGGGATTGTTTTATAAGCTATATATATGTCTAACCAATGTACTGTATATTTAAGACTAATAATAATTTAAAAAGAATAATGATGATCATAATTTGAAAACCATAATATGTTTAAATCCACCATTTTGTAAAACAAAAAAGTACACACCGTATCAGTCTCCTAATGTCCTGGAGGACATTAGTGAACTGACATTAAAAAAAATCTGGTAAATAAAGAATTAGATCAATTACTTAACCCACTTCTCCTATACCAACTGTAATTCAGAGTCATGAAATAGTGAGGGTAATTTTACCTTCATAGACTTATTCCAGTTAATAAGGAAGAAATGGTAAAATTAACGTATCTCAATTTTAAACATCCTAATAAAATATGAATTTGAGCAATGATTATTAATTGCTAAAACATCAAAAAGCTTATGCTTTTTTGTTAACTGTCTGTATTTTCTTTAATCATCTGTGGAAGTCAACAACCCTAAAACACTAATCCATGGGGTTAAAATCAATTAGTTTAAAAAACTAATTCAGTTTTTTTTTCCAACTTTGGAATATAACTTTTCATTGATTTCTTCCCTTTTTTCCCCAAAACATCATTTCTCTCCACTGTTCTTATTTTTCTGTTGCCAAGTAGGCCAGCAATGCAAGCTTCCTTGAAAGCACAGGAGATACAGGTCAAGAACACACTATCACCACATTAATAGAGCTTGGGTAGAGAAATCATATAAGAAAATAAAACTAAATACCTAAGAATAGGAAAAGTAGAAACAAAACCATCATTATTATCACATTATATAATTGTCTAGATTGAAAACCCAAAAGAAACAATGAACAAATTATTAAAAATAAGTTTAGCAAAGTGTCAAAATATAAGATATATATGAAAAAAATCAATTCAGTGTTGTACATCAGGAATAAACTGACTATAATTTCAAAAGATATTTATAATAGCAACAAAATGCATGCATTAATAAGGAAGAAATAGATCATTGTTTAAACCATTTGTGGAGATAACTATAAAATTTTAAAAATTTATTGAAAGATCTTCATGAAGACCTAATAAATGGAGAGATATACTATGCTTACAAATATAAAACTTAATGTCAAAAAGATATCAATTTCTCCCAAACCTACAGATTCTATTAATTCAAACAAAAATCCCAACAGAATTAAAAAAAAAATTTTTTTGACATTATCCTTTTGTTGGAAAAGCAAAGATCAAATATAACTGAAACATTCTTAAACAAGACTGTGGAGAAGCATTCCTCTCAAAATAAGTTTCAAGTATTTAAGACAGTATCATACTAGAACAATTATAGACAAAGGGATCAATGGAACCAAATAAGAACCGATATATGGATACATGTCTATGTATGAAAGTTTAATAGATGATGGATGTGTTATTATAGAGCATTGTGAATATAAAGGACTAGTCCCTGAAAGACGTCCAAACAATTTTTTATTCTTATAGGAGTGGAGAATGGAATCCTACCTCACACTGTACACAAAAATACTACTTCTGAGATTTTAATATAAAAAGCAAAATTTTAAAATTTTAGATGAAAATACTGGAAAATAGTTTATGACTTCAGCACAGGAATAAAAAGAAAAACTTGGAAATTCCTGACCTTGAAGGCTAATGCTCATGCAAAATAAAGAATGTGCAACATCACTATTAATTAGCAGCATGTCAAGTAAGTCCACAATGAAATGCTTTTTGACACCTAGTTTCTCAAAAATTATGAATTCTGGTATTTCAAAACACTGAAGATGTCACTGAGCAATAAAACTGACTTTTCTATTGATTGTACTCTTATATGTTGTCGATAGTAGTATAAAGTGGTAAACTACTTTGGAAACTTTTTTTTATTTTGTAAAGTTGAATGTATGCACATAATATGACACAGCAATTCCACTTCTAAATATAATCCCTAGAGACATCTTAGGGCATGTGCATCATAAGACAGGTATAGAATAGCCACAGCAACATTATGTGAAACTGTAAAAAACCACTGGAAACAATAGCCCAAATGTACAAAGATAACAGAATGGATAAATAAATGGGTAAATGACATTATATACACCAAATAAAAAAAATAAATTAGACAACTACACAGGTGAAACTTGGAACATAGTTTGAATAAATACATTCAGTACCAAATAATCTCTATACAATGTACCATTTTAATAAAGCTCAGAAAAGTAGACTAAACAATGTTTACAGATGAATATACATGGAATAAAACATTTTTATAAAGGAAGGGAATAGTGCTTCCATGTAAAAAAGGAGAAATAGAATAGGCTAGGAGTACAAATGTTGAATGGTAGATTCACTATCATCATGCTTTATAATTTATGTGTAGGTCATGCCATACAGTCATGGGTCACTTAATGATGAGGATACTTTCTGAGAATTGTGTCATCAAGTAATTTTGTCATGCAAAATTATAGCGTGCACTTATATAAACCTATATAGTATAGTCTACTACACCTCTGGACTATAAACTTGTATAGTGTATTACTGTATTGATTATTATAGGCAATTGTAACACAATGGTATTTGTGTATCAAACATATCTAAACATAGAAAAGGAATGGTAAAAATACACTATAAAAGATAAGTGCCCCTGGATGGGGCACTTAACCATTCATGGAGCTTGTAGTACTAGAGGTTGGTCTGGGTGAGTCACTGAGTGACTGGTGAGTGAATGTGAAGGCCAAGGACATTACTGTGCTGTGTAGACACTGTAACACTGTTCCACAAGTCCTTCTTCTGCTTTCTTTGGATAGGATCAAATCTAGAACATCAAAGCTAACAATGCTGCTGCATGAACAGGAATGTGATTGAAAACACTGTGGAGAAACTGGCTGGGAAGGTGACTGCTAGGAAGAAGTGAAAAGTGGCCTGACGATTAAGAGGAATAAGACTTCACGATAGAGAGATAGATAAACAGCAGGGGATTGCTAAAGCAATGAGGTTTTAGCTATTGCATGTTGAAACAGTGACCAGATTAAGAAACTTTGTGGTGTTCTTTCTTTCTTTCTTTCTTTTAAGAGGGTATAACATGGAGAGGGTGTAGAATTTGAGGACACAATATTTTGAATTTGAAATTTTGTTTTTGGTTCCATTGACCATATCTGGCACAAAGGGCTCTCTCTGGCATTGAATTGATGGAAGAAATAAAAAATATCTATGCTTTACCTCATTACAACCTGAAAATACTTCCAAAGTACAGGAATGGGTTAGCTCCACACCGCCACAGAAAACTTTTACTGAAGTAGCAGTGGTACTTATGTATTAAGGTAACTCTTTAATGTGAACCTGTGCAAGATCTTATGTTCTCAACAAAAAACTTGCAGCAATGTACTCTGAAGACCATCAAGCTAGATCTGAGAGGGCTGCCAGCACCCTCTGAATATGTAGTGTTGGGGGACTGACCAGACCCTCTCTGCTGAAATATGTCAGTGGCTGCTAATTGGGATATAATCTGTGCACTCAAAACTGAGGTGCTGTAAGAGGGAATCTACTACTGAGCCCCACAGATATTGCTCCCATCAGAGAAGGAAAAATTCCTCCTGAACCACATATCTTCCCATTTCTCACAGAAAATTTAGATCCATTATAATCTTATGGGATGACTGGGGCACATGTGGTGGGTCTATAGTTGACCAAAATGTCATTTCATTGTGCATGACTTCATTAAATGAATCAAATCAAATGGTAAAATACAACTAAACATTTTTAAAGGTAATTAAGAAGAAGAAAGAAGGAACAAGGATGGAAGGAAAACAATAGAATTACCTATCATATGCTCAAAAACGTATTCCATTGTTGGAGGCAGGGGCAGCAATAAGTGCAACCAAGTAATCCTTTCTTGGTCATAAATAAAACATATGGGAAGGTATGTTTCAGAGCCTTATGATATATGATTGTGTTTAGTGTATCATGGTTTTGTGCTAGTTGAAAAGACAATAGAAGTTTAGGGAAGTTTAGTGAAAAATTGTAGACAAAAGAAACATGGTTTACAAGAAATATTAGGAATATGATTTTGGAACATGAAAAAAGAAAAATTTAAATCTTTAAAATTTAAATTAAAGCTCTAGATATAGCTTTAATTTACAAGAAACACAAAAGACAGAATGATACTTTAACCCCATGAGGAAACAATTCTACAAGACAAATGATTCAATTTCTCCAATAAATAATGTGCATGGTAGAAAAGAGGAGTGACTTATAGTTTAAAATAACATTTAATTGCAATATATAGACTGATTGGACCCTATTTGGATCCAAAAATAACTGCTGAGATAGAAGTGGATAGGAACATAGGAGCTACAAATTGGTTATGAATTGATATCCATTGAAGCTGGGGATGGATAAAAGGATGTTCTTTATATTGTTCTCTCTGCATGTGGATATGGTTGAAATTTTCCATTGTAGCATGTTAAAATTTATTCCTCACAACAGTCCCATGAAAAAAAGTATGCTTACTACTTTAAAAACAAAAACAAAAACTAAGACCCAGAGCATCAAAGGGACATGTAAGTTAAGTTTGTAATGAGGCAGAACAGGGACAATGACCTAGAGGCTACAATCTTTAATCCAGTGTCTTTCTACCATCTCTGAATACATAGATTTTTATGCTCCCACTAGGTGATGTTCCAGATCATGATTTATAAATGAGGTGAACACTCAGAATGACTCTCTAAGCAATGCATTCTTAGACAGATGAATGAGTGTTTTGTAACCTTGTAAACAATTTCTAAACATGAACCAGCCCTTGGAGTTTTTTCATCACCTTTCCCCCAAGAAAAACACTTGTCGAAAACTGAATAAATTTCATTGTTGCTTCACTAATAACTCCTCTGAATAAATGAATAAAAAAAGTTACTATTTCTAAAAGTAGTGTGCCATTTAAATTAATGTAGCAGTTTTGGCACCATCTTCAGGTGCCAAAGGAACGGACAAAAAGGTAAACATTAAATTGTATGTGATTTCAACCATAGTTATAAAAAGGCTCCCATCCTACAGGAGGAGAGAGGAAGAGAAAAAGAGAGTAGGGTAAGGCATAAAACTTGATGAGGATGGTGGAATGGAGATAGAAATTAAATGCTCAGTTTTAAACAGCTCAATATTGTTTGTTTTATAAATATGTAGTTTGGTATGAAAACATTATTCCTTATCTCTTTTGAGCAGAAATAAATATATGTTGTACAAAAGTATGCCTATGCAAGACTCTAAAAATTTTATATTAATAAAAGTATTAAATCCAGATAGCGACAGAAATGTTAAAGAGTAGACAATCAATAACAAAAATTAAAAACAAAACTGCTATCATAACATTTAAATTTTTTTTTCATATTCTCCTATACATTAGTTATTTCCTGAAAGCTTGTTTCATTTTGATTTATCACAGTCTTCGCAAATAGTTTGTAAATATTCTATTTTGTGGGTAAAACTAATAACTCTCTTTGTCATCAACCCAAGCCTGGTTCCTAAAGCACTTTTAAATTTCAAAGTTAATTGAGCTTCAGAGCAAAGTCATGCACAGAATTCTAATTTGCAGTGGAAAATCTGCACCATGCCTGATGATGTCTCCCTGGAGACAAAGCATCAGGTAGTTTTGTCAATCAAATCAAAGTCATCATGTTCCCTTCTAATTTATTATAGTTATTTATGTGTTTACTTATGTCTTCAAGGGAGATTTGATTATGAATTATTTACTGTTGTTATTCACTTGTAATGCACCAATCACCACATCGAGACCAATTTAGGAACGATGTCTGCAAATTTCCAGATAAAGAATACTAAGCAATTTATATGATAAACTAATGATACTGTGGAAAGAAGGGAAATTATTCTAGGTGAAATGCTTCCCTCAAAATCTTAGCAGTGTTTCAAAATCTAGTTTTGTACTCTCCTCCACAAAGCCTTCCTTAATAACTCTTCTTCACTTAGTTTCCTTATTTGATAATGAAATCTTTGATAATGAAATATAGCTCTTGGCCATAGACTTTTTTCTTTATTTAAATTTCAAATAGAACTGCAGAGGATGACTATCTATTTTTCTCCAATAATGTGTATGTCATTTTATTAGAATATTTTATATTATTATTATTGCCAACAATAGTTACTGGTGAATTTATTGATTGAGTGGCCCTGTGGTAGATTGCAATCTTGGTCCAAATTCTTAAAAACTCCATATATTTACATTCTTTACCATGTAATTTCAAAGTGCTCATTTATGGTAAGGAAGGGGACATACTTTGCCCTCCTGGAGCTAGTCATGTGACATACATTAACGAATATAATGTTAGAAGAATTATCATCAGCAGAGGCTTGAATTGGGCTCACATATTAAGACTTGTTCTCTGACACCTCTACAAACTTTATAAAAAGGACATTCTCAGATTAGCCCAGGAGGACTGGAAACACTAGCAGCAGAATGGAGAGACTCCAATAACAACATTTGAGGCCATCCTAGATCAGCCAAATGCCAGCCATGGCCTAGCTGGCCCAGGCAAGATTTGTTGAGCAACCCATGTGACCATCCAGATCTATGAGCAATAAAATTTTTATTATTTAATGTCACTGAGTTTTTGTCATTATTTATCATGCATGGTGATAAATACTAATGCAAACCCTAACAAAAATGTTTTAGGTGATTTACAAAGAATTAAAACTGGAGAAAGTTTTGTTGTAAAGTTTACCAGTGATTTGTTCAGTTAAAGTGGAAGAGGTCAAGTATTTGAGGTAAAATATATTTATTCTTTCATTGATTAAAAAGAATAATTTTTATCATCCTGCTACATTGTGACAGAAACTGAAATTGGCAATAGAGAAATAAAAATAATGAGACACGTTCCTATTTTTAAGTAAATTAGTAAACCAACAATATAATCATAGTATAATGTTTTGATTGGTAAATGCTTTCACAGGTTTCTGTGCAAGTGAGCCAGGAGCAATGACTTAGGTGGAAGTATTCATTAATAATAATCTTTTTTATAAAGATTACTCAGATGGAAAGTGTGAGGAAGGATTGGAGTGAATAGAGGAGTGAAGCCCAAACTGAGAAAGAACAGTAGACATTATAGTAAAAATGTCAAATGAGTAGAATCAACTGGTCATGGTGAGTAATAGAAAGTAAATGGTACGTTGGAGAGGAAAAAGTTCAAGATTTCTAGATTAAAAGAAATGGCTAATAAAGTGAGGAGTAGTTTGTAAAAGAGAAGAATGAATTAAATTTCAACACCATGTTGAGATTCAGGTATCTCCTCCATCATAGAGATTACATTGTAAACTAGGGACAAAAGGGACAGAGCTTTAGTAGATGTGGCAATAGAAATATGAGCATTATTAGCATATTTAATTATGGTAAATTGAGCATACACAGTGAGACAAAAAAAAAAAAACAACAAGGACAAATTTCTAGAAAACACCACAATTAAAATGTAGGTGGTATGATACATTGGATTTGGAGATTAGTTGTGTGGATTGAATGGAAGGGTAAGGGATCAGGTATACTGATACCACCAAAAGAAGTGTTCAGGTGGTCTAAGTTGAACAAGGAAGGAAATAAAGCTAGAATGATGTATTTTTCTTACATATAAAGGCAACATATTGAAGAAAAGGAAAGTTCTAAATTGTTCTATTTGACTTAGGAATAAAATGAAAGGGACTGGAATTTTGAGTTAAAGACTATACTTGAATTATGTGAAAAATTAAGTGCCATAGTAAAAGGTTAGTGTGACTGTTTTTATGTGGCATTAACTAGATCAAGGGGAATATGTTCCTGCAGCTAAAATTTCTTGGCAATAATCATGAATATGGAAGTCTATATTGTCCAAAAATGATCATAGCAGTATTTACCATTGTACATGCTCTTTCACAACTTTGCCACTCCCCATTAAGAGGCAGTGGAGTCAGGCCATGATTAAGTAACTGGTTCAAAGAATAAAATGCAGTGGAAGTGACTTAATTATATGTAGGGCTGAGTCATGAAAGGTGATATTGTATAATCTCATTTAACGTCTATATAACCTTCGGAGGTAGGTTCTATATCGCCTCATCTCCATATATAAAATCTTGAGACTCAGAGCTTGGATAACATACACAAGATAATACAGGTGGTAAGTGGCAGAGCTAAGTCAACTTGATTATAGGATTTTCTCTCAAGGTTGTTAGTTGCAAGCCCAGGCTCTGAAACCAAATTGCCTCTATTTGAATCACAGCTCACTCTAAGATATCATCTCTGCCAAATGCTTAGAACAATACTATAGTATTACTTAATACATTTTAAATGCCATCTATATTAAGATAATGAGCTATTTAAAATATTGGATATCAATTTTAATGTATTCTTTTGGGAGTTTTCCAAATTTCATTTACAGTCACCAAAGTTAAAACTAAAGAACTACATATGTCTAAACATACAACATTATATTTTAGAGTTAAAAATTAGTTAAGTAATCCAGTTAAGCATAATTTGATCTAATATGGTACAATCATTTTCCATTCAGAGCTTTCTTGTCCAAGTGTATGACCTCCAAGAAGGTGCCCAAGAAAGTCTCAGTGGTGCGCTTTTGGAGGAGGTGCGGATTTTGCTTAGACTCCAGCTAGTTGCTGGGCTGCAAGAAATAGCCTTTTAGGGCCCCAGGATTCTATTTAAATAACTACAGAATATCATGTTCTCCATCTGGATGAACTTACCTATGGCAAGAGGAAAGCTCCAAAACAAAATTTTATGATGTTGAAATTTTTACATAATATTTATTATTAGTAATATGGTTACTATTTTCCCTGTATCTTGAAACCACCCATTTAATACAGTTTTCTTGTGGAAAACAATTGAAGAAGGAGGGAATTACCTGCAAGAGAGGTAATGTGAGTTGAAGGGGCATAAGATCATGACAAGTACAGAAAATAAGTATAGCAAAATACATGGGAAAATTGAAAGCATGAGAGAGGAACACTGGAATTAAGAATTTTGGAGTTTTTACTATTTTAGGTGATATCTAATCCAAGGAATAGCCATTGGAGAGATTGAATGGAATTTCTGGTACTGAGTTAATAAGTTGTTAGATAGAATTCAAAAGTGTTATTTGCATGGGCAAGTTGTTTAGGAGATCATTGTGAAAAAAGGGGTGAATCAGTTACCAGAGTTGTTCTTCATGAATCGGTACATTTATAAAGGCTGTTTCTTCTGCCTGGAATATCTTTATAACCATCCATTCACCTGTCAACTTCCTATGCTTTTTTCAAGTACCAGCTCAAATCTCAACCACTCTATAAATCATTGTCTATGAATCATGTCAAATTAATTCTTCCAAACTCTCTGATCTTAGAGCATTTTATTCTCACCTTGATTATAGCATTTACCAGACTGAATCGTATCTTTATTTTTACAAATACATCTCACCATTAGGTGGTGAACTTCTGAGTGGTAGCTCCATAGCATATATAGAGCCTGCCATGGTGCCAGTTCACGTTATGTTTATCCAGTTAAATAATAGATAAATGAGCAACAGCCACCAAAGGAATATACAAGAAGGCATAGTTAATTTTTACTCAAGTGAGCAGGGAGAGTGTCATATAAAAGTTATCAGTCCAGCCAGAACCTTTAAGAGATGTTTTCACTAATCACAGAACTGGAAGGAAGGCAATCCAGGCTGAACAAACCATAGAAACAAAAGCACAGCATGTGAAAAGGCCAAGCACATTCAAAAATGGTATGGAGTCATCATTCATTAGTGCAGTCATTTAACAGACATTTGTTGATCACCTCTCTATTTCAAGTATTGTAGTAAATACAGGGAATAAAAATAAAATAATAATACATCATTGTTATTTTCAAGAATCTATAGTCTTAACAAGGGAAAACAAATATGACGAAAGAGAAAAATCATTATATATCATGAAATTGTTGTTGCAGAAGCATGAACCGAACTATGGAATAACCAGATAACATGCAGGGAAATTAGCTACGCCTAAGGGTTTAAATGAGGCCACTCACCGGATGACATTTCAATGAATATTTCAAGGTGAAGAATGGAGAAACAGACCTTGAAAAATAAGGAATTTTTTTAAGAGCTGCATTACAGAGAGCCTTATGTTCCCAGGTAAGAAATGTTATTTTGTAGATAAAAGCAGGCCAAAAATGAATTTAAACTGAAGAGAAATTAATCAAAGGTATTTTAAGAGGAGACAATGCTGGTGCATCTGTGGAAGGGGCACTAGAATGAAAAGTGCTGGAGGCAGAGACAAGTTATGAGGTATGCAACAGTTCAAGTGAGAGGTAAAAAGAAAGTAGAATTTGAGAGAAGAAAGATATTCATGAGACTTTGACATGGAAAACAAAGAATTTATCCTGAAAAATGATTTCAGAAATTTTTAATTTATTTAATAAGTAATTAAAGAGTTTGAGGGGAGAAAAAATGACTTGATTTGATAGGCATTTAAGATTTTTTTTTAGTTGCAATGTGAATTCTGGGCTAGAAAGACAAGAGACTAAAGGCAGAGAGATCTCTTAGGAACTCATTACCAAGGCCTAGAGAAGAGATGTTGAGGGCTCCAACTAGAACAATAGAAGAGGAATTCAAAGGAAATCAAATGAGGAATAAGAGAACTGATATGTGAAAGGTAAGGGAAAGGGTTCCTTCATTTTATTTATCCATTTGACAAATAGTTTTTCAGATAATATACACCAAGCACTTTGCTTGGTACTAAGAATTCGGGAGTCAACAAGATAAACATCCCTTCCCAGAGCATATGGCTTAGTGTAAAGAGACATAATTTAAGAAAGTAATTATATGAAGAGATTACAAATGTTATATTATAAAAGTAGAGAATGTTATGGAAATACATATCCTTGGCATTTAATGTGGTGTCGAATGTGAAAAGATGGTGACGTTTAGGGTGAAACCTACAAAATGCGAAAAGATGGTGATGTTTAGGCTGAAACCTAGAGAGGCCAAATGATTCAGGAAAATAGAATTTTGGAAAGGAGGAATAACATATGAGTGGGGTCCTTACTGTAGTTAATGATTACATTTAAAACTCAGCAGAAAGTAAGGGAATGGAAAACACAATGAAAGTAACTTGTTCAAGAAGTCTGGCTGTTAAAGAGGTTGGTTTTATCAGGAGATCAATACAGAATCAAAACAAGATCTCGTTTCTCATTTTTTTTCAAGATATAATGTACATACAAGAAAATACACAGGCTTCAAGTGTATGGTTTAAACAGTTTTGAAAAACTATACACACATGTAACTACCACCTCATTGAAAGCATAGAACATTTCCATCACCCCAGAACGTTCTCCCATGCCCCTTTCAAGTCAGTCCTCCATGGAAACCACTGTTATAATTCCTATCACCACAAATTAGTTTTGTTTGTTCTAAAATTTTATGTGAATGGAAGCATACAATATGTTCTCTTTTCTGTCTGGCTTCTTTCAATTAACATTACATTCTTGAAATTTATCAATTTATGTTGTGAATCATGAGTTTTTTGCTTTTTTATTGCTGAGTAGTATTCCATTGTGTAGATATACCACCCACTGTCTAACTATTCATCTGTTGATGAACACTTTATCATTTTTTAACAAGTCGTTTATGGACATGTTTTAATTTTTCTAGGACGACTGTGTCATAGGCTAGGTTTATGTTTTACTTTATAAGAAAATGCTTTTCAAAGTGGTCATATCATTTTAGTATTTCACTAGCAGTTTATGAAAGTTTCAGTTGTTCCACATCCTTTCAAGCAGTTGATATTTTCAGTCTCTTTAAATTTCAGTAATTCTAGAGTGAGTTTTTATTTGAAGTTTTAGTTTGCAATTCCCTGATGACTAAAAAATTCAAACCTTTTCATGGGCTTATTGGTTATTTATAAATTTACTGAAGTCTCCATTCAAGAGGTTTCGTATTTTAAGATAGAAGAGATGAGAATGCTTAGATGCATAAAACCAAGAATCAGTTGTAAGAGAGAAGTCGAAACTACAAAAAAGAAAGAAAATTAAAATAGTAAGTTCTTGGTGAGAAACAGTATATCCAAAGTTTAGAAACCATTTTGCAAGTATTGGATAAATGACATATTTGCTCTTTGTTTTTCTAATTTTGATTAGGGCTCAGAAGTATTTGGTCTTTACCAATGACAGTCTAACTTTGAAAACATGCAGAAAATCTTGGATGATAGCTTATAATTATCCGGAATGACCTTTTTCTTTTTCTTTTTCTTTTTTTTTTTTTACTATAGATTAACTTCTGATTTTGAAACTGCATGAAATTTTGTATCAGTTCCCACAGGATATGGTGGTCCTGCATTTCAGGGGGCCATTTACATATATGAAAATGTGATGTAAATGAGATTAGCTATCTTAAATGACTAAAATCAAGTGACTGATTTTCCCAAATGTTAAAAATGTTTTTTTCTAAAGACTATATGAAGAAGAGATATATAATTGATATTTAACAAAATTATATCTTTTCAAAAGCTGACAAAAGGGTTCCCTACACTGCAAAGGTAAGAGAATAAAAATGTTAGTCTTTCAATTTAATGATAACCTAACACCTGCATTTTGCAAAATCTAGTTTCTAATAAACACTTCGAGTAATGTATTTTATGTAGAAATTAACAATGTAAGATTTTGACTTTTAAATTCTATGCATGGATTTAATGACAATATACTTTATATGTAATATAATCCACAAATAGTATTTCTAAACAAAATAGAAGTGACGGATTGTGTCAGTTTGAGCTTACTTTCTTTGACATGTTGATTTGCCTCAACTACTCACCCACAACCTATCATATAATCAATGCTCAAGTGTTAGTTGAGGTGTTATTTTCAGCTACATGCAGTGGACCGCAGAAGACTAAAGTTTCACAAGTACAAAGTTCGGCTGTTTTCTCATTTCCTTCCTTCTGCTGCAAAGATGATTCCCAAAATCAAATGAATAAAGAGGAGAATTATAGTCTGTATTTTAGGGTTGTTAAAGTTTTTTCTGTTTCTGACAGTTTGGCTTTCTTTTGTCATTTTCTCACTTAAATGTTGTAAACTCAGAAAGTGCTAAGCTAAGATTCTTTATGTAGTGTTACACATGCCATAAGACAATATTATTTTACCATGTCAAAGTTGTTTGCACCATTTGGAGCACATCTATCATCAAAACTCAATTAAATGGAGTCTTTCTATCTTCAACTAAAACAAACTGTTTACTTAGATTTGCTCAGTGTTTACTTCACAAGAGGTAGAAGACCCAAATAGCGCAATAACATAGGTGTCTGGGGATATACCAGGGGTCAAAAAATTTAACCCAAAGAAGGAGGCCTTCTTCTTTGGTTGCAACAAGAGACTTTCTTTTTCTTTTGCCAAGTAAATGGCAGCATTATAATGTTATTCATACCTCACTGATGTCCTAACAATTCCTCTATTCAAACTGAAAAGGGATATATTCTCTTTGTTGCAAAGTATTAAATTTGTCCCTAGAGATTAGTGTGCAGGCAGTTTTAAAGGATGAAACAGGATTAGATAAGGTTTCTTTACTGAGAAAGAGTTCTGTAACAGTACATCAGAAAACCTTCTTGTATTACTTGTACTAAAAAAAATGCTTTTGTTTTAAACACTAAAATTGTAAGTCAAATTTATTAAATTATGAGTTGACAAAATATTTCTTCGTGGGGTTTTATAAAAAGTAGGTAAATTGCAAACAGAAAAAAAATGGACACTTGCCTTAATTGTATTTGAAATTTTATATCTTTGAAACCACCTATGGCATTTATAATTTAAATATGTTCTAAGAGATGGCGTAAAAACGATTATAGGAATTACAGTTATCCGCTCAAAGTCTCAGAGTGTTTTTATATTTCTTGATGCTTTTTGATGTTGATTATATTATATATCTACTGAATTCAGACATTTGTTACCTTTAAAACTATCAAAATTATGTTGAGGGCAGCTGTGGAAAATACGTCAGCAGTTCATATGGGTTATACTTGTTTACAATTAATGTTGTATACTACAAGAAGACATGAGTGAATATTATCAAGTTTTCAAGAGAAATGAAAATTTTTATTCAGAAATTGTTATATAATTTTGAGGTTATAGACCTTTTGTAATTATTGGTAGAGCTACTATAAGATCTCATGATGAAGTATTTGTGGGGTTTTGTTTGTTTGTTTGTTTTGTTTTGTTTTTACATGGTAGGGCAGAAACTGAGTCAGGCTTTCCAGGCTATAATACTTTTTCTCTTTTGACCTTTATATCATTCTATAACTCAAGTTTTTGTTGAATGCTACAAACTATAGAGGAAAAAAATCGTTAAATAAAAAGATTTGTAATTAGGACCTCAAAATTTTGTTAGAGTTTTAAAAATCTGAATTTAAGCCTAAAGATTATGTTTTTGCCATGTATACAGATTTTAAATCTTAAAAATTAAGAATTGGGGATATAAGATTTCTGCTAACAAAACTAAAAATATTTTTTAAGTTAAAAAAATCTCTTTATGTCTTAATGGCACCTTGTCATCTGGAAACCAGAAACCTGTATACACTTCCCTTTTTTACATTGCTGCCAGGTTATCAGTCTTTCTAAGGCATAGCTCTGCTTATGTCAGCTCCTGCTTACAAACTATTTGTGGTTTCCTACTGTCTCCAGAACAACATATACACTCATTGGCTTGATGTTCAAAGCTCTGCACAATCCTTCTCTACACTTCCCATCCCTACTTTTCTGTGTTAATTTGGTACCAGGCTCATTGACACCCCCTACCTAAACTCCTCCATACTATATTCTTAGCAAGTCCCCATATGTATCACTATGCTTTGGGGCTTTCATAGTATCGCTTATGCTGTTCTCACTCTCTGATCATCCTTTAAATTTTCACTTGTCAATTTCACCTTTCGCCTGCTGATCCCGAAAGGCAGTAAATATCTGCTCGTCTCCTTCTGATAGATACCACTGTGTTGGTCTACAATATGAAGACATTCTGATGTAACACCCATCGCTCGCATAAAAACTTTGAATCATTTTAAGGGGGCTTTGTTATTCGGCAGGCCAATAAAATTACCATGTTTGCAGGCTGCTGCTTGCTCAATGACTCTGGAAAGTTTTTAGTGTATCTCCTGATTTCCACTTATCCTTTGTAGTTCAAAACAGGAAGAAAAGTGTTAATGTTTTTTGCACATATGACTGATATGGAAAAAATTCTAAGTGTGCAACAGTTATATAAAAACAAACATCTGGATGCTTTCAAACACTCAGATATCAGACTAAATTTTTTTCCATATTCACCCTGATTTTGAGGTCATGAAAATGGAATCCTGTGTTTTGATGGTTTTATAAGACAGAGCTAAACTAAGTTCTATCCATTTTCATGAATATCTACTACTTCTATATGTTTCTTCCTTAAATTATATTTTGAATATTCTTTATTTAAATTGGATTCTATTTCTATGAAAGTAATTCACTGCAACTAATTTAAGAACCTATGGCAAAACACAACTAACATGAATAAAAAAAACAAACAGATATTGGATGGTATGGAAAAGAAAAAGGTATGATTTAAATAAACAAATATAGTTCTTAAAAAGTAATTGTTTTTCTCATACTAACAGGTCAATATTCACTATGACAAGGAGGATTTGGCGGTGGGGCGGCAGATGGGATTGTTTGGTTGTTGTTGATGATGATGATGTTGCTTTTTGCTCCAAATTTACTTTAGGACTTCATGAACCATGGAGCTATAAGAGGAAAAGTCTTGGCACTTTCAAAGGTTACTTATATTTGACAGTTTCTATCTAGTTCTGCATTTGAGGAGAAAATTGTGCTAAAGTAATATAAGAAAAATCTATTTATCACTTTGGAGCTTTAAAAACCAAATGAACAACTTCTATTTTAGTCACGGACATAAGCCATAACAAAGTAACCTTACAGATGAGGACACATGCACCCAAAACTCTTGCTCAAGTTAATAGAGTCTGTTTATGGCAAATCAAGATTATAATTCAGGTAGTATTTATCCTTGTCTGATCTTTGTATTTCAAAATATACTTAAAATTCTCTTTGGCTAGGCCAGATGAATGATTAGATTTTGTAATGATACATATTTTTATGTAGTTCAGCATGGTTTAGTTTTTCAAAATAATTTTTAGTCAAATCAAAGATGGTTCCTACAGCCATGCTATATGAAATCTGTGCATAAAATCAGTTGATTCATCCAGTTGATTTAGGATTATAGTGGCAGACCTGAAAGTAGCAAGTAGAGAATCTAGTATATAGAGAAGATCGAATGTGGCTACTGAAATACGTTTCCATCACCCAGAGGCTTTTAAATGGTATGCACTATTGATTCTTAATCATAACAGCAGCTACCATTATTGAGCATTTCCAATGTGCCAAACGTTGTGCTCTTTACATACACAAACTTATTTCATCATCTCAATGATATAATGCTAGGCATTCTTATTTCCATTAAGCAGATGAACAAGACTCAGAGAACTTGAGTAATCTATAAAAATTCATACAGATAGTAATTGGCAGAATTGAGATTTGAATCCAGGTGTTTCTCACTAAAAAAAAAAAAATCAAGTTTTTACTGCTTAAAACTACTAATATTAATACCATTTTGAAAAATAATAGCTAGTATATATTGAAAATTTTCTATATATTACCAGAATATTAAATGCTACATTTGCCATCTCATTTAATCTTTGTAATGACTATATGAGAGTAGGTATTATTATCTCCATTTTCCTGTGAGGATAAGAAAACTTAGAAAAGTTATAGAACATCCTTAAGATTACTTGGCTTGGAAGAAGCAAAAGCAGGTTGTTAGCCTAGGGAGACTGCCTTCATCCACTCGTCTGTATTGCCTCTCATGATCTCCTTTCTCCATGAATGCGAGACTGTTCTCTTAGGAGAGGATAAGCAACGTGTCATAACAAATGAATACTGAATTTCAGTGCCTTACCACAGCAGAGGGTTATTTATAACTCATACTTTCTGTCCATTGCAGCTGTGGCTCTGTTCCAAATGTACATAACAGGAGCCAGGTGACAGAGCAGCCAATACCCAGACCTGGTCTTATCGCAAAGGACAAAAAAAAAAAAAAAAAAAAAACATAGGCAATCATATATTGGCTTCTGCCTGGAGGCTATGTGGCCACTCCTAAGTCTTGCCAGGTGGGAATAGATAATCCTGTCATGGTGATTGGCTCCACAGAAATAAAAATCAGACTATTTCAGGAATAGTCGAACTGATATCTGGCATAGTACTACTAGGATGTGCATATCCATGCATAAGGGGACAGGATACAACTGTATTGTCTTGATTTGTGCTTCTTCTGATAGCCTTAGCTCTTAGATTACTGAGGAAAAATTTTATAAGGTAGCATAGCAGCTTTCAGTAGTGAAGAAACAAAACCTTTTGATGGGCAATTATAACATTCTTCACTGGTATACAAGTTCACATTTTATAGCTTAAGAATGTCTGTTGCTAGAGGAAGGGAACTTATTTATAAGCCTATATAGAATGAGGAAGATATTGTCAAATACTGATGGCAAGAGTTATATTTGAATAAACACATTATATGTTTTCAAAGATATATCTATAAGGATAAACATCTCCACTATTTAGAATAGGAAAAAAATTAAAATGAAAACAACCCAAGTATCCAACAATATAAAATGGGTTAAATAAATTACATTAAATCTATTAATGGAATTCTATATAGCAATGTAAAATGATTAAAATGTAATATTACAGATTTTTAGAAATTTCAGAGATTTTTTGGAGTGGGAAGGGACTTATCTATATTTTTGAAATTTTCTATGTTGGATGTATGATACATTTTAAAATAAATTAATAAATGAATATTATTAATTAAAAGAACAAATTTTAAAAACATGAGGAATAGCATGTGAAGTCCAGGAAACACTAAATAAGACTACATCTTCAATAATAAAGAAACAAAAAAAAATTAAGATAACTGATCTGTCAGTAAAGTGATCTTTCTTAATCATTCTTGCCCACTTTCCACTTGATATTCAGTTCACACTTTTCTTCTTTAGACTCTTCTTCTGTACAAAGCCTTACATAATCCTCCAACTCCCACTACTCAGAACTCCTCATCAGCTCATAAACAATTTGCATGTTTCTATTTCCCACTAAACTGCCAGTTACTTGATAGCAGCCATGCAAGCTTATTCCTCTTGGTACCCTCTAATTAATATTCCTGACTCTAGACTTCTCCATGCCCATCTGTCATTCACAATGTTGGCAGAATTACTTTGATGTAATAAAAACTGAAATGATGTAATACCTTTTGGAAATTCTTTATTTCCTTATTAGTAAGCTTATTCTAAGTTTTGCTATAGCAACAGATAACCCCTATATCTTAGGAGTTCCAAAAGCAAAGATTTATTTCTTCCTCATGCTACAAGTCAACTAGAAAATAGCTATGACTCTTCTCCACCATGTTTTTTTTTAATTCCAGCATTTGTACAGGAAGAGCAACTCATGTATTACACTGGGAAAAGAGCAATGGCAGAATCATACCATAGATCTCTGGTTTCTGCTTAGATGTGATGTAAATCATTTTGGTACACAGACCATTGGAAAATAAAGTCCTATGGCCAAACCTGGTGTCAGTGGTGCAGTGACCAATGCAATTATGTTGCAGGAGTAGTGGAAATGATACTGCAAAAAAATTGAAAACAATAATAATAAGACGAATAACCGTAATGTCTCCTCTTTGCATTTTTATACAATTTTCAAAAATGTTAATAGTTGAAACTAGGAAAAATAAATAGGAGTTGCTAACTTTTACTTCCTAATATAATGACTATTTTTCTGCAAGAAACAATACAGTTTTACTATCTAGTTTTGACTAAAGTCAAATAAAGGATCTTTAGCTTCTGTTCAGGTCAGTGTGGCTTGGCGAAATTGAACCTGGGCCACATAATTAGCAGGAGGATACTTCAAAAATTGGCAAAGATGCTCTAAAGCATTCCAATTGTTCAAGAAAGAGGCATGCATATTTCTTATGTTTGGGGTACATCAAACTCATTTCTAAATGGATACTGAAGAGCTATATAAGCCAGTAATGACTGATGGCACAATCTAAATTTTCCAATACTAATGTATCCATTCTCTCAAAGTTGTGTAGGAAGAATCCTTAAAATACTCATCTAGTTCCTCTGGGCTTTTTAAACTTCGCCTGTATTGGTTCCCCTCCATAGTCAGAATATTTCCAATAATTCAGATATTTTTCTTTAAAATACTGCAATGCTTAAATTTTGCTGATTATGTTTCTTCATACTAGTGGGTTTTATGTTTTCTGTCTATTGGCTAATGTTAAGCCAGAGAACTTCATAATTCATACTTCACTGAAAAACTATTTCAGCAAACTTTCTTAATGTAAAAAAACAAGGTTCTTTGAATTATTAAAAAACCAATGTGTGGGCCATTTTTAAGAGTTTAGTCTTACTTCATTCAACTGTAGTAATTTAATCTAGGTTTAAGCTAGAAAACATTTTTAGAAACCAGTTTTAAAGAATGGATAAAAAATATTTTTAATTACAATATCAACTGTTTATTTATGTAGATGTTGCCAAAGTATTTAAGAATGTTTGAGAAAAGTTTCTTTTCTTAAATACATTTATTTTATCGTTTTATTTACATTTACTAGCCTGGCAAAACCTTTCATCTAGATCTCTGAGAGACACTGGTTTTCAAGTAATTAAAAAAATATAAGCAAAGCTGTTATTTTGCATCACATAGACAAAAGAAGAAATATTCAGTTTCTTTTCTGAATCTGAACATTAAAAAAAATCAATGTAAGATATGCTTATATGTAGAAAAAGTCTTTCAGTGTTCTTTGGTAAAATATTTGCAAGGAATGAAAATATATATAAACATATATAGAGAGAATATATATGTACATATAGAGAGTTATATATAGTTACATGCATAGTTGCAAATATATATGTAAATATATGTATGTATATGTATGTATATTTATGTAAATATAGATATAGATATAGTGTTAGATGCATATATGTGTGTGTGTGTATACGATTTTAGATTTATTTTTCTGAACAGTGAAACATCAGAGCTTCATTACTTTTCTTCTCCTGGAAAGGTTGTACAATGTGTAAATGCATAGTTTGGGAAAGAAGTAAAATACAGGATACACAGTGCTCTGAAACCACTTATTCTGGACGAATAAAGGTAGGTAAGGCAGCTAAACTGCCCTTTGTGGAAAATGCCATGGAGCAATACCAGCCTCTGAAAGATAACTGTAGCCTTGATTATGTTCAGCAAAGTTACTCACTGTTAAACTGTACATTTATAAAATATCAGAAATTGGTCACACATCACATGTTGATAATTTTATTTGTGTTAGATATAAAAGCAGTAAGCACTGTCCCTATAAGCCACACTATATTCTAAGCACATAAGCCCACAATGTCTTTCTGTGTCTCACATGATGATGATGTGAGTGTGCTGCCGCTTTACTTCGTACAATTTACTGATATATACAAAACAGAGTCTTTTTAATAGCCGTGAAATTATACTTCCTCATTTCAATGGAAGTCTTAAAACTGAAGGCAGGCTGCAGTTCTAATTCAATGTACAAAATATTTTATTTATAATTTCTGTTGTGAATAATTAAAGTAATACTTAAAGCATTAAGGTTAATTCAGAGCTTTGTTTTCACTTCTATTTTGGTTGTAAAAGTATGTCAGTTATAAGTGAACCAAACTCATATGTGTTTGCTAACTTGGTTCAATGGATGATGCTGCCTAGAATGATCACTTTGAATTGAAATATGCTAAACGGCACTTCAAGTTTTAAAACAGCAGTGTTTTTTAGGCAAGGTGAACACATGATAACAGTCATTCCATAGTTGTAAATTTCTTAACTTAATAGTTGTATGTCACAAACAATATCTAGTACAAGCCAAACTTTTTATATTTTTTTGCATTAAACATGAACTGGGTTACTGTATAATTTCAACATATGACATCCCATTTCAAAAATTATTTTCCATAGGCAGTTATTTATACTTTTAGGCATTTTAATTTCTTGAATTAAAGGACGCAATGTAGGTAAAGATATTCGTATATTTTCAAGTTCTCTTTTGATTGGTAAGGGACAGTGCAGGCCCATCTGTTTTGCAGCAAAGAAAGCCCCAAACCATCTGTGTAGAACCACATGCCAGCTAAAACACAGAGATATGCACAGTTTTTTTGTTATGAAAAATTTTGCAGTATTTTTTTCTGTATTAGTGTGAATAAATTAGCAACAACTAAATTAAAGAAATCTTTAGAGAACATATTAACTTTCTAGTGCCTACAGTAAATTATATCCATTTAGAAATTATGAAAGTTGCATTGTCCCCATATGAATTTTTCCTTATTATTCTGAATGTGATACTGAAATTACTCATCATCTGCAAAGTAAAATTGCTTCATTATTGGTAATGTAAGTTTATTTTTATAAAATTGTTTTTGAACAATTCTTTGACTTTTAAACAGTAAATAATTGTATTTTTTGTTCAACTATAAATAGCACAGTAAGATGAATAGTAAAGTTGTAATTTATATATTGTGAATACTACATTACTTGTACAATATCTGCTTGCTACAGTGCTTCAGGATGTTTTATGGCATATTGGAAGAAGTTTTTGTTTTCCTATTTTCCACTGGACAACTCCGCTAAAGTGTTTTCTAGATCCTGCAAGAGTAAATAAATACTACTGGTTTTCAGGAGTCAAAAAGAATATTGAATGATAGATTAAATGTTAATTATGTTTTATAATCTAAGTTTTTAAAAAATTATATTAATATTTTAAAAATACTTATAGATTTACAATATTTCATACAGCACTTAATGGGGCTTTTGCCTACACGAAGTTGGCTATCTAAGCTGTTTTTCTCAAAATCAGTGAAATGTGCAAGCTAACAATCTTTTTTAAAAAGTTACAAAAATCACTTTCTGGTCTTCTCACAAGTCATTTCTTCATCCTGCTTTAGTTTATACATGATTGCTATTTGAAGAGTTAGAAAATAACAAATAACAGAGAATTGTGAATCTATACCAGCTTCTTAATGCATAGTAAGTACTGATGAAATATGTCACTTACTCTCTGAGGGAGACCTTTTCTATTATGTTCTACAATGACGTTAAAAATGCTTATTATCTGTTTGAAAAACATTAAAAGCTTTAAATTCAAGCAGCTCATTTTTCATTTTGTTAATTGCATAACATACTAATGTTGCACTAGGTTGTTTTTTTTTCAGTGGTATAATGATGCAACAATATTTACATACCAACTCTGGTTTTCCTTTAATGGTTTCTATAACAAGATCATAATTTCCTTTAGCGTAATCACTGGCAGATTTATTTGGCGTCCCATCTTCGCTCCGCTCTGGCTTTGGGGGCCTGAGAGAGAGCACATACAACTTTCTCTCTCTTTACCATTAAGTACACTCTGCTCAAGTGTAGTTGTTGCAGGTTTGAGTTACATTCCTGCCAAACATCCAGGTTTAGAAAGCTTTTAGGATGGAGTATCAGTAGAAATCAACTGATTCCCCTAAATTCTGTCCAAAAGCTTTAACAAAGTGGTTTACCCTCTATAATTTTACTACACAGTAAAGATGTGAATATGTGAAAGTGGGTGGTTGGAGGAAATTTTCACTTAACTAGTTTCAATAGATTCATAGGAGAGGTGACAGTATAAAAAAGAACACTATGGTGTTAAGATTTTTCTATAATGTACTCCCTGTTAATCTAAGTGCTGAAAACTATGGTTTCAATCCAGACTTTTATCATACTGCCTGAGAAGTCTCTGTGACCTGTCTTCCACCCACCATGAGCAAGAAATGATTTATATTGTTGTAGCACTAGACAGCTCTGTAAATTCACCTTCTGAATTTTTTTTTCATATAGAACAATAATAAGGTGTTAGGATTTGTCTGGCTACTTTGCTCAATATGCCTTGGAAGCAGCTGAAAACATCGTAATATGACATTCCAAATTTAACTCCATTTGTCCTGCGTAGAGACACAAAATCAAAAAACAAAAAAACAATTTCAAGCTGTCTCCTAAACTGAGCCGACTTCAGAGAAAAATACCATTAATCAGAACACTACAGATTGGTGTTACTTGTCCTTTGGATGACAGTATTTGAGATGACTTTACAAACCTCTCATTATGTTTCAGAGATAGTTTGTTAAACGTCTAGATTCTTTTCAGATAAGTAGCAAGTGACCTTTTTTGAACCATAGTAACAGCAGAGTTTTGAAAAGAAAGATTCTTCACACATGATGGAGTTAGGTAAAGGTATGATTTTCTGCTTGGCTGAAA
Organism: Cynopterus sphinx; assembly: GCA_030015415.1. Classification (NCBI taxonomy): domain Eukaryota; kingdom Metazoa; phylum Chordata; class Mammalia; order Chiroptera; family Pteropodidae; genus Cynopterus; species Cynopterus sphinx. Next base: position 73,398,576 of record CM057384.1, on the reverse strand, counting down.
CACAGTGTATGATTCTGTTATAAGGTTAATCAATCTGAACTAAAATGTAAAGAGATATGCATAAAAGATACACATAAAATGGCATCCTTGATATCTCAAAGGAGCGTGTTTATATGCCTCACATTGGTAACTCAAGCTAATTTTGTTCCTATCATGAGATCTCTAATGGTTACCTTGAGATCGTTAATTCACATTGCTATGAGACATCCTTTTCTGAGGAAAAATTAGAAATATGTATCAAAACCTATGACATAGGCTTGAAAGAAATCCTTAGCATATTAAAAGCTAACATAATTATTCATTGCAAGCAATAAATGGAACACATTTAATATTTTATCAAAATGTTCTTATAATAATTAAAACTCAGAGCAGAGTTTATTTTAATTAATTTGGGAAGTAAAATAAATATTTAACATATTTAGCATTCCACAATTAAGATCTATAATTTAAATGAGATGCAATTTGTTTTCTCTCTTAAATGAAACTATGCTCTACATATCATGAGCCAGAGCTTTATTTTACTTTCCTCTTTCAATGGAGCCTTTTGTTTTTGAAGGTTTTTTTTTTTCCTGCATTTAATCTGCTCAAAAAGAGTCAAACTCAACTGCTCCAATACCTGCACAATCAAGACTTTCTTCTATTTTATAATATATGTCTGCTTATTAAAGTCTACAAGACATCCTAGACTTAGGCAAACAGTGTCCAAATGTACCATATTTAGCTTCTATCTCAAAATCTCCCGAGCTGTCAATTTAGGTGTTAAAGAGACCATTTGTAAAGCTTGGCTGGGAATTGCCATTATTGACTGGAATGTGTGTTTATCATTACATTCAATGATGAAAGTGGAACATGTAGCATATGAATAAATGTCAGCAGATGTTTCTTTTAAATGGCCTGATTTCAACCTCCTGTTGTTTGTCTTGAATACAAATATTAAAAAAGGGAAAAAAGGCAGAATTTTTTATGACATAAGTGCAAGGGTAGTTAGATTTTTTGAAAAACAACAAAAATAATGGCTAGAATATCAGACGGAGAGAGAAAAGTAGAATTAAGAGTTAGCTGGCTGCATTTGTCTACTCTTGTGGACTTTTAAATATATTTAGAAAAGGAGAGATTTTCAGTATGTAGTTATAGAAAAATTTAATCTCTGTTTAACAGCTATTGTTAATGATTTTTTAAAATAGCTGAATTTGATTACAGCACAAAGGGTGTTTAACTTGGGAAAGGGTCTTTAAAAGTCTCTCTCTTATTTGGAGACATTGAATGGAAATATTCAGTAGCAAATGGACATTGTTTTCTTCCAAACTCTTACTTTGAAAGATAGACATTGAACACAGAAAGTATATTTTACATATTTTAGTGAGGAAAAAGCAACATAAACTCAGTGGTATATAAATGAAATACACATTTTAAATGGAAAGACACAGACTCATCCTTTGTTCACTTAAACAGCAATTTTTGTGAATGTACTATATTTAGTGGAACTCCTGTGGTGCTTTTGGGGCTGTAAATATTTGGGTGTCATTTGAAGAGGTGTAAAATGACTAGAGACAAATTCTGGGTGGGCTGTAAGAGCAGGGAATGTAACTTTAAAAATCAGGCAGTCAAATTAAATTTCCAACATGATGGTCTAAAATACTCCACAGAAAATGTTCAAATATATCTTATTATAAAATTGTTCAGAATTTGTCACCATTTCCCCTTTATCTAAATGATCATAATGTGTACTTCAAATCATAAAGAGCACTGGAGGCTAACGCTTATGTCTGTCAAAAACATAGAACTTTCAAATCCACTAAAGTTATGAGCAAAACATGTTTCAAGCTTTAAAAAGGGCAGTGACTCGGGGCCGGCTTTTTATCCCTGGCTTTCATTTTGGTAGCAGAATTGTCTGTAGCCACTGTTAGTGGTGGGCACAGATACTGCATACACAATTAGTCATTTTCTTTTAATTTTGAGAGTGTAAATGCCTAATTGCTTGTGCAATTAAAGGAAGCACACATTTTCAGCCTGTAAAATAGAAGGCTAGGGTAGAATGTAAATTAAAACCACTAGTGTAATTTTCTGACTTGTATATCAACAAATTATATATGTTTTTCCTATATGTTTAGCATTTCCGTAGTATTGATCGAAGAGCTACCCTAGAAAATGGGATATGCTCTCACATAATGTTTAATTCCCCCTAAAACAAAGAAAATTTTGACAGTTATGCTAATCAAAATGTCAAGTTTAGTATTTAACAATCAAGCCTTTAATGATCTTTTAAAAATGAATAAAGTACTCTATTTGTTTACTGAAGGTTTATTGGGGAATAATGCAGTATTTATTTTGATAATCCTTCTGAAATTCAAAATTGAATCTAAATGTGCTTTTCCATTAGTTGACAAATATAAACCATTCATCTTTGCAGGTCAGAAATAGTAAAAACTACACTTACCTACATTTCTGTTCCTTAAACTGAAAACATGCCACAGCCAAACCATCTCCAACAAATACCAAACCCCCACCTTTCATCACTATGCACACTTTGTACATTCCTTCACTTCAGCACTTTGCATAACCTCTTCCCATCAGAAACATAAATTGTAGTTTCCCTTCTAAAGAACTCTCAGGCCACAGTCAACTTCCTTCACATTCTTCTCCAAATTTTTCTTTGTTTCCTGTCCTTGTTTGTTCATTTTTAACCTGGGCACAAATACAAGCATACCCCCACACTAGTATGCCTGTGAAACCTATTCTAGGGCTCATCCTCATCTACAAAGCTACCTGAATATACAATATTGAATGCCTATTAATTAACTTTGCTTCATTTAACTATGCTTAACTGTGATTGAAATTAGGTTACAAGTCTCTATGATGATGAAAGGAATTATTAACTAGATAAAGAGATCTTTGGATGATTATAACTTGAAGGGACCTGAGAAATGCTGAGATTTAGTTAAACCTCATTTCTCACATGAGGAAATGGGACACTAAGAGGGCAAAAGGACCTGTGATGTGTCTGGCAGAAAAAGATCAAGAATCACTCTGCCTCCGTACAGGTGCTAGCGTGTAAACTGACCCCCCACTCAGGTTCTTCAATGTATAACAGGACAAAGGGTATGCCGCATACCCTGTTTATTGTTCCAAATGGCCCAAGCTAGCCACAAAAATGAGAGAGACATGCAGGCATTCCTGTACAATGCATTACAAATGGAAGACATGGAATAAGAATTTGTTAGAATTGGAGTGAATTAATATCAGCTTATAAGAAATTACATTTAACCCACAAAGAGAAAAAAAACTATTACAATGTGAGAATTAGTAGAATTTTTTAGGATTTGGTGTTCTACAGTGATAGGTTGCCTTCATTCTGGCTGAACTGTTTTTTAATTGCCAAAAATAATTAGTGTGAGTTTTGATTCTTGATAAGCCCCAAAGTACCAAAAATAACAATGTTTTTAGGAAAATAGATTCAATAGAAAATTTGAAGATTCAATGACATGTATTCTTCTTACATTAAGAAGACTGGCTAGTCAAAATAAAAGGGCTGCCATGTTCTTAAAGTTAGCCTTCTCACTGAAGCTGTCTCATGTCTTCCAGGATGAGTTTTAGGAAATAGTAACTTGTGTGGGACACTAAGATTAGATAATATTAAGCAAATTTTATTTTCCAGAAACTAACAGACACTCTGCTAATGTCATTTGTGACTCTAGAAGATTGGAGAATGGGGAGTGGGGCATATAGCACACAGCAATTTTCAAATGTATTTGACTACGTTTTCTTTAGAGTATTTCACAGTACTAGTGTTCAGGCAAAATCTTTACACTTGAACTAGTTTAATGCTCAGACACTATAATTGATTAGTAAAGAATTAAAGTCACCTATTAATGGGTCACTCTTAAAACTGAGGAAGAGCAGTGGGCTTCGACCACTTAGCCAACAGTTTTTCTTCACTTTCCTGTGATAATCATGGTTCTCACATTAAACTTTTTAATTAAATTTTTCAATTCTTCTGTTCATTGAACATGCTGTTAGAAATAGTTTATAGCTTCTAAAAGTCTAGGCTTCAGGTCTCAATTAAGTCAAAGAGCAAGAAATATATAGAAGCTTGAGGGCAGAGGAGTTTAAGGTCCAGTGAGCAGTAGGAAGAGTCTATGAGGGGTAGGCTGTCCCCTCCCCTCCCTCCACCACACCATAAATAAGGAGCGTTAAACATCCACAGGCCCTAAAGCTCTCCTTACCCAGGGTACCAGCAATTCTCATCCCACGGTCTTAGGGAAAAGCGAGTAGATGGGAAAAGAGCCAAAATTTATCAGCCCCTCTATGTACAAGGTACTGGGCTGAGCACTTTTACAAAGATTATTTCATTTGTTTCTCAACCACTCTGGAAGATAGGTAGTGCCATTCTTACTTTCCAGAAGAGAAAACTGATACATAGTTTCTAGGAAGCACTAGTCAAAAGGGCAGTTTTTTTCAGGGTTCTCTCCTCCTGAGCAGTTTGGGAAAGAGCAGCCCAAATAACAGGTACTAAAGACCAGGTGAGGGGAAAGATAAAGATTAAAAATGTACAACCTATACAGAGTTTATTATAATTACTGAAACAAGACAGCAGTAAGAATCCTCTAGTTCATCAGTAAATTCTCATCAACAGTAAGATAGTGTTTTAATAATTAGAGATGTTCACTTTTTCAGCAAATAAAGTTTCAAAGCAGCTTTAAGTCTCAGCATTGGACAGCTTAGGTAGAGTTTGGTTTGAAATTATAAAGAGGATTCTTGACACCTATTATTAATGCTTTGACACAGCTATCAAATTCACTCTTAGAGGGATCTTCAGTTCACTGCACTCATGTTTTGTTGAGTTTTGTCTTTTTTTTGTCCCTGATATCGACAACCAATTAAGAGCATTAAGAGTTTCTGTGAGTAATATATTCCAGTATATTCTTACTCTCTTACTAACTCAACCTTTTGGTTTTAATATATTAAAATATAAACAATGTTTTCTGTCTTGTTTCATTTGCTTGTAAATGTTATCAGAAACAAAATATTTATTTTGTTTAAAGAGCTTTCAAAATGATTAACCATGAAACAAAGGGAACTGTTTTTTTCAGAGATGCACAATATTTAATTAGAAAACCATTTAATACTCATTTTAATATTATTTGGATATAAATCTTTAATGTTTATAAGACTGCAAAATACAAGAAAATTGCACCTAGTAATTTTAAATCCTGCAAAATAAAACAGATAGATTAAAATTTTACCGTTCCAATATTACTATCTGACTCATTATCTTTATATACTAACATTGTCACAGTTAAATCACTATCTATCAAATATGGAAACAGAATGATACAACATGGGATGAGCCAGATATGATCAGATAACTTTTAATCTATGCAGTTGTGAATCTCATATTAATGAGGGAATCCACGTCAGAAATTTGTAACAGGAGGTATCTTACAGATGGATGGTGATAAAAAATTCCAATTTAAAATGAAAGTAGCAGCAATGCAAATTAGTGCAAAGTATAACTTTTGTTCACAAAAAAATTAAGGTCAAATTGCAGATTTAGAATTAAGTGTGTTAATTCCAGACATTGTCAGCAGTCGGTTTCTTTGAGAACCTCAATCACTCATCTTTCTGAGAACACTATTGTCTTAGAATGGTTGCTCTGTTCTAAATGTTGCTTTTCCAGTCCCCCCACCTTGACCTGTATGCTTACATACTCTTTCAGCTGTTTCAAGAGAGAAGCTCCAAAAGGCTATTTTTAAAGAAAAAGAAAGCATTCGAGACATAAAGTTTAATGCCTAAGAGATGAAATATTATGTTAATATCAGCACTGGACAGAAGATTTTCACTGAGGAAATGAAAGTTTAGAAGCATTTGGGACTCAAGAAAAAGAATATTTCCTCCAAACATTTCCAGCTTAGAGTATGTGATGAGCAAACTGGAATTTTCAAAACTTGAAAAAAAAGAGAGAGAGAGAGAAAACATTTTGGCTGATAAGATGCTCCTGAATAAAATATTATCTGAAACAAATGTTTAATTCAGAAAACACCTGCCAATGTAGATGTGCCCTTCAATAAATATGGCATCTCCATCCTCATTTAACATGTTTTTTAGCAATGAAATGTTGGCATTAAGTTTAAACATAAGTGCAGTATAAAACAGGCATATAGCTATATCTTGTGGACATGGTGTTATAACAGCTAGGCCAAGGATTTTCAATGTTTTTGAAGTCATAACATTTTTATATTAACACCATTCAGAGAGCATAATTAAGTAGTAAGATATTTAATATACACAAGAGAACAGCAATATAGCCACGGTGATACTGGTTTGTTGTTGATAATTTATATAAAGGAGTAATATGAAAATAAGGCTTATGATAATATTAACAAAGTAAAAATTGAGGATAAAGGTCAAGAGCATTATAATAATATTTCCTTTTTCCTTCTCATGGTTTATTTTCTGAAACATGTAAAATATCTTCAAAAGTATCTTCACATACAAGTGGCAACACATATACTATTTGTTTTCTAATACATCTTTGAATGCCCTTGAAACAAATACATCTTAGTAGAATAGAGGCAATAAAAAATTTAGAGATCTGAATAAAGATGGATCTATTCTTTCACAGATTTGAAAATAATATCCCTCTTAGAAACTTATTATATAAAATAAAAATCTGTAATTTCCAATAAAACATCTAATGGGCATTATACTTGCAAACCATGAAAACTGGCAGACATTATACAAACTTAATTTGAAGAAGCATGTAAAAAAGTCCTGAAACTGGGAAATTGAGATTGTCAAAGAAAAGAAAAGCAGGTGCCACCACAGTCAAAAGAAAAGTTTCAAAGAACAAGAATATCTTAATCACTAGGACAGTTATACCATATCCTCTGGGTTTAAACTGATTTCAGGGGGGAAACCTTTAGACCTTATTCAAATATATATGTTTATAACCAGAAAGCTATAATTTAAAGATTCATGCAACTGCTTGATTTGAAAAAAAAATAATCATGTTTTTTTCTTTGAAAATATATATATAACAGAATGCTATTATTTTATTTAAGAGCTGTAATAATGAAGCATTTTGACTGAATGTGTTTAAAGCTTTCTACTTGAAACATGTATCTTATTATTACATATGAACTTATATCAGTTATTTGATAGTACAGGCCTTAAGAAGGTGAGTATAGTTCAAGTAAAACTACATAAGAAGATGAAAAGGAGGGGAAAACATAGAATTAAACCTACCTGAGAATGAAGATGCTAAGATATAGGGGAGAGAATACCCATGATTTTGATGGAGTATATAAGATGAACCTTGGGTGCATACAGTGGTTATGCAATGTCCAAAAGGAAATAAGCAGTCCTTCCCTCCACTTAGTCATCATGAGGGGATCTTTTTATGAACATTATAGATGTCTAACCAATATACTGTATACTTAAAACTAATTTAAATAAATTTATTTATTTTTTTAAAAAAAGGAAATAGGTGCTAACCACAGAAGTTCAAAAAATATTTCATGTCACACCGGGTTTTCTTAATGCCATGATTTTGAATAAGAGATGACAGGGTTTTATCTTACTTGTGAAATGCTTTAAATTAATGCTTATATCAATTCTTAATTAATTTAAATCTATGATTCTAAAAACTCATTCTAACAATACTCATGTTTGTTATACTGCTGAATGAATTCCTTGAACTTTCTCCAAGAGAATTAATTAGCGAGACTCTAATTTGAAACACCTATATAAGCTTATACCCAAGAACCAAATATTGTGATAATCTTGTACTCCTAGAACCAACTATTGTGATGCTGTGAGGGATGTTTTCTTTTTCTTATTTTATTACTTTATAACTAAAGAACCACATATCAAAATTATGACTTACTAATATCTCAAAATATAGTTATGCTTCTAAAGTATATAATAAATATATTTAAATGATAATGGAAAAGTATTTGAATTCAGATTCACAATATATACACTCAAGAAAGAATACTCAAAAAGTTATTAAAGCTCCTTGTAACACTGAGCAACACAGAGATTTGAATAATTTATTTTTTGTTAACATGTAAAATTTTACTCAATATTGTCTAATCTCATCATTTCCAAGAGAAGAATTACACAGGGAGTTACTTTTATTTCCAAATATCATGAAACAGCTTATAGTAGATCAAGGCTCTTATTGAGAAAAAATAGGAGAAGCTGGATAACATATATTACATTTCCTAAAGCCATTCGAGAATTGCTGACACAGCAAGGATTTGAGGGATAAGCTTTTGGAGGAAAATGAGCATAGCAAGACAAGCCCAATGTTTTGAATGATTCTTTTCCTCTCATTGAATATGCTAATTCTTGGCTTAGGGCAATGAGATAAGAAGTCAAGGGGAAGCCAGCAGCTATCTTTTGAAAAGTAAAAAAACTGAAGTTTTGCACTATCAAGACACTTAGGAATTTGACAGGCCTAGAATCTCAAAAAGAAGAAAAGAAAGGAAAGGAAAGGAAAAGAAAAGAAAGGAAAAAAGGAAAGGAAAGGAAAGGAAAAGAAAGGAAAGGAAAGGAAAGGAAAGGAAAGGAAAGGAAAGGAAAGGAAAGGAAAGGAAAGGAAAGGAAAAGGAAAAGGAAAGGAAAAGAAAAAAGGGGAGGGGAGGAGAGGGGAGGGGAAGAAGGGAGGGAGGGAGGGAGGAAGGAAGGAAGGAAGGAAGGAAGGAAGGAAGGAAGGAAGGAAAAAGGAAGAAAGAAGAAGGAAGGAAGGAAGGAAGGAAGGAAGGAAGGAAGGAAGGAAGGAAAGAAAAAGAAAGAAGGAAGGAAGGAAGGAAGGAAGGAAGGAAGGAAGGAAGGAAGGAAGGAAGGAAGGAAGGAAAGAAAGAAAGAAAGAAAGAAAGAAAGAAAGAAAGAAAGAAAGAAAGAAAGAAAGAAAGAAAGAAAGAAAGAAAGAAAGAAAGAAAGAAAAAGAAAAAATATCTTTACAAAAGTCCCCAATAAAGCAACATTGATCATCAGGCTGAGAAGGCAAGTAGAAAGCAAACATAAAGCACGATAAAGTACTGACATTTGAATGACCCAATGGATACTCTCACTTGGCAACCCTGGAAAGCTATGCCTTTAAAAATGGGTGAATAAGAAGAAGAACAAGACTTACAAAGATAGAAAATCAGCCTCTAATCAGATCAATCTATCATTAAAGTGATATGTTCTGTCCTTTTGCTGCTTGCCAGAGGACTGAATGAATCTCTGTGGAATGAGATAACAGAGATCAGTTTCTACAATTAAACACTATGTCTAGAATTCAGTTTTTTTTTTAATTACAGTCTTATTAAAGAAAACATATCAAAAGAACATGTAGACAGTAGAACAAACCTATAGGTGACACAAATATTAGGGTTATCAGACATGGATTTTGAGATAGATTCATCAATATGTTCGAAAAACTAGATAAGCCAGATAATTTTACCATACAACTGGAACATAAAAAAATCAAATAAAAATTCTAGATCTAAAAATTAAAGGAACAAAATCATATTTCAAAAAATAGGCTTAATAGTAGTTTGGAAAGAGTTCAAAAAGGGTTTACAGAGCTAGAAGATAGTTTAGTAGAAAATATCCAGACTGAAGCATAGAGAATAAAGTGAATGAAAAGTACAGAAAGGATCATAAGATATAAATATGAGTTACAGTAAAAATTTTCTAGCATACATGCAATGAATCCTTTAAAGAGAGAAGAGGGAGAATGTGGCAAATGCAGTACTGCAAAGCTTATTACCAAGAATTTAATGCTGAAGAAAAACTGCAAAATTCAGGTTGTCTCATAAACACAAAGCAGCTAAATACAAAGAAAATTACACAAAGTAAGTCATACTGAAGTTTTTCATCATTAAACTGGCAAAAATTATAGACAGAGACTTTAATCTTAAGAATACCCAAAGGGTGAAAAATTATTACTTTCAAAGAAGTGAAAGAAACAATGAAAGCCAGAACATAATAAAATATTTTTAAAGTGCTGAAAGAATAAAAAAAAAAACCTACTAAATTAGAATTTTATACCTAGATGAGATATTCTTGAATAAATGAAGATAAAAAATATAAAACCAATATTATTCATAGCAGTAGACCTACATTAAAGAAAAACAGTAAAATTTCTTTGAGCAGAATAAAAAGGAATCTCAAACAAACAGAAATGCAGAGAGGGATGAAAAGCAATGAAAAAAATAAATATATCTATATATCAAAATTGATATTAAATCTACAAAACAAAATAATATAGTTTATAGTTTAAATGTAGTTAGAATTAAAATGTGTGACAACAATAATACAAAAGTCAACAAGTGGGTAAATGAAATAAAGTTTTCTGCATACTTTGCATTGTCTGGGAAGTGATAAAATTACAAATTTAAAATAGATTATGAATTTAAAATAATGTAATTTATACCCTTGAGGGTAATCAATTAAAAAATATAGTAAAGTATAATCACCAAATTAGACAGGGAAGGAAGGCATGGATTGCTAAAAATATTTGATTAGGGTAAAATAAAAAAGAAAAAATAAAGGGTAGCATAAAACAGGTGGTATAAGTAGGAAACAAATAGAATAGTAAATATAAACTCAAATGTATCAGCAATTAAATTAACTATAAATGAACTAAATACACTATTGTAACAACAAAGATGTCAGATAATTTTTTAAAAAAGCTCAACTCTATGATATTAAAAAAAATGCCATTAAATATCACAGAGAAATTGAAAGTAACGAATGGAAAACATATATCGTGAAAATACTAAGCAAAAGAAAACTAATATAAAACAAGGTAGACGTTCAGACAAGTAATCTTGTTAAAGATAAAGAGGGGTATTTTCTAATGATAAAAGTTATAAATACATCAGAAAAATATAGCGATTTTAAATTTACGTAGACCTGATAACATTGCTTCAAACTATATAAAGTAACATAAGATTGACAGAAATGGAAGGCAAATGCACAAATCAAAAATTATAATGGAAGATTTCAACATACTTCTCTTAGTAATAATACAACAAATAGACAGAATATCAGTAAAGATATAGATGCTTTTAGCAAGAAAATACTCTTCTTCTAACTGACTTACTTTGAATACTGTCTTTAAATGTAATAGAATATACATTCTTTCAAGTACACATGGAATGTATACCAAAATAGACTTTATTTTATCAATGATATGTTCAAAAAATTTCAGAGAATTGAACTCATGATGTATATTTCTCTGACCTTATTGCTATTAGATTGGAAACCAATTTTTAAAAAAAGAGGTAGAAAATCCACAGATGTTTGAAAATTAATTAATACACTTTTAGAAATAGATTAAAACTTCCTTAATCCGTTAATAGTTATCTGTATAAAACCTACAGCAAGTATCATATGTAATAATGAGAAAGAAACTTTTCCCTCATAAGATTGGGAAAGAAACAAAAATGTCCATTAGTGTCTCAACTGTCCTACATCTAGTTAGAGTAATAAGCAAGAAAAATAAATAAGAGATACGAGGATTAAAAAGAAAAAAAAAGATAGCTAGAGAGAGAGAAATAGTGTATTATTTGTAGATGATATAACTATATAAACTACAAAGTTTTCTATAGTAAAACAATTAGGATTCATAAATGAATTTAGCAAGGGAACTGAATAAATGGTCAATATAAAAAATAAACTGTATTGTCATATACCATTAGAAATTAGAAAATTAAAAAATTTTAAATATACATACAACTTGCGATAGCATCCAAAAAAGCAAGTGCCAAAGGAAAAAATCTAACAAGATATGTGTAAGACTTCTAACCACAAAATATTATTGAAAAAAATTAAATGACTATAAAAACTATAAATGAAAGGACTTACTATGTTTATGAACTGAATACAATATTGAAAATATAACCTTTATCCCTAAAATGATTCAATGCACTCTTAATTTTCTAGCAGAAATTTTTAAATGTGGACATAGGCAAGATAATTTTACATGCAAAGGGATAAGAATAACCAAGATCATCTTGAAAAAGGACAAAATCAAAGGATATACATTACTAGATATCAAAACAGTATTATACATAAAAATGTCAGTGTAGTACATAAGGAAACTTAAAGGAGAATCTAAACACATATCTATACATATACACAGTCTCTTGATTTATGACAATGGTGACACTGCATTGCAATATTGAAAGAATTATCTTTTCAATAAATGCTGCTGGGCCAATTGAATATACATAAGGAAAAAATATCCAATCCTACCCTAAAGCACACACAAAAATAAATTCAGGTGGTCCAGAGATGTAAAATTAAAAGGTAAAAATAAGCTTCCCCCACAAATAAGAATATATTGTCACAGACTTAGAGTAGGTAAAGATATCTCTAACTGGACACAAAATGCACGAACCACAAAGGATAAGACTACATTAAAATTAAGAGATTATGTTCATCCAAAGACACCATTAAGAAAGTGAAAAATGTGAACTAGAGAATGAAAATGTGTTTGCAAAGCATTTATCTCACTAAGGACATATATGTAGAATATATCAAGTACAACAAAACCATTAGAAAAGTAGATAATCCAAAAGAAAAATTGGCAAGATATACTTCACAATGGCCAATAAACACAGAAAAAGTGGCCAAACCTTATTAGTTACTAAAAGAGCATAAATTAAAATTAAAATAAACTTGAAACTAATAACAAAAAAATTAATTATAATAAGATATTACTACATATCCACCAAAATGGCTAAAATTAGAGTGATAACACTAAACTCTGGTGAGAATATTAAGCAAAATCAGAAACTGCTGGCACAAGCATGAAATGGCACAACTACCTTGAAAAATCATTCCATCAAATCTACCACAGCTGAACATATCTTATTACCCAGTATTTCCACTCATAGGTGGAAACAGAAAAGCATACTTTTGTGCCCAAAACATGCTAAAAGGTGAACAGTAGCCACAAATTGAAAACAACCTATGTCTACTAAAAGTAAAGATAAATTAATTTTGGTATCATGTGATAAAATACCCTACAGTAGTGAAAATAAATTAACTGCAGTTACACCATGTTTGCACCACAGCATGGGTACAACAAAGAATGTGTCATACGCTACTACTTATATAAAGGTCAACAACAAAATTAATCAGAGGAAATACAAATCAAGGTAGTGATTTCTTTTCGAGGGTAGTGATAGGATAGGACTAAGGAGAATTTTGATATACTAATAATTTTCTAATCCTTGAAATCATTGACAAGTACTTGGATGTGTTCACTTTGTTTAAATATTTAATAAATGCACTTATGTTAGTGCATTTTTTTAATGTGTTTTACATCAGTGAAAATTTTACTTAACACAAAACAATTTCATGGTAATGAAAACAGGTTTCAGAAGAAATTTTTAGGTTTGCCTTTTCAGGTGCTTTACTAATTTGATATACCAATAAAGAAATTATTCCATAGCTTTGGGTTCTCTTTTGGCTTCATGGAGACTTAGTCTTCAATTTCACTAACGGCAGGAGGAGTTAAGGACTTCCATTTATAAATACCTCTGCAATAATAACTCCAAATGAAAGACACTGCAAAACACAGTACAATGTTGAAGCCTTAGATTTTTATGTGCTTACATGTTTTTCCCTTAAAATATCAAGTTATTATATTGAGCAGAAATTACCTTATTATCTTACTGAGAAAGAATTATCTTTATTACCTTATTTTATCATGACTATATACCTATGAATTGAGTACAAGGTGATACTTTTATCCCATCTCACAAGCAATGCAGAATGAACCAGAAAACAGTCAAAGCCATTTGGATGCTTACTAAGAGAGGACAACTGATACAGTACTCATTTTGTGACCTGCCAACTCAAGCATAGTTTCCTTTCTGATATTTTTACCAAACACAGACTCGTCTAGTCATTTCCAATTTAAACTAGTTATTAGCATCTCCTTCAATGGAGATGCTTGCAAATATTAGTTCCAGACACAAAGTACTTTGGACAGCTGCCCACATTTCTCTCCATAACTATTTTTTCAAGGCTCTTTTAATTCTTTTGATTACATCAGGTAGAGAATCTGATTGATATGCTCATAGACATTCAACACCTTATACAGCTTTACTCTCTCACCAGGAGGGCAGCTAAATTTCCTTTAAAGAGAGATGATGGAACCTCTGATCCAGAATTCTGAGAGCTGCATCAATGGGAGAGAGAGGTAGACAGCTTGTTCTCAAAGGAACAAATGATTATTACACCCATCTAGTATACTGGAGATATTACCAATGCCTCAAAAGATCTAGTACATATCCTGATGATAGTGTATCTCATCTTATTTTGCCTTACCTCACTAGAATCACATTAGTTTGTCTGAATATGTTTCAGGTTACTCTAGAGATCAACTTTTCTAGTGTGTAGTTAGTTCTAGAAGTGATCTACAACTATGATTCTAACTTCTAAAATTCTCTGGCTTGTCTCTAATTGGCCTATAACGCCTTGACCTCAGGAAAGGGTCTCTCCATTCTCTAACAGCTCTATCAACCAAATCATTAAAATAATCATTCATTTTATCCCAATTATAGGCATGAAATCCTGAATGAAAATGTTATTTAGTTCAATGTTATAGCGGTCATGAAATTCAGGTTGAGAAATTTAATTAAATTCACTTCTAATTTCAACCCTAGTATGTTCTTCCAGTATCTTCTAAATTGTGTGATGATGTTAGCAAAGAACATCAGTAGTGAGACATGAATTAAAAATGAGAACATGCAAGCTCAGAGCTTGAGAATTTTCACCACCTTGTCTTCTTGGTTCCAGTTTCCCATCTATACCTCCCTACTGTCCACTTTATATGTTCTGTAAGTAAATCTCCTTAAAACTCATGTGATTGATATTCTTAGAAAAGCAATATCTTCTGGTATACTTTTGGAACTGAGCCTAAAATTACACCTGAAGATCATGATAAACTAACTTTTCTCATTTTATCATCTTTGCTTATCATGTTTATTCCAGTTTTCATTATCTGCTTTTAGGCCCACTATCCTTTTCAACTGGAAGAAAACCTTTCATTTACACACACACACACACACACACACACACACACACACAGAGATTTTTCCAGGATATAATTAGTTAGTTGTAGAGAAATATGCAGAGATTACATTTAACTATTTAACCATTCAACATTATCATTTTGAAATGCTAGGATTTCACACAGGGCAATTATTTAAAATGAGGAATTAAATGCTCATGAGAAGTCTTACCTAAAATTCAAATGGAACTCCCATAGTTATTCTACTCTTGGTTATTACAAGATTTCAATGTTGTAGAAATTATTATATTCTAGGTTTGCAACTTTAAAAGGGACTAGGACCAAAAATGAATCTTTCTCGTTTCAAGTTTTTGTATTTTCATTTTTTTACTCACAAAAACAATTGCTGCAAATAATATTCATGAGCAACCAAATACCATTACAGGTTTTCCTTGCTATCTAAAAGTAAAGTG
Source organism: Cynopterus sphinx (assembly GCA_030015415.1). Classification (NCBI taxonomy): domain Eukaryota; kingdom Metazoa; phylum Chordata; class Mammalia; order Chiroptera; family Pteropodidae; genus Cynopterus; species Cynopterus sphinx. The sequence continues at coordinate 73,383,081 of CM057384.1, read as the reverse complement.
CTCCTATGAAACCTTTCATAAGCCAAAATGGCATAAAACAGTGAAGCAATTACCTTAGGATACATCTTGCTAACAATTGCACAAAATAAGTTGAGATACAGCACAAATGCTTTCAGACACAGTTCAAAGCTATGGGGTTGATTCTGAGTGTAGATCCCAGGGAAGGAGTTTGGCAGAGCCACTCTTGCTGCTTGGGGTGCGTGCTGCTGCCTCTACAATGGCTGGCTGTAAAACAAGCACTGAACTCTATTTTCACTTTCCCTCTTTTATTTTTTTCCTAAAAGTGAAATCCTCTTCACATATCTTTCTGTTAGCAAAAACAGGCACTAATATAGGCCTTCATACAAGCAAAGTTGTATAAAGCGAACTTTCAAAAACAATTATAGTCTTTTATCCCATAATTACAGCATATTATCAGTAATAGAAACACCTTTATATACTCAAAATAGTTTTTGAAGAAATGTCATAACCAGTCTGAAGAATAAATTATTTATTAGTACTTTGATCCTAAAAAATTTTAAATGGCCTTTGAAAGATATTTCAAAGTTACACAAGACCACTAAGAGTAAATTGATTTTTGTCACTCAAATTCTTTGTTGGTTTTCAATTATCTTCTCACTTACCTAGATACTGTGGGTTTCTTCATGCTGTGGACCCTGAATATTGATTTTCATTTAAAAATGTTAAAGAGATGATGTTCTGAATTATAAGTAACATAAACTCTGTGGGTATTTAAAATTGAAGAGATCTGAGAAGAGTTGCTTTTAGAAAGAGCAAAGAGGACAAGTGAACAATTTAAAAATGGAATGAATGGAATTTAAAAATGCAAATGAGTGAATCATATTTTTCACAGAAGCCAGATGTCCACTTGCTTCCATGTTACAAATCAGTATAAAGGCTTATTTGTAAGGCAAGGTTTACACAATAAAAACAGAATGATGTATTTAGAAAAAACAGTCTATTGATCCATCTGGTTTCAATGTCTATATAAGAAAGAAGAAAGAAAAGATGGCATTTTAGTTAACTTCACCTCAGTTATCAAGATCAGCATTGTTAATCTTCCTTTTATAGGAATTCTGCATACTTTGTATGCAGAATTTCTTTGTGTGTATTTCCTGAGCATTTTCTGTGAAGAGGATCCACAGCTTTTATAAAGGGTCATATTTCCAAAAAGCTACCACTGTTCTTTTAATCCAAACATCTGCCTTTTAAAATCATATTATTTGTAACTTCTTTTACATAGATATTAACTAGAGACATAAGTATGATGTTTTAAGAAGTCAAACATTCTACGAGTAATATTTTTTCTTGAACAGTCCAATTTGGTGAGAGGATCAGAAATTGATACTTTGGAAAATGGGAAGAAGGAGTAGAAATGACAAAAGCACTTAATCATAAATTATTGTTGTAAAGACAATTATTTTTCCTCAGAAATGTTAACACAAAAAGTCACACATGCCAGGGGAAAAGAAATGTTGAAATCATACTAATACTTTAAGTAATTTTACATTTGTTTGTTTGAGGACTTGCATATTTTCATTGATGTGATCGGTTACTCATATTTGATTCAATCCCTCAAAAAATTAACTGAGAATTGAGAGATGTACTATTAACTATGCAAGTCATTGAATTTAACAGTATCGCATCACTTGAAAGTTTCTGAATGGGAGAGTCATAAGGAAAACAGAAACGTATGTATCCCAAGGATACTTAGTCTTTCAAAATTGTCCAAAGCATACACTACAGATGCTATTCCTTGTATTTCATTTGAATGTTCAGTTAGAAATTTCTACTTCAAATCTCTTAATGTACTACCATTACCACTATTCCACTTATCTATTTTGTAAAAGGTCTACACAGAAGAAAGGTAATGGAGAGTTATCAATTACTGAGGAAAATGTAGATTGAAGACGTCAACACATATCAGTAATGCTCCTTCACATCCATACCTATATCAGTGACTGTTATCTGATCAAAGTTAAATATATTTTCCAGCTCATTTCACTAGATCTACTTCAATCTTTCCTTTATATGAATAGAATCTGCCTAGCATACAATTTTTAAACAGGGGAGTAGGGTGCAGTATTTCTAAAAATATTTTTGTAGATGTTAGACCAGTCCTTTTTGATTTTCTGTACTTATGTAATTTATCAGAATCAGAGAAATATAATGCATTTAATACATGGCGAAGGCCAATCAGGGTATCATTTCATTTATAAAATTCCATGGTAGTTATAGAGCTACTTACAAGAAGAAATCTGTATTTCACCTAATCTTTTACAGTAACTAGGGCCGGCATTTTATCTGGGGAACAGGAGAGCTCAGTAAATACTTCTCTCGGTTAGGGCTATAATAATATTTATTCACACAATCTACAAGAAGAAACATTAATTCTTTCTAGCCTTTATTGGTAAAGATGCAATCTCATTTGCTAAGAAAATGAACTTGAAATCAATATTTGATCTTATTATTTTCTGAAATCATTAAGACATGTCATGTGACCTGGACTCATGAAAATCATTCCAGGCTTGGTCTCTCACAGTGTGAGTTTGTTCATTATGCAAATTCTCCCACTCACCCCAGTCCTACTGACAGTGTCTTCAGTTTGACAAGATCCCCAGGTGATTCATATACAGGTTAAATTTAAGAAGCCCTGGTCAAAATGAGTGGTTCTCAAAGTGTGACCCTCAACCAGCATCAGCAACACCTGTGAGTTTGTAAAAAATGAAACTCCATCACTCTAACCCCAGGCCTACCTCACTTTAACAAGTTCTCCAGGTGATTCTTGATCACATTATAGTTTGGGAATCACTGGCATAGGTCATTAAATTCTGACTTTGTTTCAAATATTTTCTATGTACAAGCTCTCCTGCTATCTGCTTCTTTTTCACACCAACTAGAAAGAGAATCCTTCTAACATAGTATATTATAGAAAAAAAATATGCTTGTATACTTATATGTAATTTATCAGAATCAGAGAAATATAATGCATTTAATACATGGTGAAGGCCAATCAGGGTATCATTTCATTTTTAAAGTTCCATGGTAGTTATAGAGCTACTTATAAGAAGAAATCTGTGTTTCACCTAACCTTTTACAGTAACTAGGGCCAGCATTTTATCTGGGGAACAGGAGAGCTCAGTAAATACTTCTCTCAGTAGGGCTATTCTCGGAAAGCCCTAGAATCCCCTCAAACATTTAAAACAATTCGAGTATAGGTTTCCCTATAGGGTTTGTTTATATGCTGGCATCACTTCTGCTATCTCTGTTTACTTTTTTATATGTGCACACACACACACGCACACACACACACACCACTCAAAAAACAGAGGTATTGAATGGGTAGAATGTGGTTGTGATATTAATCACACATTTATATTTAGTAGTTACTGTTTCTCTTTTAATTTCTATGTAATATAAAGAAAGAAAATCCAATATCAAACATATTGGTAGAAGCAGAATTTCACAATAATGTATATTTTTAGACACACACACACACACACACACACACACACACACACACACACACACACAATGTTTTAAAGCCAAGGGCTTCCTAAAGAGCATACATTAACTCAGCCCTCCTGTGGAAATCTTTGGTCTGTTGGTGAGAAGTTGAAGTGGTCCTATTTTTACCATCCATGTAGTTTAATGATCACCTCCTCCATGAAGCCTTCCAGTCTCTCTGAGGCAAAGTTAGAAGCTCCTCTCCTAACTTCCAATAGAAATGTTGGCATGCATTTATTGTAGCCCCTGTTAAATTGTATTGTTAAGTTTGGTTTACTGCTTCATTCAGCAGACTATGGGTACTTTGATTGCTTGGAACTTTTATCTTATTAGTCTCTGAATAACTGGTAGCAAGTATAGTCGTGCTCTTTGGTCAATACTCAGTAAATATTTTTGAATTAACAAATGAGTAAATGAATGAAACTATCATAGTAAATAGAATATACACTTTTAGAGCATAAGAACTCAAACAACAATGGGAACATTAAGTATCAGAAATAATCTGAAATACCTTTCATCTTTCTTATAACAGTGTCAGAATCTTATTTTCTTTGTACTCATGTAAGTTTTAAACAGTTAAATTACTTGCTCAAATTTATATAGCATGATATTGAAAGATCAGAGAAATATCTTTTTGATTTTTCCATTGCCCAAAACTGTCACTTGAAAGACTGTTAATGAACCTACCAATTATGTGCCTTTCACACTAAAAAAATTATGAAAATTATATTACATTTCATCTGAACTATCACCTTAGTTCATTACATATTATAGAACTGTTAAAACAGTGTTTTTCATTCTGCATAGTCATTTTAAAGCCTCCTCATTCTTATTATTTCAAATAGATTTTTACTGTCTTTTTTAGGGTATCTCTGAAATTTTTTCAGCTCTCATTTCACTTTATAAGGCCTCTTCCTTTTTGAATACCTGTGCTTGAATCCTCTTAAAGAACATGTGCACACATATCAGAGAGAAAGCAAACAACATTACATTGCTAGGAAGGATTTCCTTTCTACAATTTAGTCCCAAGCAAGCACGTCTAATGTTGGGTGACCTTTTGCTCCAGACAACTCAGCCTATTGTACAATGCCTTCCTTTTCTTAGATGTAGCAAGGCAGAGTTCAGGCCTCAAATCTTTGAAGTGGAGCATCAGAAATTTGTCATATGAAAAACCCCAAAGATCTCTGGAGCCAGAGAATCAGCATTATTAGCAATACCATCCCCTTACTCCAAATTACCTTCTTCCATGCTTTAGCTTTTCGAATATATTTTAGTGGCAGAAGGCTATTCAAGTGTCATGTTTGAAGAAAAGCAGATAAATAAGGATGTAGTGAAAAGACAAATGTGGTCACAGCAAAGAAAATAATGTACATAAATTCATCCTTATGAATGTAATCATTAATTTGACTTATTTGTTTGGTTTCTTAGTGAGAACGTTTGTATAATTCTCTTGTACAGGTAATAAAAATCACTTCATGAAACACCACACCACACCTGAGAACAGGAAAATGTCTAAGGGCAAACATGTTCAAAATGTGCTCATCGAGTTAAAAGAAATTCAGTGTATGTGTGTGTGCATGCTGCAAACTAAATAAGTGAGATATTTGAAATATCACAAGGGAAATATGTTATTTCTGTATGTATTTCCCCAACTATACATACTACAAAATGACTGCATTGATATCTTTCAAAGTTATAATTTCTTAACCATGTGGAGGGAGATGGGAAAGAAAATGAATATTCAAAGATGTCTTAAATGTCAATTATAGCAAACATTGATTTAGAGTAAATTCTCAGCAAACAAGTCTGAAATAGCCTAATTTTATAATTTAATTAGTTAAAATATCTAATTTATTCAAATCATGGTAAAGGTAATTCCTATAATAAGAGATCTAGAATGTATATTCCTATAAATCTTTGATTCCATGAAATTTGTTAATAATTATTCAGATTCTTGCCCAATATGAAACAGTGGCCTATAATATAGGAGGAAAACAAGTTTCTGTAGCATTGTGAATAATATTGCCACTGCAATATGTGACCTTTTCTTTCTGTTTGCTTGAAATACTGATATTAACTTACTCTTATTCTTGCTGGTTATAAAAATACTGTAAGAAGAAAAGTTTTAAAAAATTAGATAACTAAAGTGCCTTGTGTGCTAAATTCAATTCAGGTTTAATTTGTGAACAGAAATCTTAATGTGTATTTGGTTAAAAATCATATGACCTGGTCACAAACAATGAGTGGCCCAGGATATAAGAACCAGCTGTGAGTTTTAAAACTAAAACTTAGAAAATTTTAATGTCTTAAATTTATTATTGTCAATGATTTTATAATAGTACTATAATCTAATAACAACACGTTTTTCATTATTTTGTGAATTCTCAACCCCCTCCTCCAAGGAAATCAGATTTCAGAAGTTCTCAAAAACCTCCAATATAAAATTTATAACCAAACACTTGGCCCAGAAATATATCTAAATTCTGTGAGAGCAAAATATCTCTATCTCTTAAACATTCTCACATATCAAATCACTGTATTCATCCCTATGTATTATTTCTGCATTAAAAAAATATATCAGAGTGCTTTCAGAAAGGTTTTTACTCCTCCAAAATTACTGAGATATCTATCTAAAATTCAATGGTAGATTTGGTGACATAATCACTCTCTCAATAGCCAGGTACTCATAATAGTAGAGCTGTGTCTTTTCCTAGTGATAAAGTTCAGGATTTGCTAACTGGTAAAATCAGAGAGCAATGGTTTCAAGGCTGCTGCAGCAAGCAGTATGCTTACCTAAATTGAAGCACAAGCTAGGTCCATGGCGAGAAGCACTCATTTACCCATAAAACCTGAGAAATTATATTGCCCAATAATTAGCTTACATAGGCAGTTGTTCATAGATGTATCTCTGCTCCATGGACTAAAAAGCAGAGCCAAGTAGTGTCTAACTTCTTCACCCTCCGAAGGACAAGTCACAAAACAAATCACAGAGAAGAGACTCAGAAAACACAGGAGCTGTATCTTCAGCCCACATAAGCTTATTATATGGTTGTACAGTTATAAGAATTATATCAGTAAAGCAGTATGGCACCTAAATAGACATTTTATTTGAGAGTAAAGAAATATAGAACCTTATAAAAAATAAAGACTTTAAAAGCCAGTGTCAGTTTTCTAATGTAAAAGTTCATAAAGATTATAAATAGCATGCACTTTTTAACAAGTACATTCTGTACCTTTCAAATAATCTTATATAGGGGGTACAGTGCATTTATTCAGTTGTTGATTACAGCAGGATAAATATCTGTTCATTTTATCTATATTTCTACCTATAACTAGAAGTTTATGGTAACTCTCCTCCCATAAATATATTTATATTATTAAATATCTTGTAAGGATACCAAAGCTACATTTGCATATGTACAACTTGAGGTACATAAGAAAAAGCATGTAATCAAAGCTTCAATTTGGTGTCTTAAGAATCGTGCTCTATTCTTATTATCCTACGATTGTATTCAGAGCTTGAGAATTTTAAATGACCAAAAAAAAAACCCAAAAAACAAAAAACAAAAAAAACCCTTCATACTAGCAATCACCATTTTTCCTTTAATCAAGACCATACTTCTTTTCATCTTCTTTCACTGGACTTTCTTCTGTTTATTGTTGTTGCTAAACAAGGTGAGAGTTTAGGTGACATTTTTCAATGATGATTTCTTTTGAAATAACGAAATCTTAAATGCAGTCTCTCTTTTACTCCTGCTATGTGCTATCGAATTCATTTTTGTGCAGGAGGCACAAACTAAAATGAGTAAATTGCCCTTAGTAGGTAGTACTCTTTTCCAGACACTAGGAAGTAAATTGTCAAAGAGTTACACAGGGTTTTAGCTGCATGGTTCCCATTGAGTTTAATGGGAGTTGCAAGGAAAACACCCCATGCAAAGCTTAGAAAAGTAGGGGTTAGTTTTCTTTATGGTCTCCACTGTATTTTGTACTCTTTAACCTTGAACATTCTCTCTTCTCATACTTCTCTGTTCTCCCTGCTTTTTTTTTGTATCTTATCCCTAAAAGGATATAGTCTTAGGCCTTTTCATTTACCTATCTGTGTGTATAGCTAGTCCACTTACTCCACCCCAACACCAGTTCCAAGTCTCACAGTTAAACACCTCTTTCTCCAAAGCCCCTACCCCACACCATCTATTACTGTCCAGTTTATGGAGATAGAGAAAATATATTTTTTATATCTTAAGAAATATTGTTATAATATTAGCTGGATATTTTTGAAACTTGTACTGTAATTCAAATGATATCAAAATTGCCTAAATTATATTCTTTCCCACTTCTTAAAAATGCCTATTAGTATTATCATTTCATGATTATTTAACTCAAGTAGTTTTAGGATTTCCTGAAAGTTCCCATAGAGCACAAACATATAAGTTACTGGGAAATACACCAGGCACTGCAAGGCAGTTATCACAGCCACTTAAGCAGCAGTTAACTAAAGTGATTCACAGGACAACTGTGAACAACATAATAGATACCATGATGTTAGATCCTGGCAGAATAGGTACAAGTTTCCATCATGTCTGGGGAATGAAGGACACCCTTGTCTGTGTGATGGAGACAGCAATACCACAGCTGCCTGATGTCGCTCTTATATAATACATTGCAATACACACACACACACACACACACACACACACACCCTATGGGATTGTTCTAATTCTCTAGCAAGTTTTGATTGTGGAGAGAGCCAAACTAGACTAGCTTTGAGTTAGATTTTTATGAGTGTTTGGTTCTGTATAGAATGCACAAAAGGCCCAATCTTCCTGCCTACCACTTTTTTCATTACTGTGGCATTAATTACAAAGTAAGATGCCAAGTAATTGGCAAGGGGAACACTACTTGCTTATTTATCAGATACCTTTATCCTATGCCCCTGGCTTCTCTCCTTTACTGCACTTTTATAATAGATTACAGGGTAGCAATGTACAGAGTAAAGGGTCTTTCCTTTACACATTTATCACCCAACTTACCTTGAATTCTTTGTCCTATTTCAAATCATACCAGTAAAAAGGATTTGCACGCAGCAACATATTAATCAACGCACCATATACAGACACATAAAGTCCTCTAAAAGCAAATGATTTACTATAAAAAAATCCTCTCAGTTCACTCTATCACTTATGGATTAATTATTTCTATGAAACACTGTGGGAATGTGCCATAAAATGCCAGATGCATTGAGCAAACATCCTAAAAGCTCAATTCACAGGGTACCTCAAAAACATACAAGGACATATTTTTCTCAATTTGTTGTCTTATTTGCCCCCAGTTACTATCAATTACTACTGTTCTATCTCTGTGTTGATCATGACAAAAGATGTTTTTCATAAAATAACACATTTGTACATAATAACGAGAACCTTGGTTCCCCATTGCCGAATAGCACGTCTCGTGCTGTACAAGCGCAGTTGGCTGTCCAAGGACCCTGATGCCAAATTGCGGAGGATATTCTTGTCGCAGTGACAAATTGCTTGCTGGTGGGCTGTGCAGAGTGTTGTTCTGGCAGCATCAGAGTTGTCTACGTGTCTGTCACTTGGTTCGGCTGCTTTAATGCTAGGTGATTTCACCCTCACCCCCACTCCCTTTCCTTTTTCGTCAATGCGTTTCTCAGACTTACCTTTGCTTCTCAGTGAATGGGGGCTTTAATATTCACTTGACAAGGAGCCTATGGAAATGCCTCCCAAGCTCTCCGCACAGGTATCTGTAGGGTGAGAGAAGGATTTTTTTCACAGTGCCATACTTGTTTTCCATACAAACCTACAGGCTGCCATTACAGCCACCCACATCCCGGTTGGCAATGCACTTATGCAGTGAGCGTCTTAATGAATCCAGACAAAACTGCACAGTATTCCTGACACACAGGAAAATCATGCATTTTAATGGTATTGCAGGGTAATTTATTTCTCTAGTTAGTCAAATGTTCATGGTCAATGTTATTTGTTAACATTTCAGCAAAGAGATTATTCTACTTTTGATATGATACTTATTTTTAGAACTAAAAACATTTCTTTTGTAAGTTCCTTATATTAAGTATATCTCTTTAGGGAGGATCTGCTTTTAAAAAAAAGGGCAGAAATGTAAACGAGTAGACGATCTTCAGTAAACAAATTAGCTTGTAAACATACTGCAGGCAATCCCACAGAGTCTGTTGACTACCTATGAAGGTATATAATTTAATGCCTCCGGATAATTTGTGGGTAAATTCTAACTGGCTGACGTTTTGAGATAAATAATAAATAATACTCCTATTTCATTACTGAGTTTATAATTAAGTATAAACATAAAGGCATTTAAAAAACTATAACTACAGGAGATACAGTATTGTAAAATTATTTTGTGAAACTGAAAAGGATAATGTAATGAATACAAAAGATGTAGGAGGCCTTCTTTTATGCTATGGAATGACAGTAGATTTTTTTCTATGAAACATATTTTGTAGCACTGGTATATTATTTAAGACTTGAAATGTATAAAAGAAACTAATGGGCTTTTCACAAAGGATAATATACAATGGAATAATTCTAAAAGGACATGAACAGGCTTTTAATCTTGTGGAAAAAAAAATGTTTGTTTTTGCTTCTCTTATATATAAATGTATTTGTTACCTTTATTGTTAAAACTGTAGCCCTGAATAAGCCCTGAATATTAATAGCTTAAATATAAAGCTATTAGATAAGATTTGTTTTCAAAGAGATAGATATGTAAATAGGTAGGTAAGTGTAGGTAGCTAGCTAGCTAGATAGGTGGGTAGGTAGGTAGGTAAGTAGATTAATAAACCAAAGATTTAATTTACATTAATTAGAAGCAATAATAATAAAGCCACAAGTAGTATTATTTGGAGAAAGACTAAATGATATCTTAACAGTTTCAACTCTCAGGACACATAGGTAAAATGTTCAGCCCAAAGAGACATTCAAATCAGTTTGTTTTCATTGTGAAGACTGTTAGGACTTAAGTTAGCCCTGTGGACCACATGGGTATTTCTCAACCAAACTTACTAAATTATCTTTCCCAGAGACACTTTTGTGTTTCATTTTATTCTCTAAAAACTGACAGCACAAATGTTCTAGCTTTCATCACTTAGGAGCATCTAGTATGAGGTTATTGATCCTAAAATTGCTAGGGTTTTCTAAGAATGCTTCTTGTTGGTTCTGCACTGTTGTCACTGAAGTGGTTAAATCTGTGTTTGTTTGTTTTGTTCTGAATGGCTCTTAATGGATTAAGCTGTAGGCTTTCACCAAAGCAGTAACTGATTGTTAAAGTAGCAAGGAATAAACTAACCACAGGGTGTGTGTGTATGTGCGTTGCCAGAGCAAACTAAATTATGATCTTTAATTTCTAGAACTAAGCTAAAATAAATATGTTGAATAAAACATTTCTCACTATCTTTAATAAATCTATCTATTATAAATTGCCACAAATTATGTTAACCAATTCCTACAGTGGATTAACTATTTAATCAAGTTATTAAACTATATAATGACCCTCAGCTATTGTGTTAGATGATATTAATCACAACTGTAGGATCACATTTTACTATAAAATTAACATGTGTTTTGGTTCTAGATCTGCTTTTCATAATTTCACCAATAATATTCAAAATAGTGATTCCAAGTTATATAAACCTTTAAAGCTATCACTGGGACTTTAAGTAAATATGTAATTGCCTTCATAATATTACACTGTAGTTCTGGACTCATATAATTAGTTTTCGACTCAAGTGTGATACTAAGTACAGGATTAATGACTTGACAAGTAAAGACATACCCATATTTGGAGAAACAGATGGACATGTATGAACTTAAATGGCTGTTTTATATAGTGCCAGCTCCTCTCCTCTCTAAGAGAACCTTATTCAAGGTCTCATTACCAATGCACGGTGACTCCAAAAGCTAAATATTCCACTCAAAAAATGAAAGTTTATTAGACAACTCTCTTAATGGGTGTGATGAATAAAACACTACAGATAGGGTTCAAGTCACTCATCCCGTCTTCAGGAAAGGCGTACACTGACACTCTTGAGAACCCCCTGGCTATTTGTAATAGAGGGTGACTCTGTCTGTCCCAGTATGACAAACTCCTCGTGGATTTGCTGAGGAATAGATTTTTTCCCTCAATGGGAAAATCGTGAAATTCTAGAAGAAACTACAATAAAATGGCCTATACTTCAGTCTCAAATAGCCCCAAATCTATTAACCAAAGTTCACAGATATAACAGTCCTTTGGCAAATTTTCAACATAGCTGTTCCAGAGAGATGCAACACAGCAGCTGGGCCTCTCTGAATGTTGCACTTGGAATATTGCATTTTGGAAGTGTACTATGTTAGAAAGAATTAAGCTATCTTAAAAATGAAATTAAAAGTTCTCCATTATACCTCTGGCTTTTTTTGGACATGGATACTGTATTTCATACTTGCACATATAACTGTAAATGAGCAGTTTGTTTCAACCCTTAGCACATTAACTCAGTTCATGAAACTTCATATGTAAAATAACAGGAAGAAATTCTGTTTCTAAAAATTTTGTACACAAAAGATCTGAAACCTTGAAGAAAGTTTCTAATTTCTGTCTCACACTTGTAATAAATGCAATTGAATTGAAGGGGGCTATCTTCAAGGGAATGCATAAGCTTCAAAATGAGAGTGCATTTATCATATAGAGAAAACGACTGATTCTGCTATAATTCTGGAGCAGTCTTTATAATTTTCAAAATTCGATTCAAACCGATGATATTCTGATGACTGAAATAACTGCCACTACAACTCCAGAGCATTAAGAGAAGGGATTTCAATGAGCGCAATAAAAAAGAAGGCATTTTTCCCCTTTTGTATGTAGCATTCTAAAATTAAGGTGGGAAAAGTGTTATAAAACTTAGATGAATACTCTTAGTAAATGACTAATTTGCTTATTGTGTGAAACCCAAAAAGCCAAATGTAAATATTTATATGAGGAAAATGATGGATTTGTAAAAAGCAAGGCCACTATATCATAATCTTTTCCTGAGGCACTATACCAAAGTAACAAGGGTAGAGGGTTATAAAGGAAAACAGTCTTCCCTACCCCACGCCTTTCTTTTCCGATTAGATCTGAGATACCTCTAATTGACCTAATGTACTTTTTTCCTCAGATGCCAAGCAAACGAGCAGAGTATACAGGGCTGTAGAGCTTCTTTGTGTGCATTTTTCTTACCATATTTTCCAATATTCCCTCATTCCACTTTCTCCACTACTGTTTCATCCTCCCTACTCACACTGTCCTGGTCTATATCCTCTTATGCTAACTAACCCTCTTCAAGTATCCTTATCTCCCCTTGTCCCTCCTTTGTCATAAAGAGAGGAGGAGGGGCATTGGGAAATAACATGGCCCAAGACACACCCCTAAACTTCTTCCCTGTTTACACCACCACCTGCAAATGAGGGGAAACTTTTCAGAGTTTGAATGAAAAGCATTGGCCTCTCCTATAGACAGAGATGCACAATGAGGAAATAGCATTTGTTAACCAGGCTGAACCATTGAAAAGATCACACACTACAGGGTAGCTTTAGAAACTCAGAGGAATTTAGACCATCCCAGGTTAACTAAATGAGAAGCCAATAAATCAAGTGAACTTTCCTGACCCCTAAACATCCAAAAGCCCAAGTTTATACAGAATTTTTAAATAATTGGATTATAAATACTTTTATTTTATTATTATTTTTAATTTCATGAGGATGAAAGAGTATTGGCACGCTGGCAAGAATCCACCTGAGAACAGAAATATGATTGCATTTTGGAAATAAAGCACACAACCATCCAGGACTGACTGTCAATAAATTGATTTCAATAGTGCTGAGGTTTTGGATACTACGTTTGAAAGATGAAGCACAATTTTAAAGTGTTCAAAAAAATATGATTCCTCAGGTTTTCATTGCATTCTTAGAGTAGAAAAGACATGATTGAAAGTAAGATTTAGAAGAATTAAATTAAAAAATGGAAGTACAAATCTAACATACTGACTAGTCCCTCTTTACAAAATATAGCCCTGTAGAAAAGTACTGGTAAAGGTGAAAAGGCTAATAAAATCTATGTGATTTTTTGAATCATAAAATGATATGCACATACAGGCTCCAGTAGCTTGAAATGATATTTGCAGTAAGAATCTTCCTTTCACTAATCTGAACTGTGAAATAGAATGGGGAAGGAATTTCAAAAGATATTTATTAACGTGTTTGCTTCCAGCTTTGCCCTCTCATTTTATCCTCAGTGTTTTGAATGAAAATGTTTACCTCCTTCCAAGAGGTCCTAAGGGCTTGCCCCTTTATAACTATGTATATTTGGAATATTTGAAATGTTAGCAATATATTAGCATTTCCAAATATCTCAGCAGTGATATTTGGCATTTGTCAGTGTGTATACCAGTTATTAAATGATTACAAATTGTCATTATGTTTAATTGAGAGTATGTTTTTATTGGATTAGTTTTAATAAAGGGTGTATAATAATCCAGAAGATAGGTAAATAACAGAGTTCATATAGATGAATACACACACACACACACACATACATGGAATTTTAGTAGAAGTCAAGGGGATCAATTTTGGCATGAAATTATTTTCTGCCCTTATGTTAGTGTATCCAGACGTTTTTTTCCCTTTACATCAATTACATGCAAGGATTGTCATCTTTTTAAGTAATTATGAACCAAAAATATCATAGGGTTTTTGTTGGTTTGAAAGAGACATAAAGACCAACTTCTAGCATAAATGGATGGCCAAAGTTTCCTCAAGAAGTATGAAATTGTTAAGCAGTTTATAAATGTTTATGGCACTCCAGGCCTCAGGTTCTGAATTCCTTCAGAAGAAAGCTTCAGTCACACTTTTATCTCTTCAATACTTTACTATTTCTGCAGGTCTTCCACTGTGCCCAGAGTGTTGCTCAGACCCACTAGATATTCAACAACATGGGTTAACTGACCACTGATCTTAAAGGGGAAATTGTATCCAGCCTAGGATTCATTGCTACCCATTCCATTATTTTTTCCTTGAAGAGCCAGAATTTCTAACTCTCATTTTGAGAGACTAATTCACACACACACACACACACACACACACACACACACACACACACACACACACATACACACACACACAGAGAGAGAGAGAGAGAGAGAGAGAGAGAGAGAGAGAGACTGACTTAAGTTCTAATTTCAACAAATAAATAAATGTTGCTTCAGCTCTCAATACTACCCATCCCCTCTACCCTACACATACTGTCCTTCCACTTTTTTTTCCATAAGGAATATAATGGAAAAAATAAGAAAAATATATTTTGAAATGAAACAAAAACAGGTGTTATAACTCCTTAGAAGAGTTTACTCTCAGATGACAATGAAACTAGTGAAAATAAATAATGGTAGTGGGCAGGGGATTTTTTTCAGCTGAACACAGTTTTGCACACACACACACAAATCAACTGGGGTTGGAATATAAGGAAATTAACAGAACACCTACTATGTGTCAGGCACCAAACATAAATTAATCAGGATGAAGAATTGTACAAAGTCTGAGAGAAGTTGATTTTTTTGTCTTCACTTTCTATATAAATTGCCTTCATCTATTTGAAGTTAAGACTTCTCTGATAAAAAGATGTTAGGTGTTAGGCATTACTGTTTGACTTTGATAATGTAGTTAGAGAAGAATACCTGGCACATAGTAGAAACTTAAATATTTATTAAATGAGTGAATGGTTATAAGTACTTTTCAAAGGCAAAATAAATCATCTGCCACTTCTAATGTATTTGGAAAGACATCAATAAATGGCTATTGTAAGAAAGATTGCAGATGCTAGTTAAGATAATCTAACTGTGTAGTAGTTTATTTATTCTACTATAGAATTTTGCTCAGAACCCCTGGGGGAAAACTTTTGTTGTGATTACTTCTAGGCTGGCAGTCAGTGACTCTACCCCAGAAAAAAATTGCAAACCAAGCCCATGTCCTTTCTTCATGTCCCTGCCATTTAACCATCCAGTTGTTAACACATTTTAAAATCTGACAGGTTATTTCACTTCCAAAATGATACTAAGAGTCACACATGTCAGAACTGTACTTGATAAGTTGTGTTCATTTCAAATGTGGTATGTGAGCACTGAATCCTCACTCTTTAAATCCTGCAAAGTGTATCAATAATTATGCCAAATCTATCTACTGTTGATT
The DNA here is from genome assembly GCA_030015415.1 of Cynopterus sphinx. Lineage (NCBI taxonomy): Eukaryota > Metazoa > Chordata > Mammalia > Chiroptera > Pteropodidae > Cynopterus > Cynopterus sphinx. The sequence goes on along the minus strand of CM057384.1, from coordinate 73,367,323 downwards.
GAGGTGTTTTCAGTTTAATATGGGTGTCAAAAAGTGAATATTAACTTTATTCAGATCTTTGCCTAGTATGTTGAATGGAACAAAATCCATTCATACGTTACATATTCATTCCTACTACTGAAATTAGGAAAAGGTATCTCAGATTCCATGCACATTCTCTTTGTGGTTAGAGGTGACTTTGCCACCTGGCATCCTTTCCCTCTTTATTACACTCAATTGTATCTGTCATATGTAAAAGTTCCAGGAAGGATACAGATTTGCGTACAAAGAAATAGTTTCTTTTTAACTCCAATTTCTAATCTATTTGAAAAGATTAATTCTTCATCAGCTATAAAGTAAACGTCAAATGGAGATCTACCACAATTTCTTCTCTTTCAGGCCCCTCCTGACATAATCTTAATGTTCTCACTTTATCATGAGTGGCTGAACTTTCTTCTGAAAAAATTCAGAGATGGAAACTCTTTACTTGGGCTTCCCACATTTATTTGTGACACCTCGAATTTGTAGCTGTATTTGTCCTGGGGCAGACAGAAATAGCCAATGAAGAAGATGAGAACAATATGATTTTGTATTTAAAGTGATGTCCTGAGGCACCAAGCTAGCAATCCAGGAAGACTCAAAATATATTCTCAACCAATCAAAATGAATGTAAAATATAAATTGAGTAAAAAATAATTTCTAATAAATAATACACCATCTTTGGAATGAGGAACATCACTCTTAAATTTAGTAAGGGAGAAGTTTTAAAAAGATCAACCTTAATTTTATTTTATGATCATAAATCACTTCAGTAAATTTGTTACCATTTAATTGTTGTAGTTAAATTCATCTCTGTATGTATGTATTTTTTTTCAAATGCTAATTCTTGGCAATATAATTGAGAACAACTATTTTTTTAATTATGTATGTTTCCATGTCTAGAATTCTTTCCCTGTAAAAAATCCTCTGGCCAAGGGTGCTAGTGGCCTTAGGTTAAAATCTAAACATTAAGTTCATCGTCATCTTTTAATTTTGTGGCCTTGAGCATTTGACCTAAAGAGGTGTTGGAAGTTCACAAGGGCAGGACTAAATGGAGCAGACACTTGTCTTTGGAGCCCAAACCCTGACCTTAAAAATGTAAAATGAATTGCCTACTCCAGAGGATATTGTTATAGTAAGGTATGTGAAAATGAGCAGTAGGAACGTGAAAGAAAGAAAAAGAGAGAGATTTGGAGGGGAGGGGGTTAGGAAAAGCATTTTAGAGACTTTGGCGTTAGTATTTGACATATCTTTTATATGTCTATTATTTTTTTTTTTAATCAAGCTCTTTTAAAACTAGATAGAAGAGTTAGGCTTCTGACTTTTAATGAATTGCTGTGAAATTTGGTTACATACATTACTCCAGCCTTGGGGAGGGGGGTAAACAATTACAGTTCATTATATGCATTTCAAGTTGTTTATTCCTTATGATGCCCAAGGATAGTTTAGGGACTTGCTTCTGCCAAGAGCTCCCCCCCCCACCACCACCACCAATAATTTCACAACAGAGTAAAAACACATGGACTTTATATAAAATAAAAATAGAAGTGATATAAGGGTTGTATTTTTATAGCTGTATTTGAGTACATTTCAAATGAATGTTTGTTAAACAGGGGGAAAAATCAGACTGGCATTGTCGTGATTCTAAGCGAATTAGGTGAGGCAGGAACAGGAAGAATCTGAGTAGCTTGCATTTAATTAGCACTTACTGGTACAAAATAAATTAGACAGATTTGTCTTGTTTTATGAGCAAGATCCTGTTTTTCTATTTCATTTTCTTTGTGCTTTTGGTAAGGACGGATCTGGCGCTTTGGATACTAAATAGGCAACTAATTCAATCGGTGCTTTCTCCGAGGGTCTGCTTGCAAACCAGTGCCAGACTCACTGGTCCTTTGTGTCCTGCCCGCCCTGCATGTGTCTGGGCTCCCCTGGCCAGTTCGTTTTTTTGTCTCTGATGGTTAATAAGCTTTGAGCCTAGTAGTCAAATGTGGTGGGAACGGGGACAAGACGAGGGTCCTTAGTGAAGGTGTTTGTTGTTAAATAGAACAATTCAGCTGTCTCTTTAGAAAACTTGACAAAAGGAAATGCTCCCTGCTGAAAATTTTCTTAGCCTGTTGCACAAAAGATGAAGTTTGTTTAAGAAATTGCTGCTAAAGAAAGCGTCAACCCATTAAGGTAATTATATGGAACCTGTGCCGTATAACAGCTTAATTGATGTTAATGTTTGTCTAATTGGTGATTGGGAGAGTGCAAAGGACTAAAGGTCTTCCGAGCACTTTCAGTCACGGCTCTGAAAGGGGCTCTTCTGGTTTTCACAGTTATAACAATGCCTGCGCGTCTTTCTCAGATTACGCCTTGTTTTCAGCCCCTTACAGCATTCTGCTCCACTACTTAAAGCGTAAAATAAGGGTGAAGAGCCATTGTCTAATGCAGCCTTTTTCAAAGAGTGTTTCTGACAGGGATTGTTCTAGGAATCAGGCAGGAGAGAAGGGAGTGTGAGAGGTGAAAGCCACTATCACCCACTTGTGTCACCTCCCCAATGAGCAGCAAGAGCCGCCTAATTGCTGCATCTGTTTTTTTTCCCCCCTCCAAGCCTCCATTCTCTTAAACAAGATCCTTACACCGATGCCACATGTTCCTGTGGAATCTATCAAACAAAACAAAACAAAAAAACACCCCAACCTGGCTGACAGTTTTAAAATGTTAGGAAAACATATATAATAAACGCACGCACAAAAATCTATGAACCTTTATCTTTCCTAAGATTTCACATACTAGTATGGACATATTTACAAATGTAATTAGATAAAACAACACATGTATGTGACTTCTTTGCAAAGACACAGACATGATGATTATATGGATTCTTACATATGCAGATACAAATGTATAAAGCTTACATTTGTTTTCATATGAGAAAGCCATTTAAATGTGTCATCTATCTTTATGATTAAAAAAAAAGTAACAGTAAATATCATTGAGCCAGGCTATAAAACTCAAATGCTTAAACATTTTGTACCCCAAGATAAAATGATTAAAGAGCCAAGACCTCTCTTAAAAAAAAAGATCTCAGCTTGCACACTCATTCATTCACACATACACAATGCATTTAACATCCATCTCTGAAAAGTTATAGTGCTCAAGCTTTTCAATTTTTATGTTTTACATTCCTATATTTAGCAGATTGATATTTTCCTGTTTGTTCTCTTTTCTTTTCTACGTACAGAATGTATTCATGTGCTATCCTAATGAGGAAATGACGAGTTTTTATCAACCTTATTAAACATACACCCAGAAGATATCCATTTTAATAAGGGGCCAATTACTAAGTGTGTCTTCAGTTAGAAAGAACTTAGCTTTTACCTTGTTCTTTGGCTCTCCATGTCTCTAATTAATTGAATCTTGAAATCGTTGGACTTTCAGCTTAAGACTGAAGAAGGGAACTTAACAACACTGCCTATTCCTTTATGTCTAGAACAGGCTAAAAAAAAAAAAAAAAAACACCTGTAATGCTAAAAGACTCAGGCTTTTGTCTGTTTCTAATATTACTTTTCTGCCTAATTGCCATCACTGCCACGTACATTAGGCCCTTTTTCAGCAGGGTTAAAACAGGGCCAGTGATGAATGGAAAACTGATTGTACTGCTGTCAAACTTGAATGTGAGGCTTATTCTAGAGATAGAAGTATGAGGAAAAGGACAGAGAATTGCACTTCATTAAAGCTCTACCAAGCTGATTGGAGTGGAGGAGGTAATTGAGATTTAAAGTGGCATTCCCATCACACTGTCCCTTTTTCAACTTAACAACTGTCATTCAAGCCACATAGGGCAACAATTGGCCAGATTTCCCAGCTCTTCTGAGTAATAAAACAGACACTCACCTTCTGGCTATTCGTTTTACTTACTTTGTTCTAATTTCCAATTCATGTGTCATTAGTGAACGAAGATTGACAAGAAATAGCTTCGACCTCACAGATTTGACCTTCAACCCCAGAGACCCAACTCTAGTCTGAACATAGGTTGGAATATGCTAAGAAACACCTTTCCTTTGCACAAGAATGAATGGCAGTTTTTTCATCATTGTACCACCCCCTGCTTGCCACTACATTTAGACTATGAGACATGTCAACTGCCTGTCACAATTACAATAGACACAGCAAACCAGAATTTTCCTCAAATCCAAGGGGAACTTCCTGAACAAAGAGTAAATTTTATTGCACAGATTTTGGAGACCTCCAATTTGTAGAGCCATAATGAATGCATCCCACAGACAAATAGGTAGTTGTTAATTATCCCAGCAATTTCTTTTTTTAATGTGCTAACAACACAGCATGCTAAGCCTTCATATCCTACACTGTTACCTGATGATCTCATCACATTTGAAAAGATGGTAGTCTGGGAAAAAGGCATTATTGGCATTATTATAGCAAGTATGCATGACAATAAGTTAAATGATTATAATCCCTTATTTTCATGATTTAATAAAAAGAAAGAGTGATATTTTGGAAACAGATGCGTTTGGGCTACACCTTTACAGAAACAGCTGAAGTAGTTTACCTATAGTATCACTTTAAAATAAACATAATTTTTGTAATTTCCTTGAGCAATTACCCTACAGCTTATATATACATTAATTTTGTCTCATCAAAGGATACTGTTGATAAATAATTGCAGAGGGGCCAGACCTATGACCTGAATAAGAACCTTCGGTTAATTTAAAAGTAACTTATGCCCCTTCCATAGTTTTGAATAGAAATTGGCTCCTGGAAATCTGTTATGGTTAGGAAACTGTTATGGTTTCTTCATACTGAGTAACAATGATTTTAATGATTCTAGTATTACATCCTTAAATAAAAAGAATAACTTTTATTTGTGCCAAGAGTTTAGAAAGTTGACTCTGTTTCCCTGATGATAAAACATTTTGAAAACACTGCTGGGTTATTGCTTTGATGTCATTTTAATGAAATGTGAAGTCATTTTCATTTTACCAGCAATATTTATTCTTCCACAGTTTTTTTTAAATCATGTGTATATGATTATATTGACTTCACTGTAATGCAATTTGAAGTTTTTTGGTTTTTCCCTTGTAATATTCTTCTATTATAACATTGATTTGCATAACTTATTGTGCTTTACTGGGTTCTAAATTTCTTACTTGTGTTGCTAAAAAAAGAGAATACAATATATTTTTTGTACAGGAGGAGGCATTAACTTTCATGAGAAATCACAATTGTTACCACATCATCTGTAAGTACTCTCAAAGCTACTATCTTCAGAACATTTAAATAAAACTCAAAGAACTGATTCTTTTTGAAGAAGGTGATTAGCATATAAATACTAAAGAATCATTTCAGAATAGGACATACTTCCAGAGCATGACACAGTAACAGTTTACCAATAATTATAAAAATTCAGGTAGTCTATTGTGGATAGAGCATTCTTTATTAGATCCATGTCACAATTATGTGTGAAACATGCTTTCAGGGTAACTACAATAACACATTTACCATAGCTTTGCCCTGATGCGTGTACCCTCCCTGTTATGACAGTGATCTTCAAGCCAAACAGTAAAGAAAGCTCTTTGTATTTGAAATTTTGTTTCCTCGTGGGTAAATTTTCATGTCCTTATAGGTCAAGAGAAGGTCAGAATTTATAGTTTTATCTCAACAACACATTTGTGGTCATGAAAAGAAATAAATCTCAGATTGTTGGTAGCTGCTGTAGAGCTGTCTTTTATCCTATACCTGTGACAATTACCCTGTGGTAGTGAAGCTAACAAGAGTTAGGCCATAGGTCAAGGGTCAGGGCACTGTTAAGAGGAAGTCAGTCTTCAGTCCACTAAATCTCTTATCATTTTCATCTAGTGTGATATCCATCTGACAGTCCGAGAATGTAGGCTATTGTCTTATTCTAAGTGCGGCACTTTCTGCCTCAAAGAGAGCACATTTTATTACTTTCCTCATAAATACCATTTTCTATCTTTAAAATTTCATCTTCAAAATAAACACACTGAACTAATAAATGTTATTTTTATACTACAGTAAAAACAAGAAGCAATATTAAAAACAAGTTTCAGGTATTCATGTTTGTTTGATTTAATGGTTAGATGTCATGAATTGGTTCAACCAAATGAATAATAAGATGAATAACACTGAAGAAATAATAAGTAGCAGAAGCGCTCAACAATGTAACATGTGCCCAAATGAGTCTGTGTCTACATGTGGGCAGGCTCACCCCAAGTATTATGGACTAGCATGGTATCATGCTAACAAGTATGTTTCCATATTATAATAAAGCACCTTCTGAGAAATGTTTTTACAATGGACTTCAGTTGAGTTGATATGTATACACAGTAGGATCTGCTTATGCTATACTTGGACATAATAAAATTCCACTTAGAATGCAGTATAGTGAAAGGTTCAGTTATCCTGGCAGTGCAATATGCAAATTGCAATTCCTCTTGTCATGAGAGTCAACTTGCAAGAAAATTCTTGTCTCAAAGAGTCTTCCTTAAAAAAAAAAAAAAAAGAAGAAGCTCTACTAGGTATCTCAAAGTATCAAAAGAGAAGAATGTATAGTTTAAGAGTCATAGGTTAAAAGTGACAAAATTAGGTTGTTCAGACCTCTTTTCACTTCACAAAGAAGCTTCACGCTATCCTTTGTCTCCAGAGAAATGTAAAGTAAATCTCTAGCATTTTCATGTTTCTTTCCTTCTGGTAACTCACATAAAAATAACATAGTGTGCTGAAAAGTTTTAGAATGGAACTCAGGGATCATGTACTTTAGCCTCAAATCTGTTATTGGCTAGCTGAACAGCATGAGTCTCAGTTTCCCTAGCTGTCATATGGGAGTGAGAGTTCATTATTCTCAATCCTATGGATTTATAAAAGCTTAACGGCATCTATTTATATCCTCTGTTACAGATAGAAACTTCTGTGTTCCCTAAAAAGACTTTTATCTTAATTCCTAATAAAAGCATATATATTCTACCTTTGTGGCCTTGATTTTTTTGAGGTTAGGGATAGTGTCTTTTTTTTTTTCCCCAAGTACTTAGCAGGGTGCTTGGTGAATTAATGAATGAAGGAATCACTTTTAGGGTGACTATACATTTTGCTTTTTGCCAGTTTTTTTGTTTGTTTGTTTAATTATTAATAGGCCCCATTCACTTTCAAATTCTCTGAGTTTGGAATAACAAGGTTTATGATACAGGCATTTCCTTAATGGAAGAAGAAACTACTTATATCACCAGTTTACTTGAGATCAATTAATGCCCACTCAGATTTCTTCTTTACAAAATAAATCCTTATTGTCTGTTTTAAAGTTTAGAGATTATTTTAGTGAACAACTGAAGCTTAGCTTTGAGCTTCTACATTTACTGTCATCCAATATTTAAATCATCATGCTCCAAAGACAACTCTTGATTTCCTCACAAGTTGTAAGACTCAACTAAATACAGTCACATCCTTCGATGGTTTCAAAATTATACCTAAACGTCTCACAATTTACTAAATGTTATTTTAGGTAACGAACCCTCTGTCTATACATAAAAACTACATATTACAATTTTGGGGGAAAATAATCCTCCAATAGCAAGTAGAAATAAATAACACATTTCAATAGACCTTGTCTTAGGAAATGCTAATTCTGTAGACAGCACATACTTGAGAGGGTGAGGATGAGATAATATGTCGAGCCTTTATGATAACTGTCATAATAAATGACATCTTAAAAAGTAGAAGGACAAGTTGGTCTCTGTGTCTGAGTATAGCAATATATCAGAAACATGACCATTTCTGATTCTAGAATGAAAAAGTGATTTTCCTAAGAAGCCACTCCCAAATTTAACCCTTTGCCCAGACTTAAGTTTTTTCACTTATTCTTTCAAATACTCTATATGCTGATACATCAAGGGCCTTCACATGAAAACAAAAACATAGAAAAAAAGGTGGTTTTGCAAAATAGAACTTCTAGCTTAAAAAAAAATACCATTTCCAACATATTTTTTAAATTGAAATATGGGCATTTCCTGTAAGCTCTTTAAAAACCTTTACTACTGTTACTAATCTCATGTATTTGATATGTGACTCAGTTTTGGCTTTTGAAGTGATATGTAAGAAAATGTTCTCAGATCTATTCAGAGTTAATGAGCTGATTCTGACACTAGAATGACATGTCTTGCTTTTCATTTTATTTTAGTTTTATTGCTTTATCTTCTTCATATCATATCTAAGTAAAAAAATGGAGGAAAACATCAGAGGAAACTAACAGGAGAGTCATGGCAATCACATCTGCTAGTTACCAGCTGAGTCACTCTTAATAGGCATATCTCTGGCAAATTTCAAAGAGAAAAATTGTCCTATAAATTTCAAAATTTTATAAATCTTAAAATAATTACATCTTTAACCTCATTTGAGCTCAAAAATAATACTAGCTCAGAGTAAGCAAAGTAAAAATATGACACTTCCTAGATTTCTCAAGATTTCATTACTTTTTTTTTTTTAGCATCTCTCTACGGTCATCTGTAATCAAACCTGAATGCATCTGCTTCCAAAAAGTTACAAAAGGTAATAATAAAAAAGGAAAAGTAAAGAAAGATGTTTCTGTGCCTGAGTTATGAACATTTAGGAAGGAAAACTTGGATTCTTTTCAAAATATTAGAATGTGAATGATTTTTGTGAAAGGCAAGTATATTCCTTACAGTAATCCATAAAGACTGTTCTACTTCTCCACATTAAACATATAATAAACCCCCTTCCCTCAACTCAGACTACGAAAATCCACCCAAAATAACCTCAGTTAAGTATGTGATCAGCCTCAAAATCAATTTAGCTGAGCATGAAAGTGACAAAGGTAGAAACAAGTTGGCTTTACCTTGAGTATTGTTTAAAGAATTAAAAAATATTCTAGTAGAAGAAAATTAGCATCTGAAAAAAGGAGTCAGGCGTCACTTCTCATCTCAGCTTTGTTCCTCTAACCTTGTTGATTCAAGCTCTGGTTCCTTTCACTATTAAGATTTTTAGAGGTTCTGGTTCAAGATTGTAAGTAGGGAGATCCTAAACTCTCTTCTTTCCACGAACACATAAATATATACCTAAAAATGGAACAATTTCCTCTGAAAAAAGAAAAACTAAAATCTCAAGGAGTGACCCCCTCATTAGGCAAATGAGAGGGAAACCACACCCATCAAAGCAGGTAAGAAAGGCTGAGACACAATCTCTTCACAATCCCCTGGCAAGGAGACCCATAATCAAACACAAAGCAGCTCCCTGAGGCATGAGGGTTTGTACCCCACATTGGGCACCCAATTTTTAAGACCAGTACCTGGGAGACAAGCCCCCAAAACACCTGGCTTTGCAGAGGAATAAGGCTCATGACCTCAAGACCCACAGTGCTATGGTGAACTGAGCGACCGCATTTAAAAGGCTGAACGGGCAGACTCACCCAAGGCCCTGGTGCAGAAGCGGTCCTTTGGAAAGTGCCCAGACTTCATGTGAAAGAGTACAATTTGCTAATTTAAAGTGTTGGTCTGAGGAGTGCGGCCTGCTGGGATATGCCTTAGGGATGGAGGCTGGTGGGCACCAACTTCAGTCTCTCTCTCTGCCTTGTTAAAACTTGAGGAAACCATCTTTTAATTTTCTAATCTTTTTTCTTTTTCTTTTATTTTTTTTATTTTTCCTTTTTATTTTCTCCTCAGCAGGGCCATCTTTGCACTCCCACTCTGCCTCGCTCCAGCCAGTGGGCTCCATCTTCACGTTCTCCCTCTGCAGCGGTATCTCCCAGAGGGGCGCCTCTGCAGACATTGGGTGCTAATCTGGTGACCTGGTTTTTTTAGCTGCCACTCATGGGACCTTGGCATTTCTGGGTCCCATGGCACCGTAACAATCAGAGAGACAGTCCTTAGCAGACTACTACTCCCAGGAACTGCACAGACAGCTGAATGGAACACACCGCAGTCTTTCTGAAAAAGAGGCCTATTTGCTTTCAAGGAGCTTTGCCTACAGGACAGACCTCTGGCTTGGTACACTTCTAGGGGCTACAGAGGTGCTCTCAGGGAATGAAGGCTGGTGGACACAGTCTCCACGCTGTCCCTCTGTCTCACTCCAGCTCACCAGTATCTTCCAGAAAGAGGCTTTGACTCTTATCTAGTATCCTGATTTTTGTAGCTGCTGCCAGGGAACACTTCTACATTACCTGGTGTAGTGGGGCTAAAGTCGCAGAACCGTAAGCATGGGAGAAAATGTTCTTTAACAACTACCACCCTTTCGGGACAACAAGAGGCAACAGACCTAAGAGCTCAGTCTCTGTGACAGAGGTCTATCAGCTTTTCTTCATAGCTGCAGGCCAAGAGGTTGACTTATAATTAAACACACATCTAGGAGCCAACTGTACCCCTTCTCTGAGACCTCGGAGGGCAGGCACTATCTTTACACTCTCCCTCTGCCTCTCCCCAGAATGTCAGCACTTCTCAGAGGTGAGCTCTTATCTGCATCTGGTGGTGCCTTAGTTTTTACATCTGGTGTCTGGTACTCCCTTAATATTCATTTGTTGTCTGTGGGGTCTGTAAAGATATCCCTATTTCATTCGTTATGTTGATAATTCATGTTGTCTTTTTCTTGTCTTACTAAACTTACAAGGCTATAGGTTTCAATTTATTAATCTTTGCAAAGAAACATCTCTTTATTTCATAGATATTTCCTCTATTGTCTTTCTTTCAATCTCATCGATTTCTGCTCATTATTATTTTCTTTTTTCTGCTTGTTTTAGATTTATTTTGCCTGCACTGATGAGTTCCTGGCTGGAAGGGTAGGTGTGCTTCATTACTGACACTACAGAGGTAGCTGGGAATGGGACTAGTACCTCATTACAGCTAGGTAAAGGTTTAAGTTCAGGTGCTCCAGGTGATCTTTGCTGACATCATGGGATGAGGGTAGAGGGCAAGTGAGGACTTGGTGGCTGGGCTCATAACTTCTTAGTAAGAGATGAAAAGTTCAGCTCTCTACTCAGCCTTCTCTGATACCACCCTAGAGAGTGATTTGAGGAGGCTCATTACAGTCTAGAAAAAGGTAAAATTAATTCTAGGCTCACCTCTTAGACTTTGCTGGTGTAAGAAGAGGCTAGGCCACAATTTTTCCTGCAGTGTTTCGGCTAAAGTACATTAGTTGTTGTCTAAAAGTTTTCTATTTTGCTAGACTGCCCATTTCCTGTCATTTGGCTAGAGAACAGGCTTAGTTAGGGCTTTTCATGTCTGCATCTATTGGCATTTCCAGCTACCAATTTCTTCACCTCCAAGTCTGGGCAACATGAAGAAAAAAGAAAACCTGGGGTACTCACTGTGGGTCCTGAGTTTCCTAGCCAATGTGTCTTTTTCTCTTCATTCTTCATAATCTCCTTATGTTTGTCTTATAAATAATGTCAAGAGTTTTTAGTTTTACTCAGGAAAAAAATCTAAGTAATTTATCTTTTCAAAAGTGGAAGTCAATCTGCATTATTTTGTATAATTTATAATTATTTTTATAATATATCATATATTGGTTATGGTCCATTCAGTGTGTATGGTAATAGAAATCATTGCTCAATAGAAAATTTAGACTAACTTACCTTGGGAGTAATTGAATAAGCTAAGATAAATTCACGTTGATAAAAACTCTCTTATTGTCATTTCTGTGGTCCTTCTGAAAGCTAGAAAGTATATCAATACACAGTTCTATTTCTGAACTATCTAGAAGCAATAAAACATTTTGATTTACTTGCTCCCAGAGTTAAGGGAAAATAGTAAAATTCTCTAAAGAATTTCAGGAAATGAAATAGGGTTGCCAACTGTTTTTGTGCTTTATCTCAAAAAATATTTACTATTGTTTAGTAAGATTTAGTGAATTTTATTAAAAGACTATAATTTCTTTATTGTTAAGTCATATCAAGAACTATTTATATTGGCTAAGCTGTTTTAAAAAGTATTCCCATGTGCTCTTTCCAATTGGTGAATTTCTCCCAAATAACTGTATTTCTTATGTGAATGTCTTAGATTAACTGCATAGAAGTAAAAAAATCTCAATGAAAGCAGAGTAGTTATTTGCATTTAAATAATAAAAGCGTCAAATTTATCAAAAACAAAACAAAACAAAACAAAAAAATAAGTACACCAGTTAAATATTAATTTCAGATAAATAGTAAATAATTTTTCATGTGTGTGCCCCATGCAATACTTGAGACACACTTAAAAAAAACAAACTTTTAAAAGATAACAAAATATAATGTGTTATATATCCAAAATTGCTCTTAGAGTAATCATTAAAGTTAACACAGAAGTAAAGAATTATGGTCCAAAAAATACTAAAGCAGAATAAAATTAATTACTTAGGAAGAACAAAATAAATAAATGTATTTTCTTTTTACCCTTTCTATGTTTAAGAGAGAGTAGAAAAAGGAAGAAGGGAGAGAGAAAGAGAAGAAATTGACTTGATTGAAGCGGCAGTAGAAAGTGGTGAAGAATTAAAAAACCTATCTTTATACAGGAATATAGACTGGATTAGTACATTAATGCTAAGAGAAAAAAGAGCCTTTGAACCCTCAAATAGAGAAATGCTGGAGGAGAAGGAGAAGCAGATGAGAAGCAATGCTAATTGCAAGACAGTGCTGAGTTGAGGGATGATTACAACTTAGTGGCCAAATACTATTTTTTAATCTTCAGCTTACTCATATAGAAAGATTTTTAAGTATTAAGTATTCTAACCTACAAGAAATCATTATTGTCATTAATCCTTATCTTTGGAACAGTCAGCTAGTATAAAACTAGGCATTAGAAAAAGTTTTCATTTAATATTTTATCTGTAATAAAAAAAAAACAAATAAAGGGTTAGTAAAATTTTTAATCACATTCAAATGTCTTCTAATGTTCAATCTGAGGGTTTTATTATTATTATTATTATTAATATTTATTATTATTTTATTTTGCTTTAAGGATTCTACTAACACAGGGCCAAGGGTGTGTACCACTAGGTTAAATCAGCGATCTCTCACCTAGGAGCCTAATTTCAGTTTTATTTAAACTTAGCTACCATCTACTTACCAGCGACAAAGTTTCCTTAAGTAATCTTCTCATTATCAAAAACAAATCAAGGCCATCAGATTGAAATTATTCATTTTCTCTGAAGCCCTTTACTTTTCTCTTTCTCTCTTTTTGTTTTTGTTTGTTTGTTTCTTGACTCTCCCTCACTTGCACCTTCCTCCTCAGATCCCACTTTTTTTTTATAGTAAGTCTCATTTTTTTCAATAGCACTTAAGTTCTTCCCTACTGCATACATTATTCTCTGATCAGTACCCAGGTTGTTCTCACTCCCTACTTTGATTTCCCACCTTGTTTTCTTAATGTTATTAAACATATTTGCATTGATTCATCTCTGCTTTGATTCATTTCCACTTAGTTACTTGTTTGGTACCCCCAGGAAATAAGAAAACCTTTGAAAATATAGTATATAATATACTCATCCATCTTTGGCCCCTACTATAATTTTAACAGTACTTTGGACTCTGTAAATGTTCAATAAAAATTTATTTCATAGTATTAGTGAGAAGCTTATAGTTCTGTGGTTTTCAATTTAGACTTTCAGTGATAATTCTTTTCACGTTATATCGTCAGGCTTGTCATTTATCAAAATGAAGTAAATGGATGATTGAAACATGACTTCAATGATTAGAATCAATAGATTTTATTAATAAATAATCAAAATGGCCAATTAGGAAAAGACTGAAACTAGCTTGGTTATTTCAAGTGACTTAACTCCAGCTGAGTGTTTATGAAATAATAAAATTCTCAGAAACAACAAGTAGGATTTGAAAGACCCAACACAGGCTTCTGTATAACTTTTTAAAGTGGAAAAGCAATAATTATAGCTTATTTTACAGGCTTTTTCTATTTTACAGGCTTTTTCTGGTTTAGTTGAAACTAGTGTAGCTGAGATAGAGTGTCAATTTGGGAAACTTTTTAAAGGTTTTTATCTTTACTACTGGAAAAGAGAGAGAGATGTATTTCTTTGAAATGAAAACTTACCTGTTTTCATTTCAAACCAGAAAAATTGCAAAAGGCAAGGAAATTACAGAATCTACAATTTTTGGTGTTCATGATTTTCCACTATCCCTAGTAGATAACCTTGAAATTAGATGACAATAAGAGGTGCTTTCTGTAACAAGTACTTCAGTTCTTATTAGATTTCCAGTAGTCATTTAGATTTGGCATGGTCCAAAAGTGTCTTAAAATGCTATATAACTTCTGTTATTTTCAAAGTTATATAGATGTTTTAAGACCATTCCTGGTGTAATGAGCTCCTTAAATGATGGGTGATATCTATAATTTCTGAGATGGAGCCTTTTCTTTACATGTTTTTTGAAGACAAAGATGTTCAATCTACATTGACAAAGAATAAAACTGATTTTTAATCTGGTAGGGAAGACAATCTCTGTAATTCAGAGGATTTATTCCATTTCTCTGAGAAACCTCTCTCATAGGATCTTAAAATATCCTATTCACTTGGACCTTCTACAAGCCCTATCCTTCCTACATTTTTCAAAAAGCCTTTTCTCAACTTTTCAGTCCCCCTAACTTCAACACCTGTTCAAGTTCTGTCATTTGGCACACAGTTCCTGATAGATTTAATTGGTGTCAATCTGGTCTTTCAAATCACACTGTGATTTGAAGTCAGGATCTCTCATTACAGCATCCCAAACACAATGAAACTTTGTCAATTGATGTTTGTGGTTTTAATAGAGATGATTATGCCTCATCGTTTATGGAGCTCCTGCTTGGTCCTTTTCTATGTCAAAAAAGAGTAACATAGGCGGAATATTTGTGTCCTCCCCAAATTTATATGTTGAAACCTAACCCAAAATGTGATGGTATTAAGAGGTGAGGCCTTTAGGAAGTAATTAGGCCAGGAGGGTGAGGCCCTCATGAATAGTATTAGTGCCCTTATAAAAGAGGCCCCAGGGAAAACCCATGCCCCCTCCACCATGTGAGGACACAGGAGATAGTAACCTATGAATGAGAAAGCAGGCTTTCACCAGACACCAAATTGGTCAGTGCCTTGACTGTGGACTTCCCAGCCTCCATAAATTTCTGTTATTTATAAGCCATCCAATTATCTATGGCATTTTGTTATAGCAGCTAAGTGGACTAAGACAGGGAAAAAATAAGCAATCTCAAATTTCTGCTAACTAAATAAATAATTTGCAATCCATGTAGACATTTATAAATTCTAAACACAAGCACAAAATAATGAGGCTCAGAGTAACTTAACTTGTCATTTATCTAATTACACTCCTTAAAATAGTAGTCTCAAAATGTTTCTATTGTATAAATATATTTAAGAAACACAACATACTATAGCCTCTTCTTGACTATTTGCAATGCAAATTTTCATATTAAATGTTCTGAGAAATCAAAATATAAAGATGTATTTTGAACTCAGACTTTAACCCATCATTTTCTAAATTTGTTGGACCATCTAACATTACCACTACAACTTAAAATTGCTGTTATTTGAAACACACTTTGGGAAACAAAATTGAAATGCACCTTTTGACTAGCATCTCACCCACTTACCTTTCCAAAGGTGAGGGGTTGACAGGATGCCGCCCAGCTGAACATGTGGAGGCATTTTTAACCCAGAACCACAGTATCATTATCTTGGCATCTTTCTATATGTTCTAATAGTGCTTGACAATTTACTAGATGTGTGTGACATTGGCAAGGACACTTGCCTTCTCTAGCCTCATTTTTCTTATGTAAAATATAAATATATTTGTATTTTTTATTAGTGATGTTACTAGATTAAATGAGTTCATATATATGAAGCACATAAAACAGTTCCTCCTACATAACTCAATAACTGGTACTGATTATTATCATCATCATCACAATCATCATTTTTTCTATGGAACATTTCCCATGGAAAAACTATCATCTCTCAGTTATCTGTTTAAATATAAAGAAACCGAATTTTTGCTACTACTAGAATACTTTATTTAATTATAAAATATGATTCTGTGTGATATACATACTTAAAATTTGAGTATGATATTCAGAAAGACCATTACAAAATATAAAATTACAGAATTTGTCATTTCCCCTAACTTCTCTTATGCCCCAAACCACTTCCCTTTCAAACTTGTGTGAAACATAATCAGCCACATTTGGAACTAGATTCCTCTAAATATGGCTCTTTAAACTACATTGGGGTGGATAAATCACATAAATTATTTGGTTATCCTACATTTCCCTTCCAGATGCGGATATTTTTAAGATCCACTTTACATACTGTCAATAGAAACTTAAAAGCATGATGCCTGTCAGAGTTATTGAATGACGATCATAGGATCATCTGTCCAGGCACAGATCTTCAACTCAATGATATAGCTATGTGTTTTTTAAATGAAACTAAAGCATATTTTCAGTACAGTCCCTGCCTTACAGAAGCTACAACTTTATTCCCTCTAGCATTTTTTCTATACTCTTATCATAAAGTCTGCCCCACTCTAATTGTCTCTCTACTTCCTTGCTTCCTCCTTTAGAGTACGGCTCAATAAAAGTTTTATTTATTCCTCATTCACATTGCTAAATATTTCCAGTATATAGCATTAGTAAATTTTGAATATAAATAAAGATTGAATAAGTGGCTGATTTATATATCAAGTTAAAAAAAGGGACTGTACTTCAGATTATAATTCATATTCTGAATTAAAAACTTCCAGAGGTTTTAGATTATCCTCAAAAGCCTACAAAGGAAGGACTTTTAAAATCATTTTACAAAATACAGGAAAAAAATATTTTAGAAAATGTTTGTATATGCGTGAACCAAGGGTTAATATAAAACACATGTAATGCTAAAGCTGACTAGAGGCTCATCTCTTTATAGCTGCCATCTGACTAGACCACATATCTTAAAATCAAATCCATCCATTTTGTAAGTTTCATTTTTTTTCTATAGCTGAGATTACAATCTATCATTTAGGGAGAATCTGACACCTAGATAAAAGCAAGTATATGAAAAGGAATTGAAACTGATGCAGAAGGAAAAAGTAGAAATAGGCTGCATTTCCGCTAGTTAAAATGACATGGTTAGGAGCTGAGGAGACAATCATAAAAAAAGAAAAAAGAAAAACTTTTTAGGTCATTTTTATCCATGATTTTTAGGTGCAGAAATATGGAAATATGTCAAAAATTAATCACATCTTCTAATATCATTGTTCTAAAATCTTTTTTCCTCCTTCTCTGCTGTTCTATATATTAATTAATTTCATACTTGTTTTATAGATAATAATATCCAAGCAGTCTACTTACAGTGTGAAAAATTTAATCACAAGCCAGTCAGCCTTCATATTACCCTCAAGTAATAATTATCATGTACATTTGGTTCATGGCAAACCTATTGCTTTATGCTTGGGAAATTCACTGAGCAAAAGCATGTTTTTATAGCAATTGACAAAGTGGTCCCATTCACAATATTATAGTAAATAAGGTGGAATAAAATAGCCTCCAAATATTAATAATATTTCCAAATATATTAAATTTAAAAATCACTGGGTTGATCTTATTATACAATTTGTGGAGAAAAAAAAGTAGTACAGATTTTTTTTATTCTTTGTACTTTAAACCTCTTCTCTTCTATTGAGGGAAGTATTGCTTAACTGTGAGCAGCATACACACTTGTATCACCTACCAGATGACAAGGGCAGTCCTTTCCCACAATTCTGTTCAAGTACCTCATGGGCATTTCAGTAGAACAAAAGTTTACTCAGCAATTCTAGGTGTCAGATGATGTTATTTTGTCTTTTGGGTAACTTAATGATGAAAAAAGAAAACAGACCAAAAGTCGAGTGTGTTTTCAACTAAGCCATTAATAACAGATTGGCTAAAACTATGCTCAACTGCTACAAACATTTATTTACTAATTTTTTAGCATTTTGTTTCATTTTCTGAAGATTTCCAACATTACACCCATTGGTGTATGCCTCAGATATTTAGAGGGCATCTTAAAATAAGGTTTTCTATCAATTCGTAAGATGGTCATTTGGAATTGGGACTGGTTATGATTTCCATGCAATTTTTTATGCAACAAAGAATCATAATCACAAAAATCAAAACAGTAAACGCTGCAAAAATACAAAGGCATTTAGCTTAGAAAGGAATAAAAGTGTCAAATTATACAAGAGGATAGAAAGTACATAGTAAGAAAGGAAGATAAAAAAGAGAGAAGAAAAGAGAAAAGAAGAAAGGAGTGATGTTTTGAGCATATACTAGGCACTGAAAACAGTCATTCTTTTTTATATTAGGTTGAAGCATATAAAATTACTGATAGCACTTTTATCTACCAAAAACCACCAAAATTTTTAATATAGTTCAATGTAGTACATTCAAAGTTATTTTTCAAAATTTGTCTTTGTAGCAAAGTAGTGGTGAAAGAATCAAGTGGCAAATCACTTCCATCTGGGATGGAGAACACTGACAGGCCAGGCTTTCTTAGGTGGCCAGTTGCGAGATTCAGTCTGCTCCACCAGATAGAGCCTCTTCTGTACTTGGAACCAGAAGCCTAAAAGTAGCTATTTTTTACAAGGTGTATTATTCTTCATTGTAGAAGGGAATGCCCTTGTTTCATAACCCTTGCTGTCTGTGTTGTGATTTGCCCATCCATGCTTGCCATAAAATCTACATGCCATTCTTACCTACACTGGTAATACAATCTAATACCATGGGTTTATCAGATTATATAGACCAGGCAGTAAACCTGTTTTTACTTCAACTTACCTGTTGCAAACCCCTTTTCTGGGCCCAGTCAAAATAGAAGTCTTTTGTGTCACTTCTACAGGTTAGAAGAGCATTGACATATCTGGTCTGTGATGCTTCCAAAACCCAGCGAGGCTCACCAGGCACTGTGCTTCCTTTTTCTTGATAGGTTGTGTAAGGTGTAATAATTTGTCTTTATTTTGGACAAATGTTTCAAGATGATGCTTGATGTTAGCTGGATCTCCTGAGTTCAGTTATGTATGATTTACAATGTTTGAAGGGGTTCCTTAGAATCTAGAAGAGAAAAAAGCTGATCAGTTCAGAGGAACTAAGTAACACTTTTGGTGAACAAATTCATTTTATAAATTTTTATAATTAGTTATATAAATGCCTAAATTAACACTTAAGTAAATTTGTATATATAATTAATGTAGGCAACCATACACCTAATTATAAATTTATATATTAAATATTTTGCATAATTAATTACATTTGTGCTTAAGGTAATTGTTATATGTATATAATTAACTTAGACACTTGTATTTTTTAAATTTCAAATTATGTGCCTTAATCTACAAATAATTGAGGATATTTGAGCAAATAAATACATAATTAAATATAATTTTTAAATTAAAATGAGGATCAAAAAATATAACTTAGAAGATACTTTCAAGCTCATAAAAATTAAGAAAAAAAACACATAAATGCAAGCCACTCGTTCCTACTGTAAAACAAAAAAAAAAACATGTGTGGTCCACAGAAAGAATTACACTCATAAGAAAATTAGATTCTTATTTTGCCTTCCTTTCTTTTTATTCTCTTATCAAATTGTCCAGTTCGTGGACTCTATGCTGACACTCCATGTAAGTGAAAAAGGATCTCAGGTCCCCTCTGCGTGTTCACAGTGATCTTCTCCTACAGTCTGAGAACTTTCCTACTTATTTTGCTCTTCTTTATCCTCTTATACATTTCTTGACTCTGCTTTCCCTCTCATACCCATTTCTAGCTGTTGTCAACACAGACCTCGAACACATTACTTTCTCTCTGGCTAGTTTTTAGGCTGTATCCTCAGCATTTATGCATTGCATTTTAGCCAAATGGCTACAAAAGCAGTGATCCTCCTGGTCATGTTTCAGTGGAAGACTTTATTGCTCACTTATGTTTTTGTCTTTTGACCACTCAGTTGCCATAAGATTATCATTTAACTTCAGCCTGTTATGATACTAGTTCTAAGTCATAGTGTAATCTCTGACAACCTTCCATTAACGGGCTGTTCTGTTATGATCTGTGAATCTTTACAGTTTGCTTTCATGAAACAGGAAAGTCGTCTCTTCCTGACGCCCTTATGGTTTGAAATAGGAAGAATTAGATTCCAAGAGAATGGAGGCTAGGAAGACAGGCCCCAGAGAATTAAGTACTCTTTTTCAAAGATATTTTCCTCTATCTCTTTTATAATCTCTTGGTGACATCCAGGCTCATAATAAAGGCTTCTGTAATCAATTGTGGTAATAAAAATCTCTCCTGGGTTGAGGTTATTACCTTCTGTATATTAAAGGCAGTCTAACTACTGAGAGACACCTGCAACACTTTTTAAATTCTCTAGCTCCTCTGTCATTCAATCTCTACTTCCCAAATATAATCACTGTAATACATAAAGTGATGGTTCCAAAATTCACACAAAGTTTGTTACAGTTCATGGTAAAAGCAAAGAAATGCACTATATAAATAAAATCCTCAAAGTTAAAAGTCTAGAAAGAACCAAATGATAATGTGAATATTGAGTAGGAAGTGGTTATATAACCAAGCTAAATTCATAAAAGTTGTGTGTGTGCATATGATTAGGAGTCAAAGAGCCTTTAATAAAAAGAAGCAGAACTTTGATTATGATTATGCACATCTATTCATGCAATTGATGATCTGGCTACTCTTGTAGATACAGATGTGACTATAATTTTATATCTTGTGAAGGCGCACTAACACTAGTCCATGTTCTTTTAGTTTCTGTGAACTCAATCAATGACCAATTTTGGGACACCTATCATCTATTATGCTCATATAATCCTAGGATCTAGGATTATAAAGGTGTGCAATACACAATACCTATTTCACAGAACTCTGATCTTTCTAAAAAACTGAACACGCAACACATACTTCTAAAATACTATACAGATAGAATTAGGCACCAAGGCTATTGGAGCATCCTATAAGACAAGAACACATTTTCTTGATGGATCTAGAAAAACTCTACATTTCTTATACACTTTCAAGGTATATATCAGGATGATACAATATTTCTTCCCCAAGCAGTTGTGATTAAAATGCAACCATTTGAACTATTTGCATGAGAATTTTAAAAATAGACAAATCTTGGTTTAATAGTGAGTTTTTAATGAAGTTATGTGTAGGCAGAATATCAGTGTTAGTGATAAAATATCCAAATGTATATTTAGGAACTATGTCTCAAAGGGATCCTTCCTCTTAAGTTTTGAAAATGCTTGTCCTTAATTCTATAGAATGCTAGTAGTATTCCATTTGTAGCCCTAACACAGTTGCAGAATTCCAAAAGGACTATTTTGTTCCATTTATTATAGTAAAAAAGAAATCCTTGCTGAATATAAAACATTGCTGTTTTGATTATGTGAACTGATTGTGTGTAATTTTGCTGCTTCTTTTTATGTCATCATGTCCATTGAATCCCTTTTAAAGGAAAATCATTTTCTAGACTAAAATGTTATCATAAGAGCAGCTCTACTTTTGCTGACATGATTTTGATTAGGAAATTTAGATCTTCACTCTATATGAATACATTAGAAGAGGATTACTCTGATCGAGACTCCACAAGAGAGCTAAAATATACCACAAATAAATAATCAAGCATCTTGTATGAATTTAAAAATAAATCATGTATCATAAAGTAAAAATGGCCAGTTTAGGCTCAGAAAGAACACAGATAGCATTGCTAATTTGTAGCAGAGTGAATCCAGTAACATGGGTTTTTAATTAGATGGCAGAAACAGTAAGGTGACAGGGCTGAGAACAGGTAAATCATCCAGGAATAGCAAAGCTCGGAGCGCAGAGCCAGCTGGTGCAATACTGCCTCAGTGTCAGAGATCTGTGTTGCATCCTGAAACGGGGACTGTTCAGACAGTCTGTCGCACAGCTGTTCTTACTCCGAAACAAACAGCCAGGTCTGGTAGTGGCATTGCTCTGCAGGTACTATCCTGATGGTAAAGTTTCTAGGAAGGATGAGTTGTCTCAGGGAAATGAAAAAAAAATCAGGCTATGTTGGAAAAACCAAAAAGATGTATCTAAAAATATCTTCTTCCCCCTCCTTTGCTTAATCTATTACATTATGTATATCAATTCAGTTATTTAGTCAGAACTATAAATATATACAATCAGATTTAGGGTCTTAAGAATTGGGCTAAGGAGAATCAGTAAAAAGTTGTCACTGCTACTTATAATGCTGAATGTGGTCACAAATAAAAACTGGGGTTTTGTTTTTCATTCAGAACATATCAATAGATATGTTTGAGAAGGAAGGTGTTTACAGTGTTAATTTCTGTTCCTTTACCGATGCTTCTGTTTAAGGTTTTGAAGTCCATTTTATTTGTTGAGATCCTTCCCTAATAATAATCAAAACTTGTTAAAATCATTAAGGCGAGAAATACAGTAGTGCCCCCTTACTTATGGTTCCACGTTCAGCAGTTTCAGTTAGCTGATATCTGAAAATATTAAATAGAAAATTCCAGAAATAAACAATTCTCAAGTTTTAAATTGTGTGCCATTCTGAGGAGGGTGATGAAATCTCTCACCATCCCACTCTGTCCCACCTGGGACGTGAATCATCCTTTGTCTAGAATACCTATGCTGTATTCACTGCGTGCCCATTAGTCACCCTGTAGTCATCTTGATTCTCAGATTAATTGTGATGTTGCTGTGCTGATGCTCATGTAACTCTTACTTAATGCCACACTCACATAACTTTTCTTACAGTATATTGTTAAAATTATTCTATTTTATTAAGTTATTGTTGTTATCTTTTACTGTGCCTAATTTATGAAGTAAACTTTATCATAGGTATGTATTGCATACAGAAAATCATGGTATAGATGGAGTTCAGCACCACCTGTGGTTGCAGGCATCCACTGGCGGTCTTGAAACGTATTACCTGCAGGTCAAGGGACTACTATAACACGTTTACAGATGTTCAAAATATAGAAGGTCAGTCTTATAATTATTTTTAAAAAGTGTTTTGGTCAAAAGGGAAGAGAATGACATGAGTTGGCACTCAAAGGAAATTGTTAAGAGGACATTGTTAAGTGCTATTGACTGAATTATGCCTCCCCTCCAATTCAGATGTTGAAACTCGAACCCCAAGGGTGACTGTTTTTTGGAGATAGTCTTTAGTACATCTTTAAGATTAAACAAGTTAATAAGGGTAGGACCTTAATCTGATAGGGTTGGTGGTCTTATAAGAGGAAGAGAG
Source organism: Cynopterus sphinx (assembly GCA_030015415.1). Taxonomy (NCBI): domain Eukaryota; kingdom Metazoa; phylum Chordata; class Mammalia; order Chiroptera; family Pteropodidae; genus Cynopterus; species Cynopterus sphinx. Next base: position 73,344,043 of record CM057384.1, on the reverse strand, counting down.
AGATCTTTCTCCCTCTTTCTGTGAGACTTTATAGTCTAGGGGATTAACCAGCAAACAATAATGATAAGGCAGACAGAGAGTAAATGAGAGAGTGAATCAGCAATGACTGGGGATGCACAGATCTCTTCAGAGATGCAATGCATAGGCTCTCCAAGCTGTCTCCTCAGACTTTCTCATGTCTCCCTCTGATTCCTACCTCCTTCCCAGTCAACCAAGACTTTGATTGCTATGCGTATCTCCTCTACTGAAACATACTGGCTGTGTCACTTCTCCCATCTCCTTCCAGGTTTAGACACTTTGTATCTTTCAAGACAGCAGTTAAAGAATCTTTTGCTTTAATGCATCTTCATGTATTGGTTAAGCTAAAGGGACAACTTCAGCCTAAATTCCCTCTCTAAGTAGCAATGCCTATGTGAGTTTAAGGTAGAATAATTCTAAACACAGATATAAGGCAGAGTTAGAAATCTAAGAAATAGGTAGAATTTAATAGAATTCTCCAGTTATACAATGTAAACCAATTATTATTTATATAAATTTATATGTAGAATTTTAATCTGTACTCATTTAATTTTAAAATTAATTCTTTGGGAATTATTAATTTTGTTCTTTTAGCATTTTTTCATTTTTATTTTTGAAATGTTTCATATATATTTGTGTATATGATGTGCTTTTGTATAAATTATAAAAGATAATAGCAACATGAACATTTTTGTCCATTTCTCAGGTTTCAGATTTTTTTAACAGAACATTGTTTACTCACTGTTATATATTCATTATTTATCTTTTCATCTGATTCCAAGCTTAGCAAACTAAACTGATCATACTCTATGACTGAGAAAAGGGTTTATGTCTGGAAATACCCATGATAGACCTGCCCATGGTTTATTTTCATAAAGAACCTAGGAACTTATTGGAAAAGAACTTGTCTTAAAGAAACAGGTAAGTGAGGGGTCCAGGAGACAGCCAAGGATTTTAGGGCAGTGTTTGAGAGATATAGACCAGATTACCTATCTCTGTCACATGCCCAAGTTTTAGGACAAAAATCTGAAATAGCTGCTTGACTAAAATAAATTTATAAGATACCAAGAGCACAGGGCAGCACTGGCAGAAACCTGAGCATTGGTCCCTTGGCACTCACAAAAACGTTAAGCATTGACAAATATGATAGGGCAAGAAGAGGCATTGTGGATGTCTGGCAAGTCAGGTCCCCAGCCATCTGAGAGTAAGTGATGGCTTGCCAGCAACTCCAGGTGAATACCACAGACCTATCAGAAGCCTCTTTTCATGCTGGCAGCAGCAGAAGACAAGAGAAGCCTACCACCCTGACCTAGAGAAACACTCAGCTTTCTGAATGCACTGATTGAGGCTCTGAGCACTGGCTATTATGTCTCCACCTGATGAGGATTCCTCTACTGGGAATTCAAAGAAAATTTCTGCTCTAATTATTTTTAATTAAAAATATTATTTAATGGAGTCTATGGCCATGCTACTCTGAACAAGCACAATCCCCTCTGATCTTGGAAGCTAAGCAGGGTTGAGCCTGGTTAGTACTTGGATGGGAGACTACCTAGGAAGACTAGGTGCTGTAGGCATAAGAAATAAAAAATTAGGGATTGTAAACTGACAAGGTCCTTGCAATCTGTGAGGTCAACCAAGGGTTGCCTCGCCTAAATAAATATATATATAATTATAATTTATGTATTATTTAACTTTTATATATTCCCTCCTATGTATCCCAAGGTGAAGATATCAAGCCAAGATTTGTGGTAAACTGGTTACAATTCTATCTGGAGCAGCTAAAAATTGGGAAACTGTTTAACTCCTTTTCCATGGCCAGAATGCTAGATTTGACTATGTCCATCAGCCTAAAAAGAAAATTCCTCTCCACATTTATTTATAAAGACAATTAGAAACCCTTTTATCTCTGAACCATTGAACAAAAAGTAAAGGAAATTTAATTTAGATTTTTTTAATCATACAATTTTCAGCATCACACACAGATATTAGAGACAGTTCCCTACTACGTGCTTTCATCCTTTAAGAATGAATATTTTTGGACTGGGGGAAAGGATCATTTTTTATTCACTCTAATCTTCACTATAACTGTTGTATGGCCTGTTTGTTCTCATGGCTGGGAAGTGAAAAGTGTGAAGTGATGAGAAGGGCTTTCAAATTCCATTAGCAACTTTTTGCTGTCTGCAGATATCTTAAAACTCTGTTTCAGATACCAATACTGTTCAGTCTAGAACCTCATTAACACCTGAAAAGAGATAACCAAGAATTGGCAGGCATTTGAGGAAAACCATCAGCAAGAGAAAAAGTCAACACAGTCAACACAGAAAGGAACTAAATATCACACCAAAAGAAACGGTGCTATTAGAGGAGACAACTGATAACTCTAAAATAATTTATATATGGCTTCCAAGAGAGAAATTGAAGAGAATAAAACATCTATATCATCTATATTTTAAACTGAGATAGGTTCACTATCGCAATGTTATAAACTTAATTCTGGCAGTCATAGACAGAAGACAACGACATACAAAACTACTTTTAAAAAAGGATGTGGGCAGAAGTATGCAAGAAACAGACTATTACTTACTACCTTACATAAATTCTTACAGAGTATCAAAAAAGTAGAAATCTTTCAAATTCATTCAATGAGATGTTGTACTCAAATACTAAAACTAAAAATGAGTAAAACACAAAAAGGCAACCTCTAGACTTTTACTGTTTATAAATGCTTATCAACCAAATACTACCAAATTACTAAAAGCAATATATAAAAGAATAATAAAGTATGACGTTGATTTTATCTCAAAAGTTCAAGGACACTTCAACTTCTGGAAAACAATGTGATATTTACAAGTCAAAGGATAAAAACATATAATCATCACAATAGATACAAAAAATTATTTCAGAAAATTCAGCTCCCATTTCTGATTTTAAAAAATAGTAAATTAGAGATGGAATGTTCTTTTTCTTGGTAATGGGTTATTTACAAAATAGCCATTGAAAACATATAATGGAAAAATTAGAGACAATTTTATTTTAGCTAGGATCTAGTAAAGCATAGTCATTGTCACGGCTACAATGTAGTGATGGGAGTGGTTGACTTCAAATACATAAAGTATGGGTTTTCTGTAGAGAGTTGTAAAACAGTAGCAAAACCAGTCTGTTTTTATCATTACCACATGCCAGCAATTCTTAACATTGTCAATTAAAAAATACTGCTCTGCAGGGGAAAAAGGTGCTGACAAAGTTCTAAAACTACGGCCTCAGTTACTGGTTGGTGGGTGGGTGGGTGGGTGGGTGTGTGTGTGTGTGTGTGTGTGTGTGTGTGTGTGTTTCAACTTAACATATTTTATTATTTACCCTTTAATAACTTGTAATATATTTGGATGCCAATATGGAGAATTCTTAGTTATAGAGTCAGCCCTTGACACACATCTCAGTTATAGTTACATGGGTTTATACTGAGAGAACGTTATTAACAGTTCAGAACAATCCTTCAGGCACTATTTGTGTCTAATATCCTTATGGCACTACGTATTCCTGCATTTAAAAAGTAAATTAAAAGCAAAACAAAATAATATCAAATGATTACAAGGATAAAGAAACTTGAATTGGATTTATTTCAATTCTGTCATAGTATAAATGCCAGGAGAAAGACAGAAGATATTGGGCTTGAATGCTTTGATCATTTTTCCCAGGAGCTGTACACTCATTTCAAAGCAATGGATAAAATAATGGCAACGATTGCTATTACTCAGCTATTTCCTCTGATTTTAGCCAAAGAAGCAAAGCTCTGCTGTTTCAACCAAATGTAATAGAAATTTATGATGACTTTCCGATGAAGATATTTTAGAGGAACATTTTATTCACAGAGATATTTGGCAGCTGACAATTGATCCCCAAGAAATGGACATTGAGTAGTATTAAAATTTCTGGAATATATTAAGAAATAAAATCTTAATGAGTCACTGAAAAATTTACCCTTATTTTAAAGACTTTTCTTATTTGTATATATGCTGCTTCATCTGGAAAAAAAAGTTTAACTTGACACTATTAGAAATCTTCTATCTAGTATAAGTAAAGATAAATTTAAAAATCTAGCTATATTATTAAGCAGAAATATCCCAAATTTAATTGACAAATTTTTGGAAGTTGAGACTTGAAAACAGAAATTGTAAAGTTATTAACTATTAGTAAGACAGACTATATACAAATACAAATTCTCCTTTTCAAAAATACATTAATATAATTGAAAAGTATTAACCTATAGCTTTTTTTAAAGTACTGTAATATTTGTATTATTTCTAATATTAATTTAAACTGTATCTCATGTATCTCACGATAAAATTCAATTAAGAAAATTTCTAATCCATCTGGATTTTTTTGGCCATTATGATTACTTGTTTTCTTTCATGATTATCATCAATAATAATTTTGTCGTATAGAGGATAGAGTGCTAAATAATGATCTACTCTAGATACCAAATGCAAATGATATATGCTACTGCATATACCTGGGAAATACAAAATTGTAAACAGAAAAATCTCAGAAATTATGAGAGAGTTTGGCAATGTGGGACAATATTAGCTTTCTTACCTAACTACAGCAAAACTAAAACATAAAAAATAAAAACTTAATATTAAATAAGCACTAAAGTATTTAATGATTAAATGACATAAAAATGAATAAATGTATAGGATAGGAAGATTTAATATTCTAAATATTTCCACCCCAATTGACTGATAAAGAATTGGGTTAAGAATCATACAGTTGGAATTGAAGTAACCTTAAAGTTCTAGCTGAATCCATTCAATTTACTACCCCAGGCAGGGTAGTCCTATCCTAGGCCCACCCTGAGGTGGAAGATAATCAGGCTAGAGCTTTGTTTTCCCTATCAATGTGATGTGGGGACTTTCGTACTTTAAAAACACTAAGATGCAACCTTCTAGGAGAATAAAGACATTTGCATGATGACTTTTATGACAATCTTTTAGCAGTACTCCCACCATTGTTGTCCTCGATTTGAGAAAGCAATAAAATCAGAAAAAGACATCAATCAGAGACACCCCACTAAACATTCATGAACACTCAAGACTTTGTCTTCAAAGTATCCAGAACCAGTTACCAAAAAGTAATTCATCAATTAAGGGCTTTTATGAAACAACATCACTTCTTAAAATTTCTATTAATCTTGATCTAAAAATTTCTAATTTTTAATAATACTTTTCTCTGAAAACACACATATATATGATAACCTTACTAGATTTATAGCCCAGAGAAAAGTAACCATTTATAAATAAATAGATTCTGTAATTTGGGAATCTATGGTTATGTAAATTAAAATCTTGAAACATCCTGTTCTTAGTTGGGAGTAGCCACTATTAACCTTTTAGCCATGTTTACCAACATTTAATTATAGGGTATAAAAGAAACTTTCTAAATTCACTGAAGGTTATTTAAAACGAACACTCACATATCACTTAACAACTATATAGACAGTATTAATTCTAAAGATATTTTATAAGAGATTTAATAAGAAAATTTCTATAATGTACACAGGGGACTTTGTACATATACATTCCGCATTAGAATCTTTCATTTTATCTAAATATCTGAGTTCCCTTCTTGGTGTCTAAGACCTAACGTCATCAGAGCCCACCTCTTGACATAAAATTATTTCTCTATCCTGTATTGCCTCTCTCTCATGACATTCACTGTAGCCCAGTGGCCAAATGTGGCAAGCTGATAAATTCTAGCTTTTGAATGAGCATGAAGATAAATCAGGGTATAAAAATTTTTTAAATAAGAAAATAACTGAAAATTAGGTAGACTTTAGGAATAAATAGTTTCAACTTTAAAGTCCCTTTCCTTATTTGCCCTTACTATTCTGGGTTACTGTTGGTGGCTTCCATCTCTATCCAGGTCTTACTTTGTTTCTCTTAGTCCTGGAATAATTGGACCCTGCTTTGTTAAACCACCATCATCTTTACATCTCTTAATAGCAATAAAGCTCTTTGGGGTGTGATTTTTAAAAATTCTCTCCGGTTTGTTCTCCATTCCCAAACTCACATTCAAGAGAAATTTTCTGAATTACTTAATTCTGTCTTCCATCTTTAGAGTGCCACAAAATTTTACTTAGCTTGCAAACTTTGTGAGTCCTTCTTTCCCTCCTTTTAAACTCATACTCATTTAGTATTGACCATGTTTCTGTGAATTTTTTTCTCATCTGACCCTAGTCATGAAAGAGAGTTCCACTCATCCCATTCTTATCTGTTGGTCTAGAATGTGCAACTAATACTTTATAATAAAAAACATGGAGCCATGATAACCCCTATATACCCTGACATTCACTCTCCCCAAGCCAATAACAAAGCAGGCAGCTTAGTTAATATAATATGTAGACTAGCAGTGGAGAGAGAGATCTTTTTCCCTTCTGTACTCTGAATAAATAAAGTAGTCTCACCAAATGAAGAAATGTGATATAACATGATTTATTTGGCCAAAGATGACACTGGTAAGACAAAGTCTCATCTGCTTATAGAAACATAAGCATAAGTCATCAGCCGCATCCTCAGATTTATATGCCATGCATGAATACCATGGAGAAAACTTGACCCTGATCTTTAATAAGAGTCTAAACATATACTAATATGTCTTATAGACTAAAAGGGAGTGAAAATAGAAGCCAGATTACAAAGAGAAACAAAGAGTCACCTAAGAGAAAAAACATCAGGTGTGAGGCAAAACAACTAGCTTTGCCAGGCAGAGTCAAGCACCTCATCTAGGGGAATGGAGTTCCAAGAACAGAGTATTGGTTCAGTAAAACTGAAAAGTCAGTGTCACTCAGAATCTGATCTCATTGTCATGGGACCACCACCATCCAAAATCGGGACACTAAAAGGAAAGGTAGTTTCTCAATGGATGGAAAGAAACTTTACCCTCGAAGACCAAAAGTAAGGGCAGAAACTGGGGCTACAATTCTGAGTCCCCTCACCTCCTTTGGAAGTGCCTATAGACATCCTTCACAGAGGAGGTTAAAGGTTGTTCTATTAGGCACTGTGCCCAGGAACAAATCACTAAAAGTTCTTACCTAGTATCCATTAACTATGGAATTTAATGTAATGGCAGAGAGTAATATCTAAATACAAAACTGGAAACAGAAGACTAAAAGAAAGAAACATAAAACATAAAACGTCTCCCTCACAAACCACTATTTTTATGGAAGAAATATTTTTCAACATATATGAAAATTCAAAGTAATCAAATGAGGTCTCATATTGGAAGGATGAGAAGTTTAAGGCAGAGAAGGAACAGGGAGTGAAGGTGAGAGTCAGGTAAATCCAACTAAAGATCTTTTTCCATTGAAAAGCAGCATTAAAAAATGCAAATTACCTAAGATCTAAATCTACTCACATTTCAGTATATGTTAAAATATTTAAACTAATAGACTGAAGGAGAAGAGGCTAGAGATTTAATTCTAGAGAAAAGAATACTTCTGAGGAAATTGGCAGCATAGAGTGCTCAAGCAAAGGGAATGAACTGCCAGTTGACTGAGAACAGGAGGCAACATGGCGCTTGAAGAAATGTGAACAAAGGCCTTTTGCAAGGGTTTCTAGTACTTATTTAAGTGCCTAGATTTCTAGAGGAAGCTACTTTTATGTTATGAAAGATCTATTTTTTTTAAGTATAGTTGACATACAATATTATATTAATTTCAGGTGTACAATATAGTTATTTGACATGTATAGACCTTATGAAATGATCACAGCGAAAAGCCTAGTAACCATCTGTCACTGTTTGAAGCTTTTACAGTATTATTGACTATATTCCCTATGAAAGATTATTTTGATGCAGCAATTGACTTTCTGCTAAAGGTTCTAATAATAAGGATCAGAGCAAAAATCACATTATTCATAGTGCTCATAAATAAATCAATAAACATTTTTATCACATGTATCAGAGGTCTCATTATTTTCATATGGGAGCTTTTCCCCACAAAGACCAGTAAATATCATTTATCTTTGTCTCAAGTATATTGCATAAATTCTATTTGAGTTAAAATAAATTGAATATGGCTATTAATAAAGGAATTAATTCCCTTTGAATAAACTATTTGTCCTTTTCTAAAGAAAAACAAAACATACAGAGATATAGATATAGAAATCTCTAACTCAAGAAATTAAACCAATTTTTTTGGTTCATTAGTGTTCCTTTTTTGTCAGCTTTCAGTATCTTTACACCTTCTGTAAGGCTCGCTTCTATTCATGTAGACTCTATTGTTCTTCTTGTTTCAACTACTGGCAAAATCACAAAACAGAAGACAAAGGAAGTCATAATATTCTATTAGTTCAAATCAAAGGACCACGCATTTAGGAAGGATTCAAGTCTGCTTTTGCAAGATGATCGTGGAACACAAAAACATGATGAATATATCAAAAATATTTCTCACATACCACCTGCCATAAAAAGATTGTTTGAATTAAACACCATTATTGCTCTGTTGTCAACATGTTAGAATATATAGATAAGCCACACACTTGCCTCAGTTCTATCATGATCCATAAATCGCTGTTATATTTGCTATTGTTGTTTTTTTAAAAAATATTTAATATTTTCCAGAGCACATCAACTCAGACATTGGATCCTATTTTTGTCAGAAGTTATGTTTCCTTATATTGTGAGAGACAAATCCTGAGCTATCCTCTGAACCACTCAAACATTTTAAAGTATATCGCTAATGAGTGATGCCATCTAGAACAGGATCTGTCACTGACCTGGTATTTTGTCATATAAATGAAAGCAAGGCTAAGATATCTTTGCTATTACTTAAAGGTCTTATTATGTTAGGAAGACCTGCTTTATTTCACATAACTCTGTATCGACTTTCCAGTCATTTAAAGCTGATCTATTTGGTTCACAGATCATAAAAATTTTAGAGATAAAAAAGATCTCAAAATTTTTTTATTAAAATTCTTCATTATTTCTTTAAAGAAATCAGTGACCCAAAGGTGAAATGGCTTGCCCAATGTCATACAACCAAAACAAACAAAACAACAAAACACAGGCTAGGGGGATCTAGATTCCACTTTTCTGCTCTATTTTGTGGCCTCTCTGCATATTGGAAATTTTACTATAAGAAGAGTTTAAGAAGAGCAGGAAAATCAAGTAATGCTGACCTTGACTCTAGTTCTAACAAAAGATATTAATTGGCTTTGTAAGTAATCTGACTTTGCTTATTGATTCTCATTCTACTCCTATTAGAGTTTGCTATTTTTTTAAACTTCACTAACTTCTAAGTGAACATGAATTGAAGGATTCAGACTGTAGACTTTCTGAATGTGTCAGGAAAAAAAAAATGTGCAAATTAGAGGATCCAGGCATAAGGTGTATACCCAGTTATGCTGTTGACAGTTACATGGTCAGATCATTGTGTTCCAGCTTGCAAATCAAGTGTTTTAACGTGTGGAAGATAGCAGAAAAATGTGATTCTATGATATGTCATCCATCTGGAAATTTTATTTGATAGAAGCAACAACAACAGCAAAAATCAAGTCCTGAGATAATAATTAAGATACATTTACCCCCAAAAAAGCTTGCTGTGTTAGCTAAGGTTTGCTCCTAACAGGAATAACTGAAAAACCATGACTGAGCTACAAAACAAAACAAAAAAAAAGAACACTAATTTGCTTTTATGAATAGACAAATTTAAGAATTTTAATTGAAACAAAGTTAGGTATGCAGGATAAATTATTTGGATAATTATTTAAGCAAGTGATAGAAGCAGAAATTAATACTAGGTTTGTTAAAAATAAAGATAAATACTGGAATTGTTTTTTAAATCCAGTAATAATAACTGTAGGCATCAAAATTCTAGGGTTAAAGAGAAAAAGATATGTTATTATAAACTTCTCTCTAGATATTAGATACTAAGAGATGGAAATCTATTTGATAATAGATTTGAGCAACTACTATGTTCTAGACACTGTTTGAGGCACTGGGCAGTTCTCAAGCAGGCTAGCACTCTATTAAAGGAAAAGAGTATATAAAAATGAAGAAATTCACTGAATGACATTTCTATTCTTTTGTTGTTCTCCAAGTGTCAGTTTTCAACTTTTAAACCAAAAGAGGCTGAGGCAAATCAAGAGTGAAAAAAAATCTTTTCATATTTCATTTCTTTTCCTGCCAGAAAAGTAGCCAGTGATTATCTATAAATTTCTGATTTTTATCTTCCTGTTTAGGTACGTTACATGTTTTTTATGTGAACAAATCATTTTTATAGTTAAACAAACATGGATTGAGCATCTTCTACTTGCCGAGCACTTGTACAGGGACTGGGGACATGTCTGTCAAGAATTCTTATGGGGTAAAGACAAATAATTAAAGATAGTTACTTTCTGGAAGCATCAGTACTCTTGTCCTGAGAAAACATAGATAATAATTCCTAAATAAATTTTAACAACACTATTTTTAATAATGCCACTTCCACCACCATTTTTAATTATACATACATAATGTTCAATCCTTACAACTTTACATTATATATGTTATTTTTCCTGTTTTATAGATGAGGAACCAGGTTGATATATATTAAATACTTTCCAAGGCTGCACAGGTGATAAATTATAAAGCCAGCGTATTTCTTTAGTTCATCTTATTCTCCTTCCCCCAGACCCCATGGGGTCCTGCTTCTCTACCACACCCCACTATTTCCAAGCATTTAAACACCTCTTTATATTTGCTCAAAGCTCTGAAAAAAATGTGGAAAGCGATTTATGTAGAAAGTGCTTTTATGGCACCGCTTGCACAAAACATGGAAATGAAGACCCCAAAACGACTGAAATGAGGTGCCCTATTGTGTAGGAGTGTGCTTTACTCCTAAGAAATGAGATGCATGCAAATCATTTCCATGTTGTAGGCAGGCTTCTGAGCAATATGTAAATAAGTGAGAGAAAAAATATCCACATTAATAAACAGCCCCTTGGATATATGAAACCCATCTGCAACTTTAGGTAAAGAGTTTGTATACTGTGTAGTCAGACAGGATGTCCATATTGCATTCCTCTGTGCCTGTAAGGGAAAACAGAATGATGGTTCAGGTAGGGTGGTGCCATATGGCTGAATCCATGAAAATATCACAGAGTTATTTTTTTTCAGCAACTGTGATCAGTCCATGTAAGCAAGGATCAAGTCTCTGCAAATAGAATTATGACACTCCAAGTTTCATCCTGTTTCCAAGGTCTCTTTCTCACACATCCTGCTGAGATTAACCTATAATATTTCTCTGCACGTGGATTGAGTTCTTCTAAAATAGGGGATGGCGACCAAAGGGAAATTGCAAGTAGAAGAGACACAAGCAACAGAAATGGCCCAAAGTGAGAATCACAGATTGACAATACAACATGTGCCAGTGAGCCCATGGCTGACATTATCAAGTAAGATGACTCAGACGAGAAAAAAAAAATCCGCCAAAGGAACTGTTAACTCACACCAAACAGGAAATGACTGATGAAAGACAGAACAGAAATGCAAAGCCAGGACCTAACTCAAGTCCAAGATCTTTAGCTGTGCCCTTGTAGGACAAAACCATAACATGTGCTGGCACCTCTACCTGCCTGATACTACTGGCACTCTCCTGGAGAGGTGGGAATGATAGCGAGAAAAGAACAGCATACTGTCATTTCTTTTTCTCTTAATTACTTTTTTTCCTTTCCTAATGAGATTCAGGATACAATTTTATTATTATAACTAAAAAATAATTAAGAATGACGGAATCCAAATAAAGTTAGCCAAATTTAGCTGTGATTTTTGCAGGGTGATCACCTCACCCTCTCTTTTAATGTTCAGATTCTGGGTAAAACAGACTGCTTCTTTTGCTACTATTAGTAATTGCTTTGGAAAAGATGACTCTCAAAGTCTTAATAATATTTTTGCTAATTGTACCACACAACCCAAGAAATTCAATGACTTTTGGCTAGGTTTTGCTTAGGTTCACATTGGAATTTCAACCAACTTTATCCTGCAAGTAAATTCTACTATTATTTAATACATAAGAGTATTTATAGTTTCTTCCAACACCCAAGGCAAGATTTAAGCCTTAAAATGCATTTTAATCAGTATTCTGTTTGGACCTTCAAGCCAAGTTACTCTCTGACTAGACCACAGAGGGGAAGTGAAGAGCCCTCTAACTCCTGATACCTCAGCCAGTGACAATAAACAGTTGCGTGGAAAAGCTCTCTTCAATAATAAAAACAATTCAACTAAATTTCTCTCCCAGTTCTGTCTGCTTTGCCTATTGTCTGAATTGCAAGCCTTACTAGTCATTCATCCCTTCTGTGTTCTCATTTCCTTATTGTTTTGCTCTTCCTGCTCTGAGTCAGCTGACAAATGAACTCCCCTTACCAACTTGTCTTAACTAAGATCTGGCTCTCCCCTGAGACTAGCTCTTTTCATGCTTCTATAGTCTTCTATGTCTGGAGTTGGGGAAGAGGAGTGGAGGGATGAATTAATATGCCAGTTTCCTGGTTTTACATCCAGACCATTATCTTCTTCCCTTATATCAAACCTTTCCTTCTTTTAGGCTTTTGCCCTTTAGTGTAGTGTGTGTGTGTGTGTGTGTGTGTGTGTGTCACACACATCTCATATTAACTCCTCCTTGTTATTGTCATCACATTATCTATATTTCATTCCATTTAACTTCCTATCACTTCTCTACATGTTTGGAACACTTCAGATCCTGACTTTTACTGTCTTCCTCTTCACCTCAAGTTCAACCTTCATTTAACTAACTTCAATTTCCAAACAAAACCCATTTTCCTGTGATTTGGCTTCCTCAGATTTGTGAGTTACACTTCTTTACCAACTTTCTCCACAAAATATGTTTCAAAATCCCAAAACTTTCTAACTTTAAACCATTGAAATCCATGACCTTCTTCTCTGACCACCCCTGCCATTCATCCAGCTCATTTATTGTTTTATTCCTACAATTTGTCAACATGTTCAAGCTTCTAGTCACACATCCTTCCATTTTCTCCCAATCTTAAATTCCTTGCTTTCACTGAATGATGATGGAGGAAATGTTATATATTGGCCCAGTTTTCCCACTACAAATTTATGGTCTAGAATCTATTTTATACTTTTAATACTGTTTGACATTTCTTCTTCATAGCTCACTTTTTATTCTAAGTTCTTCTTTCAAGAGATCCAAGCAGAGTTCCAGTGAAACCACAGAGTAGACATCATTGGGGAAACACTGGATGCCATTTGTGCGAAGGGACAGGCTTGATAGGGACTTTTGAGAAAAATGTCAGTGAAGAGCCAACTCAGAGCCAGACAGAAAGTAGTTCTTGTGTTCCTAACCTTGGTGGCAGTTGAATAAGGCTCCTGGTACTTAGAACTGACCTGGAGAGGATCTGGTAAGAGAGAACCAGAGCAGAAGATTTAAACCTCTACATAGCTGAATTTTTAACTTACGTTAACTAAGGATAAAGTTAGTTTATTGGGTTTATTTAACCTGAAATTGGCTAGGCAACATTTTCTGTTATCAAGTGGTAATGGGGGCTTATAAGAGATGATGTCAAATCATGAGAAGATAATGTTATAAGGTATACATAAATATGGTATACCAATTTAATACCAGTGTCAAAAAGTATGCCCTTTAACCAACAAATACCACTTGAAGATATTTTCCCTGAGAAGATACTCAATGATACAAAAAGAAATGTTCATCAGAGCATCAGTTTATCACAGCATCACTAGTTATTTATTTAACTGTAATTCATGTACATCCATAATAGTGTGCAATGCAGTAATTAAAAACAATGATGAGATCTATATTTCTTTGCTTGGAAAGATGTAACCATGTAATACTGAGTGAAAGGGGGAAAATGACAGCTACTCCCTGTATACCAAGTATTATATTTTTTTTCATCCTTCCCTAAAAAATCCACAACATCCCCTTGGCCCTAGTCCAGGGCTCACTTCCCAATTATGGCCAAGATGTGCTATCAGCATCCTTGCTAACAATGTCATTGTGATGCTTCATCATATGATCATTAACCTCTTCACATTTAGCATCCAGAAGAAAGTTAAGGGGTGAGGAAACCAACTTGTATGAGAGGACATTTTTTAATCTCTAAGATGGCCCTCTGTATAATCTTGGGATTCAAGATGATGAATCTCATAGGCTACCTCTTAATCAGTCAGACTCCCCGAATTCTTTTTTTGGATATTTTTCCTTTTCATTTTAAATATTCTACTTGCATGGTCTTATTCACAACATGTCTCAGGTAGACATCCCCAGAAAGTGACCCTGAGATAAGAATTTGTTTGCGAGTGATTCATTAAAGAAGTACTTCCTAGGGAATTTGGTAAAAGAGTGGGGAAATATTACAGGGAATGGGAAAAACCAAGCAAAAGTGCAATTTAAGGGCAAGTTTTGGAGGGTGAATTATACCTCACAGTTTGTCCCAACTGGAAGGAAGAGAGCTGAGCTTTTGTACTCCTGTACCACATGATCACTGGCTAAGGTCTGCTCATGGACACTGAAATAACCAGTCTCTTACAGTTCTCTAAGCCTGCAGACATAACAGCAGCCGTGCTCCACAAGACTGGGCTCCAGATACAAAACCATAAGGAAGCTGGGGTGAGGCAGCTGGCCAGACAATAGAAAAATGCAAAAGAGATCTCACTGGTATTTGTGCAAAATGTCAGTGTCTACTACTATAACACCCACAGCTTCAATAAGCATGACAAATTCCTAATCTGCATCATACCACAGACCTTGCCCTTGACCTTCCATATACTTAGACCCATAAACTTATCTACTGGACTGCTGCCTTGTCAACCAGGCTCCCCAAACACATCTTGTTGAAAACTGTGTTAACATCCTTATCCTCATGCACTTCTTTTTTCAGTGAATGTAATTTTCATACCCCCATGGGAAATCCAGAAAATTCATTTCGCCTTGTCAGATACTTTGTCCTTAAATTTACCAAGTCCTCTTGATTTTCTCTATGCAGTATACCTCTAATCTATCCTTGATGCCCATCTTCATTCTGGCTAAGTACTTTCTTCACTGTTTCCTTATTTCCTGTGCCTCCCAATAATTCATCTTCTATCACACCACTGTGCCTTATCAAATTTAAATCTTACTATATAAGTCCTCGGCTCAAAAGCTTTCAATAGCTTCTCATTTTGTATGTTAAAAAAACTAAGTTCTTGGCATTTCAAATTATGTCCACCCTGTTCCAACTCCTATCTACTTTTCCAGCACCATCTTTTAACTTTAAAATCATAAACTCAAAACACACTTGTCTCTCTGTCGCTTCCCAAAGTCATCTTGCTCTCTTACACAATCATTGAGTACATATTCATCTTTCAATACTTGCTTCCCACGTTAGATCTTCCACAAGACTTCTTTGGCTTTCACTTTCCCTCAGGCTAATTAATTTTTCTTTTTATTCCCCATTACAGCATATGCACAATCTCACAGCAATATTTTTGTTTTGTTTTGTTTTTTCATGTCTAAATTATTGGATGATTAGATCTTAAAGGAAGGATATTGTTCATCCTGGGCCTATCTTAATACAATGTTCTAATTCTTGTCATTTTGTTAAACTTTTGGCCCTTTATCCATAATCAGGCAACATATTGCTGTCCTGGTACCAGTGCTACAAAGATGAGTAATACTGGGAATCTGCTTATAGTCCAATGGGGAAGATTTTTATACATGAGTTGATTGAAATATAATCCCATAATGAGTTCTGAGTGAGGGTGTTGTGAGATTCAGAGAGGATCATTTAGCCTGAACTAGGGGTTTAGAGAAGGCATGCTGTAGAAAATGATGCCTGAGCAGAATTTCAAAAGAGAAATAAAGGTTAGCCAGGGAAAGAAATGTGATTCCTCCAGATGTTTCCATCTCAGATTAAAGTCAGCAGTATTATCAACCAACTGCGCCTTGTCCTTAAATGTCACCAAAGAAACAACCAACTAACTTAGAAAAGGATAGTAAAATGATAGGCTTTCCTCACCAGAAGTGTAGGTGATTTGATTACTTTGGTTGTATTGTTTCCCCTTAGTGAAGTTAAACACCAAGCAGGCTTATGCATTAACAGACTCCCCTTAACATAAATATTATCTGGAATCAACTTTATTCCCACTCATCCTAAATTTTACTGGGATTAGGCAAATAGCAGGCACACTTTATATACCTAGTTTTCTATTGCCCTTTTAAAGGTATTGCCAGAGTCCAAAATGTTTGCAGGATTTTTTTTAAAACACGATTGCAATAGGGAAAATTTTTATTATTATATATGGAAGCTAATCACTTCAGAGTAAACAACAGATGTTTGCACCCTTATTACTGTTTAGTACTGACATCGGTATTAAATGATAATATGAAAACATGTCACAGACGAGAATGATGAATTCAAATGTCAGGAATGGAGAAAAAGAAATGATTAAAATAGAAAATTTAAGGGTCTTGGCATGAGAAGTAAAACTAAGAGCACCTTCTTCAGGCAATATGCAATACCACCTTTCCACATAATGATAATAACCCAGAAAATTTCGAGGCATATTTCTCTTCAAAAGTTGTTATTGAAGTGTCAGTGATTAAAGTATTCTGTGCTAAACCAGAATTGTGTATTTCCCAAGTGAATGGAAAAGATGAAGTGACTTAACTTTGCAGGACAGAACTGTTCTGCCAAGTGGAAGGTTGTGACTCTTACCTAAGAAAAATGAGGCCAGTGACAAAGGCTTGGCTTCTCCTAAAAGTACTTTTGTGTTTCTTCACAGATTTTAGGCTTTACTCTTAACCTGAAAATACATGTCCTTGGTCATAACAGAAATCATGTGAAAGAAAGTGACTGAATCTTTCCAATTCCATGTCTAACAGAGTTGTTAATAATGTGGGTTCTAGATGAAGAGCACAGGGTTTGACTCTCAACTTGAACTCTTAAAAGCTGGGCATCCCTGGGTAAATTCCATAACTTTGTTGGGCCTCTTTATCACCGTTGAAAATGGAAATAGTAATAGTTCCCATTTCATTGGGGTTATTGAGAATAGTCAGTGATTAGTACACAAGAGGGATTTGTGCTACGGCAGCAGCAGAATAGAACATGACTATCACTGCTTGGCCACAGAGGGCGATGGGCTCATATAGAGAGGAGCAAACCTCCTTTTTTATGCATCTCTCACACTGGCTTGTATAGAATCTGAATGTTAAAGCTGAGGCTATTAAAATGAGTAAGGATGTCTTTCACTTGTAGAAAATGAAGAAGAAATTGAAGTATGTTATTTCTCTATTGTATGTCATGCACTTACCATATAGTTCTTAATGTAATCTTTGCAATAATTCTAAATATCAGTATCATTTTCCTATTTCCACAAAAACATAAGGCTAAGAGAAGTCAAATAGCTGGCCAGTCCTGGTGAGCAGCAAAGCTGAGACTCAAACCTAGGTCCAAGTCTACAGTCCATATTGTTTAAATAATGCCCCTGTTACTCAGGGTCATGGACCTTTTGTGTAGGGTCTGATCACCCCCACACTGTCTCAGCTTTTGGACTAAAACACTCCTGGAAAACTATTAGAAAAGAACAATAAGACCCCACCACTCCTCCATTCCACAGCTCCAAAAACAGTTTGAGGAACAAGACTCAATAGAGCAAGGGCTGTCTCTTCAACCAGCTGATCACTTGGGAGAAGGTAATAATTTCCTACACCAGTGCATCTGAAAAAAATAGCATGCCCTCGAGGCACCTGTGAAGTGCAGATTCAGGTTCAGGAGGTCTGGAATGGCATTCAATATCAATATTTCTAAAAGCTCCCAGTGAATCTGATGCTGCTAGACCTGGGGCCATGCATTGAGTAGCAGGTTCTCTTGTGTGTGGAAAAGAGAAATCAGTTTTATTCATGCCTATTTTAACAATTTGATCTAATGAAAAAAATTTAGTAGTAGATATATATATATATATATCCTCCTCAAATATATTTACTTTTCTAAAACAACAGATTTCTTTTACTGGTATAAAAAGTTTACTCACTCACCAGGGAGAAGAGAATCTACGAAGAGCCTGCAAAAATGTGAGACTAAGGGAGGGGCATATCATGATTTATTGAAACATCAGTATGGGCACCTACCTCCTTGAGCCCCTTTAAAATAAAATTCATTGTTTTTTTCATTCTTATTAGACCTCTTTAGCTATAGTACCTGGCTAGGACATTCTCATATGGAAAGCTGCACCATGAGGTAAGGTGTAGCAAGCTATATGCAGATACATAGGTAAAAAAATAAAAGTCTTCTCTCTAGTCCCTAAATTACCTACATGATGAAGTAATTTAAGAAAGTTAAAAAGAATACACATATGGAAAGGAGAAAAGCAGGCACAAGAGTAAAGTTGGGGTAGGTCAAGGAAGCAACTAAGTAGTACATTACAAATGAGACTTCTCAATTTAGCAGAACTTGAAAGATTCATCTAGAGGTTGTGCAAACAAGAGGTTGTTCCCCACACCTCTTGTTTCCTTAAAAGAGAGGAAATGTCCCTTCTATTTCCTAGGAGGAGAAAAGAAGATCTATGCAGCCTTTATTCTCAGGTTCCAGGAGAGGGGGACCAATTTCTCTGAAGGCACATTCAGAAGAAAGCTCAGCATTTTTCTATTTCAGATCTGACAACCAGGAGAATATCTAGGTCCACACTTGTGCTAGTTGAGACACTGCAGCCTTTATAGAGAGGCCTGAAGGTATGCGACATTGCCTGAGCAAGGTGGGAGGTTTATTTATGAAGTCATTTTCAAGTGGTTCAACTGTTAGTCAAATCTTTTTGTCCATTATTTACCAGTAATAAAGCTGACATTTTGAGCTCTATCCAGCTGTCTCAAATACCTATCTTTTAATTGATTCTAAACTTGGGAGAGGAAGAGAAATTATTTATTCAGTCTCCTCAGAAGCCATAATCACAGCTAACTGGAATGGGAAAGCTTGGTGGAGAACTCAATACGATTTGGAAGAAGAGGCAGAAATCACAGGCATATTTAAAACGACAAATAAATACTGCTTTAACTATCAAATGACTCATAACATGGGTTAATTAGTTGATTTTTTTTTCCAAATAATTTTATGTTCAAGAGAGATTTTCTATGTAGACAACTTTGCTTTGGAGAATTGGGAGTATTGTAGAAGGAATGTTCTAATTAAA
The DNA here is from genome assembly GCA_030015415.1 of Cynopterus sphinx. NCBI lineage: Eukaryota > Metazoa > Chordata > Mammalia > Chiroptera > Pteropodidae > Cynopterus > Cynopterus sphinx. Next base: position 73,324,834 of record CM057384.1, on the reverse strand, counting down.
GTTTGGATTCCTGTTAGTGCAGCTAACCGAGTACATGACCTCTGGCAAAAGTTCTGCAAACAGTGAAAAACAAAAGATATTACTGATTGAGTTATCATCCATCTGACTCAACTTTTTAATCAGCATTTGTATCGGTATAGACGCTTAAGATTCCTGGAATGTAGAAGCTAAGTGACTTCTGTATATCCTATTCCAAATCCATTAAATTTACTAGATGATGAATTATATCTATTAAATTTCTTACCACCTTTCTTATGATAGAAAATATCCTTCTGTTGCATTCGCTTTATTTTTAATATATTCTGATATTCATCTGCTCTTATTTCCATTAATATTTCATTCAAATTACAAGGTAACATCATTGTTTACATACTGGTATTTAAACATCTTTTCTGGGGAATATTTTCTCTTTTTATTATTTAAACAAGGTAACAAGCAGATGAATTTAAATTCAAACTGAGGATAACTTTTATATACATGTTTTTATTCTATTGAATGTCATATACAACTCGAGCTAAATATAGCACCCAAAATTCAGAGTATAAGAAAAAAATATATTCTCCATGAAGTCTATTTGAGCCTTTCACTGTACAAAATCAAGCATAGTATTTGTGACATTTTCTTCACAGAAAATGAGAAGAGAATTTGACATTTAAAAATATGCTTTCCCCCCACATCAGAAACTACTTTCACAATAGATGCTGCCTAGCACAAGAGGCTTAAGGGACAGTCTTTAAAAGAGCAATTTATTTCCCGATTTCTTTTTCAGAATTAAGATGAAATTGTGAAAATAAATGCTGGAACTCTACAAGTAGAAACTTATCCATTGATAAATAACATACACGTCTCCATTGTCACAAACGTGTTTAAAAGGGAGGAGCTCAATGGTTTCTCATTTTAGCAACCCAGATGTTTGTTGTCAGCTTATCCCATTATTGTTAATATGAATCTAATTGATATTAATTCTTCAACATCTAGGTTAACTTTTTCTCACTGTTTAGCTTCTCTATAGTTGCCACATTTAACTTTTAACTTTTATAACTCCCTCCAAATTCTACATGACCTGCGCATCTGCAAAGACAGCAACTTTGTTTACAAATACACTTTACTAAAAGCTTAAATGCTTTCAAAGTGTGATCAGTTAGCGAAGGGCAAGCCACACTTCATTTTTTAGATAGCTCACATTGTTTTCCATGACTGGAGCTTGCGATGTTTAAATGGTACTTCACAGTGCAGACGTGGTCTAAACTTCTTCATGATTATACATATGCTATTCTATGGGGCGGACTAATCTCTTCTGCCTTAGGTGTTTTAACAAAATGGCTGAAATTTTCAGCCATTATGGATGAGTTATTCAGCAAATCTGTAAAAGCAATTCCACTTGACAAGCCTATAGTACTACTTTAAGTGATTGAATCTCTTTGATTCCACAATGGCCAGGTCCTTATTATTCCTGCAGGAATTTTACAAGTTCTAAGAATATTTCCAAAATGCCTCTAGCCACATTGCCAATGAGAGACAGGCAATTCATTCAGAACTATATTAATTTGATTTAAGGAACCAAGTTTAAGCAATGATTTCTTTCGGAAGAAAAGAACTATTTGTTATACTTTACATTCAAATGCATTGATCTTTTATTAGATTGTGTCTTAACGCTCTATCTCTAACATGGCTTTCTTCTCTTGCTTAAATTTATTTTCTAGTAAATGAATGAAAGCTTCAAAATTGGTGAGGTCATGAAACTTATTTATCTGAAACACTGAATTGTATACATGCCTTAAAGGCAAAGGGATGTTTTTTGCCCTGAGGGTATTAGTCATGGTTCATAGTTCGTGGGAAAAACTAAGGAAGTCTCAAAATTGTGTTCTATTATTTCCATTTCTCTAAGACTTTGTTTGAATTCCAAAGTGAATTTTCTATTATCCCATTGTACATTGCATAGGAGGGTACCAACCAACAGTCTTTGGGGAGCAACACCTGCAGTTACATTCAAAGGCTTGACTTTTCCAAGCAGTTTGTGAGCTGGCCGGCATTGTCCCCAAAAGGATAAAGGCCTAGGTTCTTTACCTGACTGGCAGAAGCATTCCAGCACCACGAAAGGACTCTAAACATTGTTTTGTAAGTAATGAGTCCTGCTGGTTTCATCCTGCAAGACATTGAAATCCCACAGGGAAAATGTGGTTAGAAATAAAACAGAGGGCTGAGGCCTTTAATGAGTTTCCTATCCACAGATGCCATCAAGCTTTCATACTATTCATTTTATTTCTACAGCTTCAACAAAGATTCCCAGAGTTGTGGGCCATACTCTTAACACTGAAGTGCATAGAACTTGGCAGAAATCTGCACTTCAGAGATAATAACATATCATTCCATGAAATAAAGGAAAAGGCATAATCAAAAAAAAGAAGTTAAATATGGAAACCTGTTTTGACAACAAACGAATACAGATGAAACCAGACAGGAAAGGTGTTATGTATGCATATTTTTTTTCCATGTTTCACATAAATTAGGATATTACAAGAACCTATCAAGTTTTCTTTTTTCTTTTTCTCATACCCTTCAAGATAGATTATTTATATTGCTCTCCATCTTACATCAAAAATAATTTCAAAAAACAGTGCTTTAAGAGACAGACACTTATAAAATCTATCAAAAATATATATGGCTCATTTATACTTTTTATTAACTATTATAGTTGGGGATTCCTCAAAGCCACTTGAATATTCAAGAAAATAAGACTTTCTGATTTAAAAAATTAGGAAAAAAGAAAAAGAAACTGTTACTTAGTAGTTGGATCATGAAAATCACCAGTGGAAGTAAATATTCATCAAACATATTTTGCTAATATAATTACTGAGTTATAAAAAATTTCCCTGAATTTTGAACAAGAAAATCAAGTTTCATCAAATTTGAATTAAATGGCAGATAAGAAATTTTTAAGATTTAATTATTTCAATTAAATTGAATTTAGATTATTCCAATATTACAAAACTATTTGTGACTTTATTTTTCACTTACAAAGATTTTTTATTTATATTCAAAGTAGAAAATTTCATAAAAGATTTAGAAAGGAGTGAACCAAGAATTATGAGAAAATTATCCCATAAAAATTTATTTTTTCCAAAATATTTTTACTTTAGAAAATATTAGCTTACATTTTGACGACATAATATTGATCCTTGACTGACTTTTCCAATTGACTTCTCTGGTGAGCCAAAATTTTCTGAATGTCTTGTATTCTTATAATCCCATCTAGAAAATCATTGCTTAACTAAACTAATGATAAATCTAATAAATAATGTTCTGAATTATTGTTAATAAGTAATGCAAAAAAGCAAATAGAAATTATTAAAATATTTTACCATTTCAAACTTATCTTACCCAATGCAAATAGAGAAATTTCTATAGGAAGAGACTTATAGAAACCTTTTAAAAACTAGATATGCAAGAGACCTAAGTTGGTGAACATTCAGAAATAGAAGCTTGGAGTAGTTCAAAGGTATTAATGGGGGAAAAAATTTTTTTTGGAAACAGTGAATGAAGAAATACCTAACATCTATATCCCCAACCCAAATAATGTATTTTACATTATTTAATAATAATATTCTATGTTTTGTTTACCTTATTTTTGTAACTAAGAGGCCAATATGATGGAAAACTGATTTGCATTCATATATAAAATCCAGAAGTTAGGGTTCTTTCTCCACAATTCCCACCATTGCCTCACGTCTTACCTTTTCTTCATTCTATGGGTTATAATAACAATTTGCATTCTTTGAGCACCTACTATGTGCCAATCATATTAATGTACATTTGCAATAAAACAAGTTACTGCAAAATAGATAGTTCTTCCCATTTTACAGATGAGACTTACAAAACTAACATAAGGAAAGTTTCCTAAGTTATATCACTTTAAAGAAGCTGACCGAGGATTTAAAACCAAGGCTTTTTCACTCCAAAGACCATGATCCTCATATAAAATGTGCTGCATTATATAGTTAACTTTCATTCCATCTTTGTTATATATTGTATTTATATCTCGATTTCCTCTATTAACTCAAAAGCTTCTTTCTTTCCAAATAATTTGATCAATAAATTTAGTTAAAATAATCAAATGGATTAATTTTGCAGATTCACCTTAAGAGATTATGATGGAAGGCATCAATTGAAATGATTATTTTTTCTTTAGTAAAGTTTCGAAGCTTAGAAGTTCAAATAATTTTAAATTAGTTGAACTATATTTAGCACATAACGTTGCTTTAACCAACTGCAATATCTGAAATCAGCATGGTATTTTAAATGTAAAAACTAGAGAGAAGTGTCAGATAGAAATGCTATGATCCTAGATACAATAGAAAATCTTTAAAAAGAAGATGCTAGCAAGGATAAATATGAGGCAACTTGAACAAATTTAAAAAAGAACAGTTCCTATGAAATAAGTAGATAATATAGGCTCATTTAAAGTTAAGAAACAAGGAAATTCTTGGATCCATATACTATTTGTCTTTTATCAATATCTTCAATGAGGCATTCATTGCATCTGCATATTAAACAAATGATTTAAAGCATGAGAAAGATTTGATGCCATCAAATAATTTTTACCAAAGTTATTTTATTGATTTTGACAGCAAAATAGTGGTTTCGTGGCCTCATTTGTTATTTGACTATTTCTTTGGTTTTCCAGGCAATTTAATATTAATTATCTCAGAAAAAAACAAAATTCATTGACTATTACATTTGTATTATCCTGGTCTATTTCCTAATATTATTGACCATACCGTGAATTTTAAGAGAAGATACCATGACATTTTAATTGTGCATTATTTGGAATGTGTTAATTTAGTCAATTAATCCATTCAAGGTTTTTGTTTTTGTTTTTGTTTTCCAGAATAGAAGACATTAACACTTCTGGTTTTAGTAAGTAATGGTTTGAAACAACTTAAACAGATTTATTGGTTAAAAATTAACATACAGAAAAACTGACTTATTCCTTAATGCACATTCAGCAAAGGCCTCAGTAACATAATAAACAATATTTTTAAGGAAAAAGTAACATCTTATATTGGCTTTCAATTGGGATTCCTGCACACAACTCAACTTCTTGATTAAGAAATATTAAACCTGGACTTTATATGTGTAGATCATTATGAATTGAAAGAATTAGAGCTAACTTTAAGACTTAAAGAGTTTAATTTGTGAGAAAACATTAGATACTTGGATCTCAAAAAGTATTTAAAAAAAAAGAAAATTTGTGCTCCACATTTAAACTATTATGAGAACCGGAGTCATCTGTCAGTTAGCATTAAAGTTATGCACAATTTTTCATTGTTTGTCATTAACCTTAATTTCACTTTTAGAAATCAGTTTCTTTTATCACAAAATCTGAGATGAAACTTCAGGTCATTTAGAAGCATTTTTTGTTTCCACATGCACAGTTTTAAATGAACAGAACATTAGGAAATAAAAAGGAATTATATAGGATGTCTGTAAATCATGGAAATGTGTTCTGGCAACACCCTACTATGTACCAAAAAAATACATATTTTTTAAACAGGCAGCATTCTAGATACAAACAGATTCTAAGAATCAGATGTTTCAAGTGAGTCTCTTAAAGGTTTATAGTTACAATAATGGAGAAAGCAACACATTTATAAGAAAATTTCTATGCATAATCTGTTGCTAGTATCTATTTTGTGGAAGTAAGATAAGTAGCAAATTATTTCAGAGATAAATAACCATTTTTAAGGCTTAAATTAAGTTATTTGGTAAAGCGGAAAGTTTAAGTGCTAACTAGTATTTTGCATACGTAGTATAAGATACAAAATAGCACGTGCTTTCTATTTATGTTGGTTACCAATCTTGATATTCAAGGGAAGAGTGTATAAAGTTAACAAGCAATTATTATTTGGCAAATTAGTACTCAACAACCCTGAGTAAATAGGAAGTTTGAAACCTATCTGTTATACAGCTACTTTAATTTGCATAGCACACTGGTGTGTTTGCTTTGCAAATACTTTGCAATGAATCATCATTTGTACTATACAGTCCAAAGAAAAGCAATCAAAATTCACAGCAAGACAATGAAATTAATTATAACTGTTGAATTCTGTGGTGGTAATTCCTCCTCATGCAGGAAGATTAATTGCATTGCACTTTCCTTGCACTCCACTAAATGATCTGATGAATGTATAATCATTTACAGATTTCTCAAATGCTGAAAATTGATTACCTTTGATTAGCTCTGATCTGCACAAAGAGCTCTGACAGAGTATCAGTGAAACATTACAACATTACAGACAAAGTAACAAATGATTTAATTACCAGTGTGCTTATTAATGTTAGATTCCCTGCAGTGATCCTGGCAAATCAGGGGCCTGTAATAGACCTGTGGGTTTCACTGAATTCCATTAGGGTTTAAATAATATTTCTCACTATTTCTCAAATCCTTCTTTTCATGGTTCCTTAATAACTCTAATTAATTTTAATTTGCACCCAAAAAAAATCCACAGCATCTTTAGAAACTTTTAATTAGCTATAAAATAAAACTCTTCTCCCAAGAAGACATATATGATCAGCTTTTGAGTAGACTCACAAATAAGTTTTCATTAGCGGTAGTCAGCTCTCCATAATATTGTTAAATGAAAAATCTAAAACAAATGCAGAATTGTACATGTGGTCCAACTCTCCTTTTCTAGCAGGAAACAAAATAAAATTTGTTTAACCAAAACCACATTAAAGAACAGTATGGCAAAATGTTTAGATACTCGTATGGTAAGCAGCATCATACTACGCTTTTTTTGTCACAAATGCATACTTTTAACTAGTTTCTTAACTGTAGTATAGAAAACACACTGATTAAGAAGCTTCAGTGTATGTTGAAGGAGGAGCAAGAGAACACTGGCCCAGTTAGACACAGAATGTGATGAATAATGTTGGCACAAACAAATCAAGCTTATCTAGGCTTATACGCGGGAACATTCAGATCGCTTTGGATTGGCAGCTTTTAGGGCTTTCCCCAATTTGGTGCCATTATATATGACATTAAATTATTGTGAAGCAATGACAATAAAAACCCAGATGATCAGAGGAGTCAAACAGAGCAGCTTAAATTAAAATATGTGCCTGCAAGTGTTTCCAGGCAAAGAAAAATTAGAGGGTAGGCAATTAAAAGGTTGTTTAGCACAGAAATGCTGATATACAGACAACTTTATAATAATATTTTTTCACAGTGGCTTTGCAGTTCTGCAAAGACAAGGCAGGGCTGCAGGTGTTTCTCAGTGGCATTTCAAAGCCACTAGCTGTAAAACTTAAGACGTGGGGATATGCAGCCCCCAATACTAATGAATACATTTATTATGTTCAGTGCTGTCAGCAGCTGAAAAGCTATCCATCACATGGAAACGGCGCAGAGTAAGGAGTCTCTTTTTGTGAAGAAATATTGAAGTCAGATTGTTGATGTCAAAAGTCAAAGTCTAGTTCAGCTATCTGTTTTATGAATCTGACTGAGACACATTGTGCCTGTGCGCAAACTGATATCTAGCAGAGCTCATTTTAGCAAATGTGTGATTTAGAAGTCAAAAAAACATTCGTACCACCAAACTCATAGCAAGCAGAGGCTGTGGCATGCACGCATAGTTTTTACATTTTAATATGACACCGTTTGGTAGTGTTTATCTTCTGAAATCCAAACCATATCAACTTTCAAGCTACGATATTTAAGATCTGTGTATTTTCATAAAAAAAATTTTCACACAGAATAAGAGAACACGTTAAAATACCACCACAATAGCAAAGTGACTGGCCTTGATGGGCTTGGTTTTGTTTTCATTTTCTTCTGCAAATTAAATCACAAATAAATAATGAATTCACTTTATGTCCAGTAAAAGATAGACACTTACATGGGCTCAAAGTGACATGAGTATTTAATAGCCGCTAAATAGTAGATACTTCTTGAAGCCCTTTATGAACACATGCACCTCATTACACTCCTGGATCCTCCACTGTAATACTACTTATAATGTCTGAGTATACATTTTATACATAACTTTACATATATACCAAACATCTCCAATAGCCAAATGTCTCTGCATTCTTAGAAAATAGGAGTAAAATGAGGGGAGATATAGCACATTTGCTATGCTCAGGGCCTCTTTTCTTGCCTATTTTGTTCCTCAGCTCATCTCATTTCAAAAAATATTCACCTTCTTTCTTTTTTTCACTGGAAAATAATTTCACAATCTATGATGAAAGTGAATAAAATGATCTTGGTCTGTAGAGTACATAAACAATCCTATTTAATCGAATTTTTAAACTAACTTCAAAATAGATTACACAGCTTCAAAACTCTAGTTTTACTTGCACAAATCTTTGGGATCAAAGTGTATATTTCCTGTGTATTTAAGAGAAGGCTTTGTGCCTCCGAGGTAGCATATGCTCAGAATGCTATTATGCTTGTCAGCCTTCTTGCAAATTTGTGGTGTTTAACAAAAAACAAGCACATTTTTCAATTCAAGTCAGGAAGACTTATTTTTGCCGATTTTGCCTGTTTTTCTCTTTTCTAACACAACCCTAAGGGCACATGATGTAATGGTCAGCTCTTGCATGTGAGAGCAAGAAAGCCTTTCATGAACTTCAAACTTTATTCAATAAAAATGATTGCGCTTTGGCTCTTTCCTCCTCCCAAAGAGGGGAAAACATACAAATATGTGGAAAGCTTTAGGAATCCTAAAGACCTCAGTAAGTCTTAAAAATATCAACTTTTTAAGCAAGGAACAGAAGTAACACACACACACACACAAACAACTGCAGAGATTATTTTTATCCTAATTTGGTTCAATGATGCCCAATGTAGAATGGCTTAAAGGGTCACAAGTTTGAGTCAAAACTCAAGTTCAAGTTAATTGGCTGTGTTGGGGGCTCCACAAATTGAAGTGAAACATGTTAGTTTTGAAAAAGGGAAGAGTGGATCACTTTTCCAGAGCCTCTGCACCCCCTTGCTGTCTTGTCAGGAACTCTCTCTCATAAGTAAATAAAAGCAGACACTTTTCATCTTTCCTGATAATAGATAGATAGATAGATAGATAGATAGACAGACAGATAGATAGATGATAGATAGATAGATGATAGATAGATGATAGATAGATAGATAGATAGATAGATAGATAGATAGATAGATAGATAGAGATAGATAGATAAATGGAATACTCATCATAGATCCCATGAGAGTGTAAAAGGAGCACAAATGAAACAAAACCAAGATCAGGAAGAACTTTATTCCTTCCAGATGCATATTTGAAACCCATGTTTGTTAACTCTGGGGTTTGCCTATATTACCCAGCAAATCTGCTGACACCCATATGCATTTCAGTAAAACCTGATATCGTTTTCTAATTTTAATATTCTACAGTGTATAAAGGCAAACCCCATAGTTAAGTGGTCAGCTTTTCTTGTGTCCTTTTTTTACTTTATCCAGTTTTAAAAATCTACTGTAAACTTCCTTGGGATACTAGACAAGATTGTTTCCTTTTAAAACTCCTTGCAGTTAGATATGTCAGCAACCATTTAGAATACTGTTATATGTCCGTTAGTGGGAGGAAAATCCACAAAAGAGAAAGAGCCACCATATGGAAATCACTAGACACTAAACCTCTTGTTCACACAAATTACACCAATCTTCACATAAGAAGACATTGCAGAGGTTGTGCTGTATGCCTTCCAGGCAGAGCTCCATAGCCAGCAATTAGTTTATATAGTCAGAGGCCAAAAAACCTTATTGTCTTACTTGTTGTATAATTATCTGTTATGATGAACTGTGATTCTAAGGGCTATTGTCTTTAAGCTTGGATCTGTGTGTGGAGTGTTTGTTTGGCTGAGAACCAAGAATGGACTTTCCTTTTAGTATCTCTGCCTGAGTGATTTCTCTGGTCTCTTCCTGGCTGGGTAAAACAGAGACTGTTTCTGCATGATTTCTTGGGTTGATGAGAAGCAATTATGCCTTAAATGAAGTCATTCATGTCTGCCATTTTGTTTGCATATTTTCCAGTGTTCACCTGTTATTAAACCTGTCTTTAAACTGTAAGCTAGTTTCAAGTAGACTTTTGTGTCTAACACAGTTTGGTAATCAGAGGAAAACGAAACAGATGAAATGTTTTCTGCACAAATCACTCAAGCAAGAAATCTAATAAAGTAATTAAAATCTAAAATAGCATTTAAAAATTTCCTGGGCATTTTTATTTCTTTGAATTGTCCCCATTCCTTGAAAGATGGCAATTGTCTTAGCAGTCTTAGTGTAAAAAGAAAGTTATACAGTAACTTTTTCATCTGTTAAAAAAGAAGGAAAAGGCAAGGAAAGAAGAGAGTGCTAATAAAAGTTACTGTCAAAATAGTTATATTTTTCATTATAATATGATGATATGTCAGCCTATATAATAAAAGCATATTCAAAGTATTTGTTTAAAATTGATTATGTCTCATAGATAGAGTTCATTAGAAAGCACAGATTAAATATTTAAAAATCATATAATGTAACCAGGTGTACTTATTAATTAAAAGTGTATTCTAATGAACTTTAGACAACTAAAAGAATAATGTTTTACATGAAATCTTATAAAACAAACATTCCATTGTATACCTACTGGCCTTTAAGTATCTGAAAGACAAATGCCCATACTAGTTTATATGCAAAATTAGCTGAATTGTAGTTTAAAGTTAGAACAGTCACAAAACACGAATTGAAATTATCAATTTATTTAAATTAATGCATGTTTTATTAAATGGAGCTTTATTGAATAACTCTTTCCCCTTTTTGGAAGTTTTTACATATAGTCAGCTATTTATTAGCTATTTTTTGTTAATGTATATATTTTAGAGATACAATTTGTTTTAAAAATAAACCACAGTGGCTGGCCAGAATGATTTACTGGATATTTTTCTAATAGTAAATACCAAATGAAATACTGGTAAACAAATTGGAAATATAATTGATGCTACAATTTCTTAATTATTTCATTTATTCTCATTGATTTTGGGGAAAAATTCTTTTTTAAAAAAATAAACTTCGAAAGTAATTTAATTTTAAAACAATTTCATTTGTCTAACTTTTTTAAAAATCCCACTAACCATGTGTGTTTAATTTTTTAGTTTCAATGAAATAAGAGAAGCCTTGCCGATGGTTTAAAAGTACTTAATTTATCACTACTGAACAGAAAGCTTTTCCCCCCTGACGAGGTTTGTACTAAGGTGACCTCTGCTGTTTAAAAAAAAGTCTTGCAAAAAGCAGTCCCTTTCCTAAAATATTCAGTAATCCTAAATTATAAAGATAGAAATGGATACTGCTGTGCTTAAAAGTGTTTACTAAATTCATTACTGTTTCTATTATATATGTGATTTTTAAGCCTTTTTTCCTCATAGCTTGGAAATTTTCTCTGTCATTTACTTCCCTGCATTTAGCTTATAAATTCTAACTGACTGGGATCTTTGCCATTGAATTTTCTTCTCACTGAAGGGTTTTCTCTGCTCCTGGTGGGGCAAAATCATGACCCAGAAAAAAATTGATTCATGAATTCTCAGGGTAGAAGTAAAGAGGAGAGGAAATATGCCTTGGCTGAGCTCCGACTACTGACAATTTAAAACCTGTAATTAGTCTGAATTCAAGCTGCAAAAGGAATCTGAATTAAAAATTCATTAATTCAAACTGATATATTAACTTTAACAAACTAGATCCCTTATTACAAAGAATCATTTTTACAAGCTGTTATGTTCACCACTGAACCTAAATTTTACTAATTTTAAAATTGTTGAAAGGTGGTGGAAATACCACCAGATTGTATTGCACTGTGCTTTTTCTCTAACTTTATAAACCCTTTGTCGGAGTTGCTTCATGTTAACACCTTAGTCCTGGATTTTATTTCCATGTTAGTCCTAAATTTCGTGTTTGTAAATCCCTATTGTCCCATGGAGCACATGGTCTTTAGCTATTCCCCCACCCCCAATATTTCCAAGATCCCAACTACCGTTTAGCAAACTCCCTGACATTTCCATGAACCACACTGCTGAAATGTTATACAGTAATTAATGTTGATCTTCGTACACACTCAGCCCCCAGTACAAATTAGGATGGAAAAGGTTATCATAATATTTTGCTAGTCTATTTGGTAGATTTGAATTGTTCCCTGTAGGGGACAAACAAAAAAGAAAGGTGTTTTAAAGTTAGGCTTCAGAGGAAAGACCATTCAGGTAGTAATGAGTCTTTGAAAAGCACACATATTTTAAACTTTTCATCTGAAAATAATTAATTATCATGTGTCAGCATGTTGATTCTTAAGTTATAACTTCCTCAGGACCAACGTGCACAACTGTCAAGTGGGTTAGTAAGTACTGTCAATGGATGGGCTCTGGAATTCAAACTAAAACTCTGTTATCATTGGGTGGAGTTCAAATCCAGGTACAACCAGCAGCTGGAGCCTTTCCAACTGTCAGTAGTGTCTGAAAAATACTAAGAGACTAAATAATTTAGATTACACTATATTGACCTGTATAATTGTTTAAATGAGTAATGCAGGCACCAACTGAAAGAGGTCAACCATCTGTAGAGGAAACACAGAATTTGGTTTCATTTCCAAACAAACTTTTGAAGAGCATATTGTTTTTTTCTGTGGGAGGTAGGGGAAAGTCTGAAGACAGATTAATGGCTTCTCCTGCTAAATAAAAGTTAAAGCTTCTGTCATTTACAGAATACGACTTCAAGAGAAAACAAGTCATAAAGCAGCTGGTTCAATTGCCACATAATCAGTGTAAATGAGTATTGTTTCAGGTGTGTTAAAAGGTAAGTGACTTTGAGAAAGCAGCATTCCTCCATGATATGCCATCATAATTAATTACATATATGTGTGATTACATATGTATCTATAGAGAAAAGACTCTGGAAAGAATAAATCCTGAAGTTAGAATAAGCATGTTTTTACAGATAATGGCAAATTGTTTGTTTTAAATGCAACCCTATCAAAATCCTTATCTCTAAAGTTTGGAGTTGCTATAAATCAAGATTTGAGATGCATACATTATGCACTCAGTTTATTTTAGGAAAAAGATGCCCGTTTTAACTAGGTTAACACATACTAATCAAATTTTTAGTGTTAGGGCAGCTTACATTAAATTAAAGGCTGCAATAATTAAGTGCCCCTACCAACTTATTTTCCAGAGCTATAAAGTTTCAACAGGTTACTTGCCAGGTAGAATGGTTCAATTATTGGATTTCTTCTGTGATCCTCTATTCTCCTTCCAATGCACTTTAACAGGTTTCTCCAACCTCTTCATGGCAAACAAATTGTAAAAGAAGAAAATGACAGAGGAAAGAGATTAAGTTCTGTGTGCCTATGAGCCAACTATGAATTTAGTGCCAGAAATTAAAAAAAAAAAAAAACAGAAAAGTATCTTTGCCATTGATCTTCACTTCCTACACACACGTCTACATACACATACATGCACACTAGTTTTCTCTTAAATTGCTTGAGGCCACATGTAAATAATCATTTAGTAAACTCCTCAAATGCTTTTGGATACTGTCCATCCATTTAACAATAATATTCTTTTCACTATTCATCTTTGCATCATTAATCATCTGTTCTAATGTAATAAAACTTTTATTGTAATAATTCAATATAAAAAGAAGATATTTGCCTTGCATATGTGAAATGTTGAGCTTTTAAAATGTTCTCTGATTATAGTAATACCAATCCAATAAAACTTTACATTTGTAGGCAATATCCACATATTGCTACTAAAATATTAATTTTGGTTGCCAATGGTTGATAACAAATAATTAAGGAAGTATAATTTTTTATTTATTTTTCAGTTATAGTTGATATACCATATATTAGTTTCAGGTGAATGCTATAGTTATATACCTTATAAAGTGATCACCACAATAAGTGTAGTACCTATATGCACAAGGGAAACTATTATTTTTAAATTACACTTTCTGAGAGCCTATCAAAAGTTTAGTAATATGAAGAATGTAGAAATAAATAAAATACAAATCCTGCTCATAATTTGCTTATAACATAATAAAATTGAAAAACCCATTGACTCATGATGGGCCAAATATCTAAGAACTATGTCCAGAACACACATAACTATAATGATATAAGTCCATATACTATATTATCATGCTCTGTCTTTCATGAGTAAGCTCAGGTTCTCTCTCTTTATTACTGTTTCTGTCCCTCTGTTTCTGACTCTCTTTCTCTCTGTCTCTAACTAACACACACACACAAACACACACACACAAACACACACACACACCTTTATATATTCTTCATCTGAGCCAAGCTAAATAAAGAAGAGAAGCAGGACTTCACAAGATCTTTCTTTGTATCTGTTGAGTCCTACATGCCACCAATATTTTTTCTTCTCTTCTCACACACAATCCAAAACTGAAAGCTACAAAAGGTGTTGATTAGTAAAATATGCCCTATGGATAAATATATTTCAAGTAGAAGTCAATATAATGGATATCTCCATTATGTGAAAGACATACTAGAAAAAGTATGAAAACCACAATAGTGACTAAGGAAAGACAAAGTTCAAATATGTTATTCACTTTTTCAACATGATGTATCAGTTACATTGACATAATCTTGATACTGTGATGTCTACTTATTTATCTTTTAGTCCAAACATTTTTATATTACCTATCACAACATTTATCAGAGAAATCAGAGATGAAAAAAATATATTTCCAGGACACAATTTCTCAAATGCTGTGCTGTTTTTCTAAATATTTTTCTAGTTTTAAAACAAAATCAGATTGTTTTAATACTGCTAATATAATCATTCTTTATTTAAATAAAGACAAGGTTCTTATGCTAGTAGAAACTATTAAACATCTTTAAGGAATAATGGAGAGCTTGGAGAATACAAATATCTATATCAGCCCTGTCCAACAAGGAAGCTATCGGCTACATGTGAGAATAGGAGGCTGTTGCAGGGTTTCAGTAGAACAAGACTGACATTTTCCAAAGATCACTATGGCTTTTCAGTTGGGACTAGAACAATCCTGATTTATGCCAACTGTCCTGGAATAATTATTAATAGTCCCCTCTCTTACTCATAAAAATACTCCAGTTTGGATGACAAATATATGATCATCCTACATTGAGTCAATGGAGGTGACCCAGTAAGGCATTGATCCAGGCAGCTGGGATACAGATGGTGGTGGTGAACTAAAGCATATTATGCACAGGAAATGAATATTTTTATCACATAATCTTTTATTATTTTTAATCAGGGAAAGCACACATAACATAAAATTTGGCATTATGACCAGTTGTGTAGTGCAGTGGCATTAAGTAAATTTATATTGTTGTGCAACCATCACCACTATCCATCTCCAGAACTCTTTTCATCTTATAACACTGAAATTTAGCACTGAACCTTTGTCCTATTAAACAATAGCTCCACATTCTCCCTCCTCGACCTCCAGCCCCTAGCAATCACCATTCTGCTTGCCAGAATTTGACTACTCTATGAATTTGACTACTTTAGGTACCTCATATAAATGGAATCACGTGGTATTGGTCCTTTTGTGACATTCATTTCACTTAGCATAATGTCTTTAAGATTCACCCATATTGTAGCATGTGTCAGAATTCCCTTCTTTTTAAGACTGAATTATATTCCATTGCCTGTATATATCACATTTTGCTTATTTTTTCATCCACTGATAAACACTTGGTTTGTTTCCACCTTTCGGCTATTGTGAATAATGCCTATATGAACATAGTGGATGAGTATTTCTTCAAGACTCTGCTTTCAATTCTTTTGGGTATATACTCAGATTTAGAATTATAGGATCATATTGTAATTCTATTTTTAATATTTTGAGGACCCACCATAGTTTTCCACAGAGACCGCACCATTTTACATTCCCACCAACAGTGCACAAGCATTCCAATTTCTCCACATCATTCATTGCCAACACTTGTTATTTTCTGCATTTGTGTTATTTATAGTAGCTGTCCTAAGGTTATGTGAAGTGAAATCCTGTGTTTCTTAAAGTACAATTTCCACATCCAGATTCAACATGGCATAGCTTCCTAGAATGTCAAATTACTGCAAAGTTTTAATACAAAACCTATTTTGTGTTAAACAAATATATTTGTAAGATAGAAGTTTAACAAGAGACTTTAGGTCAAGTATAATATTTCCCTTGGTCATTATGGAGTGCCAGTTTCACTCTTCTTTCTGGTTTGAGGTGCTTAGATGGAATAGTTTGTGAAGCAATGGAAATCTGTTCTTACTAATACTCATACCAATTAATGTTAGCTAATACTTGAGTCTATGGTTGATCAAATGCCTGACTTACCTTCTAAATATATGATTCTTTATACTGGAGGTAGAAAATGGCTGTCATACTAATTGCTGATAACTGTGAAGATCCACAAATAATCTCAGAACTACACTTTTGATAATCCTTCCAATTTAATACTTCCCCTATTTTTCACCAAAGTAACTAGTATTAATAAGTACTACTTTCACTATTTTTTATGAAAAGCAGCATTGCAAACTAGTTAAAAAAAATGGCCTCCGAAAGCAAAATGCTTAAATTTTAATTTTAGCTCAGCTACTTGCTAGCTGGGTGGTCTGGGCAACATCAGTCAACTTATCCTCTCTGTGCCTTAGTTACTTTACCTTTAAGATGTGAATACATGTAAAGCACTTAACCAAGACTTCAACAAAGGTCTCCTATTTTTATTATTACAAGTTACAAATCAACAGAAGAGCTTGTGTCATAGATATTTTATATTGCTATATTCCACATTAATCCAAAAATATCATACTTCCTTATGAATATATCCAGAAAACTTACTGACATTGGGCAAATAAATGGTCACAATAATTCAATTCCCTGTTAACATGAAATATTTCATGGTTACCCATTCACTGCTATAAAAGGTCAATGTGTCATTTTATCAAAATATGAACTTAATTCATCAGAATGACTACATTTAAATACAAGAGCTTATCAATGAAGTGAATATTATTCTATATGGGGATGATGATGATGATGATGATGATGATGATGATGATGATGATATTTCTGATTTACCTTTCACTTCCTGCCTTTAGAGAGCTTTAGGGATAAACAAAAGTGATTGCCTAAGGCCTTCTCAGTTTTTTTCTGAGCATTCACGAGTCCTGGGACATGTTCACATTTCCATGCATATGTGGTCTTCTAGATCACCAGGAATATGAAAGAGTTTTTTTAAGTCCCCTATGGACATCTAATTTCCTATAATATTTTGAATCAGCTTCTTTTTTTGCTCCAATTGTTATTACTGCTTCAGACAGAGGTGAAATTAAACAAGTGCAACTGGTAGTTTTCTCCTAAGGAAAAAACATGTTTTCGTTGAATGATCTCTGATTTGGATCAAGTAAATACAAAGCCTGCAAGTAGAGATTTCCAGAGAACTACTGGACAGGTCAAATAAAGATAATTCTCTGAAAATGGGACTTTGAAAAAGCTCCAGCCCATTTTAATGCTTCTAGTAGCTGCTAAACTATTTGTTCTCATTGTGATCACGGGGCTTTTAGTTTTCAAGGCTACTGTAGAGCTGGGGAGTAGGTAATGAAATTAGTACAAGTTAAAAAATACCACAAACATTGCTGTTCTTACCAAGATTCGATTATTTTTTTAAGTAAATGTTCCTTGGATTGTTGCAGGTCTTTGGGTAATTCCCAGAATTCTGAAAATGTTATTTTAATATTTTGCAAATATTCTAATTCCTTTATGGAGTAACAAATTCTTAAATTCTTATACTCTGCCATGTCTTTTGACATCCAGACAAAACTCTTGATATTTAAAAAACCAAACTATCACCTTTGGAGACTATTTTAATAGATAATTTGAAATGTTTACCTCTTAATTCCTCTCAATACAACTCAACTAATAGTTATTGTAGCTCTTTGGGTCCTAGGGCCAGGGAATAACTTTCCAATATGCTCTAGGTCCAGTGGATAGATGCAAATTAAAAACAATAAAACAATGCAATTATTGTTAATCCATGTTTAGTAAAAAGGTATCTCTGATCTAAAGAAAATTATAATTTTTTCTTTTTAATAACAGCATAGGTTACTAGAGGTGTCACAGCTGGTAATTTCAAAGAGGAGGTTATATCAAGTAAATTTAAAATATACCAGAGACTTTTAGTCAAAATTGCAGAGTAAGTAAATGCTATGCTTGCTTCCTCCCATGATGACATCAAAATTACCAGTAAATTATAAAATAACCATCCTTGATAACCATTTCTGTTCTAGCTAAACAGAACTTCTATAACTAAGGATATAAAGAAGAAGCCACATTGAGACTGGTAAGAAGGGCAGAGACGTGAAAGGGACTGGTCCCACACCCGTGTGCAGTGGTTAAGAATTAGGAAGAATATCTCAGCTGCAGAAGTCCCCCAGAAGAGCAAGGGATCATAACCCCACACCAAGCTCCCCAACACAGGGTTCCAGTGTCGGAAAGAGGGGTCGCCACAATACCTGTGGGGACTGTAAAAACCAGGGATATTATGTTTAGGTGAGACAGAGGGCTGCTAGAGTCCCAAGCATTCCTCTTAAAGGGCATGTGCATAGACTTATTCACAGACTCACTCACTCTGAGCTCCAGAGAAGGGAGAGCAGCTCAAAAAGTGCCAGGGACATACAGGGAGACTCTAAATTGTCTGGCTTCAGGGAAAAAGCTAAAGGGATGATTCTGGATAAGATAAAATTGCTAGCAAGCACCATTGTCTCTTTGCTGAGCCCTTCCCCAACACAGCCCATAGGTGCAGGCAGGCACCATAATTGAATCTCTGTCAACTTGGCTAATGCCATTCACCCCACCCCGGTAATTCCCTGAGACCTCATCCTACCAACCCAAGTATCAGCCACAACCTCTTTTAGTAGCTGTTCTTCACAAACTGCTGGTCTTGGCATTTAGGAATATAGACATTCCTAACTATCTCAAAGGTCAACAAACCCCAAACAAGCAACAGCTGCCTTTGGCATTCCCTGTACCTCTTCTAAGTGGCCCCAGAACTAGTGCAGGCAACCTCAGTTCACAACATACCCTTTCCCAAGCACCTCCAAGTCCTGTACAAGCAGTTACTAATGGCAGATAACTTTGTTGCTCCTACCAGGTTGTCCTCGGCTGGGCACAGGCAGCAGCTGACCTAGGCCTGTACTGGAACCCTCCCAAGAGGTCCCAGACTAAAACATCCAGTGGCCAACTTCAGAATACACCGGAGCACCACCCAATTAGGTCCACAAACACACTCAAAAGGTGAACTTGGAAGGCAGCAAAGCCCTGCTAAAGTAAATTCTACTCTATGGGGTTAGCCTCACAACATACAATAATTCAAAATATTCCTAAAATTTATATGGAACCACAAAAGACCCTGGCCAAAGCAATCTTGAAAAAGAAGTTAGAGGTATCATGTTTCCATATATCTAACTATAGTACCAGACTATAGTTCATAAAAACACCATGCTTCTGGCATAGGAATAGATACATAGATGCATACAACAGAATAGAGAGCCCAGAAATAAACCCACTTCTGTATGACCATTTAATTTATGACAAGAGAGAAAAAACTATACAATGGGGTAAAGACAGTCTATTCAACAAATAGTTCTGGGAAAACTGGATACATACTTACTAAAAACTGAAACTGGAACACCTTCTTAGACCATGTACAAGAATAAACTCGAATATAAAGGACTTTCATATAAGACTAAAGATTAAAGACTTAAAGACCTGAAACCATAAAACTCCTAGAAGAAAACATAGGCTGTAAGTTCTCTGATATTGATCTTAGTAATATTTTTTTTCCTTATCAGATTCTCCTCAGGCAAGGGAAATAAAATAAAAAATAAACAATCAGGGCTAAATAAAATTGAAATTTTTTTTCTCCAGCAAAGGAAACCAACAATGAAATGAAAATACAGCCTACTGGATGGGAGAAGATACTTGCCAATGATACATCTGATAAGAGGTTAATATCCAAAATTTATAAAGAACTCATACAACTCAACACCAAAAAAAAAAATCTAATTTAAAAAATGGGCAGATAACTTAAATAGATATTTCTCCAAAGAAGACATAAATATACAATATATATATATATATATATGAAAAGATTTTCAAAGTCACCAGCTATCAGACAAATGTAAATTAAAACCACAATAAGATATTACCTCATACCTGTCGAGTGACTATCATCAATAAATCAACAAACAAGTGTTGGTGAGAATGTTGAGAAAAGGGAACCCTCTTGCATTGTTGGTGGGATTGGAAATTGGTACAGTCGCTATGGAAAACAGTTTGGAGGTTCCACAAAAAATTAAAAATAGAACTACCTATGACTCATTAATGCCACTTCTGGGTATTTATCCAAAGAAAACTAAAACACTAATTCAAAAAAAGATATCTGCAACTCTATGTTCACAGTGGCATTATTTACAATAGCTAAGATATGGAAGCAAGCTTAGTGCCCATCGATAAACAATGGGATAAAGAAGAGGCAGTACATGTATACAATAAAATATTACTTGGCCATAAAAAAGAATGAAATTTTACTATTTGCAACAACATGGATGGGCCAAGAGGTTATTATGTTAAATAAGTTATTAAGTAAAATAAGCCAGGCAGAGAAAGGCAAATGCCATATGATCTCCTTTATATGTGAAATCTAAAGAACAAAATAAGTGAACAAAAAGGAAACAGATTCAGATACAGAAAACAAAGCAATAAGTCACTGAGTCATTGTTGCTAGATGGGACAGTGATTGGGGGGCTGGGTGAAAAAGGTAAAAGGATTAAGTACAAATTGGTAGTTAGGAATTAGTCACAGAGAATGTAAAATATAGAATAGGGAATATAGTTAATAATATTATGATAACTGTGCATAGTGCCAGTTGGGTACTAGACTAAGTGGGGGATCATTCTGTAAATTATGTAAATGTCTAACCATTATGTTGTACATCTGAAACTAATATAATATTGAATGTCAACTGTAACTGAAAAAAATAAAACTTTAAAAAATTTCCCTCTATTATCAAAAACAAAATTCCAGGTGATACACTTGAAAATATCCATAAAATTTTAACTCTCCCTAAAATGTTTCAACTTACCAACAAAAAAAACCCCTGAGAAATGAATCTTTATGTAGAAAGTTGCTAATGAAAATAAAAAGCTTTATTAAACATCACAAAATTAGAAAATACAAATAAAGTTGTATACCTGAAATTTATATAATGTTATTAACCAATGTTACCCCAATAAATTTAATTTTTAAAAATGATATTAGTTTTTTTCTTTAGCATGTGTCACTTTAATTTGTATTTGTTAACTAAACATGAAAATGTCCAGAAAGGAAAATAACCTAATGACAATTTCAAGACCGATATTTATAATAGATTTTTACTTTAATGTTTCATGTCATACCAAGGAATTTAAGCCTTTGCATTCACAATA
Source organism: Cynopterus sphinx (assembly GCA_030015415.1). Lineage (NCBI taxonomy): Eukaryota > Metazoa > Chordata > Mammalia > Chiroptera > Pteropodidae > Cynopterus > Cynopterus sphinx. Next base: position 73,303,321 of record CM057384.1, on the reverse strand, counting down.
TACCACCTTACGGAGCTCTACAGAACCACCAGTTAGGTCTAATCACATTTAATATGGAGCTTGAGTCATTGTTCCAACAGCCAAGCTGTTGAAATTTAGGCTATAATATACATTGGCAAATGTTCCCAGACTTTAAAAAAAATAATAATAAAGTTCTGATTTCTGGTAGATTTTCTTAGTGATTGTGGAGGATGCAATCTTGTGAGTTGGTGTGGAATTAACGACAGGTTATTTTAATGTGCACTTTTTAACTAAAGATTTCAAGAGACCAGAGAATTGTCAGAATCAAGAAAAATTAAGGGATTGATTTCAAAAGTCATTAACTTAACAACAAATACAAATTTTTAAAAACTTTTTTAATAGCTGGATGCTACTGTAAGAAATACTAAACAAATGGAAGTTTATTTTTCATACTGTATTAAAGATTAAAAACAGATGATACTGAGTTCTAAAATAGCGTGCTAATTTATCTCTATAAAATGTGAAGTGAACAGGCTTGATTAGTGAATTGATTAGTTAATTTCTTGAAATCTTTAGTTCCTTCTCACAAATATATTAAAATCTAAAAGAAGGCTGGAGACAATAAACTAGACATGTTTGAAGAGATTGACAATTTACATGTGAATAAGGGTCCATTGCTGAATAACAAGGCAAAGAACAGTAGGAAATACCAGTATTTGAGATAAAAATTCCAAGATTAGAGATATCTTAAAAATATGCCATTGACTGTGGACATATACTCCTGTACAAATAATATGCTAATGATTTTTCAAAGTGGTTAAATGTATATAAAATAATTACATATCAAATTGTGAAAGTTTACGATAAAATACTAGATGTTATATCAATAATGAAAAAAGTAAAACTCATATATTCTGCCCTATTTTCTTCTAGTGTGCTTGCATATTAAAATAAAACATTTTTGTTTTCAAAGCTAAACCAAAAAATCATGAAATAGAACCAAAGTGTTGAGATATATATGTATATAGACACTTAATATTCATAACTGTATACATATAAAATAGAATATGTGATAAATTAGTTAATAAAGACTGACGTACAGTCCATAAAAAATAATTTCATACAGTAAGAAATGCTACCTATTCCCCAAATTGTGAGTAAATAGCAACAGCCTGTGGTCATTTCTGACGTTGCAGTTTTCCTATTTATGTATTTAAGCATAAATATGATATCTACTTTAAGCATTTGCTTTACATATGACTTATGGTATTGTGCTGTATTCGTCTACAGTAAATATCACCTACCCTAATAGCTGTGAAATACCTTCTCTCCATATTCTCCTTCCTACAAAGTACCAGCTTTCAGGAAATGAAATTTGAAACTAAAAAATCTGATTAGCTAGTCATTGGCTATTGTGGAGGGAGGTTGCTACCTTTCACCTAAAAACATAGCAAACTTCAAACCTTACAGGCATAGACATGCTCTGATCTAGTTCACATTCTGATATTAATAAGGATGATTCAAATCTTATAGGTCTTGGTAAGGAGTTTAACTTGTATAATCAGGGCAGTGAAAAGCCGTTAGAAAGTACTAAGTGGAAGAGTGAGATGACATTTTTAAAACACTCTATCTGGGTTCAATGTGGATTAGTGTGAAGAACTAAATGTGCACATGGGGAGTGAGGATGAGAAATGAAGTTGGCTTGACCAAAGAGGCTACAAGATAGACAGATTCAGGATGTGTTGGAAATAGTGATAAAGGGACTTTATGATGGTGACTACAGTAAAGGTACTGTTGTACAGGGGCTGGCCTTACGAAGCAGGAGTCACTTTAGTAGCACTCTGATGCCTGTCCAGTCTGACCTTTGTGTGTGTCATCCTTGGACGTGGTCCTGGCTCAAAGCTGGCCACTGTATATGCAGGCTGGTGCCTACTGGAAGGAGCCCCCTGCCTGGGGCCACCTGGCATGAGCCATCAAGCATTCCTCAGATGGCAGCCACCCACACTGGACTTGGATGTACCTTGAGAAATCAAGTCATAAACTGAAACCAGCTGCTGCTAGTACTGGGCTAGGGCTGCTCATCAAGAGGAACGGGGCATGTCAAGGTCAGATGCTACTTGTTTAGGTTTGTGAACCTTCGAGAGATTATAGTAAAATCCGCAGAATTAGCCAAGACAGGCCATTTGTATGGAAAATTCACTGGAAGCAGCTTGAGTGGGCCAACAATTTGGGTGGGGCACCTGGGACTCCCACAGCCTTTCATCTAACTCAGCCATAATCTCTACTGATTTTCCCATCCAGATTTTTCGGGGCTTTCTCTTTCTGACTCTGAAACCCTGGGCTGGGGTGTCTGGTGTGGGGTTGGAACCCCTCACTTCTCTGTGGAGACCTCCACAGCAAAGACATCTCTCCCAATTTTTAATAGCCACACATGGTGTGGGACCAGCCCATCTGCCTCTCCTACCAGACTCGAGATGGCTTTTGTATTTCCTTAGGTGTAGGACTTTTGTTCACCTAGAGTTCAGGTGATTTTCAGCAATGACTGTTCCGTAGTTTAGTTGTAATTTTGATGGAGGGAAGCACAGCGTTTACTTACCCCACCATTTTAACCAGAAAAAAACAGACTCACTTAAATCATTTTTAACAACTGTTCAGCTTTATGAATACTGAGATGTGGAGAAAGATTAGATATATAAAATGATTTTTTACCTAGATGATAAGACAATTGTTTCTGTCCTTACAACTGCAAAAGGGCAGACAGAATCTGTATTCAAGTTGATTAAGGCAAAATTTGGGAAAGGGTAACAAACTGGCGGGAACTTTGGTAAGTTTTATTGTCAAGGCAAGTGGCTGAAGGATGAATAGTTATTAGATTTATGTGTGATGTCTGAAAACCCTTACCAACATGTATAAAATATAGCTAACATTAATAAATACTACATATTATTGTTGTCGATAAGTAAGATTTAAATGTAATGGTTTGCATTGAAAAATAATTTACTGACAATGAGTTGCCACTAAACCTGAGTTATGGATTTCCCTACTAGAACTAAAATTAATTTGGAATAAATAAATATTGAATTTGCAAATAAAAAATATAAATTAATGATAAAGATAGGTAGGTAGCATTTTTCACGTATAACATTGGCATTTTTTAAAGTATAATATTTGATGTTGGTAAAAGTGCAAGGAAATAAATCAAGCTGATTTTGTAGGAACATAACCTTTCTGAAAAGTAAATTTGTATGTATCAAAAGCCTTAAAACATGCGTGCTTTTAGTTTTGTTTATTTTTTCTGTGAATCTTATTACAGCATATTTAGTGTAAGAGAAATTATAAAGTTGAAGAAACACAAAACTCTGACATTTAAAAAAAGAAACTAGATATATATACATTCTGTAAGTAGCATCTTATGTGGGACTCTGTATAAACTTGGTGAAATACCCATCCATTCAGACTTTTGTTACCTCCCAGGTAATTGTTATAAAGCTCTATACTTAATGCCAGCCTTCAAGACCACCCAGAGTTTTCTGCAGGTGGAAATGCAGCTGTTCACCTTCTTAGTGGGGTGAGCTTCTAGAGTACAAACACCTGAGTGCCAGTCACTGGTTTATTTTGCTTGTTTTCTCTAATTTTCTGAAATGGTGCTATGTTAATGGTCATATTAGTTAAAGTATTTAATGGTCTGGGACCTGTGTTTCCCAATAGCCCCTTGATTCCTTTTAGCAACTGTTCTCAGAGCAATAGAGTTCAAATGCTTATGTGGGGCTCAGAAGGCCATACCAAATAATTTTGATTTACATAAAATTTGGTGGCCTTGGGATATAGCTCCCAAGTTGACATGTTAAATGAAAAGAGAAAGTCCTCGAAGGACCAAAAATCAGTCTAGTGTCTTAGAATGACATCATTCTGACAAGATGGGGATTGCTGTTGATCCTGTAAAGCTAGACCATGCAGATTCTTAAAAGCAGTCAAAGACAGGACTCATTTCACAATGCAGTATTGGTATATTTCCTTCTGGAAACTGAATTTTTACACCAGTCCATAATATCTTATACTTATACAAGGTTTGAAATGTTTTTATTACTTCATTTGAACTTTAAAGTAGTCTTATCCTCATTTAAGATATAGGGAAACTCAGAATCAGGAACAGCATTCCCTATGTAGTATTGAGACTTTGCTTCATAAGATTTCCTCAACCTCTGTGAGCATAATCCCCAAATGTGGTACAATACATGTCAGAAAGGCTACAAAACGTGAGTGGGTACGAGGGTATTGCATCACTTTACCTCTGCTCTTTAAAGGCCGTTGGGAATACACCGGCAAGGCTATCTTTGCACTAGCTGCTTCTTGCATATGGCCCAGAGCATGCTTCCGGCACCAGTGTCTTTGGAAGAGGTGTGAAAAAACTTCTCTCTGAGTCCAGGAGAGTGGGCTGTTCAAATCCTCCTGGAGACAAAAGAAAGAATTGGTTCCAGTGCCTTTTTCAATCCTAACAGCTTTCAGATGACACATTGGGAGTCATTTATACAGACTTGAATATACCCAAAAATGTTCCTCGCCAAGCCTTCCCACAGTCTACATGAGCCAATGCAGATCACTTTATTTAAAAAGGTTATATGTTATGTAAAACCCACACAACTAGCTGTCTTAGATTTTTCTCTACCCCTACTTGGACTTGTATTTTCCATCTTTAACTACAGACTAACTGATTTATTGTAACCCATTAAGCAATGCTCATTTTAGTAATTCACCTTCCAAAGGTACCAGCCATTTTCAGTTCTGTTCAATTAATCAATAAAACCTACTGCTTTGTAGTTACTGACCCTGCCAATTGATAAGCAAATTATAGATTCAAAAGAAGCACTCTTAGGAATCTATTTTTTTTAACTGACTGTTAAATCAAACTAATCATATACTGCGCAGTTTCAGCCCAACGTGTTTTTTTTTTTTTCTGATAGGAAATTCGTGGGGTCATCTTTGAACATGTCCCTTGACATATGGGTCAACTGTATTTAACCTTCTGCTACAGGTGGATGCATCAGCAGAAAGTGTTTTTCTAGTAGTTCATTTTGGTAACTAGAAAGTCGGCCTTATACATTTTTAAAGGTAAAATCTCCACTCAGGGTGTTCTAGCATCAAAAGATACCACAAACCTCTACAGTGACATATTGAAGTAGGGGGATTTATTACTGGCCATGTCTAGAGCAAATGTCCTACACCCAAGAAAACTCTCAGAGGGCACTCTTAGACTCCTATCTTCAAGTTGGAAAATAAGGTTTTATTCTTAATTATCTGTTTCAATAGGACTATTTTAATTTTGCACAATGCCTTTCATTCTGTTAGATAATATTTTAGAGATGAGAGAAAATTCCAAACTAAGCCATAATTCTGACCCATTTCTTGAATAAATTTCAGCGAAATAGCAACATGGGCAAAACTTTTACTGATGGGCATTGCTCACCCAGTACCTTTAACTTTTTGTTGTTGTTTTCTCTGTATTCTTTCTTTCTTTTCCTTCCTTCCTTCCTTCCTTCCTTCCTTCCTTCCTTCCTTCCTTCCTTCCTTCCTTCCTTCCTTCCTTCCTGCTTTCTTTCTGGCAACTGTTACAGCAGCTTTATTCAAAATTGCTCACTTTGAAACAACCTGAATGTCCTTCACCAGGTGAATGGATAGACAAATTTTGTGGTATAACTGTACTACACGGAAATGAAAAGAAATTCTTATTATATGCAATAACATATAAATCTCAAATACATTAGTTAGTGAAAGGAGCCAGACCTAAAGGTTACATAATGTATGACTGAATCTACACAACATACAGAAAAAGGCAAATTTTTAAAAGAATAGATCAGTGTCTTTTAGATGTTAAGGGTAGTTTCTTTGTCTATATCATTTTTAACAAAAATTCTTTGGTTCAAATAATTCCAGGTTCAGTTACTGTTAAGAAGTTTCAGGCTCAGCTTGCTGGTTGACCTGCAACCTCATGCTTCATATATATGAATATAGTTAAAATGCAATTCTTCCATCTTGAGAGCACGTAGCAAAATTATGTCTTTGTAAATATAAGTATTTTAAAACCATTAAAGAGAAATATATACATATATTCATAATTTTTATTTATAACATAGTTATATTTTAAGAGTATAATTTAAATTTTAAAGGAGTATACACTAAATGCTATTTATAAATTAAAAGAGTACAAATTCATATATGTGTGTGTGCATATTTTTTCCATATTTTTTAAATACATGCTTGATCAAATATGTATACATTTTCAATCTCTAAATTTCATGTTTGAGTCTGCTACTAAGTGCAATAAGCAATTTTTTCAAATCAGTTTTTTATTATTTATTTGCTAGAAATAAAAACAACATGAAATTATACTTTAATAGTGGATTGCCAATGCAATTATAAGTTATTTTCCCCAACCATCTCTATTTTTGGAAGATGATTAGTGCCCCGTGGGATCCAGAGACTTCTCTGATCGAGAGCTGTTTGTTTTCTGCATGCTGCAATTATATATTACACATACACCAATGATGAGTAGCCTCATGTGTTGAGATAAATATGTTATTATAAGTTCAAATGCTTAGATACGTTTTCGATGTTTATTTGAGCTAAGCAAAACATAGTGGTTTGAGTTCACAGGGGGCTTACATAAACCTTTTGGGGGAGAATTTCAGCTCACAGGGGCTTGTTAGCAGATGGCATATGCAAGCAATCACACTTCTCCTTGGTGGGAGGAATGGCATTCTCAGGGTAACAAAATAAGAGAAGGAGGTGCCATGACAAGTCTGTTCTCAGAGTCTCCACCTGGGCTTTCCCCGCAAGGCAAAGACACTAGGCATAAATTTGAAAGATAGCATGGAATCAGAACACAGCGAAGTGCTCCTCTCAACACCTCCAGACTGGCCCGCCTCCATTCTCTTTCTGGGAGCCTTGGAAGGAAGTTGAACTGTCCCACTATTTAGAACTGAGGTGAAATTTTGCAAGAACTTGATGAGACTATGTTCAGGAATGACAGAACCCATTACTTGTCCTCACACTGTAGACACCTGTGGAGCTACAAACAAGAAACTATTTCAAAATGGGAATCAAAGGGCCACTTTTAGAATAGTTGGACCAGCACCCAGTTCTCCAATGTACAGAAATATGGTGAATCTGGGTTGGAATACCTGTAAGAAGACCCCTCTATCTTTATCCATTCTTCATCTAAATCATGGAAGCATCATCTGCCAAATGTTATAAGAATTCAAAGCAGTGACCAGTAAATTATGGCAAAACAAGAGAAAGAGGGATAATCCGGCACCACGGAAAGCCCTAAACCAGTTTAGTGAGTGCACAAAGTTGAGATGAGTAGGAACAGAATAGCAGGAAGAGAAAGGAAAAAGGGAGAGAAATGGGAAGAAAAGAGAATGAAAAAAAAAGGGAAGGGTTTGTGTTTCTTAGCTCTCAGTAACCCCAGTCACTAGCAAATGTGTCTCAATCAAAATCCTACAATCTGTCAGAAACCATAGTAATGTTTCCCCCTGAGAGGGGAAATGAAGGAAAAAAAATAGAGAGTTGGCCAGAGGAGATAATTTGTCCTCTCTTCCCACCAATCCACTGTGTTTTAAAATAATCAGAGATATCTAGCTAGACCTCAAGTCATATCCTCTAAAAAAAAATACTACAACCATAATAGATGTTTTTGGAACAGGACTTAGCACTCAGAAATGCTCTAAAACAGGTCTGTGACTTGACCACTTAAACCATACAAACACATCAAAACTTACTCTGTAATTTTGTTTAAAATGGAAATAAAGTTGTTTTAAAGGATAAGGGAAACAGAGAGATGACTGACCAGACTTCACACTCTTACATGGTATATCCATTCACAATATATATTTAAAAAGAATTAATTTCAGTCTAGATCAATACAGATGTAGTCAGTGTTACACAGAAGCCATGTTGCTACAAAGAAAAAAACAAAGGGCACTGTTATGTTCAAAGACTTTTTGCCCAAGCTCACTTCACATACACTGAAACAATCATGAAATATGACACCTAAATAGAAAGATCACTTGAATTTCTTTACATCATACCATTTTTCTAGTGGCTATTACTCTCAAAACAGTGAACTTAAACTTATTCTAGTCTTTTATACCTAATTCCTTCCAAAGAAGCCTCAAGTGTACAAATGACAATGCTGTTCATAGTTGAAATTCCATTATTTCACTGGTATCCACTTTACCCAATGATAATAAATATTGTTGTGCAAGTTGTTCTATAACTGAAGAAAATACCATGCTAAATCCTGAAAATGTAAGAGGAATTCTCATTAAATCAGTGGACTGTTTCTTGGAAGCTTTAAAGAAAAAAAAGGGGGGGTAAATATCGATTCCAGTCATTTTATGCCTAATTATCATTCTGCTCAATAGTGAACAAGCCTCCTTTTAAATGTGAAAGTTGTATTTGATTAGAAGACAAGACACCATTCAGATATACACACACTCAAGTGGGTTGTTCATACAGCAGAATCATACTGGGCTTAAAAAGAAAGAAAACTTTGGACTATTATCACAACAGAATATAAAGAAAAGAATGGATAATTTCAAAGATGTTGCATAGGAATAATAAACAAGAGTGGGTGATCTGGAAAATGGGTAGGTAGAATGAGAAAGATTTCAAAGGTATATTGGAGATTGTTTAATATTTAAGCTTCATTCTGTTAACATAACAGTTGTCTTTACTCTTCATAGCTACCAGCGAAAACAAGATACTCACAAGATACTCACAAGATACTCATAAGATTCTTGTTCTTAAAAAATGGGGCAGATAAGCTGGCTTCTACAATGGGAGGTAAACCAGAATCTAAGAGGATATTGTGGTTCTTAATTTGTGTTTTCAGATGACAAAGGGTAGTAAGAGGAACCATGATGTGGGTTGGTGAGGGCAGATGTGACCATAAGTATGCAGCATTTAAATTTCCTTTGGGATTACAGAAATAGTTGGGGAAAAAAACTGATTAAAAAAATTGGGTTTCCTACAGTAAACTTGTGTAAGTTGTTGGGCTTAGAGTAAAGTGTATTTTCCATTATTATTTCTTCCATATGGAACATTTGGAACAGAAAAAGGGCTTTAAAGAAAAACTAATAAAATCCAGTGAAGGTTAATAATAATAATAACAATAAGTTTAGTTAATAACAATGTACCAAAGTTGGTTCATTACTTGTGACAAACATCACAAGAAGTTAACAATAGATGAGAACAGGTTTGGGGTATATAGAAATACTCTATACTATCTTTAAAATTTGTTTGTAAATTTAAAACTTTTCCAAAATAAAATGTCTACTTAAACCCAAAGAAAAAGCAAAAAGCACTTGTTAATATATGCAAATTTTAAACTTTGGCCTATGTGCTTAGATCAATTCTTAGAAGATGGAGTAAATCCTCAATAAATGATAGACATTGTTATTATGGGTAAATGTGCAATGGAAAAAATATTTAACAGCTTAAGGAAAAGTTTTACATAATAAAAAAAGGTTTAGAAATATTGATTTAGTGATTGTTTGGTAGTTGGCTTACATAAAGTTAGTAGAGGCTGTAGATTTTGGGAGACCATTTAGAAAACATTTTACTTTTCTGTACCTCAGTTTCCATTATCTATAAAATGCTAAAACTAAGTTTATCTACTTGTGAAGAGTAAATAAGTTATTAAATGTAAATAAGTAGTAAATAAGTTATTAAATGCTTAGAACAGTGATTGAGATTTAAAAAGAGTTCAGTAAATATTATTATTATCTTTACATTATTATTATATTGAGCCTTGAGGAAGGAAATAAGAATGGTACTGACAAAAAGGGGGGAAGCCGAGGATATAAAAAAAAACGGCAATTTTGGAAGAGAAAAGATCAGCTTAGAAGAAAATATCTGGTAGAGATTTGGCAAAATGAGATTAGAATGCTTATTGTAGAAATTTTTTAAATATGAGAACAAATGAGATCTCTGAGACTACAGAGAAAGAAGAGAGCTAAGACCTTTGTCTTAGAAAAAAGTCCCAACTAGAGTAAGGAACAGTAGAGAAATTCATGAAGGGAAAGAAGAAAAAGATATAAAATAAGAATCAGATAAGAGAATAAGAATTTATAGGAGAAAGGAGGTCAGCCATATTGAAGACCTCAGAAGAGAACAAACAAAATAAGATCTAAGAAAAGCAAGAAGATTTACTCGTGACCTAAAATAAATATTTCAAAATGGAATAATAAAGGGAGAAGCCAAGAATACTATTTATTCTTGCATAGTACTCATTGTGCACATTATTTTTGTCTGTCTTCCACTCCATGAATATGAGCTGTCCCAGGACAGACAGTTTTGTCCTATTTTATCATCGATAGATGTCAATGCCTGGTACATGGTAGGCATTTAATAACATAAGATGAATTAAGAAATAAAATAATTCTTGAACCAGGTCAATCATTTTTGAAATAGTCTACATTATAATGTGTTTGCTGTATCTAAGAAAGTGGCTCCTGTCAAAAATTTACAATACTAATTTTAGTTTTTTATCAAGAGGAATGGTCATCTTTTCCAGCCCCTTCCAAGACTATAATTATCCTATGCAGTCTTCTAACATTCTTTCTCATTGTAGATAAACTTTTTGACAATTTGAAAGTAAAATTTCTGATTTTTAAAAATATTTGGGGAGACGGGTCAAGATGGAGTAGAAAGCAGTAGCTGTGGATGCCTCCTCTCACAACTGCACCAAAATTATAACAAAACTACAGAGCAACCAGTACATGGAGCTGCCTGAGGTCTGGCTCAACAGAAGCCCTACAACTAGGGATAAAAATAAGAGGGCATTTCAAATCAGTAGGAAGGGCAGAGATGTAAAATGGTCTGATCCCACAACTATAAGTGGCAATCAAGAATTTGGAAGGCTATCTTGGCAGTAAAGTCCCCTCCCAGGAAAAGCGAGGGGGCCCGGCCACACACTGGGCTCACCAGTGTTCCAGCACTGGGTTCCAGCACCCAGGGTTCCAGCACTGGGAAGAGAAGTCCCCACAACCTCTGGCTATGAAAACCAGTGAAAGTTGTGGCTGAGTGAGATAGAGGATGGCAGAAAGCAAAGATCTTCCACTTAAAGGGCCTTACTCACTGACAGACTCACTCGCTCTGAGCTCCAGGATTGCCAGAGACATTCAGAAAGACACTGAGTTGTCGGGTTTCAGGGCAAGAGCTGAAGAGAGAGCTTTCTCCTGAACAGAAGTACTGGAAGTATTTATTGTTCCTTTGTTGAGTCCTCCTTGCTTCCAGCCTGCAGACACAGTGCTGCCACAGCTGAGTCACCATCAACCTGGATAACACAGGTCACTCTGCTCAAGGGATTTCCTGAAACTCTACCTCTTTCAACTTCTGGGCCCATCCAAGCCACTTCCAGTAGTTTATTCTATACAAATGGCCTGTCTTAGCACTTACTGCTAACTTTCCTAAAATCTTTCAAAGGCTCACAAAACCCAAAGAAGCAACATCTGGCTTTGGAGTGCCCTGTACCTCTTCCTGAGCAGCCTCAAGCCCACACTAACAGCAGCCAACCATGGTTTCTGGCTTGGCCTCTTGAGGCACAGGTGGCAGCCACCAATGGATTATTTAGTACTCTTACGAGGTGGCCCTGTAGGTGCACAAGCTGCAGCTGAACTTGGCCTGCAGCTAGACAGTCTCCCAGGATGGTGCCACCAGGCCCCATAGGACACCTACTACATAATGCCACTTTACTAAGTCCAGGAAACATAGAAGCCCTACCTAATACACAGAAATAAACATAGGGAGGCAGCCAAAATGGAGAAACAAAAAAGCATGTCCCATACTAAAAAACAGAACAAAGCTCCAGGAAAAAAAAAAACAATTAAACAAAATTGAAATAAGCAATCTACCAGATGAAGAGTTTAAGACACTGGTTATACGGATGCTCAATGAACTAAAAAGAGTAGATGAACTCTCTGATAACTTTAACAAAGAGACAAAAAACATAAAGATGAAGATGGAAAACATAAAAGGGAACCAGTCAGAAATGAAGACTATAATATCTGGAATGAATACATTAGAGGGAATTAACAGAGTGGATAAAGTGGAGGAATGAATCACTGATATACAGGATGGGGTAGTGGGGGACACTCAAACAGATCAGCCACAAAAAAAAAGTCCAACAATACCATCATTCGCATCATAGGGGTACCAGGAGACGAGAGAGAGAAACTAAAAACCTATTTGAAGAAATAATGATGGAAAAGTTCCCTTACCTAGTGAAGGAAACACATAAAACTCCAGGAAGCACCGAGTCCCAAACAATATGAACCCAAAGAGGCCCACACAAAGACAATCATTATTAAAATGTCCACGTTTAAATAAAAGGAGAAAATCTTAAAAGCAGCAAGAGAAAAACAATCACTTACCTACGAGGGAGCTCCTGTAAGACTGTCAGCTGATTTCTCAACAGAAATTTTGCAGGCCAGAAGAGGCTGACACAAAACATACAGTGATGAAAACCCAGGACATACAACCAAGATTACTCTACTCAGCAAAACTATCATTTAGAATCAAAGGATAAAGAGCTTCCCAGACAAAAAAAAAGTTTAAAAAGTCCATCAACACCAAGCCAGTACTACAGGTAATGTTGGAAGAATTTCTTTAAGAAGAAAAGTTAAGTATCAAAAATATGAATAAAGAATGGCAATAACTACATATCTATCAACAAGCACTTCAAATGAAAACTAAATGCTCCAATCAAAAGATAGGGTGGCTGAATGGATTAAAAAAACAAGACCCTTACATAGGCTGCCTTCAAGAGACTCCCTTCTGAATAGAAGACACACACAGATTGGAAGTAAAGGGATGGAAAAAATATTTCATGATGGACCTAGAGGGTACTGTGCTGAGAGGAGTAAGTCAACTAGAGAAAGACAAATGCCATAGGATTTCTCGTACAGGTGGAATTTAAAGTGCAAAACAAACAAACAAACAAAACAGAAACAAGCTCATAGATATAGAGAACATTCTGAAGGTTACCAGATGGGAGATTGTGGGTTTGGTGAAAAAAGGGAAGGGATTAAGAAGCAGAAATTGGTGGTTACAAAAGAGTCATGGAGATATAAAGTATAGCAAAAGGAATATAGCCAATAATATTGTAATAACTATGTATGGTGTCAGAGGGGTACTAGATTTATTGGGGTGATCACTTTGTGAGTTCTATACATGTCTAATCACTATGTTGTACACTTGAAACTAATATAATATTGTATGCCAACTATATTTGAAAATAAAATATATTTTTTTTTAAAAATTAAAATAAAAATTTGGAATTGGGGGGAATGAAAGTATGCCAAAGTCCAATCTTGTGTGAAGATTAGATTATCAATATTCTTTATGACTTTAATGAAACAAAAGGTCAAATATTTTATAGAACTAGAGGAAAAAATAAGAAATAGAATATAACATTTCTAAACCACTAAAGAGATTTTCTTAAAGGAACAAAGTCAACACGATCATTTCATAGAAGTCAAAAATTAAATAAATGCATATAGGAAGAAAAGAAAGCAAAAAGTAAGATGTTAGGAATAAGATATGTCAGAATTTATAATAAATATAAATTGACTAAAAGTCCCTTTAAAAGACCAAACATTCAGTTTCAATAAACAAAAAAAGGAAAATACAGAAATGCTGGGTTTTTAGACACATATTTAAAATAAAATGACACAGGATTGAAAATAAAGAAAAAAGTAAAAATACATCAGAAATAAAAATAAAGCAAGCTTAAAAATAATATATCAGTAAGTACCTTGTCAGTAAATATTAGCGTGTTCAGCTTAGATAATTTGAAGAGAGTTTAATAAAAGGAATTATCTACAAAGGATGAGTGGGTTTTAGGAAAACCAACACCACTCATTATAGCAAGAATTACCACGTCCAGCCTAGGTCTGCATGGGTAAAGGGAAGTTACTCTCTTGAACCCAGAGGTTTCAGCTGTGACCTTTAGTGAAAACTTACAGTCACATGGTAATTCCACAAAGAAGGAGTCTTTTGAATAGGTGTCCCAATTTCATTCTCCTTCCTCCCTGGAATGTCCTGCCACTGCTACCCCTTAACCTAACCCAACTAGCGGCCAGGGGAAAGGGCATCTCTTGATATGTGTGGTCCATACAAATCAGCATCTAAAGGCAGAGCAGAACAGAAAAGGGTGCAAAGTGGATCAAGGAAGGAAGCATGAGATTTCCAGCACAAATAGTCATAAAAGATAAGTAGAATTCAACTTAAAACCAGGAAATGAGGGAAAGCAAGGCTGGATATTTTATAAGGTTAAAATTTCAAAGATGCACAGCAGGAGCTTTTATGTACCAATAGATGTATCACCAAAATATATAAAGTAAAAAACATCAACAATATAAGAGTAATTTGATGAAACTCGATTATGGAGTGACAAAGCTTAAAATCTGACATGACCAGAACTAAATGAATAATTAACAAATGTACTTGGTGAACTTATACAGAGAGCTTTGTACCTAACTGAACACACATTTTTTTCCTAAAGAACTCAGTAAAAAAGTAATCATGCACTAAAAAAAACAAAATAAGTCTTGGTAAATACCAAAAGAGAACATTTATAGAACACATTTTCTTACCGGAATTCAATAACTAGAATTTACTAAGCACTAATTTTGCATTCTAATTTAATTCACATACTACTATAAGGGAGATATTATCTTCATTTCCACAATAAAGGAATTCTAAAACTGAAGAAAAAACAGACTGAATTTTGAAATGCTGCGGAGGTAGTAAATAAAATAAAATATCAGCTCTTTCTATCTGACAGCAGAATGAAATCATAACGATAATGATGAAGGAAAAAAAGATAACACCAGAAGATACAGATTTTACATGTGTGTGTGTGTGTGTTCACTCCAGAAAAATGAAGCAGAACAGAAGGGAGAATTAAAAAAAGGAATTTCTCTTAAGATTCGATTGTTGAAACTGAAAGAGCCCACTTGGTACCAGGTAAAATGAAAGGAGAAACATGACTAAACATATCTTGTGAAAATGTTCTATTTCAAAGGTTATTAACCTTGTTAAACCCAAGTCTGAAGCTATAAAAACCTAATAACTGTAAAGACATCTAACATTTAAACAGTTGAGAAAGTTTTCAACTGAAAAGAAAACTTTAAAGTTCCCTTCTACCCACCCTCTGGGTACTTCCTCTCCTGGGCAAACTCACTCATGCATAGAGACAGTGGCTTTTTTGAGGTCCCCTGTCAATTACTTTAAAGCCCTGCCCTCTCAGAGAAATAGATAGAATCACTTGTGGTCTATAATAATCTTCTTCTCTATATTTATTAGGTATCTTTCAAAATTCATTGGTATTGCAATTGATGACAACTATCCTCTGAATTTTGTTTAAAAACAAATTACAGGACCATGATCCTGTTTATGTTTTAAAAATATCCTGTGTGTGTGTGTGTGTGTAAATAAACACAATGAAACTGGAAGGACACAAACACATGGTTAAGAGTGGTCACCTGAAAGATATTCAAAACTCCCTGAAGATCCAAACTATTGAGTTGAATATTCCCAGCCTCATCCAGGACAATAGACATAGATCCCCAGGCTCAGCAATCAGCAACACCATTATACTTAAGTGAAAAATAGTCTAAAAATACAAGCACCTGTATTCAAGCCTGGGGAACTTTGCCTGAGGCTATTGAGCTGCTTAGATCAATTAGGTGGAAAACATTTAAAAGATTGCCACATTCTCCAACCATGTTTCTTAGCTGAAGTTCACTGTACTAGCTTCAGTGATACATAACTGTCTCTAATATTTCAAAAATTTTGTTGCAACATTTTTGCCATGTCCATACATTTGTGGTTCAATCAGCAGTAACAACTGTTCTGATTCCCTGTGGTTCCTTAGCCCACTGAGCTGAGAGTTGTTATTTCTAAGTTCCTGCCGTTCACATAGCTATCTAGAAAGTGATACAGGTAAACAATCACATCGTATTCACTTTGAACCCATTCATAAAAACAGCATTTTACTGCTACATTTTGTTTTTACTCTTGTAAAAAAAAAGGACTTTTACAATTTTGTTGTTTTTTTTTTTTTTATTTTGCTATCAATGCATTTACTTGTATTGAATGTCTCTCTCACTGTTCTATAAGTTCCTTGAAGATAAGGATCAAATGTTATTCACTGCTCTACCCTTGGTACCTAGCATCTACCTACCTATGTCTGGCATGGAAAAATAGAAAAATATTTTATGGGTGAATGGAATGACGTACAGGTGAATGGATGAGTAAATGAATGGATAGATGGTTGGATGACTATATTGACTTAAAACTTTCACCTTAATTTCATCAGAAAGAACCTTCTGTATAGAATATCTAGAAAGGTAGTTAGTATCTAATCCTTGCTAATCATTAAGCATTGTCCTGACTTTACTGTGTTGATATATTATGAGAACATAGTTTTTAAATCTCTCCACCCACCCCACCCCAATAAAGGTGATCTCGTTTTTTAAAAATACAGTACATTTCCATCGTTCTGGTCAACCATTTTCATTGGTTGTTACAATTACACTTTCTTCAAATTATCAAAGATTATTTATTGATCTTTTCTAACAAAAGTCACCAAAGAATACTAAAACTCCTCTGACGAACATTTCCTTTAAGAGATAGGACTTAACATAATGTATCTTCATTTGGGCAACTCCAGATCGACAACCTCTGTAAAGTGATAAAGAAAATCCTCCTTGAAAGCCAGTCACTCTCAAGAGGGCTTTACTAGAAAACTAAAATCCTTTTTACTTAATTTCTGTATAATCAGCCCAGGGGCAGGTTAATCAGCCTATGACGGCTGTTACTCAATGAATTAAACCAAAATGACATTAGTGGACAAAACTGAGGAAGTAAACCATGTATGTCCCTGAATGGAACAGATTATTTTTATGTGTTCTCAATCTTAGCAAAGGAGAGGTGACAGAGGGGCAATTACATTAAAATTTTCACATAAAAAAAATTCACTGGCTACTTTCCTGTTTTCTTTTGGTCAAGTGGTTTTAAACTGCCATTGAAAATCATTAAAGGAATAATAAGAAGAAAAATCTGAATTTAAACTCAGATCCGTGAAATTAGGCTCACTGTCTATTGAGACTACCCTACACCTGTTACATTTTGCCACTGGAACGGGATAAGCATTGTAACTAAATGGATTATGCTGCATTTTACTAGAAACAAATTACCCAATACTACCATTTGTGAGTTAAGATTTCTTGTAAGAAAATAGTGCCGGAAAAAAAGAGGGATTATTTCATATCTTTGAAGGGTGTTTTATCACACTGTGCAATTGTGTGCAATTTAACACCTAAACTGCTTAAAGTGCAAATGATATCAACTAGTCCACCCTAAGGGTCTGGTAATAGTCCTGCGTTTGTGCTGCTAGAGCTGGTTTTGTCAGCACTTCCATTATAAGCCCCGTCTTTCAGAATTTTTTCCACTCAACCATGAAAATTTACTGTAGTTTGCAACTTGGCATAGCAGGTTTTAGCTTAACAGCTCCTATTTTTCTTTCAGCTATTTTGTCCCAAAAGAAGTCAGCTGGCCATCTCTTTGGCTTGTAAAGAAAAGAAAAAACTTATGCTAAAAATTATCAAAAATAAATTTCAAATTCATTAAGAGGTTTTCAAATTAATTCATTAAGTGTTTTAACTAACCTCATTGGTACTAAGGTAGTTTTCCCTACAGTCCCATTTCCACAAGAGGTTCCTAAAATATTCGCAGAACAATAATCATTTCTTTTCAAAGTAACTCCTGGCCTGGCAGGTTTTCCCCAGTTCATGTACACTGGGACTATAGTGGAGAAACAAGAAAAGATTTCACATATGGCCACATAAATCTCAAAAAGGTTGTTACAGATAGGGGTAGAAGACATTGTAATTTCATATAGTTAGCTGCTTCCTGGAACCAAATATACCCACAAAAGAAAGCACTTAGAGCCTTAGGCTATTGAAACTAAGTTGTCTAGGTGTAGCTGTTTCAACTTTTGTCACTTCACTCACTCCCCTTGTGGGTAAAGGCCATTCTCTCCAGTGCCTTTCTGGAGGAATACTCTCTGCTTCTCACAATAAAAAAATGTTTTCATACACAATTTCTAAATTTCGTGGAGAGAAATATATGTTTTTTGTTGTTTTATTGACAGCCCTAAACATAACTACGAATGCGTTAGTTCAACACTGGCTGCAGATGAAGAACTACCCTTTATTCCTTGGTGTGATCAGCGTCACCTCCCTTCACATCTCCTCAAGATCTTCTTTCCTTTTATTATGCTGTTACATAACTGTTCCAAAGCCTCTTTCTTTTCTGACTTCTTCCTACAAATTTATTAAAACAAACTTCATCTTGAAAAAATTTTAAATCTCTCCCTCGATCATCTGTAATCTTAAGGAAAATGTTCTACTTGCTTCAAATACTACACACAAATGTATGTACACATTTAATCCACCCAGAATTTTTATTTAAATGTGCCATAAAGCAGGAATCAAGGTTCATTTTATTCCAAACGGTTCCAACTTCCAAATTCTTCCCATACCATTTATCGAAAAAGCCTTAGTTTACCTACAGATTTAAAATTCTATTTACCAGTTTATTTAGATCGATCTAAATGCTTTCAGTAAATTTTCAAGTCATATACATATATATATTATGTATATGTATACATAGAAATGTATATATTATATCATTATTACATAATTTATTCTTATGCATTTCATACAGTTTGATGCAAGGGTGATTGGAATCTTTGCTTACACTTTATTTTTTAGCTAGTTTTCACTGTTATAAATGAAAAAAAGTCTATTGAGTTTAGTATATTCATTTTGTATCCTTCACATTTATAAAACTTGCTTTTGTAGAGTGTCACATATGTTAAGTATGTTTCATATCTTTCATATCAATGAAAAATTTAGTACATTTTATTTTCTCCTGATAATTATTCTACTTTGTTTTAATCTTACATTAGCTGGAATCTCCACAAATGTTAAATAATAATGAATATTCAGTCTTGATATAGACTAAAAAAAGGTAGCGAGTATTTAAGCATTTAATACGATTTTATATGTTTGATGTTTCTGGTAAATATAACATTTAGGGAGTTTTTATTATTGTATTATGCATATAAAAAAGTGAATGAAGGGAGTGCCCTCCGCAGTCCCCCGGATCTGTCTCTTGCTTTAACCGTGTTTGGCCGGAACAGACCCAAGAACACCCCTACTTCTAGCCTTCGATCACCCTCCAACCTTTTTTCCATTTGCAACCTTTGGAACCTTCTCAGCTATCCTTGGCCTGCGAGACCAGCCATCACCGTGTTTTGAGCTTAATTCCTTATATTGCCCAACAACTATGAGCTCTCAAATCCAACAGAATTATTCCACCCAGGTGGAGGCCACCGTCAACCACCTGGGCAATCCACATTGGCGGGCCTCCCACACCTACCTCTCTCTGGGCTCCTATTTCGAGCCATGATGTGGCTCTGGAAGGCGCGGGTCACTCCTTCCGCGAATTGGCCGAGGAGAAACGCAGGGGCGCCCGGCGTTGTTGAAGGTGCAAAACCAGCACGGTGACCGCGGCCTTTCCCAGGACCTGCAGAAGCCTTCTCAAGGTGAGCGGGGTAAAACTCGGCATGTCATGGAAGCCGCCATGGTCAGGAGAAGAACCTGAACAAGGCCCTTTTGGATCTTCAAGGCCTGGTTCCTGCCCCCGCAGCCCCCATCTTTGTGACTTCCTAGGTGAGGAGGTGAAACTCATCAAGAAGATGGGCAAGCACCTGACTAACCTCCGCAGGCTGGGCTGGGCTGGGCGAGTATCTCTCCGTAAGGCTCACCCTCAAGCAGCACTAAGAGCCTTTGGAGCCCAGAGGCTTTTGAGAGGCCCCTCTGCTTCCCCCTGGTGTTGGCCTTGGGCCTGAGCCTCTCCTTGCAACCAATAGGCAGCCTTCTTACCCTCCTGGAGCCCTCTCCCATTCCTTGGACCAAATTGAAACAATAAAGCTTTTTGCGCAAAAAAGGCGGGGAGGGGAGGGAAGGGGAGGAGAAAAGAGGGGAGGGGAGGGGAGGGGAGGAGAGGAAGAGAGAAAAAGGGAAGGAAGGAAGGAAGGAAGGAAGGAAGGAAGGAAGGAAGGAAGGAAGGAAGGAAGGAAGGAAGGACAAATAAGGAAGAAAAATAAAGAAAAGAAATGAATTAAGAATAACTGAATTTTGTCAAGTACTTTTTGGGATCATATTATAGAATCACATGGGTTTTTATTTTTTTGCCATCAGTTTATTGATAATTATGATAGCTTATACTTATGTAGTTCTTACTGTGAGCACAGCATAATTAGACATTTTATATTTATGGACTCACTGAGGTATGTCATATCATTACCCCCAACTTTAAAACGAGGAAGCTGATACATATAGAGATCACACAGCTTTGAGTGGACTATTCAGGTTTCATACCCAGCCATCAAGAATCACCATAACTTATTTTTCTCTTATGCTGATCTATTTTCTATAATTGAGCAATCTTTTAATTCCCTTAATTTTTTAATAAAGCATATTTTTTATTATGCATTATTAATAAAATAAATAACTTATAATATAGAACAGAATATAATTGTATATTTTACATTATTTTACATTGTTAATTCTATATGAACAAATGAGATTGGTCTAAATTTTGTGTAAAGAGTAAAGGTATGAAATTTTACTATTAGTGATTTGTCACTTTCTCTAAAATGAATTGGGAAGCTCTCCATCTTTTTCTATGCTCAGAAATAGTTTAAACAACATAGGATATACTTGTTCTTTGGAAGTTAAATATAATGTACATAAAAATGATTTTGCCCTACAGCCTTATTTAATGGTATATCTTTGACCACATTAATAATTTTGTCCAAAGTTTTTGTTCTGTTGTAATTTATTAACAAGTGCTTATATTTTTAATAACACTACTAATATATTTATCACAATTATGTCCATTTTTTCATTTATAACATAAATTTCCTTGCCCTCTTTTTCATTCGTGCCAGAGATTTATGCATTTTATTCAACTGCTTGAGGTAAAAATTTTGGTTTTATTCATCAGTTCTGCTTTTTTAAAATTGTACTGCTTAACCTTTTATCTTTTTCTTTATTGAGGTAAGAAAACTTAACATGAGAGCAACACTTTTGATAAATTTTTAAGTGCACAATACATTATTGCTAACTGTAGGCACAATGTTATACAGCTGGTGACTAGAACTTACTCTTCATTATCTACATTTATGGGCTTTTCCTCTTGTTATTTTTTTTAATCTTTTTTTATTTGTTCAATGCTTATTTCATAATAAATCATAGAAGATCTTAACTACAGCCTGCACTACGGTCATATGTTTTGATCTATTCACATTTATATTACCAAATTGCAAAACAGTTGCTTCAGGTTTAATAGGCTTATTAGTCCAGGTGTTATTTAGAATATTATTTAGAATAGCTTTTTTTCTCAAATGCCTAATTTTTTTTGTATCTTTTATTCTTGATTTCTTGTTTTACTTAATCATATATAGCAAATATTCTGTAAAATTCACATTTTAGGAATTATAATTTAAGCTTTATTTGTAACCTTTCTGATGAAGGTTTCTTTTTCTCTCACAAATGTTTTGTGAAAAGAAAACCTCTGTATCTTAACAGAGAATACATATTCTTTCTCACACTCTTTCTCTCTCTCTCTCTCTCTCTCTCATTTTTTTTGATGTGTGTATGTGTTTCTTTGTGGATATAATTAAGACTTATTTTAATTAAATCATTTATATAATTCATATGTTTTGTCTCATTTATCTGTTAAATTCTAAGGTAATACATTAAAATCTTCCATTATGATTATGGTATTACCAATTCTCTTTTTATTTCTAATAAATTGTAGTTATACTCCTCCTTGATTGGAAGATAAAGGTTAGTGTTATTATATTCTTCATTTAGTTTAATTTTACTCTTATGTAGATAAATCAGATAAGGATTTAAATGTATTTCTTTAAAAAATGAAGGTGACCGCTTGAAAAATAGACTGCATAGAACTTTCAAATACCTGAAAAAGAAGGAATTCAAAACACATCTTTATTATCTTAGCAAAAGCAAAAATAGGACTAGAGGAAAGTATAGGGAAGAATAAAGTAATACTGAAAGAATAGCAGAGAAACATTATAAAACAGTAACAAAAAAATTGTAGGAATAAAAATATTCAGTTACCCAGAATAATATGAATTAATTCATTCTATATTCAAAAATAAAGATTGTTGAATTAAGTTTAAAAAACACAATGGAGGATTTTTCTGTACATAAGAGAACCTAGAAGGAAATGGCAAAAAGGATGTCAAGCTGTGTTGCTTATCAACCTTTACATCTGCAGTGTCTGTCACATTTAGCCTGTCCCCACCAAAACTGTCTTATAGTCATTTCCCTTTATTCTGACTTTGACACTTAGGTGGGCTCTGTACTTCCAAATTTGCTGCCTCCCATCCATTCCTCCACATTATAGCTTGAGTAATCTTTCTAAAATCAACTCTGAGTTCCCCTCAGGTCACTGTCTGTTTCTCCCCCCAAGTCTTTAGATCCATCACCCAATACTGCCCTGTACATATTTTCCTTTAGCTATACCAAATCAGAGTTCTTAAAGTGCTCTAAATGAGCTATATACTATATTGTGTCTCCAAGTTTTATTACTCATTAAAATTTCATGAAAGCAGAGATTGTGTCTATGTATATTTTCAATAAGCATGTGTTCAGTGAACGATAAAAATATGCAAGTGAATGAACAAAGAGAAAGGGAATCAGTAAATGAACAAATGAATTCTATGTCCTCTTTTTGGAGTTTCATCCCCATAAGCCTATCCAACTCCTACACTCATTTTTCAAGGCTTCTCTGAGAAGCTTATGACAGTGTATGATATGAAAACTTTTATGTAACAGTGAAGATATAACAACTTCTTTTATCAAGAATTCTACATTAACTAAAAGTAATGTTTGATGTCTTACCTAAAAATATCCTTTTATCAAATGACCTTGGATTCATGTTTATTTCTTTCTCTGCTTTTAATTCCTTCCTATGATTTATCCAATGATCTCAGTTCTTTCCTTCATTTTTTACTCAATTCAGAAATTTTCTTTTCCTCAGTGACAAGTGTTTCTCTTGTCTTCTAATAAGAAGTCAAGAGTTCAGCTTTCCAAGGCTCTCGATAATGACTTAGAATCCCAGGAGATGACTCACAGAGAGAAAAGAGATCAGCCTACTCACCTTCACCTACGCTTTCCCTGAACTGACTCATATCTAGGAGAGAATGGCGCATACACGGAGAAGAAGGGCAGGAACAAACTCTCTTGGCCTCAGTTTCTTTACATGTAAAATGAGGGGCTCAGTTAAAATCATCCTGAAAACAGCTGTCATATGATCCTATAGGTGCATACTTTGTATTGGTTCATCACAATTCTGTGCTAAATATCAAAAAATTTGACAGTTCTTCCCTTTACATAACTCTTTTGGCCATACCTTCTTAGTAGGTCTTTGGAAGAGAGGGGCCTAGTTTTAAGGAAAACTGAATATTGAAACTGGTGTAATGAATGAAGTCTTCAGACTGTCACTTAGGACCCATGTGATTATACAAGGAAGGAGGGCCTAAGACATACTAAGACCTAACCGATCTGTATATACTCTTTCCTGAACAAAATAATTTTATGTCTCTCAGCTGTAGTCAAAAATGTGACCAGTTTCCAATCGGGTTAATTTGTTGTTCTTGATCTTGAAATAGCTCAATGTTGTGGTGTGCCATGATTAATTGTGAGCTGTGTCTCAAGTAATATATTACTAATGATGACCTACTAAATTTTGCATATAATTACCTTTTAAATAAAGTAGAACAAACTCAAAGAAAGTTACTCCTGTCTATAATATCACTCTCACTAAATTATAGTCCAGTCTTTCCTGGAATTAGAAAGAACATGTAAAAAAGTGAGTATGGTTTCTACATGTATACATCATCCCATATATCTGTTACAGAAAAGATATTGTTTAGGACTAATGCATTAAAAATTAGTTCAATCAACAAACAACCATTGATATGAGAATGTATGTTTGGTAAATGGATAGAGGGAAATGATCCAGGCCAGGAAGGGTTCTGAAATAAGAAACAAGTGCTTTGGTGTGTCTAAATACGCAAAGTAAGGAATCTTAGAGGGAGGCTTTCTTCTGTTCTGTAAATTAATTTATTATTCAACTCTTTATCAACCAAATGCTCTTCAGACAGTCTAATCTATGATTTACTGCAGTGTTTCTCAATCACAACTACATATTCATACCACCTAGGAAAACTTTCAAAAACTACTATGCCTAGGCCTCCACCTCTAGAGATCCTATTTAAATTGGTTTCCCATTAATTTGGTGGTTCTCGAAGTTAGCATGCTTCAAAAGCATTTGGATGGCTTATTAAAATACATATTTCCAAGTACCACCTCTGAGATTCCTGATTAGTGGTCAGGGGTGGAGTCTGAAAATTTATGTTCATAAGTATTGCTGATACTGCTCGTCTGTGAATCACATTTTGAATCACTGTGCCACAAAAAGTACCAGATGATCATAACACCTTGGAAACCTATTAATAACACAGCTTCCCAGATAAGTCTCATGAAGATTTTGATTAAGAATGTTTTTGGCATGAGATCGGGGAATTTTTGTTTTAATAGTTATCCTCAATGACTCTTCTCATCAGGCAAGGTTGGAGATCCCTACCCCCAGAGACCTCTGGCAAAAAGTGGAGGATAGTGGGGATGATGTCTCAGTTTTTTGCATAGTACTGCTTCATGGCCTGAAGCCATGTGGCAAGTTATCTTGTGTTATTATTCTGTTTCCATATGGCAAGTATCAGGACAGATCTTGTTCCATAAGAATCTGCTCTCCCTGGCCTCTCCCTGCGTGGCTCTCTAACCACATTGGCTTCCCGTCATGCCTGGGTCTTCTCTATTTTGGCCCAGCCTGCCTGACTCAACTAATTCCTCTAAAACCAGCCTTACTTTTCTTTTTCTTTTTCATCACATTCTCTCATGGATGTTTTATATCATCATCACTGTTTTCTCATCACAGATTTTCCTTTGATGAAAGGACTCTGACTTTTATCCACATTACTTTATGAAGTAAACTCTAAAACAGTTTTATTTTTATATTTGAGATATATAACTCTTAGAATACTCTTTGACACATTGGCAATATTAAATTGTTTGCATCATAAATGCACCCCTATGTTTACTGCAGCACAATTTATAATAATAGCCAAGATATGAGAGAAAGCCATCTAAGTGCCCATCACTAGATGATTGGAGAAAGAAGTAGTAAATATATATGATAGACTATTACTCAGCCATAAAAAAAAAAAAATCTTGCCATTCGTAATGACATGGATATACCTAAAGGGTATTATGCCAAGTGAAATAAGTCAGACAAAGAAAGGCAAATGCCATATGATTTGACTTACATGTGCAACCTGAAGAATAAAATAAATGAACAAATAAAAGGGAAACAGACCCATAGATACAGAGAACAATTGATTGCCAGATTGGAGGGCATTTGAGGGGCTGGGTGAAAAAGGTGAAGGGATTAAAAAATACAAAACAATCATGGGGGTGTGAAGTAAAGCATATAGTCAATAATATTGTAATAACTATATACAGTACCAGATGGGTACTAGAATTATCAGGGAAATCACTTTATAAATTATATAAATGTCTAACCACTATGCTATACACCTGAATCTAATATAATATTAAATGTTAACTCTAATCAAAAAATAAATACTAAAAAATAAATTAATTTTAAAAATTATATGTATTTTTATATTACTTAAATATGCATAAATACAAATTTAAACTTTATATAACATTTATCAATTATGATAATATAACCATAATATTATAAATTAAATATAAACTGGAAAACCAATAAATTAGGAGTGAATAATGTAAATATAATATATGAGATAATACATTCATTTCAGAGAATATTTAGTTGTTTACTGGTAACATAGCATAATATATACTTCTATATCTAATATGATTCTCTATTTTAATATCAATAACACCTATGCCTATCTGTATAACCCAGTTTTTAAAAATATGAATAACATTAAGTCTTTGAATTCTGGTTCATGATAATCAGACCTCATACTTAATTTAAGCTCTTTGAGGGAGCAATCTTAAAATGTCAATTTTAATTAAATGTCCTTTGAGAAGTCTCTAAATTTGTCTTCTTTGCTTAAAGATAAATTTAGTACTGCTATATTATTGGAATCCATGTTAAATGCCTATGTAAACCAATTAGTGCCACAAGAAGAAAAAGAAAAGTTCTTTATTAAGGTGTTTAGCTTTAGTATTACTGTTAATGAGTGGTGTGAATAAAGACAGAACCCACACCACATAGCTCATGAAGTGAATATGGGATGCCCTGCTACTGCCCTACTTCTGAACTCAGGTGCCTATACTCTGAAGTGCATGTCTCACTATCACACCCCTCAGCACTTCCACATTAGGTACCATGAAACCACCCAGTACAGCATACACTGATGGAGATGACACCTGTCTTTAACTTCCTAAAAAGTGTTTATTTGGGATGAATAATGAACACTGTTCATGTAGCAAGTGAATATTTAATAATATGTTTATATTATTTTTAGATTTTCAACAAAAATGAAAACATAGAGTTCAAAAAATTTTTTTTATGGTGAACTTATATACTCAAAGTTATATCTATGAATCCCAGGAGTTCCCAGCAGGAAGTTTAAGAAAATTACTTTAGAATAATGGTTCTTATTGAGGTGGAGGAAAGAGTTACTTGGCTACCTAGGGCAGTGGATCTGATTAACTTGAAATATTTCTAAACTACTCATGGCCTACTGTGAGATTCTGACATAAGATAATGCTTTTGATAATTTCCTGCCATGACAATTCATTGTTGCTGATGGAAGTAGTTACAGATCATATATTACAAAGAAAAAAGGAAGTTTAAGAATAACTATGTTCAAAAATCACCAAAGATGTATTTAACATCAAAATCAGATGCTTTTTCTTAGTTGTAATCCTATCTCTCAGAGTCATGTGATGTTTACTATCTTTCCAATAATTCTTAAAAACGTATTTCATTACCTATACTTATACTTATTTGACTACATCTAATCTTTTTTTTTTCACTGACTCCTCTTCATCTTCCTTGCTCTTAAATCTATGTGTCCTGCAAAGTTAGTTTCTGTTTCTAGACTTTTATTCTTAGCAACCATTCCCACTTCCATAAAATACTCAGGAGATTGCTTTTAATATCTCAAATTATTATAGACAAGGAATAAAGAAGATTGAGGATTAAGTAAATGAGTATATTGAATATAGATTTAAATAATCCCACTTCTCATCACTGTACTGTAATTATAAAAACAAGTCAACCTTTTCAAAAGATAGCCAAACACTAGAAAAATAAATTCAAATTATAACCAAAAATTTCAATTTACGCCTAACTCAACACATAAAAAGGTCTATGAAGGGCAAATTGCACAGACCAATCATTTTTAGAATGTAGGCCCTGATTAGTTCAATTTAGAACTGAAAGTACTTTAAAGTCATATTTAATTTTTATAAAAATTCTACCAATAGGTTAGTCAGATAAAAGTATCTGGGCAAAGAACTTCCGGTTTCAAATAGGTGCTTAATAAATAGGATTTGATATCTGGACCAGAGTTTAAACCCCCAAAATAATGACCCTATTTGGATAGAGATGAAGTCAAGAATAGACAGACAAGGTCTTTTCTCAGAAGACTATCTGGCCTGATCATGAAGACTTTACACTAAATAGAGATGGTAAAAAGACAAAAATTATAAATAAAAAAATATCCACACACACACAAAAAACCCTTGATGTGTCAGTTTCATTGGAGGAATTTAAGAATATATATTAGGTATGTTTATATACAGAAACATAAGAAAGTGCTCTGTAATTCATAAGACATAACACTAGAGAAGAGATCCATGATACCTCTATATTCATATAATCTTTGCATTCTAGTCTTGGCTATTTCACAGACTGACTCTCTGGATTTTAGTTTCCTTAATAAAGTTTTTGAGTTAGATCAGATTATTAATTCTGCTGCAATGATAATTTAATCCCTACATTAGCCTAACAGCAAATGTCAAATCTTGCACACACCCACTACCGGTCTGCAAGGGTTCTGGTCCACTTAGTAAGCCACCTAACTGATAGAGGCCTTGTTATGTTGAGACACCACCATTTCAGAACCAGGTTGCATGGGCACCACTGTAGAGGAAGGTACTGATGAAGAGGACATATAGCTTTCAAATACCACAGTCGATTATCAGAACTATTATTTCCACCACAGCCAATTCGTCAGAACTACTCTCCTGGTCCCAACAATTTCAAAGGTATCTGAGAAATATAAAAGAGCACATATAATACTTTGTGATCATTTCTATCTCTGCCATGATCTCGAATTTCTCAACAGGAGTCCTAAAAATCTATGGTTCTCTAATTATAAAGGCTGGTATTATTGATGACCTTCTTCTTATCGGGCAATTTACATATGTTAAAACTTACTGCCTATAATATTAAAACTTACTACTTAAACCTGTATAACTTACAACATTATCTCAGTTTTATGGATGAAAAACAGATTTGGAGAAAACCATTTTCCTAGTAAATATTAGAGTTGAGTTCTAAATCCATACCCGTTGAACTTGAATAAAGAGTTGAGATTGTTTTCCCATGCCTCACTGTCTTGCCTGAGTGGAGTATAATGAAAATGGCTTTTGAAAGTAGGAAAAAAAATCTGAAATTTGTTTTAATTATATTAAAATGCTAAAAGGAAATGGTATGTTTATCTGTAATAAGACTGCAGGTTATCTAAAACATCACATTTCTTTACTTTTTATTGAAATTAGATTATCCAATGCTTATTAAATACTCTTATAGCCTGTTGCTGGTCTTCGATAAATAAATAAAAAATTATAGGATATTAGATCAAAGGGGTAAAAATTACAGGGATCCTTCACAATATAAGTTGGATGTTATTGGGATAGACTAGCGGTCCCCAACCTTTTTGGCACCAGGGACCGGTGCTCCTATGAGAATCTAATGCCTGATGATCTGAGGTGGAGCTGAAGTGATGATGCTAGCTCTGGGGAGTGTCTGCAAATAGAGATGAAGCTATGCTTGCCCACTGCTCACCTCCTGTTATGCATTCCGATTCCTAACAGGCCACTGCCTGGAGATTGGGGATCCCTGAACTAGATGATAATGAAGAGATTTATAGCTGTAGGATTCCCAGATTACATTGTATACATTGTTGTTCCCATTTTTGCAATTTCTTTGTTCTTGCCAATTGAACATATACATATCATCACATTCGCTCTCCTGATGTTTTGTTTACATGGCACCAACTCTGCAGTTATTTGGAAACCCCAGGTGATTGAATGAAGTTCTCCCTCTGTATTTAAAGGTTTGACATCAATTAATGCAACAAGAAAGTCATTAATTTAATTAATAATCACTGAAAATTCTCCCTTGCCTCGCCACTTCTAAATTTATCCTCAATTAAAGAGATTCTTTCATTTATTTATTTAGCGATATTCGTTGAGTACCAACTGTATGCTTAGCGCCATGCTGGGCTGGGATTAAAGAGAAGAGTACGTCAAAGGCTTTGCTCTTAACAAGCTCAAGACATTAGAAGTAAAAATATTTTAACAATTGTTTCGGTTTATTTTTTACCCCTCAACTGGGCCCCCAAACCCTCTATTTCTAGCAATTTACCTATTTCCTGATGAAACTAAGCTTTTCATTATTTTATTAAGGCATTTGTACTTGTATTGTCGAAATGGCACCTGTTTTCAAAATACTTAGGAATATTAAATAGCTTGTTTTTCAGCACAAAAGATAAAATTATGTTTTAAAAATGTAATTACCTTTTATCAGTTGTTATAATAAGATTTATTTTACATATTTGTTTTGCAATAATATATAAACAAATGTTATAAACAAAATATGAGTGTATTTTTTATTTTTAGCTGATACAGTATTTTCAGGATCTCAGTATTTTGGAGAAATGTGTTATTGACATCTAACACTTAAGAGTATATAGTATTTTCATTTGATAGAAACATCTGAAAAAAGAAGAGCCAATTTCCTAGAGCAGAATATAAAATAAAAAATGGAAAGACTTTCTTTGTCTCTCTTTAAATTTTTATTAATTATTCTTAGTTTGCTTTTGGGAGTTGGAAATGTTTTTTAGTGTTTTTCGAATATAGAAAAATTTACTGAGTTAATACATAAATGCCCTCTTGTGACAGTCTCCAAAAATGCAACTGCCTTTTTTCCTATTTGCTTTACTTTGTTTTTATTTTTTTTTTCTAAAATAATTTAACATATCCAGGCTATAATTGTTTCAATTAAAAACATCAGTTTTATATTTTACCTAAACAAATTAAGTTATTTTTTTTAATAAGCTATGTGATGTTTTCAAATTTAGGCAGAAAAACTTCTGACAGTACTATTCCCTAGTAGGGTAATTATTGAAAAGCCCTAGGAAACATTCTAATTCTACCATCACCTTATTCCATTTTGATATGCATGGTGAGGGAATTCTAGATGTTGTGAAAAGATCCTTTTTTCAACTTTTTCTGGAGAACTTCTAGGGTTATGTATTGCACATTTCACAATGTGGTAGCTAAAAGATTAAATAAATTCATTGAATCAGCTTAGTCTATTCTTTCATAAATTATAAATAATGTTTAACTAATTATGTCATTTATATTTATTAGTCATCTCGGAGTTCATAGAAGAAAAGTTACTGTTCACATTTTAAAATAAAATAATTATTAAAGCAGTTAAGTGACTTGCCCAGAGATAAGAGTGAGTGTATCACTGTAAGACATGTAAGCCAACACGGGGCCTTTCAAAAGACAGCAAAAGCTTTTCAGAGAGAAAGTGATGTGTATTTTTAAAAATTCATTTATTAAATTTTGTTTTAGGCTAACTTTAGTTTCAAAATACAGAAAGAATGATGAAAAGTGTTTTCTTTCCAAGATTCAGTCTATAACAGCTTTCAATAAAGATATAAATTAAGAAATTATTTAAGAAAATGATATAACAAAATTTTGGTATGAACAAAACCAACATTTGGATGAGTTACTTAATTTTTTAAATCAGTTTCTTTTTCTGAAAAAATGGGAATAATAATAACCTACATTATAAGGTTTTTAGTGAGATTTATATGAGATCACGTATACATAAATTTCTTTGCCCTTAATTGAGACTTAAAAATTATAGTCTTTGATATTAGAAAAAAGCTTAAATTTGTGTTGTGGACTGGAAAAAAAAAACACAATTTAACTTTATTTTGTAGCTAAGATGGCCACGTATCAATAACTACTAATTCCTTATTCTTCAAATTTACGTTATAATTATATATGGCATGCTTAATGCTCATAGCAGATGAGATGATCAGAAAATTCAACAATGTGAATCCTATTGATACTTTGTTGTTAACTTAAATAGTTTGTTTAAATTAAATTATCTCTATAGTAAAAGCTTTACCAGTTTTTTTTTTTTCTGAAGCTTATATAATCTTGAACTTACAAAGTCTTACTACCTTCACCTGGGAAAGAGAAGGGTATAGAGAATACAAGTCAGTGACCTATGGTGAAATTCAGAGGCATCCTGGACAAAGGAATGTCAGAGGAAAAAGCAAAAAACAGAAATTCTTGTCATTCTTATCTCCAGGAGGGAAAACTTAGGAGTAAGAGAATACTGAATCCCCTATCATTTAGAAATGGAGAAATATATTCTGCTAACCATGGAATGTGATGTTCTATTTTGGAATTCTTGCAAATCATCATGTCCTTTAATTTTGCAGTCATGTATAAATTTCAAACCAGAGTGCAGGATGACGTGAGAAAATAATTGTCAGTTAGATTTGAAAAAGTCTCCTAGCTCAAGAATAGCCTTTGACATCCTACTTTTCTTCACCTCCCATATTCAATGTACAGCCATTCTTGTAAATTTTACTTCCAAAATATATTTTGAATTATTCCCCTCCTCTCCAATTTTCTCATTGCCATCTTAGCTGAAGATACTCTCATCTTTCATTTGGGTTACTTACTATAACTGCCTCCAAGAATCGGTATTTTGAATCTACTATGCTCCTGTTACCACCCCTTTTCCCCCCGCAACTCCAAAGACACACTTTGAATTATAGTTCAGGTGATCTTTTGAAACCACAAATAAAAAAACACATTCCTTTGAAATTTTTGACCATTTTCTATGACTCATAGGATAAAGTGCCCAACCCCAATGTTGTGTAAAGCCCTTGCCTGACCTTGCTTTTCTACTTCTTCAATCTTGTGTCTTAGCAAACTGGGTCACATCAGCCTTCGTCTAGTCCCTTAAATACATTAAATTCTTTCCTGTTTAGGGTTCTCCTGCACATTTTTCTTATACCACCTTTTGCCTTATTTGTGTCCACTTGCCCTCTGATCCCAGCTCAAATATCACTTCCATAGTAAAGTCTTGCTACTTCTAGAACAAGTATAGCATCTGTGTTCAAAAGTAACACACTCCTGGTTCATTTCCTCCAAACAACTTATCATAGTCTATACTTAACTTTAAGTTTATTTGATGATACAGTGATGAGTACTGGCCATTGGCCTCATTAGACTGTAAACTCCAAAAGGCTATGTCTATTTGCTTACCACTATAATTCCAGAGTCTGTAATGCTACTTGGCACACAGTTGGTGTTCAATAACTATTTGTCAAGTAAATGTAATTATTTGTTTTTCTTTCTACTTGAGAAATCATTCTGTTTTTAATCTTTGTTCAGGACATATATGTGTTCTATGCAATATTTTCAATCTTTTCCTCTTCTTTCCAATCTCAAACTGACTGCTATACTTGCCAGATAATTAAACTGTCTGAATCCACTGAGGCCACCTGTTGGCCCTTTTCCTCATGTATTTCTCTCCATCTTTTTCCTCATTAGAGGGGAATTAGGCCCTTGATGCATTCTTTTCAGCCCTTCTTCTCTCCAATTTTAAACTTACCTTTAGTCAACTCTTTTTTCACAAACATCCTTCTAAGTTCCCTATCTTTTTCTGCTCCAACTTTTGTTCAGTTATTCAGGAAAAGTTCTCCAAGTATTCTCATCTTTCCTACTTTCTATTTCTTTTATTTTCCTACTTCCTCCTCTAGCCAATTCCTTCTTCCTTCTCTTTCTCTCTCTCAACTTGTTCCTTTTCCTTCTTCATTATATTATACATGTAAAAAATATATTTAAATTTCAAGAACTCTACTTTCCAAATATTAGCTTTTAATTACTTGTAAAATAGTACTTTCTAAAATACCTTTGACTTACAAAACCCAGGTCGTATATATTTGTACCATTAGCATCTTGATAAAGCCTAAAATTCTAGAATTTTTTGGTAATACTATCCTCTGCATTTGTTTTAGGAATAAACTTAGATAAATAACTTTAGCAAATTTATATAATCTCAATGAATTACTCTGTTATTAAGTAATTATTGGCTTGAACATATATGGGATTATATTCAGTGACATAATTTATTGTGAGCTTAATAACAGGAAAAGAAAATAAACATTTAAAAAATGAAAGAAAAATAAGATTTAAAAAAATAATTTCAAAGTCAATTTATTTACTTCCTCATTCCAACCATATTGGACTTTATGTTAGAAGTCTATCATCATTAAAAACTTTTAAAATTAGTTATATCAAGGAATAATTTTGAATTATGAGCAATATTTAAATTCTAATTTTGAATAAATAATTTAATCTTTCTGGAATTGTGCATGAAGCTCAATAAGCTAGGTGTTCCATTGAGTGGAAACTTTCCTATGTAATTGGATTTTTTTAACAAGCGCATTGAAGAATACTGAGAAAAAAGTGTATATAAAAGAATTCCTAAATGTCAAACTTTATTTTATGAGAATTATTTGGTAGGAGTATTTATTACTTGCCTACTCTAGAATGAGATGTGTCATCCTGTATTGCTCAAAACCTTTAATTCATAATCCACTGGATATTATTTAAAATTTTATGGAGGCGGACAATTTACTAAATCAATTATGGCCAAAATTACTTATACATTTAGTACATGAAAATCAAGAAGGGAAATTACATTTTGCCTAGATTTAGCTTATAAAGATAATTATTTCCATAAATTTAATAAATATTTCAACACAAGGTGCAACATCATCTCTTCTAAGTAAGGACAAATTCACCTATCATAGGCTATCAGTTCACGTGTTCAAACATTTAATGAACTGTAACTTAGTACTATGAAGAATACACAGATGAAAAAGACAGAATTAGCACTCTCCTAGAGCATGAGTGAACCAAGAAGGAAAATGGTGATCTA
This sequence comes from Cynopterus sphinx, assembly GCA_030015415.1. Classification (NCBI taxonomy): domain Eukaryota; kingdom Metazoa; phylum Chordata; class Mammalia; order Chiroptera; family Pteropodidae; genus Cynopterus; species Cynopterus sphinx. The sequence goes on along the minus strand of CM057384.1, from coordinate 73,268,860 downwards.
TTTAGAAACAAACAAGTAAATGAAGAAAAAACATTGGTTATTTTATGAACATTAATCTCACACAAATCAGAGAAGCCATCTTTCAAGACCTTATGGGTAACTCTTTAGAGAAGCCATGGGGCTAGCATTCATTGTATACCAAGTCTAGAATAATTATTTATTGCCTTGATTGGTATCTTCATATTTTTTAAACTATCTTCAGCATGAATGTTTCAAAAAGTTGTGAAAATTATCAGTAAACTAGCCTTGAGAAGCCTTGAATAGAGTGGGATTTATAGAAAATTTATATTACCCATTATTAATTAACAAGTAAGAAAGTATTATCATGGTAAAAGTTCTACAAGTAGAATTTGTATATTAAAGAAAGAAAGGTCCAGTTTTGACACACGTGTCTTATTATATACTCTTGTTTATGAAATTATTCTTTGGTTTTATCAAAAATAAGGTGTAATTAATGGGGGTATACTTTCTGATAAAAGTATTTTATATATATTATATATGCCTAAATTTTATTTTCTATAGAAGAATTAAAATTGGATATTATGTGCTTCTCTTTACTACATTTTTTTCCTTACAAGAGTCTTTCTTTTTGAGGTGTAAGATTCTTTCTCTGTATTTGAGGAAAGAGCAAAACAAACAAACAAAAGAAAAGTCTTGCTGGACTGGTTAGACCATAAGATCTCATTAGCAAAAAGTCCAGTCTTCAGATATGATTATGCCTCTCCATACTTTACTGCTATGAAGCTGGACTGCTTATTAATTTGACTAAAAGTTAAAAAAAATAACGAACTCAAAAAAATGTATGGTCTATGATTGAACAATCTTAGCATCAACTTGGGGAAATTTTTATCTCCAACATGTTCTTTTTAAGTCAACTTAAAGAAATATATGAGATTACGATCTAGTACTCCAAAATTTTTAAATAAAAGCCTTTTAATATACTAATTGTATCATATGAGTGTAGGTCTCATGTGCTGTAATATGTTCTCCTATATTATATTAGTAAAGCTTAGAAAACAATATCCCAGGTCTAGATTCTTTAGAATACCCTAATCACTGGAATAGTTACAAATAATAGTCAGCAATCATTTCCATATTAATTATTGGAAAAATATAAAATAATACTATGCATGTCTTCTAAAATATTATACTATTTATATTCATTGTATATCTCCCTCACTAAATTAGAAAATATTATTCATATAGTAAATAAGAAAAACTTGACAAGGATCCAAATTTTCCCAGAAAACAACACAGCCCAAATCACATCGTTATCCTTACACCAACATATTTCTGTCTTTATGAAAGAATACCTGAGACTAATTTTTGCTGCATTCAACTATTTAAAGTTTATTATTTGTATCATATTACATACTTGTATTAAATAAATTATGACAATAACAAATTACATCTCTGGTTAAAATATCTTTTGATATCTATTAAAATTTGCATTCTTATACAACTATCTTATTATAATTTTACGATAAAATATGTAATGTATAAATTTCTCACACTTTAGGTAAATTATTATATAAATGTGCCACTCTACTTAATTCAGAAATAATAGATATTCAGACATCTATTTTAAATGTTTTATCTCTTAGGGAAATTGAGTTTTTACCACATGATTAATCTGGTTTCACCTGAAACTATTGACTAACTTTTTTGTTGAATCACATGCCTTTAAACAAAAGTGAGGATGAATATTGAAAATACATAAATGTAAAGATATTATTATTTAGTCCTTTTACAAAAATTGGCATCTTCATCTGTTCAAATCTTAAAATTCTAAAAGATTTGAAGTCATTTAATTCTGTCCCTCCTTCTCCACCACTTAGCAAATTCATATTAAATATAACTGTACTTAAATCTCATTCCATAAAATTTTAACTCCAAAAGCAAACTCTGACTAGCTAATGTTAAATTTTAAATATTTACTTTCAATACTCTTCAGTCAAAATACTTCACTAGTAAGTTTATGTATACCAAAAATTTAGTATATGACTAGGGGGTTGTTATGACTGCAAGTATGCTCATATATTTTCTTCATTTATTCAACAAGTATTGATAAAGCACTTATTATTTGACATGTATTATTTTAAAAATATTTTAATGTTGGAGTTTTCAATATATTTACAATGTGCCCCTTTGTAGTTAAAATACTCAAAAACATCTGCTTTCATCTGATATGCATTGATTGTTTTATATATTTCAAAATAGTGGTTATAACAAATATTATTTATGTATTAAAAGGCTATATTAGTTTATAATGTTGTGAATAAGCAATGATGAAGCAACATAATAATTTGATATTACCAGGGATGAACTCCTTACTCAAATACGTTAACAAATACATATATAAAGCTGACCTTTAGCATGGTTGTCATTCTGTACTACTCAATTCCTGTATAGAAATAAAATAAGCACAACTGAAGCTACCAGTGAGAAAAAGATAATAAACTTGAATACAGGGTATAATATAACTAAACATTTGATAAATCATTTTTTTCTGTAAATTTTTACTTTACCTGTTTTCATGTTCAGGTAGATATGATAGTTTTCTTTGTTCTTAATATTAAATGTGGACTTTGTGAATCCTTATGAGAAAATAATAAGAGAATTCACCATGGTAATATTAAATCTAAAATACATGGTTTTATCAAAAGAAAATAATACTATATTAAATTGTATGAAAATATATAAACATAAACATTTATATATATCTATTTTCCAGTTTATAATCTTATTTTTAATTCTCATATTAATTAATGCAATAATTATTTGAGAGGAAGGAGTAACAATGACTACTCAAATCAGAAGTATTTAAAATTTGAGGTGTTCTAAAGCACAAAATAACTTCTTATTTAACTGAAGTCATAATAATATGTATCATATTATTTATAGTAAGTAAGTCTAATCAGTGAAACTTATTATAAAGCTACCCATAATTTAGTGTACTTAAAGGATAAATGTGGTGCCATTTAACTGCTGACAAACCAGTTTTATTGATAGAAATAGCTAGTGTTGAAAGAAAGATCTTGAAAAGTTTACAGATTTATTTTTTCAAGCACCACAAACTAATAAGTCAAAACATATGTATTAGATAAAATACTTCATTACGTTACTTATATTGGGTGAGTCAATATGATATGATTACATTTCAGAGACATTTAATTCCCCATTATACAAAATCACATTGATGTTTGGTTATATTTTCTCTTCTGGTGATGTAGCCATTCAAAGTATTTTACTGATATCAAAGCAAAGATATTATGAAGTTAAAACTAACGTCATTTTCATCAAAGCTAATCATAAATTTTATTTTCTTAAGTGTTTCCCCAAGTAATTGCATTGCAGGTCTGTAAAGGAGATTTAAAAGTGCTCTTGGGTCTTGGGTTCTAATTAGAAAGAATCCCATTAAACTTGGGAGCATTGCTGTGAATACCATCAGGAGAGTAAAAACAAAAACACCCACATTTGGTTCATGAAGCTTTGGATGAACTCATTGAATGAACATTGATATTTTAGGAAGGTATTTCTTAATGTTGAAAGTGTAATTGGCCATTCATTACTTAGATGGCCAATTCCACAGTGCTTTGCACCCATTTGTATAACTTATGTAAATGTATAAGTGCTTCTTTTAAAATGACATAAAACTTGAATCACTACATAAAGTGGTAAATGATAGTTGCTCACTATCTTGTACACAGTTCGCTTTTTATTGGTTAAAGAAAATAGGTGAACATCACAGATGCAAATGTTTGTTGTTAGAATGTGTGTTTACAGGTGTGGAATCCCCTCAGGATGGATCGAACTGATATCCTGCTGCAGGTGCAGACTTTAATAAACAGGAACTTGTCTTTCCTCTAATCACTTCTCTCCTTTATCATGCTTTTGGATTATCTCAATTCACATTAAGTATCACTTGTGCATAAAGCATATACAGTGTACTATATTTATTTAGATATACATGTGACTAGATTTTCTGTGAATAAAACCCAAAATGCATTCACATGAGAAAATAGAGTGGTTTAATTTAAATATTTTAGGAGTGCTAGAATACTAATAAACATCTGGAAGAACAGATAAAACTAGATAAATGTTTAGCCTTGTTATGAGTAACACACTAGCATACGATTAGGTTTATAATGGTTGTAATTTAACAAAACTGTTGTATGAAATATTTTGTTTAGCATTCATTAAAAACTGTTAATGCACTTGTGTTTTTCATGGACTAAATTTTTTGCAGCAGACGCACGTTATTAGTATAATACAAATATGCTAAAAAGCAAACAGTTTGGTGCTAAAATGTTTTAAGTAGGATTGTGAAGAGAAATTTTACACCAATCTTTATTTTTTTCATTTTTACAGAGAAAATTTTACCACAAATTCCATATTTTAATGATATTATACCAACTCTATTTTTTAAACTCATTTTGTCACTGTTTTGTAACAGAAACACTGTAAATATTATAGATGTGGTAAACTATTATACTTGTTTTCTTATAAATGAAATGATCTGTGCCAACACTGACAAAATGAATTAATGTGTTACTAAGGCAACAGCCACATTACATGCTTTCTCTTTCACAGTAGGCAGCAGAGCATATGGTTTTCTCTTAATGGAACGCTAGCTTCTCATTAACATACCAGTAGCAGTGTCAGAACTTATAAACCAGCATAACAGGGAGATGGAAAAACTTATAAATTAGACCCTTTCAGTACTATTGAGAAGAAAATGAGTGATGTTCGAAGGTACAATATTTAGCTAATACTGTGCCCTTTTCTGCACCTTCTTTCCAGAAAAAAATAAAAAAACTTTTTTCTTATAATAAATATAAATATAAATATTAAAGTGCAAGTAATTTTTACCCTGCTTCTAAGAGTGATTGGCACCCTGATTTTGATAACTCTTCTTAAAAATAGTATTTCGTTGCCTTTTTGCTTACGGTATGTTTCAAACAGCTGTATTTCACCATTCTGTTTCAATATAGTAAAGCAGTTAAAATGTAAAGCTAATATTCACATCTTCATAAAAAAGGAAATTCATTAGGTAAACAAAAAATGAGGATGAAAAGAAAACTATTATTTTCTGGAAGCAAAAGATGACCATATCAATAACAGGAGTGGGGCTGCCAAGAGGTTATGCTTGGTAGTGAATGAAGAGAATTATTTTATTTAGTCCCCATTTCACTGTGTATAGTTTAAGGTGTATTTAGCTATCTCATGATAATTAGGGTGACTTGAATTTTTCTTGCAATTGTTTAAACTTTGAGATCCTTCTCACTGAGAATTCATCTGTACTTGCAGAAGGAATATATCCATGTCATGTCTTAAGACACATTTTAAAATTTAAACTTATACTTACAGCTTAGAAATTATATTTACCTGTGGATAACCATGCCATGACCTCAAATTCCAGGAACCCTGTAAATTGAAGTTGCTTTTTTCATTTATATTTTAGAACTTTTCATAACATTTACTTATAATGAGATAGTTGAGTGCTATCAAAAAGTGAAATATAAAGTCTTGGAAAAGCAAGCCTTTATGTTCTGAGTTGTTGCAGAGTAATTGCCAAAAAGAAAGCAGTGGTGTAAATCCTCTGGTAGCCAAAGCTCTGGGAAGATAACAAGGCAGATGGATGATTCTTTCCAAAGACTTTAATGTCTATACTAGTTCAGTTTGCTGAACGGAAAATTATACTCCTAAGAATCTACCCATTAACTAGGCTCCTTCTAAAATAATGTTTGTAGATGTATCCCTCAGATCTTCAGAGCTTGATAAATGACTTATTCTTTTAAAAAGAATAAGTCAGGAATATATTGATAATCTCAATATTATTTTAATCTCAAACATAAAAATATAAACAATTTTCCTAATGATTATTGTCTTGAACAAGTAATCTATTGATATACATGGCTTTTTAAAATTAATTTGTTTCTCTTTGATAGACTTCAAAATTTTACTCAATTTTGATGATTACCCAAAATTAGAATATTTGTGACTTTGTTTATCTTCTACAAATGCATGAAGATGAGAAGGTTGCAAAGGGCCAGGAATCAATTGTATGATTACTTACAAAAAGAAGATATCCAAGTAAAGAACACCCCAAAATATCACCAGCCTGATCTTATAGTGAACTCCAGTGTTTAAATTCTGAGCGTATTTCTTTTTGCAAAGAGAAAGATGCTGCTCACAGAAAGACCTTTCTCTTTCCCATCTACCACAGAACATGACAATATGTTTATTTCATAATCATTCTCCTTTTCCCCACGCTCAAAATCTGCCATTCTCTCCAACATGATTGTAATTGCTTTGGAAACTAAGTTAATAACTATTATTGATTCAGGCCCAATGTTATTAATGAAAACTATTAATTTAAGGGTGTTTCCATACTTTCTGTGTAGCAAGCAGCCAGATAACCATGGCTCATGCTGCAGATTGAATTTGCAAGTCAATAGATCCAGATTTTTCCATTTGGTAAGCAAACTTTTTTTTTTTTTTCATTTTACCAGAATCCAAGAGAGCCACAGGGAATAATTGGCTGCTTGACCCCATCCCTCTCCCTACATACAGATAATTTCTCTATAATCCTAACAAAGTTATGTGAAAAGTCACCGCCTCTCAGTGTGTTTTTCCACACAGTGGAATCAGAAACGTCTCTGCATACAGGTGTTAAAAGAAGTTTCCACCTCATGTCTAGCATTAAAACTTAAACTGGTGGTTATTATTCAGCTGAAGACAGTATCAGTGTAAAGTGTCACTGATCTGGTCACTATCTCTGGGAGGCTGCCAGAGCTTCTGCATTGGCTTCATGGAGTAGTCTGTGAAGGAAACCAATTAAGATCACAAGATAGTGGCTCGTAATAATAAACGGCTAATGATGTTCCTGACTGAAAAGAGGTAATTAAAATGTGTATATAGATGACCCCAGCTTCTGTCAGCTCAGTGCAGCTGTTATGCTGACAATGTCCATGTTTTGTTTAGGAAAAGAAGTTAGTGTTGTCTAACAACAATAAAATAAGCAAATTAATAATATAGAAACCATTGTCTTGGAAATGCACAGCAATCTCAATTTTGATGTATTCCTGATAGAATCCAGTTGATTGCCGTCTCCTGCCTGGTCAGTAGTTTGTTATTTTGGTTACCGACTCTGTAAAGTCTCCCTCTACCCCTCTCCATCTTCCCTGTCTGCAGGCTACACTTCTACTCCTCAGTCCCAACCCCAATAAGAGTTTGGGGGTTGTTGTTGTATTTCACTAGGACTAGGTCTTATCTTCTTCAGGTGTTTCTGGAAATCAAAGACCCTGTTTTGAAAAGAAAGACAATTAATTAGGTAGCAAAGGAAGCCGGTCTTCTTATCACTTGATCTGGTCATGGACATAGTGCTTCACACTTTTTCCATTCCTTAACCCTGCAGCCCAAAGCTTTCCTGCACACCTGCTCAGCTCAGCTCAGCTCATCAATTTTCTGTGAGCCAGTTAAGTTCCTTTGAGCCAGTCCACCGAGAGGTGGTGATAGCTCTCTGAGAAAAAGAAGAAAGAGAAAGAGAAACAGAATGCTGCTCCCGGCCTTTATCTTGATCACACTGTTTGTTTTCGCGTTGATGTCTGTAATGAAACAAAGAGGATTTAATCGTGTTAAACAAAAGCCTGTTGGTACCCAGAGGAAACTCACTTAACTCTACTCCAAGTCCTGGAGTTTCAGGTTTCTTGTCTTCCTCTTTGCGGATCCACCAGGCTGAGTTTCTTACCTGGGGCTTAAAATTGTGAGGTGTGAACTCTTCTTTTGTTTTGACAGGTGCTCTTTGCTAAACATCAGCCTAGCCCTGATGGCGATAATACACAGAAGAGGGAAAAAACTTTAGAGACTCTAATGAGTGCAGTTACCCAACCACTGCCTTTAATGGGTTTGATTAGCTTCCCTCCTCAGAGGTCTTTAGGCTAAAGTGGGCAAATTGGGCTGATGGGAAATGAGTTGTGAAGACCCAGTAACCATCCCCATTTTGAAATCCAAAGAAGGAAAGAAACATGAAGAAAACAGGTCTAACACTGCTCTTTCTTGATTTAGGAGTTTGCCAGCAGGTCTGGCAAAAGTAAGTGTTATCTGGTAAGAGAATAGACTCACAAGTGACACTCACACCTTGACACGTGGCCTAGGAGTTCCCAGACATAATTCTCATTGTAGTGTGCTAGAAAAGCAGTCAAGAGGGAGGGAGACTCAAAACTGATAGCACTTCTCCCATACTTGGAAAAGAGTCTCTTTGGATGGAGAGGGAAGCCTGGAGGCCTCCTTCGTTGACTTGAAAGCACCCCAACGCGTTCCCTTGCGGACCACTCCTTCACAGGGAGTCCACAATGGCCTCCCTGCATTTGTTTAAAGCACTGGTTTCCTTTACGCTGCCTCTACCTGCTGTTGCATTTCTATTTCTCAGAGCACTCTTTCCTTGACATCTCTCTTAAAGGAAGAGAACTTTCCCCTTCTGCAGACAGTGATACATCTGCTCTGCTGACCAGCACTCAGGTCAGCACAGCTGAACCACATCTCCAGGAGGCCCCCAAATGTGAAGCTGTTGAGCTTTGTTATCAACTAGAATTTTCCAATTTTCCACAATTGTGTAAAGGAAAAGCACCTTCTATTTTTGCTATATAAAACCTCAGTCTTTCTTCATTTTTACTTGGACAGTACTAATAGGAGTAAGATAAGGACTTCTCCCAGTAAAAAATTCAGTACTTAAAAAAGGTTCACAGAAAATTACTCCAGAGGTGACATGGAATGGTGGTTAAAAGTGGACCCAAACCTCCCAAGCGAATTGGGTAAAGCTGGTCATGCTACAGATTCCTCAGCTTTAAATATATACACACACACACACACACACACACACACACACACACACACACACACACACTTCAAGATCATAGGAGTATTGTAAGTATTTAATTAATTAATGTAAAATCCTCAGAAGAGTTCTCAAATCATAGTTGTGCTCAATAAGTGTTAACCATTATTATTAGCAACTGGATGATCTTCTCAAGGCAAGTTCCTTATTCACAGATTCATTTCCTTCACCGTGTATTTTGTCCTCTGAATACTAAGTCTCCCTTGTTTTCCAAGGCTTTGGTGTAAGTAAGCTTCTTTCTTCATGTGAGAGGCCTCTACCTCTAGCAACCTTTCTGACTTCTCAGCAAGAGAATCACCCTGGTTTCTTCCCACACACTCCTATTCCCTAAGAGAACCAATTGGAGTGTTTAGCCTCACTCTCATCTCATTTAAGGTCTTAAAGAGGATGGGATTATATGTTCCTTTGCAGTCCTTTTTTGAGCAAGACCTAGAAGGCAGAGAGAGAAACAATGAGGAAGCTACAGTTCTTTTCGATCTTCACTGGTCTTCTCAACTTGGCCACATCTTCTTGTGCCTGCCCTGAAACCAGCCCTACACACCCTTCAGGTCTTTCTTTCTCTTTCTTTCTCTTTCTCTTTCTTTCTTTCTCTTTCTTTCTCTCTTTCTTTCTCTTTCTCTTTCTTTTTTTCTTTCTTTCTCTTTTTCTTTTTCTCTTTCTTTCTCTTTCTCTTTCTCTCTTTCTCTCACTTTCTCTTTCTTTCTCTTTCTCTCTCTCTTCCTCCCTCCCCCCTCTCTCCCTCTTTCCCTCCCTCCCTTCCTTCCTTCCTTCCTTCCTTCCTTCCTTCCTTCCTTCCTTCCTTCCTTCCTTCCTTCCTTCCTTCCTTTTTTATAGTAAGTGTACAAGGAAACTAAATCAGTCCTGATTGCAGCCTGCTGCTGCTGTTTCATATCTGGAGTCTCTGTCTTAGAGAGAAGGCTACTCTTGTTTAGATCCTGAGTAGTTTGGTTGGTTTGGTTTTTGTTTGTTTTTATTGAGGCATAATTGACATAACATTATATTAGTTTCAGGCACACTGATTAATGATTAGATATTTGTATATATTGCAAAATGTTAAGTCCAGTTAATATTCATCACCATACATAGTTACAAAAAATTATTTTTCTAGTTGTAAAATCCTTCAAGATCTAGCCTCTTACTTTCAAATATGCATACTGCATTAATTATATTTGCCATGCTGTCCATTACAGCCCCATAACTTTATACCAAAGTTTGATTCTTTTTTTTTCCGTTTCTTGCAAGTTAACTATAAACTAATATCTTTACAGAAGATAAGAATTATTTGTCAGGAGACTAAGGCAAATAAGAAGGCTTAGTAAAACAGACTAATAACTTGGGTCATTAATCTTTTCAGAGGCAATAAAATGATAGGGAAACTGGTTGATTTTTTAAATACCTGAATTAAGCAACAGGATAACAAGAGGAATAAGAAAGAAAAAGTGGTAACAGTGCCTCCTTTTAAAACAGAAATATACTCATCCCTTATAGATGCACTCATCAAGATCTTGACAGAATATTCTGTATTTGCTTTAAAAGAAACAGTTAACAAATGAAGAGGAAGGAGGGCATTCAAACAGCAATTACCTAATTGGAACAATTCAAACTGAATAGGTCTTAAATTGAAATGTATATTGTGGCAAGTAGCTTCAGTGCAGAATTCATGTTTAAGTTCTTCTCAACTAAACTGTAGGAAAAAACAAAACAAAACTCAAGTGTCAACTCTGACAGTTGAAGCAATCAAAAAGAATATTTGTTTCCTCAAATTCCCTTTTTTTTTTTTAGCAGAAAATATATGGATAGGTCCATTCTATTCCTTCCATTTAAGTGGTGTTACTCTTCATAATTGGATCTTTATACAGATTTATAGATAATTTTCTTGAAATAATGAATCAAGCTAGCTTGTTATTCACAAAAAGAAGAATAATAAGGAAACAGTTCTTTATACTTTTTTCCTCCAAAAATAAGAGTTGATCTTACTTAAAAAGAGAAAGTCTTGTCTTTGGTTTTTCTTTATTTTACCCTTCATATCCAGATACAGTGAGCTTGCCTTGCATTTGAGTGTACAGAAGGGTGTAAAAAGTTCACCTATGGCACACAAATTATTTTGTTAGGGTGCCATCTGCTGGTGTCAAGCAACCAAAGGCTTCTTTTTCTTAAAGATTAAATGGTATGTTTCTATTGAAACTATTAGAAGTTACTTGACTCAAAACAGAATTTCACTAAAATTAAATAAAGAATTAGACTAAGTTTTCAAATGGTCGTCTGGTACATAATTCTTAAATACTCCAGTATAGTAATATAAAATGTCACTTTATTCTAAAGTTAGGAAATGGACATATCAGACATTGTCTTTACTTCCTCCTTCCTGACCTATATGGATTCGAGTTTCATTTTTAGTTTGCATGGCTCCCCTCACTTTTCAAAAAGGTCTGTTGCTAAGTTTTCCCCTTAGAAAAGCAATTTAGTTGCTGTGTTTATGATTGCATTGATTTTAACATGTAAAGTCCTAATTTACCCATTCACTAACCTTGTTCTCTAGTCCACAGTATAAGGCACATGCACAATTTGTTGTCTTACTGTAAAGCAAGCTTATCCATGCAGTTCTTATTATTTCTGTTCAAAATCAATGCTGTTCTCAGGTCTTTTCTCAATCTACCCTCTATAAGATGCAAGGAAAAACAACTACTCTCCTTGGCCACTACCATTGCTTTTTAAAAATCTTACTACTTACCATGTGACCTTGAGAAAGCCACTCCACTTTCCTGTGCCTCATCTTCCTTATCCATAAATTTCAGATAATAGTAATTATTTCTTAAGATTATATATTAGGTAAACTCCAATGTTAAATGAAATCATGCCTATAAAGTCTTAGAACAGTGCCTATAATATAGTAAACACACAATAGCTATTTGCTGCTTTACATAATTGTTAAATATGTCAAAGAATGTGGGTTAATTTCAACGAGAGAATCATTACTTTACAGTAACTTCTGGGATCCTTAACTCAATTGAGAGGTATAAAATGTGCACATGTATTTATATTTTAGAGAACAGAAAAAGAATATATTTTTTACTTCATTCTATGAGCACTTAACTGGCTTGAAATATCAACTCCCTTAAATCTTATGTAAAACCTTTCATAGTCTGACCTACTTACATCTCCATGCTCATTTCTCAATGTTATTTTTCCCTGTGTTCCAGCCTTAATGAACTTCTTTCAGTTGCCCGAGCGAGCCGTGCTTTCACTCTTCGCACCTGCATGCTCTTGTCCTTGTGCCTTGAACACCCTTTCCATCCTACTTTGCCTCCACCACCTAACACCTTCTTATCTCTCAGCTCTTCTGTTAAAATGTCTTAAGACAAAGATCAGATAATCCTTTCATGAGCTCTCATAACACCCAGTACTTATCTACCTTGGGCTTAAGCCATCACATTTCCATAAGCAGGAGAGAGGTAGGGTCTAGAATATTTACCATTATATTCCCAGCTTCTAGAGAAGTGCAGATGCCCATTAAGGGCTATATATTTATTACATAAGGGAAAGTACAAGCGAGTATAATTCTTTTTTGCGGTGGAGGAGGGTTTGAAAGAGAAAGTATGATCTAACTCCTGTCTGCAAGTTTGATTCTGTCTTAAGCAGTGAGCATCTTTCTTCAGTTATTTCCATTAGGGTACTGCTAATGTCACTCTCATTCATTAATGTCCTTTTTATTTGTATATTTGTAGCAACGATCAAGTATGTTTAATAAAAATGGATGTGATTTGGGGGTTTGTATATATGCAGGAATTTATTTTTAATTTCTATGTTGGCAAATTACAAACCTTATCTTTATTTACTTAACAATTATAATTTTCATGAAATGTATACATATAGCAATTTATTCAACAAATACTAACTGAGTGCCTTCTATTTACCAGGTACTCTTCTAGGCACTGAGCAAAGCAGAGAGAAATTTCTAACTTCATTGAGCTTAATTAGCTTAAGTTTTTCTGTATCTGTCAAGAGAAAAATGAAAATCAAGGAGATAGTGCAGCACCTGGGGCTCATAACAAGGGGATCTGTTACAGTACCTGCCTCTCCAAGAAAAGGGGAGTAGTTACCCCAATTCTAGTTAGGTGCTTGTATGGGGAAGACTGCATGAAGAAAGCCATGGCCTTCATTAAAAGGGTTCAGCCATCTTGTGGTGGATCTTTACAGGGGACATGCTGGAAATCACTTCCCAGATTTCTTACTTCTCCTTTATTCTCCTGCTGTTACCTTCCACTGGCTGAAGGCAATTGAAGCCAGAGGACAGGAAACAGGTGAAGCAGTGCTCTCAGCTCAGTCTCTTGGAGTCCAGAGCAGTGGCAGCCAGGAGCAGCAGAGTGGATCTGGAATATGTGGAAAATAACCAGCACGAACGCTGATCAAGAACTTTTAAATTATTATTATTATTTTGAAGTCTCTGAATCTTTCCTAAATGTAGTGTTCTTTGAAATAATTTGCAGTTTTTGTGTTGCACAGTCAGTGCTACCTGTTGGAAATTAGGGCTTATTTATTATAAACTCATGACGTTTAAACCAATATTAATATTCTGTATATTACGAGACTTTTTTGTGTCGAAGGGAGAAATTGAAGTGATCTAATATGAATGAAAGATCTTGTTCTAGATTGTGTCTCTGAAGCTCATGTCAGAATATTTATAAGGAAAGAAAAAACAAGAGGGTCTGAAATTCTGTGACTATGGAAGAACTAGTGATGATGCCAATTATTTGCATCCTTTCTGAGCTGCTGTAGAAGCAGTCATAGGTTTGTGCAGTAGCTCATGGCCTGAGGAATTGGCCATGAGAAAGTTACACGCAAATAGCAAAAGGATTATAGAGGTCCCATGGTATCTTTGAGAAGACAGATTTATTTTTATTTCTGGAGGTTCAATCTGAGTATGTCTAATTTCAAGGCACAAAAAGCAAGAACATTGCATTAATCTTCGTATCATACCACCTGTTGTTCTGTCATTTGTTATATCATTTTCTTTGAAAATCTTAGAATTTTGCTTGGCAAGGCTACTATACATAATATTTATGCTTTCATGGAAGTGCTATTTTCAGTCATTTATAACTCAGGTCAATATACTTGCTATGAGTTAAACTTATTTTCAGAACACTTACTAAATTCTTCCTGAAATTCCCACCCCACCTCCGCAGCCCTTGAACTTCCCTGTCCCCAATTTAATACTAATTAATTAATCTAACAGCTTGGTCTTAACACTAACCATGTGTTCCATATTGTGAGGATACCAGCTTGTATGACTTAGTTCCTTCTAGGGTTTAAAAATTGAACAATGCTGGAAACAATAAGAACATCCTATAAAATGATACTGTAATATTTTCACAGCATTGTCTTGTGCAGTTTTAAAGTTAGATTCTCACAATAGTAAGACCCTAACTCACTGAAAAAATAAGAAAACCAGGAACTGAAATAGGTCCCCAAAGCAAATCAGCATATAAATTTAATATCTTAGGGGTGCACCTACTCCCTGACAAATAAACAATGCTCATATGCACATCAGAATCCCTGGGTTCTAATACTGGTGGGTCCATACTGAGTGACTTTCCATGAACCTCAGCTTCCTCTTCTGCACAATGGAGGGCTGGGTCAGGAGCTTTGGTTCCCTTCCAGATTCAGACTCCTATGGAATGCTACAGGCTGTTATCTCTGAGAGTTTTGACAGTGTTCCTTTGTTTCTTTTAATCTTCTAAATTAAAATCTACTGGAGGATTGAGTCCTCACTATCTAGCACAGTGCCTGCAAAATGCATAGTAGAAAGTCAATAAACATATGCAGGACTGAATATTTTGCCAAACTCTAAGCAGAACCAGGCCTCTAGAACTATTTCAAAAACACTTTGTTACCCCCAGCTTTAGCATACTACATTGTTATGTTTTCATTTGCTAACAATGTACAAAGATGTGGGTCAATGGAGTGTTTTGAATGTTTTAGGAAACTTGGCCAGGGTTAGAACTCTCCATTTGATTAGAATTCTGGAAAGAGGATTCAAGCATATCTATCTCAATTGGGCAAAAAGGACATGTTTGCATTTTATATTTTACCTAAAACTTTACCAAGAATCAGACACTTGGTTCATCTTTAATACCCTTTTTAAAGGTTACTCTGTGCAAGTGCTATGGACTGAATATGTGTGTTCCTCCCCACACAAGTGCATATGTTGAAGCCCTATCCCCCATTGTATGGTACTTGAAGGTGGAGCTTTAAGATGTAATTACATTTGGATGAAGTCACAGAAGTAGAGCCATCATGATGAGACTGGTGCCCTTACAAAGAGACCAGAGCTCACTCTCTCGGATCCATCATGATACAGCAAGAAGGGGTCAGTCTGCATACCAGGAAGAGGACTCTCAAGAGGAACTGAACCTACTGGCACCTTAATCTTTGACTTTTTAGCCTCCAGGACTGTGAGAAATAAATTTCTGTTGTTTAAGCCACCCAGTCAACAGTATTTTTGTTAGAGCAGCCTAAATTAACCAAGACAGCAAGTGAGCCTGGTCGGTTCACAAACAAAACATAATCTCATGGTAAAGAATTCAGGGTCAGTAACGGATTCTTTTATAAGTGTAATTAAAGAGTAAGAGATTTAATAATATAATGATAAAAAGGGACCACATGGAATACTGACACCAATTCCAGAGATGACCAATTCTAGGCAGCTCAGAGAGATATTTCTAGTCTAAAGCAGAACCCTCTAGTGTTTGTCAGAATGTGAACCTCTACTGTTGGACTCAAACTTTTCCAGGTTTATATTTACATCTTTTTATTGCTTTTCTATAAATCCCCAGAGAACACGGGCCTACTATAAATGTTGCTTAAAATAAAAAAGAATAAATAAAAAAGTAAATACACTCTTTAGGATTATCTTGGTTGTATCAAGTCAACTTCTTCACACTTACTACAGAGAATACATTACCTTTGTTACACACAGTAGATTTTCTTGAAACACTGAGAAAATGGTCGCATGTATCAAGGCATGTGTGTATGTGGTTGAAAGATGAGAAATCCAGTTAAACCAGTTCAAAAATAAATATTCTTATTTTAATAATATAATGCACTCATCAGAATAAAATGAAATGAAATTATATGAAGTACAATGAAGTTACATGCTACCTGGTTTGGGGACAGGGGCCTCTCCATGAATTAGAGAAGCTACTTGGCCGCTTCTTTTGTCTTGTCATATCTGTTTGTTTCGTTCCAAGTCATCTTCCCTTTCTATTGTCTTTATCATTCTCTCTCTGCCATCTTTCTCTGGTAATTCTAGTTGATATATGGTAGGCTTCCAACTGCTATATACATATAATTTAATGTTTTCTGGGATTTAGAAAAGTTTTATTTGTTACTGGTTAATCTAAAATAAAACACCTACCTTAGCATTAAAAATCAGAAAAGACGATTTTTAAAAATCAGTCCTACTTCTAAGTCCATTCAGATAGTAATTTATAGAAGTTTTGAGTAAGGTTTCCAAATAGTCACATATTTCTATAATATTGTAGGAGTTGATGTCATTTTCTGTAATTTTCTAAAATAAAGTTTGTTTTGTATTATTTATAATAGCTACCTGATTTCAAGAGGAAAAAAAATAAATGTGCGTGCTGCAATTTGTTTTGAGTAGAAACATAGGATTTATTGAATGCTACAATTTGATTTACTGCATATACAAACATTATTAGAAAACAATGAAAAATCATACACACTCTTTTGTTGTGTAAAATTAAGGTAGCCAGAAGGGAAGCCATGAACATATATTTCAAGTTTAATGGCTTCTAACTTCTGGCAAGTTCTGCAAGCAGGGGTTTTTACTCTCTATATTAGGATACATTTTTTATAGACGGGTAAATATTATGTTACAAGTAATTTCTTGCCAATAATGACAGAAATGTGTAATTGATGTGTGTTTTAAGAAAATTAGAGTAGGTTTAAGTTTATCCCTACAATGTCACTCTTGTTTCCAATTCTCTTGGTTTTCTTGAGTGGAAGAGAAATGGGTAGTCTTCAAAGCAGAAGAAAATGGCATTTATTGAAAACCTGGGTGCTAATTTAAAATTATATAAAAATGCATATATAGAAAAATTTAAAAAGATAACAAGATTGTGTTTAATATGTATTTTCTTCTTTATGTGTGTGCATGCCTTCTAGTTTTCCAACAATAAATATGCATTGCTAGTAGTAGAGGTTGTTGGATTTCACAGTATATCCATGTGTTCGTCTCCATTTCTAGGCTTCCATGCATCAGATTCCATAAGACCATGTGACTATCTTTCAGCAATCAAACATTAGGAGAATTGATGTAATACTTTCTGTCCTAGACAGCAAAAATTGTATGTGCTTTCTATTGGGTGCTCTCTCCCATTCGTGCTGCTAGAAACCCAGAATCTCTGGGTCTCTGCTTGGAGAAGAATCTCACCAGATTTACATTAGACTGCAATGTGAGCAAGAAATCAATCTTTTTTGTATTAAGCCATTGAGATTTGGGGTTTATGTGTTACTTCAAGATAGTCTAGGCTCTCCTGACTAATACATTTGTGCAAGTTTTAATGTTTTTCTATTTAATATTCATAAGTTCTCTTGAGGCAAGTATAATTATTTTTATATTACATATGAGGAAACAGAGATTTGGAGACATTTAATTACTTGCCGAAAGAAGAAATAGAAAATGGTTGAGCTGGGATTCAAATCCAGCTTTCACTTGAACTGATTTTTTTTAACTTAAACTATTTCTTTATTATATGACATATAATGTGACTTGCATGTGAATGGAGCTACTATTTTTGCATAAAATCTCCCCGGTATGTGAACAAAAGTGATTCCTTTTATCCCTTTTTATCCTTATGGTTTTCATCCTCACTGCATAACTATAGCCTCTTATTCTATGAGGGAGAACCCAATCTCCCCAATTCAGATTTAAAGTTTAACAAGGTACTACAATTTGTTCCCAATTTATAGCAGAAAACAATCTACCTTTAAGAATTCAGCCTTATTCCAAAGCTGGATGGTAATTGGGCACAAATATGAGGCAGAAGCCCATATGTACTGGCTACTTGATAATCTTGAAAGGGCTCCAGGGTCCTTTATTTGACACATGAGCCAAAATAATTCTTAAGAGCCTATCATCATATAGTATAAGCATTATGGACCTAACATCAAGAGCATCTGTAATTTAGATTGGTTATCTAGTAATAGAGATAAAATAATTATATCTCCCCATGTTTTCTCTTACAATTAAGGCTGTGTGTTTTCAAGAGTTTTATACATTGCTTCTTACTACTGGTGCAATTTTGGAAAAGTCCCTTAAGTTGAATAAAATAAGTAAATATGCAATCTATCAACCCTATCACCAAAACTTAAATGAATCAAAAGTGTATAGATTTTTTTAAAAGAAAAAAAATATTAAAAATTTAGCCCAGCTCTTCACCTCGCTAAGTTTTAACAGTATCTCCTATATTCTGAATTGTAAAATGTAGCTTAAGAATGACTATGTCTTCTATGGCCATGCTACCTTGAACAAGTCTGATCCTGTCTAATCTTGAAAGCTAAGCAAGTACCTGGTTAGTACTTGGGAGACCACCTAGTAGGACCAGGTGCTATAAGCATAAAAAATAAAAAATAAGGGATTGTAAACTGACAAGGTCCTTGCAATCTGTGAGGTCAACGAAAGGTTGCCTCTCCTAAAAATAAATAAGTAAATAAACAAACAAATAAATAAATAAACAAAAATAAAAAGAAGAATGACTATGCCTATGAAACTGTTGTTCCAAACCCAGTTTATCCCCTCAAGATTTGGGGAACTAGTGACTTGGAATGGCAAAAGCTCTGTTTATGCCTAAGAAAGAGCACAAAAATCAAAATGATGTTCTCTGAGTAGCTTCCCAGAGAAATGTTTGAATATTTTATAGGACTACCAAATCTCATGTGAAAAGGAACCAGAAGATGAAACAAAAATATAAAGAAATATTCAGTAATTATTGTCTTGCAAGTAATCTGAACTTCTTATAATGTATCTGTACTACATAATATCTGTCAATGGCTACCAACTCTCTAGAGATATTTAAAAAATTCATTTCTATACCACCTCTGTTTCTTATAGAATGAACTAGAAAATACAGAAATAACAGAAATTAAAGCTTAGCCTAAAAAGCTTTGGTTTGATTTTTACAGAGTTATCTCATTTGTTTACAGAGTTATCTCATCCATGTACATGATGTCATGAGTTTTCTTTTCTGTTTAACACCTTAGTGAAATGTGGAAAAGATTATGCCAATATTCACACTGTCAAGAGTAATAACCCTCTTCTTACTTTCATTAACATTTATTTTATGTCAAAATAATTGCTGTAGCAACATGTGGAGAAAAAAAACATTAAAGAAAGGTTTAGAAAATGTTATTAAGCAGACATATCAGGCCATAATAAATTTGACAGATAGGTGTTCGTTTCAGGCATGGTCATCTTCTTTGTCAAGGTCATCAAGTTTATTTTGATATATTTTTGCTGATATTGTTATTAATTAAATATATAAGAACATCTAGTCATTTTAAAAGGAAAATCTTCAAGTCACAGTAGATAGAATCATGTAAATAGCTACAATGCCCACAAGGTGGCAAAGCATACAAATCTACATCCTTTACATGGGATCTTCTTGTAGAAAAAAAGTCTTTCAGCATGGGAATGGGGACGGGGGGGTGCTCTCTTGTCATTGTCTGTCTGCTGGCTAGAGAATAGCAAAATTATACTAATTTCTCAAAATTTGGTAATTACTCCAAATTCCTGGTTCTTGAGATGAGTGTATGTATCGTGTTACTATTCTAATTTATTACAAAATTTCCTTTCTAGAGCAAAATTGAATTTCTTAGGTCTTAAATGTGTATTTCAAAGGCAAAATTATTGGGTCCTCTCTTACAACATTTTAAATCCATTTGATATGTATACATGAGTCAGTCGGAAAGTGGGCGTTATTGCTACACAAATTCAGAACCATGATGTGATTATATGATTAGTGCTAGCTACCATAAAATTATAGTTATTTATATTTCAAAAATTTTTGGTTTAGAGAAGCTAGATTATAAGACTTCTTAACACTGTTGTTCCAAAAACTCTATGCTCTCGCTTCTCTTTTTCTTTAATATGCTTTGAGTAATCAACCAGTTTTCAGTGACCTAATATATAATAATGACTCTCAAATCTATATCTGAAGTCCTGGCTTCCTGAGTCCTGGACTAAAAAATCTAAAATAGCCATCTGGATATACCATACACAATTTGTATTTAATACATTTTTAAATTATCTCATTTTCTTCCTCCCAAAATGCCAATTCCTATCATCTAATTTCTCTTCTGGTTATCCAGTGGAGTGTGACAGCTGAGTTAGAAGCCTGAGACTGCTCAATATCTACGCTTTGGTTTCCCTGTACTCTATGGTCTGAACCTTGCTCACTTCTTTTGTCTCAGTCTTTGCCACTCCTCCATGCTCTAAACTTACCATATTCTCTCACCCTTCTGTGCCTTTGCTCACCCGATTTTTTGTTATCTAGCTAGTATTCTTGGGGTTGTAAATTGATATAAACTTTTTAGATGTTATTGTGTCAAGTACCTTAGACCATTCATATTCTTATGTTTATCAATTCTATTTCTTAAGAAAGAAATTACAAAAATGTTGTTCTGACATTTGTATAAATATTTGTAATAGCAAAATAAAAAGAAAAACAGAAAACTTAAATGGACAATACAGAAATAATAAAATAAATTACACTAAAAGCCTAAGAATGTTATCTAGATGTGAAAGTAGCATTTTCAAATAATGCTATGGTTTTAAAACTGTCGTTGCATATTAAGTGAAAAAACAAAGTTTTGGAGGTTGAAAGGACTCTGGAGAAAGACAGCCTGGTTCACATCTGGGCTCTGTCACTTCCTAGCTACAAGTTATTTATTTTCTCTGTTCCTTCGTTTACTCATCTATAAAATGGGAATGATAATAATAAAACTGTTATGAGGATTACATGAGTTAATGCATGTAAAGAGCTGGTGGTGGTTGACAAATAGCAAATGTTAAAAAAAAAAGTCTGCTAATGTTATTGTTCAGGACTGGCACTCTAATAATTTTGCTGGTGACTATTAAACCACTGATGTCCTATGTTGATAATTGTTTTGATCCATATCTCTTGATTAATTCCTCATGCTGACATGGTCTCAGGAAAATGATGAGGCCAATTATTAAACCAAGTTAAAATCATTCACCTTTGATTTAAGTAGACTGCTCCTTGGAGAAATTGTTTATAATTCAACAGAGTGAATTTGTCACATTTCAGTAACTGAACTGTTAAAGCATAATAATCTCCTCGGAGAAAGGTCTTGAAAAGAATAGCCTCAAACCAAACGTTCTAGACAAAAGCAAGGTTTAATATTCCAGCTTTTGTTCTTGAAATAGAAACCATGATACATTTTTTCCAAATGAATATTTATGAACATAATTAAAGGCACATTATGATAGTCTTCTGATTTACTCTGAGGGTGGCTGAGACTTCTTTCGATCAAAACCTAACTTAGATAAGTAGATATGAAATGCTTCATGTTTCTAGTGTTAACTATCTTCTGATATAAAAAGTAATTAATTTTAGTTTGCTCAGCCAATTGGTTAGAAATTACGGATATTCTAATACATCTGTGATATAGGTCAAGATTTAAAACTTTAATATCTCCTCTTAATCTCATCAAACTGGAACTTCTTCCAGAATATGGAATAATATTAACCTATATGAATATCTGTTCAAATAACAAGTCTCTAAGTAAATCAGGTAAGTTTTAGCTCTTCAACTATGGAATTCCTCATTCAACTTAAGAAATTTATAATTTATATTTTATAAATTCAAACTTAACTAATTTATATCTTCAAAAGGGCTCAACTCAAATTGATTTTACCTTTGATGAAAGTATCTGCTAACCATCTCAGCAATCATACATAATAATATGAAGAATACTCTTAAGGGAAAAGAGAAGTTGCTTTCGAATTTACAGAGCATCATTCTCATTTCACTGAGATTATAATTCACTTAATAAAATTATTAAATGAATTACTAAAATTATTATATATTCTAAAATATAATCAGATTTTAGAGTACTATTTACTATTTCATACTTATTAATTCTACCCAATTAATAATATTTTTCTAGAAAAGTTTTCCTTCCAACTCAGTTCATTATCTATTTTCTGAGCTGCAGTGGGTTGATTTGTGATCTTAAAAAGATGTGTCTGTATCTTAACGTCTCTGAATATGACTTAATTTTTAAAAATGGTTTTTGTGGATGTAATTAAGTTAAAAGTCTCATGATGAGACCATCCTATATTAGGGGAGACACTCAATTCAATGACACATATCTTTATAAGAGATACCCAGAGGAGCAACAGAGAGAAGGTCATGTGAAGACTGAAGCAGAGATTAGAATTATGCAGCCACATGTCAAAGATGCCTAGAGCCACCAAAAGATGGACAAAGAGGGGAAGGATTCTTTATTAGAAACTTCAGAGGGAGCACAGCTGTCTGACACCTTGATTTTGAACTTCTGGCCTCCAGAACTATAAGAATACATTTCTGTTATTTTAAGCCACCAAATTTGTGGTAATTTGTTAAGACAGCCTAGGAAGCTAATACAAGAGCAATCTCTAAAAACTCATTAAATAGAAGAATTAGTTTAGTTAAATATTTGAAAGTTGTTTTTGTTTTTTTCTTAGAGTTCTGGTAATCTCAGATTTTATTTCTTTGGAAATAATTTTTTCAATATAATTTTAAATGAATTGATTGCAACAAGAAAATTCAAAATATTTCTTTTTCATATTCGCTGCTTACAGCTTATTAGGAGATTAAATATGAAACAATATTTGATATTAGTTTTCTAAGAGTAATTTTCCACACTATCAAACTCTTCTTGTTTCCATGGTGTTTTCATTTCTGGAAACAGTTTTAGGTAAAATTAAATTATAATCTGGGAGCCACTTTAACCTTTAATCTCAAAACTGATTGACCTATCCTACTCTAGCTGTTAGGGTGGTAGAACAATTCCTTCTTGGTAAGTCACTTGGGTTTGGAAGATGAAAGTGTCCATCAAAGTATTTCTGGTCTCATATCTGACTCCAATCTTCTCTTCCCTCCACCATACCAGTGGACATGGGTGCCATGAGATAAAAGAGAGAGAGTATGTGCTGAGTTCCTCTGCCTAATCGAAGAACAGGGATTGAAATATGGACAGTCAGGTTGAAAGAATAATGAGCAGGTTAAGAAAACAAATTTGACCTAGTAAGAAATGCCCAAGGTTAAATGGGCTAAAGAAATGTCAAAGGGAATAAAGAGATTTAATATTCATTTCTTTCGATTCCTAAACATATGATGGCCACCACATTTATTAGATGTTTACTACGTACCTGGCAGTTTACTTTCAGAATTTCACTATATGCTCTTAAAAGTTCTAAGAAGTAGAAACTATTATCAATCTCGACCTTCAGGAAAGGTTTACAAAATGCAGAGGCCTTATTGAAGTGATAATTTGGGGAAATTAAAGGTTATGTTTTCAATTCATGTAAATGCAGACTAGAGAAAATGTAGGGAGATCAAAAATATTTGTTTGCAAGCTGGAAGCGATATCACACTGGGAGAAATCTCAGACTACCCCAAGAATTTCCAGGAAATCCTGGACAAAATACTATTTCCTACCTGACAAAGAACATTTATTTAATTTTTACAGAATCATGTGACCAAGTAGACTGAAAGACTTTGCTATATACAAGTGACTGAAATCTGAAGGTTATAAACCTACATTAATGGACTAGTTCATAGAATGTGAAGTAAACTAATAACATTTTTCTTTTCTGTATTTTTTTACTAATTCTTATTAATATTTTAGAACAAACTGAGACATTCATATGCCCAAATTTTCCAATTCTATAAATATTTTTCTTTTTACAATATTAAGATTGGGTCAATTAGAATGAAAAAGAAAAAGTCTTGAACAAGTTTAGGTAGAGTTTTTTGATTAAATATGGTAAAACTTTATCACAAGGACTACAACCTCCACACTGTAGATAGTTCTTTTCTCTAAGAACACATTTAGTGTTTGTTGTAATACATTAACTTACATTAAGATCAAATTCTAGATACTTAAGGGAACCCCAGAGAAGTTGGTTGATTCA
The DNA here is from genome assembly GCA_030015415.1 of Cynopterus sphinx. NCBI lineage: Eukaryota > Metazoa > Chordata > Mammalia > Chiroptera > Pteropodidae > Cynopterus > Cynopterus sphinx. The sequence continues at coordinate 73,244,741 of CM057384.1, read as the reverse complement.
TGTTTAACCAGACACCAATGTTTATGTAGCATGAGGGTGAAAAAAAAAATATTAGTAGGGTGTTAATTGAGCTGATTAGATTTAAAAAGTGAGAGATATTTGTCACTGAGTGGGCTGAATAAGGAAAATAGTGAGCATGTGTTGAGATGCATTTGGCTTTCCATTTTTCCCTTTGTCTTTACCTTGCCAGGTTTGAGACTGCAGTGCAATGGTGTTGCAACAGGACCTCCAACTCCCTCAGAAACTCAGGCCTGGACTTTGCCTGGCCTCATCAGTTTCCCCTGCCATGGCAGTTTCTGGGCTCTTTGTGATGGGACTGAGGGACTTACCCTCCAAGCCAAAAATGTGAAGGAAAAGGAATGATGTGTATAAACATCAGCTTTCAGGCAGATTCAAAATCAGCTCTTGGAACCTTTCTCCAGGTCTTCCTCTCTTACAAACATGACTTTACTTAAAATCTCAGGCATACTTTAAGAATTATTGAAGAAAAAAAATCATGTCAGAAAACTCTGTTCTAATTGATTTCGTCATTGTTGCTTTTAGAATTAAAAGGCAGTCATTGTTCCTTAGCATAGCACTTCTCAAGCTGTTTGCGGTAAAAAACCAAGAAAACAGAGCAAGGGTCCTTATGACTTTGATAAAATTTAGCTTTACAGCCTAGCTCTAGAAATCATCTCTCTGTCTCTCCCTCTCCCTATCCAGCCTCAGAGATACAGCCTTTCCCCTGAATAACGAGCAAACCCCAAGGCAGCACAAAAGAGTAGCGCAGATTTGACTAATGGTCATAAGGTCCAGCCCTTTGGCAGGCTAAAGATAGCATCTGGACCTAAGTTATGTTTTGGCTTCTAAGTCTTAAGGTGGAACGACCCCCTGGTTATTTTTCCATGAGACTGGACAGAGGGACAGAAGAACAAACCTCAGAATTGTCCTCAAAACCCCAAGAACCAATCAGCTCCTAGCACAACTCCAAACCCCCTTAACTCTCTCAGTGTCTTGTGATTTTACCCTATATAATCTGTAAATGACATGCCATTGGGGACTTCAGGCTTTTGAGCATAGCTTTCTGTTCTCCTGGGTGGCATCATTCATAATAAAATAGCCAATATTTCTCTACTGCTAGCACCGGGTGGATAAACTCTTTTTGCTCAATAACACCAGTTCTTTGCTTTTTATTTTAATTTCCAATCTATTGTACAGTTATACTTTTGGAAAGTATAGTAAAAATGAGTTATGATAAGAATAAAATAAAAATAGAGACAATAAAATACAAGTCCACTTTTTAATTATTATATTCAACAACGCAAAATTACTCTGTGAAATTGCCCTAAAAATCCCTAGACTTTCAATTTCTGTATTCATCTTGTGGTTGCCCAAGACCAACCCTTCTCCACCAGTTTCACATTTTATAGCACTACATTAGCGCCATGGCCGGAGTATTAATTTTATGGATAAGTAAAAGCTTTTGCTTTAATTAAAAAAAAACTTTTTAAAAAAATTTTTTTGCGGGGGCCTGAAACCTTCTACCCTCCATATGCTCTTCCAGTTAACATTAAAATTTAAAAATCTGAGGGAAAAACAAGAATTGTGTGACTAAATTCAGCTGATACATATTTTTAAAGGATCAATGGGACCTTAAAGTTGTCTTGATTCCCAAAACATTTTGTCGGCTCTTCTGAGAAGTGGTAATATCATCTCTTTACCCAATCATCTTTACTCCTTCCTAAACTTAATGGTAAAATAAGTTAAGATTGTGTCTATAGCAATTATACTCAGGGCTCTCACGTAAATGCACAATATCATATACACTGAAACAAAATGAAAAGAAAAATTAGAAATGGAGAACTAAGCACATGTGCATGATTAAGAGCTTGGTCTCTGAACTAGACCACCTGAATTCAAATCTTGACCCCTGCTCCCATCAGTTATTAGCTGTTTGATGTTAGGTAATTTACTTAATATCTTTGTATCTCAGTTCCCCTCTCTGTGAAGTAAAACTATAGAAAACACCTATCATATAATCCTCAGAGTTATATGACAGGGTTAAACAAAACGTTTGAGATTTTGGCAACTTTAGTACTTAAATCTTACATACTATTATTGTTTGAACATTGTTTTTAGGCTCTAGACTAAAGCATACTTTCAAGATTGGTTTAATGACAAGGACTCAAGAAATCTAAACTTTGGTTTCTGGTTCCAGTCATGATGGGGTAAACACATTCCACCCTGTCTCTTCCCCAAATGCAGCTAAAAACCTTGGACATAATGCAGAGAGCAGCCCTCTGAAGATTCTGGAAAGTTAATAATAACATACAAAATGGGAAAAAAAATATCTCAAAACTTGAGATATCACCAAATGAGTGATGAACTTCCCATTTTTTCTTCTCAACACTGCTTAGCAATGAACTCAAAGGCAACCTAAAACCCAGGGCTGTGCAATGAATGTGAACAGAAACATCTCCGAAAGAAGTCTCTATTTTTTGGCTAATGAGCAGAAAAGGGGATCCTTAGAGTCAGAGAAAATGGAGAAAACCCTGTCTGTATGTTTATTTTTTTTCTGTTGTCTCTCATCTCAGTCCCTAGACAACTCCAAAGCAGCAGTGACAGCAATGGCAGAGACTATTAGGCAGGCACCTAACACTCAAATAAGGGAGCACTACTCTTTGACCAGAGTGGTCTCAAGAGAGTATGTAGGGAATTGGCCCCATTGTTTCTTTTTCTCTGTATACACTCTTGCTGCTTGGCCCTGGAGACAAACACAGTCATAGCAGAGAGCAGGGGCTCTTAAAGTCCTGGCTTACTAGCCTAAGGACCATGAAAAAGGGTTCTTGTGAGATAGAAAGTGTCAGGGAGATCACAGAGAGGAGGAAGCTCAAGAAACTAACTCCAAAGAGTTGTATATAAACTCTTGGGTTAGGTTAGAAGTAGTGCAGACTTACATCTTACTAATCAACATATTAAAGCCTTTGAGAACTAAATTGTGGTAGAGACTATTTCCCAGGTCCTAGATTGCCTGTGGATGCTATACACAAAAGACAAATCCAAATAGAACTGCAAAGACATTAAAAACTTGACTGACTTTAGAACTACAACCCACAGAAAGCATGTGGAAATTTGTAATCTGAATCTAACAAGATCAATTATTATTAAAATCAAGAAAGAATAAACTCAGTGTTCTCCATAATATTTAACAAGACAAAAAACATAATATTCAAAATGTTCAGGATGCCAAATACTCTTAAAATGAATGGAAAGATAGAAAGTCTCAGCAGAGTAATAGAAGATGTAAAAAACGAACCAAAGACAAACTTTAGAAATTAGAAAATAGAAACCTGCAATGGATGAATTTAAGAACAGAATGGAGATGACAGAGGAAAGAGTTGGTAAACTTGAACATAGATCAATAGAAAGTATTCAAACTGAAAAAAAGGAGAAAAATGGACAGATTTCCAGGAATTTGCGAGATAATGCTAAAGCAAAACATTTAGGTCACTGGAGTCCCAGAAAGATAATTGAAAAAGTGTGGTTAAAAAAACCTTTTTAAAAATAACAACTGAATACTTTATAAATTTGCCCAAAGACATAAATTTTGAGATGTATGAGGGTCAGTACAACCTAAACAGGATAAATGCAAAGAAATCCATGCCCAAAAACATCATAATCAAACTCCTGAAAACTAACAACAAGCAAAAAAACTTGAGAGTTACCAGAGAAAAGTGAAACATTGCATGCATTTTGTAGACAATATTGTACAATGGCAGATATTTGATTAGAATCCAGATAGCAGTGAGCCAAAGGCTGTGGGACATTTTTAAAGTACCGAGAAAAAAGAAATATCAACTCAGAAGTCTATATCCAGTGAAGTTATCCTTCAGGAATAGAGACAAAATAAAGATATTTTCAGTTGAATGAAAACTAAAGACTTTGTTGTCAGCAAAAATGCTGTTAAAGAAATGCAAAAGGAAGTTCTTCAGATTGAATAAAAATGGCACTGGAAGGCAACTTGGAATATCAGCAATGGAAGAAAATTGACAGAAATAGCAAGTACCAGGTTAAGTATAATAGACAAATTTCTCTTTTAAGCTCTTTAAAATATGTTTAATAAGTGAAAGCAAAATTATAACTGTCTGATGGGGTTTTCGATCTATGATATATTACATCTATCTATCATCTATCTATCTATCATCTATCTATCTATCATCTATCTATCTATCTGTCATCTATCTATTATCTATCTATCTATCTATCTATCTATCTATCTATCTATCTATCTATCTATCATCTATCTATCTATCATCTATCTATCTATCTAGATAGATGTAATATGCATTACAGCTACAACATGAAAAGGAAAGAAAAAAATACTTATAGAAAAGTTTCTATATTCTACTTGATGTGGAAAAAAATAATTCTAAAGGCACTGTGAAAAGTTAATTATGTATATTATAATTCTTAGATCAACCACTATCTAAAAATTATAACGATATTGTAAAATACTCAAGAATAAACCAAAATAAAATGGAAAAAATTTTCTAACAATTCAGTTGAGGGCAGGAAAGGGAAAAAAAATGAATGAAAAAATAGAGGAAATGAAAAAAAAAAAAGATATCATGGTAGACCTAAATCTAAGTATATCAATAATTGTATTAAAATTAAATTGCTGAACATACCAATTAAAAAAAGAGTTTCATAAGTAATGTTTAAGAACCCAAGACCCAACTACATGATATCTAAAATAAACTCATATCTCTCTCTATCTATCAATATATATATTTATTTATTTTATTTAAGTAAAAGGATGGAAAAATATATATTATGCAAATACTAACCAGGAGAGCATAGAAGACCTAAACAACACCATCAAACAAAAGGATTTAGTTGTCATTTGTAGAACACTCCACTCAACAAAAGCAAAATGTATATCTTTTCAAAGTATACATAGAACATTCTCAAAATAGGTCATATCTCGGTCATAAAACAAATTTTAATAAATTCAAGAGAATTGAAATCATACAAAGTATATTGCCTGATTATTAGGAATTAAACTAGACGTAAATAACAGAAAGATAATTAAAATATCTCCAAATATTTTGGAATTAAAGAATATACTTCTAAATAATCTGTCACAGAATAAGACTGAAGTTAGAAAATACTTTGAACTTAACTATTAAAATACAAGATATCAATATTTGAGTGATACAGCTAAGGTAATGCTTAGAGGGAAATTTATAGCATTAAAATGTTATTTAAAAATAAAAGTTTCAAGTCAACAATTTAAAATGCACTTTAAGAAACTAGAAAATATCCCAAAGCAAGCAGAAAGGAGAAAATAATAAAGACATGATCATTTAAATTTGAAACAAAAAAAGTAGAAAAAAAATCAGTAAAACTAAAAGCTGGTTCTTTGAAGAGATTAATTAAATTAATGAATCTGTCATTAGACTAACAAAGAAAGAAGAGAGAACAAACAAATGGCTAAAATCAAGAATGGAAGATAATATCACTACAGGCTTCTCATATCAAAATGATAATAAAATAATACAAATAAATCTGTGTACCTGAATTTGACAACTTGTATACAATGGGCCAAGAAATAAATAAATGCATCAGAATGGGAAGAAATAAATAAAATTATCTCTACTTGTGGATGATTGTCTGTATAGAAGTTCGAAGGAATCTAGAAAAACTCCTAGAACTTTTAAGTGCAAAACACTTAAAAGTTCATTTTAGCAAAGAAGACATACCAATGGAAAATAAACACATAAAAGATATTCAGTACCATTAGCCACTATGGAAATACAACTGAAAACCACAAGGACATATCTCACTGTACACTGATTATAATGGTTAAAATAAAAAAATTTGAAGAGTGACAATAGCAAGTGTTAGTGAGAATGTAAAACAACTGGAACTTTATATATTGCTAGTGAGAATTCAAAATGATACAGACACTCTGGAAAACAGTTTGTCAGTTTCTTATTAACAGCCATTTACCATGTAACCCAGCAATCCTGATCATTTGTATTTAACCTTGAGAAATAAAACTTATTTTCACACAAAAATCTGTATGAATATATATAGATATATAATCAATTCTATTAAAAATCAACCCAAGCTGCAAACAACCGGAATGTCCTATAATAGGTGAATGTACATGTACATCCATGCAATGGAATTCTATTCAGTAATATAAAGGAATGAACTTTCATTATCAACTCACATAAGACTGATGAACTTCAAAGGTACTTTGCTGAGGGAAAGAAACCAAAGATTACATACTCTGTAATTCTGTTTATAAGAAATTCTGAAAGAGGCAAATCAGTAGGGATGGAGAGTAGATTAATGTTTGCCGGGGGTAAATGTGGGAGAGTTTGACTACAAAGAAGTATGAAGTCTTTTGGAGTGATCAGACTGTTTTATATCCTGAATGTGGTGGTAGTTACATTAATCTAAACGTGTCAAAACTCATAGAAATGTAGACCCAGTAAGGCTAACTTTACTGTATGTAAATTTTAAAATAAAAATAAATGAATCTGAATACTTCACTTTGTTCATAATTCAATATGCAATGCTAGAAACACATAGTTTTTTAAATGCATCACTTTCCATAGCTCAGAGATCTAAGAAATTATTTTTTATTGCTGTGTTTGTTGGATTAATGAGATAACATTTGTGAAATGTTTTGAGCTCCTTAAAAGGAAGTTGCTATGCAAATATAAAGTGTTGGTATCATTACCCAGGCACTATTTTTTTCTTCTGCTTGTACGATAAAGTTTATGATCGTCTTCATTTTTCACATTATTTTTAATGAATTGTAACAATAAAATGTGGTAGCCAAGATATAAAATGAAGCACATGTGTTAATGAGGCTAAAACTTTGTAATTAGAATTTGAAATATCAGTCTGTCTAAAGATAATTGGCTCTAATGATTACTTCTCTGTGTATGCAAGCTACAATTTTATGAAGTCCAAGTGTGGCTTATTCTGCAGTTTTGCCTACAGAGCATACTTCAAGTCACTATCTCCTCTGAGATCTTCTTAGCTTATCTGTGTGTCTGAGAGACAGAATCAAGTATGAGGAAGAGATTTGCACCTGATAGTAAACGAGTTCTCTATCCTCAAAAGTAAGTAAAGAAAGTGTCAGTTTAATTTAGATTCTGCTTGTGTTACTTTAAAAAAAAAAGACTTTTAATCTCTTTACGAACTAAGCGTGACTTAAAATAATATTTAAGTTCTTGAACTCCAAACAAAACCTTTTTTTATCCCTATCTTAACTGCAAAATACTTTCAGAATGTCCCTTGATAAAATGGCCAATAGCTTCCAACTTATTTTGGAACAAAGTGTGAATTCTTCTTTCTGGTTCATGAGTTTAATAATCCAGTTCTACTTAACATGGACAATGATAATTTCCTGGATCTACCTCTAAGTTAACCCTCTACTTCATCAGGGGCATTTCTTCTATTCATATCAGGTATATTCTTACTTTTGTATCATTACTCAAGTGATCCTCCTTGCTCTTCATCCTCAATCTAGAGGGATGAAATATCCTGCAGAGTCCAGTTTGTTGGAGCTTTTACATAAGAAAAATCATATAGATTACATTCAGTTATTTGCCTCTAATCATCCTTTCTTCTGTGGAAGGTAGTGGAAGCCAGTAGTCAACCAATACTAGACAGTTGAATACCTTCAAGTGTAAAGACAAATTATAAGAAGAAAATAAAAATATCTACTGAATTTTCTTGAACATTGAGATCACTAGGTGTCCAAAGCTCAGGTAAAGTTTTACCTCAATTGTCAGACCAAGCCAGGCTAAAAGAAAAAGATCTAAGGGTTTTAGTTATATTCAAAAACAGCATATGGCATGAAGATTCTCACATTTCCAGAAAAAATAAGTTTTGCCACAGATGTCTGCACTTTTCAGCAGAGAGTAACTGGTAGTTGATTTCATTTAAAAGAACCATATATTGTCAAAAGTTCCTGAGCACAATATATGATACAAAGGAGACCCAGGGAAGAATGTGACTTTTTCTTTTTCAAAATAGATTTTGCCTCCCTGAATTAGAAAACAGATGCATCATCGACACCTTGTTGAAATTGAAATTAAAGTATGCTTTCATGAAATCTATGATTAGAAGATAAGTTAGAGGTCATCTTGTCTAGCTTTCTTTGTCTTGTTATAGAAATAAGAAATGAATTTTGAAAGGTGTAATTTGTTTCCTTCTAAGCCTTAAAATTTCTATCTGCGGTTCAGAAATCTATGGAATACATAGATTTCTATGAATTCCATAGATTTCTTACTAAATAGTTCTTTATTAAATTTTGGACCCCACAGCTTTTGTAACACTAAGTAATTTAATTTATCTTGTAGATAACTGGGAGCAAAGTTTTTAAAGATTTCAGAATATGTGGGTACAATGATAAAAGCAATTTTGGGGAAGATAAATTTAGTAGAGTGGTGTAGAGCAGAGAGGAGATAGAAAAGCCTGAAATAAAAGATTTAACTTAGAAGTCTACAGTGCAGCTGATTTGAGGGTTAAAATGATAATAGCGATTTTAAAGGTGTTGAATTTAAGTCATAGTGGGACCTCTAGATAGATGTAGTCTATCGATCCATGAAGACTAAACTAAATTGTTGAGGGTTCAAGGTGGCCAGTACGGATTTGGGATTGCTAGCAAAAGTAACAGTTGAATTCATGGAAATGAAGCATATTAGAAGGAGAAAATATTGAAAGATAAAATAAAAAAAATCTTGAGAAAAGTGTATAGAGGTAGGGGACAGGAGAAAATTCACATTTGTTGAGCTGCAATATATGCCAGCAATTTGACTAAGAAATTAAATACTTATCTTAGTGATCCCAATTGCACTCTAAAATATGCATTGTTGCCTTTCTGCTTCTGAGCAGACTCAGAGACTCTAAGGTTGGCTTGGATTTGGTATTTGGTATTTGGATCCTATTAAGCTTCAAAGTTCATGCCCTTTCTAGTAGCCCATCGAAATAAATGAAGGCAGGACATCAGAGAAACAAGGTCTCAGTTGGAATACGGGCAGTAACCACATCTGTCTTTTCATCTGCCATATTCCCAGCACATAGAAATTGTCAAAAATAGTTGTTGAATAACTGAAATATATATCACTTACTGAGGGCTGTATTAACATCCTGAGCTTAGATGCCCTAGAGTTTTACATGCATAATTGTGTTTAACCTCTCACAACACTCCTGAGGAGACATGAGATTACAGTGCTTTCAAGGTGACCCTGAATTCAATCTAAAGTTAGCTTGTCTTTAAATTTGGCTTTCTAACCTGTAGTCTATAGAGAAAATCTCCTGGTTTTTACTTAGAGACTATTGATGACTCCTGAGATTCATTCATGATAAAAATAAAAATTTTATACCATAGGAAATAAACATAGAAGCCAAAGGTAGAAAAAAAAAGTAAGGAATTTGCCAGAGAAAGAAAAGATAGAAATTAGATGTTTGCTAGAAGGAGAAGTAAGGTCCACTTGGTTCGTTTATATTGTTTTGTTGAGGGTAGGAAGCGGAGCTTGTTTTAAGTTAAAGGGTAATTTGTTGGTAGATGCCAAGTGGAGTAAAGACACTTGTGTGGGGATTGCAGGGTGGACTTTCTGAAAGAAGCAAGAAAGAATCATAAGAATCAGGTAGATTAAAACAAAGTCTTTCTCTGAACCTGCAAGAAAAAATTAGAGCTGGGAGAAAGAGAAACAAGTCAAACGAAAGGGACAAAGGAGCAAAGAATCTCAAGATGCTGAGGAAACATTCAAAATAGTTTCTAGTAGTGCCAAATTTCTGTGTATGGAAAAACACTTTGGCACATTCTCAAGAGGCATACTGCTGTTAGCTATAGTTAACTAAGAGTTTGAGGGCTCATGTGGGCCACACCCACACCCACTCATACCTTCTTGTGGAGATAGGGAATTTTTTTACCCACTAGGGTACAGGAAATAATCCTGTTTAAACACTCAGAGCCCTAAAGAGGGAGAAATAGATTAAATATAATTTTTAAATAAGATGTTTAGCTTTCATAAAATAATTCAAATTTAACTATCTAATAATTTAGTAGCTCATCATGAGAAATCCGAATAAATGAGGAAACTTGGAATTCTCTGAATATTTTCTTCTAACTTATCTCTTTTTATTTATAATAGATTATATACATTTTCAAGGTGTTTGTCTAATGTCCTATGACTATTCTTAAAATAAGGTTAATATTATATCTCTGGGAACCTCCAGAACAGTGGAGTGAGCAGCTCAGTAAACCTTTCTATAACTGGCCAAATTTTCCAAAACAAACATTTTAGGACTTTGGAAATTGGCCAAGAGTGTACAATGAATTTTATTCAGGAAAAAACTACTAAACCTTAGTAAGAACAATGGGAGTCTGTGGCCTTTTAGCCTGCTGCTATCCTCCCCTATCCTCTTAACTCTGAGATAAGGTAGTTCTAGGGTGGAGAAGGCTGGGAAAAACCAGGAGCCTTACTGATAGAGGGTGCTGACTTGACTTGGAACAGAACGTGGAAAAAACCATATCCAGGTTATTGTCAAAATAACCATAAATAACAATAGCAATCTCAGTGATAAACAATTTTGGAAGGGCAGCATTACAGCTATCTTGAGGTTACAATACTAATTGGGATAATAAACAGACTGACAGAACCACCAGACATTTAATAGGGAGATACAGAGAAAGTTTACACATATCCCTGGTGGCTGAAAGGGTACAAGCATGTACGAAGTTGTATACAAACTCAGAAGAGACTGAGTCTTGGGCATCTACTCTTCACTGGGTTGAGTATAAGACCTTGCACATACAGATAGTGAAAGCATCTGAAGGAAAGAAATTTACTAATTGCTTGAACCTCAGGGACACTCAGATCCCTCAGCAAAGGATAGAAGCCTTATTGGCCCAAGATGCTTAAACACCATCTCTGAACTATCATTGTCTGACCACTAATTTATGCTGTCCCAGAGGTGGCTTCTAAGAAGCCAGGTTTAAAAATAAAAATTAAAAAAGGTAAACTAAAACTGAGCTGAGACATCAGAAGCTGCATACTTTGGCAGGTGGGAGTGGGGTGTTGGAGAGACAGATTCTAGAGAACTCATCCTGGGAAGTTACTAAACAAACAGCAACAACAACAACCATGCTAGGAGGATGGATAAGTGTCAAAATACAGAGCTGCTACAGTATATGAGTTAAAAACTGTTTTCAACAAGAACAACAAAAATATAAAGGATGAAGAAGAAATAGGAAAGTGTGATACACACTCAAGATAAAAAGGTTTTCAATGAAGACTGTCTCTGGTGGGGCAGGTCTGAGTAGGAGTTAACCGGGCAAGGGGGTGGGGTGAGAACAGTTCCAGGCGGTGCGAAAAGGCTGAGCAAGATTGTTCTCTGTTGGTAAAAGTATTCGGCCCTTCTCCATGAACTTTAGTGTATCTTCAGATAAACCAGTATTTGGTTCCTTAAAAGAGGTCTAAACAAACAGTATGCAAAACATAATCACTTCTCATAGGTCGACAAACTTAACATTGACTGTGTACTAGATACTGAGAGGAGACAGAAGGCTTTCTTATTCTCATTGTAGTACTTACTTTACACATACAATACAATCACTGACCGTATACTTCTCAAAATAGTCTCTATTTACTAAAAGCAAACGTCATCTTTTTCTTAGGGATAATGAACATATCAAAATTATTACTCATCCTAGTATTTTTCTCAATCCTGTCCTCTTGCTCAGGCCAAAAGCAAGAGCAGTGTGTTCTGGTGGTTCAGGATATAGAGAATGGTGGCAATTTTAATGTATCTGGGTGAGCTATTGATGTCATTATTTAAGGGATATTGCCTCTGTGACAATTACAGAGAACGCGTCCTCCCTAAAATATGCTTGCCATCTTTTTATTGTCAGAATCAGAAGATACTTCTGTATCAAAAATGTTGATCTATCTCTTGTATTAAGTGTAGACTGCTGACCTGCCTATGTCATTTAATAGTACAATATACCACCAATGTAAATTCTGGACAACTCTACTGATGGTGTGTAGCATAAAAAGTAGGTGCCAGTTCAGCGAAACTGGATTTTTTGAGGCATCACTGATATTTTGGACAAAAGAAAACAGCTTGACTTTTAGTGGCCCACTTTTTTCTGAACACTGAGTTACTTTCTCTTTCCTGTCCTTAGTGACACTGCATAGTAGGTTGTGTCAATAGAATTGCCACACAGAGGTCCTTCTGACAGAGCTGCTCTGTAGCAGGAGATTCATGTTTGTTGCAATTGCTGGAATAGTTGGCAAGGCTGTTCCACAGGCAGAAATCATTCTTTGTTCATAGTATTACTGTTGCCTGCTTCATTCTTAAACTTCTTCCCTTGGCTTCTTTAATATTTCTCCATTTTGACTCTACCTTTGAACATTCCTTTCCAATTTTCTTTTTATTCTGACTGAAGCTTCCAGATTGATATTTCTCAGGTTGTATCCTAAGATCATATTCTTTCTCATTTTATTCCCAAGGGTCTGCCATTCTATTCAACATATTGTGGGCTTTTGACTTCCAAGGCTGTATTATCTCAACTCCAGAATTCTTCCCTAAACTTCAGACACATATCTGTATACCTTCAGGATATCTCAATCTTGGTGCTTTGTAGAAACTTCATATTCAACATGTTCAAACGTGAACATCCCCTAAGGCTATAATGACTTTAGATTAATAGTTCCATCAATCACTCAGGCCAAAACCCAGAATTCATTCTGGACTCCTTTAAATTCCCCATTCAATTGGTCACCAAGTCCCACTGATTTCATCTATTAACATCTCTTATATGTATCTCTTAATCTACCTTCCTATTTACTACTGCTGTAGTTCAAGCCTTCATCATCCCACATGTGTTAATATAATAGTTTAGCTGGAGTTTTGGCCCATTCCTTCCTCTGGCTTCAGTCCAGACTCTGTCTTGCTGGCAGAGTTAACTTGTTGATGTTGCTTACTCTTCTGCTTAAAAAGTGTGAAAGGTGTCCCGAGACTTGCACAGAATAAATTTCAAATCCCTTAGAATAAGAATAAATAATAATACAGAATAGTGACTATTGGGAAATCAACTATTTTCCCCTATCTCTCAAAATGTAATATTATTTATAGTCTTAACATACTTAATATAGTCTATCTCACACCTATAAAATTCTTCCAGTCATTATAATGTTTTGTTATACAGCAACAATAATACATAATTCATTGTCATCTTGCTATAAAGAAACACAGTCCACATTATCCACATTACCTACTCCACACACCTAAAATCTATTAAATCTTCTCTTCCCCAGGATACAGAACTTTACTTCAGTGCCTTTCTCTTTAAGAATTATTTTCCAGTCTTTATGTGTTTTTGTAGTTCATTCAGAACCTTCTAGTTAGATAAGATAGAAACTAGAGCCATTATTACAATACATTCCTGGCTTATACTGACTAAATCAGGAAGCTACATTGAGATTGCTATTTGCAATATTCTTACTTATGCCTCCAAGTATCCTGTTTAGATTTGGACATTTCTCTCTTTGAAAGCTTTCTTTTCTTTTTGAAACTAGATGACATGCAAGGCAGAAAAGTTTCACTACACTTGAAAACATACTTTCATGGCTTCAGAGTAGATAAAGCTAAATTCTAGACCATGATAATTTTTCTGCATTTTGAGCAGATACCTCTGCTCCTAATTGGCCTGAACGCACTAGTGTGAACTATAAATGAAAATAATTCAGTCAGAGGGACACATATTTTGACAAGAATATTTATTTGTTATTATTGAAAAATACACAAAGGCAAAATGTTGCTTAGCTGCTGCTTTTCCATAGTACAGCAGGGTATTGTAAGAAATGGGGAAATATACCTGCTATATATGGCAGTTTACATTTCTAAGGCATTTAGGCTGAAGAGTAGTAGGCGTGCCTAGGAGTATTTACTTGAGTTTAAATATACTGAGGCACACCAGGCAGGTAAAGGATTTGAAACTATGATGTTAAATGCTCATGCATTTGTGACTTAAAATTGTACATCTATTCCCCCAACCTCTATTCATTTTTTCCACATGAGTTTTGGAGTTGTTCATAGAACACTGGTAATAATCTACTCTTCGAGAGTTTGCTTATAATGACAACACCGATGGGACACACAGAACAAAACTATTTCAATGGACAGATTCTGTAGACTCTTACCAAATTGAGGTTCCAGGAAGAAAAACATCAATTTGCAAAGGCACAGTGGAGACAGGTTTAATGCATTAAATATAACATGAATCATTCACAATAACAAGTTTAGTGTTTCAGGGAACTTTTGTTAATACAACACAGTTGGTCACACAAAATACAAATGCTTCTGTTGATTTGTCTTGGCATCTCAGATACATCAACAGTGTTAACAGTTTAACAGCTTTGTTCTCATCTGACAGAAAATAATGGCAGTTCTGCAAGGCAAATGTTAAACCTGACCGTATGTATTTATTAATTCCACAGTGTTTTGACAGATTATAGGGGATGAAACTCAGAGGATGCTGACACGCTCTCTAAGGGCTTTCATCTCTGTTTCTTCAGTCTCGGTACTGTCACTGTGACTAGCACTTGGGTTGATCAGGTGTGTGGGGTACTGCAGTCCTTGCTCGCCTGCATACTGCTCCCACCTCAAGTCATCGCTTTCATGAGTGATGTAGCGTTCCCCGATTTTGCATTCCAGCTCTCGCAAATCTAACCAGGTCTGATAATCCTATAAAGAAATTCCAAAATATTACCATAGAGATGATTAAAACTCGTTAAGACACTGTTCATATGTTGTCAGTTCCCACAACCAATGAGTTACCCTTTTCCCTTCCACTCAACAGTACTGTGTCTTCCATCAGGCACCCTGAAGTGACGGCATCAGCACCAAAGCCATCCTATTTGCCTAAACTCTGCAAATGCACACTGTTTATATGGTGGGCAATAAATGTTTGCAGTCCAGGAATCAGAAATGTTGGTATTTCTTTGAGAGTTAATGACTACAAAAATTCCTTCAGTATTTCAGAGTGCCATTTTTGCAAACTTTAAGTTCAACATGAAAATAATAATATTTAAAAGAAAGCAAACATTCATGCATATACTTTATATTTGCCATGTATTTGTTATGTGAATATTAGTCTAGGCTTTAAAAATATGATTACAAATGAATACAATATATGACCAGATAGGCATCTACTTAGACATTTATCAGGAGTGCACATATAGATGCATTTGAAAGCTGGTCCTTGGAGTTTTGTTATGACTCTTAGATTTTTTCATGTATTTGTTTTTGGTTTTGTGTGTGCAAGAGTGAGTGTGTGTGATTGTACGGTGTTTCTCCCCTGTCAACTTTTCCTGGCAGAGAGGTTTAAAATGCTAAATCGTTATTAATCCAAATAAACTGATATTAGAATTATAGTTTAAAAATAAAAAATATATATTCTTACATACTCTCAAGATCTTACAAATAACTAGCAGTTCATCTGACAGAAAATATCCAATAATTAATTTTTACCTGTAGCCAAGGGTGACTCAAAGTCTTATCCACGCTATAGCGCTTTCTCATTTTTACTTGCAGCAAATTATTGATAAGATCGATGGCTGAAAAAAATTTAAATTATTGGTAAAAATAAATGACAAATATGAAACATATAATTCATTTATAGTTTATTTCACAGTTATAATGATAACAAGCACTAGAACCTGATGAAAATTTGTCCTGAGAATTCTATTTGTCCTGAGAATTTTATTTTCAGTGCTGACAAATGAAACTGGAAACAATTGTGGAGGTAGGAGTTTGAGTCTATTGTAAGTGTGAGTATGATCTGAATTCTCTTGGTTTAGTCTTTAAGATACACTTCTAAAGCAGAAGTTTTACTTAAATATACACTATTTAAATATATCTTACACTAATGGCAGGATAAAAATAATTTCAAAAAACAGCATTTACTGATTTTGTTATGTGTTTAAAGTTTGAACACACATAATGGGTTTCATAATCTTGAATTAAAAGACAGACATCTGGATATTATATTTAAAAGGAAAAATATAAAACATTATATGGGCCAGGACTCATGATAAACTCGTAACCTAAAAACCAGTGGTCCACCAGGAAAATACTTTTGTCACTTTTGATGTTAAAAAAAAAAAAAGTGAATTAATTCCTCAACTTTCCCAACAGCCAAGTCCAGAATCAGGTGAGTTTGACTGTATTGTTTGGTCTACAACAGCCTGTATGGACCTGACAAAACAGACTGTCACAAGAGTTCAGAGGCCACCCGGAACAAAGATCACTTCATCCAATCAGAATGAATCAGAATCCTTCTTATTATCAGGCAAAAGAAATGACTGCTACAGTCTCTTCTCGAATTTAATCTAGAATTGTGTCTCTCTGATACTAATATTCCAGTATTTGCCTGCATGAAAGGGCCATAGAATCAAACACCTAAAAATTCTTTGTAGAAAATAACCGTAATAGCACACATTTAAATGCTATCTAGCCTATACACCCTTGCCTTAACTGGGATACCTTAGGAAACACAGTAGTTAGTACAATTTCAAATTCCAAACATGTGTTCTCATAGAGCTTTTGAAAGTACAGTTCTCTGGGTGAACTGTGTATTGGGCATGTGCTTTAAAACATCCATTCACATGATTTACTCACTGGTGAGTAAAGTGCACCTTCCATTCTTGCTGCTGTGAAGTCACAGAGGAAAAATAGTGGGTGAGGGGAGACGGGGGAGCCTATGTGCTACTGTAAGCATGCCATAGCACTGCACTCCCCAGACACTGCAGGGATTAAATACATGTTATTAATTCACTCATTCTCCTTTGAATTTTACAATTAGGAAGGTAGGAGTACAGTAACTCAACAAAAGGTCTGGTTTGTGCCCAAATGGGCCCCAACGGTGAACCATACAGTCTAATGGGGAGGGAAATACTGCCAGAGGAGAAAGTAGAAGTGTTTGAAGAAAACGAAATTTGTGAAGGTGAAAAAATTGTTCCACTGAATGAAGCATACAACCACAGTCTGACTATAGGCACAGTACCCATGTGACCTGAATAAGCAAAGTAATGACAAGTATCTCTAAGAGAAAATAGTTTAGGAGTTAAGGAGAGAATTAGAGGGAGTACATGCATGTGTGTGTGTAAATATGTGTTTGTGTTCAGTTGTGTATATACAAATATATTTTCTGGCCCTTGAGGCAGAAAACAGAAATAATTACTATTAAATGTTGGAACCTGGAGTTAAGTGTTAAGAACCTGGTGTCACTGAGAAAATAGGTGCATCAATTAGTATTTGAGAGCTCCATTTACCTGTCACTGTTTCTGGAACTCTTAAAGCATCCTTCTCATTAATTAAGTCTCACACAATCCAGTATTAAATGTACCCTGTGAATGCCTTTCATGAAATACATTCTAAAAAGAAATTCTAAAGTATGTTTTTTACACTGTTCTCTTTATTGGCAGTGTTCCTCACCTGTATGTATCAATCACTCATTCATCTGTTCATTCACCAAATCTTCCCTAAGGAATTACTGTTGGCAATTATTTACAGAATTAAAAAAAAAATCTAGCCTCCTGAAAAGCTCCCGATCTAGTTGCAAAGGCAAAACATACATGTGCACGTACACACGCAATGACAAAAATGCACCATTTTAAATCTTTGATCTTTAATTAATATCCTACTCAAAGGAAAAAAGATTTTCTTTAGTATTTCTGAAATATAACTAGTTAGGGTCCGAGCAACTATTTCCAGAGGTCTGATCTTTCTATGTCAAATGTACTGAATGATACTGATGACAAGAATTCTTTTCTCCTACTCTGTGCCCAAAGTTGTCGTTTTATAATGTATCCACATGAATCCTATTTATGTTCTAGGTGCAATGGAAAACTTGACTCTATTCTGTATGACAGCTCCTCAAATCTTGGCGATGTGATTCACCTTAACCTCACCTTCAGTTCCAGATGCCCAAGTCTTCCTGTGCACCCTTATTTTAATATTCACTAACTGTTTTTCAATGTCACTGTTCATTATTGACCAGAATTTTCCTAATAATTAACTGCCAGCGTAATTAACTTGTACACACAGACATTCTTCATGTGGCCTACAATTTAGGGTTTTCCTTTTGAAAAATGGTACATTCTTATTTTTAGGTAGTCCTTATAACTCTGTGACACTACTTATTATTTTAATCTCCATTTGATATAATAGGAAAAACTGAGGTTTCAAAGGTCATGTAACTTGGTTGAAATCAGAAAGCATTAGGTAACAGAGGTGAGGCTGAAACCTGGGGGCTGGCTCAAAGCCCATACTCTTAAACACTATGGCATATAGTAGCCAGGTCATACCACTGACTTATTAACTAATGAGAATGTCAAAAATTAACTAAATTTAAAAATGTTTCCAATAATGAACATTAAATTCTTTTTAGTTATGTTTTTACCATACTTCTATGTATTTAAATGCATGAACATAAGTACACACACACACACACATAATTTACATGCAGGGATGTATATGTATATATGTGTATCTTTGTGACTTTAGCTCAACATGTCAGCAAATATAATTCTCAATGTGATGTAATCTCTTCCTATCATAGGGATTATTTCTCTTGGTTTTTCACAACTTCCAAACTGACTAACCTACTGCTATGCATTAATCAAGTTATTAGGAAACTTTTTTCAGAATAAGGCTTAACTACAGGATCTCATGACTCTATCACAGATCATATTCCCAACTGTCATGCCTATTAATTATTCTTTGAATAGGCTGACAAACAAGCAATGTTTCCTCCTAGGAGTTTCCCATCCAGTCCATATGTTATAATCTTCTCCAATTGTGGGAGATTTTTGCAAATGTTTTATTATGATCAAGGCACATCAATCTTTGGTATTATTCATTCTACCAGTCTGAAAATCCTTTTTAAAAATAAAATATAATTATTCTAGAATAATAGATTATATATAAACTGATATGGAGTAATATTGACTTTTAGTCATTCATTTCTAAATACCAGGATTTGTTTTCTCAGTGTTTGCAAACTATTCAATCATGAATTCTAGAATTTCATCAAGGATAAAAGTTGTTTTTTGTTGAATGATAGCAGAATCGGTCCTTTTTCCTTTTAGAAATTCAGAAACTCTGGCCTGTGTTAAGTATCCTGGCACCTCTCTCATTTTATCTACGATTAAAAAAAAAAAAATTACAATGGTTCTAAGAGCTCCTCTGTTAGCTTCTTCAATATGCAGCATTTCCTGTACGGTACCTTATAGTTGCCATCAAGTTTTCTCTTTTGATCTCTCCATTCCCCCCAGGTCTAGTTCCCCATAGAGACTGCCCATGTGTGTATAAAGGATCCACCCCAAGGCAGTGGAGAGCCAGTAGCACAGGACCAAAAAGACTAGTAAAACTGGAGTAGCCACAGCAGTCCCTGAAGCGAGCTGACAAAGAAGTCTAAATGGGGTCTCAATTCCAGTTCCAAAATACAAATCCAGAGTCAGAATTTGGATCTAGAGGGAATGTGGCAAGGCATGCCTATCAAACTGTGGCACTGGGAAGAGGGAAAGGGAGTAACAACAGGAAAGACAGATACAAGATTGGGCCATTCTGCAAACTTCTCTGAAAAGTAAAGCAAAGGAGAATGGGGAACATGGTCTGGCAGTGGGAGACAGGAAAGGAAGGAGAGGACTGCAGCAGAATGGGAATCAGGAGGAAAAGTTGCATATGCTGGCATAGCAGCATGACAGAATGCTAGTGCCCAGCGGGAGGGGAGAGGAATGCAGAAGCTCTTGGTTCCCTGGAGCTTCACAAGGTTCTGGAGCCCATGAGGAAGAGATATTTGGAGAAGCAGAAAACAACTCAGAAATTCCTGGTACCCTGTCATTCCTTCCACAGATATAGCAAAATGTATATATCCAAATACCTGCCTTTCATGAGGTGAGGATTATTGCAACACAGTGCTGGTTTCTTTGCAGTTTGGGGCACTAAGCAGATGTCATTTTAAGCAGTTGGGGTTGGACTAGAGCCAAAGGGTGTAGTAAATGAGAATTTTCTATTCACTTGGGTTATACTTTTTGTTTCATACCCTCCTCCTCTTATTCTTTCAGTTTGAATACTTTCACACCCTCTTTACCTGAAGAAAGACGGAACAAAATAGGCAGTGGCTGTTTCCTCCTTTCTCTTTGCAGAAAATAGAATAGCAACTTTTTCATAGAATAGTAGAATTATTTTCTGATTGTACTTGCCCATTTAGTCTGGGAGTTAGTCTTTTTAATATTATTCTGAGAGTTCCATCTGTTCTCTTACTCATCTTTAAACTCAATCCCTTCATTCCATATTATTTATAAGTAGTTTTAAGCTGAAGCTCTCTAAACACCTCGGATGTTCATATTGGGCCAAATGCAGTTAGTCTTTGCTTTTTCCTTCTTATTGAAATATTTTAAACAATTGTATGCTTCAAATTTTTCATTTTTAAAGAATCCTGTATCCCTCATGAGCAAAGAATTTTCTGCTTTCTAAAACATCTCCAGCCATGGATGAATTCACACTAATGTTCCCTATAAATTAAGAAGAAAAGAAAATCTGTGTTTTGAAGTTTAAGTTTCTTTTTTTGCTACAGTAAATTCTTGGCTAACATAGTTACTTTCCCCCTAACTTCCTATATAGCAATTTCTCTCATTGCCCCCTCAGTTGAGGGACTGAAATGTCAGAAAAGTGAAGAGAAAATTTTATCAGATGTTCTCTTGTACTAAAATGAGTCCTTCAACAGAAGTTGACATAGCTGAAGATCTGTGTAGCCTGTTTGCTAGGTACATAAGTATATCTGAATGAAACTAAAATGAAAAGGTATATGCAGGTGCTAAAGGGCTTTATGTTTTAATGTGAAATGTTCCATCAGAGAGTCAATTGTATGGATTCCACTTTCTTCTGGTATCAAAATACTCAATTATCATTGAACTTATGGAAGTACCTCTTGTATGGATACAACCGATTCTGTATCTGTAGAAGATTTGTTTGTATGTGTCATTGCTATGGCTAAAATGAATGACATCCAAAGCTTGGAGAAAATCGTCCAACAAGAAGAGAACTGGACATATTTGAATACATTTTAGGTCCCCTAGGTCACACATCTCAGTCATCTTCCATTTCTCATCTTTTACTATTTGAGTATCTGTCTGGCTACCCCCATTTTCCCCACTGAATTTTAGCTTCTTTAAGGTTACACAGATTGTGTATTCATTTCTGCATGTGAGTTTCATAAATATTTAAATAAAATTTATCATTTAATGCATTAGAAAAATGCTTGCTAAATAGCATTCGGTAGATTGAATACATTAATTAGAAATTTATATAGCCATTTTCCCTGCTCAAAGTTTTAATATTCACATTATGTGCACATGGTTTGTATATTTTGGCTAAAAATATTCCTGGATGTTAGTATATCACAACTCTACAAAATGTAACAGATCATAGCATCAGTGACCTCTATGAGAATATTAGAATAAAGCTGAGAGTATCTGCAATACAGATCATGTTTGTTTTATAATGTTTATTTTATAGAAGAGAAATTACCTGTGAAACCCCCTAAGGCTAACCTGTTTTGTCCAAACATAGTACTTTTTATTTTTCCATACTGTCTTGTGTCCACACATGAATTATCCAGGGACAAATTTTCCAATTAGAAACCAGATAAGAACTATCACTCTAGTGGAAGCCATCATCTGTCAACTACTGAGCTCCCTGCCTTCTATTTTTCTTCCCTTTCCATTCTATATCACTGCTCATCACAGTATAGTGCCCAGTACTTTTGTCGTTGGTTTGCTTCATGCTGACGGTTAAGTTATATGTTTATTTTAAAAATCATTTTGCAACTCTTCACATTCCAGGTCTCAACCTAGCAAACAGTTGCCTGGCAACACTAATTGGGACGCTCCTCTCAGGGGCTGAAACCAGAGGCTGCCTGCAGCCAACAAGGCCACTGGACATCATCATCTCAGTAGTTCCTGAGCCAATTCCTACCATCCAATGAAATGCAAGACCTTTAGAGACTCAAGTTGATATCTTTTCAGTTCTTTCCTCAGTAGGAAGTTGTTCTGCCAACGGCTACTCCTTTGCTTTACATTCAATTTCATTGCCTTCTGAAGACCAGCAACACAATTCTGGAAATCCTGAAATTGTTTAAAAACAGCATACAACAGCTCCCAACTGATGCCAAATTGATTCAAAATTTAAAGTAAAAATCAAAGTATATTTATATTATTCTGATGATGCTTGGGGTGGATTTTTCTTTCATTTTCACTGCACACTGATGTCATTTGAAGAGGTTTTTGTTCTTTAAATGCTGATACTCAAGCCAAAGGTTAAATAAAAATCTTATGTGAAAATCTTTAGGGGAGATATTGGTACTTTTAGAATTGCCTCAGATGTTTCTAATAATGCAGTTACGGTTGAGAATGATTGTGCTAAGCAGTGCTCTTCAAACGTTCACAGGCATATGGGTAATGCCAGGATCTTAAAGTGGAGATTCTGATTCAGTAGCTCAGGGCTGGGATCTGAGTGTCTGTATTTGATTGCCTCTCAAGTGGAGTCTTAGACCACATTTTGGGTAGCAAGGGGCTAGGGCTTTGAGAATACTGAATGTCATTAATAACTGATTTAATATTGTCCAAAGGGCCCCTGAGTAGATAGATATAAACATAGAAAGGTATCTAATCATAGAGAAAGGTATCTTTCCTCAGCCCCATCTTGTTTAGTATTCTGGAATGAAGACATAGAAGGGTTTCAGGATAGCTTCTGCTCAAAAGATGGCAACAAGTTCCATTTCACAGATAAGTTCCAAAACAACTATGGTCTAGAGCTATGGGACATACTGGTAAGATAACGTTTAACAGGAACAGATTAAACTAAGTCTTCTTTTTAGGTCCCATTTCCCCAACCCTTGAAAGAGGTCTGAATGTTGAACTGGGAAACCTGGCTTATCAATAACATGCATGAGAAATAACTCAGCGTTTTAAATCCACAGTAAACTCAACATAACTCTATTCATTGTCCTCAAACCAATTGTCATTTTATCTCATGCTGAAAGAAATGTGTTCTCTGTAATGAGGAGAGTAGTGATATTACTCTTAGACTCATTGAACCTTGAGTCTGAGTAGTTTTGAGGTTTGATTAAAAAAAAAAAAAACATAAGCAAAGAAGGGAGTGTTTGAATCATGGTGAACAGGAAGCTGAAGGAAAAACTGCCCAGGAAAAGAGAAGGCTCAGGGTGATATGATGGTGATATGATGGCTGCTTTCAAACCTCTGAGACAAGCATTTATTTGGAAAAAAGATTGGGCTAGTTCTACCAGTGAGCATAAACAGAGACATTTTACTCATTGTGCTAGGTTCAAGTTAAGAAGAAACAGGGCTCTTCATTGAACTGTGTATTTTCTATTACTGGAGCAATTTAAGAATATTCTGTATAACAGGTCAGTGGATTAATAATGTGAGGCAGTATAGGGATTAGATAAGATTTTTAATATTCTTTATTTTGAAATATTATTCTGTGTTGTCATTTTGGAAGAAAGCAAATGTATAGAATGTTTCAACTTTGTTGTTCCTCTACCCTGGCATCTCTATCTATATTCAGATGTCATATTTGAACTCAGCTATGATATATCTTCAGAAATAAAATTTTAATTATATAATTGGTATATATAGGAAACATTTCAATTTGGGGGGGTAAATAAACAGCCAGTTTTTGAGCACTTATAATGCCAATGTTCTTGCTAAACTTCTTTTGATCAGCTTCTCTCTACAAATTATTTGTTAGAGAAAATCTCATTAATTATATTTTATTTGCTATCAAAATAAACTATTATATCTTCCTCATGGGAGATCTTTTCAGATATTTATTCATTTGGATTCTGAAATTTTTAATATACATATGCACATGCATACATTTAAAAATTCATTCTATTAAATCATCGTATGTCTTTGGCTCATAATTTTAAAGTTCCTCATCATTGAACAAAATGCACGTTCTTTTTTAAAAAATTAAACACAAATAATTTCTAAATTTCAAGTAGAGATCTTTCAAAATGCTAAACCCTGGTGAAAGTTCTGACACACATAATTCACTTTAGTTTACCAACTGTGATAGAATTTCCTGGCACCCAGTCAAGCATTTTTAAGCAGTTCACTGGTTAGTCCCCTCAAATCTCCTCCATGCTGTTATGTCTGACAGTGGTGCTAATATGTTGACAAATCAATCTATTCATTAATATTCAGCAGGCTTGCTAGATCTGCAAGCCTCATAAGCTGTTACAAACACAGTTTAATTATTAAAATGACAATTGTCTTTCTTTTGTTTCTCATACCATTGGATTTCTGGGTTTCATCTACCCAAGACTTATTTTCAATGAGGTTATTTTTTGTTTTGAACAATATGGAGTGAAAGAGAGACCTACAGCTGGTTTCTTTTCATGGCAAAGTGCTACTTCCAACTTAAGTGTTTAGTGTTCTGGAACACTGTTGGATTTTGAAAACATACCATGTGGTAATGGTGCTAGGCTTTTATTTAGCTTTGCTTTGTGTTTGTACTGGCTGTATTTTTCATCTCCAATTTCTGGGGGAAAAACACATTTGTGACCAATTTAATTTGAATTTACCACATTGAATGGCAAAACTGCTTTCAAAATAAATTTAGATGCTTTGATTAATTTCTTGGTATATTATCATAGCCATCCTATGCCTAAAGATGCCATACTTTCTATACTGTACAGAAATGTCAGCAAAAGATTAAGACTAACTGGAAGAATAACTTATAAGCTGTGCTGATCAGGGAAAAGAAGAGATAGAAATACTACCATTGAGACTGTGGAAGCACATGAGTGGAAAAAAAGGCCTATGTCACTGGTGCACCATCACAATCTGTAACTTTGAACTAAAGACAAGCTACAGGATTAATGCAAAGGCATTTTCTTTCTTTTCCCTTTTTTATACATGGTATATCAAGACTTCGTGTCGGATCTTAATTCTTGATAATACAAACTAACCATGTGGCTCTGAAGCTGAGCGGTAACATCACAGCAGGTGACTTGAGAATAGGTGCTTCTTCAGACTTCACCTGTGAACACAGAAAATGATCTCTGTCTGCAGGGGTCGGGGCTCATTGTGAGACAATTTCCGAGGTTGCCTCTGTGTTGATTACTGCCTGCTTGCCTCCCTGATGGCATATAAAGGAATATCAAAACTCAGAAGGAAAAAACAGTAATTTCTCGTTTGATCTTCATGGTTTATTACTAACCTTCCTCAAATTTACCATGTATCTCTAATTGAACACATCAATTCAATTTGATGATGGAAATGAACTTTTATTCTAACAAATGCTTTCTCATCACTGTAGATTTGTCATCATTCTCCTAGTAAGATGACTTGCACTGAAGCAAATTATATCTCACTTTACCAGCTATACAATCCACATCGCTTGGTTACCTGTGCCACTTCCTTTCTTTCTCTAAGGATAAGCTCTTGGGAAAACAAGAGCTGCATAATAAAATCATACACACAAAAAAGTTTAGGTGGTGTATTATGATCTTGAGCAACTAAAGGAATGTAGAAAAAGAGAATTCATTCGACTTTCCCACTTGAAAATTCTCCTCTGTGTGCACATAGATAACGTTTAGAGATTTAAGATTACGCCTTCTTCATTTGCTCAGGTGCAATGCAAGGATTGGTGTTGTAGAAAGGGAAATATAACCTGCTAGTTCTTCAGCGAATAAAATTCATATATAGAATATTATATTTCTTAATTGTATGTTTAAAATTCTAGATAACTTTAGACTAGGCATGTTTGAATTAGTTATACAAAAGGTTATACTCCATTTATTCCTGGAGCCTTCTTTCTTTCCATGCACTTTTGATCATTTTTATTACCTTCTTAATAAAAGTATCATGTACCTGATAAAAGAATTGAAACAATCAGTAAGAAGAGTTCAAAATAAAAAATAAAAATATCTCATCTCATTATTACACCAACTCTCCAGGGATGACCTCTTTTAATTATTTAAAAAAATTTCTTGTGATTACCTCTATACCTTTAAATAATAAACACGGTATCTTCCATGTTTGATTCAGTAACTTTAAACCAGTGCTGCTCAAAGAGTGGTTCATGCATCAGTATCAGCATGTTAACTGTTTATTGGTTTGAGATGAAATAAGTAAAGAAAATGAGAGTAAGACTGGAAATTTTTATAGCATTTTGACATTGCTGTAAGATTTCTATTTTATTTTATTATATGTTTGAAGATTAAAATAAAATAAAACTGGTCCTTTATCACAGATAGTTTGAAAAGAACCACCTTAAAAAATAAGACAAAAAACTGATTCCCTCTCATTAAAAAAAATGAATCATTTCATTTCAGTTTTTCTCTACCTTATTGTCTTCCTCCTTCTCTCAAGTTAGTTATATTAATGTAGTGGCCATCCTTGTAACTTAGAACAATGCCTGGCACACAATATAGGAAATATATATGTGCGCGCGCACACACACACACACACACACACACACACACACACGTGCAGTATTATTTACTAAGAAGTATTAACTCATGATTAAATCATGTATTAAATCTTACAAGTGAATGTGTATAACTCTATCCATTCACCTGTGAAGAACCCCATGTGAACTCTGGAAGTTAGGACTCATATAGCTCTCCTCACCAATTCTCTGACCATTCCCGCTTCCCTGTGTCATAGAAGGTTCATTATTTACATTCTTTTGCATAATGAGAATGAAGTCAGACATGCTGAAAGTTATCTAAAATTTAAAATTAGTAAGCATCCATTACTTGAGTTATTATAATTTGTCAGGCACTGGGCTAGCACTTCATGTAAGTTTTTTGATGGAAAGCCTGTTTTGTAAAAGAAATTGTTTGAAATTTTTGGTTCGGTATACTTCAAGGTAGTATGAAAAGGTAAAGGGTCTAATGGGATAGCTGGAAGAGGCAGAGAAATATGGTCAACTATGGGTATGAACAAGGTTATTTATATTTTTAAAATTAAAATTATTGTTGCCTATGGCCTGTACAATTTTGTGATAAGTTTATTTATAATAGATAGTATTCAGGTCTACAATTCCACTATCACATTGTATGGTTTAATAGAGAAACTTCCCATGTCTGTGAATTTGCATCTGCTTAACCTGTATCTTAGTAGCTAATTACAAATGTTAAGTATATTTTAGAGTACATTATTATTATTCTTATTATGACACATTACTGGGGCTAAATGCATAAACAATTTATGCAGTTATATAGAATTCTAAACACAATGTTAAGCTATGCTTTGCTTATGAAAAACTTTATTTACTTTTAAAAATTCAATAATTCATGAGTTAAAAACTAAAATAAAATTAACAAGCAATATGTGAAATAACATATATAACTATTATTAACTGAAGAACTATAAGATTGTAACACATATTCTCCCATAGCCTATAACCTATAACGTCAAATTTTTAAATCTATGCCCATTCAAAGGAGAATTTTCAAGTATTAAAAGGATTCTCTTTTTCTACATTTCTTTAATTGCTCAAAATCATGACACGTATGTTAGTTACCTCTTTATTGTTCAATTTTTTGTATTTCCTGGAATTTATATATATATTTCTTTTTTCTGCTTGACAAAAGCACCATGTACTTCTTTTTCTATCCTTACTATTTTCATTGCAATCTATATTGAATATATTTGACATTTTGAAGAAATTACATGTTCTGACATTAAATATCTGATAAAGAAGATGAAGTGAATGCAAAATAAAGTGTTACTAATGAGAGAGGAATTTTATAATTTATCTATTTGAATGCTGAGAATTCAGTTTAAATTTTTTTTAGAGCATGTTCAGCTGTGAGGTCTTCCAGAGGTTCCTGAATTTAACTTTAAATAATTCCTTCCTAATGAACCAAGGCCCTCAAGCAATGTTGTTCAAAGTGTGATCCATGTACTTCTTACATTTCCAGCTCAAGATGGCAGTTTATGAGAGCAGAGCCTTGGAATCTCTATTTTAAACTAGTTCTTCCACAGTTTAAAAATGCCTTCTATAGATCTAGAGCTAGACATGACTGGCTGTTTAAAATGAGCCATAATTAAGGAGGTTCCTTGGCAAAATTATTAGGAGTCTTCTATCTTGCAAACATGCCTATATTCTGACTATTAGCTAGTTCTTCCATTTCCCATTACTAAGCTCTAAACCCTGGTATCTATTTCTTAAGTTATTCTTAAGTCAAAGACTGAGTCTTGGTTGCAATTTTCTGTTTGTTTTGTTTTTTGTTTTTTTGCAATGTCCATCTGAGATTTACCCTTATAATGTACTAGATGCAGCAAACATAAAAGATAACATGGTCTCTTTTGTTCTTTCAGAACTCTTAAAAATGCAATGAAAAGGAGGGTATATACTGGAAGGTATAATTCCCTTAGTTTCATCTGATTAACTAAAAAATGTTCAAGTGGTAATGGGTTGCTCTTCCCATAAGATAGAGTAAATTTGCCAAACCAAGTAAATATTTAAAAGTAGGTACATAGTCCTTTAAAGGAACTGAGAAAGGTCACAGGATCGATATGCTGAGGGCTAACCTTAGCCTAGTATGAGATAAAACTAAAGGTGAGAGTGAGGCCCTTTTTAATTACTGAAGGCAAGTAATAAATAAATTGGATGATGTCAAATGAACATCCAGATAAGTTATAATGATACGAAGTGGGACACATGACACTACCTGAGAATGAACTGGAATGTTCCTAAACTTCCCCTCCATGATTACCTAGTCTCCTCTTGTATACTTATCTATAATCATATGATTCATTTCAGAGTGTTTTATTGTACACATTCATTCTTATTTAGTTACATATGTATAATTATATATAACGTAAGTACTTAGTATTATATAACTATATATAACTAATGAAGTATGTGTTTAGTTACATATGTAAGCTTATATAGTTGTAGTTATATATGTGTGTGTGGTTTACATAACTAAATGCAAATATACAGACAGACATATAGATCACATAAAGTGATTGGGAAATATAAAGTGTTCAATATATTTAAGCTAATATAGTAATGTTAATCTATTTGTTGAACCCTTTCCTGTGCAATCTAATACTTAAAATAATCCAGTAAATTAAGAATTTGCATCATCATATTTCAGACAAGAAAACTGAGACTTAAGAGAATAAGGAACTTTGAGGAAGTCCCCCAGGAAGAGCTCTCAATTCAGGTCTTTATCACAACATGATCCCATTACCCTGTATATTTAGACATTATTAAAAATTGTGTGGCCACTCCCGTTCTACACTAGTGAAGGCATTTGACAACTTTAATATGATAGTATGGCTAAATTCACTAGAAGGGTAATTAAGAGACTATAAAAGCAGTGGATAAGAGCATCTACCTTGGAGCCAGCTGACAGGATTTGTACCTGGGCCCGAACAAGAGCAAGCTACTTATGCCTACATTGACTCCTCTTTAAAATGGAAACGATAATAATGTCTACTCAAAGGTTGGGGATGATTAAATGAGTTCATATATGCAGTGTTTAAAGCAGTGTTTGGCTACAGTGCAAATGTAAAAGTGTTAGCTTTTTTTATTTTCTTTCAAAATTTCATTTTATTATTTCCACTTTTACGTATAACATTTGCTAAGTTAAATTTTCCTCAAATATTCTCTCAATTTTAAAATCAGACCTTGATTCACAAAACATGCCCCCACCCCTCATCCCCCAAAACCTGTTTGTATAATGAATATCTGTTAATGCTTTGGGGTTTGTTTTTAGCCTACTATCTTTTCCCTGCAGGAGCTTCCTGTCTCTAACCTGGAGGGGTTCTCCACCTTCCAGTCAGAGCCAGGCTCTGTGGTGACTGCGTGATTGTTCCTAGTGTATTACAGGTTGAAGCATAGCCATTACCGAGACCCTATGGCTACTGAGAGATACTCTTCCATTCAGAGATTATGTACAACTAACAGCATGTGAGCCTGGAGTTGCTGAGGGATCATTCTCAACCACATGGAGGATCTACCTGAGAAGGAAGCCATCATAAAATAAAGCTGAGCTGAGAGATGGAGAAATGTGACACTTTTCTCCTTCTCTCAGTCGACAGGATCCAGATGAATGAGGTTTACCTTTTGGACTTTCCCATTGCGAGAGTAGGTAATTTATCTTCTGCCTAAGTTATTTAGAGATAGGTTTCTATTATTTGCACACACGAATCCTGATTAATTCAGTGATAAACTATTAGTGAGCATATCTCCAGAATGCCAGTACTAGGCTTACTATACCATTATAGCAAAAATAATTAATGACTTTAAAATATTCCCTATAGGTTCCTCAATATCAAGCCATAAGAAATAAGCACCCTTCAGTGTGCAACAATGCACGGTGTAAAGAATGAAGACCAACGATTTCAAGTTTAAGCTCTACCATTGTGTGACTTTAGGTAAGTCACTTAACCTTTCTTGTTTCTAATACAGAGACTAAAACAAGTTACTTATTAGGGGAATGTTGTGAGGATCAAATGGCACAATGACAGCTCAAGCGCTCCAATATGTTGTATTATGTTATATCAAGTCCATGCCTACACTAACGAAATATATGATAAAGGATTTTTTTTTCATTCTGACACATTTAGGTATGCTACAAAGACCTTATAGCTTTCTTTTTTCTTTTGCCTTTTTATGCCAACAACAAAAGCCAAAAAAAAAAAAAAAATACAAGTGTCCTGAAGAACACTTAGGAAATATCTGTATGCATATAATTTCTAAAATGATACAATCAATTCTTGGTTTTCCGCCAGAGCAATTGCTTAGCTTAGTGTTCCGCTGTTCTCCTAAATCCAAATCCTTGGCTCACCCTACACCTGCCTTTATAGATACTTTTCACATCCTTTATCTCATTTAGTCTCTATTATCACCTCATTATGTAGGCAGAAATCATTACCCTGTTTAACAGATGAGGTACTGAAGCTCAAGAAGGGTAAGTGATGGCTAATTAGAATAGTGGATAGGACTATATTTCAAACTGCTTGACTGTTGATCTTTACCTTTGATTGAGGTGCCCAAATTTTTATTTTCATTTATCTGGGTTCTTTGTAGTTCTGGTGTGTAGTTCTGCGGTTGAAAATTTATCAATATCAGTAGTAATCATCTTTGCTAGATACTAGTTTGCTTGTGTATTTATCAGATCCTCCGTGTTTAAAATTATTTGGTACAGCAGCTCCTATTATAACTTCTAATCAGGAAATTATTTGTTCTCAACAAGACAGTGGGACAGAATCCAGGCCTGTAACTACTTCAGCTGGTATTATGACATAATTCAAGTATTAGTTCTGTTCATACACTAACACAGGTAGCTCATTTGTCATTCACAGCCCTGATGTACAACTCCTGTGACTCAAAGGCAAGAATGAACCAGATGAAGATACTGGGAAGAGAGGCCAGTTAATTCCCAAACTGATACCTGAGTCATTCGGAAAAGTGAGGGTTCTACTTGAGCGCATCTCTACAGCACTTTTTCAGAGTGGTAGGAAATTTTTAGTGCTTATACATAGCTATAGGCAAGTAAAATGTATACTTTAAGTGGCTCTTGAATTATATGATGTAATTCCCTCTTTCTGAAATGCTCTCTGCCTTCCCATTATTTTGTGACTGGCTTAAGTTTCATCTCCTCTGAAAATGCAGTTCTGACTAGTCAAGTCCACAGTGAATTTTCCTCCTCTGCTCTTGGATACACTGATTTTATACCTAGCTAACAGTTCCGGTAAATAAATGACCATTTTCCCAAATTCATGTAACTCATCTCCTCAATAAGCTTTGAATTTCTTTGAAGGGTATTTTACGTTTTGTCCTTTACTTTCATGTCACTTATGATGTATGTGTATTATGATTTCTCAACAAGTTTCTTGAGCTATGAATATCTATGTTTCTGATCTTTATTACCAGTGATAATTTAACATTCATTTCTGACCTAAATAGTTTTTATCTATATACAAGGCTAGCACATTTCCATGATACCAGAGGACACCATTTGTTCCATTACTTCAAGAAAAAAAAATTTTAAAGCAAAGGTTATTTTCCTAACATCCCGCTCCTGTATAGCAGGAAAACATCTGGCTTCAGAGGTATTCCAGATTTGTACCATAGTGACGACATCAAGTTATTTTATTGAATTTCTAGATTGAAATGATCAGATATAATGGTTAATCATATTTAGAGGTAACATTTCCTAACATGGGTACTGGTCACAAAGTTATTGAATAATTCTCTCTTTTTTGCCTCCTAATAAAAATAAAATTACACTTCACTTTTGTCTGTTAAATTATCCTAAATATTTCATTAGTCCTTTAGCAACGTGATAGTTTTCTTGTAGGTCACAGATTCAAGATACATCCATCTAGCTGTCATTGACAACTAATTGAGGATGTTAAAAGTTATTGCTGATAGTAACTCAAAGCCCTGATGATGGATGTTTCTTGCCATGTAATATTAATAGTAATCTAAGAACTTATATTATTTTCTGTTTTCTATACCACCACATGCAATAACTGGTATCAAATAGATGTTAACTTATGAATGTAGTGAAAATCTGAACAAACTTAGAACTAGATGCTTTTTGAAAACTTAACAAGAGGCAAAACTAGTAGTTTAAAAATATATGCTCACACTGTCTGGGTATAAATTCTGGCTCTGCCACTTACTAGCTGTGTGATTTTGGCATGTAGTATCACGTCTTTTCTCTCAGTGTTCTTGCTTGACATGTAGGTTTAATAGTAAAACCTATCTTACAGAATTTTTGTTAGAATAACTCCAATGTTCACTGAGGAACTTCTTCCCAAAGCACTGAATGAGCCAATTTCTTTTAAAACTATCTATTTCTATTCTTTTAATAAGAAAACATTTATTAAGAAGAATTTAACTTTAAATAATGCAACACTACCAAGGTAATCTATCCTAAAAAATCATTAGAAATACACATAAAAAATTATACATAAAGATTACCTAATACTGAAAAAAATACAAACAACCTAAATAAATACCATGAAATGGCTAAATAATAACACATTCTGATCCCACACAAAGGAAGTCAGTACACAAAAGACTCGGTATACTCGTATATGCAATCTGATCATTAAAATATCAGTATTAGAAAGTTTTTGTGTCCATAATAGATTAAAATGCCCTATACAAAAATAGGTATATTACTCTTAGTAAAGATTAGGTATTATCACTACATCAATGTATATTTATAAATTCTAAGAAAATATACCAAAATATTAACAATTTCTCTTTTTTTATTTACCTCAATATGGATTTCTCAATTTCTCTATAATACATGCACATTTCATCAAAAGACATATTTGGTCTCCATTTCTTTATTCCTCAATCCATCTCAATCAACTTGTGCTCCTACTCCAATGGGCCATTTACAACAAGCATTTACCAATTGAAATTAGTCATTCACAATTGAAATAATCATATAATACTTAAGTATGAAACCACTATTATTTTCAAATAGAAAATATTACCTTCGTGAGAGATTTCCTTCCAGGGATTTGGTGGGTACATGAAAGCCGCATTCTGAATTTGGTCGTGTATGTCTTCATCTTCATTAAATGGGAATGTGCCACTTAAGCTTACATAGATGATGACCCCAACAGACCACATGTCTAGAGAGCGATTATAGCCCTTGTTCCTTAGAACCTCAGGAGCCAGGTAAGCCGGGGTACCCACCACCGACCTCCGGAAAGACTTCTCTCCAATGATCCGGGCAAAACCAAAATCACAAAGTTTCACCTGTTGACAATAACGTTTTACAGAAATGGTTAGGTACAAACTGCATGTCTGTGTGTGTCTTGGCCCAGTTCTGCCAAAGGCAACTATAATACTTTGCATATATTGTATAGATTTCTCATGGTAGAAATAATAGCTCTTTTTCATTTTATGTACTTGAAGATAGTGGTTTATGTGATATAACAGTATGTTTTAATTCATGAAAATATCATCTAAACATTTTCCCTTCTTAATAACCATACCCCCGCAAAAAAACTCAGAAGATAAACACGAAAATATGTATACTCAGAAGTGGGTAATATTTTTTACAAGGCAGGAAAACATTATACAAATCAGGGAGTGATAGATTTAACTCAAAGACTTATAAATAAAGGTTGAAGGATAAAAACAGGACACATTTTGTTATCCACAATAATCCTAAAAGCTCTGTATGGGCATGCAGTCAGGACCTAAAGGTGTCAGGGAGGAAAGGCTGGATCGCCATCCTGGATAGGTCACTTCAGATACAAGATTTCCTAGAGAGAGATCCAGTTATTTTCCATCCTCTGAGTTGAGGAAAAGAACCTTTTGCACTGTCCCAGAGAGCAACATTTAACCTTAATTTCCTGCCCAGTGTTAGAGAGCTGGTAGCATTCCTGGGCCTCTCAGGTGTTCTCATTCCTGGGCCAGTGCTTTCAACATTGGCCAAGGCTGCCAGTTCTGCAGGATCTGCACACAACAGAAGCCAAAAAGCAGAATGAGAAGGCTCAATGTTGTGTTATTAAGACAGGCTGAACTTAGAAGCCAGAGTAAAAAAAAGCCAGTCCCAAAATATAAGAAGGTAACAAAAGAATGAAAATGAACATATAAAACTTGAAATGAATAAATGTTTTGAGGGAAAAGGTGACAGAATGCTGCAGTGGAGCCAGTGATGCTATCAGCTGGCTTTTTGCTGAGAGAGGCTTTTCTACTTGCCTGAGGGAAAGGATCAGCTGATGCTAGCAACACGTTTTCTGGTTTGAGGTCACAGTGAACGATATTTTTAAAGTGAAGATGCCGCAAAGCCACAAGTATCTACAAAGAAGAAAATCATCAAAATAATTTTAATTTGGTCTATCAGTTTATTTCAAAATGTTTTCTACTAGGATGTAAATTTAAAAGGCCAAGAAAAAACTCATGATGAACAGTTAAACTTCTTTGTGCTCAAAATAGTGAAATAAACTAGATTATCATAGTGGTTTTCTAAGGAAACTTTAATTAAAAGAAAAATCATATTATGGATTCATATAGCAACCAAGAAAAATATAAATAACGAATTTAATATCTAACAGGGATATCATCATTAAATATTTTCAAAGAACCAGGACTCAGCCACCATGCATTTTAAAATTTCACGAATAGTTTTACTACATGGGCCGGCATACACATCACTCTTTTAGTGTACTGGACTCTGCATACCATACATATAAATTAGATAATACAATAAGCCACTGCAACCTTTTTGAGTGTAGTTTAGACTTGGGAAGTAGGGACTAAACAACAAGGCTAGAAAGCTGCAGTTAAACAGTACTAACATTTGATATTAAATATTATCTTTTATTTTCTGTCTCTAATTGATTTCTTACCTGAGTAATTAAAAACTTCGTTATGTGCTCTGGCAACCTGCCCTTTTCACTTGACAAGATCATCTCCAGCATGTCTCCATGGAGTTTTTCCATAACAACAAACACTCTTTCAGGCGTCTCAAACATACACTCCAAATTTACAACACCAGGGTGATGAAGGTTCTATTAAAGATAAATAAAGCACTTGAAGAAAATGAGTTTTTTTGATACTGTTTGGCAAGCTCACTGATTATACAAAACTGTTCAAGTTTAAAGCTATGGAGAGACCCACACTTCAGATTTTAACACCTCTAAATTCCACATGTGCTGCCTTATATCATTGAAATTTTAATGTCTCTAAAAAATACATCTTTACTTTCTATGCATAGTGAAATTACTTTTTCTATGCTAAAAATCCAAGTTCCAGCACAGTGAATTGCAAATTACATTTTAATTAGAATACCATAATGAGTAATCTATAATTTCTGAGGATCATCTCCAATATTAACCATACTGTCCTAAATAAGCATACGAGGACACCACTACACACTTGGCAGAAATTTGATGTAGAAAAAGATGAAATTTGTACATGCAGTGCATCTTGATTAATCACATTAGTTAGAACCTTTGGAAGTGCTCTGCTCCTGAGGGATGCCGTAGTTTGTCATAAAAGCTATTTAGAGTGAAGATCGCCATGAAAACAGAAAAAAAAAATCTTGAGCCTCTGCCTTGTCCAGGACACCATGCTATGTTGTACTCCTACACGGTTCTCAATCACTCAACAAATATTTCCACAATAAA
Organism: Cynopterus sphinx; assembly: GCA_030015415.1. Taxonomy (NCBI): domain Eukaryota; kingdom Metazoa; phylum Chordata; class Mammalia; order Chiroptera; family Pteropodidae; genus Cynopterus; species Cynopterus sphinx. The sequence goes on along the minus strand of CM057384.1, from coordinate 73,208,499 downwards.
GTAATGCTAATAATGATAGGCTGCATTTGACTTAACATGTTAATTGTCACATGCCAAGTAAAATTACTTTTAGCATTAGATGGGCCTTTGTAATAATGCTTAAGTTGGAATGTTGGTCTGGAATTATCAATGAAGCCTTTGATCATTTGACCTTTACCATTTTTTCTTCTGCACACAATAACAAAAAAATACTAATATTAAAAAAATTATATATTCTACTTATATTTTAATGATAAATGGGAAAAATCACGAACAAAACTACCTAAATAATAATAATAATAAAAAAACTTACATGTGCTAAAAGCTGAACAAAGAAAGATAAATAAATAAATGCTTATTTTAGAAAAAGAAACCTAAAATGGCTCAGAATTCAGACCTCACAGATGGATGCTGGGTGGTGAGCAGCAGAAGGGGTTTGGGTGAATCTGTATTGTAGTCGTCCTCCACACTGCCCACTGCCCACACTGCAAGGAAAGCCTGGCATCAGCCAGATATGGAGCCACACTGGTTGGAAGAAGTCCTCATGACGATGGCCTGTTTCTCAGGGTGTCCTTCCACTACTTGGCAATTTTGATCTCTGTCTCAGATATCTGATTATCTTTTTGACTGATGCCTTCATGCCTAACCATGCAGCAGAATATGGTCACAGAATAGCAAGTTTCTGAATGTGGCCCAAAAGATGTCTGTGCATCTACCCAATAGTCTTTAACCTCTAGAGAGCGGATGTCATTGTCCTTGAAACTGTTAACTAATCAGACCTGGCTACTTCACATACAAGGCCTCCAGGGTTATTTTCACCAGGTCAGAACTGATGTACGTGAAAAGAGGGTGTTAGTAACAAAATTTACACTCTCGCTATTTTTACTTTATCTGTCCTAATTGCCCACAAGTAAGGACAGACAGCTAGTTGGTTTTGACCATTATGGGAATGCCAGATACTTAGATGGGAGACTAATAAATGACTACATATATGTTTAATATGCAGTATGAAATATTAGTGATTGCATTGATCACATCTGAACCTATGCCCAGGGTGTCTCATTTCATTTTTCATATGCCCCCTTCCCTAATAGAGGAGCCAAGCCAACTGGACAGACCATCAGCCTCTGGGTGTCCAGGCATGTCAGTTGTCCTCATTCAAATCAATGATCACAGCAGAGGCTTTAAGGATGATATGAGAGTCCTGCCTGAGTTACGATTCTCCTTGCACATGTCCTCTATGAGATGTGCTAAGTGCGTCTTTCTCTTCGGCATATCTTCTTGAATCTTTTTTTTTTTTTCTGTTTACTCTACATTTAAGCATGTAAGTAGTTTTCTGGGGAGTTCAGCTTCCTAAAATGGTCAAGGACTTATTGTCTGGGTCGGGAACAGGAAAAATGAACAGAAAGGAGCAGACGATAGAAGTAGGCAGCAAAGGGAGTCCCCTGTGTGTAGACAGAGGGAAAACTAGGGTGTGAAGAAGATAAAGGTTGAGGTAGAGCAACCGTGGGAGCACAGGAAGGGCAGGGGAGGACAGAAGTGGTGCTGTAGCAACTCAGCCTGCTGGTTCTGCTTTGTCCGAGGCTACACAGCATAAAGGAGAAGAGAGAGTCACTAGATGACCCAGAAGCTCTCCTTCCTAAATTATCTGAATACATACACAATGTTGAACCTCATCACATTGTGCCTCTACCTGTTTTCCTCTAAGTATGCGAATTCTTGGAGGTACTAAAATCCTTCATTCAATATATTCTTTCTTCCTTTTCCCTACTCTACATGACTCGAGGAGCCATTCTATAGGGAAGGTAAGATTTTAATATGTATTTGTCTAATTGGTGTATTCCCAGAATGTTCTAAGACTAAAGTATGGGACAGATTAATAAAGTATGGGACAAATTAATAACTATTTTGTGCCATGTTCACTGTGAACTCTGAAGGACTCTACAGATGTCCTCTAATAGCATCTTTTTGAAAAGGATTTGTGAAAGTTTTGCTATTTCTTGATAAAGGACTTAGAATATATTTAGGTGTATAGATTTTTAAAGAAAATATATTCAATGAAAGCATTGAACTAAAGGCCATGTATACACAAATGGTAAAAAAAATGTATTGTTCATTGTATTTGGTCCTTGATCTTTAATAAAAACTTCATGCTTTATAGTTTTGCTTAAAGATACATTGAGTGGAAGCTGAAAAATATTTTTTCTGCATAGCTGATAGATAATAAGTTGATATTTTTAAAGTGTATTATGTGTGATTGAGACAAGGCCATCACAGATGCTTACTCATGAGCTGTATTTTTTTTTTTTGCATTGAACCAAATGACCAAACTTGTTTTTACATTTGACAATAAAAAAAGAAAGTAGAACATAAAGAATCATGCTGTATTTATCCATATTCTCTATACTATATTGATTGAAAGTATTTCTTTAGCTTAGAGAAGATAATATTTAAAGAATGGAAACAGAAAAATTCAAGCTATTATTTTATGTTACATGCATAACTCATATTATTTTATTTAATACATTAAGAGCAACTCTAAGATAAGCTTCAACCACAGTGGTCCATGTGACTTGCTCACAATTTTAATTTTCTACATAAAATACAAAATCTAGAAAAAATTTTATATAAAATAGCTTTTCAACCTTTTCCTCCTAATGTCCAAAGTAACTTAATTCATTTTGAAATGGCTTGATGACCGCAACATAAACTATCACATCCCAGTGTTCAGAAAGAATTTTTGCTAACTTCTAAGGCCTACCTCAGGAATTTAGATAATAAATTTCACAGCAGAGTAAGTACTACAAGACTCTCTGGCCATCTGTTTGTTGCATTTAAGTAATTTAATTTTCAGGAAATGAAACATTTGGTCAAGTACAGGAAAGAATAGTGTCCATTCACACATAACAGATTGATGACATATCCATGTGGTGAACATAAGTCGTTTCAAAGTCTGGAAGGAAATACTATTTGATCAAGATAAAAAATTTTTTGATTCAAGTTGCCTAGGGAATTCTTATATAATTGATGGAGACTCATAGCTAAAAGCAAAAGGTTTTATAAAAGTAACAGTATTTTATATTAAAAAACAAAGCTTTAACCAATTAACACCTTTATGTTTACATTCTATTTTATTACATTTTGGATTCACATTAATATTTCATTTGTATATATATTCTTTAATTTTAATAGTGTTGCTTTATTATAAATATGAAGTTGAGAATTTATTCTGTATAGAGCTATAATAAATGAAAAATGTTATATTTTCACCATCTTTTTTCTTATCTCAGGATTATTATACATGAACACATGAGGTGGGAAAAAGGAAAATTAGAATCAACAACTTTTCAACAAGTTATTTAGGAGTAATACAGCCTTAATATGGGGACTTCTGACTACTTTTCTATCAAAATGACTAAACAACTTAGCTATTATTGAGACAGAAAGAAATAGACTTAAAAGTGATGAGATCTAAATTCTAAATGGCATGCAGAGCAGGAGGAAGAATATTCACAGTGGTGTGGGTGGACACATAAGGTCCCTTTCTCAGCAGTGTGGCAATAGCTTTTATTGGTTCTCATTTCTGCCAGTTTCCCAGGGTTGAGGGTTATCCATTTTCTAATCACAATCTCTTACAATTTATGCTGCCCTTAGTGACCTGAGAAATCACAATCACCTAATATCTCATGTAAGGAAAACAACAATTCCCTGATAGATGCTAAAAAAAAAAGTCATCATGTAAAGAACAGGTGACTATAAAAAAACTCAAAGAATAACTGTAATCAAGAGGACAAGTAATAATAAATGTTGTAGAGGATCCAGAGAAATAGGGACCCTCAAACACTGCTGGTGGGACTGCAAATTGGTACAGCCACTATGGAAAACAGGATGGAGGTTCCTCAAAAAACTAAGTATTGATCTACCATATGTAGATGTTTGGCTAAAGAAGTTGTGGTGTGTATGTATATATATATGAACATGGACTATAGACTAGTGGTTACCAGAGGGTAGGGTGTGAGGGGACGGGGGATATAGATGGGTAAAGGGAGCCAAATATGTTGGTGACAGGAAGAAATTTAACTATGGAAGGTGAACACACAGTGTAAATATATATGTGCCTTACTGTTAAAGTGTACAGCTGAAACTTAGATTTCATTAACTAATGTTGCCATAAAAATTAATTAATCAATTAAAAAAAGCAAAATAGAAAAAGTACAAGTGAATAGTTATAAAATAGACATGGGAATACACACTGTAGCATAAAGAAAATAGTTAACAGTGTTGTAATAAATATGTAAGGGAGAAGATGGGTACTAGATTTAGTACGGTGATCACTTTGTGAGTTATATAGATCTCTAATCACTGTGCTGTACAACTGAAACTAATATATTATTGTATGCCAACTATAATTGAAATAAAAACTCATTGAATTGTAAAAAAAATAAGAATAAAAACTGTAAATTAAAATAAATGACTCAAAGATAACGCCCAAATTGATGTAGTAAGCTCAACTCTCAATCCTAAACTCCAGAATCTTATATCCGACTTTTTTTGGGGTATGTTCATTGAAAGAAAAGATATCTAATAATGGGAATTGATGTCTTTTCATCCAGACTTACTCTTCTAGTGTTTCCTCTCTTGGTAAATAACCATCTTCATCAGAAACCTGTCATCCTAAACATTTACTTCTCCCTCAATTCCAAAACCAATTGATCTCTAAAATGAAGAGTCCACTTCCTTAATTTCTCTCATGCTGAGACCTCACCTTCATCCTCACCATTACTGCCTTGGTTTGAGACTTACCTCTTTCTTAAGGATCTGCCACAGCTTCCTAAGTGATCTCCTTGTCTCTGGTCTTGTTCTCCTCCAACCCATTCTCTAAAAGACTGCCACTGTAATCTTCCCAGAGGTGATTTTGAACATACAATCTTGCTTTAATTCCAAAGTAATCACCGTCAGCTTCAGGAGGTGTACCCCTTTACAAGTACATGGGGCCCTTCACTATCAGCTCCTTTTTCCCCTCCCACCCAAATACTTCTCCAATTTCTCCTCTTCTGCCACATATGAACCCACTTCTGGCCATACTATTTTCAGAACAAGCCATGATCTCTTTCTTTTTTCTGCACCTTCATACATACTGTTTTCTCAGGCTGAACCAGACTATTTTGCCTGGTATGAATATTCAACTACGGAGCAGTTTTCATTGACTCTACAGTCTGACTTGGTTGTTTCTCTATTCTCTCAGTCTTTGGTACAATTCTATTTCAAAACAGTTAAATATACTTAGTCACTGGTGAACCTCCGTGTCTTACCTACAAGACTACAAGCATCTTAGTGACTATATTTAATCAAGTATATTGCCAGTAAGTGTAAGCCTAGTGCTTGGTACATATTAACTGCCCAACACAAGTTTGTAAATTTGAGTGAAAGATGAAAACCAATCCCTGTATCTCTTTATTTTTCAGTATATGAATTATACTTTTTAAATGATTCTGTTGAAGGTATGCCAATACATGTCTGACATATTTAATGACAGTACATTTTGCATCAAGTATGGTATATACTAATATCTTCTTTTCAGAAAAAATTACAGTACCAGACCTTTTCACTGTAAATTCACTTGAATCTGCTAATAAGCAATCTCAGGATTCTGATGATGAATAATACAATCAAAAGTAATAATTTTTCTAATAAATACCAATAATATGAGACAAAATTTCTTGGGGATAATACTACTGATATAAGCTGTAAAATGATTTTCTAAAGTCTCAACAGTATGACAAAGATGTCCTGGTCATTTCAAGGTACCATTCCCTCAAAATATAGAAGTTTTGGCCACTGCTCTTAATAAATATTTCAGCATATTTGAAAGGAACAAACATAACTTTCCTGCTATCTAGTTGACTTGTATTTACTTTATATCTAGCTCTTAATAAAGAGATTATTTGATATCTAGCTCTTAATAGAGAGATACTCCTTAGCTTCCACTCATTCTCAAAGCCCACAAGTGAACAGTCATCAGCCAGAGACAAAGCAGCAGTAGCTGAAGGCCTTCGTCAAGATATTTCTTCTCTTTTATTTTTATATAACTTTGATGGAATGTTTTTAATGTGCCAAACACTATTTCAAGTGGTTATGTAGAAGAATTCATGGAGCTGTCATAAAAACTTTATAAGCTTTAATATTATTATTATACTCATTTTATGGATAAACTGAAGCAGAGGTGTTAAGCTGTGTGCCCAAGGTCATATAGTTAGTAAGCTACAGGACTAGAATTCTAAATAATAGTGGCTCAGCTACTTTCTCTTAACCAACTAATAATATTATTTCTCTTCTGAAATTGTAAATACTATGTACCACATAAGCCTGGACTCTCTCAGGACATTCTTTTTAAATTGTCCCTTTCCCTCTATGCCAATTCTCCCTTACATGACTTGTGACAACCTAATTTCACATGGTTTCATTACTGTCCTGAGGATGATAAATAAAATACTAAAAATGGGCTATTCAGATGATAATGATCACTGTAAGTCTACCCCCTTACTTAGAAAAGGGCTTGCAACTCCCTTCTTTTTTCTCTTTTTTCTCTATTTTTTATTTACCCAGGATAGATATGACAACAAGGAAAGCCTGGAGGACCGGAACATAATTTCAGGAGTGCAGTCTCTGGAGACAGACTGCCTAAGTTTGAATGCCAGCTCTACAACTTTCCAACTCCTGATTTCCATTTTTTAATAAGTAAAATGGGATTAATGATAACATATATAACTTTGCAACATAACTAGGACTTCATTACTTAATATATACAATATACTTGGAATAATGCCTGGAACACAGGTCAGTTATTATTATGGTTGGGCAGATTTTCTGCAATTTTTAAAAGACCCGGGCTACATTTCCCTCTTTAGTTTGATAACTGAAAGTTTACTCTCTAGTGGCAGAAAAAAATTTCCTTTTGCCTTTCACCTAACAAAGGCCACGTTAATGATAAAAGGCCACAAACTTGCACCTTCTAGGTTGTCCTCCCCATCTTTCCTTTTGCTGCGTTTTTAAACTTCAATGATGACAAAGGTGCTTCTACTCTGATGCCAACCAGGTGAAGGCTGTGTTTAGCCTTCCTGACATGAAGTGAATGGAGACCAATCGGTTGTAGCATATGAATGTGTTTCCATTTCACATTCAATTGGCAAAAGTCTATTCACATAGGTTCAGACTTCAGTAGTTACCTTTTAGGGGTAATATTCTTTTGGGGGAAAATTTCATCTGTAAAATTTTAGAAATGCATACTGATATTAACTTGGAACAAAATAAGGATAACATATACGATCATAATAATAAATGCACACATTACTTCAACATCAAGATAAATATAATGATCCACATTTCTGTGAATACATATCACTGGCTGACATTTAGATCAATGGGGCCACAATCAAATATAACCCATTTGACTCTGGGAACTCAGACATGTTCAGATCATCCCTGGTAAGGACTGTTCGATCATACCATCCCTCAGAACTAGAGTGTAATATTACTTTTGTTGTGGCACTAATTAGTACAGATAGACCATACTTTAATATAATTCAAAATTCTGTGAGAGAGAATAAATTGAAGCACCTCCATTAACTAATGATAATACACACAATTGTGCTTGGACAAACAGAAAGGGAGTCAGCTTTCAGGTCGTTAGCTTGTAATGCACAATTTATTGTTACTTTTTTTCATCTTAAATTAGCTATAAGTTTGTGTATTCTATTAAGTAATACTGATCCACAAAATTAAAAAAAAAAAAAAAGACCAAGTCTATATTTGCCAAACAAAAAAATCAACTAAAACCTGATATACAACTTTTATATTCATGTATATTCATAAACCTATCCACACACCTCTCAGTCACCCTGTACTTCATAAATTATAAAAAAATACTTCAATTTAGCTTTAGATTCCATGGTTTGTAAAGACATATATACAATGAGTCTTCTCCTTTCCCTACAAAAGGAGAAGAAACTAAATGTAGAGATGGGGAAGGAGTTTGCACAAAACAACACTGAAAAAATGCTCTCATCATCTTTCATGTTAACATTTCACCAGGTAAAAACAGAATAAAAACATCTGATATTTTCTACTCACTACACCAGGAATCCTTCATATTAAAGGTATGAATGGAAAATTTTGAAAATAAAATCCAGATGTCTTAAGCCCACCATTTGGACTCATACACTAAGATTTCATTGGCATCAATATTTGTACATGGCTGAAGCTGATATAGCAATTTTTGGGGTGAGTGAGTGATTTATGTCAGGAGAATTCAGGAAAGACCCTCACACAGCAAGACTCTTATATACATCTGAGTAACAACCTCCTGTCCTGCAACAAGGGCATAATATTTTAGAACCAGAAACAAAGGTTTCGAAGACAGAAAATTAATAACTGATCAACAGCTTTAGAAAAAAAATCAGTATTAGTAAACATTCCACCTAGAAAGTTTGACCTTCTTTGTTCCATGCCATTACGTGGTTCATGTTTAGAGGAAAGGCAAGAATTAAAAATATGGCTAGTTAAAATAAGGAAATTAGAATTTGTAGATTTATATGTATTTATTGTATATAAGGTTGAAAAACTTCAAATATCTGGGTATTTTTTCTATTTGCTATCAAATGCATAGCGATAGAGACACATCTGGAACACATTTTTATTTCCTGTTAATCCACCCAGCTGGAAACATGGAAAACATATACATCCAATCTTGCCCTGGTGTTAGATTTAAAGTATAATCTTTAACAAATTATATCACTGTAACCCAGCTTCTATATTTAGATGTTAGCACACCAGAAAGCATAACATTTACTATAATGTTAAATGATCTGTGTAGACACATAATCTTTCTGATGGCTTACATATCAGATAATGGGAACTGGAGTGAGTATACATGTTCTATTAGACATGGATGGAAGACAGCATTATGTGCCAAAACATCAAATGGTGATAGCTTACATTTATGTAAGAGTTCTCTGGCAAAACTGCATTTATTATCAAAATTAATCGTTTTACCTATAGGCCTTCTCATAAACTTTAATAAATGAAAGACCCTATTCACTTCCAAGATGTGGATGGACTGGATATAGTACACAGTATTTTCTAAACTGTTTTAGTGAAGAAATCTTAAGCCCCACTCCCTTCCAGAAATGAACTCAAATTTCTTCCAAAAAGATGTTGGGAAACATTGATTTAAAAACCACTTTTTATATTACTTAATTTAGTCCCCCAAAAGTATTCCCATGAAGTGGGAATTAGAACACGTCAGATGAGTTCTAATCCATAATTAAGAAAACCAAGGTTAAAAAATAAATTGGACAGAAAAAGTTGAAAACCATGTGATTTCACTTATATGTGAAATATAAAACTGAAAGCAACAAATAAACATGACAAGTAAGCAGAGACACGAGGACATGGACAGTGAACTAATGGTTACCAGAGAGGCAGGGGGAGGTAGATAGGGGTAAAAAGGGTCAAATATTTGGTGATGGAAGGAAATCTAACTTTGGGTGATGAACACATAATGCAATGTATATATGACATATTGTTGAATTGTACACTTGAAACTTATTTGATTTTATTAACCTACGTCATCCTGATTTGAGTGATAACAAAAAAGATTTACCCCAAAATGGAAAAGTTTTGACTTGGAACCTGGCTTTTGACACTGTTTTCACCATGACTAACTTCCTAACAACATGCTATCTATTTGAAAAATTTCTAAGTTCATTTTCTTAATAATAAATCTTTGTTTTATTGTTTTATTTTTTTAGACATGCATACAAATAATCTGTGGGCCCCCCCCTTTTTTTTTTTGGAACATGCAGAAGGCTACCTGAGAGCTGCAAAACATGTCTGGTCTAAAGAAATAATCTCATGTAAATTCTTCATGCAATAAGATACAAAAAAAGATTTGAAGAAATATAATGAACATGTTAGATGAAACAAAAATTATAAACTAACCTCTCACTACATACTAAAAAACAAAGTACTCAAATTGTATATATTTTTCTTTAGAAAAAGTAAAATTGACTTCTTCATAATTAAAAAAAAAATCAACACGTTGCAAAAATTTTTATTTTCCCACCCACACTTAGCAACATTATTCTCTGGTTTTCCATCATAATCATCTCTTCTCCACCTACTCTTGATCATCTTTTTAGACTAAGAGAACAAAGCCATGTATTTAAAGATATATATTTAATCTTGTTCTGTGAAGACAAATTATGTTTTTTAGACAAAAAGTAAAGATAAAGAAAATACTTTATTGCTTTATTGGCATACTGCAATTCTGTATCCCCCTGGTTCCTTCAGTTATGGCTAAATAATTTGTTCAACAAATATTTATTAAATTCCCACCAGGGGCCAGGCATATGTTAAGGCACATTCAGGCCTACCCCAGGCTTAGAGTCAAATACATGCTCTTTGTTACAATTCTCTGATCTATAAGATTTTATAGATAAGGAAACTGAGGCTCAGAGAGCTTAAAAGTAACTTATGCCAGCTCCTAAGAACTCTTAAATATAAGTCTGATATTTGAATCCAGGCACTCTAACTCTAGAACCTATGCTCTTTAAACACTATGTTATACACTGCCTTAATTCTCTCCTTGGACTCAAGTCCATTTAGAACTCTAGTACTGCCTATCCAAATTAATATGCGTCAGGGTCCATGCTACTTAAGCCTCCTCACCATGATCTCATAATTCATTTGGGCATGTTGTCTAAATTTCTGAATGCTGCCTGTTGTCATTCTTGTCACCACAGTATCCTACCCCTATACCTGTTATGACATTTACATTCACAATGTGCCTTGACAATTTGGATTCCTTATCTTTCTGACTGGCAGGATTTCTTCCCCATAGCATCTATTTTTAAGGCCATGGACCACCACAGTGTTGTTCTGTGTTACTAAATATTCTCCTGATCTTGAGGTCCTATTGCCATTAAAGGTAAAACTGACATTTTTTGCATTTCCTTTGAACCTAATACACAAAATTTACCCCAGGGCACAGCTTTTGAGATTGCCCATAACATCAGAAACAATGAGCGGCTATTCTACAAACTTTTCCCACTCATCGAATACCATGAGTTTATAATTAGAGCTTAAAATTTAATAATTTATTGATGCAAAAGTGTTAAAAGTCCTGGGAAGGAATTTAAAGAAATACTGTATGTGATTTAAGACAATTTTGTCAAATGTTAATCAATTATCTGCAATGTCTTTACTACTGTACTAGGTCTTGTGGAAGTTGTAAAAATAAGGCATTGCTGAGACTTTCAAATTGCTTATAATCCAATTATTACATAAGAAGCATTTGATAAATAATAAAATACTGCTTTATACTAAGACTTGAAACCATAAATAAAGAGGCATGGAAAGTAGCACAAAGCAGTCAGAAAGGACTGCTGGATTTTGAAGATCAAACATTGATGAGTAAAGTAAACCAATACTGGCATCCAATTTGGGATCAAAAGCTGAGCAATGGCCAGATATCACTGACTTGGACAATGACTTGAAGGGAAATGACTCAGTTGAATAGGAAAGACTGAGTCCAGTGAGAACACCAACAGTGCTGAAAGCCAGGACATGCAAATTGGGTTTAATAAAATAGAAAAAGAAAACTACTAAACTAGAGAAAGAAGATGGAAGTCTACTAAAGATTCATCAGGTTGTGATCTTCAGGGTGGACCAGGAAAAAGAGATGGCCAGGAAGGTGGTTATGGAGTGGGAAGAGGGAGAGGAACCAGCTATCAGGAATATCACTAGTTTCAGTAATCGAGGCATGTATTTAAAAGTCTTTAGACTAAGAGCAGTAGAAAGGTTAGGGCTGAAGCCATGAGAACTTTGTAGAAAGAAAGAAGAGGCCTGGGGCATTCTGACTGTCACTACTGTCTGAAAATAGTCTTTAACAAAGATTTTTTTGCCTTTAAACATTCTTCTCTATGTCATCCCTAAATATTGATCTGATCATGACAGTTTTTTCAAAACCTTTCGATAATGCACAATCACCCAAGTATAATAAAACCCAACTGACTTGGCACACTATCTAAATAAAGTTCTCTATGAACTCACATGAAACTCATTTTCTGGTCTTACTGCATTCTCTTTCTCATCACAGCTGTCTCCAAACTACTATAGGTTCTTGGAAAGCAAAAAAAGTTTTAAGAGATATGTAAGCAGAGGTAGTTCCAAGAAAATCTGTTTTGTTTACATCTGTATTTCTACTGCCTAGTATACAGAGGGCACTCAATAATTATACTTAGAATGAATGAATGATAACAGTCCAAAAATACTCTTCTAATATAGATCCTCTTGAGAATGTCCTTGTGGCCTGACAATTCTCCATTCCTAAATTTCCTTTCACTTGTTTTTTCTCCCACTTTCCAGAAGAAAGGCATGCTTCTCACACATTCCAAATATTACAATGGTACCTCCACATGGGAAGGAAAATCCTACTGGAGGAAAATAAACAAATTTTGAAATACTGTGTGGGTATAAAGCAAATGACCCTAATAACTTGGAAAGCAATCCTTTTACACTCAGTTCCAATTCATGTTTTCAACAAAATTAGAGAATAATTTAATGAATTTATTAACTGAGGAGTAAAATGAACTTTTGAGAATAAATCACTTTTTTTTGGTTTACTACATGGCTCTCACATTACAAAAAAATAAAATTGTTTCTAAACTTGGTCTAATTCAAACAATAAGTAATATTTACGCACCAATTTATGAACTGAATTAAAATATCAATTTCATTAAATAACATTTTCAGTAAAATTTTATTTTTATATTTAATAAGCATAGTTTAAAATTTACAATATATTTATTTTGCTTGATAAAGCTTTTGTTATTAATAATAGTTGTAATGATAACTTAATCTAAGAGAATGCTTTAAACATTTAAAATATAAAAAAAATTTAAAATATTTTTATTGCAAATATTTGTAAATGAGACTAATAAGAGACTTCCAAGTCTTTTGAAATGTAATTTTGTGGGAAGTAAAATGTATTAAGACAAGGAAGTTGTGAAATATACTATTATTAAAGAATGGCATATTTATGTAGTCTTAAAAATGACTGACGATAAATATCAAGTGTCTATGATATTGAGGTTCTAATATGCACATTTTAAAGAGTGACACAACTGCTTTATTTTTAAAAACCACTATTTTCAATATACTACAAAATTAACTTTAAACTTTTGACAAATTTGTTCTGTAACTTAAAAATACACAAGGAGATACAAAGTTTTTAAAAACTTTTTGAGGAGATGTGACAAAAAATGTTTGAAAATCATTGTTCTAAAATGATCTTAAGTTTTCTACCCATTTTTCTTAGAATATTTATTTTCCTAAGGTCACCCCTCAGCCAAAGGGGCCTTTCCACCATTTCTTTGGTTATGAAACTCAAGATTTCCCAATACTATATTTCTCTTAGAAGATCTCCCTGATTCTAACACTTTGCCCTCAATCAAAATTCATGACTTCTTTCATATGCTTCCACAGCTATCCTGACTTATAACTACTTGTATCTGACTGCCCAAATAGATGGTAAACATCTTAAAAGGTTCCATTCATTTTCATGTGGCCCAGAGGCCCAGTAAATTGCTTCATATAAAGGAAAGAAATGCTTCACAGGTCCTGTTGAATACTTAATATTTTTAATAAGTAAAAGAAAAAAGTTCTTGCCTAAGGAAATGGAAGAATGATAGCAAAATGGACAAACTGAGGGAGAGAGTATCTTGTAGGGAAAGACAGGATTAAAAGTTTGGTTTTAGGATGGTTGGCTTGAGGTTAGAGTGGCACAGGGAAGTGGAGATGTTCTAAGGTGAGAAATATGAACCATAAGTGCCTGTGAAAGATCAGAGCTCAAGAGGTATATTAAGTAATGAATAATGACCTGCTAAGAGATGACAGATGACTCTTAAAGTGGATGACCACACTCTGGGAATGAGTTCCAAATTAGCACAGAGCATTTAGGTGAATGGAAGGAGAAGTTCAAGAAGACAGCTGAAGGAGTCAGCAGGGAAAGAGAAATAGGATCTGCTAAGTGCAGGGGTGAAGCAAGGAGAGAGATTTAAAAAGGAACAAAGGACCAATGCTATTGAAGGACTGAGATTAGTCAGGTGGGAAAGAGACTTAAAAAAAAGCCAACATGTGATAGTTGGGTAGAGGTAGAACTTAAGAATATGACTAAAAGAGCCTTGTATTTTTCTTAAGAAAGATGTGGCAATCAAAGACAAGAAGGGAATTTATGATCAAGAATCAAAAGTAGAGTAGAGCACAAATCTGAAGTGCAGTGGTACAAAAGGGAGAACTAGACTGCTGCTGTGAGCAGGAGCCTAGACAAATTGAGACTACTTCTTGTTGTTGTCGTTGTTTTGAAATTACGAGAGGCTTGAATGGGAAGAGGTGTGCCTCACAAAAAATGAAACCAGAATGATGGGGAGAGTTTTAGGAGAGATCAAGGGGATACTTTTAATTTATAGCACGTAAAATTCTCATGTATTTTGCCTATATTCTGTATCCTATATTCAGTACTTTTACAATTCCAAAATGCGGGATAACATTGTGTCATAAACAGCTTTAGTATTATTCATTATATAAATGAAGTTGATATTTAAGAAAAAGAAAAAATAATTAGAATTTTATTAATAAGAATTATCCTAAAGCATGTATGCAGTGATGTTAAAAAATAAAAATCAATTTTGACCAAACAAATCTGTGTTGATAACTTAAATATATTAAATATACCATTCTAATATTACTTACTTTAGATTTTAAGTTTCTAATTTTGCAGTGATATACTTGCATCTCCTCATAAAGGTCAGTTTTCTGTGATATCCCTAATAATCATAAACAACTATCTTGCTCTTCTTATTTTATTGACATGAATAGAAAAAAACAATAATTCCAAATTTACCTCGTTTTTTAATAGACACAATTTTAAAAATAACACATAAATAAGACCCCTTGGGAATTTTTAAAAATAATTTAAACATCTACATTAATTAACATCCTTCTAAAACATGTAATAATAATGAAGTGTTTACAGATAATGAAAACAGAGCTATTCTAAATGACATAAATAGGGGATAACTATGCCATAAGATTCACACTTACTTTAATTTTTCAACTATTTAAAAACATCTAAAGAGCTTAGTTTTCTAATAATGAAATCAGACCTTCAAAAGCTTTCACCTAGGTTATATACAGCAGATAAAATGGAAAAAGAAAGGGTTGTACTTTTTCATACATTCCGTAATTATACATCTTTGGTCTTCTGTAGGCTAAGATGCTTTTTTACAGAAACAAACAAATCAAAATTTGACCATAAGGCTAACAGAACTGAGGAAGATTTTCAAAAATCAGACACTTCAACCCACAGGATCTTCTTCTGGAGAATCAGAAAGATGAAGAGGACCGGGTAGAACTTTTCAGATTCTAGGTACAACCATAAACTAGGACAGCAGCTTCATAAGATAGGCACCACAAGGCAGAGGATACCAAATGCTTCTGGGTACACTTCTGTATCCAGAGGGACAGTAATCCATTCCTGAAGATTAGAAGAAAGCCTTTGCAACCATTCAAGTGACTTTAATCAAGGTACTTTTCTGAACATGTTAATCAATGATTTAGAATTCCAATCCCCAGCCCATATCTCCATTACCATGATGCCTTTTCAGGTTCAAAAAGGTGGGTTTTTTCTTTTGATAAGAAATACAAAATGACAAAATGAGGGCTTTCAATGAACAAACCACACACAATCCTTCTTAATTAACAACCAACCATTATCAGCAAATGCAATCTAGACTTTTGTTAACTGGTTGGACATCATGTAGGCCATCTTATGAGACAAGACGGTATTTCTGCACAATTTTAATTCTCCAAATATCCATTCAACAAATACTTGTTAACACCTAATATGTGCCAGCTGTTCAAGATATTTAGTAAACAAAACAATGATCTCTGCCCTCCTGATGGGTACGTTATAGTGGAGGGGCTGGAAATGGGGGTGAGGAGAGAAATCCACAACAAATAAAGTAAATTAAATTCTATAACAGGCAAGAAGGTGGTAAGTGCTATGGAAAAAAGAAAACATAAATTAGAGTAGTAGGGGTACAGGGGTAGGGATGGGGAGAATGTTTAAGTGGACCATAGCTTTAAATAGGTTGTCAGAGTGATGCTTACATAGTTGGTGATATTTGAGCAAAGACTTGGAGGAGGTGAGCTTGAACTTCAGTATCTCTGGGTAGTGAATTATAGTCTTTCCTGAGAGGCCAATATATCTGACAATGGTAAAAAAGGGTCAAACATTTTTTCATTGTTTCAGGTAGGCGACACAATGAGTTCTATACAGAGATAATTCTCTATCTCTAAGCTCTTTAGATGTTTTTGAATAGTTGAAAAATTAAAGTAAGTGTGAATCTTATGGCATAGTTATCCCCTATTTATGTCATTTAGAATAGCTCTGTTCTCATTATCTGTAAACACTTCATTATTATTATATGTTTTATTAACCAATTCTGGCTTTAAAAAGGGACTGTAATTAATGAAAGGAATTAAGTAACATATGCAATATCAAGTAAATATTCACATAATTGGCAACTTTATGATAAAGTATGAACTCCTGAATCTAGTGTCTGCATATAATTAAGCTAAGCCCTAATAAGACTCATTGTATAGGTTGTATAGGTTATGTAATTGAAATTTCAACACGTAAATATAGCAAACATCTGACTAAAAGACTAGCTGAGTGACATAAGTTAAAAACTCATGACAGCAAGGACCTGTGTGTCTTTGTCCCTACTATACTAGATGCAGAATCGTGCTCAGCTTATGGTATGTACTCAACAAATGCAAGTCTGATGAATGAAGCAAAGAATGGTTAGGGACAGTGGGGGTGAGTAATAAATGATGAGGATTTTTGAGATTTCAAGCCACAATATGAGAGCTGTTCGACCTCTACATATGCTCAAGGGGCAGAATTTGACTTTCAATCTAATTAAACTCTTTTTAGAAAACCACGCTATAATGAAAATTGTCCTGAATATCTGCTTATTGCATCTGAGTTGTTGATTCCATCTACTCTTTTAGAAGAACATATGGGAGACAGTTTATGCTCAGGTGTATTTTTTTTTCTGCTTCACTACAGAGTTAGCAGCCTGTTTTGATAGGCTCAAGAGAGCCAACTAAAAGGCCTAGACACAGAACATTAGACTTTCAACATCTAGTCAGCCATCTGTAATTGCAACAAAATGTAGAGGGGCAGCCATATTAACTATTTAATTCTGTTCAAGTCTTGTAAGGAAGGATAAATATCTCTGTACCGGAGGGAGAAATGTCTCTGTACATATGCCAACCATGGAGGCTGGCATGCTGCAAAGGAATCTGCCTTCCAGACACCATGTGGGAGTAAAGACAGGGAGAGCAGGGCCAGTTTTGTGAATATGTCATTTACTAAGTTTTCAGATGCCATTTGTAGCTCAGTGTTGCTGAATTAAGAAAAAAAAAACCTTTTTTGGTAACTGATTAGCCAGCACTGAGCTATATATCTATGAATTGGCATCTTCAGAGCCATGGTGATCTTCCTCGTGAAAATAGAGAACAATGTGGTCTCTCTAGGTTACATTAGTTTTCAAAAGCACCAAAATAGTATGTTTAGAAATTCTGAATCCCCAAAAAAAGCCTGTTATTATTTTCAGTTGTCTATACACATGAAATACTTTAGGGCAAAAATCACATCTTTTTCAACTTTTTATTGTATGAAACTTGTTCAATGGCAGTTAAATGAAATAATAAATGAAGAAATGCAATCTTTTTCATTCATTAGCAGTGTTCAAATGATAATTATTCAATAAAACTATGAATGAGAAATTATGTTCAACATGTATGACAAGTAGAGACTGGGCATCTATCAATAGTCTAAATGGTCTAGACTGGATAGTGAGGTTGACCACATTTAGCAAACAATGGATCGACTTCCTTTTGGTCTCTAGAAAAAAATTTGAAAGGTTACAGAAATTATATATACCTTTTTAAAACCAATTCTGGCTTTAAAAAGGGACTGTTATTAATGAGAGGAATTAAGTAACATAATATTAAATGAAAGGGTTACAGTGAGAGGCAAAGAGGACATTAATAATATCGAGATGATCTGATTCTCAGATATATGTTACTTTTTACCCAATATGCTGACAGTTACAGAATCAATTCATATAATTATCACAGCATAAAGGAGGAATGTTTATGAAGACCAGATCATTTATAATGTAAAACAAAATGGTTGTAACGTGTCCACTCTGAGCAAATGCTGAAACATTATCCATTTCATGAGTATTAATAATATAGTAAAACATAAAATTAAGTACATAAAAAAGAACTGCTGCCTAGACTCAGGAACGATACTACTCAGGAAGTAGTTTGATGAGTTTGATGCTTAATCTGCCTTTTTAATAATCTTAAAGTGCTTCTAAATATCTATGCCATAGATATTTGGATATCTTTCCTTTATTTTGCAGAAGTTGAGGAGGTATTTTATAAAGTCCAAGTGAAAAATAAAGAAGTACCTGTAGAATTGCAACCTCATTACGAAGCTGACTTTCTTGTTTTGTTGGAAATCTTAACTTGTCGATGATTTTAATAGCTACATCTCTTCCTGTTTTACGATGTTTTCCTTTAAAATAAAAAAGAGATAAAAGCATAATGTTATTTAATATCACGTCTATGAAAGAACACAAGAATTTATAAGGATGCTTATAGGAATTATAAAAAGTTTCACCAAATAAATGAACATTTCTGATGTGAACTGACATATCCATAAAGATTTCATTTCTTAGCTTCATTATTCTAAATCATATATGTATTATAAAATTAGCCACAATTTAGAACACAAAGAATTGAGACATTAAAGCTATAAGTATTAACAGACTTATACAGAAGTTTTCTCATAAAAATGTTTCGAACAGGATATTGAGTAACTTAGTATAGGAAATGTTCATACCACTGGCAAAGTGCTCTCTTTAAGTATAATTTTAAATTCTTGATAAACTAACGTATGTTAAATGGGCCAGTTTTTGGCTCCGTCACTTACTAGCTTTGTGATCTTAAGCAAATCACTTAAGCTTTCTGAGTTTTAGGTTCCTCATTGTCAATGTTAGAGTTGTGAGAATGAGAAGAAATAAGTTATGTAAAGTACACACAATGCCCAGATAATTGTACACACTCTAAACCTGTTAGTTATAATAATTATTGCCATCATTATCATGTGATAGGCCTTTTGCATACATTACATCCTATCTAATTCTCACAACAAACATTTGAAGGTATCTATAGGGTACCTCCAAGCTCTTTAAGTTCTACACTAATATATTGCAGGAGGTATAGAACATAGTAGTGTTAAATGAATCTAAAAATGGAAAATGAAAATGAATCTAAAAATGAAAAGGAACCTAATTACTCAATATTTTTTTGTCACATACAGACTAACTTGAAATTCTATTATTTTAACACTTGTTACAAATCTAGTATTTCTTTCTTTTATATCTCACTCTTGCTATTCATTCTGAAGTATGAATAAGGTTCCCAACGGCTTCCTTCCACTATCAAATTGTCTGTTTTTAAGTTCTCTACATTCTTAACATCATTCCTTACTCTCTGACCCAAGTAATCTCCATTCCATTTCATCCATTTTTCTGAAAATACTCTCTTCAAGGTCATAGCTTCTTTTGTCTCTACTACCCTGTCACTGAAGTGCTTGATCTCTCTCTTGGGACTCTGTTTTCATACACTTCATTCCCTATATGTCTCATCTTAGGTTTACAATGTTCCTTATAGAGGCCTCCTCCTAATCTTGCTCCTGCAATGTTACAAATTATTTGACACTTGCTGGTCTCTCTAAACTCATTTTTCAGCCTTGCCTCACTCACACATTATGTGCAGTTATATATATTTACAATGCTCTATATACCATAATTTTTTTGCATGTGATTATTACAATATAGATCAATAGTGAAGTATTTGGTCTCCCCTATTTCATTGCTATGCATTACCAAAAAACATAATGGTTGATGACTCACTGATAGGCTTTCTATCAAAAAAATTACTTAAGCATTTTATAAGAATCGAACTTACTTTATAAAAGAGTAAAACTTAATTAGGTTTAACTAAAAATGTACAATATTATACTATTATAAGTAATATTGAGTGAGACATTGCAATTATTTGAGTAACTCCATCTCACAAAAAGATAATACGTTACTGATTATATTAAGTAACTGAAAGTCTCTACGTTATTTTACAGGGTAGGTAAAATATTAACATTAAACCTTTCTTAAAGACTTGAAAAATATAATAGAACTGGCTAGAATTTAAAACAACAGAGGTTAAAATAATTAATTCACCAAATAGCTTGACAATAAGAATGTAAAAATTTAGTATCTCATTTCAAAAATATTAAAAATGCAAACTTTAATGAAATATATACATTGTTTAAAGATATTATAATTAAAAGATACTTTTGTCTAGCTACATGGATTTCTACAGAGTTCTGATGAAATAAGCTAAAAGGAAATGAAACTAATTTATGAATCACAACTTCCTAGGTTCTCAATACCTTGTCTAAATAAATTAACAAGTAGCCAGTATTGTGTATAGAGTTGTCTGTGTATATTTAAGCAAAAAGTTTTTAGGAATAGAAAAGTTTCTTTTTTAAAACATAAGTGTACCAATTTTCCAAATAGTGATATATATCACAAGAGAAATTTCTAAAAGGTAAAACATATATACAAACATATATATATATACAGGTCTTGACATTTACATTTTCTTGGAGATACTACTTTTATTAATATAAGTAGCTAAAATTTTAAATTAATAAAGATACTTAATGAACCTACCTCCATAAACAATTCCAAACTGCCCAGAACCCAGTACTTCATCAGGAAAAATCTGATATACTGTGCTGATATCCTATGGGTGCAAATCCAATGTAGAACAAACATGAAGTGACACAAAACATTAGTCCCAATAAAGTATATAATTTTATTAAGTATGTCATAAATAGTATTAAATATTATAGACATAAACAAATGTAAATGCTAGGTGACATCTACAATATGACTGTAATAGTCAAAACGCACTCTTCAATCAAAATCACGAGAACTATTCTGCTCTTGAGTAGCAGAGGTTTTCTAAAGTTCCATCAAATATGTTTTGTTAGAATGAAATAAGATATAAAACCATATAATGCCATTTACTGTCAATATTCAAAAAGGAGCTTGCTTATTGAGATGGCTAGTGAGAAATTTGGGTTAAAGAAACATGGTCACCGTCATACATCTGGGTGAGTCCTGATTCCAACCACTCCATTCTTTATAGCTAGAATGGTGAGGCTGCTTCTTTATTAATCGTCCACATTCAAATGAATCTAAACTGAAGGACATGGGAGCTGAATCACTGTGAGAGAGCTGAAGATACTAGACAAGGATAATAATCCATGATGAAACACTCATTTGTGGGGTAATTAACCTCTTCCATTTTTACCACTTCTGGAGGTAACAAGTTCCAAATGTCTACTCTTTTCTCTTTGAAATAACTGCTAAATAAAGCATTATGTTTTAACCAAACACCAAATCCTACCCACTGCATATTCTATACATTCCTATTCTTTCCCTTTGCCCGTGCCCTTAGAAAACAACCACAAGTTGTCTTCATCTTGTGATTCCTTCTGAGTGTCCACAGGGTGGTTCAAGGTAGTCTCGAGACAAGGAAGTGAATTACTACTACTCCAGCATTCAGAGTCCAAGCTATTGCATCTTTCTCTGATAGCTCAATGGCCTGCCCAGAATTTTCAGTGAACAAGAGTGGACAAATAGAGTGGAACAACTCCACACGTATCTAGAATTTCCTAAGAGGCTTATTATAGGTTAACCTCCTATATTTCTCAAAGTCTTCTCTGGCTAAGAAAGAACAACAGGAACCTATAGATTTTTAGAAAGCTATCTTGTGATTAACAGCACAAAAATTCATCTAACCTTCACTATGAAGTTTTCCTAATTCTCTTTAATTCATCTAGTTTTCAGTGTACTTTATGACAATTCAGCAAAGGTTGCAAAGCTATCTTAGTGATAGAATTTCATAGAGTTATTCTTTAAAAAATAAACTCAGATCAGTATAAGTAAGGTGGTAAACTCTTTGCTTTTGATCACAGACATGGCAGGTAAAATAAAACAAAAGGTCTGAGTCACAGATGAGGGGAGAAAGGCCTTACTACTTTTGGGCTGCTTGCCATAGTGACAAAGTATAAAAAAACAAACATATGACAGAGTGCAGATCGTTTCATAATATGTCTGACCTGTAATGTTAAAAAACTGAGCTCAAAGGATGGAGTTATGTGGCCCAGGTGACTAGGATGCTAGTTTTCTGATGGTTCCTTGATCAGTTAGGTGACTAAGATCATTTGAAACTCCTTGTCATATGATAGCATTTCTTTGTAGCACGTAAGAAATGAGAATAAGAGCATGTTTAAGTTTCTAATGCTTCTCAAAAAAATTTATCTTATCTTATTTGGTATTGTGTAAAATAAGCCATTAAAATTCTAGTACCAAGATGAGCAAAAAATCAGGTGTTGCATTATAATTTCTTATGAGATGAATAACATATTTAGCTCTCCATACCACAGAACAGGTTATAGAAAAATTACTAAAAAAATTAATATGATGTTTCTAAAATCTTATGGAAGAAAAATACCCAACTAGACCCTCTTTTATTTTCTAGAAAATACTGAAAAATTAAAATGTTAAATAAAAATATATTTTATAACACCCTTATTTTCAAAAAAAAAAAAAACCATCATATTACCAAGCTTTTCATTTTTTGGGGGTACATACTCACCACATTTTCTTGGATCTGGCGATTTGACACTGAAATACTCACAGAAATATCTCCTGGAAATACATGTTAAAAAATACACAAAAGAAGTAAGAGAGATAATAGCACAAGTAAATACATGCTTACTAATCAAGCTGCAGGAAAGTTTTTAAATCATAGCAATTAGATTTTTCCAGGAAAATGTTTATTAGAATACTTCTTTCCTTTTATGATTACAGATTTACTTGGTAGTTGGCTTTGAAAAATAGTATTTTGTCATTTCAAGGTCATAAAGACTTACATTTAAAAACTGGCTTGCCATTTCATAGCTCTAGTAAAAGATGAGACAACTTAATCTGTCTAGGGCCTAATTTCCCCACCTGTCAAAGAGGCAAATCATTATTGTCTACCTGTTGGGGTTGTTTTAGTATTAAAATAGAGCCCTCAAGAAAAAGGGTTAGCTCCAAGGTAGGCATACATATTCTATTAACATGTACATTAGTTGTAAAAGACCAATTTAAAAGTTATAATAGATCATCAGATCATCACATCAGTGTGATGTGAAAAACAGAGATTTCTCCCACAAGGCTTCATTACAGATAGCCATTATGAAATGTAAAATTACACTTTTATATAGATAATCCTCTCAAATATTTTTAAAACTTTACTCTCAATATTTGATCCTGGTTCCATTTTCATAAAATCTCTATTAATCTACTAAGACAAAGACTTCTTCCTGGGATAAAATCATCAAGAGTTTCTGAGTACTCTATACACCAAGTACACACAGAATGCCATGTTAGGTAGTTTTGAGGAAACATGGTAATCTAGATTTGCAAATAGCTAGACTGCCTGGCACTCCAGGTCCAGATCGAGCTGTCTAGATTACTTCTTCTTTTATGACCAATAGCTCTAGTTTTCTGCTGTTGCCTATATATAGAGATTACAGGAATTTGTTCAAATTTTAAAATAAAAAAATGGATAATATAATAAATATAATATCTTAGTAGGTATAGCAGCTTTCATTTAGAAACTAAATCATCCCTCAGCAGGCTCTCTTCACCTGTTCAACAGACAGAAAAGCAGCAGACTCACTGTGAGAGTTGGTTCCTGAACCTACGGATGAGCCCTTGGGAATGACAGGCATAAGGGCATGCTGAATCGCCATCTCCCACATCCTGGCCACATCTGCACCAACGCCGCTGGTGAGGACACTGCCATTTGGTGGTGGGCTAGAAGGATTGACCATGTTTTCTCCCACATAATACACTACATTTGCTGTAGTGATCTCAAAGCAGTGAGGATTGGCCCCATTAGCAATTAAAGCTGAAGGCTTTGCTGGTTCCAGGGATAAAATTTCTGATAAAGGAATTTCCTGCAGAAAAAAGAGTTTGCTAAATGTAGTTTATCAAAAGTATATAAACTTTCAAATAAAGTTCATGCCAGAGACATGTGAGAAATAACATTACAAATGGCCATCATTTATATAAAATGGTTTTATAAAACATACAATATAATTAGCAAAATTCAAAAATATCTTAACTAGTGGAAACCTTATCATCTCATTTTCCCAGAAAAATTCAAGTGACTTCTTCATTATGTTCATGTGGCAAGAAAAAAATATTAATAAGAATAATGATTTTGAACCTGCATCAACATCTAAGACAGAATATAAATGATAATTTTTAAAACTGTGAGGTAGAATCACAATACTTTTGAAATGCATTTGGATATGCAAGGCTGTTTTTAACTCTTTGTTAAGGCACTGGAAATGACTCATATAATTTGATTCACTACATGTTAATAAAATAATATAGCCAAGTGAATAGTTTTAGTGAGTAAACCACCAAGGCTGGTTTTAAAAGCAGTTGCTTTTAAGAAAATTTTAACATTAAAAATATTAGTCATCACATTTGTCTTCTGGGAGGTATGGAGTGATCTAAGAAATAATAACTTTTAAAATATATCTTTCATTTAAAAAGTAGAGTTTTCTGTTTCCCATTAGAACTATGAAAAGTAACCATGGAGAATCACATCAACCATGCTTGAACCTGCATTAATTTTGAAGGAGCAGGTTTATATTGTTTTCACTATGAACTTCTTTTGGATTCATGTTTTACGGGGTGATACATTATGCCACATCTGTATTATTTCGTGTAGACAGATAAAACAAGAATTGCTGCCGAATTTTCCTCTAGAGGAAAGTAAGTGGTCCTTAGGAACACTGGCAATGCATGGCAAGACTGCAGATGCAAACAAACAAACAAAAAAGGAGAAAGAAAAAGAGCTGAATATAGTGTGACCTTAAATCCCACATCTCTGATAATATTCAATTAAGCTTTCCTCCCCCCCACCATCCCATGGGACCATAAACACTCCCCAGGGAAATCTGAAATTCACAGATAGTTATCATGGGGTCACAACCTGATTTTCCAGAAATTTGTAAACTAAAGAGAAGAAAAAATATCTCTTAGAGCAAACACAAGAGCAATCATGCCTGTTGGATGTACTTTACATTTCTGATACTCTACACCCCTATATGATACCAAATAAGAACAGGGCCACTGTTAGTTACCTTGTAGTACCTGCTTCCTGTGTCATTTTGAAAGAGGGTAATACATTTGCTATCCAACCTCCAATAGTGCCGTTTCCGCTGAAACAGAAGTCAGATTCAGGATCTTTTAAAAACTTTAAAAATACCCAGGATTGAAAAAATCAAAATATTTCCCAGTGGAGACATAAAATTTGATGGTGAAAGTGCATGAAAGACTCACACTCAATTTCAGACTCTAGAGAGTGACTGTTGAGCAGATGTTGTGTGATCAGTTTCCACGTTTACATCAGAGTTATGAGTAACAAAGGAGATGATATATTATTAGTACCTAGCACAGGGCCTGGCATTTAGTACACAATAAATAGAAAATACCCTTTTAAATTTATTTGACTGCTTAAATAAAGATGGATTTGTAGTCTGCAATAAAATAAAAAGGCTTAATAAGAGATAAATAATGTTTATACATTCTCATAATTTTAGAATACAAGGAATGCCATGTTGATCCAGCCAGTTATTCTGGCTTCCAACAGAGATAGAAGAATTCTGAATGTCATAACAGAACTCAAGAATATTTTGTCGGGTGGTAGGGTTGACTCCCTGACATTAACTGAACAAAGTCAAGGGAATGCATTGAATAACTCCCTTTTCTTAAGCTTACTACCAATCAGAACTACTATGATTTGGTGATCAGGTCCTTGTTCATTCTAGGTACATTTTCTATTTTAGGGTCTGTGTGTGTGTGAGAGAGCACTCACGTATGTGCACAACCATTATTCTTGGTCTCTTCCACAACCAATCTTAGACCAGTCAAATATATAATATACACTTTAAAATTGAGTCCTACAGTAAGTCATGTAAATCTCTCCAACAGAGAAGGTTGAGATTATAGATAATTAGGTTATAGGGTATATATGGAATGTAATAATGGGGATCCTATGGATAGGAGGTGATGTAAAAAACACTATCAGTAACTGAGCAAGAAGCTATCATCAATTGTCTCTAGTTTAACTCTGAAACGTGGATCGAATTTTTTCTCTCTTACCCCCATGCACAGCCTCATTTACTATGAGGAAAATCTAGAGTAGTGACCAACTCAGATTATGTTCAAAATTAAACTGTGTTGTCTTTTATCTAACAGAGCATAGGATTACTGTATATAATAATTATCATATTTTTCTCTCTATTAAATGCAGTACTGTTTAAAAAAAATCTTCTGAATCAGAGGAGCATCCTGAAAGCCCATATAGTCGTTTTCATGACTGCTCTAAATTGACAAATAGATATTCAAGTTGTCTGGAGATCATCAAGTCATAGAGGTTAATTAATGGTTTTGTTTCCCTGAGATTACTGCCAACACTTTTTCCTAACTCAGCTGCTTGTTCAACTACCTTTGACATTCAGAGACTGTGCATATGCTCCATCCGATCTCACACCATGCCTGCACTGAGGTTTGCTCCTGGTAATTCAGACACCCGTAGCAACTCCTCTAATGAAAGCTAGAGAGACAAGAGAATGTTACCTGCTGTGGATCTTACCAGTGTGTCCTTGCTGGTGTAGTGGACCATCCACCCTTCTTTCATCACCGTGCTGCTTTTCCTCTTCGTGTGTTTCACAGACTGCACTACTCTCATGAGTGGAATATTGTTGCTTGTTGATGGACTTGGAAAGCCAAAATATTTTAGGGAAAGAAATGTTTTTAGATATATATCTTCTTTTCCTGCATAAAACCTTATTTCAGCTATTTCAAAGTGAAAGTAAAAAAAAAAAATTGCATCCCATTTTTAGTGGAATATATTGTCAGAGTACCACAGTTCAGGACCTGGATTACTCTGAAGAGTGACAGGCACTTTATATGTACACTTAAAAATTCTGAGGCAGGATGATGAGCACTTGAATCTTCAGGGTAAACTATACAATATTCAGTTTTCAGGTAAACATCAGGCCGATTACTGTTAGTGTACTGAGGCCACAGTATTTAGAATTACATGTGAAAGCTTATTTGCTTACTAAGTATATAATAAAGGCTAAATATTAATCATTTATTGATAACATTGCTTCATATAAATTTGAGTCTCTGGATAATTTCATAAAAATTAAAATCTGTTTAAACTCTCTTTTAAATAACTATTGCTCATATGAACAATTTCAACTTGTCAATGATTACAGCATTTGTAAAATGGGCACAAAATTTAAACATACTTTATAATGTAAATCAGAGATTGGGAAACTTTTCCTGTAAAGAACCAAGTGATAAACATTTTAGGCTCTGCAGAATACTTAACTCTACCAACTGTCACATGTAGCCATAGATAAGAGTGGGCATGACTATGTTCCAATAAAATTTCATCACAAAACAAGCAGCAGCCTGATTCGGCCTCAGTGTGCAGATCCCTCATGTAAAAAATGGAGATCATTTAGTAATTAAAAAGTATAGATAACTTGACTGCAAATGTAAAATTTCACATACTTCTGAAATAAATTCAAGAACAGAAAGGTGAAGTCACACGTGATCTCTGCAGTGGGGCCAGCTATAAAACAGATGGTGTCTGCTGAGGTGGGCTACACAATGAGCCTCGAATAAATATTGATTTCATGGTAAACTTGTGGATGGCAAATATTAGTATCCCTCATATGCAAAAGAAAACAGCTCAAAGAATGAGACAGTGCTAGGAAAGGATGCAAACTACACTCTTTCAAGGGAATCTAGACCTCACAATTCCAAGGCTCTCTTCTGCAGTGCAGGGCTCATTCATAAACAAACTGAGCACACACTTACAATTCCTTTCAGTATATCAAAATATCAAAGATCTTTAAGAAACTAAATGCCACATGGAATTTCACAATTGGACTGAGGCTGGGGGTGTAGCTCTCACCTGATGGTTCTGTTGGTGTCCTCATGGTCCAGGTCTGGCTCCTGCATTTCTCCACTGTCATTCTGGCACTCTGCCATTACCATCTCAGCATCTTGGACCATCGCTTCTTCCATGTCATCCATGAGTCCACTGTTCCTTTCACTGTCATTGTCATCACTCCCTTCTTCCATGACCACATCAGACTCTGCCCCAGGGCTAAGCAAATCTAAAAAAATTGTTTTGCACTCGTGAAGATAAGCCTGAAATCCCAGACCCAGGGCTTCAGAGAAAGTTAGGCAATCCTAAAACAAACCAATTGGAAGTCCTAAAGAACAGTGGAGAATTTTTTTCTTTCGTTTCCTTTTAATTTTAGTTCATAAGTATCTAAATTTATGAGAGGACGAACATATAATTTTACAAAAAGATGCTTGTTTTGCATGCCCTTAAGCCTAAAACCACAAAAAGTCATGGAGAGCCTTGGTAGGAAGCCAAGGGTGGGATAGAAGCAAAGTGCTAGGAAGCAAAGTGAGACCAGACACAAGTGAAGAGGAAACTGATGATATTCAGTATCACAAGCTGATAGGGAAAAGATACATGGGAGGATGAGGGAAACTTTCCAGGGTCATTGATTCTTGTTATCCCAGTAACTTTTTAATCATGGATTCCAATATATTAAATTGGTTACACATAAAACATCTTTTAAATCCATATTTGATATTTGAAGCTATAGTGAATTCTGTCACTTTGCAGTTGATAGCAATACAACAAATTATCATTACTTACTGATACAGAATACTTATTTTAAAATTAGAAAATAAATTGATCAAAGACCCTACCTAGCCTTCCAAGCTTTGAAAAATCACATTTTACCAGATTCTTCTGTTTGGTAAAATGCAATTTCAGAGTAATCAACAACATCAAAAGCTGCACTGCTTCCCTGTAGTTCCAGTTATCAAGAACACACTGACATTTTCTGGGCCTGATATATATTTTTAATTGGCCTAATGAAAGCTCCTTTTATTATTATTAAAGATTTAGGTTAACACGCACATATATATTGAAAGTAATTGGGTGGAAGAAGATAGAGGGTGATTATTTCCTGATGGGTCAGGCTCTGTGATTCTTCCTATCCTTGACAGGAAAGAAAAGTTAACTTCGGCCTCAATGCTGAGAATGAGAAGGGTGGAGGAAAACAGACTGACAGTTATAACTAGTAGGTATTTCAATATTTTCTACATTTCTTTTTTATTAAAAATTGTTGGGGTGACATCGATTAATAAAATCAAATAAGTTTCAAATGTATCATTCAACAGTGAATTGTACATTTGTTGCATTGTGTGTTCACCACCCAGTCAGATTTCCTTCTGTCACCAAATATTTATTTTCTACATTTCTGAACAAATGAAGACAGGTGTATTAAAGAGAACTAGGAGAGATTCTGGAATCCAAGTTTTAACTACTAGTTGTTCACTATGTAAAAATTAAGAAAGTCTTTTTGTTTTTTAATGAAAACTCAATGAGCTGAAATTGATGCTTTTATACAGTAAAGTAGAACAAACTGAGGCCATACTTTACTTTGAGCTGAGTCACAAGTATATGAATAAAAAAAAAAAAGACAAAAATCCCAACCAATACACTCTGTAACAGAAAAGCAGCAGATCTTTTACCCACCTCCATTAATGGTCACTTCGCCGAGGCAGTTGTTTGGTACCTTTGGTGCACAACGTTTGTGACAGTTGAATCTGCAGTCTAATTGCAGTGATTTTAAAAGAAAACAAACAAGAATTCATCAGCAAGAAAATTGTAAAACAAACAAAAAAATAATTTTAAATGGATTAATTAATGGATCAAAGTTTGACCAGTGACAAATATTTGGCAGCAAGACCACCCTTACCTTTGCACTGTAGGCCCTGCCTGAAAAGTCCCTTGAGAAGCTTCTTGCAGTATTGGCACACAGTGGGCCGCGTATAGGAGTGGATGACGAACGTGTGTGGCACTTTAACTTTCGACATCAAAATCTTGTCGAGCTGAATCGGTCGTCCAATGTATGACTGAGAATTTGACCTCTTCTCTCGACCAATAAATGACTCTGATGGCGACTTTTGCTATATTTTGGAAAGCAGTAAAGAATGGTAAGATGTAAGTCTGCTTGATTAGTTTATTTATGTATTTTTTTTTAATTCACATTTTTTTTACTACTGTAATTATTGGTTTGATCCTTAAGAATATGAGAGATATAACAGAAAACTATGTTTCTATTCATTAATGTAATTTATTGCCTCTTTTCTCCTTGAATTACCTTGTTTCTATAGTCTGACATGAAGAGAAGTGGAGATCAGAATATTTTAACCTGATTTCTAGGACTTTCAAGTAATTTTTAGCTTTTTAAAATTTTACTTCAGTACAGAAATACAGAGTTAAAAACAAAAAAAAAAATAGTTCTTAATCCCAGTGCACATATTGTTTCACTGACTTTTTGTAAAGTATTACATGCACGTGTTTAGAAAATGCTAGTGGTTCAGGAAGACAAAAAAATGAAACGTTTTAAGTCCCCCCAGTCTGCCATATGTAGTACTTTATCTGAAAAATGCCTATTTTCTTTGGATTCCCTCTGAGAAAAAAACAAACATGATTTTAAATGATTCCTCAACCATATAAAAATAAAGAGTTAAACTTATACTATCATTTTTATAACTGATCTTTTAATTGGTCATTTTAAAATTAGTGTTTTGGTTATAATTATACCTCTCTGTGTTCTTGTTTCTATTTTGGAATTAATCAGCCCAAGGTAGAGATTTTTTTTAATTAAATGAATTAAAATTAACTGCATTTTCAGAGTTGGGAGAAAATTTCATGTTATCTATTGACATCATAGAGTATACTTGGGAATTATAAGAACAAGTGCACTTTGAAATCATCAAATAAAAGATAAATTAAATTACTTTTTAATAGTTATTATAATTATACATGTCATTTATTAACCACCTACTCAAATTAATCACTTATATGCCTTATAAGATAGGCCTTGATATCTAAAGTTGAGGCATCTAAATTCACAAAGTTTCAATATATTCTTTTGGGTCAAATTCTGGTAAATTGTGGAGCCAGAACATGACCCTACATTTGTGTGACTCCAGAGCCCTTGTAGTATCACCTTACTCAGTTAATTTCTAATTTGGAATGATTACTGACAAGATGAGCAAAAAATCATATTTACATACAATTTCCATCTATTTCAATCCCTATCTGCACCAAAAGGTTAACTACCACATTACCAAATGGGGAAATTTTGATTTGCAGATTCACTAGCTGCAGTAAAAAAACTTTGAGATGAGGTTCTGCTTAGGGTTATTATGTCTATGGTTACAGTTACAATTAGAATTCCATAAAAGAAAGCTATAAAATGCTATTGCTCTGGAAAGGCTCAACTCTTGCAGAAATGTCTAGGGAGCTTATAAAGATGGGCTAAAGGTTTGCCAAACCAGAATCATGAACATATTAAATAAATATCTTCAATGGGATTGAAAAACAATTAAGTCCACAGGGTTAGGTTCCTCTTTTATGTGTCGTTCTTGAGTAACTGCAGCCAATGGGCCAGTTTTAAGCACAGACTAAAATAAAAAGTGATATTTTTCCATAGTTGGAAAGTTTTAACACTCAGAATAAAAGCTGACCTGATGTCACAATTTCTTAGCAAACTCAAAATGTTCTCAGATTTGAAAAATCATATGAGGAGTTGACCAAATCACTCTTCATTTATTTTCCTTATTTTAAGATACCTATCTAGATTGTGTTAACAGCCAGTTTGATATAGGACTATTTACTATATCAGAGGCCAAATTCACTTAGAAAAGCGAGAGGCAATCTGATAAACCGAATGTTTTCTTCTCTTCCAACATGGTATCATTCACATAAACACTGCCATAAACTATAAGAACCAGAATTATTCTCAAAAAGCCTTTTCATTTATCACTTTCAAGACAGAATTACATAAAAAGTTTAAAGACATTACTTAAGTTTAGGGAAAATAATTGGCTGTTATTCTGTGGCCCAGAGCCTGCTCTACATACATATTCCAGCACAGATGAGATTGACATGGCCACATGTATCCCTGGCAGAGAATAACAATGAAAAAACTACATATTTTATAGTGTCAGAAATAAAGACTTCAATAGCATTTAAGGTTTAAAAGCAATTTAAGATTGTAATGGCAATAATAAAGAGGGCCCTTCTGTCATTCATGACATCCTAAAATTACAATTAGCTAGCAATGTGACCAGAAATATTTATTATTCCATTTTCTTATAGTTCCAAATATAATTAATCATTTTCAATATTGCCTGTATTTCTAAATAAAAATGTAAAGCTTTTTTTTTAAATATTGAGACAGGGTGCATGCATGCTGACTTCACATATGGGAACTGATTTACTGCTGGAAAGAGATTAAGCTGTTTAATTTTATTAGATAAACACTTTGGGAAAGGTAGAGTGAAGAAGCCTTCTAAAGTTTTGGTTGCAGAATTATATTCCATGTTTCCAGGAGTGGATACACATACATTTGCTTGTGCTTTTCCCTATCACAAGGCAAATCTAAGAAGCTAAGACATAAGAGAAGACTGTGTCAATATCTGATGAGTTTGTAAGTGCTCATGAGATATTCATCCATTCTTTAAGCAAAATGTACAAGGCCTTCATTGATCTATAACAAATTATAAAATAAAAAAACAAAAGCCTATGAAATAAGGCCACTGACCTGTAATATATATTCATCATTTACATAAATATTTAAGAACCACAATTTCTGTCATCCAGCCAGTCATCCCTTTAAAAATATTTCAAATGATGTGAATATAAGCCAAATCATTCTAAGGATTTTCAAAACCAATGATATATTTTTCATTAATAATTAATATCATTACTATTTAAGCAGAAATACATGATTTCAATTATGATTTTTATTTGACGGTATGTACACCACAAAGTCATAATTACCATAAGTTGATGTATGAAGTTACAGAGTAGGCAAAAATTTAGAAACTGGTAATTTTAAACAAAAAGATATTTAAGAAAAGCTTATTGATTGAAATCCAGTTAGCTTGTACTTTAAGATAGCTTCACCATGAAACTGGACTTAGTAGTTCAAGGGTTATTGTTGACTTAAATAACTAAGCTTTTAAAAAAAATGTACCACATGATTATGCAAAGGAAAGATATAGTATTACTTTGTTTCTTCATTAGCTTACTTCATTTTTTTTACTTGTATTTTTAATTATAATGTGCGTAGTTCTTTAGAATTTTAAATAAGATCTTTTTTTTTAAAGGTAACTGGTAATAAGAAAATTCTTCATTACTCATCAACAGAGTGAAGGCTTTACTAAGATTATTAGGTTAACTAAATGGCGTTTAAATTAATTTCCAATGTTACTTGCTGTTCCAGTTTGGCACTGTGTATTTAGTAAACCTGGAAAATCTGCAGAATAATTGTTTTTTACAGGAATAGGGAGGAAAGTTGAAACATTTTGGAAAGAGAACAACGACATTTTATTTCATTCTACTTCATTATTATGTTCAGAGCAAAACTGGCTCAGAACTTGCAGAAGAGATTTAAAATCCCCTTCTCTATAATTATGGTAAGCATATTCAGGATATACTTCTAAAAATTTACATTTTTACATCAGCCAGGGGGGCCTTTGAATTGTTCTTTTCCTGAATTGAGGAGTTTGGATTAAATTATAGGTGTGAAACTTTTGTGAGAATTGACATTACTGTAAAATGCAGTATTGGAATGTATAGATGTAAATGATTTGATTTGGCAAATTACAGATGATGAAAACTATAAAGGTCTCTTCTGTTCGCAGTGTAAAGGGTATCTATCATGGATGTGAGAAAATATAAAAACAGAAAAATGATGAAAGTTAAAATTTAAAGCCAGAATTAGAGATAAAATAGAATAAAAATTATAGAGATTAAATTTTGTTTAAAAGTTTGGGGTCTTGTGAAGTGTCTGTAACACCCTTAAGAGTGTTTCATTTGAAATTACTGCCAAAGTGAAAACTGTATGCACTGAACACCTACATACAGGGACAATGCATCCTTGCTTTCTAGAGATTAAATTTGTTTTTTAAACTGGAATGCGAAATTAATGACTCAGAAAGTTTGGAACCTTCCCAGAAATGATTGGTTAGATTATGGAAACTTCAACTGCCAGCAAGTCTTTAAACATTTAAAACAGGACTCTGAAGCAATTTCCCAAAAAGGTACATTCCACTTCAAAGTTCAAAATGAATTCTCTTCATTAGTAAAGCTAGAAAACAGAGGGGGGTGGGAAGCTGTCTTCATTTGTGGTTTGCGTGTCATTTATGTAAAGATCAAACAAAAGATTTCTTGAGAGATAAAAGCCATTTTACAAAAAATATGGTTCAAATAAATACATGTTGACAAATCTTTATGGACCTGTCTCAATTAGACAAGTTTCTAAGGGAAGGACAGTATCTTAAAATATTTGTCCTCTGTTAATGAAAAAAAAAAAGCATCTGGCACCTGATAAGCAATAAGTATTGCTAGACTTGATCAGAACGACTGTTTTCAAGAAGTCAATGCATGAGAATAAATTAATGAGACATTTCAACAGAGATATTCAAAATACAGACTGTACCATAAGCCTTTAAAATTTTAATGTCACATGAAACTGTAACTTTGACATATTTACTTTACTGGATTTCAATTTTAAGAGTAGTGTTGACTACAACTTCAACTGCTCTTTGAACTTGTCTGCATGTTCCTCACCCCTCACTTGGCATATCACCATGAATACAAAATCTGTGCACAACTTTTCTGCTTTGGAAAGAGAAAGGTAGCAAGCTCAGATGCCTGCAGGCTGTTAATATTGATAGGTGGCTCCTCAGTGTCATGGATGCAATAAAGAATGGTGGAGACTACAATAAATTAGAGATGCTGGGCTTAATATAAAAAGGATGACCACTGCTCAAATACTATGAATAGCTGCCATGTGAGTATGTAAGTCCGGTGCTGCCAGACCTCTTAGTTTTTACAAAGATAATTTGAAACATTTGCTAGTCAATGTATTTGAGTAACAAATGTGGTCCAGGGGGAGTCAGAGACCTAGATAATGGCATAAGACACTTTTTGTAAGTTTTATATGTGCTCAACTATTTTCATAGCACTTTACATGCATTTAAACCCCAATAGGCACTAGTGTTAGGATCCCCATTCTACAGATAAGGGAACTAAATCACAAGAAGGTTAAATAATTTGCCCAAGATGATATAGCTTCTCAGTAACAGAATTATGAATTCAGGTAGTCTTGCTCCGGATGATAATAACAATTACTCTCTCCTTAGTTTCTCTCACACCTTACATTCACTAATTTTATACTACTATAAAAACAGTATTTTCTTCCTCTCATTTAAGTCATGAAGGAAGATTTCATAAAAGAAAAGTGAAAATAATTAATAGTATGTTCTACATGCAGTGTGAAAATACTGTGAATCCTGTAACCTTGACCTACAGAAGAGACTTTCAACCAGCTTGTCTATGCTTAGAGGATAGTATATGAGTCATGCACAGAACATAATGACGAACTGAATAAATAACTTCTATTGCATAAGCATCACTCAGTTGGCTACCCACTTTCCTATTCATGTAGTGTTATGCTTAGAAGATCCTAGCACAACTGTATAAAAAGAGATGCAACCAAACATTAATCCTTTATTCCGGAAGTTTTAAGATCTAGCATTTTGGATTATAATTCAAAGAACTGTGCAGAATAGTTCTCTCCTATTATCATCGAGATAAATCTGATTTAACAAATGTTTCCTGTGGAAATCCTACCTGAAAGCCCAATTCATACATATGCTGTAGAAAGACCAGTAAATAGTCTCTGTGCCCAGTGAATTCACTCCATCAGAATTCTGGACACAATATAATTGTTACTATCAATAATAACAACATGTGCTTTTTTGTGATTTCTGCATGGTTATGCCCTTTATTCTTCAGATTCCAGTTCATACATCACCATCTCCAAGAGGCCTACAGATAACCTAACTTATTGACCATTTTCTGTCCACACTCAGTTACTTTCTGGCATGTCATCCTGTCTCTTCCAGAATCATTACTACAGCTGTCTTATTTACCAATTTGCCTATTGACTTTTTTTACTCTCTCCTTTTAATAAACTGTAAGTTCTACGAGGAAAGGATATTGACTATTTTGTTTATCACTGTATCACCAACTTCTGGAATACTGCCTCCCCAAATATGAAGGTTCAAGAAAAGAGAAAGCACATCCATGGTGCAGGTAAAGGGGTCATTCAGAAAAGGGGTTTCCTGAAGAGGCATTTGGTATAGACTCTGAAGTGAGTCTTGCCATGCAATGACTTTGTTGAGTATTATTAGCAGTCAAAATTCTGTTTAGGACAATTCAATCTACCCAATCTTCAGAATGCTTAGAAATTTATATACTCTGAAACCTGTTTTGCCACTTGGAAATGATTACGTAACCCCACCCAGCTTCTCTGCAAGTGAAATATCACTGTGAATGCTCAGTCTGATGCTAACTACTTTCTGAAGTGAAAAAAAAACTATCAGCGCCCTTCAATAATATTTAGATAAATGTATTACCTCTCTCAGGGGAAGTCAAGTACAGACAAGTTCTTGGGCAACAGACATACCTGAAGACCCCATTGGAATGGAGTTCACATAGGAATAATACTCATGTTTCCGTGTTGTATAATCCATTGAGTAAAGAATAGGGTGTTCTGTGAGTTTCAAATTGTTCAGTGTTATTCTGTTACGATTCTGATTTTACATCCTTGAACTACCTGCCAAGTGCGTCAGATAAATGAGTTTGGCTCCTCAGTTGGATACCCTAAATATACAGTATAAGTAAAAGCTAATCAACACCTTTTAATAACAATGAAAAGTGTTGCTACAGGACAGAAAAAAATGTGCCCCCTGCTTTGGGTGACTGAAGCTGTATTTTACAGTGGAGAATCCATTTCTTAATGTTTACAGCATTTTATGAAAGCTTTCACAGTAATACCATATGCTCTCATTAAAAATACAAGTTGATCTGGATATCTTGAGTGATAAAGTAGTCTTTGAAGTTGTATTAACTTTTATATTACCTCGTTTTTGTTTTTTTAAGTAAATAGAAATGAAGGGTAAAAGAACCTCACTATTTTCTTAAGTGATCCGCCCTTTGAGGGAAATGTACCAGAACCGTTAGTGAATTGTTGCAAATAACACCCACTGTTCTTTCAAAATGTCAGTTACTTACATCCCACAAATCTGTGGGATCCTACAGGAAAGGGGGGATATAATATAAATAAGAGAACCTCTCTCTTTACTTGAAGGCAATGCAATCTTAATGCCAGGCACTCTAAATTTATACAATAAAAAAAGGAACACGTTTATTAAGGAAAAGAATAACTTTGCATGTCAATAACTTCTACTTTGGGGCTTCAAATGTCAAACTTGATCTACACATAAAAAGTGAACTGGGTGGTAAATAGATTACATAGAAAAATCAAGAATAGTGATTTTAGGGACATATCTTCCCATAGTATTTGACCTTGCTTAAATTGACAGGGGCTTGGCCTGGGATTATGAGCTCAATGGAAAGCTGAATGAAATAATCTGGAAAGAGGCTGTCCCATTGATTATTGCCTAGGAGACACCCAGGAGAAGTGCAGTAAACACAGCCCAAGGCTACAAAGGTTAGAGCCTCTTTCTCCAAAACTGGCCCATAAGGATAACTTCACAGTATTTTATAGAATCTTAGCCTAGAACATGTGTGTATTTATAAACTCATATGCTTCTGAAAAACAAAGTAGAACCAAAGACTACATTTTAATGCAACTCAGTTTAAAAAGAGAGAAAAATGAGACTTCTTCCCTTACCTACCATTTTTGTTTGTTTTAAAAGTACAGAAAAGCACTAACTCAATGAAGCATAATGCTTAGTGAAATTTTCAAGCATAGCTAAAGAGAAATAGATACCACCCAAAACTGAGCTATTTGAAGAAAGAGATATATTTGTTCTTAACTTCTGGACATTTTTCCAGCTTTCATTTCACTATATTTATTATAAAAATAGCAACACTTCACTATTTTTGAGAAGGTAGAGAAGAATTCATCGATCAAATAGAACCAAATATCAAAAAATCATGTCTAATGGGTCAAGTAAAATAAGTATCTAAATATTTCTAAGACACAAATATTTTAGAAGTTCAATTTTCAAGTTTTTAGAAGTCTAATTTATAGTACTAATTCCAATCTTCTACTTTCCTCATTATTATCTTCTACATGAACCTTTATTACCCTATTAATTTACTTAGGATAAGGACATTCATGAGGTCACATATGCTCTCAATGTGAACATGAGCAATTTTTTCTCATATGCTGAGCTAAGAGCCAGCAGTCACAAGTGGTCAAGAATTAAAGGAGAAGGGACTGAAATCTGGCCAGGTCTGGCAAGACCTTAAATGGATACAGATGACCAATAAGCAAATGCCTATTATTGGTAACAAGGAGTGGGGACTGTTTGTATCTTAAGGTAGAAAGCAATGTTTTGCATCCTAAGGCTTGGCTTGTGGGGAGAGTTATGAAAGACATGGTACTTTTCCTGGATGGGGAGCACAGGAGCTTCAGAGCCTTTATTCAAGATCCATTTGTTCCTAGGACCTATATATTTATAAGAGTGAGTAAGTAGTATATGATGGCCCTTGCCCCAGTGGAGTTCATGAGAAACTCACCTGCAGTGATCATATTTGGAATCGCACATCTGGAAATGTTTTTCAGATAACGAATTAATAATGTATGTAGGATATGCCAGACATATTTGAATGAAGTCAGGCAACAGCTGATTAGTAGGAGCACCTGAAAGTAGGCCACACACTCTTAATTTTACAGAAGGACTCCTTCCCCACAAACCTATCAGAGCTCTTCTGAGTCTCAGCGGGTGGAGAAGTGCTGGTTAAAGAATTCTTGGATATCTTTCCTCACTGAAAGTACGCACTGCCCGGGTATGAATTTGGAGAACTAGTTAATGCAATTATCAAAAGAAATCTTGCAATATCTGGCAAATGTGCTACAAGAATGTCATAGTGCATATTTAAATGGAAAAATGACTTTTTAATTCAGATGAATCACCAGGATTCCTGGAACTCAAGAACATAAGAGTAATAATTAAAGTCTCTGCTTCTAGATAGAATTTTGCTACTTTGGAAAATATCCCGGAAAATATTCATTTGGCCAGAAATATCATCTGAGTTTCATTCAGAATTAGAAATCGCTTTTTTCTTCATTTGTTCATTTGAAACTAATCTACCTTGACTATTATAAAGCATATCAGATTCATATCCAGTTACAGATAGATAATACAATATTGGTATTCTCTTTTCTTCTTCTTTTTTTAATGAACAAAAACAGTAACTGAATGAGTCATTTAGGGAGATATTTTCTAGGAAAGTATGCAGTCAAAAGTTCTTTTTTTTTGGTACAATACTTGTCTTAATAGAACGTGAGTCAGCAATCTTTATGAAAATAATAGCAGTGTATGGCAAATTATTATTTAGAAAATATATACCCTAATATAAAAAGTTGAACTGAATATTGTTTAACTTTTATAAAAACTAAAGAATGTAAAACATGAGAATATGAAACAAACACAGGGAAAACTTTTGGAATGAGAAATTTACTTCCTAATAATTCCTGTAAGGCGGTCCGAATGTTAAGAATTAACAAAAAAGACTAGGCTAGAAGCATTTAATTTCACCAAAAACAAATTCTCTATAGTGCTCTTTTACATCAAAGCTATAATACTAAATGCTCCCTTAAAGACGTTTAAAAACATTTGAAATAACCAGTAAAGTTCTAAAAACTTTAAAAAATTCCGTAAGAACTATCTTAATTAAAAAAAGAAATTGTGACATAAATGTACCTTGCAGTTGCAAAGGACATCACTGTTTGAAATTCTGCTTTATTTTCTATGGTGATTTCAGCTCTTTTACCTTAAGAAAAGACCATTCTCCTCAATAATTTGGCAAAAATATTATGTATATCTGCCCACATTGATTTATTTTTATCAGGTTATACATAGTAGGAGAATGAGTAAAAATAAGTTTTCTCTGTGTGAAAATATTCGTATGGGAAAAGACATAAAAACCACACATAAAACTGAAAATATACTTCCATCACAGATTAATAGACAGAGGATTATTGTCATAACATATGAAGATTCGAAGCAACCAATAAGCAACTTAGTAGAAAAAGAGGCAATTCACCATAAGTGAAATATAGTCAATAAATATATGAAAAGCTGTTTATCCTACAATAAAAAATAACATTTAGGCACAGAAAAAATTTTTTCCTATCAAATTAGTGAAAAAACCCTTAAAAATATTCATAAAATATACTGTTGGGAAGAATATAAGGAAATAAAAACACTGTACTCAATGGAGTTAAAAAATTAAAACTTTTACAATTTTTGAAGAATGATTTTGCAAAAAAAAATGTATATCTTCTTTAGTCCATTTGGCTTCTAAGAAGATAACATACTAATCCATTCAACAAATACTATTAATACTTATAAAAATGTGCAAAAAAACACATTGAAGGATGCTTATTTCACATTGCTGAAAAATAAAAAGTGAAAACAATCTAATCAGTAGGTGGATTAATTAATATATATCATGATGTAATGCCAGGAAGCTTTGACCACGACATATATTACTATATTTATTTGTTTGCAAATCATTCATTTACACAAGCTCAATAAAAGCAGAGAACCAATCTAAGTTTGTATACTTTTGCATCTTAGCGTTACAAACCTAAGTGTAAATTGACTGAAACATGCTGAACGTGGAGTCACAGGCAGGTTTCTACAACAATTCTGCAATTCACACAATTGTTGCTCAAATATTTCTCTCAAAAATTTGTCATTTTCTTTCAAGACATTTATGAGAAGAGTTTGTTACTTTTCAACACACTAGAGATAAACAAATTCAAGAACAATAATTGATGCAGAATATGCATCTCTTCTCCATCTGGAGCTACCCTGTGAAGGCCTTGCTGCTTTTTAAGTCATACAGCCTCCTCAGAAGAGCAGACTCTCTTCAGGCCTTGCACACAACCTGTTCCTGATGGCAATGCAGGAGAAGGATGTGAAAAACGTGTCCCATCCTTCTTTCTCTTTCTTCCCAAAAGGTAATTTGAAGGAACAGATACTAGTTCACATTTAAAATTATGTCTGGAAAGCACTGTAAATTACAAAATTTAAATTTCCAGGAATATCAAAACTTCCATTTAGCAAGCTTCCACACCCTGGATGTCTCTAAACAGGGCAACTTTTGAATTAGAATGATTTTTCTAAACATAGGAATTTATTATTATTGGGGAAGATTACTTCACTTTATATCTTTTAAATCAAGTTATCTTGACTTATCAGTTTTATTTGACCCAAATGGTTCTGGTTGTGTTTTCATTAGCCTCCTTTGTTAGAGTTACCTTAACAAGATAGATCACCTTAAAATGAACACTAATAATGGTATCTGAAATTTATAATCTCACAAGGGAAACTAATAATACATCAACTCTCACTTTGCAAGAAGTATAGAAAAAAGGAAGACTAAACAAGTCAATTGGTCATAACAAGTTAACATAAGAGCACTAATGTATACTCTAATGCTTGACCTCAGTGCCTTATCTCAGTGTTCAGGTTATTAATTGCTCAAGATAGAGAAAAGCTCAGTTTTGGAGGGGGACTTAATTAAACCCTTTTGAAGTAAATTTGTGTCTTTTCTACATACAAATTCTTGAACTGAGACCTTGAGATGTCCACTTGCATATCATCTTTTTAAAAAACAATTAGATTGTGATAACACATGAAGGCTTAAAAATTCCTTTCTTGAAAAAGTTATATTCATCTTCCAATAGTCCTGGTTTTGTGCCTTATTGTGCCACCCCAAACTTTTGTATTCTGAGATGGTGACCTCACTTTGCACAGTTCTGTGGTACCTGGCATCTGGACACAGTTCCAGAATACATACGTTTCAGCTAACATGCTACTGGGTAGAGTGAGGACTGACTATGTCCTGTTCTACTTTCAACCTGTCTGGTCAGTTTCACAGAAAATACACTAATATTATAAAATCAAGTATTTTGAGGGGAAAATTTTACCTAACAAATTGGAATGGATTACTCTAATATCTACATTGCTTTGTCTTACTGAGGACTATGAAAACTTAAATTTTAACAAGAAAAGACAACAAAACCTGTGGGCTTGTAG
This sequence comes from Cynopterus sphinx, assembly GCA_030015415.1. NCBI lineage: Eukaryota > Metazoa > Chordata > Mammalia > Chiroptera > Pteropodidae > Cynopterus > Cynopterus sphinx. The sequence goes on along the minus strand of CM057384.1, from coordinate 73,165,900 downwards.
TTCAGTAGATTGAATACTGAGCTAAATTATTTAATTTATTTTTAAATTATAGCTAACATACAATTCTGAGCTAAATTCTGACCTGATTACTACCATAGAATCAATGCAGATAATTGATGTCAACCTAATATTATAATGTTGCTTTGCAAAAGGTTGTGAAGTACATTCCTAGTTCCAGCTGAAGTTAGTACCTACCTCAAAGCCAGGACTCAGAGGAGACTGAAACATGAAGTTGTAAGAGCAAAAAGCAGGCAAAGGATCAAAATAAAGGGAAAAAAAGACAAGAAAACAGTGTTATTGAGGGGAAGGCAATGCATGTTACTCAATAACATTTTACATGTTACTTTTAAGAAAAAGCAAAATATTATACTAAACAGTCTTTGTGGCTACAGAACATCTGAGTTAGAAACTACTTTTTAACATTTAAATAAAACTATAGAAATAAGTCAAGATTTCAAAAGCAGTTTACAGTTGTGAGCTGGTAAATGCAAAAAAAAAAAATACTTGTCATGGTGTCAGTGATGAGAGACGGATCTTTCATCTCATTGAAAATAAATTATAGTCAGAATGAAGCATTTTTGACCTTTCAGTGAAAGATTAGATTTTCTTCATAATAATTCATCCTCTCAATGAGAAAAGAAAGAAAAAGGTCATCAGAGTAATCAAATGTGATATAGTTGTTTTCTGTCTGAAGGCAAGAATAAGCTGATGAATAATCAGTTTCAGTTAGTGGTTTACAAACCTGGAAAGTCCAATAGTGGGTTAGAGTTTTAATGAAAGAAATATGCCTACAGTGTATTTTTTGCTCATTTTAAAGTCTTTGCTACATATCATTGTTTTCTGTCTGATTTCATTCAAAAGTGAAATATAATTCAAAATTGGAAAGGTTATTCTAAAGTTTTTTTAAGAGTATCATCAAAGAAAAAAATGTAAGTAACATCTTGGTTAATAGATAACACTTATCTGGTAACTTATACCGAATATGCTCTTTTTTATCTCTGTTTCCTCAAGCTTTTTTGGGCAGCTCTATCTGTTAACTAAAAAACAAATTGAAACTAAAATACAGTTGACTCTTTCTTAACAAAATGCATGACTATGTTTCAAAATCAATGATATTAAACTACTGCACTTTGAGAAAAATCCTATTATCTGTTCTCTGAACCCCCATATCCTAATTTGCAATCTATAGCTAACCCATTTTGTAAGAGACATTGAGAAGTGATGTACACTTAGACTGATGTTCTCCTAAGATTGTTACTTGTACCTGTTACATATCTGGGCTGACGTGAAGCATGTGCAGAACTTGGGCAAAAATTGATCATTTGAACAGATCTAAATATCACTTTTAAAGAAGAATGATGACTCTGAATGCAGTTTTATGAAACATTTTCATACAGAGGTGGCAAAACTTTCTCTTTGAGGGAGAAAATCAATCAAGTTTCTGTTTCCAAAATAAGACATCCTTGTCATCAATACATTTGACATCTGAAGCTCATGATTTTCCTCCAGCTTGTACTACCGAATACCTTCACTCTGGGCTCTCAGCAGAATTCAACTTTAGTTGAGTGCTGTTCAGTTCATGATATCTGAAGATGGCCTATTGTAACATGTATTAACTAGCTTATTCATCTACATGACCATTTCTCAAAGTGCATGTTTCTTTTTCATAAGATGTCCCCAGATTTTATGAGATAAAACAATTCTATATTTGAGTCAGTTTAAGAATACTGATTTCTTTATTCCAATACGCCTGAGAGTCATAATTATGCTTAATTATTGTGATATGTAATACCTGGATGATTGGATGGACCAAGAAGCACTTCCCAATCTTATCTGACTAGGAAAACCTTTCTTTACAGAATATTTTATAGGAACATTACTTAGAAAAAAAAAAAGTTCTGGGAAATACCCAGTTCTATCTTTCTACCTTGCTATTGAGTTAGAATTATCCAAAATGTCCGTAGATCACCAAGAAAAAGAGGGTCACCTATTCCTTTGGTAACTGGTTGTAAAATCATACTATAGCTTTGTTTTTATGTTTTCCTTTTGAAGGGAGGTCATATAAATTACTGTTTTGCATGTGTGGTGAAAACTACTTTAGAAAACAATGTTTATTTTGCAAATGAACACTATGTACTTTAGGATGACGTGTTACTTTTCATTGAGCACCCAAAGAATTTGTTTCCTATTATTGAATAATGTAATTTCTATAACCCTGTTTTATTTTAATTGATAGGAATCTCAGAATTAAATTTAATTATCAGTTATTCTGATATTTTTCTCATATGACCTATGAAGAAATCTAATAACTTTACAACTTGCTATTTGTTTCTGACTTTTAGCATATTATAAATAAAGATGTTAAAAACATGCTTGTAACAAATACCACTCACAGTAGTACTCCTCAAAAATGAAATACTTAGGTATAAACTTAACCAAATATGTACAAAATCTATATGAGGAAAATCAAAACTCTGATAAAAAAATAAAAGAACTCAATAATGAAGATATATTCATTAACAGGAAGTCTCAATTTTGTTAAGATGTCTGTTCTTCCCAACGTGATCTACAGATTCAATGCAATCTCAATCAAAATCCTAGTAAGTTATTTTAGAACCAACAAACTAATTCTAAAATTTATATAGAGAGGAAGAAGACCCAGAGTAATCAAGACAATATTGAAGGAGAAGAAAAAAGTTGGAGGACTGACACTACTGGTCTTCAAAACTTACTATAAAGCTACAGTAACCAAGACAGTGTGGTACCAGTGAAAGAAAAGACAGACAGATCAATGGCACAAAATAAAAAGCCCCAAAAGAGACACCCATAAATATAGTCAACTGATCTTTGACAAAGGAGCAAGGGCAGTACAATAGAATAAAGACAATCTCTTCAACAAGTGGCACTGAAACAAGTGGACATCACATGCAAAAAAAATGAATGAACACAGACCTTATACACTTTGTAAAAATTCACTCTAATGGAGCATAGATCTAAATATAAAATACAATATTATAAAACTCCTAGAAAATAGCATAGAAGAAAACTTAGGTGACATTGGATATGATGATACCTTTTTAGATACAAAACTAAAGACACAGTAATGAGAGTAATAATTGATAAGTTGAACTTTATTAAAATTAAAAATTTCTCTTCAAAAGACAATGTTAAGAATAATTAGAAGACAAGCTACAAACTGGAAGAAAATGTTTGCAAAAGATATCTGATAAAAGAGTGTTAGCTAAAATATACAAAGAATTCTTAAAACATAACAATAAGAAAACAAACCCAATTCAAAAATAGGCCAAAGACCTTAACAGAAACCTCATCAAAGGAGATATACAAGGCAAACAAGCACATGAAAAGGCACCCCCACATCAAATGCCATGAGGGAAATTCAAATGAAAACATCAATGACAGACCATTACATAGTTATTACAATGGCCAAAATCCAGAACACTGACAACTCCAAATGCTGGTGAGGATGTGGAGCAAGAGGACCTCTCATTCATGGCTGGTAGGAATGCAAAAATGATACAGCCACTTTGGAGGACAGTGTGGCAGTTTCTTACAAAATTAAAGATACTCTTATCAAACGATCCATCAACCATACTCCTTGATAATTACTCAAAGGAGTTGAAAACTGTCCCAATCAAAAGCTGCATACAGATGTTCATAGGAGGCATATTCACAAATGTCAAAACTTGAAAGCAACAATATATTCTTTGGTAGGTGAATGGATAAACTATGGTACATTCAACAACAGAAAATTAATCCACACTAAATAGAAATAAGCTGTTAAGCCATGATCAGACATGGAGCATATTACTGTGTGAAAGAAGCCAATATGAAAAGGCTACATACTGTAGGATTCTCAACTACATGACATTTTGAAAAAGGCAAAACTATGGAAACAGTAAAAAGATGAGTGGTTGCCAGGGGCTTTGTGGAGGGGAGGAGAGATGAATAGGCAAAGCACAAAGGATTTTTAAGGCAGCAAATATACTCTACAAGATAACATAATAATGAATACGTGTCATTATACATTTGTCCAAACCCATAAAATGTATGACACCAAGAGTGAACCCTAACATAAACTATGGACTTTGAGTGAGTATGTCGTGTCAGTGCAGGTTCATCAGTGGTGACAAATGTATCTCTCTGTTGAGTGATGTTGATACTGGGGGAAGCTATGCATGTGTGGGAGCTGGAATATATGAGAAATTCATATACTTTTCTCTCAAATTTTCTGTAAACTTAAAAGTGCTCTAAAAACATTTAGTCTTTTAAAAATAAAATAAAAACAAAAACAAAAAATGTTTGTATGTATCTTTCTGAGCACATCTACACACATTTCTGTTAAATATATACCTAGGAGTAGAAGTGCTGAGCCAGATCATATGCATATGTCCAGCTTTATAAGATAACTGCCAGGAGACAACCTTGGAAAAGCAGCTTCCCAAAGTTGTTGAATCAATTTAAGTTCCCAGTAGCAGTATATATGAGTTCCAGCAGTTGAATAACTTCCCCAATACTTGTTATTTTCAGTTTTGTTTTTTTTTTAATGTCAGACATTCTGGTATAGCAATATCTCTCTGTAGATTTAATTTTAAGCTCCTTGATAACTAATGATGTAAAGTTTATTTTATGCTTATTGGCTACCTTGCTTTGTAAAATGTTTAAGTATATTACCTATACAGCAAGGGGTTGTCTGTCTTCTATCTTTTTTGTAAATGTCCTTTATACATTCTACAGGACACTTTTATAGGATATATACATTGAAAATACCTCCTCCCAGTCTGTGACTTTATTTTGACAAAAATAATTTCCTAATTTTAATAATGCCCAGTTTATCATCTTTTCCCATTGACATCAGTGATTTGAGTCTGATTTTAAAAAGTTTTTCTTGCTCCACATTCTTGTAGATATTTTCCTATTGGTCCCAGAAATATCTTTTTCTCACAGTAGTGGGATCCATCTTTTTCTCACAGTAGTGGGATCCCTGTCGTAAATCACTTGGCCTGTATAGCCATGTAGTTTCTGAATCTCTCTAGCCTGATTCATTGGTTTATTTTTCTGTTCTTGCCTTAACCGTGGCTTTATAAAATGTTTGAAAATTCTCCAATTTTGTTCTATATCAGGGGATCTCAAACTCAGCACTGTTGACACCTTGAGCCTGATGCTTCTTATTGTAAATCTGTCCTGTGCATGGATCTCTCTCTGATTTCCTTCTTTTTAAGACATTGGTCTCTGAAATCCTGATTGCCTTGGTTGCTCTTGGGCACCTTCAAATGTTGTTTTATTCCATTCTGTTATATTTTATTCAGCTTTTACAATGGTCCCTCTCAGAACAGTTTATCTGATACAAGCTTCTTCATAGCTAGCAGCAAAAGTTCTAGAACAGGTTGTTAACTTTTGGCCTTAGACTAAGTCTTGTATAACATGGTTTCAAATGGCTTTAACTTTTCCTAAGTACCACAAGACATTCTACAATTGTCTGTCTATAAAATTGATATAATCTTAATATGTTGTTATCCTTTTTTCTCCATCTTAGCAGCATTTTAGAAATCTGAGATTCAACTTATGTGCCAAAAATGAAATGAAATTACCAGTGTCTTAAATCTGTATGTGAAATACTTATTTTATAGCCATAACAGGAAAGCAAGTCTAGAAGAGAAAAATCATTTTCTTAGATTTGAGAGAAATTTATACACTCATCAAGGCAGACCTGCAATATAAATGGTCCAGTGGTATCAACACACAATGCCATTATCCTTTTCAGAAATGGAAAATATCTTTTATTGTACCAAGAACTAAAAAGTTTCACTATTGTTGCCATAATAGTAACATTGACTAGACATTCACTACAAATTTTAAACTACACAGTTACTGGTCTTTCATGCCTTTCCGGGTTGAAAAGAGACCACCTATATATACTCCAAGCATGTCTGGGTAAAGTAGGGTGTTTTGCCCTACATAAAGTAGCCGAGGCATGACTCAAGGCACCTGGGGAATACATGCCTCCCTCAAGGTGGATCAATTTTCTTCTTTTCTCAGGAATTAAATAAAATGATACACAGAGGCACCCCACGAGGGCACAAAGGGTTTTGATCCACATAAAACAATTTTAAGAGCCAACGGGTCAGTGTCACGAACATTATTTCCAAAGGCATTTCTCACTTAAAGGTTATCTGCACGGCATTTTATACAAGGTTACGAACATTAATGATAAGATTTTCAAAGTATCTTATGGCCCTAATATTTTCTCACTTCATAAATATCTGATCTGATCAAGTTTAAAAGCATTCTTCACAGACATTGGTTTAAATCTGAGTTTTAAAAATACATTTTTAAGCATTCTACTACAAAAATTTATATTTAACATTAAAGCACTAATTAATGAATTCAACATTTGATGTAAAATATAGCTTGTAATCAAGTAATTCAAATAAATAAATGATAATTAAGTTACATAAAACAATTAAATAATTTGATTTAAAAACACAGAACCTGTGTTAAAGACTAGTTAGTTATATAACCTAAACAATATTTATATATAAATTATATGTTTATATATATGTATGCACATAATTTAAATATATAATGTAACATAAAATTTAAATTATATATGTGTTTTGAAGTGTGTACATATTTAAACATGTGTGTATATATGTATATACATACATATGTATATATATTATAAAAAGCTGACACAGATTTAAAAAAAGAATCTTCAATATTAATTATCTAGATTCTAATCTAATGATGAATGACTTTAATTAGAGCTTTAGGTTTCTGTGAGATGTTAAATAATTTTTTAAAATATTTTTCTGGTACAATTGAAAACAATACACAATTAATTTATAATTTTGTTTCTTAAATTTCTTTTAAATGTCTGCCCTTTAAACAGTATGACTCTCCTTAAAAAAAAGAGTAACTGCTGTAACTTGTAAAATCACTAGTTATAAAAATTCAAACTAAATCAAGGAACTTAAGTGTTGGGAAGGTGACATGAGAGTTATTTCAAAAACTTTTGATTTAAGCACCTTTCAGTAAGAACATCACAAACTTCAATTAAAATGGCTTTATGGAATAATATATAATCACATACATACATTCTGAGTATAAAATATTCTTCCAGTTATTGGTGAAATTTAATACCCGCCTTCTCTCAATAGGTTCACCTAATAAAGGTCTGAAAACAAAGAAAATCCCCCAAAAAAGTCTTGGAAAAACAAAGTATGAAATTTTCTTATTTATTAAAACCAGAATTTATTTGAGTTATATGTCTGCCTTATGCTATCACATATTAAAGTGATATAAAGATCACAATAAAATATTTCCAAACACTGAACTAATTTAATACAAATTTTTAGAGCTATCTTAAAACTGTACTGCCCCTTTCCACTTGCTCCAAGAAGAATTTAACCTAAAAGTTTTAGTACTTTTTAATTTTTTCTTTAATTGATTTTCATAATAGCTAGATTATAAAAAGAATTTGTAATATCCATTGAGGGGACAGCATAAAATATGGGAAACTGAAAGACTCACATTATTAATTTATTGCAGAAAAATGTTCTCATTGTAAATAATTACCACATTTTTTGTTTTGAATGTTTTGGAGAATCTAAATTTAATTTGCCTAAAGAAGAATATTTAAGTCATATCTATAAAATATATATTTTAGAGCTAATGGGACTATTTAAAGTATTAAGTGCCATTTTTCTCACGGCATTTGTCAATGCTGTCACTCTGACAATACACTGGAATGTATGTCAGTAACACCAAGCAATTAAAGACTTTCATATTTCCACTAAGAGTAAATTTCAAATTTTTTCCCCAAATAAACATACCACAAAGTACTTTAATAATCTTCAGAGAAAAAAAAACCATCTTTCATCTCTAGTTTCCAAATTCTGAACAAACTATGTTTTGCAACATTCACACATTAGTTTGTGCTGCTCTGGCCCTATGACCACGATGAAACCGCACATATTTTATAATTGTACTAAACTCACAGATAAAAGCAATCTCAGAGCTGTTGGATATTTGATGAAACACTGACCAAACTATGGCACGGGCCCTGAAGAAAAACAGGCATCAACACCCTGGCTGTGTCCTCCCTCCCAGGGCACTGTCTTGGATTGACACTGTTATTACACCATCCCACAGATTTCTCATAATAAAGGGGAAATGGATAAACAGAAGGGCCTACCAGAAGGGGCTCATCGGAGAAACTGGTGGAGAGCTCAACAGATGCTGTGCGGACTGTGCCGAGCCCAGTAAGGGAAACATTCGAGAGCCTTCTCCGCCTCACACCACTGCAGTTGTTGGGGATTTTAAATGCACATCTCTTATGGTAATTCAGACCACATCCTGGAAAAAGAAAATAAAAATGACTTTTGTTCAACTGTAAATTAAAAGCTATTCTAGTGTATTAGTTGTCAATTTTACATTTTTAAAAACAGCACTGCTTTCATTCCTCTTGGGGCTATTTGGAAATTCAATTTTTCTTTTGAGCTTTTTCTGATCTCTTCTCCCAATCTGTAAATAATCTGGGTTTTGAATTCTAACTTTTTTAGACTAGCTCAGCAACTACTGTGGTTATTATTTTAACTGTCCCCTGATATAACAGACTTGGGCTTTGAAGGATCTAAGCAACAAAACTACAAAGATGATCTGAGCCCATTTTTGGCTCCCACAAGTTCTAATAACAGGGAAAATTAATCACAACGCATCACAACTTTTGAACTACACTGATCTGAATTCTGACTTCACAGTTCAACAAGTGCTTTCCATGGAGGCTGATAAAACTATGATATTGGTGAAGAAATGTGGATACAAGTTTGAGTCTGCCATTCAATAGCTGAGTGACCTTGGATGGTTTGATTAACCTCCTAAATCTCTGGTCATTTCAACAAATATTTTTTGAGTGCCTGCTATTCCAAAAGTTGGATTAAGATAAAAATTTTATTTTCAGTCTGTTGCCAAAATAACCAACATGAAAGAAAGACATCCATATGACATAGGGGAAAAGATGTGAGAATTGGGTTTCCTAGATCAGAGCAAATATTCTGAAGACAGGAAATGTAAAGAAATGAACAGAACAGAATCTATGCACCACTCCCTCCCCCCGCTTCCCTGAATCCCTGGAAGACATTATTGTAGAGGAAACAACTTAAGCAGAGAACTCTGGCATGCATTCAACTTGGCTGGGGAAGAAAATACCTTACCTTCACATTTAAGGCCTTGACGGACCAGCCCCCACAGCATTTCTCCACAGTGATCACAGAAAGCTGGAGCTCTGTACGAATGGACAAAGAGAGCGTGGGGACGAATCTGAAAGTCTTCAAAGGTGGCAGAAGCTGTACAAACAGTAATGTTGAAAAATAAGTTGAATGAATACCCTGATCTGTAGATAATTAGTATGCAAGATAATGGGTATGCAAGTATGAATAAAACTCTCTTGTTAGGAAAGATAAAATGCAAAACGGCTTGACTTTTACCCATTATACTCCATTCTTTCCAACCATAACTTTACAAGTTGTGCCCTCCCTCTTTTCTTCCTGATTGCCAAAGTCTCAGGCCACTGTGAAAGCAGCCAAAATGCTGGAACGAAGCATGAATGAAAGGATGGCCCAACTGGATTTATAAATACCCAATTTTACTTAAAAATATTTTGCTTTTTCTTTTCCTAAAAGGAACCAGGAAGGTATTCAGAAATAGTAATGCAAAAAATTTTTTTGATGAATTGTATATAGATATGTCAGAAGATAGGATACTTGAATATGACCAAAGAGGTACATTAGATTCTGGGCAGGTCCCAATGAGAAGACAACTAAGAAATCTTAGTAGCCTCTTCTTGAGAAGAGAGAGTTATTTGAACTCTGAGGCAATACAGCCAAGCATTTGAATCCTAACCTAAAAATAACCAAGCAGCCTCTTCACCAATAGGCCAAACAGAGAGATTTAATATACACACTGGTGAATTCCACTCCATTCTTTAGCAAATAATATTCATGATGTAGGTTTTGTTATTGTTGTTGTTGTTATTGCTTACTGTTAATTTATTTTACTCATGCAGGGTACTGAAATTTACTATTTTTTAAAATTATACTTTCTCACACAATTTTTTTTATTATATTATAAACGTGGCTCATATTTTTGTTGTTCAAATCAAGAAATAAAAAGGTATGAAGAACTGAAAGTGAAAGGTCGCCCCCTTTCCCAAAAAATCCTAATTGGCAGAGGTGTACGTTTGAGACCTATTTGACCATATGGCCTGATGTGGAAGCTGCACAGGATAGTCTAGAGAGTGAGACGAGCTGTATGAAGTTTTGCCATTATATGAGTGACAACTAACTTAATCATCGCGATCCTCAGTTTCTTGTACATTAAAAAAGAAGGTGTGACTGATGGTGATTTCTCCGGGCCCTTAAAATGTAAACTGCCATTATTATTAGATCAGAACCATGTGCACTGGATTTTATCAGGTTTTATTCAAAGAGAATTTTTAGAAAAATTTAGGCGTTATACATATCCTTCTATTCTGCCTTCCTCTCTCTTTTCTCTTGTTTGTGTTCTTGCCTTACTTTTTCCACACACATTTATTAAGTACATTCAATGTGGACAATGGCACAATGCCAAGGATAAAGATATCAAGATAAGTAAGACATCTTCACAGATCCCACCAGACTAGCAGGAAAGACGGGAAAAAACACCTCCACAGTAATTATCAAAGAATTTGTAAGGTTCAAAGAAGCTGCTGAATTTGGACTAAGTTATATAGATACTAAATAGAACCAGGACTACAACCCACAGATGTTTTACTTTATTATTTTTAAATTTTTCAATCACAGTTAACATTCAATATTATTTTATATGAATTTCAGGTGAATAGCCCAGTGGTTAGACATTTATAGAATTTACTAAGTGATTCCCCCATTCAATCTAGTACCCACCTGGCACCATGCATAGTTATTACAATTTTACTGACCATATTCTCTATGCTCTATTTTATATCTCTATGATTATTTTATAACTGCCAGTCTTTACTTCTTAATCTCTTCACCATTTTTACCCAGCCCCACAATCCCCCTCCCTTGTAGCAACCATCAGTTTATTCTCTATATCTGGGTCTGTTTCTGTTTCATTCTTTTCTTTAGATTTCACATATAAGTGAGATCATATGATATTTGTCTCTCTCTGACTTATTTCACTTAGCATAATACTCTCTAGGTCCATTCATGTTGTTGCAAATGGTAAGGATTTCATTCTTCTTTATAGCTGGATGATATTCCACTGTGTATATAAACCAACTCTTCTTTATCCAATCATTTAGTGATGGGCACTTAGGTTGCCTCTGTATCTTGGCTGTTGTCAATGGCACTACAGTGAACATAGGAGTGCATATAGCTTTTTGAATTAATGTTTTGAATTTCTTCAGATAAATACCCAGAAGTGGAATTGCTATGTTATAAGGTAATTCTATTTTTAATTTTTTGAGAAACCTCCAAACTCTTTTCCATAGTGGCTGCACCAATTTACAATTCCACCGACAGTGCAATCCACAGATGTTTTAGCCCCCAATACACTATCCTATTTGTTATTACCAGTGTTACGTCTTATCTTCCCTAACTCTGGCCAACGAGTTATATCCAATAGCTCCATGGTGCGGGGAATAAACATTTGCGGTTTTCCTGTTGGTGCTTGGATAGCAGACCATGGGCTAAAAAATCACTCATTGAATGTACTTATGAAGTACTTACCTTGTTAACTCAAGTCTGCAAGGTGTGACAGAGTGAAGGCTGAAAATGTGATTCAACTGCTACACAGATTAAAATTTTTAACGGGTTGATTTTTCCTTGAATCTTGAACAAAAGTACTCCAAATTAATGTTCTTTATTACTGAAATCACCTATCAACTTATTAAAGTTATAACTTTTATTCAATTGGAAAGATGATGAAAATAATGACAAGAATAACTAAGATTTATTAAGTTCTAAGTGTATACCAAACACTATATAAGAGATTTAAGTCTGGAAAGAAAGAGCTGATCAAAGAACTGTAGTAAAATAACCATGCACTAACCTTGCCTACACAAAATCCTGACTAGTGTTAATATTACCAATAAAAAAAATTTCAATTAAATTAAGAAATTACATGTTTCTCACTTCAAGTTTCACAATATATGGTCAATGTTTATTCTAAGTAAATCAGTAAAAAGGTATGGCTTGGGTACCAATCATCCACTTTTGTGGTTTGAACAAAATATGTCTAATTTGGGGAATGTTAAGTCCTGCTTAAATACTTACGGACAAAATTAGTTTTTAAAAAATTAAAGAAAAGAGTTAAAAAATAATTTGTGCCAACCATTAATTCCTGGCTTCTTCACCCCCACCCCAAATGCCATCCTTCAGGACCAAACAACTGTGATAATACTATGTGAGCAGTTTGTTGAATAATTACTGTAATATTCAAAATAAGGAAGATCAGAATTTCACAATATTAACACAAAACTGCATTCAGATATTTTTCTGAATTAATCAGTAAGTCTCTAAATAATTAAACTGAAGATTTTCAATAACCCCCTGCCCCCAATTTATATCAGGTAAGTTTGTTTATTCACTATTCAAAAGAGATTAACATTCATAAGCAGTTAACATCCTTGACTTATGTTTAAATGCCATTTTCTAAAGTTCAATTTTAATATTCTCCCGTTAATTTAAAAATAATTAAATACATTTAAAAAATAAAATTACCAAGTGTGGTGAGGTTTTATATCCATTTGAAATCAAAGCACAACATCCATTTATTATGAATTTACCTGTTCTGCACCCTAGGGGAAACAGCATTAGCTGAGTGTATGCATACCATCTCGCCTAATCACAAAATTGCACTTCAGAGATAATCATTTAGTACAGGAAAACAAAGTGAATGCTGTAATTTCATTTCACTTAAGTTTTGGATTCAAAATGTACAGATAAGAATAGGAATATTAGTGTGTCTAGGGATTCCAAGAGAGGAACAATGTGTTATCTGTCTGTCTGTTATAATCAATCAGCCAACCTAAATTAAAACCATATGACAGGACTACAAACTAAACACAATGGGCCCCTTATACTGGTATTTGTGTCTCTTTGATTTGCTCTATTCACAGTCTATTGTTATATTCCAGTGTGCAGGAGGAGAAAATGACATGCTTTCCCTAGTTATTGAGTATTTGAAACAGATAATTGAGCCAAAAACTCTAAGATAATCAGTAGTTCTTTTAAGGTTCATTATAAATTGTTGCATAAAATGGAATAAAGTGTTTGGTTAGCAGTACAGAAGAAATTATGCTTCTGAAGCAAAATAAATAATTTCTGGAGGTCAAAATTATTTGCATAATAAATATAATAATGTCAGATCTTCTATGATTTTCAGTAATTCTTTATACTGGTAATTTTGGCTATTTGGGAGAAGCATTTACTCTTTCTGGCATCAACAAACTGGGACAAAGTTTAACAAAGTAATTGCAAATATCACCTCATTCAATTTTTCACAAGTAATCTATAAAGTAGGTATTATTATTGTCTCATATTACGGATGAGAAAACTGTGCATCAGAGAAATTAAGGAGCTGCTCTAGGTAACACAGGATTTTAATTCAGTCAGTCCTGACACCTGTACCATACAAACTCTCTCTACCTCTCTGAATCAGATTATCTTTATTCTCTGACCATTGAAATACAATGCATAATAAACTGCATCTTTACTTTATGAACTGCTTGGAAAGATTGCAAAAAAACCACAGTGCAATTAAATATAATACACCAGTATTATAAGATTCATCCTTATCTCAGAGATGCAAAATAATATTGGAGAGAAAGGGCCCATGAAATAATATATAGAACAAAATTAATTCAGTTCATGATACAAAAAAATCTCTTTAATATGCTTTCTTCTGCACAGACTCTATTTTTTGAAATCCTTCCCCATGCAAACAAGTTGGAAGTAGTAACAATAACTGGTTTTGAAATTTTTTACAAAAATAAAGGTAATGTATAGCTACAGGCCAATTGGAGCTTGTGTCCCCACGATAACCAGTGTCTCCACATTCAATTGCTAAGTGTGGACAACAGCAAAACATTATGAAATTTTTAAAAGCTGTGGAGACTTACTATGACAAATTCAGTTTTTTTCTTAGCCTTTGGAATATTGAAAATAGCTTCTGGATACCACTCCCCTACCATAAACACAGGTATTCTTCAGTTTTAAGGTCTTCTGTGGGTAAGAAATATGCTATCCATCTCTGTGTTAACATCCTATCATTCATCTGTATACAAACATAACAAAAATATATAAGTCATCTTCTGTTCCTTGAAAGTTTGGCGGGATAATGACTATCACAAATCAATTTGTTGCATTTGTGAATACCTCAAATTATTATAAATTTTTTATATTCAGTCCCAAACACTCCTCTGTAACTTCCATCTGGTGTTCACAGTTCTAAAAAGCAAGCACTAAAAATTGAGACACTTTCATGTCTTTCTTAAATCAGCTCATGTAGGCCAATTAGTACTAATACCTTCAAACAGTGTAGTTGATTTGTTATGTTGTATTAATACATCGCAAACCTACTAGGTAAATAAGCTGGAAAAAGAAAAAATGAATAGTGTCTGTTGTTTAGGTTTCAAAGTCAAAACGACAGACTCATAACTAATCAATACAAAATGCAGGATGGAAACACAAAAGAAAGGGTGACAGACTGCCTGGTTTGTCAGAGAAAGCTTCATTAAGGAGAGACACTAAATAGACTCTTGAAGGATGAAGATTATTTTGAAAAGCAGAGAATAGAATAAAGAAAAGAGGGAATATTTTATATAGTCTGATTTTCTTTAGTTACAGATAATTTATAGGATTATGTACACATTTCTTTATAATTATTGTGGGTTCTTGACACTTTGTCATCTTTGGTGTTCTATTAGGACAGTTAGCAAGAATGATTCCAACCTGTTCATGGAACAGATAACTGAGAGATGACAACAAACCATTTCCACACTATTGTGGCCCAGATGCAAGGCAGTGCTTGTAAAATTAAGCCTGAATGTGTCTACTCCCTTCAGCTACCTCCCATACACACCCACCTACACCCGGAGGCTGGCTATTTCTTTCTGGTTCTTCATTGGTCCCAGTCTCTCCAACCAGCTTTTGTACCAGATTCTCCCTTCATGCAACTGTTATTCCAATTAATCACACATTTCATATTTTTTTATATACCTGGAGACATCTAGGGTTGGGAAGACCTTGTGACTCTCCAGCAGCAAGAACATACAACAAATTCTTGTTGAAATGTTTATGATAGCAATACCTTCTAGAAGTCTAAAGAAAAAAACGAGGAAATTTCTATTTCTGACTTACACTTAGTGAGGTACAATGATGGGAACTTGGGAGGCTGTGAATATTATCATCTCAAAGATTAATGCAGCCAAGAGAAAAAAACCATAAAATTTATTTAGATATGTTGATTAGGCAGTTCAGAAAGTTCTGGGAAAATATTTTATAGTCTATGGCCAAAGACTCTTAAAAAATATGGCTCCGAGAGTAATAAAAAGGCCTCACAAGCCAGACTGTTAGTGCAATAACAAGTCACCCTAATTAGGAAGAAAAGGGGTTGGTATCTAGAGAAGTTGATGTAACTGCCCAGGGCACTCTCTGAGAAGCCCTACAGACAAGGAGGACACCACATCAAGGAGCAGCTCAGAAATGATGGCTTGGCCAGTGAGAATCACCCTAAGAAACCTAAAGAAGTAAAAGCTAAAGCTTTTAAAAAGTTGAAACGGAACAAAAGGTCTTTTAGCTGTGTTATAGATAGAAATAATAAAACAGATATAGGCCTGAACTAAGAAAATATATAGCTTAATGTTAACAGACAAAATAAAAAAAGCTGAACTATTCAATTGTAGTTTCATTCCTACCTTTTCTAGTAGTGAACCATCTTTACAAAAAAACAGGATGAAGAAATATACTGGAGAATAAAGTAAAGTGTACGGTAGGTGAACAAATACTAAGAACTCTAAGTAAACTATTTCAATAGTCCCAAATGAATTACATATGAGGGCTCAAAAATTTACTTTTAAGAAAACATCTATTGCAGTATTCTAACACAATTATATTGCACTTAATGAAATTATTCTAAAGGCTTTCTGTAAGAATAATAAAAAATATTCTCATAAGAAGAGAAAAATTTGAAAGAAGAATCATGAAGAAATTTAGCCCTAATGTATATCAAAATACTCTGTAAAACTATATTTTAAAATACGTGTTGGTTGTGTAAGACACAGAGAGATCAAGAGGACAGAACACAGAAATCTACTCTGTATGAAGTTAAAATATGAAAAAAGATATATCATAAGTCAATTCACCAGGGAACCACTATTTAACAAATGATTAACAATTAGCAATTAGCTCCGTGAAGGAAAATATAATTTAGAAGTTTATCTCCTATGTTATAATAACATATATATGCATTTATACATATGAAAACATATATATACCTGGAAGAAAAAAATTAATACCAAACCATAGAAAGACCAGAAGGAAGCAGAAACGAATGCTTATCAAATCTCTGGAGGAAAATAACTTTAGAAAGTACGAGAAGTTCATAAATCTTCAAAGTGATAGAAGAAATCAAATGGGATTCATTAGCGTAATGATGTAGCAGGCATTGCTGGTTGACATAGTTATAATAGGATTATTTATAACAATTATATATGTGAGGTCACAGAAAGCTAATTATGTTTAATACTTCCAGGTATTTAGAATATAATTACTAACATTCTAGGAGAGATCCCTATGCATTGTCGCCTATTGCAGGCGACAAGGCCTATGTTCTATTATGACAATTAGGAATGTTCATACTCATTCATTCCTGTTCAGAAAGAAACAGAACCTTCTCCTTTTCTTTTATTATTCTTTTTAACTAGAAGCAAACAGCAGGAGAGCAGGAGTTTTGATGGCAGGGCTAAAATCCTGCCCACCAAGCTGTTTAAGATCTGGTCATGAACTCAGAGTTAAAGCATGAGTAATCTTTTGTTTCCCTCCCATCCAGGCAACTAAGCTCTAAGGCTGCTGCAGAACATCTGCTGTGGAAAAAGCAATGCCGCCTGCCAGGAAGATGCTACTGGGATGAAAGAGAAACAAAATGGAACTCTATGTAACTCAAGGAAGAGAGGTAGAAAATGAATGGAGTTATTTGATTCCATCCATCTCCATACTGAGAATCCAGCCAAGAACATTCCCCTCAACCTGCATTTTTGCTCCAGCCATTATTGATGCACATTTCCCTTTTAACACAAAACTTTCCTTCTTTTTTGCATGTGGCTACATCTCAGTTAACAAACTCTTAGCCATCCATCAACTAGCTCAGTATCACCTGCTCTAGGAAGCCTTCTGTGATACGCCTGCCCCACGTGATGGAAACTGCCCTCTTGTCTGTTCTCATAGACTCCTGGGCACACTTGTAGCGCAAAATGAATCACTTTACACTACCGCCTTTTATTCCTCTATCTGTGCACACCTGACATTAACAGATTACTGGATGAAAGTAATATCATCTCTAAGTTTATATACGCATATTACATGATCAATTAATGTTTCCGGTTGAATAAATAAACTAATACCTTTTAAAAGCCTATTGCTTGGATAAAGTTCTACATTTTAGTAAGTCCTAACAATTTGTAAATGTAGTATTTCAAATTCAAAAGCAAAACCCATCAGAATCATAATTTGGATCACCTTTAAAAAAGTGTCTAGCAATGCTTTCCAGAGATGTCCTTGCTAGTACCTTATTATTCTGAAGGCTGTGAGGTATAGGTAGTGAGGAAAAGCATGGACAGTGTCAGAGGATACCTGGGTTTTAATCCTGTTCATAGCAAATGGTTGACCTTGGGAAGGTTACTTCACCTCATTCTCATTAAACCTCAGTGTCTCTCTCTATTAAACTGGCTTAGTAAAGCTCACCTCCTCAGGCTGAGAGGAGAACACAAAGTGATTAATACAGTCCTTGGCATACCAGTGGTAGTTATCACAAAACTTTCTTAGCGTAAGGATTTAACAGTATGGACTTTGTAATCAGAAAGATCTGAATTTGAATCCCAGTTATTATTAATACTCTTTGTTATTATGTTTGTAATCATCATCAGTATTGATAGAGAAAAATAGTGCTTTAAAATCTATTATCAATCCACAGCACTTATAAAAACTAAAGGCATTAAAAACTATTATTATTTGTTCTCACTGCTACTTCATAAAAAACATGTTTCTACTCCAGAGGAAATTGCTTTCACTGTTCTGGTTAACACTGATTAAATGGAGCTAAGTCCATATAACTGTGTCTAGTTCCTTTCCTAAAATGAATCAATTAACAGTTAGGAATTGCCGTGGGGAAAGAAGAGTCACTATATCCTGATGTGACTGAATGACAAATGCCACAGCTGGAAAGAGATTAGAGAGCATCTTAGGTCAAAAAAGAACATAAATGGTTGCCCCATGTGTCCAACATAGAGGAAAAAGAAAATTAAGTCAAAATGTCATGGAGTCAAATTCTAACTAATGAGTGCAGGCTCTGCAGGCACCTGAATAGAGGGAAAGAAAGGTCAAGCTTGTTTCTTAGAAAGCTCCATCGCATACAGGAGGCTTTATACCTTTAAAAGGATAATGATCTCATTTACATGAGCAACACCAGCACACAAATTGCCCTTTAGACTACTTACAAAAGGCTGGTAGACAAAGGCTAGGTACAGTATTATACTGACATTCTAATAGGCAGCAGGGTTTCCGGTGACAAATAACATCATTTTTGTCAAATATATTTGCACATAGAGACACCAGGTCGAGGTCCTATATGCTTTGCTTCGAGTTTAAATCTCACTGTACTTTTCACAAAAACAGATGCTTACTTTTGATTCATAAACAACAAAACCCTTAAAAGCTGTGAAATCTGCTGGGTATTCTCACTCCAGAAGAAGCAACAGTTCAGTGATGGCCAAACTCAATTCAGTGCCTGCTGACTGGGCACCTGCTGTGTGCAGGAATTGGTCTGGCTGCTTGCTTGGGGGGCACTGAGAGAAGGGAAGGCAACTTACTGCTGAGGGACTCTCTATTCTTTTGAAGAATCAGGCTCATTGAATCATTAGCCCACTCTGGTTCATCTGATTAAAAGAATTTTATTAATTGAAAATCTGAGTGTAAGCTTTTTAGTCAGGTTTACTGAGGTGTAGTTTACATAAAGTAAAACCTACCCTTTTTTTGTGTGTACGGTTTCAACACATACAATTGTGTAATCAACACCGTAAAAGAAGAAACAATTTTACCAACCTCTCCCAAATTCCCCTGTGCCTCTTTGTAGACAATCCCTTCCTCATCCCAGTAAACTGGCAACCAGTGGTTTATTTTCTGTCCCTTTTCCACAATGCCATATAAATGTAGTCTTCTGACTATAGCTTCTTTCTGCATAATGATGCATTTGAATTTCATCCAAGTTGTATGTGCACCTGCAGTTCATTCCTTTTACTTGCCGAGACGTATTCTATTTGGTTGATATGACACAATTTGTTTACCAATTCAGTGGTTGCATCCTTTCAAGGGGCCATCAGTTTAACTATTCATCAGGGCATTAGGGCCAAGGTTCAGGTTGAGATACGCATAGTAGAGACCTAGGTCTGGAGGCCCAAGCTCCAGTGGGGAGATAGGAGTGGAAAGAAATGTTTATTTGTGCCCTGCACAGGTCATTCATAACACGGGAACTTTATTGTTAAAAACAACTTCCCTTTTACAACAGTGGACAGCACATGATTTTTAGAGTGAGATAAAGTGGCTTTGTTGCTTTTTCCTACCACATGTGAGCTTCAAAAGCTCTCTGTACTTAATTTCTTCATCTTTAAAAATGGATTATAATTATTAACTCAAAGAACAGTTTAATAATCATTTCAATGGAAAACATTTAAAAAAGGTATCTTACTTGGTACTACACTGTTGTAGTGCACAAAACAGACATTTTTTCAAATACGCAAATGTAGATTTGTAAAAATCTTACAATGTTGCGCCATTTGAAAAATTAACTCAAAAATAGATCATAGACTTAAATACAAAACCTAAACTATAAAGCTTCTAGAGAAAATGTTTATGACCTGGTTTAAACAAAAATTTCTTAGATACATTACTACAATTATAACTAATTTTAAAAATTAACAGACTCTCAAAATTAAAAACCTCGTCTTTGAAAGACCTGCTAAAAAATGAAAAGAAAAGCTACAATCTAGGAAAACATTTGCAAAATATATTTCTCATAAAGGACTTCTATCCAGAATATACTAAAACCTCCTAACATTAGGAAAAGAACCAATTAAAAAATCGGCCAAAGGTTTGAAAAGACAGTTGACTAAAGAAGCTATGTGGATGGCAAATAAGCACATGAAATCTAGAACACTGTGGATTAAGTCGGCTTTGATAAACTACTTTGGGATCATTATCACCATGTAGGACACTCTTTCAATCACAAAATTATTCTACGTCCTGAATATTTAACTTACAAATCAATGCATTTTGGGACATAACTCACATGCAGGGATATCTGCATTTGTTTTAGGATCTTATATCACATTCCATCTTAGTAACTGAAATCATAAACTTCGGTCCTATAAAGGAAATATTTTGGAAGATCAAGTCATCATTCCAAAACAATTTGTAGAAAACATCATAAGTAATTGCTGATTACAATTTTTAATTTAAAATCAACTATAATTTGGACAGACTTCAATTAATTTTTGTGCAACATTAATTTTTATCAAAATTCTCTGCATGTACATGGTGAGTTATCTCAAATTTGTTCATTTACTTGTTTAATATATATTAGATTCTCACATAGTACTATCATAGTCATACCTAATTTTTAGCATTTATTTTAACTTTATTCCCTCTCCCTTTTTAAAATCACCAATTACAATGTCATTATAAAAAGCAACAAGGGGCTAATTTTATCATCGTATAAATTCTGAACAAATTATTTAGTGATTTCAGGATAATAAAGGATTAACAACGTAATGAAAATGTTTTTATATAAATTTTATGTTTCCTGCTGTAATTTGTTTAGGTAAGTGATTCCCACACAATAGTAATGTTTTCTCTGAGATATTCCAGCACTGGGAAGGAGGGGACTAAAGTAATTCTCAGATTTTATATATACTTCATTAAATTCTGATAGTTGCTCCTTTCCTGGTCTAGAACAATATCATTCTGTGATTTTTACTCCATGTGATAGCAGAGTTTAATTTGTGCTGGGCATGTAGATAACATCCAGGCAGTGAGGACTATGTTGCTCTACACAGTGCCATGGGTGAGGAATGCCAGTCCTGGAGCAACAGTGACTGGGTTTGAAACCCAACTTCACTACTTACTAGGTATCTGAGCCTGGCTATGTTTCTTAACTCTGTAGGTTACTGCATACTATTATATACTATTTTATATATATATATATATATATACATATACATATATATATACATATATATATATGTATATATATATACACATACACACACACACACACACACACACATATATATATATATACACACATACACACACACACACACTAATAAAAAATAGTAAATCCCTCACTGCTGAAGTATTAAATATTTATAAATATGTATAAACCATTGAGACCAGTGCCTGGCATATAATTACCTTGTCATAATTAATGTTTAGAAATATTTAGGACATAGTCTTATGTTTCTCTATTCTCACTTTAAAATTCTTGACACACTATGATAACTGTAATAAGCTTATCCTATCTAGCTTATCCTGTCCATATTAATTTTATGATTCATTTATTTTAAAATTATGTGAAAATGCTGCAAGACTGGAATAGTGTGAAAATTTTCTGCTTAGCTTTCAAAGAGAATAACTTTTTTAATTTAACTTATTTTTTGGTGACATTGGTTAACAAAATCTAGTAAGTTTCAGTAAGGCATTGTGTGTTCCCCTCCCATAGTTAGATTTCTTTCTGTCACTACATATTTGACTGCTTTATCCCCACTTACCTCCCCCTCATCCTTACCCTCTGGTAACCACTAGTCTACTGCCCATGTCCATGGGTCTCTGTTTGTTTGTCCTGTTCATTTGTTGCTTTTAGAAAATAATTTTTAAAATGCTGTTTCTAAATGGAAAGTTTACCCCAGCTAACTTTTCTAATCAGCATTTGTATATCATAGGTAAAAAGAACTATACTGAGATACTGGATATTATTGCCATTTTTGTTCTATTTTTATTTTGTTTCATTTCTATTCTGCTGAATAGAGCATATTGCCTGGCATTTCAAGTAGTCAGTAGATACATGTTGAATAAATGTCTTATCTCTATCTTTCTTAAAAGAGCATTGATCCATTCAATAAGTACTTATTGCTAATAAGATAAAAAAATATTTATTTAGCATTTATTCTATTTGCCAGGTAAGCTGTTAATCAAACATTAGTATGATGATATCCACTATTACTGTTATTTTGTATGACTTTTCATTTATGCAATTTTTTAATGTCCTTAATGTTTTCATAATGTAGGCCTTGTAATTTGTCTTAGAATGTTTATTTTAAACAACTCCAAAATAACAATGCACAAATGAGATAGAAACATGTTACGTTCTCACATAAAAAGGTAGGCAGCTACATGCAGCTATGGCTACTCCATGAACTAATGTTCCTTTCTTCTGCTCACTCTGATATCTCCTCAGTTTGGTCTTTCTCTAGTTCCAAAATGGCCATCAATTCTAGGCAGCAGGATAAAGAAAAGGACTGTCCACCCCTTAACACACACATTTGTTGGAAGCCACTAGCTGCACAGAATCCTGAAGAAAATGTTTTCCCCCAAAATGGGTGTTTATATTGCAAAAGGAGGTGCAGGGGATACTGGAAGGCAAACAGTCTCCTTTACAGTGAATGTTCTTTGTATTTTTCATTTTGCTGTACATCTACGAGAGCAATTCCTGAGTTCAATTTTGCATATGATAAATAAAAGGTGTAGTTGAGAAAACCTGATATAGTCAAGCAGGGGTAGTTGAGGACCAGGTAAAAATGAATACATGATGAAGTTCAGAGTAGTTCATCTGAGAATCATCAGCAAAACAACAGCAATGAAAACCAAATGGATTAATGAGATCTTCTGGAGCTTTAATTTTCAATATGGTAGCCACAAGTCAAATGTTATTTCAATTTAAATTTATTTAAATGTAATAAAATTAAAAATTTAGTTTTTCAGTTACACTAGCTACATTTCAAGTTTCAATGGCCACAGATGACTAGGGTTACTATATTGGAAAGCACAGTCCATTTTCATGATTGCTGAGAGCTGTATTGGATAGCAGTGTTCCAGAGAGAGAACTTAGTAAAAAAAACAAAACTTGTAGCTGGTATTAAAATTGATAGTGATTTTTCTACATTATTTATTAAACTTAAGTTTTATTTTTATTCTCAAGCTTTACTGTTATTGCACTCACTAATAATAGTCTAACATTTATTGAACACTTACTGGCAGTCAGGCTCTAGGCTAAATACAATATATTATTTATTTTATTTAATCCCCAAAACTCGCCAAATGAGTGTTATTATTAACCTTTTTTTTATAGATGAAGAGATTAAGGCTCTAAATGTGGGCAAATTAGGCTACCAACTAATAAACACTTTAGAGAGAAAATTTCTGGAGAAAAACTTACATCGATCTCAATGAATCCAGACCTATATATGGATTTTCCAAGTCATCTTATCAACTGCAAATATGTATTATTTTGCCTGTTCCTTTCTAGTATTTCTACTTCATTTATTTTTGTGGTGTCATTGCATTTGCTAAAAACTTCCTGAACAATGTTAATTACTAGTAAAGACATCCATAATCTTGATTCAATTATATCTTGTAGATTCTCATTAAATATGATGCTGTTGTTTAGAATTAGCTATTCTTTATTACTGTAAAGAATAATAAAATTCATGATAGACCATAACAATTTATTTACTAATAGCATCTTTTCATTCCTAAAATAATTTATTTAAATACTTTGTATTATTCTTTTGCATCCTTATGGATTCTATTTTTCACAATATTATATTTAGGACTTTTGTATCTAGGAAGCAAAAATAATATTTTATTATTTGAATGTGGGTTCTGATTTCAGACATTCCTGGGTTTTAAATGCAATTTTACTACTAATTAATAGGGTGATTCCTGGCAAATTACTAACATCTCTAAACCTCTGCAAAGGCTTATCACAGTGCCTTGTGAATTGTGCTTAAAAACATTAATCATTCCATTAGTGGAAATGGCCAACAGTTTTTCCTGTCTTAGTCCATTTGAGCTGCTAAAACAAAATACTGCAGACTGTGTAGCTTATAAACAGCAACTCTGGAAGCTGGGCAGTCCTAGATCAAGGCGCTGGCAGATGTGGTATCTGGTGAGTCCACCTACTGGTTCATAGATGTCTATCTTTCTCTGTCACTTCACACAGCAGAAGAGGCAAGGGAGCAATCTGGGATACTTTTATAAATGCACGAATCTCATTCATGAGGACCCAACCTCATGACCTAATCACCTCCTAAAACCATCACCTTAAGGGGTAAGATTTTTAGGAGATATAAACATTTAATCCAATGTAATTTCCTTTTCTTTCTTATACTGCCTTTTCCATATTTCATTATTAAAATTTGGCTATTTGTATAATTTATTGGATAAGATTTTTAACTTTTTTGTGTTCTGAAATAGTTTCTACTTAAGAGATTCATAGAAATATCATCTAAACTTGCCTATACAATGCTCTTTTTTTGGGGGGTGGGAAGAGAGTTAGAAGTTAGTATATCTTAACAAAATAAAATTCATTCTTTCTATCTAAGTGTGTGTGTATCAGGTAATAAAGAGGACATTCCAATAAGTTTTTACAATCCAAATTATGACAGTGAATCTTACTATTAAAATGTATTTTAATATTTCAATTTCAATTGTATCTCTGATGAATGTAATGAAATTTAACATAAATGCAAATTTAAATTAATAAACTGTGACTATTTGAGTCACAACACAATTAGCATACATTTAACATGATAATCCTCATATTAAATCATATGATATTATTTGAAATGATAATAAGTAAGCATTAAAATAAACATTGAAAGCAGAGGACAATTTGTGCATCAAATTCCAGTCCTAAGTAAGTTAAAAGCTTCAGCCATTATTAAAAGCTGCCTGTTAATCAAAAGACCACGTGGTAAGAGGGAATGCAATCCTTTTTCTGGACAATTTTTAGTAATTTTCCTATATTAAAATGATTTAAAAAAAAAGTATAAAACTCAGAAACCAAGGCATGTGCCACATTCATCAAAAAAAAAAAAAACTGATGAAAATGAACCTAAAAATGGAAATTTCGAATGGAAGAAAATCGATTTGATGATAAGCAGAGAATAGATTAAACAAGTACCATATGGCAATTTTAGCCTATCTTCCTAAAATGTGCTATAAACATAAAATTAGCACAAGTGATTCTGAGCAAAATGTTCCAAAAGGTGATTTCGCCTGTAGGATTATTACATTTGGTGGCGCTTTGAAGTCATTTTCAAAGGCCATTGTTCTCCACTCAAAGATCTTATCTGCCCTGAAACATTTTTTGGCTTGCTCCACATTTACAGTAACATTCTTTAAATTATCTTGACACAGCATTATTAAACCAAACAAACACAACATCCTCCAACATATTTAAAACAAAGTAGGAAAAGATTCATGGTCAACCATGTAAAATTTTATACTCTACTTAAGGAAAAATGATAAAGTACTAAAAAACAAACAAACAAACAAACAAACAAACAAACAAACAAACAAAACCCATGTAAAATAATCATGTAGATAACCCAATATTAACCAAACATGGATTTGGAGATTGTAAATATCAGGAAGAGGTCCTGGTGAGGAGAGGGGAGAATGTATGGAGAGATTTACTGTAAAAGAGAGATTTACTGTATATATCTTGGATTGAAGAAGAAATAGAATTTCTCAGATGAAAATACATTGGGGAAAAAGAGTCAGAAGAGAAAATAAACATGGGAAGTGAGGGGTATGGAAGGAACCAACAGTGCTGGAATAGAAGGTGACTATAGTGCAACAGTGGAAAAGACTGTGGATAGTTTATTTGAGGTGAGCTGATGGCCAGCTTTGGTGTTTCAGGCTGAGATTCTAGAATGCAATAGGACATGGTTTGGATGCTTAAAAAATGACTATAATTCATTTTAACGATATCATATATACAAAATAACATATAAATGTGTAGTTTAAATAATAATAAAGAGCCACTGTACTTTCCATCCAACTGAAGAAAAAGAAAATTACCACTACCTTTGAAGCTGTCTTGAGATCCCCACCCCAGCTGGGTGGATTAAGTGGTGTCGGTGATTTGGTGAGATCAGTGGAGAAAAGTATTTACAGAAGTGTTCAGGAGCCTACAGAGGGAGACATAAAAACACTGGAGACACTTTAGACAGCAATAGGAATCCTGGGGGGCTTAGAGTAAGAAAGAAACAGCGGGAATACAGAAGAAAGGGAAAACCTATAGTTTATTATCACAAAAGTAAGTATTGGAAAGCAAATACGACTCAATTTTGTTTGTTTGTTTTTGTTCGTTTTTGTTTTTTGCATAGATAAAACAAAATATTGGTACCATTAATAGAAACAGGAAAGAAAGGAAGGTTCAAAGTTAAAAAAAACTCTTGTTTTAGACCCACAGTTGAGGGAATGAGACATTTAAGTGTGAAAATCATCAGTAGAAGAAAATGCAAAACGAAGCCAAGGTGAAGAATAGGCATTCAAGAAATAATTTCAAAAAGTGGCTTTTGAAGAATTCGAGATGGAATAAGCCTTTTGAGAAGCAAAAAATAGAACAAAAAGTTAAATACTTGAGGCTTGAGGGCTAAGAAGGAGCCAGATGGAGGAATTGTTAGAAGTGGAAACATAGGGGAAACTAGAAGTACTCAGTGTCATAAATAAGAAAAAGAGAAAGTCTTTGGAGAAGGGTGGATTGTGTAGCCTGAGAAAACAGCTCCATATTTATTAACTTTAAGTCAGAGACTTTGGCAAGAGGGAATAAAGGGATAAAGTCAGCCTGCTAGAGACTAAGAAAGAAAAAATGAAAGAGGAAAACAATTGTGCAGGCACCTCTTCCCTCATTTAGAATGCCAAAGGAATCTCACGTATCTGTTTCTTTTATCCACAGCAATCGGCATTATAGGATAGCAGAAGTCCACAGAGATGCCTTTGGGTCACTGGAGCAAGGCTAAAATGTCCTTGGGGTGTAGCCATATAGTGATGTTCCAACTGAAGCAACCCATAACTAGCCCTCTGACACCTACAGTAAGCCAAGGGCAGTGCTGAGACATTCATCACCTCTTTTTCCTTCTAGCCTCTTTATGTCTTAAGACGGAGAAACGAAAACAGCCATGTATTTCCTATTCAGTTGCCAAAGAGGTTGGGCTTTCCTAAACTGCCTGGTGCCCCCCATGATCTGCCTGTGCCTAGTGTGGAAAGTTTTGGCTTTGGCTGTGCATTAGAATTGTCTGGGGAGCTTTAAACCTATGGAAAGTTTTGGGGCCAACCTCTAGAGAATCTGCCTTAATTGTTCTGGGTTGGAGCATGAATATAGATTTTTAAAAACACTCTCATGGGTGATGAGGGCTGAAAATCACTGCTTAAAGATGACCTCACTTATTTTTATGGGTTTCCAAACATCAATCAATTAATAAGGACTTAAAATCTAGCATCAGTTCACAATTGTTTAAGGTATTGAGGAACATATTTAAAGTAAGATGTGATCACCTTCCATAATACGCCAAGCAGGGAAAATAAAACAATCTCATATAAAATACTTTTGAAATGTCAAAAGATCTATGTGACCAGAGCTGAATTGTATGATGACAATTGGTGAGGGCTAAATCAAAATTGTATGCCTGAAGCAATGCTTCAAAGTGTGGGAGAGAATATTCTAATTTAATATAAACCTAGTGAGATTATAAGCCTATGAGAAAGAGGTTAAGGAGTAAAATTCTTCAGACTTTCCTGCATCCTTTACCAACTGACCAGTGTTTGCCTGTGAGTGTAATAACTGCACTCCACAGGCAATGCTGACACCATCTTCCATAACAGCAAAGGATGGTGGCAAAATATGGGCCATCTATGTGCCATCCCTTTCCTGGCATACCCATCTTAATTCGCTGCTAAAATAACCAAGGGAGAGAAACCATGTGTTGTTTCTCCTCTTTAAATTCTAACCTATACATAGAAGTAGTTCTTTACCTTTGGCCAGTGTGGCATGAAAGATTACATGACAACAGAGAGTCTTTTCTCAAAGCTATGGTCACAATCCTATTTAAAATGCCACTTTTGGAGAGTTGATCCATGCTAAATGGACCCTGGTGAAACTGATTCTAAAGAGGCAGAGGTGGGCTTACATCCTGCTGAGTCTTTATGTTGCATGAGAATCATTCAACTCTAACCCAGGGGGCTCCCTTGGTTTCTATTTTCTG
This sequence comes from Cynopterus sphinx, assembly GCA_030015415.1. Classification (NCBI taxonomy): domain Eukaryota; kingdom Metazoa; phylum Chordata; class Mammalia; order Chiroptera; family Pteropodidae; genus Cynopterus; species Cynopterus sphinx. The sequence goes on along the minus strand of CM057384.1, from coordinate 73,137,318 downwards.
CTTTTTCTTCCATTAGAAATTCTCTAGTGCTGAATTCAGTCTGCCCCAGGGAACCCATCTCAAAGAAGCACACAACCTGATGGGGGAACTTAGGTTACCATTTCTGGACACCACAGCACCTTGTCCATTCTCAAGTGGAAGTTACACTGAAATTAATAGGTTAGATTCAAACAAACTATGGAGACTAAAGCCCTATAAGTGGGTGGAGCATTCCAAGGAAATTTTGCTGAGGGGAAGCTGTGGTCTCTTCTCTATAGTCTTCCTGGCAGCCTGAGAAGTGAGAGATGAGGACAGCCATTCATAGTATTCTCTGTAATCTGCTGTGCCAGCCCATAGTTTAAGCTACTGCCCTCATCAGTTTGACCTTTATCTGACACTAGTATATCTATCCATTGCAGTAGAGCAAAGATGGTAGGAGAGCATAGATGACAGTTCTGAGTGATGGGCAAGGGCACATGCTCTGGGATCAGAGCCCTGGGCACAAGCCTTTGTTCCCTCCTCATCACTCATCTGCTAGGTGACCTCAGGTGAGGTACTTAAAGTCTCTGTGCCTTAGTTTCCTCATGTGACAAAGGAGTTGAGAATAACAGTAGAATCTAATTTGTTCTGAGGTTTGAATATGCTTTTAGCCTAGCAAACAGTAAACATGCAATATGTTTAAGCTATCTTTTGTTGTCGTTTATCATCTTTTTTCTTTTCTCTCTTTTCTTCCTCCCTCCCTACTTTCCTTCCTTCCTCTCTTTTCATGTGTGTGCGTGCATGTGTGTACGTGTATACCAGATATCATCATATTGAAGTCTATAGAAGACCTTCTTTGTGTATCCAAAAGTCTAAAAATCCAAGTCTAAATCCAAATCTCAAGAAAGGTTTTCCAAGAATGCCAGGGCTTTTGGAAAAGAAGTGAAATTCTTGTTATTTGAAAGACATTCAGATTCACATAATGAGATTTGAGACTTTTGAGCTGACAAGGCTTTTGACTTTGAGTTGATTCTATAATGACTTTGGGGGACCTCGGGATGTGGCAAATGCATTTTGGGTGTGGGCTGCACGTGAATCTTTGTGGGCCAGAGGGAAGACTATGATAGACAGAACAATTACCACCAACCCTCACAGATGTCTACACCTAAATCCCCTAAACCTGTGAATGTATTATGGCAAAGAGAAAATAAAGTAGCAAATAGAGTTAAGGTTGCTAATTAGCTGATCTTGGATAGCTTAATTATTTCGAATTATCTAGGTTAGCACAATGTAATTACAATGATCCCTAAATATGGTAGAGGGAAGCAGAAGAGTCAAAGGCAGAGCAATTTAAAATGAGAAGGACTACAATGATCACTGCTGGCTTTGAAGTTGGTGAGGAGCCATGGGCCAAGGAATACTGGCAGTCTCTAGAAGCTGGAAAAGGCAAGGAGATGTATTCTTCCCTAGAGCCTCCATAAAGAAATATAGCTCTGCCAACACCTTGATTTTAGCCCAGTGAGACCAATTTTGACTTCTGACTCCCAGAACTATAAGATATTTCTGTTGTTTTAAGCCAATTAGTTCATGGTAATTTGTTAAAACATTAAAAAAAAAAAAAACAATACACAGCACAGTTCCATTTATTTCAGCTTAACTGTGTAGAGTTCTATACAGGTATTTTGGGACAAATTTCTTGCTGCTGTAAATAAAGTATTACTTCTTCTTGTTTGCCTGCTCCCTTTCATATTTTCTTGTTAAAAAAAATAGAAGGCTAATGCGGTAAGGAAAACAAAACAAAACAAAACAAAACAAAACAAACAAACTTGATTTTTAAGCTATTGCCATCAATTTTTTTCCACAGCAAAACTGAAAGTTTTCTTGTGTTACTGTCAAGTCTGCTTCCTGACACTTTGCCTTTTCTTGAAAATGAGAATGTGTAATGAATTAAAAAGCTCAAGAATAAAAAGAAAAAAAAGAGAGTAAGAGCTATTTTCATGAGAAGTTTGGTCTGCTCTTGAGTAATCACAAGTTAATTGTATTTATTTGTCCATAACAGAGATGAATAATATTCTCACACTGGGTAAAGGGAAAGGTGAATAAGACGTCTGTGTCACTGTTAGAGGTTGTCCACATGGGATCAACCCTGCCTTCCTTATGTCACCAAAGGGTATTTAAAAAGTCATTATAACAGGCATTATTCTCTATTGCCTGAGTAATATGGACTGAGCAGAGACTTTTATTATTTGAAATTATTAGGAGGGCACTTAGATAAGTCAAGTAATTATACACTTGAATACGTTTAAATAAAATAAGAAAAAAGTATTATCTCAGAAACATTTCCTTTTGCCATAGGTATATTGTATTTTGTGCAAAACCAAAACCTGCTCTCATGGATCATAGTTTTGATTCTGTGTTTGTGATTAAAATGTGCAACATGGCACAAATTGTTTTTCAAGAATTCATATAACTTAATGGTGAAATGCTTTTGGAAGGATCAGTATGAGTCAATAACACTAAGACTAGGCTAAGGAAATGAGCATTTAAGTCTTTAAATTGCTGAGTATAGATGTAATTCTCAATTACAATACCAATGATATTCTCCATAGCAAAAAACTACACTGAACCTAAAGATAATGAAAAATGAAAAGTGAAAACTAAAAAATGGCACATGTTTCTCTATCATACAAGATTATCTAGAAATTTAACTGTCATATCTGGGAATATTAACAAGGTTTAGTAATTTGTATGAATTTATTTACCTAGCATAGGTTAAAATGAGGGTGCTGAACTACACACAAAGGTAGGAGAAAAGATGCAAATTAAAAGAATTTGCATTAATGTCTCTCTCAAAGTCTTTTTTTAGAGCCTCCCTGAAAGAATAAAGTGGATTTAGGGTCTCATTAAAATAATTTTACTTCCCTCAGTAAATTTCAAATATTCTGAAAAATTAGCTCAGATCCTTCATGTAATTAGTAGCAGACTAATCTTCCTGAAATATCAGGACATTTCATCAATGTCCCACCCTCACTTAATATTAAATGGCTTTATGTTTCTCATTGCATTATTCATTGAAGAAACCTCTGTTGAATAGCAACACATGGGAGATACAGTGCTGGGAAGTGGGTGCAAATGGGAGGTGCTAAGAGAAAAGAAACAGAATATGGTGTAGGTGCTCATGGAGCTTATGGCTTAGTAGAGGAGATAAAATGTATAATAACACTACAATAGGTAGAAGAGGACAAATACTGTTAACAGTGGAGGGAGAAGTTTAAGCAGAACTTGGGATTTTAGGTGTATCTTGATGGGTAAATGTGAAACTTAAAAGGCAAAGCTAATAAAAGGCAAGTATTCCAGACAGAAAGAAATGCCCAGGATCAGAAAAGCATAGGACATTTTGAGGAATAGAGATGTTCATTTTGGTTGGGTCATGGGATACTCAATGGGGATGTACAGAAGTATATCAGAGGAAAGCTGGAAGGTGGGTCAGGGCTTGTGTAGAGAGGGTTGGATGCCTGCTTCGGGAAACTATATTCGGCAGACAGTGGACAGGGAGAAATTAAAAGCTTCGGAGCAGAGGTGGTGCCAAGTCATGGCCAGGGATTTGGAAGATTAATGAGTAAGACGGTCAGAGAGGATGGACTGCTGGGAGACAAGGACAATAGCTAAAAAGAGTTATAGGGATTCTAGAAACAAAGGAGAGGAAAACAAATGCAAGTGATAGACTTCACAACTGATGTGATGAGAAGTTACTGAGAAAAGCAATCAACAGTGTCACCAAGCCCTTAACAAATGACTGGAAATCAGTTGGCGATAATGACAGATCGCCAGCAGGAAGTGTGAATTAAGCAGGAGAAACAATAAGTTCTATTTTGGATATGTTGGGCTAAGAGTGCCAGTGGGATAGCTAAGTGGAAATGCCCAGCAGATGGTTAGAAAAGTGCTTCCAGGAGGGAGGTCAGGGGAGAGACCAAGAGTGGTCCCCCACTACACAGGCAGTTTTAAAGACATGAGAGTGAAAAGCTCACCAACAGAAAGAGTAAGGAGGCCAAGAAGTCTTCTGAAGGATGCAAGAGCCACAGCCAAAAAAGAATGAGTTCAATGGAAGCTACGGGAGAAGTGATGTCTAAGCAGAAGGGTTTCTAATCCACTATCAAATGCTGAAAGACAATCATACAGTAGAATATTGATTGAGAAATGGTAATAACTAACAATTATTTTGCATTTAGCATATATCAGGCACCATGTTAAACACTTTATAGATACGATCTCATTTACTTGACCCCAAACCACGAGGTAGATTTTACTGTCATCACCAATTAACAGATGAGAAAAGTAAGACTTTTGGAATTAAAGGAACTTGTCCAATATCATGCTAGTAGGTTTTGGCAGAGCAGGGTTGTGCCCAGGGCACTCTGCTCCATTGTCCAGTCACTTACAGTTAACAAATTCCTTGTGCCACATGTCCATCACTGTGGCATTTCCTCAGCTGAAATGTCCCTCACATTCCTTAAAAACAGCCCTCAGAGCTCAGTCTAAGGACCATCATTTCTATAAAGTCTTTTACTGACTCTCCAAATATCTTTTTAATGTTCACAGCATTTGTTCTTCAAGATGTAGATGACCATTTAGTTTTATGTAATGTCCTCTATTTTGCACCAATAATTTAAGTGCACTGTTCTCTCCTCAGTTACACAGTTGGCTTCTTCCAGCAGAGACTGGTCACCATTTATATTTCCTCTATACCCTACAGAGCAACTTGCTGTCAGTGAAAGGCATGGTGCATCCAGTGAGGAAATATTTGTTATGAATTAACTCACATCTCCAGACTTTAAAGGAAATCACGATTGGGTGGAGGCTTAAGTGAGCACAAAAACTCTTGATTATGTAGGTTCACTAGGATGATTCTTCTAAGAAAGCAGAACATTCTCAGCTGAATCAAAAGGTGCAGGCCTGAATGGATGATGACTAGGCAGGAAAGACCCTGTTCATTGGGTGGGGCTATGAGGGCTTTTCAGAGCTAAAAGTTCTGAAAATATACTTGGCTTCTCACACAGTTATCACACCCCTGCAATTGTTAGCAAATTAAGGCATATAATTTTTCCAGCGGACTAGCAGTTTAAGCTTATTTTAGATGGTTTTCTTGCCTTTTCTTTTTTTGATTTCTGAATTCTGAATTTTTTCCCCTTTATAGAGATTATTCTATAAAACGTGTCTCTGAAACAAAGCTTTACTTTTCTTGGTTAAAAAAAGAGAAAATCTTACTTCTTTAGAGTAAGGTTTAGACAAACTCCAAAATCTAAGCCCCTTGAATTTTCTGGCTCATATCCATCTGGCAGCATTACTCAGGCCACAGGCTCAATGTGACTTCTTGCCATTTCTCACTCAAAGTGCAAAAGAGCAGGGCCCAGGGTAGAAGCTTAACTGCTTTCAGGATTAGGGATGCCTTATTTGTGTCCAGAACATCTACTTGATGACTGCTCCAAAGTGTATCTTTCCCCTCACTTTGAGTGCTTGTTTTCAGCTTATCTACATATCTCCACAATGTTATTCCAAATGTATTTGAGCAAGTAAATGCCAAACTAAATGCATTTAAAACCACCAACATCTGCAATGAAATTTCATTCTGAGAGAAATGGTGGCATAGCACATCTAAACATCTAAAGAGTTTCATTTTGGTAGGAGGACCATCACAAGGAAACTCTTACTCTTTACAAATGAACTTTCCTCATATACCATAAGCTTACATCACTAAATTTTTCTGTAAATTAGTATTATCTATCTCTCCGAAATATTAAACTGAATAATGTTCTTATGTGAACACCGTTTTATATCACCTTCAAGAAAAATGTAAAGTGCTCCTTTAATTTCAAGGAAATAAAGCTCGTATCACAGACTCTGTTATGACAAAGGGAGCATTTTATTCAACTTTGACTTCACCTTGTCTCAGATACTTTACGAAATTCAACAAAAACATGAATGGTTGAAATTCCGGATCCTGTGATCAACACTCTGACATGTTTTCTAGAAAGGTGATACAACTTTGGAGGCAAAAATAGCATCCCTTGTTTAATACTTAAGAAAAATGAAGTTATAATTCAGAGAACAAGCAAAGATGTCTCTTTATCCTCACTCGATGTGCTTATGTTGACAGTCTTTTCTATGTGATACTGAACTAACTAACTATAACTCAAACTTCAGATGTTTATGCTTAGAAAGAAAAAAGTTTCTATTTTGGACTGTATAGCTCTCATCAGCATTTAGTTTTAGAAACAGAAACTTTTTTAACTTAGAATTTCTAGCAGTATGACAGATTCTCATTTTGATGATGGCAGCTGATTTAGGGAAAATGTTTATTTCCATTTTAAAGCCTTCAAAGACACACACACATAATAACTTTCCATAGTAACAGTGTAATAAAGACAAAGACACATGGTTTTGGATTTGGTTTGCACAATTCTACAATGGGTTTTCTACGTTCTTTAATAGTTTTGTGAAACAGGATACAGAGCTCCTGTCCCACCAACAGCTCCTCCCTTCCCTAGCCTCCTCTTAATTTGATTCCTTTGGGATTCTTTCTTGTTTGAGTAGAGAGTTTGGTCCCCAGCTAAGCTGGAGACACACTTGTTTGATGTGCTGACTGACTGGGTGGAATGGCAAGCACCAGGATTTTCACTTTATGTCTCCACACTTGGGATGCTCTATGTATCCAGCTCTGAAGGCTGAACCTTTTCCCCATTGTCTGCACTAGGATTCATGTCTAGGTAATTCTCTTTATGTGAGTTACTCCCTCTTGATTTTGCCAGTTTTCCTCCCAGAGGTTCGGCCATAGATACTAAATCTAGGACTGGGGCCTTGCTCTTATCTAATTGATGTTCTGGATTCCCAACCAAGGGCTTTGCCTACAGGCCATGTAACTGTACTTGCCAAGTACCAGCTATGTAACCTTGATCAAACTCATAAACCAATCTATGCCTCAATTTTTCCATCTATAAAATGGGAATCACATTACCTACTTAACAATATTTTGAGGATTCCCTGTATTGTAATTAGGACAATACCTGGCACAGTTAAATACTCAAGAAGAAATCTGTTGTTACCATTCTCTCTTCCTGGGCTTACACAGGGCTGACTGATGCTGACCATGGTACAGAACTTACCACAAGCTGGCAGTTAACAACATGTCACAATTTTGTCTTCAGATCCTTATTCTGCTCAGTTCCTAAAGCTCGGTCTATTTACTTCATTCTTCACAGCCTGACCTCGACTTCCCTCCCTGCCCAGTTTTGTGACCTGCTGGCCTGAGCCCTCCTGAACAGAAGTCACACCTTGCTCAACCATCCCTACTTTTTCTGCATTTCCTGAGGCCTGTGTCTCTGTCTATCGCATATTTCCTTTCATAATATGGGTTCCAAAAAATTATCAGAATTGAAAACTTCTTGAATATCCTTTAAAAACACTCTAATCTCTTGTGGTGATGTATCAGAAGTAAAGTACTTAAGATTATTTTAGCAGCTGTACTAAAGCCCAGTTGAAACTGGGTGTCTTTACAGTTTTAGTGAAAGGAGAAACTGGTTGTGGAAAAATGAGGAGTGGAGAGGAAGGAAAGAGTGGAAAGGGGTTAATTACATACATGCTCATCTCTTCACAATACCTCTACAGGCTAGGTGTCACCAGAGGCTCAGAGTTTTTCTAACTTCTTCAAGGCCAACAGCATGAGGCTCACACTCATCTACAACTCTAGCACTGGTTGCTGCAGGCACAGTCAAGTGTCTGCCAGGTAGAAAGCAGGCTCCAAATGAAGAGTCCTCCAAAGATATCTAAATACCAGAATTACCATTGTTAATTGTGTATTTATGTGTCATTTGTCTTCTGATCATTTTCCCTGTTACTTAGTAACAGCTAAGAGTCTAATGCTAAAACCAGTCACACGTGACATAATTCATCCATACCTGATGCTCAATGTCTGTCAGTGAACTTAGTTGCGAAACACCTAACCATGCCCTTGTAAACATATCCATTTGTATAACTATTTGCTGTCTTTAAAACTATTTCATATCCATAATCCAATTTCACCTGCCCAACACTTGTATTAGGTTTCTCTTGTTACTGTACCACAAACTTAGTAGCTTAAAATAACACACATTTTTTATCTTGGAGTTCTATAAGTCAGAAGTCCAAAATGGGTCTCAGTGGGCTAAAACTAAGGTGTTAGCAGGCTGCATTCCTCCTGGAGCCTCTAAGGGAGAATCGGTTTTCTTGCCTTTCCAGCTTCTACAGGCAGCCAGCATTCCTTGGCTCATGGCTCATTCCCCTATCTTCAAAGCCAGTAAAGTTAGGCCAAATTCTTGTCATCTTGCCATTTCTGTGGTTCTCTCTCCTTTCCCTCTTTCCTCTATGTTCTAGGATCCTTGTGATTATATTGGACCCAATGGGATAATGCTGAATAATCTCCCTATTTTAAAGTCAGCTGATTAGCAACTTTAAATCCATCTGCAAGCTTATTTCTCCTTAGCCTTATAACCTAACATATTCATAGGTCCCAAGGATTAGGACATAGGCATCTTTGGTAAGTCATTGCCACTAACCTTATGAGTTGGGTGGAAGCAAGGGTTTCTCCTGAAATGGATTAGGAAAATGAAACAAAAACAAATAAACCACTTGCCCATGGCATAGTTATAAGCAATGGCAAAGCCAGAACTATAATCTAGTTATACTGATATTCAAGCACTCTAACCACAAACTCCTTTATCCCTTAAACTTTTAAACAGAGTCTTCCCTCTTGTCTCACTGTCTGTCTGGATAAGGTCATAAATTTCTCTGGTTTAATTATACTATGAATGTTTATACTCCTGAAGTCTATCCCTAGCTGCAATATCTGTCATGAACTTTAGATTTATATTTCCAGCTACCTATGACATAGCTCATCTGTTCAACTCACGGAAGACTTACACGGAATAAATTTAAAACCATACTCATAGACTTCTTAAAATCTGTTTCTCCTCCTAAGGTTCTTGTTTTACTTTGGTCAATTTGCCCACACCCAAAATATGGATGTCATCCTCTGCTCTGTCTCCAAATACACAAAAACTGACTTCTATTCTTCTCAGAATCTGTCTACTTTTCTCCAGTTCTACTGCTTTGACTGAAACCACCACCATCATCTCTTACCTGGATTTCTGTTTTAGCATTCTTCTAACTTCACTCTTGATTCTTTTCTCAAGCTGTTCTCAATTTTGTGGCAAGAACTCAACCATTGCTTGCTTAAATGACAAGATTTTATAATCCTCAGATCTGTTTATCTGTGCAATTCTCCTAATCTTGGGACTCTTCACTCCAGCATCACTGAAATTCTCTCATTTTGCGACACGCACACACATTCTTTAGCTTCTGGCCTTTGAGTATCGGATTTCCTTGGAAAGTTTCCTATTCCTACCCTCTCATCTGGCTGAATCTTATTCATTCTTCAGTTTTCAGCTTAAACTTCATGTCTTCCCTTGACAGCTTAATTCTCCTCAGTCTGGGTAGATACCTTCCCTATTGGTTTGTCTTTATGGCTCTAAGTCCCATAATGGCAGTTATCTCAAGCACCATCTGAATTTCATATCAGCACAGTGTCTGGCACATAGTGGATGTTCAAAACACCTTGTAACATGAATAAATGGCCTGTTTAATTACAGTCAGGCCCAAACTTAAATGGAGTTAAGAAAGAGTCCAATTCTTTTTTAGAAAACTCTGCTGGGGTCTTTTATACATCCAGTCTTTTCTATTTTTCTAAATTTCTAAAATCCATAATCAAATCAGGCCAGTTCTCATGGCCAGTGATTATTTTATGCAACCTAGTAGTAATTACCTTGGCTATAACTTAATTGAGGAGAATTTCACAGAATGACCACTCTTAGGGTTACTTTTAGGGAAAGAATTGTTTTTACTTAAAGGAGAGAAAAAATTTGCAAAATTTGCTGGCCATCCAAAAATGGCATGTAGAAATGTTTGTTAAGAGAGGACAACAGAAATATTTTCCTTTTGTAATTAAAATTTAGTTTGAATATAAATTACTGGAAACATTATGCAAAGTTTTTTTTTTTAACTTATTTACTATTCTCAACTTCCCCCAAGTAACCTGAATAACAGCTTACTCTAAATGTTATTCTACAAATGGACAATTCACCAATCCTTCCCTTCTGCCCTTTCCAAAAATAACTGTCATCATCTCCTTAGAGAAAGCTGGTAAATAGAAGAAAATTACAACTCTGGAAGTTATTTGAGATATAAGTTTGCCAAACAACTGTAGTGGTTTTCTCTAACATTGATGAATATTGATTCATTCTACAGTAACTAAAATGTATATGACAACAAATATTCTCATATAAAGAAGTAAAGGACAGATCATACATTATTCTATGGCACTGTTATATTTTAAGCTATTGCTCAGTAATAAATACAATGCATGATAGATTTTGACATATATTATTTCTAAACAAACCTGTATATCTTTTTCAGTGCAAATGACAAACATCTGTGATTTACTTAGAGACAATGTCTAGAAAGCTTTTGAACTAAACAAGCAATGCTGTTCTGGTGCTTCTAATTGGTTAAACTCTAAAGATATAACTTGTTGTCACTGTTTCATGCTCATATTCAGACAATACCTCTTCTCAGTCAGAAATTTGGATTGTGTTCTATAGCCCATCCAGGTTGGATTTGGTGGCCAAGGGTTGGTAACGATGCACTTAAATCTGATACTCTTTGCGGCAAATTTGAGTCAAATCGGTCCATTTATTTTACCAGATGAGTAGCAAATACAAAGTGTCCATATTACAACTAATACCAATCCAAGAGAATCCAGAAGTTCATGCAAGAAAGAGCAAGGTGTGATAGTTAATTTTATGATTTGATAACAGAGCAGACACAGGGTAAGAAAGAGAAAAAGCAAAGGTGACTCCAAATGTGTAACAAAAAGCATGGAGGTACCATTCACTGAGAAGGGAAGAGCAGCAGGTCTGGAGGAAGCTAAGAGAAATCGAGTTTTGGAGCTTCCTTTGCAAATATTATTAGACATTCCATGTTGAGATGTGGAGTAGACATCTGGATATGAGAGTCTGGAATTCAGGGGAGACATTTACAAACTGGAAAGAATTTAGAGTGAATCTTTAGAAAAATATCAAAAAGAGGAGGGCTGCCAGACAATGGAAACTGGCACATGTTATCCTAGGTTTTAAAATAAAAAAAAAAGAGAGTGAGAAAATAATAGAATAATAAACTCAAGATATAAATTTCTGATGGGTTATTAGACAAGTCAAGATCATTAAGGGAAAAAAATACTAGTTAGTTGACTGATAGGAGCCAGATGAAGTCACTTTGGCTTAGGAGTAAGTCTTCTATAGGTGTTCTTTTTGGTGTATACAGGAAGATGAGGAAATAACCAGAGCATACAGAATCTTGTTTTCTCTGGAGCACATATCAAAGTGGCTCAGGTTTGTCCAATAGATTAAAAAACAAACAAACAAACAAACAAGAGCTGAACATTAAGCAGACAGACTGCCAATTACTGGATTCATGTCCATCACCACGAAAATGCCTGATGATACTCCACAGAGCCATGTACTTGCTTATATACATGCAGATGCACAAGATTTCTTTGGTTTTGCTTTTTTTTTTCCCAAATGAATATCTTTTTTTTCAAATAAAAAAAATCAATATATATATTTTTTTCAAATCAATATCTTTTTTTTTTTTTCAAATCAATGAAGAGATGAGAGGCTTGGTTATAAAATATGAAGTACTATACCCAAAGCGAGAAAAAGACAGCTATTTATGAGACATGAAATTCAAGTCTTAAATTTTGAAATAAAATCTGGATTACAGGCTAAAGCTCATTCCTTTGTTTCACATTTTCTACCAGGTACAAGCTTTTGAATGTCTATAACAACTGCTAATGGTTATGAAGTTTCTTTTGGGGGTGATGGAAATTTCCAAAATTAGATAGTGGTTAATGACTACACAATTCTGTGAATATAATAAAAACCACTGAATTACAAATTTTAAATGGCTCAATTGTATTGCATATGAATTACATGTCAGTAAAGGTATTTTTAAATATCTGTAAGACCTGGTGGAAAACATAAATAAATAAAGTGAATTGCTTTATATTATTTCAAGACATTCAGCTGGAAACATTCAGCCATTTCAATTTTTTGTTTTCTGTCATTTGACAGTTTCTGCTAAGTATTTCTGAATTATGAGAGATACAATTGCAATTGCAAAGATGAGTGGTAACCAATACTCAGCCTGTGTCAGAAAGACATTAGAGAATGAAAGTGGCTCTATAGAATGGAAGAGCTGACCCAATGGAAGAAAAGCTCCTTAATTCGCTTGTTGGCTGCAGAGGAATGCTGAGCCTGCATGTCAGTTTCTCTAGATTTTCAAGAAAACCCTCAAATTCAGATTTTAATGAGAAATCTTCACATTTTTAAATATTTGCTCTAATTTTTTGAAAAAAAATCCACTTTGTTGGCTCAATAAAACACACATGTAGGTGGTAGCTGGCTTGCGTATTGCAAATATATAGCAACCTTTTGAGATTCAGGTGAAAAAGAAAATCATATATCCATGTTTAAATCCACTCCAACCCTGACCAGATAAGTTAAAAATCTCAGTACCAGGAGCTAACACACATGGATAAATCTTTTGAAAACTATTGTTATCCTATGGTCCAAGGCAGATGGTAACTTCTACTCAGATGGCCAATAAGAGCACTGACGCAATTCTCAGCATGTCTGTTGCATAAGTAAATATATATACACAAGATTAAACACATAATAAAAAGTTAAAATTTCATCTGAATTACTATTTTCTAAAATAAGGATGGTCTGTATCATGTATGCAGATTTGTGTTTAGTAAAATTTTAAATTTCATGCAACTGTTTTCAGGAAATCACTAACAGTATGTCATCCCATGGCAAACATCTATTCTATGAAATGAAAATCTATGTGCAAAATAACTTTTGGGGACAGGCAATAATGTTTTAATATAAAATTCTGTTCCATGAATTGGACTAAAGAAATTTTAATTCAGTTCTTTTTTTATTTTACATGATGATTGTGCTTGAATTTCTCCAGCAATTTTACCAAATGTATTTTTAACTTTAACAAACAGTAAGCTTTAATGTATTCCTGTTTGACACAATGAAATTGTGTAACTCCCACAGCTTTCTACTTTTTTGATATTATATAAGAACCCTGTAATTTTATATGCCAGAGAAGACAGAGCACCTGAGAATGAACGCCTATTCAAACTTGTAGAGCAATATCTGAAGATACACTATGCATTTTTAAAGTAACTTGAGGTCAAAATTCACAAGAAAACAAGAGATGCTCAAAATAATTTACTGAAATAAATATGCTTTTCTGATTACGCTTTATATTTCAAATTTTTCTAAAAACTTATCATTAGTCATATGGGATCTGTCAAAACGTCAATATTTAAAACACTAACCTGTGTTTCTTCACTTCAGAAATTTGGATATTTGAAATTAACTTTTGAAAGAACTGAAAACTGACATTTGAAACAAACAAATGTTTCTAATTACTGTTATCTGGATCATGACATACCATATCAAACTTTTTAAATTACTAAAATAAGTGAAGTAGACATGGTTCCCTAGGATGTCATTTTTCAATAAAGAGAGCAAAGTAACAAATGTAACTTATCTATAAGAAACACTTTTTACAGTTTTGAAATTTCATAAAGCAAGCTTTATCAAGCTCCATCAAGCTTGACTGGAAAGAAATAAGATATTTAAAAAATGACCTATTAAGGAAAATTCCTAGATAGTAGATACAGTTAGGGCTTCTAAATTAATTTCTGCCTTTTAGCTTGTCACTGAAGCTTAAATACAGCAGAAAATCTTATCCTTTCAAATTCCATTCTAGCTCTCCAATAATGAAACATTTATTATTCTTAAAATTGAAAGAAGACCAGTGTAGACCGCTCATTCAAAGATTATTATAAACCCACATATATGCATATTGAGTCATTTGATAATGCAAGGGCCTCCCAGACAGAGCTCCATCTAATATATGACAACATCGAAAGCTGGGGTTTGTGAATCTTGACAGTTAACTTAATCATGATGCATTTGCCTTAAAATTAAGCACAAAATCAACAGCAGCTAGAACTCAATAAATAAATCACAAAACACAAAGTGCAGCTTGCATTATGCTCATAAAGTAAAAGAAATTTTGCTTGGGACAAAGTGAGGAAGGTTTTTTCCTGTTAGATGCTAACGTGCAATGACTCTATAGTCATGTGGTCAAGGGCAACCTTTGACAAAATGCAAACCACACAACAAAATTAGCTTACTTTTTTTCACTTAATTCAATGTCAAGGTTAATTCCACATCAATAAATACAGGTCTTCTTTCTTCTTTCTAAATATTATATAATGTCTCATAGAAATGAAGTATCAATTTATTTGGTCACTGATGGTTATTTATTATAATGGATTTCTAATTCCTTACTAATAACCTGTAAAAGAGTATTTCTAAAGAATGGATTGCTAGAAATAGAATTGCTTGGTCAATGAGTTTGCTTTCTAAAAAATTTGAAAGGAACTGGCAAGTTGCCCACCAAAAACATTTTACCAATTTGTTTTCCAACCAACAATATATGCATATTTCCCTGTACTCTATATCAGTACTGGACAGTGCCTGGGCTTTTAATTTTTGACAATCTGCTAGGTGAAAACTGTGTTATATTAATTTGAATTTTTTAGATTAAATATGAAGTTGACCATCTTTTCAAATGTTTATTAATAGTTCTCCATTTGTCTTCACATATTTTCAGTTCTTCTTTTGTGAACTCTCTGTCTAGACTTTTGCGTATTTTTCATTTGATTAATTTTACTTGTTCTTATTTTTGCAGGAGCTCCACATATATTCAAACTCTTAATCCTTTGTCTTTTATGGCAAAACATTCTCCGATTCTTCTGTTAGTACTTTATTTATGACATTTAAAAAACTGTTCAGAAGTTTAAATATTATAATAAATACAAATACAGAAAAGATTAGTTATGAACTTAAGAGTTCTTTCACACTTCAGAAGGCTTTTTTACCTATGATTTATAGATTTGCTTCTTAGCTCTGACTGTTTAGAATTTATTTTCCAAGAGGACATCCACTTGTTCTAACATCATCTATTATATAATCTATTCTTTCTTATTGATTCAAAATGTAACTAACTTTTAATACATAAATAGGTGTCTTTCTTGACTGTATTTTTCTCCTAATCTTCTTAACTCCATGTCAACACCACATTGTTCTAATTATGTAGACATATATTATATTGTGATATTTGGAAGGGTAAATGTCCTTCTATTATTCCTCTTTCAGAAGGTATTTTTAAATTTGATTTCAAAAAATTTCAAACTTGAAAAAAGAAAGTACAGTGAACTAATTTCCGATGTCAGATTCAAAATTTAACAAGATTTTGCCTTATTTTGATTTATCTCTTTTAATTCTTCTTTTCCTTTGCTGAAGTACTTTAAGGCAGACTCCACACATTTTGTCATTATACCTTTACCAATTTCAGAGTGTACTTCTTAAAATAAAAGATGTTTATATACATAATCACAAATGCCATATCATCTTTTGAAACTACCAAAAACTTCACTTCTTAAAAATTTCTATTCCATAAATAAATGTCTCCAATAGTTTTGAAACTTCTTTCTACAATTCATTTGTTTGAATAAGATCCAAACAAGTTCAATACATCACATTTGGTTATTATACTTCTTAAATTTCTTTTGGTATTGAGCAGTCCTCTATCCTTTGTCCTTTTCTTTTATTTCCTTTTCTTCTTTCTTCTGTTCTTTCTTCCTCTTCATCTCCCCTTCTTTCTCCTTCTCTTTATCCCCACCTTCTCCTACCCTTCCCCCTCCCTACCTCTCTCTTTCCTTCTTTGTTTCAATGCCACTGACATGTTGAAGAAGTCTAATCACTTCTGTGTCTTGTTTTCAGATTTACTGTGTTCCTCTTTCTCTCATATTTCTTGTAAAAAAAAATCATTAGATTTTTTTGGATTGGATTCAGGTTCAACTTTTGGTAAGAAAACTTCACGTTGAAGTGAGTGTTACTTTTATGTGTCAACTTGGCTAGGCCATAGTATCCAGATATTTGATCAAACATTATTCTAGATGTATTTTTTAAGTGAGATTAACATTAAAATCAGCAGACTTTAAGTAAAGCAGATTACCCTCCATAATATGAGTGGGTTTGATCCCATCAGTTGAAGGCCTTAAAGAAAAAAGAAAACTGATCTCTCCCAAGGAAGAGGTCCAGTGACTGCCTTTGGCCATAAGCTGAAACATCAACTCTTCCCTGGGTCTCTAGCCTGCTGGCCTACTCTGAAGATTTTGGACTTACTGGTCTTCACAATCATATGAACCAGTTCCTTAAAATCAATTTCTATCCTCTCTCTCCTTTCCTCTCTTCCTCTCTCACTCCCTCTTTCTCCTGATTCCGTTTCTCTGGAGAACCCTAATACTATTCAGTATTGTGTACTTCATTTTGCATAACACTTGGAGGCCCACAATATCTGGTTGTCCCACTTTAGTAATGCTGATTTTTGAGTAGATTCGTGTGGTGGCAGCCTGGTTTTTCCACTCTGAAGTTCCCCACCAAAATTTTAATGCAGAAGCTCTCAAAGTATGGTTCTCACAACAGCAGCATTAGCATCACTTGGAAATATGTTACAGATGTACATTCTCGGCCGCACTCTAAACATACCAAATAAGAAACTCCATGATGAAGCCTAATACTCTATGTTTTAACAAGTTACATAGGAGAATTTAATGCACACTAAAATTTGAAAACCAAAGGTGTAAGGATTTCATCCATGAGTGAACACTGCCTGAATCAATGATTTCACGAGAGGCTACAAAATAGTGTATTTCTAATTCTACCATTCATTCCACATTGTTAGTTTGAATATTCCTATAAAGAATAACTTTTACTCATTAACTGGTGTTATCTGAATATTGTGCAATGCAGTTAGCACAAAAGAGGCTAGATAAATCCTTAATTCTTCCCTTTTACTTGCTACTACTTTCAATAATTAGTTGTGTTATAATTATTTCCAGTGGTGTTCAATGAGTAATTTTTTTCTGTGCACTCTATCTTTATCTTACATATCATGAACTTACAGATTTTTATATATTCAATGTTTCCACCAGTTGAACTGATTATCCTCTATGATGCTTAAATGGTGCCACATTTACTCAATGAGAGACTCTTCATGTTGGCTCCCGTATCCTTTTAACAAGACTCATTAGTCTATGATAGCTTCTTTGTTTCCAGGAACAATAAAATTTGGCAGGCTCATTTTGTATATATCCTGTCTGAAATCTCTATCTTCCAACTGTCTAAGAATCATAAAAAGCCCGTAATCTGGATATCCCATAATGTCTTATTTGTTCACATTTCCCTTCCAAATCAGTTTTAGCATTAAATAAAATTCCTTTTAAACGTTATTAAAATTTCAATTAAACTCACAATTAATCTGGGAAAAGCTAAAATGTTTATTTTATTGAACTGTCCTATCTAGAAATATGAACTATCTTCTTTGCTTTTCTTTTAATGTCTTCCAGTAATATATCATAGTTTTCATTTAGAGGCATTAACATTTCTAAGGTTTATCCTTAAAAACTTTATGAATTTTTCTTATGACTTATGGTTTATTATCACTTTATTATAAACCTTCTAATCATTTCCAAGAGTTTTTCAGTTAAATGCCTTAGAATTTAAACAATCAAGTGTTTAAAAATAATAGTTGTTTTTTTCTCCTTTCTAATACTTATATATAATTTCTTTCTCATATGTCATTAGCTAAGTCCACCTGCACAATATTTAATGGTCACATTAGACCAGTGTATTGTACTTTACTCCAGATTTTTATGAGAATGATCTTTTCTCACTTCACTGTTACTTAAGATGCTTGATACAGGTTTCTTGAAATATGCATTATAAAGTTGAGTAAGTTTATCTTTGTTTTTACTTGCTAAGATTTATCACAAAAAAGAATGCAAAGCATTTCTGGTACATGTTACGTATGAAGTAGTAAGTAACTCATGTTGTATTCATTTACATTTCTTTAATGATTAATGATGTTAAGCAACTTTTCATGTGTTTATTGGTCATTTATTTATCTTCTTTGGAAAATTTTCTATTCATATTTATGGAACATTTTTAATTTGATTTCCCCACTTCTTTTTAAGCTTTTTGCACTTCAATGGAAATTCAATCCCTATGTTCTTTATTCTTGTTCACTGATGAGTGTTTTTCAGGAAATAATGTTGTTAGATGCTATACAAGTTATGCATTTTAAAAAGTTATTTATTAAAATTCTCCTTTGGAATGACAAGTAATAATATAATGCTCTAAACTGATTACAATCCATATCATAATTAAATCTAAATCTGACTTAAGTGCCCATGATGATAATCAACACAGGTTTAATATAGTCAAGAATAATTTTTTAGTGAACACTTATTGACAGATGGTACACAAGGCATTAGAGATGATGATAAGTAAAATTAAAACATATAAGTGGTTTACAGTAGTATCTCATACAATCTTTACCTAAAGTCCTATGATATTATTATTACAAGTGTAAAGTAGATAATCATGGCCCCTTTCCTCACAGAGTATCATCTACCACAATGAGATACCATCTCACACCTGCTAGAATAGCTGTAATCAATAGGACAAGTTATAACAATGTTGGAGAGGATGCAAAGAAAAAAGAACCCTCATACACCACTGCTGGGACTGCAAATTGGTACAGCCACTATGGAAAACAGTATGGAGGTTCTTCAAAAAACTAAGAATTGATCTAACATATGATCCGGCAATCCTTCTACTGGGTGTTTACTCCAAAGACTTGAAAACTTATATCCAAAAGATATTTGCACACTGATGTTCACAGCAGCATTATTCACAGTAGCCAGGGCATGAAAGCAACCAAAGTGTCCTATGATAGATGACTGGCTAAAGAAGCTGTGGTACACACATACAATGGAATATTACTCAGCTATAAAAGAGATGAAATACTGCCGTTTGCGACAACATGGATGGACCTCGAGATAATCATGCTAAGCGGAATAAACCAGACAGAAAAAGTTGAAAATCACAGGATATCACTTATATGTGGGATATAAACTTAAAAGCAACAAATGAACAGGAGAAACAGAGTCTCATGTACATGGAGTATAGACTAGTGGTTACCAGAGGACTACAGAGTGGTTACTAGTGGGGTGGTGTAGTGGGTGGAGCTAGATGGTGTAATGGGGGTCAAATATATGGTAGCTGAAGAAAACTGGACTTTGGGTGGTAAACACAATAGAATATAAAGATGTCAAATGATAATGTACACCTGAAAGTTATATGACTGTATTAGCCAATACTAACACAAATAAATTTAATTAAAAAAAATAAAAATAAAAGCAAGGTTCATAAGCAGAATGAATGAATGAATGGATGATATAAATAAATAAATCATAAATAAATAGATAGATAGATAGATAGATAGATAGATAGATAGACAGACAGACAGATAGGAAATAAAAAGAAAAGAAAAAAAGGGTTTTCATGTTTATGGTATTTCTCTAATTCTTCAGTGGAGTAGTTAGTATATTACTGAGTTCCTGGGGCAGGGAAGAGAACTATAGAATAAAGATATATATAGAATTGACTCAATTAATTATGGAGGCTTTGAACAAGTCCCAAGATTGACATTTAGCAGCTAGAGAGCCAATGATATATATAGTTCCAGTTCCAGTCTGAAGGCAGGAGAAGGCCAATGTTATATCACATTTAAACCAAAATCCAGCTCAAAGATAGGTAAACTGTTCTCCCTCACTCTGACTTTTTTGTTCTAATCAGGCCTTCAAGGGACTGAATGAGGCTGACAGTGAGGAGGACAATCTGCTTTACTCAGCCTTGATTCAAATGCTAATTTGAATTGATTCTATTGATTAATTGAAATGTTATTCTCATTCAGAAACACCACCACAATCACACCCAGAATAACGTTTAACCAACTATCTGGGCACCCATGGCTCAGTCAAGTTGACACATAAAAGTAACCATCATAGTTACATATGCAGCTATTCACTGGTGTTCACAATTCTCTCTTTTAACCATAAATATATGTATGTATGTTTTCTCTATATGTATTTCATTTAAAAAGTTGAACTCAAAATATTATAATGAGCAGCACTAGAACTTGTGTTATCATGTGTAGTAAAAAATAAAAATAAAAAACATTTAAAAATGGGTTTTAAATAAATAAATGGAGAAGAGACAAATCTTCCTTCCAGAATAATTTAATTTAATATAATTTAATATATGTAGTTACTCCCCCTTCCAGAGGGTGAAACTTATCTTTCTACCCTTGACAAAGAACTAGACTTAGCTACAAACTGTAGGAAAAGGGACAAATAGTTAAGTTTACAGTGAAGAAACCTGACCAACACCACTTAACCAAGTGATGAATGCTAACATCGTCAATGAAGTTTGTCAGTATCATGATACAATGCAATAAGAATGTACCTCACTTGGTAAAAACTTACATATTTGTGGTGCTTTTTATCCAAACATGCATAACCCAGTTTAATCATAAGAAAAATATCAGATTGGAGATAGTCTACAGAATACCCGGTCCTCAAAATTGTCAAGGTCATGAAAAACAAGGATAGTCTGAGAAATTGTTGCAGACCAGAGAAGACTGGAAAAAAAAATAACACTAAATGCAATGTGGTACTCTAGATTGAGTCCTGTGGGCATTAATGGGAAAAAAAAAACTTGCAGTCCAAACCATGTACCAATGTTGATTTTTCAGTTTTAACTGATGTACCATGATAGTATAGGATGATAACCTTAAAGGAAAACAAATTCAGGTGAGGTGAACTCTCTATACTATCTTTATACTATCTTTACAACTTTTCTGTAAATATAAAACTATTAAAATTTTTTGAAGCTTATTCAGTTTTGACTATTAACTCACTTGCTAGAGTTGTATCCTCTGTGCTGGCCAGTCTGATTTCAAAGCTGTAAAGATCATTTGTGCTTGTCTCATTTGTTTTGTGTGTTAAGTATTCAGAGACCAGAATAGATTTGTCATTAGAGTCAGCAAACCTTGGCCTCTGCTCAGCATTAAATGTTTTTAAAAAGCATAAAACCAACAAGAGATAATCCTGAAGAAAAACGAAGTGAATTCAGTAGGTTCAATACTTAAATAGTACACATGTATTCTATATAGAAAAGGTATATATTAAGTCCATAAAATTAAATAGATATTTTTCATTAAAATTTTCAATAATAGTCATAATAACATGTCATAAGTCTAATGTGTCATAACTTTGGAATTTTCCAAATATTTTAATGCCTTAAAACCAAAATTAAAATTTTCCTTTCAAACTGAGATCCATTTATGAAGTCTTGAACTACCAGGCAAAGCATATCCACAATGAACACGTATTTTCAGAATGACTACTCTGTCTGACACTGAGCTAATTGTTATATGGAATTTTTAGAACTATAACACACTGTCCCTGTTCTTTAGTATAATTAATTTTCTTTGATATGTAAGATAAATGCATATCAAGTATATATATTCAGTTTTTGCAATCTCATGTGCTGTTCTGTCATTGCTTTTCATGACCTGATTCCACAGAAAGTAATTTTTTACAAATCAGTTCTCACATACATAAATGTTTTTTTAAGTACTTGAAGTGCACATGGTGAAGGAGCTCATATAGGAGCAAGATTAATACATATCTAAATGAATTCAATTTAAATCTTTAAATTTATATGAATATCAAAGTGTAAAGGATGGAGCAAACCAATCTCAAATTCTCCAATTTCAGTTTCAGGACAGTTATGTCTAGCCACAGTGAAGAAATATGTCTCTGGATGGAGTGCTTCATACCAGATCTTTTTTGTTTCCTAATACCTAAATAATTTGATTATAGAAGACAACAGTGAAACAAAGGGTAGTTTTTGCTTTAGTTTTGGTTTTCATTTTTCAGCATCACAACATTACTATATGGAGAAAAAAATCTTCATTTTTTTTTTTTAAATAGAGGACTAACTGCTTGAACTCATTAATTCTCTACACAGCTATATAATATCATGTTCTCAAGATTAACGTTATAATGATCAGAACCTCAAAAAATGCTGGGGAAAATAAAAATAGAATGAAACCCAGAGTTAGGCAGAAATTTTTCATTTTCTAGAAACTGAAAAGTTGAAATAGCTTCATAAAATGAAAAGGAAAAAATTCTGAGCTTGATTCAAATCCCAGTTCTTGTATTAAAATATATGTAGAAAGAGATATTTGGTATATTTATGTGTCAGCTCCATTTTAAGCCTAAAGTCAACAGTGGTAACAGGCTATACGTATCTTAAAAATACTTAGAAAAGTGGAGGTACAAATACATTCTGGAGTAGTATTGCTCTTTTCAAATACATCTATTTTATTCCTCTACACTGGCATAATGAATAGTGTTATTGCTGTTTAAGACTTAAAACAGCTGCATTTCTAATTTTGGCAGATTATGAGGGATTTTTATATGGGTTGCATGTTAAAAGCAAATAAACAACATGCCAACCAGCAGAATGAGAGTGCTGGGCAGATGGTGGCACGGCTGAGTTACTGAAGTGCTATATGTCACCAATCATGGAAGATCAAAAATGGATATTTGGCAGTTTTTCAAGTAAGCCCAATCCTTTACCTCAAACAAAATAATTCATGCCCATAAAGTCTTCAGATAGCCATTCAGTAACCATTTTCTAATCGGCTTTTGTTAATGCAGCCAGCCTTCAATGACTTTATTTCATTGATTCTGATGGTATATACAATTCTTCCTTTCCTTCCTTTCCTCCCTTAGGCTTGCCCGTGTGTGTGTGTGTGTGTGTGTGTGTGTGTGTGTGTGTGTGCCCACTGAGAAAAATAAAGTATATGTTACAGGTTCCCCAATTACTAAGGAGATTATTGCTTTATAAGAAGAAAGCATTCCAGTATGTCTTCATAATGAAAAAGAGAATCAATCCATACAAGTTTATGAAACAATCCTAACAAATATTAATCTTCATTAATCCATCTTGACCGATACATTAATTGAATTCAGAATGCTACTACATAAATTTCCCCAAAGCCTAGAGATTATTTTCCTGAGAATAAACAGCGGTGCACTATCCCAAAGAAAGTTTCCATCTTTCAAGCAGGTTTTCCTCTGATTCAAAGCCAGATAAAGTTATATAACTGTTTTTTAATAAATATTCTAGAATTTACATTCTTAACTACATTTTACCTTTTCTAACTTGGACAACATCCATTGTCAATCGCTGGTATTTTATTATATTTTGTATGTTATTATAAGCTACTATAAGTATCCTTTGGAAAATACTAGAGGAAAAAAAATAAAGCCATTCTTAACTTACACAAATAGTCTCTATGCCATGCCATGATGGGTTATTATTTTTCCTGACCTATTTCTTTCCTTTTCTCCAATTGACTTTCCCGGCCCCATCCTTTCTAATTTTACAAGATCCTTACATCCTAGGTGACATGTTAGATACTTTACATTATAACCACAGTCAATCCTCAATTTGAAGGTGAGAAAACTGGCACCCAAACACTAAATAGCTTTCCCAATACCACATGGCTAATAAATGGGCAGCTGGGAATTGGTTCCAACCAATCAGGCAGTTTGGTTTCAGAGTCTGTGCTTTTAACCACTAGGGAATCCTGTGTTTCATACAGTGAAACAAGATAAATTAAAGAACCCTGGGGATATTGCATATTGTGGCAAATACACAGGATTAGTACAGTAAAAGTGATGTAGAACTTACCTGGACCATTATGAAACGTGGCCTGTGAATTCAGATTTCAGAGGCCAAGGCCAAAGCAGGAAGAAAAATTAGATATTGTGAGAGTAACATTATTCATAAACAGGAAGTTACAGAATGGCACAGTGGACAATTTCTCCCATAAGATTTTGGTAATAAGTATGCAACCCAAATTTTCAGGTGTGTTATTTGTATCATCCCTTAATACGTTATATCAAAGAAAATTTCAGTAAAAGCATTTTTGCAGGAAGTGTGCACGTGCATGTACACATGCTTCCAATGTGTTCCAGAGCTTTAGCAGTAAACTTTGGTTTATCCAGCTGCTCTATCCAATGGAACTTTTTGTTTTTGATGGTGAATATGAACTATATCAATATGGCAGCTATTAGCCAATTTGTCTACTAAACACTTAAAATGTGTTAGCGTGACTGAGGAACTGCATTTTAATTTTACTTGACTTTAGTTAATTCAAATTTAAATAGCTACATAGTTAGTGGCTACATTACACGACAGGGCAGAATTACACGACAGGGCAGAAGTAGAGGAATGGTTGAAATGCATACCTCTCAGCTGATTCTCATGAACAGAATTTCATATTTTTAAATAGATGGGCAAAACAAAAACCTAAGCCATTTTATTCTCTAATTTGAGCCCAGAGAACAAGAATTTTGTGTTGTCAAACTCAGCGGAAAACTAATAATTTTTTCAAAGGATCTGACTTGAAAAAAAACCCATATCATGTCGGTATAGAAGAGAGCCAAGAAATACCCTTCACAAGATATTACTATTGCCTACAACATTTTTTTATATTATGGTAAGATTCTGTCAAAAATTTTTTTTTGAGTTGAAGTGTGATTTTTGGAAAGAAGCCCCAAATAATTCAGAGTCAAATCTGATAAGAGTTGTTTGTGTTTTATAAACTAATTCATGTAAAAAAGCAAAAGAAAATAAAACAAGCTAACGTCTCCCTGTACTTTCCAAGTGCTGAATACGCAGTCCTTTGAGATTCTGTTATACTATCAAGGCCCTAACATAGCAAGATTTATATACGTAAGACTGTTAAATCTCTACCCTAAGAAGTATATATTAGAAATTATGTGTTGCGCAGAGACCAGAGGACACAAGAAAAAGCCCCTTTTGTATGGTTTGTATAGAAAAGGAATAGATAAAAAGAGAAAGAAAGGAAAAAGGATCTATGGTTTCTGGCTGAATATCCACTTGCCAGATGGTGAAGAACTAGGCCTTAGGCTAATTCTGTGTGAAAAGAGGGGAATAATACATCCCTCTCTGAAGACCACAGAGTTCTATGGAGACTTAAGATTCCAGTTTCAGAGCACATGACTCAGCTTTTCCTATAGTTCTTGCCAGCTGACCCTTAGGCATGGACAGCTGTGTTGCTAGATAGATAAAGCTACGGCACTCCAATGTGAGGGGTGGAGGGGAGAGGAAGCAGCAGGAAAGGTCAGCCGGCATCTCAGGATGTCAGTCCTTGTTTCCTCCAGTCACTGCAATAGAAAGGTCAGCACGGAAGGCTAACTCCAGGGTCACCATTCTGATGTGACTGATGCAGGTCTGAAATTAATGCAAGAATGGAACACTGAGGTCCAGGTGAGAAAATGACAATAACTTAATGAAGGCAAGTGAGATCAGTATTGGGGGTGTGGGAAGTATCAAGAAGGAGTGACTGCTGACCACACTTTAGTAAGAAAGCAAGAATATTTGGGAGGAAAAAGCAATGTTTGAGAAAATTGATTTAAAAAACGTGATAATAATAAGTGGGGCTACTTCATCATGGTGATGAGCATAACCCAGGAGTTACAGTAATTAGGTAGAAAAACAATTGGCATTCTACAAATTTGGTCTCATTTTACGTGAGAAATGTGGAAGACATTACAATGTCTTTTGAAAGCAGAACTGGATTTTTAAAAATAAATAATATCTAAATAATTGGTTTTTGAGAATATGTAGAAGATAACAGAATCCAGAAAAAGAGGATTAGACAGATGGTAATAAGAATGTTACCGACTAATTATGCCAAAGAGAGCCAATGGTAAGTATTGAAACTCAATTCCTGGAGAACAGTTGTAACTTCTAAATATCGTACATAGATGACAAATTTAATCATTCATTTGTTGGTTTGTCCATTTTGTTCATTCAAGTATTCATGAATTTTTTCAACAGACATTGATTGTATGTCAGGTCCTGAGGATTCAATATAAAAATAAATGGTTCCTGATTCAAGAAATGTACAGTCCAGTGGGATGAAGGTGGGGGTGAGAGAGGTGACTATTTCACATTTGCCAGGCATCTCAGGAAATGCTTTATATTCACTCTCATGAAATCGAATATATAGCCTAACCTTCCATTGCAGATATTATTATTGCTATTTGACAGATGACAAATCAAGACTCAAGGAAATGAGGTGACTTATCAAACATTACATAACAAATAAATGGCAGGTCTGGGACTTAAATGCAGGTCATTGATTGGAAGTCCACTATGTATCAACTTGAAGTTATGTGGCTATATGCCAAAAAATACATATAATGCATATTTCTGATTTAATCTATGCAAAGCACTTAGAACAGTGCCTAACATATCATAAATGCTACATTTCCTTAATCACTATCACTACTGTTCTCATTATTTCTTTAAAAAAAAGCATGAAGAGAAATGTTATTTATTCAAAATTAAGCATGAGAAATATGATGCAGCACAATGCAAAATGTATATAAAATTTTCAAATAAAATAATATTCTTTTAAAAACTCTTTCCTTTGAGTTTGCTCATTTCCATGGTACCTGGGGAAAAAGTCTTCATTCTGCCTTGACACATAGGAGTACTTGGATGAAAAGAAGACAGAGAAGCATCCACTTACTGTGTGACATCTACCAGGAGCATCCACTCCACCAAGAGACAAATGACAGAGAAAACTATCAGAGTAAGGAATGCTCCAAGCTCTCATGTCCCCATTGAGTCACAAGTGGGGAAAAATGGGAAGCCTCTGGAAACGTTTCAACCTGCCTACTCTTTTCATACATTTTTCTAAGAAAATGCTTTAGTGTGACACAGAAACTAAAATCAAGTTTACTTGAAAGGTAAGGACAGAAACAGAAAAAATATTAACGATAATAAAAAGAAAATGCTGAAGACACACTTAACATCAACCATACTTAGAAGAAAAAAGGAATAACCTGTAATGTTGTATTTAAATTTTACATTGTTACAAAACCACCTACATGGATAATTGCAACAGAGTTGGACATGAATTGGCACGACTCAGCCTGGCATATGTAGATGTCCAAGAACTACACAAAATTTAAAGTACTAAAGGCCAGGTCTTTTACAACCTTAATTATCCAAGCAGTATTAGGGCTAGGGAAATGTTCTTAAGAATTCTGTATTCTTAAGAACAAACAAACAAAACTCCTATCTATATAGTGTACCCTTGGGGAAATAATAATACAGAAATCTAATATATCAAAAGTGAGGTTTTTCGCTTCCACCCATATTTCAGAGGGGGATAAAACACTGCTAAGCAATGTACTATATCTAAGAGAAATGGAAATCATTGGCACAATGCCACATAAATGAATAATTTATACTCTATAAATAAAGAGGACCCTGCTATAATTTTAGCATACATTTTTTTTCTGGCTTATGATTTAGGTGTTCAATCTTAGTAATATCAAAACATAGCTATAAGGATATTTTAAATATAATGACTCTAAGACACTATTTCAATTTTGGTAAGAGTTGTGAAATTATATGATGGGATCCTATTGAAGCAGGGGCATGGTAACTTTATTATTTCATATTTTGTGCTGTAACTCTACAGAGGAGAGCCTCCTGGTTTTTCTTAACTTGATAACAGTTTGTATAACTATCAAATATTTATTTTTTATGAGAAAGAGGGAGATAATGATTCTGTAATAAAAATCGTAGCAATGAAACTTGTAGCTCATTACTGATTTTGTTGTTACAAATCCCACTGATATTACCCTGTGGTATAGACTGTCTTACTATCTATGGTGGGAATTCTTTGAACAGATCAAGAATCCTTCCCTATTCCCTGGCCCAAGTTAAGAGGGCCACCTTGACACTGCAGTGGTGTGAACAGTGACTGAGCACTTAGATTTAGGCTCCGAGATTACCTCTATTCACTGCAGGAGGTGGGCAAGTTAAAATTTATATTCCATGATTTTTAAGATATCTGATTTCACTATATCCCAGAGTCACTGCAAAGGAAACAAATTAGTTTTGTAAACTACTCCAAAAGCTTGTGATATTTTGTAAACAAAGATGCCCCTCTTCTTAAATCTTGCATTTCCATGGGAGAGAAGTGGCCTATGTGTAGAAAGAATGAATGTACCCTCTCAGATCATTTGGTCCATAGGATTGACCCAAGGGGTATCTCCAGTGCGAACTGCTAAAACCAAGACACATCAGATACTTAGAAGAAAAAAAATGTATTCTGTGATAACATAAACTGGGAAAGTGGTCTTGGAGAGTTATGCTTCATATTAACTAGCATACACCAAAGTTCTGAAGAGTCCTGCTGTAATAATTTCTTTAACATGACTTAACACATCTCAAAAGTTATCAGAGCAGGATTCCCTTTTGTAGTAGAACAACCATGAACATCATGAGAAAAGGCTGCTTGGATTGTGATGAGGAGAAGCAATCAGAATACCTAAGTTACTATACAGCTGTTATATGTAGAAACTCTCTACAGGCATTAATTTATTTTAATTTTTGTAATAGATTTACGATGTTGGTACAAGTGTTGTCCCCACTTAACAGATGAGAAAACAGGCCACAGAATGATTAAATGTCTTGGCAAAGATGTAACTAATGAGAAACAGAAAAAGGATATCAACCCAGAATTTGTAGCCCTGGAAATTATATTCAAACATTATGCACACCACTTTACTTGTAGACAGAAGAAAACATGGAATCTGTCTACTATTAGCACTGTATGATACTTTCATCCAGCAAAAATCTTTTCGGATTTAAAAAAATTAACAGAAAACCCTGAATCCCAGAGGTTATGCAACTTGTACAAAATTACAAAGTAAATCAAGAAATCGGCTCTTCAGCCCCTTAGGGCAATATCCAAACCATTTGGTAAACACATTGAACAAAGGATGGAGGTAAAACTTGATATAGAGGAGAAAATGTGATCACTGTTAGGTAGCTGTAGCTCTCTCTCCTTAAGGTCTGCTTGCGTTTTTTCTTTCTCTTCAATTATGTCCAAATTATATCTCTTTAATTTACCTCTAAAACATTTCTTCATCTCCCTACCTTATTTTCAGCTTTCTGTCACTGTCTGAGAATAGGCCCACATTCCCTCTGCCTGGGCTACAGCACAAGCTTTCTAATAAGACACCCAGCTCAAGATAGTAGGAAACAAATAACTATGTGCAGAAACAGCATTTTGCAAAAGTTATATAAATAATACAGCATAACCTATTACAAATAATGAAAAAAATCCGAGAAAAATATGGACTTTTATCATGAATGAAAAAAGATTCAGTATTTATCTCTAAGACTTTAAAACTATGATTTTACTTGAAAAATTCTTATAGTTTTTGTCTATTTTGAATTTAACCACCCATGAGACAGATACATGCACAATTATTAGAGATAAAGCCCCCAAAGTGCTCCAAAAATCAAAAACAAAAAGTTATGTCATATGAATGAAATCCTGTTATTAATTTGCTTGGCTATGGCTAAATTATCACACTTTGAGAGAGACCCATCATGAAGAAGACTTCAGATAAATTCCATGAACTTTATTTTACAGTTCAGTACAAAACCTTTAAACTTGACTTTGGCTTTAGAAAGAGAAATTTCCATTTGCGATGTTTTCCTGCTTCATCACAGTAGTAACAATGCTAATTCTTCTCCTTAACAAAGAAAATTTGCCAATGGTGGGTGTGTGTATAGTGGAGAACTTCCATGGAATTCTTTCTTCTTTTCTCCATAACCCAATCCATCCACCCATGAGCAATCTTTTCCTGGCTTACTGGGTCTAAATTCACTAGCTCACATAAATCATGTTTTTCAAAAAGAAAAAAGGAAGAGAAGCCAGCAAATGAGTGGTGAGCAGCCTGGTTCATTCTAATAGATGATGAAGAAAAATCTCAAGAGAAAATAACATAAGCAAAGAAATTTCTTGTCTGAAAAGACAAGAGTATTTAACCTTTCTCAAGTATTTAAATTTTTTTACATACTTTCTCACATTTTTATTGTACTGCTATGTCAGAAAATGTTCCTACTGTTAGAATGTGGGTTAAATACAAAAAGAACTAGATTATGTTTATGTCAGACTATATAGCAAAATTTAATTTGTGATGAGGAAAAACAAAAAAATTTAGATAAATGAATTTTAACAGTAAAATTTTAGTCTTCAAGAGAAAAATTTCCATAGCTTGCTTATGCTTTGGAACTAGTTGAAAAACAATAGATAGGACAGACACTCAGTGTTTTGTCCCCCTTACCTTCCTTACTCACTGCAGTTTAAATGAAGCAGATTCTTAATCACAATTCCAAGAAAAAGGCATATTTCTGTGGCAAGTCACAGTAGTCAATCTTCTTCATAGTCTGGTTCGGAAGTAAGTATGTGATCTGAGCTTCCCTGAACCCATGGCCTTAAGAGTCTTAGTAGCTTAGCTACCATTTGCCTTGCCTCAAATTAAAGTGCAATGCAATCTTGCCCACATCATGGGCACTAATTTCTTGTCAGGGTTGAGCAACTGCATTACAAGGACACTTGAACTTCAGTTAACTTTTGAGGATCTATTTAGAAAAAATATTTTTAGGAAAACTATTTTTACAAAATTTTGTATATATGATAACTTCAAATATGATAGCCAACAGCCAATCAAACAACACATATATAGGTTTATTGGGAACTTCATATCTTTGGTAATAAGAGGATGGGAGGAAAAGAAGATCACTGAACAATATAAAGGCCAGGTGAGAGGTGAATCTGCGTCTAGCTTTGGAGGCAAGGGACTGTGTGTCTAGAAGTCATATGCGTCTCAGGAACAGGCACAGCAACAGTGGCTAGTGAAGTAATTTAGATTACTGACAGTCACAGCAGACCACTTAAGGGTAAAAGAGAATACAAAGTAGTTGAGACTGCATCAGAGTGATGCAAGACATGCATCTAGCGGGCCATGTGCTGTGGGGAGAGAAAAAGAAAGGCAGAGATATAGTCCAAAAATGGTTGGGAGGTGGTTGAAAACTACAGTGGAAAAGACAGGAAACAGGAGTATGCATTTCATAGCAATGGAGGAGGAGTGACACCAAAAGGCGGCCTCAGTGTTGCAGCCATGCTTTAGGGTGAGGTCAGGTATGGGCCTATGCTACAGGTGTCTGACAACAGACAGAGATAACAAGGAATCTGAAGAGTGATAAACATGCATGTCAACAATGCCAAAGATAACCGGGTACAGAAAACGAAAAGAAACAGGAGGAGTTGATGCTAAAGTTACTGCCATGGCTAAAATCAAATGAGCCTTCAAGGAAGTAAACCATCTCAATGCAATATTGTAAAGAAGACCACATAAATAGTGAAATAGGTACCACTGGAACTGGAGAAAGGTGGTACAGAAAATGACCAAAAATGAAAATAGGGGACGAGGAGAGAACCATTTCATTCAACTCCCATCTAAGAATGGAGGAAAATCAGCAGCCAGGTCTCCCGGATGAAGGGGAAGAAGGCATCACCTTCAGGACAGACAGGCTGCAAGTAAAGCAATGCTCATGCGGGACTTGGGGACTAAAAAGCGTAGAGGAAAAGAAGGTAAGAGGTATGGGGCAAAAACAAAGTTGTAATACGGAAGCGGTGGTTTTAAGGAAAAACTTTTTAAATATTTATTGAGAAAAATCACAATGCTAAGCATTAGAGTGGAAGTGGAGCTAGAAAGAAGTTTATAAAGTTTACAAAGAAGTTTATAAATAAACACCAGAGCACTAAACAAAACTGAATATATGCTTAACTAAATATACATAATTGAATAATTTAAAGGTTCAACAACTTTGGGGTAGTGAGACTATGTGGAGTGAGGAAAGGGTTCAAAGGCTCCAGGCTCAAAATTGAAACTGGGCTGTTGCAGAATGGCTCCTTTTAAATACCAACAAGATAGCTGATAAGAGTAGGAGGGGCAGGTAAGAAAAAGGGCTGCATTTAAATGCTCCCTCAGGAATTGAGGCCAGAGAGACAAGAGAGATGAAAACACAAAGGGTGAATGTCAAAAGAAGTGAAAGATGAGCACAAAGAAGTTTTCCATTGTAAAGATGGAAGAGACAAAGCAAAATACAGTTCCTCATACAGCTGGGGCACTCTAGAGGGCTGCATCAGGTAGGTCAGTGTAGAAAAAGGCAGGTCTAGCTCACTCAGTGTAGAGAAAGGCAGGTCTAGCTCACTGACACCCGGAGGGCATGCAAATAGGCAGCCCTCTCCCCCACAAGCACACCCACACACAGCTTGCATTCAGTCTGTCTGGGACAACTAAGGCTCTAGATAACAAAAGTAAAATGGAAGAAAAATCAATTAGATTAAGAAATACAATTTTAAAAATTTTCATATATTTCTGGGCATTGTCACAAGAAAGAAAGACTCATAAAACACATTACATTAACCACAAAGCAGTCCGGTTATGAGCTTAATGTGAATTATGGTGAGAATTGGTCCAGTACATGCCTTCCCTGAATAATTTATTTCGGGCAGCCCCTAGTGTTCAGAAATAAGAAACTCGGTAAAGGACCCATCTAGGCACTAGTTTTCTGAGGCCAGGGTACATTAAGACAATGTTAAAAGAGCCCCCCCCCGCCACTTCCCAAAAACAGTAAATGAGAGAACCCAGTCAAAGCAAGTGATTTTCTCAAAATAATTAATAAAAAATTGTGAAAGCTTTTGCTGGTTTGTTTAGCAATCCTATAAACAACAGGAAAATCATTAGTTTTATTCAGCAAAACAATTTGTTTTATAGGATCTATCTACAGAATGAAAGAGCAGTAATTCCAGGACTTCACACAATGATAGATGATCAAAGCAAAGAACTGATTTATAATCAGTACGCCCAAGTACCGGGCACAGAACAAATTGAGGGACTTGAGGAAATGAAGTCTAGAATCATTAAAGCTAATGGACTGTCTTTAGTAAAAGAATTACCAAGCAAAGAAGGCCGAACGGAGAAAGAAGCGATGCAATCTGAATTTCTCAATGATTCAATTTTAACAAAAATTAAACAATAGAAATCTGGACCTCTTCAGAATATTGTACTGATCATCAGTTGTTCTCTGGCACTTCTTTAAAAAATTAAGCACATTCATTTTTGTATCGATAGGCACAGTCATAACTTCTAAATCCTAAACAAGAAATATAATTTGGACAGAGAGAAACGCAGTCACTCCTCAGGGAGTGAGGTAGTGTCACGGCACAGCCTGATGTGCTATAAACCGCTGAGCTCTGGTTTTCACCTTTGTCTTGGCTTATAGCTAAGGGAATTTTGATTCAATTAAAGTAATGGTTTCGTAGTCTTGTTATTTCTTGGTTTCCAGACAGTCAGTACATTTGGGGCCTTGATACATGTCTTAGCTTCGCCGTTAAAAAGTTTTTTTGCTTGCTTTTGCTGCTGTCCGAATGATTCAAGATAATGAATGAAGTTATGAGTGTGTTGGGAGCTGGGGAGAGCGTGAAGTTTGGAACAGTACTGGGTGTGGAAACAGCTTATTCAAAGAAAACCTTTTGCTTTTTCCAAAAGAATTTTGAAAGTACACGTAGACAGAGCCCTAAAATCTCCTTTTGGGGCCAAGTCTGATATAAGTTTTCTATGTGGCCTTAAAATTGTATACATAAAAATTCTTCATATACTAATTATTGATCTATGGAGAGAGAGAGAAAAGTATACTACCTGACAAGACAACTTCAATAAGGTCGCCTTCCTGGATATCACTAGCCGTTTTCACCAGCTGAAGGATGTTTTCAGAGGTAGGGTCGTGGCGAAAAAGCAGGATCTTATCATACATTCCATAGAAACCACATTCGGGGAACTGCAAATACAAATATCACAATAGGTTAAATGTCAAAATCCTCCTAAACTTAAAATAAAAATAAACGTCGGCATAAATCAAAGCTAATTAGAAAAATTCAAAATATCTGGAAAATAAAAATGAATGGCAAAATTGATATTTACATGACTCCCTGTCAGGAGGAAAGAAATCATGCACATATCACAAGAACAATAATGATTAAATGATCTAATTAGTCAGAAAACAAGAGACTATGAGGTAAGATTTAAAGAAATTCTTGGCAGTAAGTTGGGTAAGAAATATAATAGATGGAAAGAAATGTACATTTTCATGACCTATAACAATCCAATAGCATAAAAATGAGAGTCAGTTTATTACAATTCCATTACACATACTGCTGCAATTTGCTTGCAAAAAAAATGTCAGTCCATTTCGGCATATTCAAAGACAAGAGCTGATTCAACAGATCAAAGCATATTCTCTGTGTGGGCAATAGTGTTATCTAGCTCTTCTGCCGCAGGAAAGCACCAGGGTTAGACAGCCCAACTGTCCCTCTGTAACTGCCCTTGCATTGCATTTAGTTTTCATGCAATCTAGGTTTCACAGGAAAAAAAAGTAAAATAGGTAAAAGTTAATTTGTTTTAAAAATTGTACCTAGTTTATACTGTCTTAAAAGAGATAATCTAAAAGTTTATCACTCCAAAACCATCCCTTGATTGCAGTCATATAATGAAAGTTAAATGAAATATACTTTATAATGAACAAACCTAAAATTGTAATAGTAAGAACTAATGTTACAATACTAAAAATTATTATTCCTTGCATTTCTCCTCTTCTTTCTAATGCAAAAGTAAAGGGCCCTAAATTCAAACCATAGCCCTAAATGATGAATTATGTTTTAAAAGTAGAATTATTTGATCAAAAGGTAGGAACATCATTAAGAATCTTAAAGCAAATTTATAACAATTCACAAACCGTCAATCCACAATCTTATGGACAGTGGCCAAAATCATAATTAAGCCATGAAATACTTTCATTAACCTCCAGATTTTACTGCACCACCTTTTAGTCGACGCCACCACAATCTTGACTCTAGACCCAGATCTACTTTCTGTCACCGCAGATTAGTTCACTTACTGTAGAATTTCATACACATGGAATCATACAGTGTAAACTATGTACTCTTTTCTGCTTGGCTTCTTTTGCTCACTATAATGTTTTTGAGACACATTTATACATACTGTAGTTGAGATTCACTTCTTTTTATTAGTTATTAGTATTTCATGCATGGATCTAGGATAATTGTTTATCCATTAATCCACAGATAAACATTTGATTTTTATCCAGTGAGGTGTCTCACAGATGTTTTCTTCCAGTCTGTGGCTTGTCTTTTCATTCACTTAATGCTGTTTTCTGAAGTTCTTCATTTTTCTGAAGCCCAAATTATCAAATATTTCTTTACAAATTTTGCTTTTGGTATATCTATTAAATATTTGCATAATCTAAGATAACAAAATTTCTACTATGTTTTACTCTACAAATTTTATTTTGGGGGGTTTTAGCTTTGGGTCTATGATCCACTTAGAGGTAATTTTTTAATGAAGTAAAAAAATATGGATTGAGGTTCATTTTTTTGCATATTATGAAGGATCTATATAAAATTGGTATACGTTCTCCCTTAAATATTAATAGAATTTTCCAGCAAAGCCACTAGAGCCTGAATTTTTACATTTTGTAAGGTTTAAAACTACATAATCTATTTCCTTAACAGGTATAGCACAAGTTAGATTCAACTTTCTCTTATGGGGGCTTTGGAAGTTTGTATTTCTCAAGGAACCTATTCATTTCATCTAAATTGTCAAATTTATGGGTATAAAGTTTTTCATATTTTCCTATTACCCTTTTAATGTCTATAGGATCTGTAGTAATGTCTCTTTATTAGTTTTTTTATATTTTTAATTTGTGTCCTCTTTTTTGCTTGATTGGTCTGGCTGTTGGTCTATGTAACTCTTTTTATGTCAGTACTATACTATTTTAATTACTATTATGTATTTTGAAATCAGGAAGTGTCATGCCTCCAGTTTTACTCTTCTTGCTCCAAAATATTTGAGCTATTTGTGGTCTTTCTGAGGTTCTATATGAATTTTAGGCTTTTTGTAAAAAATGCCATTGGAATATTAACAGGAATTGCATTGAATCTGTAGATCTCTTTGGATTGAATGGATATTTTAACAATATTAGTTCTTCCAATACATCAACATGGGATGTCTTTCCATTTATTTGTGTTTAATTTTTTTGGCAGTCCTTTATAGTTTCCACATAAAAACTTTTCACTTTATTTTCATATGAATCCTTGAAGGTTCTTTTCTGCTAAGTCCCTCACCTCCATCATTTCTGGTCTGTTTCCAATTACTCTTTTAATTCTGGTTATGGGTCATATTTTCCTGCTTTTTCACATATATATGTATACTTCTTTAATTAGTGCCAGATATTATGAATTAACGTGAGCAACTAGACTTTGCTGTCTTTCTTTACAGAATGTTGATAGTGGTTTGGCAAAACATTAAGGCACTTGCAGATCAGTTTTATCTTTTCAAGACTTATTTTTAAGCTTTGTTAGGTCAGCTCTAAAGTAGTATTTGCTCTAGGAACAGTTTAGTCCTTCTACTAATGCATGACTCTTTGAACATTTTTATAAAATGCCTCAAGTGTTCAGTGAAATCTTTCCTACTTGACTGATAGAAATTCAACTGTCTCTTAGCCTTAGGTGAGCTCTAGAAAGTGTTCATTTCACAGCTTCCCAACTGTTGTTCTTTCTCCTGCCTTACACTGGAGTTTGTACTTTGTTTTCAGTATTCCTCCTCTAAAAATGTTGACTTGGTCTCCTTGAGCTCTACTTTATGTCTCTTCCACACAGCCAAACCAGGTTTTGCTTGGGCTCTCTCTCCCTACACTACACTCTGTATCCTACTTTCAGGTAGAAAGCTCAGAAGATTGGAGCCCTTACCTTGTTTGTTGCCCTCCTCTAGGTGTCATAGTCCTCGGCTAAAGCAGGCCATGTGAAACAGGCATTTTATACATTTTGTACTGTTTTCTACTTGTTTGGACCAAGCGAGCATGTCCCATACTAGATAATACTTGTGTGTGGAAGCCAGACTCATGTGATTTAAACAAAGAGTACAAATCCTTTCTACCCAACCTTTAAGTACATTTAATGCTATGTGAATTGTATTTGCAAGAAAAGTTAAGTTCAAGAAAAATAAAATGTCCGTAATGGGTAAGAGTACATTTTTAAGATTAGTAATGATATAAAAATACAAGATTTAATAATTATCATATGACTCTCTACTACAGTTTGAGCTACACTGGGTTAAACTTTATCTGTTATAGTCCCTGATTGGAATACAAGTTCTTCAAAAGATAATACATTAATACACAGATCTTATTACCATATCCTTTCCAAAACCATGAATAGCTGATTCTGACTCAAGAGGAGAGAGAAAATTCAGAGGATTCTGTGCTTGGGCCGGAGTGAATAAGAAAACAATAGCTGGACAGTTAGAGATATGAAACAGCAATTATTTCCCTGAAAAAAAGAGCTAAACTTTTCAGTGTCTTCTAACTGATGCCTTCTCAGTGTGCTTGTCTGGAAGAAGGGTGAGGTGGGTAAAAAGAAGAAGGTTCTTAAGAAACAAGGATTCTGCCAGCTCATCACAGCCTCGGTGCAACCTGGCCTTATCCACACGTCTCTTGCATTTTTCAAGGACATCTCTATATTCCTTTTGTCAGAGTTCCTGTATTGCTGACATTGGAACATCACGTTCTATGTTGTGACTCTGTAAAAGCATGGGTATAGTGTAATAAAAATGATTAAGTGTTCAAGTAAGGCTTACTTACATGCCTCACATCCTAATTATTATATTTCTAAGGGTGATATAGAAAATATTCTGAACCATAAGACTGGGTAAAATAATATGAATATATGCCACACACATTAAAGCTATTATTTAAAAAGACTAATATTTTTTTTTAAATGATAGTGTCATAAAAGTTTATGAAGGTTATCTGTCCAATATATGAACAGCTGAGGTATGGATATCCTCTCACCCACTCCTTCTTACTGGGTCATAGACTTGGCTTTTCTCTCTTCATTAACAAGACATTCAGAAAAAGTTGTAGAGCTCTGTGAAGCAGGGCACAGGGGTGAACTTGGATGCCTAGCCTCTGGGGACAGTTGCCATGGTAGCAGAAGCTAAGGGTTCCATTTTTTTTTTCAGATTGTACCTTTTTTATTGGACAGATAAATATATATGCATATTTTCTTTTACTATTAAGAGAATAAAATCTTTGCTTTTATGTAACATTAAAAGTCTGTGTGAATAGAAACTATATATAATAAGACTTTCAAAAATTATACTTAAAAATGATGTCTGGAAGGTGAAAAGTGTGATGGAACAATGCCTGACAGCTGAGAAGAGAACATATTGGGGGAAAACACTCATGAAACAACATTCCCTAATTTGGTCATAATCATCTGTTTTTATGTGAAGGTGTGTCAGCTTTGAAATCTGAAAACCCTCATTAAACTAAACAGGCTTTCAGAAAGGCTCAGAGGCTTGTAAACTCAGCTGGAGCTTATTACAAGATCAATTCTATGTTTCTCAGAGGCTTTGTGGCTGTGGGCGCAAACATAGGAGATAAGTGATTTCAAGCTCTCTCCAAGTCCGACTCTAACAAAACTGGCCACTGTGAAAATACGGCCAACAATCCCGGCACTGGCCCTAAGCTCTTTAATTCTACCCAATGCTGGAAACCTCTGTGCTGCTGTGTGTATCATTTGGCATTTTTGACCACAGAGCACAATTTACTGTTACATTTCACTATAAATCCATGGCTGGCCAGACAATGTGCTCCAGAGTAAAATAAATACATGTTTTAATGAGTAGCTGAAATACGACCTGGCCAACGGGAACTCGAAAGAACAAAGGGTGCTTTTCCACAGTTGAGGCCAATAACAAAGGGCGAGGAGCAAGCAATACCAGAAACAAATTAATCCATGACTCAGTCAAGAAGCAAAAAAAGAAAGTGAGAGAGAGAGAGAGAGAGAGAGAGAGAGAGAGAGAGAGAGAGAGAGAGAGAGAGAGATGGCCTGGTTAGGAAACAAAAGCACAGTGCCATTTTACTTTTGCTAGAAGGTGATGAAAACCTGAGATGAAATTTTTCTGCACAACAACAGAACACACAAGGTAGCTGAGTATTACACTCTTCTTGTGGAAGATGATTCTGAAGTCGTTTCCCAAGAACTGTCCTGTCTACACAAGTGGTACCCTGAATGGTCACTCTTAATGAGCAAAGAAATTAAAAAGTGCAGCTACTACCTAGAGTGGCCACAATACTCCCTATGTATTGCTCCAGGAGTTCAGAAACAACAAGGACACATTGTGAGCAACTATTTTAATGAGAATGCCTTAAAAGTTATGTGAAAATGTCCCCTGACTCCCTTGGTGGAGTAGCACCTGTGTGGTGCTAGAATCGAGCTGTAAAAAGCAGGAAAAATTAGACTGTTGAAGATGGTTTTGAAAGCAGTAGATCCTTGGGTCAGCTGGCTCCTTCTGAGGAATATCATGGGGAGAACTCCGGTACCAATCTTCAACGTGTATCAACTTTGCCTAGGAAACTAAACCATCCCCTTTTAAAACTGCCTTATAATTTTAAAAATCATCTAATACCAGACTGAAAATTTAAGTATATCAATGAAGAAGAAGAGGAATACTTAGTGAATAACCACTGGATGATTATCATGTCCATAGCACTATAATTGTAACAGCAAAAAAATTAGGCTGTGGTTCAGGTACAATAAATGTGTGAACACTAGATTTTGACTGAGAGACACGAGTTCTAAAATGTAAATGAAAGGGGGGGGAGTGAATAATCTATATTATTTGGAGGTATATTTCTGAAATATGTTTAAATGTGGACACAGGCTCTTTTACTTGGTGATTTCGTATCCTCAAAGGAGACAGATAAAAAGAAGTCCACACGATGACCACATAACTATATGACCAGTTTAGAAATGTAATCTTAGGAAACAGAAACCAGAAAAAAAATGTTAAAAACTTCCTCTCTCCTTCTCTCTTCCTTCCAACACCCACCCCAACTCCCCCACTGTCCAACCCCCACCAAGCTATGCAGAAAATGAATGAATCCTATCATAATAATCAAGAACCACTATCAAAGGTAGGTCTTTGCTATCTTTCTACCGGCAAATTTTATTATAGATTCTTGATAAAATCATTGAGTTCTCAGTTCAAAATATGTGATTCATGAAAACAAATCTGTAATACTTTTTTTCATGAAATGCTTTTTAAAAGCCTCTGAAAAAATCCAGTTTTTGAAGTGATATAGACTAAAAAATAGTTACAGTGTTGAAATAAGATCCACTATACATTTCCCATGCCATGAAAAACAGCAAAACTGTCTATCAGAGCCAGTAACACACGCGTTCTCCATTTTACTTCGTCTTTTCTT
This sequence comes from Cynopterus sphinx, assembly GCA_030015415.1. NCBI lineage: Eukaryota > Metazoa > Chordata > Mammalia > Chiroptera > Pteropodidae > Cynopterus > Cynopterus sphinx. The sequence goes on along the minus strand of CM057384.1, from coordinate 73,096,879 downwards.
GGCCACAGGCATGCTGCCCAAATGCAGATAACCATGACAAATAATTATAACCTCACCTTGCTCCCTCTGCAGGTCTTTCTCAGCTACTAGCACCTGCAATTCTATGACTCCTCTCCACAAACCCAATGCTTCCTTTGAAAAGGGATGCTCAATACCAGGAGTGTGTCAACCTCAGCAATCTTCAAGGTCCAAGTTTAGAAACACAGAAGTCACTCTAGTCAGTCTTCCTCTCTCCACTTTACTGCCAAAATATTTCCTCTTTTCATTCAAGAGTGGATTTTAATTTATTCCACCCTTGCCTTTATAAAGACAGACCTAGAATCTGACCTAGGGACTCTCTTTCCTGCTTAGGTCTCCTATTTTTAGACACTGTCTTTTACATTAAGTTCAAAATCTCATTGTTTAAACAATTACTTTCATTCATAATTTTACATTTGAACCTTAGACATACCCTCTATTTATACTACAGCAAAAATAGAAGAAAAAAGATATCTGAGGAAGGAAGGAATACATTTTGTCAAAGAGAGGTCCTGCATGAAATCATTTGGAATTAAAGTTTAGATTAAATATAAAGTGGTAGACTTTGGCTCTAAAATACTACAAGACATAGAAACATGTAGATAACCTAAACTTGCAATACCTTGAGGAATAAAGCTACACTGTCCATTTTTCTTCCTTGGACATACAAATATAATGATGTTTTGCATCAGATATTGCTAAAGAAGTCTGTTTAATAAATTATCTACTTATCTTGAAGGCAGCAGATGTGACTCAGTGTGGTGCTTAATTGTTGCAGAAACTTTTTTCTGTACTTTAATTTGAATAATATGTCATCTATTAAAAAGACAAAAGGCATAAGAAATTACTTAGTACATCATTAACTCAAATGCAGGAACTTCTCTGTAGAGACTTCCTGGAGGTATTTTAAATCATTTTGTTGTATATAATTTTTAAGTTTTATAATAAATGTTCATATCAGACAATTATAGGTGGTATTAATTAATGAGAACCTCACTATTGTTGTATAAAAACATATTATCCTGCATTATATCTTGACAGATTACTAGTCGGTGATAGCTATTAGAAGTCTTGGTAGGCACTCTGAAATTATTCACACAGCGGTAATTAGGTCTGTGGATGTGCATCTTGGAAATGGAAAATATGTACTTCACACTCTTTGTCTCGCTCTGAATAAAACTGTCATTATCTCATACTGTAGATTTTGTACATTTCATAATAAGGCTATATGTTTGTACATTACTTTAATGAATTAATGATAATGGATACATGTACTGGATAAAATGAAGAATATGACAGCAACCAACAAGTCAGAATCATTAACTTTGGAGAAGAAAAGCTTCTAAAGATTATTTATTTTATCTTCTCACTTTAGAGATGAGTACACTGGTACTCAGAACAATCTATCCAAGGTCACAACGCTAGGTAATGCCAGAACAAGGGTGAATAGCCTAGTCTCCTAAATCAGACTCCTCGATCTTTCCTTTCAGTCCTGCTTCTCTTAGAAAGGAAATACAGGGCCAAATACATGTCCAGCAAACAGTGATTCAGAACTGAAAACCCTGAGCAGTTTTCTTTGTCAGAAAGCCTTGGTCGCAGGCTTACCAAGATTTTGGGTTTGAACAAAAACAAGGTAAATAATTTAATGAGTTTTGAAGCACCTCTTCTCTGACAATCTCAGTTCTTACTAGATAGACAAGTCATTAAAGGGGGGGCAGTAAGACAATTCATTGAAGGCTGGCTGACAGCAAAATGGACAACTTACAGCAATAGAAAACTGGTTGGGGTCATTAAGACAAGGGACAGTCAGTCTTACACATCCCACCCTCAAAGGAGCACTGCATTATAAAAGAAGTATAATTAATATTTACAGAATTATTAGTCCCTTAGATTAAAAAAAACATACACATAGAGCTAAGTAATACATTTTAAAAGATTTCCATTAAATTTCTAAGACAAAATTGGAAAATAAAATGTATTCTGCCTTTATTTCAAAGATTTGTACATCTGGCTACTATCTTAAGTGATAAAGATAAATGAAGGATAACTCTATTAGTAAACTACGGGTGTGTATTTCAGAGACATGAAGTATAATTTTCCATTATGTTAAAACTAAATTTTAACATTAAACATACATAGACCAATGACCAAAGACTTCTAATTTTTAAAGCACAGATTTGCAATAATGTATTTATATAATCTTAAAGATGATATTAACTCTCACATAGTTATAGAACAGCATAAATAGTTTGCCAATTTATGAAGGTCAGTTAAAAAAATAAATCTCCAATAAAATAAATAACAATCTCCATTTTAACTGTTACTCTCATGTTCTAAATGTCTGATTAAATTATTTTTATTCTAGGTAATTTAAAAAAAAAGAATAATTGGGTAGACCTAGGTATGTGTAATAAACAGGGATAAAATAACAGTAGAGAAGGGGGTATGGGAGAGGAAAATTGCCTGGATTATGCCCCAGGTCAAAAATACAGAAATGGAAGTAGTGAGAAGAGTTTGGAGGTGAAATACTTTTTCTTACCATCATCAAGGAACAAAGAGTGGATATAAATGCAGGCCTTCCAACTAAGTGGAAAAGCTGATGTCATCATAAATCCATGGATCATGATGAGAACTCACTTGGATCACCACGGCACACAAAGCAAATATGCCACCCCTCACAAAGAGGTAGGTACAAACATATCATGGCATACCATAAATGCTCACAATTCTACATTCACTCAGTAAAAACTGAACACTTAGGCACTATTTTCACGGCTAGACATATAAACAAATCAAACCTGAACTGCTTTCTTCTTCTCATGAGGTAAAGACTATAAGCAAGCAAGTACAAGTAGAAGACACAGACAAAGGTAAATCACACACGAGGGTACTGCAGCACAGTGAGACAAGTTATATAAAGAATTGGAGCAGCATTCTAAGAAAAAAGCATATAACAAAGGATTATAACAAAGGATGAGGAAGGGGATTAGGAAAGACTTCCCTAAAGAAATGACATTTTAGCTCAGAGCCAATGCTAAAAATTTATTATTTTTTTTTTAACGGAGGGTGGTGGTGATGGGAGTTCCAGGCAGAGCAAGCATCAGTACAAAAATCTTACATGTTCTTTTTCATCCTTAAAAATAATGGTGCTAAGTCTCCTTTGATTAAAGGCAGAAGAAAGTACCACTGGCTCACATATCATCAGACCTTCACATCTCACGGCATCCTATGCTGGGTGCAATGCTTCTGGCAGGATCTGCTTTGTAGCTCTGACGCCCATGAGACCCCACGAACTGCTCACTCATTTAAGAATCCCCTGAACCTAACCTGAGTTCAGTGATTAAATTAACATTTCCCAAAGCATATGCACTAACTCCATGAGAAACTCTATGATAATGAAGTTTGAGGCATGTTTGGAAAATGTGGCATACACTATACCCTTCTGAAAATTCATTATGTACCTTATCATAATTAATGTTTATAAAGAAACTTGTTTCCCAATCACATTTCTATATTTGATGGGTATATGTATAAATATGTAACATGCATATGTGTGCATATGCACGTGTGTGTATATATATTGTTTATTTGTTGATTGATTGCCTCCCAGGAAAACCGTAGAGATTAAATGAACTACCACATGAGAAGTATTTATAAGAGGGCCAGACTCAGAGTAAATTCTTGATAAATGTTTGTTATTATAGATAATAATTATAATAGTTATAAGTAAGTTAATTATAAGAAAGCCATGATTTTCTAGGCCACTCTGGTCTTCACCAAAACTCCAGATGAGGGACAACTCAGCCGCTTACATCTTGCATGCTCAGAGTTCTATTTCTGCTTGGTTCCTATCGCTCACATGATTTCTAACTGGCTCTAGCCAGGTTCTGAAACTCGAAAGACCTATGCTAAGGCCTTCTTCATTTCCAGTTTTGTAAATTTTCTGACACACATATTCATTATACCTATCTTATTTTCTTTGAAACTAACTTGTAGGTGGTAAAAAATAATTTTAATTAACTGATTTTTAAAACTCTCCTATATTCATACTATAATACTTTTGCATTAATTTCAGGTATTGTATGAGAACCAAGCAGGGGCCACAGATTTGGATGTTGGCCTTGATACTGTGGAATTCCATTGTTATGATTGTGCTGCTAATGATCCTTTCGTTCCATGAATAAAAATCACATTTCCCAAAAACCAAATCCCCAAGGAGCTGGTGTACTTTTTCTTCTTTGTACTGATAAGCAGGCAGTGCATATGATTTAAAGGACCAAAACGAAAACAATTTTTCTAATTTACTTTGATGTTCCCCAAGAGAGGAAAGAATTTCTTCTTCCTTGTAAAATGCTATACAGCTTCTGGAAAGAATGCAGTAGCTTGTGGAAGAGTCAGGAGTAGCCAAAAATAATAAAACCACCTGCCACCCTACCAGAAAAAATTTTTAATAAACTGGACTCTCGGTTCATTTTCAAAGTGGTCAGATGTCCTCAGCCGAGCTTGACTGTCAAGAGCAGGCTTTGGCCCCACCTACAAAATCCTATGCTTGTATTGAAAAGATATCTGTAAGGGCTTTAATGAATATCAGGGATGCCTTGGGACCCTAATTAAGGTTATTGGGTCATAGAGAATGTATTATATTTCCATCAAAATTGACCAATGGTCTGTTGCTATCCCTCATAAAAGCAGATTTAGATAATTTACAAAGACTAAGTCTGAAGAATGGTGAGAGTGAGCAAATACATTTGATCTCAAGAGCTGGAGTAAAGGATTAGACACTGAGGGGAAAAATCTTATCAATGTTTGTATTCCTTGATTTAGGGTACAGTAAAATGAGTATAAAGGTAAAACCTTATATTACAACTTAGCATTAAGTAGGTGAATTTCCTTCATTGTTTCCATATATGTGAACAGTTATCTATAAATACCTACATGCTAATATGAAATTACTTAATTTTTTTTTAAAAAAAGAATTGTAGATGACCTGCCAATAATAATATTAATACCTTGTCACATAAATTATCACAGTACAAGTTTATGTTTTTTATTTTATTGGGTGCCTGGAGACACAGTGGAAAACAATATAGACAAATAGCCTCATGAAGATTTAAGATACTTTCACTGCTTTCTCAGCCTAAGATTCCTGTTTCCTAGAGTTGCCACAGGGAATACCTAAAAAACTCCTTGACATTCTTCATTCTGCTCCCTTTGTAGTTCTATGACCCAAATGGCTTATAATCACGACAGTGAAAAGAGAAGGAGCCAATGTGGAAAGGGTTTTAAGTGAGACATTTTGAGAAAAGTTTATTTACTTTTTAAAGAGGACAGAACAAAATTCTCTTGAGAGGGATCTAGTTTACACTGTGCTATCTGAGAAATCTGGGTCACCTGAATAGCCCAGCCACCTCGAGTTGTGAAAACTATTGTATCCTTGAAGAAACCAGTTTATAAGAAGGTGGCCTGTGACTATGTCATTTCATCTAGATCTAATCACTGCACTAATTCATATTCCTTTTTACTGCGAGGGAACAGGTGTGTGTAAAAATTAAAACTGAAACATTTTGAGTTCAACGTGGTATTTTAAACCTCACCATATATATGGCGAACTATACTGATTATATCAGTGCTGAAAATAAACTGTAATTTGTTGAACCCAGAGAACCAAGAAAATGAGAACCAAAGGAAGTCTGATATCTCAATCTAAATTCGTAGAAAATAAAATTCACTAGTTGAGACTGGAATGTGTTAGGAATCAGAACATTGTGCTTCACAAAACTTCAATCACAACAATCAAAGTTCAGATTGCTGACAAAACACTCAAGGCACAGTTTGCGCTCCAAATTCAACCACATTTCCCTTGTCCCACTTACAGAAATTCTCTTTATAAGAAGTATGCGCTCACCACATACATCTGAAGCAACTGCTTCTGAGCTGTCTGTCCAATCTCTATTCTCCAGCCAATCTCTTAAGACTGCCAATGACCTTAATATTGCCAGATTTTATGGGTAAATTCTCAGTTCTTATAAGCAATATCCCAGCAGCATTTGACCCAGCTGATCACTCCCTCTTTCCAACAAAATACTTGGTTTTCCTCCTACTTGATGACAGTTCACTGAATCTTCCCTCTTCTTTCCAACCTTAGATGCTGCAGTGTTTGGGGCTCATTCTTCAGAAAGTTTATTTTCTCTATTTATAATCACTCTCCTAGAACAGGGGTACCCAACCTCTGGGCTGCAGACCGGTACCACTCCATTGCCTGTTAGGAACTGGGCCGCACAGCAGGAGGTGAGCAGCAGTGGCAGGTGGGGGAGTAAAGTTTCATCTATATTTGCAGCCATTCCTCAGCACTAGCATCACTGCCTCAGCTCCACCTTAGGTCATCAGGTATTAGATTCTCATAGGAGCAAGGGTCCCTGGTGCCGAAAGGTTGAGAACTGCTGTCCTACAGGATCTGATTCAGTCACCTGGCTTTAAATACCAAATATACATAGATGACACAAATGTCTACCTCTATCATTGAGCTCTCTCCTAAAACACAGAGCCATCTATCTATACAATGATATTCAACATCTCTGCACAGATAGATGTAGGAGGCAGTCACGTTGACATGTTCACAGCAGAACTCATACCAGCCCAACTGCTCCTCTTCACTGCTTTCCATCTCAACAAACTGCACCAATATCCAGATGTTCAGGTTCAAAATCTTGTAGTCATCTTTGAATATTCTCTTTCTCTCTCACTTCATATGCCATGCATTAACAAATCCTGTTTCCTTTATTATAAAAGTACAATATGCACCAAATCTTCATCACCATCTCACTGCTATGTCAGGAGCCCAAGCCACTATCTCGCACCTAAATCTCAGTAACTGCTCAAGCCATCACCAGTTCCTACTCTTGCCCTGACTATCTATACACTGGAATTGGAGTCATCCTCTGAAAACATGTATCACGTCTAAGTGTAACAGACAAATATCACCTCTCTCTGCCTACATCTTATTTGAGACTGAAGTTGCCCCTGTGGCTCTCAGGCTAATAGTTCCTGCTTTAGAACTGCTATTCATTAGAGAACTTCTGCTTAGGGTTTAAGTTTTTACAAAAATAGCCCCTCTTATTTTCCCTTCCCTTGACATAAAAGACGCCTGAACTCTGTACTTGCAGAAGATGGTTTAGTGGATTAAGTCTCTCATCTTCTCCGTTGGCATCTTCTGGATCAATAAACCTCTCCTTATGGCAAAATTTGAAGTTTTGAATTTTGTCCTTCTGAAGAATCAGGCACACAGGCTTTGGACAGGTAACAAAAGCCTTCCCATGGCTCTTTTTTATACTTAGAGTCATCCCACAATTGTAACCAGAGCTCACAAGGCTCTTAGCCAAGCTCTTACATCTCTGCCCTCATTTTCTACCACTTTTCATCCATTCTGGCTTCATAGCTATTCTTCAAATAAATCATAAACAGTGCGTCCTCAGAATTTTTGTACCTGCTCTTTTCCTTCTGCTTAAAATACTCTTCTTGGTACTCACATGGCTAATTTCTTCAAGTTGCTGAAGTGTCACTTCCTCAGTGAGGCTTTCCATGACTACCTCTAAGTAAAATAACAGCTCCCCTAACTCATTTCTTTTCTCCTGCTTCCTTTTACTTGAGAAAAAATCATCCTTACTGGAAATAATGTGATATATTTATCATTATTTTTTAAATTATCTATCTGACAACTAATCTCGTTTAGAGCAGAGACTTTTTTCCATTGTATTCACTATTATAACTCAGGAGCCTAGAATAAGTGTCTGGTACGTAGTATGTGCTCAATATGTAGTGCTGAATACATACATACATACATACATACATACATACATATAAGTCTCAATAAAGGGAGCTATTTTACCTCACAAAAGTGGTACAATAGCTATTTTTTTTTTTTAACAAAACCAACCAGCACTAAAAAAAAAAAAAAAATTCACAATTTCCAATGGAGGTTTTAGAATCCACCTTGAGACATTTTAAGAAACTGGCATCTAGCTATCTATGGGTTTAAAGAGATTCTCTCTCTTCATATTCTAATTCTACAATTAAAACCTGTCAATGACCTGTATTTACTGGGACAGTCTGTTCCCCTTTGACTCTTAAAATAAAAAAACAGATTTTATTTTTAGAAATCAGGATTTCCTTTCCCTGCAGAGGTTACAGCCCAGACACATTCAAACACTAAAATGTTTATGATGACTTTGGCAGATCGCTCACATTGCAGAAGCATGTTTCCCCTATTCAGTAACTCCAGGACTCTGAGGGTCTAATTCTCATTTTCTGTGCCACTCTGGGTACTTCCTTAGTCGCCTTATCAGAGTATCCTGACTTTATCACCTCTAGAAAACTTTAGATTAGGCAAGAAAAACTGAATATGCCCCATTCACAAAAACAACAGGTAACCACAGGATATTGGCTCAGTTCACCTCTCTCACTTATCAACTACCATTCTCTGCTCTCTGCTCAATTCTCCAGAAGCTTCAAGCACCAAACACAGCAGGCATCATGCTCTTTGCTTTTGCTGTTCTCTTTTGTTAGAATGTTCTTCTACTTAACAGTGTGCTGGGATGCACCTTTGCCTGGTTCAGTTCTCTGGTTCAATGTTTTTATCTCATTGTGTATATGCATAGTATATCTCTGATTACTAAAATGTTAGCTCATTTGAGCAGGAACTGTGTGTCTGGGTCAATGATATATCCCAGTACCCAAGACAAGGCCATGTAGTCAAGAAACAGTCACTGAATGAATGCTCCATAATTAGCCAGAAGATCTTCATCATCCCTTCTCAATTCTCCTCATTATTCACTGAACAGATTTTCATTAACTTCAGATATACTAAAAGCAGGCTATTTTGACACCTGCTTTAGAATATAATTTCCTTTCTTAGTTATTAAATGATCTGCTTTTTTGGTTAGGAGACTATATTACTAGAATGTAAACAAATATTATTCAAAGCTAACTATTATTAATATGGTTGATTAATTTGTGAACTGACATATTTTAGAAGTCTATAATTTTATTTCACTACTTTTCTGGAATAATTTCCTCATTGCATTTATAAGATCCTACAATATACTATAAATAAGTTCAGTACAAGCAGCTTCAAAGAATTAAAAATACAATTATTTTTAAATGCACACAAAACCATTACAAATAATACTTTATGTAAGATGTCTACTGTGTAATCTGGCTAGAGAAAAAGTTCTTGCAATTGTTCCCAATAGGAAATATCAACAGTAAGTATTGTAATTCTATTAATAACTAGAGTCATAATTTATTGAATATAATGTTATGATATTGGATTTCAAAATATTGTGGTAAGATAAATTTAAATTTCTACAACCAACCAAAATATGTGCTAAAGGAATTAATATAAAATAAATATATCAGAAATAAATGTTAGTATATTTATCTGATGGTAGAAAGGCTTCATTTAAGCCAAGAAGACTCTGGTTCAAGGTGACAGATAATGCATAAACATTATCATTTCATTTCCACAAATTCTACTGAAACAAAAATAAAGTATAGAGAGATTTAATCCATACCTCTGCTGAACATGAGAGTGGGAAAAGTCATCAATGAACCAAAATTTTTGACAAATACCAAGAAGATGAAAACCTTTGTCACACGGGTCTTCAGCTTTTCTGTACATCTATTTACATGGAGACTCTCACTACCGTTTCCCCAAAGTGTAAATTTCCAGGGAAGAGGGTCTTATCTGCATTGTTCTCCGCTATATCTTCAGCACCTAGAACATGCCAGGCCCATAATGAATGCTCAGTAAATACAGGTCTATTGAAAAAATTAACAACCTACAATAGAAAATTAAAGAAATAAAGATGAGTCATTTTCATGTACTACTATGCCACCTTTCCAATCCAGTGCCAATAGCATGAAGACTGTATTGTGTGTTAGGCTTCTTTGCATTTTTCAAACTTTCCACTACATATGTGTAATCCCTTTGTAATTAATAAGGGTAGAAAAGCCATTGCACAACAGAAGGACTTCGTTCTGCTGTTCTCTTAGAATATGCTATCTCCTCTCCTTCTCTAGCCAGCCAGCTCATCCCAGGTTACGTGCCAGAGCATAGCCCCATTCTTCAAACACAGAGGAACGAAGGAGAGCAAAAAAGGGCCTGGCAAGTAGACAGTTATAGAGATAGGTAAAAACCAAGCTATAGTTTATGCTTTGCCTTTTAGGACAGAATTTTAGAACCTAGTCAGGTTGAAATATATGCCAGATATGTTTGCATGTATGTCTATGTGTCTATGTTGGGGATGGAATACGGGGTCCACTCTTCCAGTGACTCACTTCCTACTAAGATTTTTAGAGTGTTTCCACCCAACACAGTAGAGTCACCTGCACCAAGATAGGACTGCGGGAAGAAAATAGCCACGTTTAGGCACACTTAGCTCACCTACTTTTAAAATGGCTATTACTGACCCATGGGTGCTATCATCTCCCTTACTTATGTGCACAAAAAGTATGTGCTAAGTAAGTCATTAAAGCAGGGCCCAGCATATAGTAAAGAGCAATAAATTATGTTATTATAATTAGTTATTATTAAGTAAGACAAGATGATATCAATCAGTGACTGACAGATGAAACCCTATACCTCTAAATCTTCATTAGGTCACAATATTTATTTTCCTTCTGTCATATCCAATATAGTTTTAGAGAAAAAATAAGTTGCTGGCAGAATCAGTTAAAGATGTACACCATACACAGATGAAAATTTACACAGCAAAAAATATTACAAAAATATACTGAAGATCCTAACAAAATAGGTATACAAGACAGAGTCTGATGAATTGTCAGAGGAATTATTACTTTGTTTTTGCACTATCTGAAACAATGATCATTGCACTAAGTTCAGTACAAGATTCCCTCAGAGGCATAATCAATATTCTAAAAAATGTAGGCCAAGGGAAGTCCAGGAAAAGGAATGGTTCATTCTAGGAAAGCAAATTGTGGAAAATCTTCCACGGATTTTAAAATTTATTAAGTTTACCATAATTTCAAATCATACACTTTTGTGCCAACAGAATATGTGAGGTGGCACAGAAGACATTTGTAATTAGTCAAAAAATTTATCTTACCATTCAAAAGCTCTGTCTACCATGATGGAGGACACTTGATGTGTTGGTGGTGTGGTAGATTTATTACTCTATATCTCTTCTTCTCTTAAAAAAACAGAATTTCATTTTTGATGGAGGGAATTAGTATTCTATCTTCAGTACACTAAATGTACAAAGAAACATTTCCTCCTCTGGTAAAAGGTTGACGACATGACCCAAGTTATGCCAGCTAGATGCTGCTGTGTCTCTAATCCTTGAGCTGAGTGACATGAAGGCATAAGAGGAAACAAAGACTCAGTTTTGATCAATTATGGTATCCTAGGATATTACTGAGTCTTGCTCAGTCACTGTGACTTGACTATTAGTCAGCTATCCCCATCCCTTCTTAGAAAAGGCCCAAAAATTGCTACCCAAGCCTCCTAAAGCCAGGAGAGGTAAAGTGATCTAATTCTGGCCAAAGATATATGAGTCAGTCTACTGGAGGCTTCTGCGAATGCTTTTTTCTCTTTTCTGAAAAAAGGACGAGGCAGGCAAATTTAGCTCTCTCACTGTTCTGACTCCTTGGCTACCTTCTTCCTTTATTCAAAGTTTTATAAGGACATGATGTCTAGAATATGGGCAATCACCTATGGACAAGAGAATAAAACCCAGGGAATCACAGACATATCTTTGGTGAAGCTTCAGAATAGACCTCAGAACCTCCTATCTATAAACTCCATGTTAAAAACATTTATGTTTGTATGTCCTTAAACTTTAATATAATTCTGTAGGTTTTCTGTGACATGGACATTAAGGCATCTATGATAGACTGAATACATAAAAATAGCCAATTATTTCTATTCCTGTATCTATGTCCACTTGGTTGCCCTATAATTTTTAGTGTCCTCCCATTCCGACTCTGAGATTGGCTATGTGGCTTGTTTTTGCCAACAGAATGTAAGCAAACATGATTCAAGCTGAGACCTGAAAAGCTATGTAGATTAGGGTACGTGCCCTCTTGCTGCCTTTGAAACCTGCCACTGCCGTGTGAACAGTACACACACACACACACACACACACACACACACACACACACACACACACACACACAATCTTCCAATATTCGAAACTATTATTCAGTTCAGCAAAGAATTCATTTATGTCACTGATCAGAATGTGAAGTTCTGACATCCTTCTCTGCTGTTTCATTTTCATCTTACTCGTTTACTTAAAGAAAATTGTAAACTAACAGTAATGTCAGAACTATATTCATTCATCATTTGTAACCATAGGTTGCACCCATAAAATTCAAGAATTTAGTAAAAAAATAGACAAAATTATTCTGTGAGATAGAATTGGCTATATAAAATTTAGAATAAAGGGTATTATACACTTTAATATTTGTAAGTTATATACTATCCCATACTCATTTCATTAAAATATATAATAAATTTTTTCAGAGAGTTAGTTGTTAAACATTTACCAGCATACTACTGTGATGTAATGTGTCACCTTGTCCCCTAAATCCCAGAGGCTGAGACAGAAAAAGTTCTCCATTATGGAAAAAAAAAAAAAAGATAAATTATTTACCTCAAGAGAATGCCATCTAGCTCTATAGGGAAAGGATTGCATAATCAGTGAGAGGAGATTGCAACTTCCTTATAAATCTGCAGGAAAAGCTAGGAAAATGGTTGAAGGTGGAGTAGGGAGGCCGATTTCCAAATACAATGACTTTGTTATTTCCATTCCTCCTGAGTAGTGAACAATTACTCTTTCTTATTTCCAAGCTCTGAAATGTTTGTACCAATTAGAGATAGAAATCAAGTAACAATTTCTCATGTAATCCTCATTTTTGAGGCTCCATTGTGAGTATCCCTCTTAAGGTAAAAGGCCAAAAATGATGTTAGTTGATACAGTGATGAAATTTAATTCTTCCAGTTCTGTGAAATTATCAAAGAACATCCTTTAGTACTAAAAAATGTAAAAGGAGCATATTTAGAAGTGAACTTTTTCTAATTTCCTGGTTTTTCATAACATTTACTTTCTATTGTTAAAATACATGCATGAAAATAGGATCAAGGAACCTAGTATTTTATTCTCTCCTACCATTTTTCCCAAAGTCATATTAAGAACAGACCATGGGAGACGTGTACGATAGATCTGTAAATTGAGGAAAATCAATCTCTTAGTAGAAAGAAATGGGCACAAAAGCTATGTGACTGTTTCAAACAGGAAAAATGCAGAGAGAAATTTTATTATAGAAAAGCAACTTGATATGATGAAAAAAATATAAAAGGACAGAGCTAAGAAATATGAATGATGGTATAGAAAATATTGAGGCCTATAAAGGAAAAAGAAGAGCAAAAAGAGACAAACATAATGCAATAAATTTTACCAGAGCCAGAGAGAAACTTTTGCATGTAATATAATTAGTTTCAGGCTTACCATGCCATGATGAATATTTCAGAATCCAATCTGCAAATGCTTGCCAAACCTTCTCCTTAAACTTAAGTAGCTAGCCATTTTCTCCACATTTTGGGGGCCCAAGTCTTTGAGTTTGATAAAAACTATAAATAAAGTGAGCACTCTGTGCCTTAGGCTAGTGTTCTTACATACTCTATTATAATAGAGTCTGCTTCTGATCTGACTTCTTGATCATTCCTGAGACAGCAGACACTTGCCATTTTGGCAAGACTAGATTTATTTTTCCTTCACTGGAAATGGTATCTATCCTTCCTGCTTCCCATTGCAAATGCCTCTTTTTTCTCTTTTATTCCTACAACTCACATCCTTTCCTCTCTCCACCCCAGAAAAAGCCATCATAATGTGTTTCATGTGTAACTTGTATGTGTATGAATACACATTATATATATATATGTACATATATAAATACTACGTATGCAACATAACAATACTATGTGTAACTTATATGTGTCTGAATACATATTTCATATACATAAATACCATTTATGCAACATAACACTTTGCTTTTTTTTTTGCTATTGAGATGTACCCATATTGCTATATGCCCACTAAATCCATAATTTTTTTACCTGCTACATAATATTGCTTTGTGTCCACTATATTCTACTCATCTACTTTTCTAGTGATGATACCCAGCTGATTTCTACCACCACTCTGCCCCCACATACCACACTGCAATGGATATCCTGATACATGTCAATGTAAAAGAAATCTGTGTACCAAAAAGTGCTTTTATGTTTATATATATAGATATTTTTTTTAATATAAAAAATATTTATATATTTAATTTGACTAAACAATCCAGATTGATCTTCAAGATGGCTGCACCAGTCTACACTTTTACCAGCAGTACCTGAGGCTTCTTAAATACACAAATCTTCATCAACACATGGCATTATCCAACTTCAATTTTTTTGCATTGTAATAGGTAAAAGATGACATCTCATAATTCCTTTAGTTTGCATTTATATAGTACAAAATAACTTGAGGTTATGAGTTTTAGGGGTTTCTTCCTCTATAAGCTAGCTATCCATGTTCTTTGCTTATTTTTTATTGGTGTTGTCTTCTTTTTTAAGTTGATTTTTGACACCTTGTATTCTATATATGCTGGTCCCTTGTTGGGTTTTAGATAATAAAAATATCTTCAACCATTTGTTCACATGTTTACTAATGTTGTCCATAGTGTCCTCTGATGAGCTGCAATCCTATAATAGGTGTCACCAAATTCATCAGTGTTTTATTTTATGATTTTTGCTTTGGGATTTTAAAATGGCCTTATTTCCTCTCTCCATGACAAGACAGCCTGCTAAATTTTCATCGATTCAATCTATAATTTTAGCTTCTTTGTTTAAGTATTTTATCATCTACTTGCAACACACCTTTTTACGTACTTTTCAAAAGGCATCAGCTTAATTTTTTCCCATATTCTAAGACAATCTTCCCAATATTTTCTATTAATCTATCCATCTGCCCCCATTGATTTGTGATGTAATTACTTTATCATATGTAGAATACTCCCATACATGTCAGTTTATTTCAGCATACTTCATTCAGTCTTTTCAGTCTATTTGTCTGTTCTTATACTAATAAAGTTTTTTTTTTTTAATTTACTATGGCTTGGTATTATGTCTTAATATTTGCCTCCTTTCTCTTAAGGTTGATTCAGTTATTTCTGGAATTCTATCTGTCTATAAAATTTTTGTAATACAGTATTTTTTTATCCAATAAAAATTGAGATCAAGGTTAATCTAGCAAGATTTGACATCTTTATAATATTAATTATGTCATCTCAAGAGCATAGACTATGTTTCCTTATACATATCATCAATTGTGCTTTTTATTAGTGTTAACATCCCCCATGGAAGTCTTGTATTAAGTCAATTATGTTAATTAATAGATCTTTAATGCTTTGTGTTGCTTTTTTCATTATAATTTCTAGTTAATTATTTCTGGTATAGAGAAATATTATTCATATATGAAAGCTGACCTTATATTCAGGGCCTTCCTTAACTCTTAACATTTCCAACAGTCAGCCTGTTATCTTTGGTTTTTTCTTTTAAGATAGATGGTCATTTAATCTGCAAATAATGAGAGCTTTCTATCTTTCAATCCCTCCATTTCTTTTTTCTTTTTATAAATTGTTGTCCTTTACTTATTGTCTTTTTCACGTTCCACAATATGTATTTTTTCCATAAAACATAATTATCTCTGTATTTTTTTGGTGCATAATATGTACCAAAATGAGAACATACACTTCTAATCTTTTTTCCCTAAGACATATTGTTTTATATATAGACAGGTATCGAATTTTATCAAATGCTTTCTTGGAATCAATTAAGATGATCATTTGATTTTTTTTCTCCTTTGAACTAACAGTATAATGTATTACTCTGACATTTTAAATACTAAACTATTTTTATTAAATATCAAACCCTACTGATCATGATGCATTATTTGTAATACACAAGAGGATCTACTTAGCTAATGTTTTACTTTAGATTGTGTTATCTGTAGCCATATGAGAAACATGCCTGTAATTACATTTTCCTCTATTGTCTTAACTGGGCTTTAGAACTAAGATTTTATTGGCCTCATTAAATGAGTTGCATAGCTCCTGCTCGATTTTCTGAAACAACTTTCAACAACAGGAATTAGAGTTCCTTAAAAGCTTATTACAATTGACTTATCAAGCCAACTGAGCCTAGGTTATGCATTTTTAACATTTAATTCCAAGCCTTTATTATACTTTGTGCCAATTTGAGCATTTTATAGCTTTTCAGAAATAGATTCATTTTATCTAAGTTACAAATGAGATATTATATTTTGGACAAGTAACTACTCCCAGCTTTAGAGGTGGGGCATGTATTTTAAACCTACCAATTGGCAAAATTTGTTATCTTTGCCATAGTTAGTGGCTCAGGGATTGCGTATGTTACCTTAATTGATTCAGACAGAATAAAACCCAGAACTCTTATCTGAAGAGTTGGAAAAATAATGAAGATATTGCCTGCTTTGGTAGTATAAAAATATGAGGCTTGAAATCATAAGGGGAGAGACTAGACTTTAGAGGTGTACTGTGTAATTAGAGCCAAAATGTGCAGCCAACCAAGCCAAAAGATGAACTTTTGATAGCAGGGATTGAGTCCTAGATAAAATCAAATCTACCCCTGATTGATACAGTTTGGTGTACCGAGAGATCCTCAAGGAAAATTTTCAACTAGTTTCTGATATTTGTATCACATGATTCCTAAAAATTTGGTCCTGACAACTTAGACTATTAACTTGGATCCTCCTTGGTTCTTTGTGTGTCCCTGTCCTCCTTCCCCCTAAAATGATGCCTGAGGAAAACTGTTGTTCCCTGTCCTTTGCCTTGACATACCAAGCCCACATTTTTTGTTTGTTCTCAAGTGTGCCGAAGCAGAGCTCTCTAAAGCAGTAGCAGTAGCCTTGATCTCACTTTCAGACTTTGTTTTTCTCTGGACCCGTGAAGAACCAGCTTTCTCTTTAGCTCTCCACCCAATCGGCATAGCCCCACACTGCCCAGGTCACAGTGTCATATATTTACAGATAAGAAAAAGATTTACCAATTATCATACACATTCATCACTTAATTTCCATACTGAGCCCCAAATTGTTTCTTAAACCTAGTGAGAAATAGGAAAAAATATATATTTATATATAGTCATATCTATATCTATAATGGTTATACATATGCATTTTTTCCTCTAGTAAGTTCTGGCACTCTCAATATCCCCATTGAGTTTTCAGAACATATGATACCATTTCAAAGACATATGACAGAGAAACAATGTTTAGATTTCTAAAAGTGATACAAATTGAATTTTAACTGTAACAAACTGTTGTACCAAGCTATGTTTAAAAACTTTACATTTAGAAACAATGACAAATGCTGCCAAAGTCTGTCTAAAGTGCTCTTTCTCTGTACTATGTATAAAGACTTTCTGTTTTTAAATCAAAATTTACTCAATGATGAAGGTATATTCACGGTTTTAAGAATTTATTTTTTTAGAATTTGAAAATATGCACGTGGTAGTTCATCTTCTTACCAATTAGGCTTTCAAGAATACAAGCAATGTTTAAAAAAATATTAAAAGCATAAACACCTCTTTGGAATATTACTTTAAAATAAACCAAAATGAAACTTCTACCAAAACCGTCCAATGTCTGCCATTTATTCTATCCTTGATGGAAGTAAGACCAGTTTTAAATATTGAGTACTCATACGATTTCAGGAACTATGCCATTGGTCACTGCAGTGTCATTGCAGACTAGAGTCTTTACCACATGATCAGAAAGTTCGAGGGGCCTGCAAAACCACAGTGGCAGCCTCAGACACGGGAGATGTGGTATTTCAGAAATGGCCTGAAAGGCTCAGGACTCATCATGAGGGATTGCCCTTTGAGTTAACTGCTGATGAGTTTTATGAAAAGAATAGAGTGGCTAAGGGTCAATTTCTATTTCTCTTTTAACTTGAATCCTCTCTGATAGAACAGCCTGTTTTACTTTGAAATCCATTTGTCTAAGTCCATTTGGGTTGGGTGACTTATAAACAATAAAAATATATTTCTCATGTTTCTGGAGGCTGGAAGTTCAAGATCAGAGTGCCAGCATGTTCAAGTGAGGGCCCTCTTCTGGTTTACCGAATTCTCATTGTTTTCTCACATGGTGGACTAGGGAGCAAGCATTGTGGAGTCTCTTTTATAAGAGCACCAATCGCATTCATGAGGGCTCCACCTTCATGACTTCAGCACCTCCCAAAGGCCCCACCTCCTAATACCACCACACTGAACAGCAGTATTTAGCATGTGAATTTTGGGGGGAGGTGCCCACAAACATTCAGACCATAGTATCCTTATATCATATAAATTTCATGTTTTTAATTTAGATTCATCTGTAGTTAAAAGACTAAAAACCATTTAATGGTAACACAATATTTTCAACTCTATTTAAAAAACTTTAAGACATGGCCTAAATGAATCAACTGCATCTGAGTCTTAATAAAGACCAGCAACATATTGCTAGTAAATTGGAAATGCTCCATACATTGAGGGAATGAATAATGAAAGTCTGTTAGCCATTTCATCATTCTAGGTTCTAGCACAGTGCCTGGATACATAGATAAAAATCATACTAAACCCTAAAAATTCTCGGATGAAAAATACTTCCTGTTTTCAAGGAACTTACAATCTAGTGAGAGAGCTAGAAAATCGTGTAATATCTACATAATGATAAAGCTAAATGCAGGATGGCAAGGATGAGGGGTACCTAGCCCTACCCAAAACCTACACCTGAGTTTTGAAGCATGAGGTGTAGGCAGGCAAAGAGAGAAAGGACATGTGCAAATACACAGCACTCCATGAGAACGACTAATAGCTGAAAATGGCTATAACAAATCATATTTTAGGAAGATGGAAGGAGAGGTAGGCAGGGAATAGTCTTTGATTGCTATACCAAGGACGTTTTGGTTTTATTTTGGACTCAAAATAGTTTGATTTTTCAAAATTGAATCATGGCCTGATCATAAATGAGGCTTTCCACAGACTGCCTGAAAGGGAATGAGCTTGGAGACCACACTGAGCAGTGGCAATCCAAACAGGAAGAGCTGAGGGCTTCCCAAGGACAGAGCAATGAGGGTACACGTAGGATAGAAGGTTTGACATGGGGGTGGGGAGTGTAGTGGGTACAGGGAAATTGCAGAGACAGGACAACTTTCATATCTGGGCTTGACCCACTGGATGGCCATGGTGACCTTCTCTAAAATTTAGAATATAGGAGGAAGAGTAGCCTTTGGGGAGAAGATGAGGAACTGTTCTGAGGAGTTATGCCAGGATGTAAGGTTTGTTTCCTGGGTGTGCCTCTCTTTCTGATCGCACTGCTCAGAAGCTAGTAATTTTATGCCAAAATTATAGTTCCCTACGGGGTAAATAAAAACCTATTCTTACCAAGAGAGAGGAATAAAAGCATGGAAAAAAAAGAGAAAAAAAAAAGATGCTTCAATAAGGAGAATGAACAATGTAGAAGAAGAAGAGGGAAGGGATAACCACAGAAAGTGGAAAGAGAATAATCAGTGGCAGTGAGAGTGAGCCAGACCTCAGCAGCTGTGCAGACTTGACTTCAAGGTGGCTACAGAGGGAGTCTTCAAAACCCTTGTGACCCAGCACACCATGGAAGTAAAACTTCCAGAGATGGCTGGCAGTTCTGCAGGGAGTCAGAGACCTTGTGCACCTATTGTTAGTAATTGGGAAGCCAAGGAGGGAAAGGATCCAGCAGGGTGTATCTTACTTTTTCTGCAGATGCAGACAGCAAATATATAATTGGAGAAGTTTACTTGCAATATTAGAACTTATGTATATCATATCTGTACAAAAAGTCAATTCCTTGATTGAACTTAAGCAAAACTGTTCATTTCCACAAAGGTGTTGGACGGACATAGTCCATACCTTTCTTTTTTAACAAATATTTAAAAATTGGAAGATTTCACTTAATTTCTGATTTCTCCTCAAAAATTAGAAGATCTGGCTCACCTTCCCCCGTGACGTCTGAAGTTGGAACCATGAACATTCTCTCTCTTCAGATGAAGAACCTGCAAATTTTGGAACCTCAATCTAACCCTCCTGAGGAAACGACTGTTCTGTCACATGAATTATTTTCCACACTGCAATTATATTCATTTGGTGTAAGCACATTCACTTCCAGAAGAAGTACATTTTTAAGTGTAAGACTTACTATACTTACTCTCAATTTATAAACTTTCATATATGAGAATCTGTACTCCAAAGCAATGGCATCTCAGCATTGTACAGATAGTGTTCATTAGTTACATGTGGTCATTTTGGTTTTAACCAGCACAGTGCTCCCTAAAGAGACTGTTGTAGCTGTGCTGGGTTTTGTGAATTCCATGATCATGGTAAGCACACAATATTGAGACTAGGTGCAAAGGTGGTATGTATGGAAGAAGGTGCTAGTGATATGAGACATACTATAAGGAAGCAAATAAAAAGAAAAAAAAATGCAAACAGAGTGACTGGGAATACACCAAGTGCACATGAAATTCACCTGAAAGAGCATGTGAATCACCTGGTGTGTGGAAAGCAAGGGGCCCATGTGATGGACCCTGATTAATTTAAAAATAGCAATCTTCCCATTAGTATGAAAGTAAGCTCAATCATTAAACTAGTCACATTAACAAAATATGTTAAGCATTTTCACACTTTAGGCAACTTTAAACACTGCCCTGACAGTAATTTAAAACTAAACATTCCAGAAGCTAGCACAGACAGGGAAGCAACTACCTTACAAGCCCTCTCTGCATTTTGCCAGTAGTTTAAAGGTTGAGAAATTTAGTGATCTTCAGCAAAAGTTTGAGTATCGGTTTAGCACAAAAGCAAGGGATTCTATTAAAACCTGTAACACTGTATTTTGATGCAAAGTTATGAGAGCCCACCAAGCACATAGAAACATAAAAGCCACAAGCACATTGGTAGGAATGGGTATTGTGTGCCATAAGGCACCAACTTCATGCAAATGAAAAGCTGGTGCACTTGGGCAAAATTCACTAAATAAAAACTTTTCAAGAGGGCACCATATAGAAAATTTTGTACATGTGTTTTCTTTATGACTAAGAAACTGCATATTAGTAATTGGCAAAATATTTTCTATTTATAAAAATTAATTTTAACTTTTTCGCATTCAGGTTTAGAGCCAAAAGTTAAAATCTGGCTGACCCTATGCTTGATCGTAAATACATGCAAAGACTTTAGAAACACAGGCCTCTCCAGTGTTATTAAATAAGAGACTACTGTGCCTAGTTAGTGGGCAGGAGACATTGTTTACTATTTTTGTATGTGGGCAGTTTTCAATAGCTCTCTTATTTTCCTTTTGTAGGCGGCATTCCATTCAGCCAACCCCAAATTCCCACTCTCTTCATATTGGAGAAATTGTTCTAAATTCTGGTTTGCACAAGTCCCTGAGTTATGCCAATAAGAGACACTCACAGTTCAACCCTGCTTGCACCAGTGGTTCATTAACACAGCTTCTGGATTTCAAATTTACTTTAAGGTGACAGACACTTAAAGTTTCAGCATCTGAGATTTTCTTACCTTTAACTAACTAAACAAGCTAGTTAAAATACATTTTGGTGAATTATTTCTTGATTACCACAGAGGAGCTCCATTTTACCAGGTCTTACAAGTCATTCCACTTTGTTCTTCAGTCTTTCTAGATCCTCTGTAACACACATATTTACCACAGTCTTGTTTCTTTATGTTTTAGTAGCTTGTATTTATATAGTTATACAGTAAAAGTTTATCTTAAATAAAACTTTTACAAAATTGGCAGTCCTAGACATACCTTTGTTAGCTAGATTTCTTTCCTAATGTTTTACTTTTAATTACCATTTTAATCTGTATTTTAAGCAACTGGTATGGAATCTTTCTAACATGGAAAACATGCTTCCTTGCCTCTTGAAGTATATTTTACTAAATATAAGTTAAATTTTGAACATTACCATAAAGTCATTATATTAGATATCAATAATTACTGTAAGCAACACAATGGAACATCAAAAGCACAAGCATTTTAAAGTCCTGGGCTCAGTGCTCAAGTTCAGCAAATTATCTGCAGGCTGTCTGACCTCTGGACTGCTTATTTACAAAATGAGTATAAGAACATATTTTCTCAAATGGTTGTTGGGATGATTTAGATAAATCACGGCATTCAAAAAAATGTTTGCAACATTCCTCTGGAAGGCAGAAGTGCTCTCAGAATCTGCTGAGATAGCTAAAATGTCTGCTTCTAGTCTAAACATCTCCAGACTACTGCAACTTTAGAGTTCTCATACTTGATTTTACTATCATTGTCTATTGCCTGTGCTGATGATATCACTGCTATCATTATGTTAGCCAGTGATCTAACAAGTGAAAAAAGGTGGTGGGGAGGGTGGGGACACAGAGTACAATAAATAAAAGGAGTCTTTCTGTATAAAACAGAAGAGTTCTCATTCCCCCATAAGCAAGAGAAGTGGATTTCTCTAAATAAAGAGGTTCTTAAAGGAAAAGAGAAAAGAGGTGCTTTAAACTGATTGACACCAACTGTCCAGTCACAACTATGCAATTCTTTTGATAAACATATATGTAGCCTCGGATAATTAGCAAAACGTGTTTGTAAGGAAAATAAGTCCTAGACTGAACTCGGCCACAAATTCAAACAAGAATTAGCAGGTAGGCATAAACACCATCACGCCACATGTTACTGGAGACTCTTGAACTCATTTCTCTTAGTCTTTCAAGTGTTCCAACCATCACTTTGCATGAAGGATTTGCTATTCCAGGAGGATCAGGTAACCCTCTAGTCAAATCAGTAGACAAAATGCTCCCTTGAGTGGATCTAGTGAAATTTAGATCTAGGCACTGTACTCTGAAGGTGTTATCTGTTCTTCTTGCAAGATTCTTTTATGTACCTTTCATGCAAAGGATAGAAGCACCTATATAATTCCTAATGAGCCACATTCATCTTACCACTGGAGAATTATTTCTAACATCCATTTCACTAACTGATGAATTTTACGGTTCGCATTTACAGCAAAATATTTGAAGTGTTCTTAGTGACCACTTTAGATTACAGCTCTCCCAATCCCCACCCCAAAGGTCCCTTTTATATAACTGACTATGCCTACAGTGGAAAGTAAACTTGGGTACATACATATATTTTGCTCTACACTGAAGTATTTCAAAAGTAAATTACAGATTAGTAACAGGAAGGAGAGAGGGGTTGTGATTATTGTTAATTCTGTGTTCCTGGTGGTAGGGAGAATAAAAGGCAGAAACTTCACAGCCAGGTAATGTACCTCCCTTAACCTTGGATGGTGCCTCAGGGGCTTTCATCAGTGTTCAAATTACTCAGGATTTGGTTTATGCATCAGCCATAGAAAGAATGACGGACTGGGAACTAAGCACCTAAGACCGATCATTTCCCCACTATTCTTCCTGGTAAAGAGTCTGTACAGAGTAGAGAATGGGCTGCAGCAGCTCCTACTCTAGTTTGGATATACGTCTTTCGGGTTTTGGTTCATCCTGGATCCAAATGCATCCAGGCAATTTAAATTACTTCTTCTAATTCACTGATTCTAAAATGCTTTACTTATAACTTAAACTAGTTCATATTGTTTCTTTGTAAAATAGTCTTTATTATTTCTATCTATAGATATATAAACTGATTTGGTTGTTTTTAAAATACTTCAATCATTCTATGGAACAGAATTACATAGGGAGACTCTTAAAATTAGATTTGTCATCCCACTGACATGCTGAACCAGAGTCTCCATGGTGGGACCCAAGCATATGTATTTGGGGAGTTAAAAGAGAAGTTCCTATTTGGTTCCCATGATCACCCTTGATAAAGAACTGCAGGAGAACAGCCAGTTTTCAAACCAATCTTCCTCCATTGGAAAAAAAATCTAAAAAATTAGGGTTTTTTTAAATAAGTCACTTTAAAAGCATCAAAAAAATTAAATAGGACTGCCAAATTATCCAGCAAATCCACTTCCAATAATTTATCCAAAAAAACCCCACTAAATTGAAAAGATATATGCACCCTTATATTCATTATAGCATTACTAATAATAGCTAAGATATGAAAGCAACCTAGATATCCATCAACAGATAAATGGATAAAGAAGTGTGTATGCTCACTCACTCACTCACACACACACACACACACACACACACACACACACACACAAAATGGAATATTATTAATCAACAAAAAAAATCCTGTCATTAGTGACAACATGGATGGACCTAGAAGGTATTATGAAAAGTGAAATAAATTAGAGAAAGACAAATACTGTATGATTTCATTTATATAAAGAATCTAAAAATTGAATAAATAAAACAGAAACAGACCTACAGATACAGAGAACAAATTGATGGTTTCCAAAGTGGGGGTGGAAGTGGGGGATGAGTGGAAGGAAGGAAGAGAGAAAAAGGTGTCAGCATAGCCCCTCTGATGAGATCTGTGGTTCTGTGGGCACAGGAAGCCAGTCTGTGGCCATGTGGCAGGGATCCACCCAACAGACAGGTGATAGATAAATGATAGATGATAGATAGATAGATAGATAGACAGACAGACAGATGACAGATAGATAGATAGATAGATAAATAGATGATGATAGATAGATGATAGATGATAGATAGATAGATAGATAGATAGATAGATAGATAGATGATAGATAGATAGATAGATAGATAGATAGATAGATAGATAGATAGATGATAGATAGATAGATGGATGGATGGGGTGGTGAGGAGAGACAGATATCGAAGAGTGACAAGATAATGAAAAATGATCAGGTCAATACTGGAGGAAAAACAGAAATACAAAGAAATAAGCTAGCACGGAAGACAACTTCTACAAGTGCATTTGCCAATCCTGACAAATTTTAAGATTCCTATAGATTTGTGCTTTTGTCTTGATGGCCTCTCTAGACAAGGTGACTGAAATCAAAGTTCTAGGCTGACACAGGGTAGAGGATCGAATAGGAGATCACCCTGGGAGAAGCAAACATAGTTTCTTTTGGGGATCCCAAATTAAATTCAGGATACAGGTAAAACAGAATGGATTTGCAGCCTGATAATATTATGAAGATCCACCAAAGAAGCTCAAGCCTTGAATTTGGTTGGTGCTAGAATCAAAGTATCTCCAGGTGCCTAGCAGAAGCAAATACAGATTCCTCCTGAAGGAAAGTATCTCCATTCCAGGACACAACTAAGTGTAACTACACTCAACTAAGTACTTCATCAAAAGACATCATAAAAAAAAAAAAAGGTAAAAAGGCAAGCCACCAAACGGAAGAATTTCCAGCACATGTAGCAAACAAAGAACTAGTATTCAGAACATAGACCTATATAAGATTTATATAGATACTTCAAAAAGAAAGAAAACCCAAATGGTGAATAAATACAACATTCTTGAACTCAATAATCATCAGAGAAATGCAAAATGAAGCTACAATTAAAGACACTACATACCTTCCTGATTGCTTGGCATTGAAGCCTGTGAACATGTGTTTGAGAATTGAGAACAGTAAATCTTATACGCTTCCAGTATGAAATATGTAATAAATAAATAAATAAATAAATAAATAAATAAATAAATAAATAAATAAAAATAACACTTCGAGAAGCATTTGGCCTTTTTCTAGTAAAGATAAAGAAACACAAATGCTATAGAAATTACACTTTGAGGCATACAGCCTACAGAAACTCATGAAAAGGGAACATCAAGACACATACACAATAATGTTTTGTTGAAGCATTGTTCTTAAGAGCCCAAACTGAAAACAACCCTAAATTCTACCCACTGTAAAATGCATAAAAAAAATTGTGGTACAGACAGTATTATAGAGTATTATATCACAATAAGAATAAACTACAACTATCCACAATAATATAAATAAATCATCACAGTGAATGAAAAAAAGCCTGTCACCAAAATACCTATAAGACTACTACATTTACATAAAAGTCATAAATAGGCAAGGGCCACTAGTATCGCTTCAGTTTGCACACATAGTAGCGACGTTTTAAAAAAAAATGAAAGAAATTAGGGAGTGGGAAAGCTTATAATTGAGAAGGTAGACACAGGAGAGCTGGCAATGTCCTTTTCCTTGCCTTGGTGATGACTGCATGAATTGTGCTTCATAATAATTCACTAAACTATATTTTCAGTGTTATGAACTTTTCTGGTTGCTTGTTTTATTTTCTCAAAAAAATATTAAAAAATAAAAAAGAGAACAGAGGAGTAGGAAGGAAGAAAAGAGAAGAAAAGGAGGAGGAGGAGGGAGAATGACAGGAGGAACACAGCTAAATCCCAAGCTTTGTAAGACAAGTGACTGTGTCTTTTCCTTTGCACAAGGTCAGATCAGTTCTCAGCATACAGTACTTCTTAGTAAACTCTCTCCACCTCCTCACTATTCTCTGTAGTCTTAATTTGGTCATTTTCCTGACGTTTGGTTCTCTTTGATAGATTTCTCAGTCAGTAAAAACTATGACCTAATACAACCTGGAGTAACTATTCCAGGAGCAGGGGAATAGGTAGGATATTATAGGACGAAACTTGCTAAATGTGATTTTGGCCTCATTTAAAATTCTAGACATCATTCTTACATGTATGATAACTACCTCAACTGTGGCTTTGTTTTTATGAGTATTGTCCATGAACCTCGCCAACACTGAACGATGCTGACAGTATGATAATTAATGTCATGCTCTCCAGGTATAGTTTAAGGAAAGGAAATATGTGGCTTTTCTCTCCTAAACCTCAGCAGGAGTAGAAGTGCTATCTGTAATTTATATATGTATACTCCCACGAATGTGTAAAAATGTAGCTGGAAAAATGTGGCTGCTGAATATAATGCATGGCTTCTAACAGATTTTGAGAGAACATTTGAAAGGCTAAAGAATGTGTTTATTTTAAATGTGGAACTTTAGTTCAGAATTTGAGATTGTAGATGTTTAGGGAAGGAAACAAACAAAAAAAAGCTTTCATTATAATATTTGTTCAACATTCTGCACATTCTTTGGGGGGACTTTGGTATCACTCAGTGTTCTGGACTTAAAAATGGACTAATCAATCCCTGACTGGCATAAGGGAGAAACTCTACTTAAGGTTAGAAATTTGTTCCTTCTCCCAACATACTCTTACTTACAACACACTCTCCAAAATGGAATGGTTTGTGTAGCATTTTATGTTTAAATTTTTTAAAGTTACTCGTAAATAGTCTTATATCACTCCTAAATATAATCCCCAACTTTCACTCCTAACTCCCGATTTTCAGGCTGACACATTCTCCTGAATCTTTTCTGGCCCTGCAACAGAAAACCTATCTAGATTTTCTACTCCATGTAAGCAATCTATTCAGTTTATGGAAGTCTTGTTTAATCTTTCTACGGAACTCCAATTCTGAGAAAAAGTTTCCTGCAACACATGCAATAATACCACTTGATTCATCTCTGTTGAGTGCTTATCCAGCCTGAAAACCTTCAGCAATGGTGAACTCATCAGCCTCCAATGAAATTAGGATCCATCATATATGTGTGACTTAAATTTTAAGGAAGTACTAATTAATTCTTATAAATAGTGCCAATTGGCCCTTGTACCTTTTGGAACCAAGCAAAACATCTCCAATCTTTCGACCTCACGCAAGTCTATCATATTTATTTGAAGAAAGTTTTATTTTCCTATTTCCAGGTTAAATACATTCCATTTCCGTAATTCTTTTTTAAAGGATGTGGTTTCAGAATTCATCATTGAACTGAACTCCATTTTTACAATGTTCTCCCAAAATTAGGTGTGCAAAATGAACATGGTACTTTGTACTTAAACCATTTTACTAGGAATGCAGCCTGGAATAAAGCCTATTTTTCTCAGCACTATTATGCTATTACTTGAAAATCAGTCAACAAACCCTTCACAATCTCTTCCTCTCCCTCTCCCTCTTGTAAAATGATATTTTGTGTATGTGATTAATTTCAACAAAGTTATGTTTAGTTTTGTACTTGTACATAGTAAATATCACCCTGTTAATTATAGACCAAATTTTCAATTGCTTGAAATATTTATCTTGGTTCTTTCAACCAAGAGGTTAGCTAACATTTGATGAGTACCTACTATTTTGTATTATATTACAGAAAATAGAGGTCAAAAACTTTAAACTCACTGTGCCTTGGAATCAGAATTCATACCTAGACTGTATGACTCCAGAGTCTGTGCTCTACCTCCCGGCCTCTTACTAACCATCTCACTACGTCAGATATGCACAGAATGAACAAGTAGGCCTTCTAGTCACTGATAAACTTACAGATGGGGCAGAGCCGAAGGGTGGAATCTTACAACACATCAGTAAAAACCTCCCAGAGGGAGACACACTGATTCATTAAACAAGTCCTTGATGGGTTAATTTCACAACTAAGAACTAATCTAACCATTTCCATGTAGCCTATACCTTTCTATTTACTTCATAAAACTATAAAAAGAAATTCTGTAAAAACAATCCAGATTCATAACAAACACTAAGTTCCCTGCTGCCTCAATCAAGTAACTGTTTTAAAAGAGATGTTAAGTGTTAAAAGATAAACTGAAGCATGTTTAATTTTTTTAGTTTATTTGAGCAAAAATCCAATGGAATAAGCCCCGTGCCAAACTGGAAGTGGTTAGTAGTGCTCCACCAAAAGGAACTAGGGGCAAGACTTTTACAGAGAAGTGGAAGTGATTATATTATTTGGGAAAGCCTACTTGGTTTTTTTTGATAAGTTGTCCTTAGGTTTTGATTTCTTAACCTTGAGGCGTTACAGGCTTAGGTTTTAGGTTGTTTACATAAAATACTAAGGCATTAGAACTACCTCAATCTAATGGCCTCCTTGTCTTATGAATTTAACACAAGTTAGCATGGCCTGATTTGTTCTTGGATCCTGGAAGCCATACTATCTCCTATTAACAGTTGCTACTTTTCTCAGTGTTCACACAGTTTCATGATGTTTTAAAATTTGCTAAACTTTGAGATTAAATTTACTAATCGGTAATTTACAAATTCTTTTATTACCCCTTTTGGGAAATTATCTTTAATCTCTTAGAACTCTTCAGTTCTCTGAATCTATAAAGGTGACTAATGATGTTTAAATCCTTGTGAGGTAAATCAGGACTCAAGACAAAAGTCTTTCATTACCTAAGGGTTCGCACTCTATTTCCACATCTGTTAAGGCATCAAATTCCTTTAGCCAGCTTTGTTCTAGCTCTAGAGTTTGAAGCTCTTTCTCTTTGATTTAAACAAATTCAAAGCAGAACAATTATTAAGAATCTCTGCTTTCTCTTTATCATCTAGGAACACCATATATCAGGCCTCGTACATCAACCTACCTCTTCCATGGCCTTCTCATTTTGAAATGAGTTCCAAATGGCTTCTTTTTGGCCGAATGTTATATATTTAGACTACTCTGTACTTTAAACTTTCTGAAACAAGTTTTAAAAGATGTTTCACCCTCTATTACAACCATCCACGGTTACATATGTCTCAGGCTTAGCACGATATGCACTGTCTTGAATCTGGGAGGCCAAGTCAGTTGTAATTCCTGAACTCTGTTTCCTTATGACTCCCACATCCTAAAATGCTGAACCTAGGCCAAATGTTAGCTGATATGAAGAAAACTAAAAGCATAACTTTTACAAATACCAGGAAATAACAGAAGCATCAACAGATAAGAGTCCTCACAAAAAAAAAAAAAAAAAAAAAAAAGAAGGAAAAGAAAAAAGAAAAGAAATACTGGTTTTGGGAGCTCCACACATCACCAGTAGGAGAACACCTAAGCATATCAGGTCTACCCTTTGGGGACATACCCAGAAAGTGAATCCTTTTTATGTGGCTCTTTTCTCTCCTATTTTTTGTTTGTTTGTTTGTTTGTTTGTTTTTGGTTCGGTTTTTGTCTTGTTTTGTTTTTGAAAATGGAATATCTATGGTCCTTGGGAATTTATATAGAAATTTCTTAAAAAAAAATTCAACATTTTCCTTTATGTGAAAAAAATCAGCAGTTTACTATCTCAACTCCCAACCCATGTGAAAATTAAAGAAACTAGGAGAAACTATATATATCATATACACATACACATAAACAAACATACAGGAAAATACTAGTATGGACTATCATATAAAGAAATTCTTTCATTTAAAAGTATAAACATTCAGAATAATATATTTTTAAATACAGGATGTATACATAAAATAATATGCAATGAATGTTATAAATTATACTGCATAATATACAAGTTACAAGACAGAGGTCCCACCACTGGATACTGACACCTCAGCTTATAACACAATGAAAGCAAGACATTGCTCTCAGGTTAGCCGCCACTGTTTTCTTGAAAAATGTGATGGAATTAGCACAGCTGCAGCCACAGACAGAATAGTCAGGGAGGTCCCTGCTGTACATTATCAAAGTCAAACACACTGTACAAGCTACAAAGTCTGGAAACAGGTTTTCAGTTTCAGTAATGGCCGAGGGCTCCTTCTCAAAAGAGGATGCCCCCCAAAATAGGAGGATCTAAAATAATGACAATTGTCACCCACCAAGTTAGAGTTGAAACATGTTTTTTAAACTTTGAATGTATATATTCAGAAATTTTAGTTTACAGGAACACTTCCATAACATAATCATAGAACACACTTTTACTTAAGTAACTTGACAGGGGAAAAAAGAGCAGTCAGCATATTCTTCCTAAGGAGTTATTTAAAAGTATACAATTGTATAATTTGTGAATATTCTTGGAAAATGCACTGAGGTATGCAATTCACTTGGCTGTCATTTCTATAGAGTGATCATTTATATGCTTCTTCTTTGATTAAATCACTTTTGTATTCACAAGAATATCAATATGGTTTATGCATCCAGAAATGTAATATATTCTTCATGTCCTTATATTCCTTGAGTACCTAAAAAAATTCATTTTCCTAAGACAGTGCATCATGACACTCAGTTCATTTGAAGATGGAAATCTTACTTGTTCTGAGGTTGGTTTTGGATACAGTGGAAGAAATACTATCAATGGTAATCTAAAGCAAGGGTCCTGCCCCCGGGGCCGTGGACTGGTACCAGTACCGGTCTGTGGCCTGTTAGGAAGTAGGCCGCACAGTAGGAGGTAAGTGGCTGGAAACGAGTGAAGCTTCATCTGTATTTGCAACTGCTCCCCAGCACCAGCATCACCACCTCAACTTCATCTCAGATCATCAGGCATTGCATTCTCATAGAATCACTGGTCCCTGGTGCCAAAAAGGTTGGGAACCGCTACTCGACAGTGCCAGTGAAATTTTCTGACCACTATCAATGCTTCTCTGTGACAGTTAAGTGTTCTGCTTTCAAGAGCACCTGTACTCTGTACTAACATGTTCTGGTCTGGTTCATAAATGCATTTTGGGTAATATGCTTTATTCCGAAGACTATTTTAGTTTAAGGATTGATTTCTGAGTGTTGGATATTACTAACAACAACAACAGTCATGAAAAAAAAAGACAAAATGTGATTTTATACCAGGGAAGGGAGGTAAATTATGACCATAAACCTTTCCTTTGAATAATTTTAATATATAATTATCTTCTATTGTATTAGGTTTGGGAACTTTTCACTGTTTATTTAATAGTAAGAATGAAAACTAGTTAGAAGCATCATCTACATGTACTGCATTTGAAGGTAGATATCATAAAAATCAGATTTCTAATAATTATGCTTGGCTGAGTGAGCAACTTATGACAAACGTGTATATTATAGATACTGTCTAATTATTATTTAGTTGTCATCATGCCAGCTGCAACAGAAGATTCATAATTTATTCAATGACATGCTGATCATATGCCATAAATACCACTAGGTCTTTCCTTTAGCTTTTTGTAAAAAGAGCCGATTCCTCTCAGTGATGATGGTATTTATCAACAGATGGAATTTAACAATCCTTGGAATGAGCCAATCCTGGAGGATTTTTCTATCTGATTTAACTTATCTACAGTATCCTAGTATCCCGGTTTACATGGTTGTTTTCAATCTCATTGTTCATATTTCTGTTCAGTTTTTTTTACTTGTTTAATATTAAAATTACGTTTAGACAAAACATCTTTACACAGAACTTAGAATTACTGTACCACAGGGTCTTTATTGCAACACCATAAAACTCATGATAGTTTATTTATTCACACACCTGAAAAACAGTATTAAGCTTTAACT
Source organism: Cynopterus sphinx (assembly GCA_030015415.1). Classification (NCBI taxonomy): domain Eukaryota; kingdom Metazoa; phylum Chordata; class Mammalia; order Chiroptera; family Pteropodidae; genus Cynopterus; species Cynopterus sphinx. The sequence continues at coordinate 73,064,511 of CM057384.1, read as the reverse complement.
ATTACAAGGTGCTATAAATAAGACATACTTAGTTCCACATTTTAGAAAGAATACAGATATTAATCAACTAATTATACAATCCATTAAATGACTACAATAGTCGCAAGTGTTAGAGAGGTGTACAGGATGTTATGAGGCCATGCAAAATAAAGTTCTGACAATTTAGGGGAGAGAAATGGGAGAAAAAGCTTTCAGGGAACTCTTCTCTGAGGGTTATTGTGAAAATTAGATGTCTGAAAAGCACTCAGGCTGGGGACCAAAATATAGTCACTCAATTAAGTGATGATAATGATGATGATGATGATGATGATGGTGAAGATTACAGTTAAAATCTTTCAGTTTGAGATCTTCCTAGTCCTCCAGACCAGAAATGGTTAGATTACAAATAGAATCAGAGGTACTAGTAACAACTATATGTTGTCTGTTGTTTTAGAGCCTTAAGAGTTTGTAGCTTTCTGTTTCATTTCTTTATCATTACTCTATCACAGAATCTGCTCATCAGAGGTCTCCCCAGTATATTTTTGGCTCTAGTCCAAATACGTTATTTGCGATCCAAATGGGAGTTGCCATGCTACATGCCAGAAAACAGAGCAGCTAGAGATGAGTACAGGTAGCTTCAGTCATAATTAGGTGCCTCATTCCTCCAGTCCCTGAAGCCACTGAGAAACTCAACCATCCTTGACCTGCTCAGCTCTGCCTCTGCATCTCTTCACATTCCCATCATTGCTCCTATTCAGTCGGGGCTATTTCAGTGAGCTCCAGCCTCAGCAGTCACTTGAAGATTCCATGACCTGTTACTGTCTTCACTCACACATGTGGACAACCAGATGACTCAAACAGGGTGAGGGTGGCTTCAGTGAATGCACACACAAAAGTAAATAGGAACCAGTTCATACAGCAGTCCTTAAATATATGGCAATTTTCTCAGCAAAAGAAAAACGACTGATTAACCATTTCCTTCCTTGTAGTAGAAGTAAAATTGTCCCTGATTTCTCCTACCTCATCATTTTTTGATTCAGTTTCATACCAGGTTTTGCCACATAGCAGGTACTTTTGTATGTGTCACCTTGTTTAATTTTTTTAACGGCTTAACTAATGTATAAATGGCACATAATAACTAAACATATTTAAACTTTACAATTTGATAAGCTTTACATATAAACATACCACTGAAAGTACCACAAAAATCAAGATGATGAATATATGCTTCATCTCAAAGGAATGGCTATGGGCTGAATTTTCATGCTGCACCCCACTCCCAATCCCCAATTCATAAGTTGGAGCCCATCGAGATGGTATTAAGAGGTGGGGGTCTATGGGAGGTCATTAGGTTATGAGAGTAGAGCCTTCATGAATGGGATTGATGACTTATGAGAGGAGACATGAGAGACAATCTGTCTCTCTATCACGTGAGGATACAGAGAGAAGGCACTCTCTGCAAACCCATTAAAGTGCTCTCGCCAGAACGTGACCATGCTGGCACCACAATCTCAAACTTGCCAGCCTCCAGAACTGTGAAAAATAAACTACTGTTGTTTCAGCAATCCAGTCTGTGGTACTCTGTCACTGAAGCCCAAACTGACTAACATAGTAATGAACACATCACCTCTCATGGTCCTTTGTAATCCTCCCCTTTACTCCTCCCCATTGGTCTACTCTTCTGCACTATAGACCTGGTTGTACTTTCTAAAATTTTCTATTAATGGAATCACCTATTATGTACTTTTTTGTGTGTAGCATCTTTCACTCAATATAATCATTTTGAGCTTCATCCATGTTGTAGCATAAATCAATATACTCCATTCCTTTTTATTGCCAAGTATGATTCCACTATATGGATATATCACAATTGTTTATACATTCACCTATTGGTGGACAGTTAGGTTATTTGCAAGTTGAGGCTACTCCAAACAAATCTATTATAAATACTGCATACAATTCTTGGTATGAACATACCATACAAAGGTATGGTAAATTTCCCTTGGGTAAATACCCTGGAGTGGAATAGCGGAAACCATATGGAAGGTGTTTAACTTTTTAAGAAATTACCAAGTTTCTTCCCAAAACAGTTGTAGCAGTATATATTCCTACCAGCAGTATATGAGAGTTCCAATTCATTTCCTCACCAATAGTGGGTATGGTAAATCAATTAAGTTTTAGTCATTCTAAAGGTGTACATTATTTGATTCTCATTCTATGAAAAAGAAATATAATCTCCATGTCACAGATCAGAACAGTGAAGCTCTGTCTGTGTTTTCCTCCCAATGAGATTAATTACAAAAGTCTCTTGAAAGTATACAGAACTGGATTCTAATATAAAAATGTACAACTTAAAAAAAAGTCAAAATTCTATGCCATTTGATATTATAATTGAATTATCATACTATAGATTTGTCACTCTAAAATTAGCAAACAAATGAGTTTTAAATCTAAGCATAGACAAGAATATAAAAAAATATTAAAATATTTTTACAAGGTCAGAAGGTTCATATTTTGTATTATATCCTGTAGTGTTAGAAAGGATGAGATACTTTCTTAGTAAAGCTATCAAACAGTAATAGTATTATAAATGGTTCATATATTAATATATCTCAAATGTTATCATGAGTAATTCCTTTGTAGAAAATAATTTTATTCAATAAAGTTTCCAAGGCCGACACTTGGCACAATTTGAGCTTGTGAAATTTCAACCAGGATGCTGAAATTTGACAACTATAATAAGTCAGTCCAAAAAATGGAGAGGAAATAATTTGCCATTTCAGTCACAGCAGCAGCCAGGAAAACTGATATAGTGTCATAAGTGTCAGAATGTGACATTGTTGAAGAAATCAAGCAAAAAGATAAGGTTTGTTATCTATATGGAAACTTGCTACCAATTCCCAAATACCTGAACACAGTACCTGTAAAACAAAACAAAGGAAAACAAAACAAAACAAACAATGATAGAAACTAAACGAAAAATAATTCAAATTCGCTTAGCAAGGTTTTAGTAAAATAGCCAATGTTAAAGTGTTGCCAATTTGAAGCCATTGCTTTAAAAAGTCAAACATTTCTCTAATGTTCACTGGTTCAAACGTGTACAGGAGAATGTAATGGCAATATAGAGACAGCTACAAATGAGATTCTTTTTTAAACACTTCACACTTGCATCATGAAAAAAATGACAATCTGCAGATTATTAGTGCTGCCAAAACTGGAGAAAGTTCTTGTGATTAAAATAAAAGCAAAATATGTATAAATATACAAGGGTAACAAAAGACTATTTTTTGCTTACAGAAGCACTGTAATTTTATTTAAATGGTAGGTGTTTCTGCAGAATAAAAAATTGAATTGCACTAAAAAAGACATTCAATTCTATACCTCATATATAGTAGTCATCTTTAAAATGCTGGCAAGAAAAAAATGCCCACAGGAAAAATAAAAGAAGCAAACTATTTTAAAATCATCCAAACTATAATAACCAAAAAAACACTTCATCCATTCACTTCTTTCTCTCAGGTAAATCTGAGAAACGTTCTCCTTAAAGATAAACAAACAAACAAACAAACAAACAAATAAATAAGGCAGCTACCAAGAATTGATTTGTTCTAAGATACTTCTGTGCCTAAATCCCACATCCTGTAAAGAATACCACAGCTATCTCTTCAATCTCTGTGCTGTGGGAAGTTGGAAGGTAAAAGCACTAGTTTGTTTGAGCAATTTAGTTTCTTGCACTTAAATAGGAGCAATGTTCAAAATAATTATATCTATTAAACAGTGGGTATTTCTGATTCACATAGAAGAAACAAATACAAATTTGGTCTTTTAGTTAGGTGTGTGTGAGTTTGTGTTTTGTTTGTTTTTAATTTCTTAAGCTTTGAAAATGAACCTGGTCTTCTCTAAGAACTCTTCTATTTAACTCTATTGAAGCAGAGGATTTTAAATATACACAGCTGCTGTCTAACCACAGAAAATGAGATGTAGAATTTGATTAGATTTTTCTTAAACATATAATATTCTTTTTATTCCAAGTACAGGTGTATTTTACATTAATGGGAGAGCGAAAGAGACAGTACAACAAGCAAGCAGGGGAGTACATTTTTTATGTAGAAATTTGTAATTTTTTTTCAAGATTGTTTATTATGTTAAGATATAGTTTCTTTGGAAAAGGTTGTTGATCACTTTGAGAATTTCAACTCAACTGACAGGAGAACAGTATCTGAGTTGTCTAAAGTATGTCCTGCTACAGAGATGCCCACATGCTACCAGCCTATGCCTCTTCTCTCACAGAGCCATCCTTGGATATCTCTCACCCAACTTCCACTTCTACCTTCTCCTCTCTTTTATATGAAGACTCACATCCATCATATTAATCTGATATGTCTACCATAACAAAATACCATAGAGTTGGTGGCTTATAAACAACAGATATTTATTTCTCATAGAACTGGAGGCTAAGAAGTCTAAAATCAAGGTACTAGCAAGGTAGGCTTCATTCGGAAGCCTTTCTTCTTGGCTTTTGGCAGTCATTTTCTCCCTGTGTGTTCATATAAAATAATTTCTTTGTGTTTGTGTTGGGTGTGTATAGAGAGGGAAAGAGAGAGAAAAGGCAGGAGGGAAGGAAGAAGGAAGGGAGAGAGATACCGAAATACCTTTTCTAAACACAGCAACTCATAGGCTGTGTTCTGAATTTACTACCACCGATATTCCATCCATCACAGATTTTTGACAATGGCCATTTTAGATCAAGCTTATTAGCAGTTTGCAAATTTCTGCGGCACACTGTGTTTAAGTTTGTTTTGTTGCCATAAAATGCAGATATATTAACAGATATTGTAGTTTTAAACCTAACCTATAATTTAAGGTTAACATGCTGATTTTTAAAAACATCATAATTAGGTCCCTCAGAATTTCAAAGTTATTTTAGAATATTTTCAATTTTTAATTTTATTCATACACAACAGGGGCCACATTTATAATATATATTATGGCATAAAGTAGATTATACCTAAGTATATAAAATTATTGTATTCCTTTTAAAGTATAAATATGCAAAAATTATTATTATACCTAGAAATTTAAATTAGCAAAGAAGCAAGCAAAGCTGTAAAGCACCCCTTATACTGAATAACAACTATAAATAATTAGGGGTTTTTTGGTCTATTCCTTTCACTCCTCCTCTATATATACTTAGATATTTATATTTCATAGATAGAATGTTGCACACTGACATACTTATTTTAAATATAGTTGTTCACTAATTTATACTATATATTCATAATCAACATAAAATTCAAGCTCTCTCTCTGCTACTATATTATTTTGGGGTAATTTTCTTGTGGAAAAGTATAAGAATTAGAAGTTAAATGATAGAGTCAAAGGTATGATCTCAATAAACTGAAAAATTCTTCCAATTTTTCATATTAGAAGCAATATTTGAGGTCACACATCCCTACAGATTCATCTAAAAATGAATTTATGATTTTAGTTATTTAATAATTTAATAAATATGTAATATTACATGCCACATACCTGTTTTAATTTACATTTCTGTAACATTAATAAGGTTCTTTTCAACTTTGATGTTTATGTCCTCATTTATATGAATATTTATTTTCATTCTCTGAACATCTGTCCTTGGAACAGCACTCGTACATTTTCATTAATTCTCTAAACGACAACAAAATCAATTTTCTAGTCACCAAATATATCAATAGTTGACCATATTAAATTTATTGAGATTCTATATATAAAGCCAGAAATGTCACTCCTAACCCATTTTTCTTTTATCTATTTTTATACTGTCTTCTATTTTTATATATTTTAAATATATTTATTTATGTACATAAGTTTAATTATTTTAGTCTATTTTATTTATTAAATGTCTTCCTGCTTTGAAATCATATGAGTTGTAAGAAAAGTTTATCTACCTCTGTAACCTACCTCCATTTCACAACACTATGCATTAAATAACTCATGTTCTCATTATATTCTCACCTAATTTATTCTCACCTAATAAATTCTAATAAACATTTCTGGAAACTCTGTCTTTTCTTCAACATGAGTAGTACTAGTATAACTTAAGTGAATGAGGAAACATTTTGGTGACTATAAGGTTAAAATAAAGCAGTATAAAATTGCTTTCAAGTCAGAGTTATTTTCTAGTGGGGAATTACAGCAAAATTGACCAGCTTAAGGATAACGATAAATACAATAATTTGGAATATTCCCAAACCTCGGGTGTTGAAATAATTAAGACATTTAACAGAACACAAAGTGTTCTAGGATGCTAAACATTATAACTTGGATATTTCTAAGCCTGAAAATACAAGAAATATGCTGTAGACTACATATTTTAGTTACAGAATTCAACTCTCAACTTGATTAAAACAGTGAACATTTATTGGTAGACAAGTAAAAAGAACAATGTTTACCATAGAAAGCAAGTAAAACAAACATAATTTACTAAGATCATTTTAAATATGTTAGCTGGTCATATTGAAATATGTGTTTTTCCCTTAATTATAAATGCCATACTCTTCTTTCCTCTATTGATACATAAATAACAGTGTTATGCACATTTGTAACACTCTTCTAAACAAGTAAATGATTTCTCTGGCTAAATGATATCTCCCAATAGAATTACATGATATATTATGTTGGCATGAATTAGTTTGTTAGGTAAATAACCTTAAATATGAAATAGCAATCAACAAGTATGCATAAAAATCATTTAAATGTGTATGATGTGCTTTCCTGAATTGAGTGATTCTAGTTTGTCTATCTGAAGTTAAATTTTCCAACTCTTGAAGATGGAAATTAGAATGAATGTTTAAGTACAATAATTTCTAAGTTTTTAAATTGTGTTTTTTATTTAGATGTAGATGGCTTTTTCATTTTTGGTGGAAGATGTAAAACTAGTCTATTAAAATTTTGGGGTGTAGAAACCAGAAATTCCTATAACTTCCAAAACAAAAAAGTGAATGTTTGGGAGAGAGTTCTGGTTAATGTCATTAATTTGGCAGTCATCGGCCTATCAATAATATTTAATGTCATGAGATTGAATACGATTCCCCAATAAGTACAAATAAAGAAGAGAGGAAGACTAAGTCTGATCCCTCTGCTACTCCACCGTGAAGAGGTCTGGAAAAAGAGGAGGAAGAAACAAGTGAGTCATGAACAACTGGGAAGATACACTGTCTCAGCCACTGTTGAGTAGATGAAGTAAGATGGCTATTGACCAATGTGTATAGAAACTTAGAGGTCACTGTTGAATCTAATCAGATTTCTGGCGAAGTGAGAGAGACAAAAGTCTGATTAAAGTAAGTTTAAGAGATAAATAAAATAGAGACAAGTATAGACTTTCACGTCCCACGGGAAACAAAGGATGGCTAGTGGGGAAAGAGAAGTGAAGAGGCAAGACAGGGTTGTTTGTTTTTAAGACAATTAAAAATATAAAACAATTAATTCTTTATAAAGTTGTCAGACAATATATTCACTTAATCCAATTTAAAGCTCTAATAAGAAAGGACATTAAGAAATGATAACCTGGGCTAACTATAGAAAAATATTTTTGTCCAAAAAACTTTAGACCCTTAATTAGGCCAGTCATATTTTCAAAATGATTAAAATTTACAAGGATCTTAATGACATATCAAAAGCAACTGTCAAGTACTCTTTTCCCTTTCATAAGTGATACTGGTGTAATGGGAAATCCTTCGAGAGACACTATTCCTAGAATAGGTAGAAAAGCAAAGCTAATCAAGTGGTCTTTCAGGGAGGATTTTAGTATAAACAAATAAACAAATTGTATGTAAGTGATGAATTAAAATATGTTTGATGTTGAACAACTGCTCAAATGTAGTAAGTTGAATTCAGTAAAATAGAGCTGTAGGGATGAGTTATCACCAGTTCAATTTGATGTTTAAAATGTAAAGATCTATGTATCCCTATGTCCATGGAAGCACAATTTACATTAGCCAAGATATGGAAGCAACCTAAATGCCCATCAGCAGATGACTGAATAAAAATGTTATGGTTCATACATACAATGGAATATTATTCAGCCAAAAAAAAAAATGAAATCCTTCAATTTTCAATGACATGGATGGACCTAGAGGTTATTACACTGAGCAAAATAAGTCAAAAATAAATACCATATGATTTCACTTATATGTGGAATCTAAGGAACAAAAAAAACAAACTAATTAAAAATAGACTCACAAATGTAGAGGACAGTGTGGTGATGGCCAGAGGGAAAGGGACTGGGAGGAATGGGAGAATGGGATGAAGGGTTAAAGAAGTATAAATTAGTTCACAGATTGTCACAGGGATGGAGAGCATGACATAAGGAATGCAGTTAGCATTAATGTAATGGCTAGGTGGAGAGCCAGAGGAGAGAAAGAGCAATTAGGGGGATTGTTTTATAATCAATATAACTGTCTAACCAATGTACTGTACACTTAAAACTAATAAAATAAAATTTTAAAATAAATGTTCTGGAAAGAATGGTTTAAATGTCCGTCTACAGGATCAAAATTATTATATCAGTATCATAAGGTATCAGTATCATATTGATAAAATATGTAACTAGGATTGGATCATGCTCTAGCCATACACTTACACCAACTTGTCACTAAGTAGTAGCAAGATTTCTTAGAACACTTAAAATTTATATGCAAAAGGCCATTTTGCACTGACTGTAATGGGTAATTACTACCCAAGGTGGAAGTCACAGACCCTATGTCTTTTTGAGCCAGGGAATCTTAAGGCACATCTACCACTGCAAAGACACACACCACTGGGGCAGCAGCCATTCACCTTAGTTTTCCTGCTCTTCCTGCCTACTGTGCCTGGTACCATGCATGACCAAGGAACAGCCAGTAAAGCAGAATGAATTGCAAATGCACTACCATTTACTTTTCATTTTTTTGCCAAAACAAACACAAATTTGAGATAATTCCTAGTTAATACTAAAATCTAGGCAACATACAGAAACAAAACCTCACAGCAAAATTTAGGCTGAACCCAACCAATACATACCAGTAACAGAGACATTCAATCAGGTACAATTGTAACTTCAGAACTAAATATCATCCAAATTTTACATATTAATACTTAAGGCATTCCAGAAACCATCATGATGTTTCCACATTTAAGTACAAAGGATTGTCCTCAGATCACTTGGAAGTTATTATGAAACCATCAACAGAAATTTAACAATTACAATAGACAGCTTTCCTCTTTCAGAAAATGTTATGTCTTAGAAGACATGTCTGAAATGAAATTTTGTCCCTATAATTTTTTTCTTTGAGAATTGTACTTTTCTGGCAGCAATATGCAGTTCCACGCAGATCCACCCACTTCCCCTGCTTTTCAGACTTATGTAGCAGAAGCACCACCAAAATACACATACATATTCATAAGCTGTCTGAAGCATTAATTCCGCACATGGCAATGTACACTTGCATCTGTGGTTGGAGCTTCTAATTTGCAAAAGCAAATATAATGTGTCTAAAAATCTTGATGAGTGAGTCTTTTAAATTCAAGCCCGGAACATTAGAGATCCACATATACATAATTTCAAGCAGCAATAGGCTTAAGTTTTCTGACTACCTAATATAATTCTCTCCAAGTCAGAGTGTCACTATATGAATATGATTATTGCCAATGCTAATTTCTCTAATTTACTTTTTATATTTATTTCAGGTTATAAATATTCATAACCAAAGTCCTCTGGTAGTGTCCCCTTCCGCTAAACTCAATTCTACTTGATAGAATATAAATCTATTTTCTCCCATTCTAATTTATGAAACAGCTGAGAAAATTGGCTCATAATATCTTTTCAAAATAAAGAAAACACAACCTGTCTTTTTTTTTAAGTGTACAATGGTCAAGTTTCTAAAATATTGACAATAAATATTTAATTCAGTGATCAAATCATCTTCCACGTCAGTGATTCTTTTTCATTTTCTCTTTTTCTCCCTTTTCTTTATAATAATCTCACCAGTAGTTGAGTTGATATACTTCCTCGGCCCTTGAGTTCTAATTTTGCCTTAGTAGCTATAAATGAGCAGATCTCCCTTTACTCCTCTTTCTAGGGTGGAGGTACCTCCCTTGATGTGACAGCTGCTTACTCCAAGAAAAGCCCTGGTTTGCTAATTTGGGACTTTCAAGCATAGAAATTTGCACATAAGTGCCTGACAAATAAAGAATTAAAGGATTGGCATCAACCTAAAAGTACATAAACAGTTTGCAAAAATCCAAGTTGTAGACTTGCTAATTTCTTGGCAAATTTCGATATGACAAAAATCATTAAAAGGTGAAAACCTCAATTAAACAAGTAATTGTTTTAACAGTGGTTAAAGACGTGACATGTTAATGAATTGACTTTGTAAATTTTAGTGAAAGAAAAACAAATTGCTTCTCCACTAATATTTGGAAAAATATGACAGATTACTTCGCTTGGATTTTGATTTGTGTTTATTTGTGTTGATTTTATTAACCATGCCAGTGGTTCAAAACAGACACCTAAAACTGTTCAGGGTTTCCCGAGGAAAGCCTATTGCCATGTGTGGAGTTTTGTTATTTTATGGCACTTATTTACTTCTCCTAAAAGGCTGCAGTAGCAAGAACTAAAAATGTTTATTAAAGAATCTTGCAAAGGAACATAAAATGTTTAGAAGCCAAATAACTTTCTCTAGAAGCACTGTATTCTCTTATCAACTGGCTTTGCAGAATGCTATTTAACTACAAATAACTATCTTCCATAAAATCCCAATCATTTTGGAGTAGGTTCTTATTATTTGCAGATTCTGTATTTGCAAATTTGTCTAGTGGCTAAAATGTATTTGTAACACCAAAATCAATGCTCACGGTGCTGTCAGGGTCATTCACAGACATTTCAAGGTCACTCAGAGTGGCAAAATTTCTGAGTCACCCAACATACACATCTCCAGCTGATGTTCTGTAAACAAGTGTAATTTTCTATTTTAATACCACATTGTTTTGCATTTTGTATTCTCCTTGGTGATTTTACCTTTTAAAATGGTCTCAAGCTTAGCGTTGATGGGCTATCTACTATTCCTAAGTGTAAAATGGCTGCAATGAGCATTATGGAAAAAATATGTGGATTAGATAAGCTTCGTTCAAGGCATAAGTTATAGTATTACCAGCCATGAGTATATTAAATGAGGTATCCTTAAACAGAAACAGATTATGTACTGATCACTCAACAAAAATGTGACCAGAGGTTCACAAGAATCAACCCTGTGTATTTTATTTATTCTAAAAGCACTAATTTAGTATTTGCTAATTCAGTGTTCAAGTGACTTTGTAGAACATAACTCCGACTGTGTATTTCCAGTCAATTTGGTTGTGATATACCATCCTAAGGAGAGGCATCACTCAGTAAAGCATAGCATCTCCCCTTTGAACTTTGTTCCTAGATTTCATCCATTCCTATTCAGTAAAAATCTGTTGTTTTAGATTTGGGGGTTTATTAATGTGTTATCTCTGACTTACAACAAACAAACAAAAATTTACTTTCTATGGATTAACCGTAATAATTTTGGATCTAAAAACAAGACTATCTTTCTACTGCAGTCCCAATTCCTAAAATCACTACTCTTTTTCCTTTTCAGTGTCTTCTCATTTAGAAAGACCTTGTTTTGGGAAAATATTTGACTTGCTCTACCTTATAAAACCCAAATGTAAAACTGTGAACATGATAAGCAGATGCCTACTTCAGGTAGGAGGACAAAACAAACAAACAAACAAAAAACAGGGTTTGTTTGTGTTGTTGTTGTTGCTGGATTTTCTTGGGGTGGAAAAAGGGTCTTTAGCAATTTTATAAATATTTCACATGAATATCTTTAGATTCTTTCAGCCCTCTAGTTCAGTCTCTTAGGGTAATAATCCAACCCATCCATCACCCCTTTCCTTCCCTCTCCACATTTGCTCCCTACCTGGTACCAGGATAAGACAACTGGTACCAATCCTCCATATTAAAATAATTATTATATCCCACCTAGATTTTAAGTTTAAAACATGGTTTCAATTTGAGAATTTAAGATAATGCAATAAATATTATTTTGTCTAATACTTTTGTCTATTTAATTGTTAACTGTTATCAATCAGCCAATCAATCTTTATTTCCAGAGAAACAACCCAATTTTGCATGTATGTGTACACACGGCTTGGAAATTGTGGAGGCTGACAAAATTATAGGAGAGACAGACAATCTGGAAACTCAGGCAGAAGTTGATGCTCAAGTCTTGAGGCAAAACTTCTTAGTTTTTGCTCTTAAGGCCTTCAGCTGACTGGATGAGGCTCACCCACATTATTAGCTTAAAGCCAACTGATTGCAGATGTAAACCACAACTACAAAATGCCTTCACAGCAGTATTCAGATTAATATTTCACCAAGAACTGGGCACTATAGCCTAGCCAAGGAGGTACATATAGCTAATCATCACAGTACCTTAAACCATAAAATTGCCTCTAATGAACACCAATAAGCAATAGGAAAAAAATAAATTGAGGCATTAGTCCTGGGCTTTAATCCCAGCTGTTTCACTAACTGTGTGTTGTTTCATTTCCCCCCACTCCTGTCCAGAATCTCAGTATGCTTATTTGTACACCCCCCCCCCACACACACACACACAAAGTGTATAAACACTTACCCTTGGGTGGTATTGTATGGACTTGACGAAGAGCTTCGGGGAGTCAATGGTAGTACTATGTTATCAGGGCCTATGTCTTTTAAAACTGTATTATCAAACATTTTAATATATTCCTGGCATGTAATAAGGGTCTCACAAATGTGTGTGGAAGCAAGAAAGTAAGGAAGAAACAATGTAATGAAAGGAGGAAGGGAAAGTGGGAGAAAAGAAAGATGGAAGAAAAAATAAATGAACAAACAAGTACATGAAAGAACTAATGTCAAAGTTCATTGTACTTGAGACTACAGAAAGAACAAGTCACTGGTGCTTGAGACTACAGGGGGAAAAAAATGAGAAAAATAGTCCCTGCTCTCAAGCAATTTAGACCTGACTAGTCTAAAGCCAATTTGCAAATAACCATAATACAAACATATTAAGAAAGAGATACAAAAGTGAATGCATCTAATCCATAAAGTAATTTCAGAATTCTGGTGTAAGTTCAAACAAAACACACATGCTGAGTCTATAAAGGGTCAAAACCAAACACATGACATATGAGCCATTCCAAGAAACCACATAGATGGATATGTGTGGTTTGGTAGACCTAGACCTGCATTAGCTTACAAATTAATTGATAAGAATTTAGTGTTGCTAAATTTAAAACAAGGTAACGAAGCAACATCTTTTAACGACACTATGGGAATGGAAAACGTAAAGGAGAACTGTAATTCAGTCAGTTGGGCTGATGGATAAGAGATTAGAACCAGAGGATCCACCAATGTTTGTATCAAATTATCCAAGGAAAAGAACCTTATCAGGTGACCCAGTAAGGCAATGAGGTTTTCCAATAACCCAGACGTAACATGCTCCAAGACCAACCAACTCCTTATTTTTCAATTCTGAGCCAATTTAGCAACTTTCCAGTTACTGACTCTGCTCCACAAGTATCTTGCTATGGAGAAGCAATACCACACAACAACACACCATTCACTGGGAGTTGGTAAATAGCCATTCTAGCTCTCAGAGAGAGAGAGAGAGAGAGAGAGAGAGAGAGAGAGAGAGAGAGTGTGTGTGTGTGTGTGTGTGTGTGTTATTAGTGGGGGTTTGTCTACTAGGAACTACAGCAACTGTGGCTAGAAGGAATACATAAAATTTTAGGAGCTTAAAATCTGAGAACCAGAAACTGCACCTCAATGAACCTGTCATGTGGTCCAGCCTGACAGGCAGTGACCTCCCTCCCCCTTGTATGCTGAAGGCTTACAGGACCCAGAGGCTTCAAAAAATAATAGAGGAAGAATAAGACATAAGGGCAGAATAGACCATTCCAGATAGAGAGAAAAGCATAGCTAAGGTTAAAAATTAGAAAAACAACGTACATATTCATTAGAATAAACAGCCCAATTTTGATGTCCACAAATAGGAAGACTAACCAAGAAGATTGTGAAGGTAAACTGGCCATTTGGAGGACTTTAAGAGACAAGACTAAAAAATGTTTTTGATTTTACTAGCAATTAGAAGCCATCAAGTTTTGTTTTGTTTTGTTTTTTTGAGCTGGTGAATATTAAAATTGTAACTATATATTAGCATAATTAACTTGTTAAGAGACAGTAGATATCTTTGATGAGGGAGTAACTGGTCTGTGAAGTTTACTGCAACAGTCTGCAGAGATGGTCATAAAAATCCAAGCTGGAAAGATGGTCAGAATAAAAACAGAATGTGGAGGTGACACCCTAAGGCAAGGACAATCATTGGGATTCACTGAGTATTTAATTGGACGTGAAAGGTGAGGTTAGAGACCTGAAAGGTTGATGTGTCCCCTATGGTTAGTAATTTAGAGTACAACAGTTCCATTAAAGAAAACACACATGCCCTGGAAAAAAGCAAATACAGGGTAGCAAAAAAGACAGAAATTAGGTAAGACGATTTGAATTTGGCCTTAAATAATGAACCCAGATGCAGAGGTCAGTGATATCAACAGATTTAAACCATTCATGTAAAATATTTAAAAGTTATAAAATGGCATATCAATAAATTTAATTTAAAAAGCAAATGTGAACACATACACAAGTATTAAGTAGAACATCAAAATATACTAATTAACCCTGGAAGTTTTCATGAGAGAAAAGAGTTTTGAGCTATATTTTCAAAAATCTGTAATCTAAAGATAAGATCAAAAGCATGGTCTTTTCAGTGGTGTGACACTGAATATAATTAAGTAATTGTACTTAATAGGATACATATCGAGAATTTTTGAGTGAAGATAAGATAGCATAATTTATATATTCTACCAATCTTTTATTTTTAAGAGAAGCTGAATCTCAATTTTCCACAGATTGCTTTTGTTTTATACTCATATTTTGCAAGTTTAATAAGGCACAAAGTGAATGTCTACCAATAGATAATGTAAAAATTATTGTTAGTAAATATACCGCTTCTTCTGTTTCTTCAGTTAAAAAGCATTAGCTAAGTATCATTGGAGAACTTCCTTATAAATCATAGGCAAAGTGACTCATGAATACATTTAAGTGGCAGAAATATAATTTTTTATTTCATAATTTAAGCAATCTATTTAATAATATCTAAACTATTTAAGGTCATGCTTA
The DNA here is from genome assembly GCA_030015415.1 of Cynopterus sphinx. Taxonomy (NCBI): domain Eukaryota; kingdom Metazoa; phylum Chordata; class Mammalia; order Chiroptera; family Pteropodidae; genus Cynopterus; species Cynopterus sphinx. The sequence continues at coordinate 73,049,267 of CM057384.1, read as the reverse complement.
TTTATGACTAGAGAGCTCTCAGCCCTCAGGTGAAAACACAGGTACATAAATGATCACTGTACGCCATGTGCGATGGATAGTTTTATGTATCAACCTGGCTGGACTACAGTACCCAGTTATTTCACCAAATACTAATATAAATGTTGCTGAAAGGTGTTTTGTGGATGTGGTTACTATCTACAATCAGTTGACTTTAAGTAAACAGATCACCCTCAATGATCTGAGTGGGCCTCATCCAATGAGTCAAAAGACCTTAAGAGCAAAATGGAGGCTTCCCTGAGGAAGACAAGATCCAGTCTGCAGAGAGTTTCCAGTCTGACAGTCTGCTCTACGGATTGCCAACCCCTCCAACTGCATAAGCCAATTCTATGAAATAAACTTTACATACACACGCACCCTACTTATTCTGTTTCTCTGGAAAACCCTAACTAATACAACAAGATAAACGCCACAGCAGAGGTATGACCACACAGGATGAACAACCTGTGGAGTTAGGGACGGTGTCACAGGGGTGATGCCATTGCATTGAGTCTTGAAGCTATGGCACTGGGCAAGGAAGGGAGCAGGTTAAGGGTCTGTAGAATAATCTAGGTAAGGGGACCTGGAGAGTCAGAGGTCCAAGGGTCTGAGAGATCATCAAGTGTTCAGAAAAATGCCAAGTATCTCTCCACAGTCAGAACTTCAGGTATGTGTAGGGAATAGTCAGAAGCTCCATCTTGATGAGTCATGCTCCATCCAAGGACAGATGGAGGCCCTGGGGAGTTTTAAGTGAAGGAGAGACATGATCTGAATTACATTTTAGGAAAGTCACTTTTGTGAGGCAAAGTATGAAAGACAGGTAATACTGGTCTTACATTTCTGTTCTCTGTCTTCATGGAGAGGCAGTAAATGTTATAGACAGTCAAGTAAATTCTATTTTTTAATTAATAATTTTGGTACAATTATAAAGAATGCATGGTAGCTGAATGAGGTAAATGAATTAATACACTCTATTTAGTGGGTCATAAATCAAAATCCAATTTAGTAAACTGTCTTCATTTTTCACAACCCCAGCAAGCTAAAGATTTTCCACATGTTCCACCCCCATACAGACATACACAAAAGGTAAGGCAACAACCTAACAGCACTATCGTATAAGGTTTACACAAGTAAAACATTCAAAAAGAAAAGCTCTCCAGCTAATAATCTAGCACTTTTGGTCCTTCCCTGACAGCTGACAAGAGACACCAAGAACATAAGATTAGCCTGACCCTTCAATGGCTGTTACGCTGTCTACCCCATAAACATGTCCATTGCCTCCCCTTTGCAGAGCCTTGTTTCAACAGAGTAATATTTAGAAAATAAGAACTAGACTCTCAGTAAGTACCTTACCAGTGCTGAACCATGTGCTTCTTTCTGCTTCCTTCCCCATAAATAATCCCGACTAAGAAAATGCATTCTAATTTTTAAGAGTTACCACAGCAACAAAGTGAACAGTTAAAAAGCAATGAACTTAATCAATGCAAGTCATTGTTGGAAAGATTATCCCTTGAGACAAATCTCTCACTGCTAAGATTATTGCTATTTATCCAAAGTGTTTCTGAAAAGGTAAGAATGACTGACTGAGGGCTTCAGATCAATGAGATGTTTTTTTTTCTTTCCTTCAATGAGCTAAAGCTCCCAGTAGACCTAGGCAACACTTTTAATCATGACATTAATCGATAACAATTATACCCAAGAGAATGCCAACGTAGGTTTTCCAGGAAATCTCACAGGGCTTATAAGTGCTATACTTGTGGAAGTAGTCAATATTGTGTGTTGTAAAATAGAATTCAGGTTGATTTCTTCTTATTTCCCTAGAGCAGAATTTTGGTGCTCTAGACCCAGAAATGTTAGCACACTGCTTCTCAAACAGTAATGTGCTTAAGAATCACTTAGGGATCTTGTTAACTGCAAACTCCGATTCAGTTGTGTGGCCTGACATCTGCATTTCTACAAGCTCCCAGGTGATGCCCATGCTGCTGGTCGACAGACAACACCTGAAGTAGCAAGATGTCAAAATACATTAGTGACTGATCAGGAGAAAGAGCAAAAGGCATGCACGTTGGCAAAGGGATACTTACAAAAGAGAGATATGACCATGAGAGGGATTGTACTTGTAGGTTTTCTACCTCAAACTGACCTATTTGGAAAATGACTGAGAAAAATGGCAATACTAAACATACCTTGAAAAGTAGCATTTTCCAAATGTATCCCAAGAAACTCCACTTATCTAGGATATTAGTAGGTGTTGCCAGAAACAGAAGATGCTAACACGTCACATAACTGAGCTAAACAAAATTAAGGAATGACAATGGCAAACTTTTGTTAAGCACTTATTATGTGCCAAGCATTCATCTAGACATGGATTAATTCATTTAATCTTCGTAGCAAATCTATGAGGTCGAAACTATATTATCATTACCATTTTACAGATGTGGAAAAGGAAGGAAGAAGACGTTAGAGTAATTTGCCCAAGGTCACAAAGCTGGTGAGTGGTGGAGCCAAGACTCAACCCCTGGCAGGCTGCCTCCTGAGTAAAAGCTTTGATCTCTGAAACATGAGCACTTTCCAGTGATGATGGGAAGCGTGAATCAACACAAGGTGATACAAGTTGCCAAGGAAGATAAATATGCAATGGAGGGGAGAAAGGACACCTTAAAGTTATGACAAAAGAGAAAAATGAAAACAAGCTGAAGAAGGGAAAAATTAGAAATGAAAGTAGTGTTTGGAGAAAAAAATAGATTTAGGCAAGTGTACTATGACAATGGAGGTAGCCATCATCATTCAAACACAGACGTGATGAAGATGAATAAGCCTGACAGTAAACACCGTGGAGAAGAAAGCAAGTCAAGTTGCAGGTCTCACCAACCACAGGAGGACATAAACAGTTTACTTCCACCAAACACACTAAAATAACACTCCAAGACCACATAGTCATGATTATTCTTATACTAATTACCTAATTTACAGATTATCTGGGCCCCCTGCTGGGTCTCTTTCTTCTTCCTACAGGATTGTTTAGACATTTTGCTTCTAATTAGCAACTTGTTGAGAGTGAGAGGGGAGATGGGAAGACAATTAAATCAGGGTTTTTTCGTGTTTCGGGTTTTTTTTTGCTCTTATTTGGGAACCTAGCAATAGGTTTGGGAGAAAGAGCTTAGGATGTGAATCTAATGATGAAAATACTTTCTTACTAATCCTGGATTTCAATGAACCCTCTTTGCCTGACCTTCACATCAATGGAAGAAGAAATATGCTGAGTGGACCCAGTCAGAATTATTAGTCTGAACTAGAAAATAGTCAGCACATTACGCAAAGTATACTTCAGGTCAGGCAGAACTATAAACAAAGCAGATGTTTGGTTAGATGAGCACTAGGAAACAGTTCAGATTGTTCCGACAAACATTAAAACAAAAACTGACCTCGGAAACTTCTGACATTCACTGATCCCGGATGCAATATACATGCAGAGATGCTCATGGAAAATTCTGGCACTAGCTTAGGAAAAAGAAAAACCTTAACTGAAGACAAGGAACCACCTTTCAGCATCCTAAAATGATCTGATGTGTAAGTGTATTTACAAGTACCAAAATAAAAGTACTTTTTTCAAATGAAAGAAGTCCTTCAGCCTCCAAGAATGAAATGTGTCATAACAATGTACTTATTCTTTTTCATCACCTCACCTCCACTAGCACTACTGCCTGTTATTTACCAGGACACCTTTATTTGTATGGTCCTAAGGCAATCCAATTTTGTTATGCTAGTACTTCAACCTACATTTATAAACTTTTCAAATGTCTTAATTTTATCTCAATGTTTTCCATCAGCACGTTCCTTTTTATAGAATCCTTCATTGTTCCAAGACACAAATCGTATCCCTTTGAATTCCAGATGAAAACATTTTAGGCCTACTTATGATTGTATTCACTAGACATGTATACACATGTAAAGCAGCTTCAATGTTATTTTAAAATACACTTCCAATAGTTTTCATTGTGTTGATATTAGCAAAGCACTTAAGAAAATGCTTCCAGGTGGCAGGCACCTGCTCTGGCTTTGAAACACCAACCTCAAAACCTACTGTCAAGCACCAAAATGGGGAAGAGAAACAAACTATATATTTCAGCACCTAGCAGTTCTGGCAGCTTATTGGAACTGGTTATTGCCAGCTGGGCATTTTGCCATTTCCTTGAGGAAAAATTAAAGTGGAAGATGCAAGGGTTTTATTGTAATTTTCCACCACATATTTATATCATTATGGGTTTTGTGCTGCTCTAGTCCCCACACAGTCTCACTGAATATCTTCTTATTATGTCACTGAAATTTGAAACAAATATAGGATGATGCAGTGAAAACAAGTGGGCACTGTGTATAGTAAATGATTGCTGAAGATAACACCATGCCTATCAGAATGGGCTACATAATTTGCAGGCCCCCATGCAAGATGAAAATGCAGGGCCCCTGTTCAAAAGGCAGAGGAAAAGTTCCATTAAAGGTACTAAAATATCAAGATTTTCCCCTTCTTCTGCTATTTCAACCTGACCTGGTGTTATTTATTTGCTATTCAATGCTGCAATCCTTCAGGCACAGGGATACCTGAAGAGTGATGACCTTCTGGGGTAACACCCCATGTGCATGCACACATACTGCCCACACACTCGATGCTGAGTTCTCGACCCCGTATAGCCACAGACCAACCAACGCTCTGCACACCCACTTGAGTAGGGGAAGTCAAGTCATCACCCTTCTCACAGGCCCATCACCCCCCAACCCACAGACTCCAAGGAGTGCTGCAATCTCTACACAAAGATGTCTTAGGTACCTAGACTGGCATGAGTGAAAGATTCACCCTTCTTAGGCACTGCTGTGATGCTCTAAGATGGAGATGCTGCATCAGTGTCCTGTCTTGAAATGTCCTGGGCTCTTCCTCTAGAACCTGACCCTCTCCTGCAGGGACTGAAGGCAGTAGCAGTCATGAGGCAGGAGCAGAGAGGAAGAGGCTAGGTCCTTGAGGTTGTAGGAGGCTAGGGAGTGAGCAGCAGAGGGCAGAAGGGAACCCATCCCAAGGAGGCGGTCACCTGAGCCAAGGCTTTCAGTCCCTGAGCAGGCTCCGTTATCCCAGCAGACTCCACTCACAAAACACAAATTCAAACATAAAACTAAGGGTTTCAAGACAGCAAAGTCAGAGTATTAACCTTCATTTGAATGTTCTGGTCAAGGCCCATGAAGCCAGCCCTAATTCATATAAGAATCCAAGGCCTCTGCTCACTTCTGAAGCATATTCTGAAATTGGAGAACAGATAGTAGCATGACTCCTGCACAAAGATAACACATGAATTCATATCTGTTCTGTATTTTCATTTTATAGAACTAAATACAAATAGATATACACACAGAAAACTGGAGAAATACACGTGGAACTAATGAAAGGTGGACTATATCAATGTCAGCATTCTAGTTATGATACTATACTATAGTTTAGCAAAATGTTACCACTGGGAGAAATCAAGTAAACTGTGCAAGGGATATCCCCATATTATTTCTTACAACTGTATAATTATCTCAACTAAAAAAAGATCCAAGGCCTATTAAAGAAACAAAATACAGCATAGGGGCAATCATTACCAAAACTAACTATATCTGGATATATTTAGAACATTAAATTGAATTTAATTTGGTTTCGATATGGTATAAAGGAGTAATCTTTTAAATAACTAGCTCAGACGCAACATCTGCAATCAGCATGCTAACCACGGTATTCTATCAGGAGGAATGTGTTATTTTTAAGCTATATTTACTTAAGATAAAATGAAAATACACAATCTAGAAACTATAAAAGTACTCTGAAAACCCAAGTGGTCTAGGAAAAAGCATACCTTTATTCACAAAAATGGGGAGAAATGTGTATGAAATAGCACAAAATCGACTTTAAAATGGTAAGCTCTTGCATCTAAAAAGTTATCTTGTGTACCACTTAAAACCGAAAATACATATTTGTTGCTGATAGAGTTAATTTTTATAAAAGAACAATGAAACATCTTGTGTGTCAGATGCTAAAATGTCAAAAGTATAAAAGGGAAAAATCTGAATTCTCCAGGCTGAGTTCCCAAGGAACTAAGCAGATGAGAGAATTTTATGTTGCTTTTTAGGACTGCGTGTGTAAGCAAATGCCCAAAGGGGATCAATTTTGTCACAGTCCTAGAGGAAAGGCTGCAGCCACATCTGTAGGACCTCGGAGACAGAGACTGCTCAAAGGGCATCTAATTCTACTCTGGCTGCATTAAATAAGGTAACAGAAGAGAAACACACCACAGAACCCAACAGGCTGGAAGTATTTAACAGACTTTAGCAATTTATATCAATCAAGGCAGCCTGCTCCCCACTCTGACTCCTCAAGTCCTTAGCAGCAACTCAATAAAAATTATGCAACCAATTACCATTTCTTGCTGTCAGACAATGCTCATAGCCAAGATAAACACACCTTTGTTAGGTTCCAGCCAGGACTCTGCAGAGACCTGAAGAACTGACTAAACAGAGAAAAAAGTTCAGGATCCAAATTAATTTTGCCACCGCTAACTCTGTACCTCTGGGTAAAACACTGAGCTGTTCATTAGTAAATGGAATTTGAATTTCAAAGATGAATGAATATTCATTTACTTCGGGTAATTACATACTAAGGCATTCAAAAAATATTTGTTGAATGAAAGGCTGAATTAATGAATGGATTGCACAGACCTCTCTCCAACCTGCCTTTTTTCTCTTTACTAGCAAAATTCCGTTTCGGCTACATTTTAGAGTTAAAATATCAAAGCAGAAGGGGAGGAACCACAAATAAAACATCACTTTGTTCACGACCTCACTTGACTGTATAATGCTGCCCCACTACATAATCACTGTCAGCACCAGTCAGATGTGGATATGCCAACAACGCTATGTCAGGATTTGCCAGGTGTGGCAAATTACTGAGTGTTCATCTAGCCAAGCTTGAGCCTGGAAATCTAACAAAAAGCACTTAAGAACCTCCAGAGGCCAGAGAACAGCATTGGCTGACTATCAACGTCCCCACACTCATGGTGCCCTAGTTTGGTTCTGGCAGTCTCAAGTTCCTACAGGTTCCCAGGCTCCTGACTGTGCCAGTGTACTGAGGAACTGGCCTTTTCCTCACCCCACCATCTAGGCCCTTCAAGTTCTTAACAGTTCACCTCTCATGGCTGCATGTGTCCCAACTACAGTCCACACACCTGCTTTGACTATTCTTTCTCAAAGGTACATTCAAAGCCCCCCTCTCCACTTGGCACAGACTCGTATCCCAGGCTGGCTGGGAGCCCATCTCAGCGAATCCCTGCTGCCTCCATTGCTGGCACCAGCACAGATGCAGCGCTGTATCTACTCACCACAAAAACCCTGACTCTCTTCTATTCTCTCATTGATTCCTTAGCACTCGAAACTATATCAATTATATTTCACGAAATTTAATCAACTACATGCAAAATTTTTAATGACTAAGCAAAATACAGGTGAGAGCCGACCTGAACTGCATCCCTATAAGAACAGTGTAAAGGATGGCTTACTATTTAAATAAATACCAACCTAAAAGAAGGTGACGAGCGCGTGGTTTAACATAGATGAACAGCACAAAGTGTTTACACTGATTCTCAAAAATTAGTTTCCTGAAATGTGTCATTCGATTCAGTTGTGGCTCCAACTTCCCTGCTCTTGTTCCCAGTTCTATGTGAGGTTTCTCCCTACCTTTAAAGCTAAAAACTACTTTAAAAAATGTATCAAACAACCTTTTAATCATCAAGGAAAAATTATCACAGTTGACTGCAAACTACCATAACATTAAATAAGTTGTCATGACATAGCAAAACTATCCCATTAGAAACATCTAAATTATCTCAGATAAAGTAAATATATGGTAACTAGCTATTGTTTCTAACCCACTAAGAAATCATATTAACATGAATACCACAGTCTCGTGATTTATATCCTTCCAGCATATTCTCACCTCTCTATTCCTGACATTCACTCTCAAAATGTCCCTAGAAGGAAACTGTTGAGAGCAAGACATTAAACATGACAGTAAAGGAAAATCTAAGTGCAAAATGCAAGCCTTTGACACAAATGCAGGTCTGAATATGAAAAGAGAAAAAAGAAAATGGGGAAAAAAAAACTTATTGCTAACAATCTAACCATTAATCCAAGTGGTACTTAATTGGAGAGCCTGGACAATTTATAAAACTATGTAATGGAACAGTCACTAAGGATTCAGCCTAATGCTTCATATAACATCCACCTGTCTGGAGAGAAGAGCATGTCTCCTCCTCTCAAGGTTCTTCCCGGGAGACCATTAAGAATGTATGTACTTCAAAGGTCTTTTAGTGGACTCACAGTCCACGAAACATTTCCAATTGTGCTTCTCAGACAGCACAACTCCAGATCTCATTTCTATTTCCAGGAAAACTGCAAAAACTGCAACAGCTCCTATTTCTACCAGTTTCAATGTAGCACCTGTTCCCTATACATTAACAATATTCATTTCTTTGTTAGCTTAAAATTCTACCTTCAATGTAGGGGTAAGCAAAGGGAATAATAAACCGAACGCAGTCATGCCAGCAGTTAATCAAAACTCCTCTTTAAAAGCTTTTTATCGGAAGTTTGTAAAAATCAGTAGAGGGAAAAGGCCAGGCTCACAGAGTTGCCACCACCGACAAATAGAACAACAAACTATGCAATACACATTAAGGAATGACAACAGAAGTGTGGTAATATGGAAGTGCTCTTCACTCTTTTAAAAAATATGTTTGATTGTTACTTAAATTTATTGTCAGGAAACTTATAACATAATTAATAGAAAAACTGTTACCCATGAACACAACATTTAAATCATCTGGAAAGCTATTTGCTTTTTAAGTTCTCATCATTCACTGTCCAACACATGAACCTGTTTTAATTATCTGTCCTTAAGTGATTTCTTTTTCTATTAAATATATACCTTTAGCCACATCATTAATAATCTTCAGAAGTTTATATTAACTCTGACCTTGCCTTGTGTGAAGATATTGGTTTTAGAACATCTTGAGCTTTGCTGGCTGTTTTATATTTCAATGGAGTATAAATGTTGTTGCTATGGACTGAATGTTTGTGTTCCCTGAAATTCATGTTAAAGCTTGAATCCACAATGTGATGAAATTAGGAGATGGGGTCTTTGCGAGGTAATTAGGTCATGAGAGTGGAGCCCTCGTGTTGGGATTAGTGCCCTTATAAGAAGAGACACAGAGAGTTTCCTCTCTTTGACATGTCAGGAGACAGCAAGAAGACAGCCATTGGCAAACCAGGAAAAGGGCTCTCTCCAGACACCAGATGTGTTAACACCTTGATTTTGAATTTTCCAGCCTCTAGAACTGTGAGAAATAAGTGTTTGTTGTTTAATCTACCTAGTCTGTGGTAATTTGTTACAGCAGCCTGAACTAAAACAGTTGTCATCCAGGATATTATGCCCTCAATAAAATATAACATTTATTCCTTGTAGCTTTATGTTACTAAAAATGGTCTCCACATGTTGAAATGTCCCCAAATTCCTTGCAGTCCAAGATATCATGTTTTCTTTGTTACTGCTTATAGTATAAAATAAATTACCAGTGACATACCAGGCTTTAAAAATGATGAATTTTAAATAAATTTTGATTTTTAAAAAACATATTACAGTCTGAAGGTTTACAACTAATTTTTCTAAATATACATTTACATACTACACTTTTATGCTAGTTTTTTTTTTTTTTGGTTCTTATATTTGCTTTAAGAATAAGAATATATCTCCTAGCATCATCTTTGAAAATATGTTTTCTTTTAAATTTATATATCTGGCATCTGTGAAATTTTAAACTAAAATAGATGTTCTTCACAAGAACTATGGATCAGCTCTAAATCAAAATAAAGACATTCTCTGAGTAAGCAGAAGTCCAGGAGTAAATGAACATATTTAGCCTTTTAACAATGCCTTCTCTCAACCAAGCCAAAGCACAAGAATGAGTCGCAAATTAACATATGTCGACTTTTGAAAAGATTAAATTTAAAAAATCATCTACAGTTCTTTAATCAAGGGCCCCCTCCTTCTCGAAGAACTCTCAAAAGTGCTGTGAATTCTGATCTCCACTAAGTCATATTACAAGGGAAAGGGATAAGTGTGGGAAAATTGGGGGAGAAAAGATGTTTGTTTTTTTTTGACAAACATACCATTTAATATATTCTATGCACTATTTTAATCATTTTACAAATATTAGTTCAATAAATCCTCATAACAATTTTAAGAGTATGTACTATTATATTATCCCCATTTTAAAAATGAGAATGTAAAAAACAGAGACAGAGACAGAGAGAGTAAATTACCTGAGACCACTGGGCTAGTAAACTGCTTGGGTCAAGATCTGAACCCAGGCAGTAAGACTATATAGTTCACACTCTTAATAACTGCCTTACTCTGCCTTTCCTGGCCACTGCTTCCTCAATTCTTCTCATAAACTCCACCAAAAATCCACTCAAAGAAAAAAAAAAATCTTGATTACAGAGGAAAATAAAAGTACATAGCTTTGAAGTTTTTTCCTCCTCAGTTAAAAGCAACTATTTCTCTTTGAAAAAAAAAAAATTGACTTCCAAACACAAATGACAAAAACAGCAGGGAAGTAAATGCTATTTTCAAGTTTCTAGGAGGTTATCATAAACAATGATGAGAGAAAAACAAATTAAAATTTTTAAAAATGGCATTTGACAGTAACCCTTTTACCTCGCTGCCTGTGACAATGTGACTGTACTGTGTAAGGTGGCTGTGCAGAGCACCCTATGGTGTGAAAATGAAAAATGACCACGCATGGAAAGAAAAGAGAAGCATATTGTAAGCAAGCGTAAATGCACAGTAAGGTCTGACTGTTGTGGAAATAAGCCCAGGCTGCTTCTCAATTCATGAGTTTAGCTGAGATGGCAGAACAGATGACAAACAACAACAAACAGAAACACCATACCACACAATTCTCTTCAATAGTGGGGATAAATACCCACAGAAGCTTATTTAATTTGATGCTAATTTATTTTCTTGTTTAAACATTTTAAATATTTGTTATCTATTAAATATTCATGTATCATATTTTAATAACTTGAGGATTTTATTCTCTAAGGAATTGATTTATAAGTACCTATAGTCAAAATAGCACCCTTTCTTCAAAAGCAACAGCTAAGCTTTAATTCAAAAACTCGATAGCAATTAATTGGTCAACATACGGAACTGGAGGTGAACTCAAACTTATTGGCATTTCAAATTCCAAAATACTGAAATGAATATTTCATTTGAAATACTTCATTTTATTTCAAAATAAAACAAAACTTTTACCTGTTCTCCAGTACAAATGCTAAGCCTTCTTTTTCTTTTCTTTCAGTACCAAAAGAACCTATTTATTTACCAAATGTTGGTTTATTCATTCTACTTCTTTTGGATATAAACATTGTTTTAAGAATCTGCTCAGTTTTTGTGTGAAGTTTCACAAATATCAATTTACACAAAGAAAATTGAGAGTTTTAATGTAGTAATTATTTATTAGAAATGGCAATCACCTACCAGCTCAAATCCAACTATGTGTTAATTTAAGAAAAAGATGATTAAGCAAGATCTACTGACATAAACACTGTAAAATCAGGAATGTTCCACTAAAAAAAAAAAAAAAAAAAAAAGAGGGTGGGATTCACTACATTCTTCAAACGTCAAAATTGTAAAATACAAAGAAGGGCTGTGGAAGTGTCCACATCAGAGGAGAGTAAAGAGACATAACCAAAAATGCGATTCCCAACCCTAGGCTGGATCCTGCATCGGACAGGGGAGAACACGCTACAGGAAGTTACTGACTCAGTTGATAAAAGTGTAATATGAGTGATAAAGAATTTGGTCAATGATAAACTTGTTTAAGTTGATAATTATACTCTATTGTGTAAAAGAATAAGCTATCCTTAGTAAATACACACTGAAGTAGATGGGTGCAAAGGACTATGGTATTGTAGTATCCTCAGATGATTCTGGGAAAAACAGTATAAGAATGAAGGAAAGAGCAGATAAATGATAAAGCAAACAGGGTAAAATGTTAGTGAATCTGTGTAAAAGATAGGGGGGTATTCTTTGTATTATTTTTATTGTTTGCAAATTTTTTGGTGAATTTGAAATTATTTCCAAATAAAAAGTAAAAACAACAACAATGAAAAACTATAACCTGAACCAGCAGGATAAATGAAACTCCATGGATGGAGCTCACTCTTTACAGGACACAGACACACAAACTCCTGACACATGCTTTCAAGCCACTGATACTACGCTGTAGACTATCACAGACATTCAAGTCTCAAAAGGCCTTGGTGCACAGAGAGGGCCAGTTTTCTCTAACATTAAGATCTTTACAAAAAGGAACTCCTGAATACACTCCAGTTCTGACACTATAAATTCACAGTCTCCACAATGAGAAGGTGAGGCACATCCACTCTAAACACAATGGCTGCAAGATTTCAAAGCCACTGCAGATCAGCCCTGGAAATAAGATTCATTCACATCACCAATCTAGAAGCAACATCTTCCGTCTACAGTTCTAGTGGTGGTCTAACTTAGTGAATACTTCCTTACTGTCTATTATGTGCAGGCACTAGGCTATGTGCTAGGAAGAGAAATACATGACATTAGGGAAATCACAATTTAAAAAAAGACATACAATTCTATAATTACAATAGAATCTATAAAATGTTGCTCTAAGAAAGGCGTATTTTAAGTGTTCTGAGGAGGATTTAGTGAATATGTGAGACTTAGCTGCATTCAATTATTCAATAAGGACTTACTGTCTGTGTCAGGGAAAGGAACCTGAAGGATAAGTAAGTAATCCCCCAGCTGACAGGAAAAGTAGTGAGAAGGGAATTCCAGATAAAAGAAAAAAGCAGCTAATAAGACAATGGCATAGAGTCATGAAAGCATATGCTATTTTCACTGAATAGTAAGGTCTCAGTATGGCTAGGAGCACAGCATCTCCTAGGGGTGTGAATAATAGAGGAGGTAAACCAAATACAGTCAGATCTTGATGGCTTTGTATGATATGCTAAGGAACTACAAGGTAATCCTATGAAGAGAATAGTAGAATATCTTCAGCAGGAAAATTTAAGTGCTGAAATGTTTGTTTTAGAAAGGTAATTCTGGCTGAAATGCTGAGCATGAATTATCAAGAAAAGATGGGAGAGAAATAACATGTACTCATGTAATTGAGACACAGTCTTCAAGTGTGATCAGAGCTTCAACCCAAACAACACAAACAAGAAAAAAAGGCATTTAAGGAAGAAAAATGGGTAGAGCTCAGCAACTGATTTTGTATAATGAAATATAGTGGGGATGTTGCAGCTTTCTAGATCAAACTTTAGGGGTTATTAACAGTGATAGAGGAAAAGTAAAAATGATGAAGGCAATTTTGAACATATTAAATTTGAAATTCCAGTATAATATACTTAGAGGTATTCAGCACAAAATTTAGGATTATGGTGAGCTCAGGAGAGAAGTTAGGGTAAATGTAATGACACTAAGGTTGCATTGATGGTGATTAAATACAAAATAGTTTTCTTGTATTCTCTAAAGAAAATTGTGTTGATTGAGAAGACAGTTAAAATAGATGTTTAAAGATGATCAGAAAGAAAAGCCAAGAGAAAGAAGACTGAGAAGACGGTTATTGGTAACCAGTACTACATGGCACTTGTGTATGGGTTTGGCTCTCAGTGACCTAGTTTAAACAACATTGGGCACACACACACATTCACTGAAGCCTATTAGGCACCATAAGCTTTGCTAGATACTGACTACAGGCATACCTCATTTTATTGTGCTTCACTTTATTGCAATATTTACAATATTGCATGTTTTACAAATTAAAGATTGTGGAAACCCTGAGTCAGCAAGTCTCTTGTGCTATTTTTCCATTTTGCTCATTTTGTGTCTTTATGTCACATTTTGGTGATTCTTGCAAAATTTCAAAATTTTTCATTACTATTCTATTCATTCTGGTGATGTGTGATCTTTGATGTTACTATAATTGTTTTACAGCACCTTGAACCATGCCCTTATAAGACAGCAAACTTAATCGATAAACGTGGTGTGTTCTGACTGCTCCACCAACCAGCTGTTCCCCATCTCCCTGTCTCTCCTAAGTGCTCCCTATTCCCTGAGACACAACAATACTGAAATTAGGCCATTAATAACCCTGCAATGCCCTCTAAGTGTTCAAGTTAAAGAAGAATCACACATGTCTCACTTCAAATCAAAAGTTAGAAATGATTAAGCTTAGTGAGGAAGGCATATCAAAAGCCAGGCTTCTTGTACCAGTTAGCTAAGTAGTAAATGCACAGAAAAAGTTCTTAAAGGAAACTAAGAGCGCTACTCCAATGAACACATGAATTAGAAGAAAGCAAAACAGACTTATTGCTGAAATGGAGAAAGCTTTAGAGGCCTGGATAGACCAAACCAGCTTCAACATTCCCTAATCCAAAACCTAATCCCGAGCAAGGTCTTAACTTCAATTCTACGAAGGTTGAGAGAGACGAGGAAACTGCAGAAGGAAATTGTGAAGCTAGCAGAAGTTGGTTCATGAGGTTTAAGGAAAGAAGCCATCTCTATAACATAAAAGTACAAGGTGAAACAGCAAGTACTGATGTAGAAAATGTAGCAAATTACCCAGAAGATCTAGCTAAGATAATAAAGGTGGCTACATAAAACAATGTATTTTTAATGCGGACTAAACAGTCTTATATTGGAAGAAAACATCATCTAAGGCTTTCATAGCAATAGAGGAGAAGTCAGTGCCTGGCTTCAAAGCTTCAAAGGACAGGCTGGCTCTCTTGTTAGGCGCTAATGCAGCTAGTGATTTCAAGTTGAAGCCAATGCTCATTTAACATTCTGAAAATCCTAGGGCCCTTAAGAATTATGTTAAATCTACTCTGCCTGTGCTCAACAAATATAGCAACAAAGCCTGGATGGCAGCACATCTGTTTATAACAGTTTACTAAATACCTGTAGCCCACTATTGAGACCCACTGCTCAGAAAAAATAAAGAAAAAGAAAAAGATTCCTTGCAAAATATCACTGCTCATTAACAACCACCTGGTCACCCAAGAGCAACAAAGGAGATGTGCTATGAGATTAGTGTTGTTTTCGTGCCTGCAAACACAACATCCATGCTGCCGTCCATGGAGTAAGGAGTAATTCTGACTTTCAACTCTTATAAGAAATACATTTGTAAGGCTACAGCTGCCATAGAGAGTGATTCCTCTGACAGATCTGGGCAAAGCAAATTGAAAACATTCTGGAAAGGACTAACCATTCTAGATGCCATTAAGAATATTTGTGATTCATGGTAACAGGTCAAATGTCAACATTAACAGGAGTTTGGAAGAAGTTGATTCCAACCCATCTTTGAGAGGTTCAAGACTTCAATGGAGAAACAGCAAGAGAAATAGAATTAGATGTAGAGCCTAAAGAGGTGACTAAATTGCTGTAATTTCATAATAAAACTTTAACAGATGAGGAGTTGCTTCTTAAAGGTGAGCAAAGAAAGTGGTTACTTGAGGTGGAATCTACTCCTGGTAAAGATGCTGTGAGGATTGTTGAAATGACAACAAATAATTCAGAATATTACATAAATTCAGTGGATAAAGCAGTGGCAGCGTTTGAGAGGATTAACTCCAATTTGGATGTTCTACTGTGGGTAAAATGCTATCAAATAGCATCACATGATACAGAGAAATTGTCCATGGAAGGAAGAGTTATTCAGTTCGATAGACTTTTCATTGTTGTCCTATTTTAAGAAATTGTCACAATCACTTTAGCAACCACCAGCCTGGTCAGTCAGCGGCCATTGACATGGAGGCAAAGCCCTCCACCAGAAAAATGGTTAGACTTGCTGAAGACTCAGATGACGGTTGACATTTTTGAGCAATAAAGTATTTTTTAATTAAGATATGTATATTGTTTTTTAGACATAATGCTATTGCACAATTAATAGACTCTAGTATAGTGTCACATAACTTTTATATGCATTGAGAAACCAAAAAATTCAAGTGACTTGCTTTATTGTGATATTTGCCTTATTGTGGTGGTCTGGAACCAAACCTGTAATATCTGTGAGGTACACATGTATTATACTAAGTTTTCTACTACAGCTAAATAACAAAGCAACTTTTAAGTTCAAACAAAGTTCAAGTTTAGTTCTCATTCTATTCACTCTTTTTTTACACCTTAAACTGCAAAACTAAACAAAGATATTTATTTTAAAAGAAAGCATAATCACAACACAACAGAACTTTTATAGCCATTCAGGACTTATAATGAAAGAAAAACAGGCTCTCAAACTAATTATTGAATGCATTCACCCTTCTTTTAAAAATTATTGATGGAAAAAAATATTAGAAGGAATCATGCTTAAAATAATGCAAACTTCTGATTCCAACATAGCAATGCCAAGTGGTTTGGGGTTAAACGATAAGCATCCTCCAAATGCAATGCCTACAGATGCACACACCCACCCTCAAATGCACAGACTTTCCATCTTTTTAAACACTTTGCCTTCATCACCCACAGCAACCACTAGGCTGGTGCAATCATCTACCTCTCACAGAAACGGTGATATCTGTAATCAACAACTCAACACAGCAACCAGGTTTTCCAACTGACTCCATGAACCAATGTGTTCTACATATAAATTGTTTTCTTTTTAAATTTCATGATTAATGTACTGACTAGATTTTCGACATTCCTGGCCTCCTAGGTCACCACAAAAAGCAATATGATTTTCTTGTACAATCATTGGAACAAAAAATACCCAGTCATCTGACTGTAAGGATTAATTACACATGAGCTATAGAAAATAATCAGTTCCAGGTCAAGTTTCATAGATTCAAAACAAATGACGTAGCTATGACTTATAAAGAATCCTTTGAGTGGTTTCTTTTTTCCAGAAATTATCAGAATTTTATCCTATGTGCATAGCTCAACCTTCTTTTTCATTTTGTAACTATTTCTCTTGGGTCAATATTCACTTGATGTCTTCCTTACTCAGCAAATAAAGGCTCAGATCCAAAATTACTTTGTTGTTAGTCTAGCATGGTAATAGAGCAATAATTATTTTAGTGCTTCAATCTGGACAGTCAAAAAGGTGACCTTGCAATGAACCTCCTATAACAGAAACAGTACTGTTTTTAAATAATATCTCATGCCGAGAGAGAGGTCCTTAGCTTCCAAAGGAAGAAAGCAATCACTATGTTCGCAGCCAGTTAATGTTCTGCCCTTTACTTCAGGTAAATAGTATCTCGATTTCCATCAACATTTAAAAAAAAAATGTTGCTCTAGGTACAGAATCCTAGGTTTTGATCATGCATATCTAGAAACTATTGTGTTTACAGAAATTCCTACTAGTTGCTAGCATGCAAAAAGCGCATTCTTTACTGATTCTTGCTACTAAGAAAATACTCCCACAAGGTCTTGGTTTAGTCCCACCACATTCTTAAGGGTACATCTGACTAAAGAAGAGCTGGATATCTCTGTGAAGAATCAAGAGATCAAAAAATGTATATTCCCCAAGAAAATTTTAAAGTTAGGCCAAAAGTAAATTGTACAAAAGACTTCTTCAAGTCTGGAAATGGTGCTGTCAGGTTTAAAACTCACATATGAATTCAAAAAGACCTAAATTCCCAGATTTACAGGCTGAATGCCCTTGAACAAGTTTCTTGACTCTACTGAGAATCCAGATGTAAATTACCGAATATACTATATGAACACACTGAACCTAGCACTTGGTATGCCACAGCCACTAACTAAATATTACCTCCCTTCTTGCCTTTCTATTTTGATACTGTAAATGACAACACCATTATGGAATTCCATAATTTTCCATGATGCATGTGCACAGTTTACTTTTCAATGATTACTTGCCAGCATGTAAACAAGAGTATCACAAATATCCCATTTTAAGTAACTAGCACAAGTGGATTCACAAACTATTTTAATATTAGTTATTTCCATAACCCATGGGTTCATAGAATGCAAAAGAGAAAAACTTTCAAATGCAGAACTATTAAAATATACATTTGACTAATAATTGTAAACAAAGCTCATAATTTTAAAATATTCAGGGTCCTTATCCCATCAGACTGTTACAAATGACAATATCATTGAGTGAATACCATATTACCACTTCCTTTGTACTACCTAGTAAACTGGATAAAACACTAACATTCTTTTGGAGCACCATCACATTACACAACTCAACAGTTGACAAAAAAAGGAAGAAAGTCAAGTCCACTTTTGTATAGCTCTTAAAGTAACAGGTCAGAGGACAGAAATATTAGAACGAGACCTTTATTAGTTATAGAGAAAAGAGGGAAAAAAAGGTTTTAGTCTTTCATTCCCAACTGTAAATATTTTAAGATGTCATATTCACATTAAGAAACATTTTTCCATCGCAATGATGAATAGCCACCTGCTGAAGATGAAGAAACAGGAGCCCACTCAATTCAAAACTGCAAGATTGTGTGTATTTTCCATTGTGTATTTTGGCTCTCCAAATGTTCAATTTGAAAACTCTGAGGTTAAGCATTAGAAACTCCCCCAGTTCTCCGTAAGCTGACACATTCTTTGGACACACACTGCATGCATTCAGTAGAGTCAGAATATGCCCGGTTGGAATGCAGTGCTTGAGGCCCTTGCATTTTTTAATCAGTTTGCATAAATTTTAAGTGAGCTATCAGCTGTAGTGAGAGTGAAGCAATTCTGTATTTGGAAAGTTCTTAAATGGAAATAATAGAACCCAAATGTTCTAATGTTGCTCTATTCATTGTAGAGCAACAGCCTCTGTCACACTTGCTACCTTCTGCCAAAGTCTACAAGGATCAAACTCAGTGGCAGCGAACTAAGCTAAATAATGTTTTGTCCAAGTTTCCAAAACAAGCTTTCAGAATTTTCCATTTATTAAAATTAAAGGTAGGAAACTACATTTTATCATTTTGAACCAAAATGATTTAAAAAATAAACTTGATTTTAACTACCCCATTCCTCTTCATAACACCAATTTTTAAGCAGTATTAGCACATGGTGGTCCCTTTCCTCCTGATAAATGAGATCTATCAAAAAGAAGTCATTTTAAAGTTAGTATCATTTTCTGTTCAGGGCCCTACACCAATAATGTTATGCTCTCTAATTATAACTTAGGTATCAAATGAGCTGTCAAAATGTTACTTAAAAAACAAACAACTGACATCAACAGAATATATTTATATGCAAGAAACACATTCACCTTACTGATGAAATTATTCCACCAGTGATTTGGCCATATCTATGCAATTGGCCATATGAACTCTCTAGGTAGATACATAAAAATGTGTCTCGCTCAGGTTTTTTAAAAATTAAATATACTTATGATTGCAAATATCCCAAAATTTATCAATAATGATGACAACACATTATTGAGTCCAACTGCACGCTAACTCAGTAGGCATCCACTTGTCAGTACGTACTGAAAAAGGCAGAGAATTAACCATCTCAACAAAGGATCCTTTCAGATCAATGCTGTAGTCCATGGAGGACTGAAATATCCATGCTTAAAAACTGTATTCAGGAGGACAATTTTCCAAAAAGAAATAGTACTTTTGGTTCTAAAATCTCGTGGGTCTCTAGTTTCCCTTAATGAGAAATTAAAAGTTCTCTTCTGGGTTTCAGAAGCAAAATTTTTCTCAGATTACCTGTGCCAGGAAATGTGATAGGTGTTTCCTGATGAAATAAAGACAGAGATGTAACATAGTCCAAAGGGGAAAATGATGTATAAAAGATTCTTTAAAATGTCATGAGTGCTTTAACAGAGATATACATAGAAAGGGGTATGTGTGGCAAGTACTGGGTCTGAAAAAGTGATATGTGAACTTTACAGACAATAACAAGTAGCAACTGATCAGGCAAAAAGTCACACCTTTGAAGGTCTGTGTATGTATGTATATATTTTTATATGTTTATAAAGAGTCACCACTGTAAGGTGGTGGAATTCATTCTAATAAAAATAGCATAAATTTCAGTGGGATAGAGAATGAGCAGTCGATGTGCAGCAGATCATGAAAGACTGTTTATAATAAGTTTATCCCAAGATACGAACCTAATCCCCAAAGGAGCTGTTATTAAAGTGTTTAAGAGCGATAATGACATGGTTTGATTTACATTTTAGTCATGTAATATCAAGTAGGATTTTAAAGACTGAACTGTTTATCAACTATAACTTTCAGAGTAGGACAACCATTATCTTGTCGATACCCCCATCAAGAAATGGGGTCTGTGTGTCTTTCCCTGAAATCTCTACAGGCTTATTATCTCAACAGACAACCAAGCCCAGTGGAAATAATGGTATGTAACATTTTAGGCTTATAAGACAATGAGACTTCCCCCCAGCTCTCTTGAAATTCTCCCTCTTAAGAATCTCCCCCTTAGGAGGCCCACTTGGAAACCAGCTGCCATATTGTCCTGCCAGAAAAGGGACTAAAGAAGCCTCCAGATGATTCTAGCTCCCGGCCATTCAAGTCTTCTTACCTATGACCCCAGACATCATGAAATAGAGACCAAAAGAAGAAGAAGAAAAAAAGCTTCCTGTGTCCTTTCTTAAGCTTTAATTAAAAGAATCTATTAATTAAATCTACTAATTAAAAAATTTTGTTTCATGTCACTAAGTTTTGGAGTGATCTGTTACACAGCAATAGATAACTGGAGTAAGGTCCATTTTTAAAAGAAAGAAGATTCGTCACAGAATCTTGTAGGTAGTTCACTATCAGATCTTAAGGTAGGATTCCACATAAACTGCCTTACATAAACTACAAAAGAAGGTCACAGTGTGCTTTTACTTTTCATTTTTAAAATTTACGAACTTAAATGTTTAGATCAGTTTTAGGTTCACAGCAAAGAGGAAGGTATGGAGATTTCCTGTAAGCCCCTGCCCCCACACGTGCATAGCCTCCCCCATATGGGGAATCCTCACCAAAATGGTACATTTGCCACAACTGACGAACCTACATTGACAAATCCTTATCACCCAAAGTCCATAGTGTAACTTAGGCATCATTCTTGGTGTTGTACATTCTATCAGTTATGAGTATATTTATTTATAAAGCATAATGACATGTATCCATCACTCTAGCATCACATAAGGTATTTTCACCCCCTTTTTAAAAAACATTTTTATGTGCTTTTTAAACCAGAGTATTTTAAACAAAATTTCAAATTTGGAGGGAAAAAGGGTTTGTGTGTTTGTTGTTTTTAGCTACTCAATATAATAACAAACCTTCTTTTAAGGAATTTCTCTTAGGTAGGCATGAAGCCCATCATAGCATTGTATTTCTCCACTAACACAGAAACATCACCCATTTAAGAAAAATAGAACTTTGTTCAAGTTAACAACTTCCCCACTTAAATCCTGGCATTATGTGTACTTTGAACCAGATATTGTTCTTAGTCACATGCTATTTTTTTTTCTTTCACTAAGTCCATACTAACTGCTAAAATATTTTAACTTGCATTTGCATATCAGGAAAAATAAACAAAACAAAAAATGAAAGACAACTGATTCATTTATTTCCTTTAGGCTGGCAGATTTCATAGAAAGTGCTTTTGTAATAAAAAAATATTAATGAAGTAGCAATGTTTTGTGCAGACATTTGTTCCTCTACTTCATTTATAAATACATTTTAATGAGGTAATAGAGACTACACAGCTCTGCAAGTGTTCCTTTCTCTAACGTTTGTTCTGTATTCAAAGATTAGAAACCGCTAATCTGCTGCATTTGGGGGGGCTGGTTTATGAATGCTGCATTTAAAGCACATTGTTTGAGCATCTGGAAAGCTAACAACTCATAAATAGCCCATCCTCCCAAACATATGATTAGACAATAAGGGTAATCTGAAATTTGTTTAAAATCAGTAGCCATAAAGTAGATACAGAGTACTACAAATTCTCCCTCCCTCCCTTCCTCCCTCCCTCCCTCCCTCCATCCCAGAGCTATATTAAAACAGGCCTTAATGGGCCTTCATTTGCCAAGAAGACTTCAGAGTGGAGTTTGTCTTTGTACAATTAAATTGTGCACATTGTCAAATCTTCTCATTTAAGAAATCTATATTTTACTGAATTACATCTAAGAATTAAGTCAGGTCTGCCCCAGAAGTATTCTGTCTCCATTCTCACATTAAAGGATTAAATGTTGTTTTCTCAATAAAATATTTTTTTTGTCTTCCTCAAGTGTGTACATATTGAACCATAATAATCGGCAGACTTAACAGAGGACATAGTTCAAGTAGATAGTCTACCTTCTAATCAACAGAGAGAAAAAAATTACATATAACAAAACATTTTTAATTTTTCCTTATTTCATATACTACATTCTTTTCCTTTCCAGATTAAACCAACATTTTGAAAAACTAGAACCAGCTTATTTTATGTAAGACGCAAGTCCCTATAAGTCACAAATATACCAAGTTTATTGTGATATCCTGGAAATACCTGTTATATAAAAGAAGAAAATATTGTTTATAATTAAAGTAGCCAAATATTGATCTATGTCATAAATTTGAACTTTAAAGTCAAGCTGTAGTAGCTTACATTAAGTGATAATAAGTGATAGACACAGAGCTAAGTGCTCTACATGGATTATTTCACATACCCTTCAAAACAACCCTATTAAGTAGTCCACATCTTACAAATGGGTAAACTGACAGAAAGAATGTTTACAAAAAAGATCTAGCGTCACACAGAAAGCTCGTAAAATTTTCAAGTTTGGAAAAAATATTATAACCAGCTTAATAAAATCATCTTGTTTTGTAGATAAGAAAACTGAGGCCAGTTAAAGATCACAGTTAAGTTAGAAGCAGAATGAGATCTAAACCTAGTTTTTCTCCACCTACAGTCTACTAATCGCTCAAACGATTTTTTTTTCTTATTCTGTGTAGTGGTTTTTAATTTTTTAGTCTCTTTTCTCCCCATGTATGTTCTTCCTTCCTAAATCTGCTGTGTATTCTTCCAGACCATATTTTAATCATTCAAGGATTGTTGATTAATCACTTATTATAAGTGTTCAGAACTGACATATATAAAATTACTTTTTATATATGTACATACTACACACTATAAACATGTTGTTTTGTCACTCAAAGTTATGGTTGGGGGATCTATGTAGTATATGTATATCCAAGTCATTATTTTTTAATTTCTAGTTATACCCAACCTATGAACATACCATATTATTATTTATTTCTGTTTTTCATCATACCAATGCTACAGTAAACATATTTGTACATGTCTTTCTGGGCTTACTTGCAGAAGTCTCTGACTCAATATATATGTGTATTTCCAGCTTTTCCACATATGGCCAAATTTCCAAAGGGTTTGTACCAATTCACACTTTCACCTACTATGTGGAGCACTGTCCCTACCCGACTCCTCACCAATCTTCCTCTAATGTCTAATATTGTCTAAACA
The DNA here is from genome assembly GCA_030015415.1 of Cynopterus sphinx. Taxonomy (NCBI): domain Eukaryota; kingdom Metazoa; phylum Chordata; class Mammalia; order Chiroptera; family Pteropodidae; genus Cynopterus; species Cynopterus sphinx. The sequence goes on along the minus strand of CM057384.1, from coordinate 73,025,692 downwards.
TTTAAATTTTGTTAGTGAATATAAAATAGTATTCTCAGTATTCACATCCTTATTTTATACATTTCCCTGAGTACCAGTGCATTAATATTAATTGTTCAGATTTCCTCTTCTTTAATTCATTCCTCCATTCCTCTATCAGTTTGCTTGTAATTTTCTTATTAACATTTATGATTTTCTTCTATTTGTTCTTTTTGTTTCTTTCCTAGATTACCTTAGTTTATAGCTTTGTTCATAGTATCCTCACAGAAACTTCATTTTTGAGATAGCAAAGTTTATCTATTTTTTTCTTCTTGATTAGCACAATAAATTCAAATTGAAATGAGTATGTAATTTTCATCAAAGATTTTTTTAAAATGGCATGCTAATTTAGAAATTCCTCAACAAAAATTAAAAGAATGATAACTGGATTAATTCCTTCTCTGCATTAAGCAAAACATCCCTCAAAGTGACTATTTAGATCCTTGGCTATTAATCAAAAAAATTCAGAGTTCGTCATTATATTTTACTTGAAATTGTCTTTTCATTTTATATTGTCTTATGTAAAAATACATATATATAACTTATATGATTATATATTTTATCAATTAGCCCATCTGTGGTATTACATTTCATCCTTACTTGAACCTGGGTACCATACTTTACATATGCTTCCTTTTTTCTTTGGAGTCTGTTTTTCTATTACTGTTGAGGTAACCTACATTTTTAAGCTGTCAGAGAAGTAGGAAATACACACTGTATGTACAACTGAAGAACATTATATCAGAAAATAAGACAAAAATCTATTTTTCACTATAATTCACTATAAAATATTCCTTTAAAATATATATCTCAAAGCATAAAGTTTAAAAACAATCCATTTTTTAAAAGGTGGCACCTAATGAATGTTTCCACTATCTTGAATTATTGTTTTGGAAATCATGTAGATGAGTAAATAGTACTTTAAGGAGTTCTAAACATCTAACACCCTGATGTCATTAGTTGTGGAACTACAGGTAAGTCACTAACCTCATTCTTCTTTTGTGTAAAATAATACATTAGGCAAAATGTCTCCAAAATTCTAATCCTTTATAATAAGTCTGCTAAAGGACACACACACACACACACACACACACACACTCTCTCTCTCTCTCTCTCTCTCTTTCTCTCGCTCTCTCTCTCTCATTCTCTCTCTCTCTCTGTCTCTCGTGTCTAAACGCAGCTATGAAACTAAAATTCATTCTAACATTCAAAGCCCAAAATGACATGCGCAACTTCCTTTCTTCAATACATCTAGTGAAATAAAAACCATTACTCACAACCAAAGGCAGTGTGCCTCAGAGGAGATGGATTCTGATGATTCCAGGTATTTATTGTTGCTTCCAGAGCAGACAGAATTGAATAGCCTTTCCTTCCCCCATCAAATAGAAAACATTTCAGTCAAAGAATATGGATAATGTAGGTTTCTACTTTACAACTGACCACATATCCATTTTCTGAGTTATCTCCAAAAGAACTTTGCTTTGGTTGATTTGTCTTCCTATACATTGAAATTGCTATTTGTTGAATTCTAACTCATTTCAATTTCATATATAAAAAAGCAATCCCTTTTACTCCACTATCTTCCATCCATCAGACTCATTACCTAATAGATAGCAAGGAGTCTGAAAAAAAGAAAAGAAAAACCTTGAAACTATTCAAACCTCTCAAGGCAAAAGGCAGAGCAAAGGAAGATGGCTCTCCTTTGAGAGAGCATGTCCTTCTCAAACTTCCCCTGACCGAGAGACCCCCTCTATAGATTTCCTAAAGCAACAGACCTACTTTTCCTTTAAAAATTATTATATGGGTTTTAATATTAAATTGTCCGTGTTTATAAAACTTTAATTTCCTGTAAACTACATGAATGTATTTCAAGCAGGGTTTCTCAATTTTAAAAAAAACAACAACCTGGATGGAACTTGAGATAATCATGCTAAGTGAAATAAGCCAGACAGAAAAAGTTGAAAATCACATATCACTTATATGTGAGATATTAATCTAAAAGCAACAAATGAGCAGATAAACAAACAGAGACTCACAGACATGGACTATAGACTAGTGGTTACCAGAGGACTATAGAGCAGTGGTTACTAGTCAGGTGGGGGAAGAGTGAGGATGTAGAGGGTAAAGGGGGTCATATATAGGGGTGCAGGGGGAGGGTGAAGTGGGTAAAGAGGATCAAATATATGGTAGCTGAAGTAAAATGGACTTTGGATGGTGAACACAAAATAGAATACACAGATGTCAAAGATAATGTACACCTGAAAATTATATGATTGTATTAACCAATGTTACCCTGATAAACTTAATTTAAAAAATAAAAAATAAAATAAAATTCAAAAAATAAGGTTTCATCAAACTGGCTCTGCTACAGACAGAAGTTGTCAGCTGTGCACTGTTCCAGTTAGGAGAACTCATAAATCCACCTTGTGATCTGGGCAAACATAGCTGTATCATTTATCTATTTTGTGTTGACATACTATTGTTTAACTTTTCTTGTTTTCTTTGAATTAGGAGCTTAATTTTTTAAGTGTTTTTTTTCCCCTTTGCAGAAGTTTCTGACTCAATATATATGTGTTAAATTGAGCCAGATTATAAATAATTATAAAATTATTCTGACTAGTTTTCATTACATAGTGTAAACATCACTGGTATTTCAATAAAATACTTATTTTTCTTTAACATTAGTCCTCACAGAGAACTAAGTTGTTGGTTTAATAAGTCCTAAAACTTAAAACTAAGCAAATTAACCAAAGTACACTCTTATTTAGTACTTTGTTTTCCAGTTTATAGATAACTGACATAGAATTAATTTTTCCCAGCGGTTTCGCTTTGTTTCATTAAATATTATTGAAGCTATCTTATATTTATTAAAATAGCAATAACAAGTTACTAACAATACAGATCAATTACTATGTGTTAGGTACTTCACTATGCACTTTACAAGGATTGTCTCATTAATGCTCATACATCCTATGAGGTAAATATTTTTCTGATTTTAAGGATAAAATTGACTCATATATGTTAAGTAATTAGCCAAAGGTCATACAGTTAAAGGTGGTGGGCCTAAGATTCACATTAGACCGTGGATTCCAGAGTATAAATTGCTGTGAATTACCACCTTCTATTACATAATGCTGTACTAGACAGATTTTTTTCTGAAGAACTAACTTATCCTTCTCATTTGTTGGTTTACAATCTGGGAAATTAAAATATAAAGAAATACAAACAAATGTAGGAACACCAACAAATATATTTAATTAAAAATGCATCATGTATTCATGCTGTGAATGTTGTTCCAGTGGACTGAAAAGAATTAATTTATTTTATAGAAATACTGGAGCGGTTGAAAAGATCAAAACTATTCATTGCTTTTACTTAGCAACTTGACTGTGCTAATAGACTCAAATAATATTTTCTATCTTACACTCCATTTCCCACTTTTATTGGCTTGTATAATTGAAAAGTGTATGACGAGTTCAGTTTTTCCTTTATTTTACTGGGTGAAAAATCTTATAATTACATAGTAGAGTTTACCTCAATAGCCATGACAGTATAAAGAAATTAGTTATTTTAAACCAACTGTGATTAAAATTGGCTGTTTCTCATTTAAAACTCATTTCCTTAATCTGTAATGACCAGATTCTGAAAGCCTGTCACCTTTCTGAGATTTACTTTTTGAAGAAATTATTTAAAAACCCAGGTATAACCAATAAATAATATATTCTTCCTGGACCTTTTCTCATACAACCCAATAAAACATATTAAAAATAAAAACGTACAATAAATATCATTTAAAGGGTGTGAACTAAGGACCATGGGAGGTAAGAAGAAAAAGAGGACTTGCCAGATGAGATGATCAAGGCAGGCTTCATTGAGAAGGTGACAACTATGCCACCTTTTCACTACAGCATGACCAAATTGAAACAGAATGGAAGAAAGAGGGTTTTTCACACAGAAATAAGTGTGCTTGGAAATATCAAACACACCTAGCCAACTGGGGGAGTCAGGGAGGGGGAAGGTGTTTGGAAAATAAGCTGGAGCTAGTCTGGGGGCTGAGCCTGGACTATCAGACTGAAGTTTTGGTACTCGTTAAAACTTGAGGAGTCACTGAAATTTTTAAACCATTCAGCCTTAAATCAGAGGAGTGAATTAGGAAAATTCATATAGTAACCAAGAGAGTTTATTACAAGGCTAGGCGCCTGAAAAAGTGATCACTGGTACTGAGGACTTTGAAGAAATATGAATGACGTTGTAGATGTTGAGCTCAAGAATGATGGCAGACAACAGGTAAAAAGAGGGCTGTGAGCTGGGAACTGGCATCCTTGGGGGTAAGAACAATGTGTTAAGACCATGCCACACGGATGAAGGTGAAAGCACCAGCTGGTGTAAAGCAGGCAGTCAGACCTGCTGAGAAATCACATAACCAGAGTATTGACTCATGCTTGGGAGTGAAGCTTTGCCAATACCTCCTCCTCGTCCTCAGTCAGAGTCAGCAAGGAAAGCAGTTCCCTGGAGAAAGCTCTGAGGGAAGACTAATAGCATCAGAGGACCCAGATGTCAGGTAACAGAGCAGGCAGGAATGGGGAAGGCCCCGTGGGATGAGCAATGGAACACGCGTTCCTTAAGGCCAAAGCAAAAGCCAGTAGGTGGAAAGGCCAAAACTGAGTGAGCTAGCCAGGGTTAGGATGAAATTCAGTCAGAAAGGAGTTAGAGAAAGATACAGCAGGCTACATGACTCCACAAAGTCTTCCTAAACATCGTAATAAAGTCACAACCATAGATTCCTCACTAGAATAGTTAGCTTAGTTTCTGGCTTTAAGGGTAGTTAAAATGATTCCATTTAGTTCCTTGCACAGTAAAACATCTTTATAGCCATGGCTGAATTTAGAACTTAAATGGCCCTAAAAACTGAAAACAGGGATCACACACCTCCACACCATAAGTAATTCCAACAAACAGACTGTGAGAGAAGTGATACAAAAGCAACTAAGTACTCTTTTTTCCTCATGATGACTGTTCTTTTTAAAAAAGATTTCAAAATTAAATGTTCCCCAAAACTAAAAGAAAAACAAAAACAAACAAAAGCCACTACTTTTAGGTCTCCCTGCTTTATTGCAGCCTGAAATATACATGGTTGGTCTTCTTTAAAAATATAGAATTTAGTTCATAATGCATAAACCATTGCACTTTCAACCAACTGTTTTCTAATAAATATTAGCCATTAGTGCTAAGGATGTTTACTCAGCTTCCTTATGTGAACTCAGAGAAGCTTAATGTTTAACACTACAAAAGTATAGAGGTAATCAAATTCATTTGTATAACCACTGAGTAACTAAAAATCTACTTTTAAGAAAGATAAATTATGATCAACTATCATAGCATAAAAAAACTACTTAAATAGGTACGGATAATCTATGACTTTGTAAGGTATAAATTCAGTATAAGGTCTATATTTTGCACCTTAAGCTTATCAAGTATTAAAATCAAACATCAAGTATTATCATTTATTACAGCAATATATAGAATAATAGTAACTGATGTGAATAATCATAACTAATCCATTTCAATTATTAAGATTTATTTAGTTTTGGTAACTGTACTTATTGTGAGATACAAAACTATATATATTTTTTCATATGTAATATCTATAAAATACTGTATAATTATATTTTTAAAAATTTGATTGAATTTTTAGCATTGCAATAAAAAGCTTTTCTGATTAATTTTGAGTATGCCAGATTTACTTCATCAGCACACCCATTTTTCAACCATTCTTGATTAGTCAATGTTGTACCACATTAGAAAATACTGTTACTTCATTACTGTTGGCTTTTGGAAGTGATGGATTTCTCAACAGAGCACAAAACTCTGTTTATATTCACATACTAGTTTTCATAGGAGAAGATCTAAGGATGTTTAGTGAAGTGAAATAGATTCTCAAGTTTTTCTGATTTTATAATTCTTTCAGATAGGTTCCATGGGTAACAAATTTTCGGGGTTGTTAAGTCCTGCATAAAGTTCATGTCATGGGTATACAGTTCTAAATCACTTATCATTTATTTAAATTAGATTTAAAACAAAGAAAAAATGCAGAGTGGAAAATAAACATCAACGGAACACTCAATTTATCCATTCTTAACATTGTACCAGGTGTATTTCAGATCTCTTGTTTATTAAAAAATAAATTACAAGTAGAATTGAGGCTCCTTACATAAACCTACCAAGATATTACTTAGAAGTATAAAGTTTTATAAAAATCGTTTTCAGATGCATGAGTTTTTTTAGTTAGCTTTTCATTACTGGTTTTTAATTTATTGTATGGTGATCAAAAATGTTGGCTGTATTATATTAACATTTGGTGCTTATTTTGTTGGCTTTGTGCCAAAGTATTTGGTCCACTTTCTAAATATTCACCAAATGATTGAAAACATGGTTTATTTTTCTAATCATTGGATGTAGTTTTCTAATTCATTCCATTAGATCAAGTTTGCTAATTGTTGTCAAAATCTTATAAGTCTTTACTAATTTCTTATATTTTTAGCTGTTTGATCCAGTGGTTCTCAAAGTGTGATGCCCAAACAGTATTAGAATTACCTGGGAAATTGTTGGAGATGCAAATGCTGAAGCCCTTCTTTAGACCTACTGAATCAGAAACCCCAGGGATGGTGAGTGGGGCCCAGCAATTTGTTTTAAAAAGTCCTCCAGTGATTCTGGTATATGTAAAGTGGTGGGGAACAAAGTATGTTAAAAATGCATTCATTCCCATTGTGGATTTGTCATCTTCTCGTTGCAGTATGTTGTGTTATTTATTTATTAGACAGACGTAAAAGTCTATTTTATAGCTGGGCCACAAATGGAGTTGCACCTCATGATAGATAAAGGTAGCCACCCCAGAGCTCCAAAATTTAAATATGTTCGTTCTATAGTTCCAGCTGTACATAGAGACCAACTGCAGAGTGAACAGCCAAAGCCCAAGACAAGCAAAGGGGCCGTGTCTAATATCACTGGCTTCTTCAGGGACCTGCTCCAAGCATAAACATGTTGACAAATCCTCACTAACCAAACCCTGCCTTCATTCCAACCATTGTTCCAAGAGCTGTGCCAAGGGCAACGCATGTACTATCTCAGTAATCACAATCACCCATTGAGGTAATGTACCAATGAGAAAACCAAGACCCATAAATGCTAATACCTCATTACACAGCTAGATAACTGGCAGAACTAAGGTTTTCTGAATCTTATGCAAATTTATCTAAGCTAATTTGGCCATGCACAACTATTAAGTTCTTTTTGACAGCTACCCCCAAGAGTTAGAGTTAGGTGAAGGGTCTGGATTTCTCTCCCTAGACATCACAAGCAGGTATAAAAGCAAGTTTAAGAACAAACTGTAACCCACTTAGAACATTAACTCTCAGGTAAAAAATAATAATAAGCTAATAAATAAAAAATGAACAAGTCTTTAAACTTTTTTATACAGTCAATAAGGTCCCAGGCCTCTATTCTTATAGGAGCTCTGATCATATATTCCATGCAAAAATCTAAAAGAGAGGTTTCAGTTATCTTTAAATGATATTGTAAACAAAATATTCTGAATTATCATCTGGCCAGGTTAGGATGCATGCTCCCATTCTATTCCTGGCAGAAATGGGACCATACACAGCCAATCTAGATTGCTACTCTTTACATTATATTTCACTTCCTCCACTGGTGATGATGTTTCAGACACAAAAGTGCACTTGGTATCATCTCTGATAATATATAATACATCATAAACTGTATGCAGACCCATCATAATGGAATAATGCATCCTATTCCTTCAGCTTTGGGCTTCATGAAAACATGTGCATCTAGCTGAAGGATAACACAGTTTAAAGAATGCCACATCCAAAACATCACATCACAGAGGGAATAAAAGAAGTTGAAATTGGCCAACTCGAAAATAGCAGGATACCAAAAAGTAGCTGCCAGCCTATACAGTCAAAGGCAAATCCTTTTGCTAAGTCTATAAGGGATTTTTTTCACTTAAGCCAAATGGATGATTTTACATTCCAAATACAGCAACACAGGCACCACTGCCGATTCACCCAACCCACTCAAAAAACTTTTTCTTAAAAATTAATGCAGCTGGTTGTTGAAATACTTGAATAACTGGTAGTACAATCACAACCAAAGATCTGTCAGATACTCTACAAAGAACAATGAAGACACTAAAACCACAGATTTCTCAAGAGGTGTTTTGGGGAATAAAAGTAAACATGGGTGTGAATCATAGATAAAACTTCATCTAAAATCTGTAGTGGGGGCGGAGGTGGGGGAAGGAGGTCCTGTTAACAGTGAGCATGAGAAGGACCATATCAGACAGTCAGGAAACATAGCCTCTAACTTCGCTGCTGTCATTACTGGCTCTCTGCCTACACATGGCAGCAGGCCAGACTATCTACCTCAGTAGAACGAACTCTACCACCTCTGACTTACAAACTTCCAACTTATAAAAGGCAGAAAATAAAAATGCCTTCTATTCCTCCAGGCATGGGAGCCATGTGAGAAGAAAACGTCAGTTTTATTCTAATAGGAAGAGAAAAAGGTGAAAAGCAAGGCTGTATACCTCACTTCCCAGTAGAAAGAAGAAGTGTTGGCCTTCGAAACCCACCAGCACAGTAGTTCTCTACAGTGGAATATAGTCTCTGAGTATTTTTACTTAGCTTTACTAAACAGCTTAAAACCCCAACAATTAGTGATTCAAGTCTCTTCAGAAAATGCAAATGCCTTTGTTCAGGTTAGGGTTATACTTACATTATGTCTCATCCATAGTTCAATCAAATTGCTCTCCTTACCAGGTACCTGACAGAGAACCAAAGATGAAGAAAGTACTTGAACACTGCAGAGCACTTTCTAAGAGTAGATTGACTTGGCTGAATGCGGATGGACAGGGCAGTGAGGGGAAATAAGGAAAGTCTGGGGTGCTTGAAATCTGACAAAAAAAAGGGGAAATGAAAACTGGTTTATTTAAAAATCCGCCCACAAAATGGCCATTCGGTAGGAAGGAAGTAAGGAAGAGGATGTCCTCTCCTCACTTTCCCCTCCTCTGCCTCATTTTCTCCTCCTAAGAACCAGAACTCAATCTACCATCATTAGTACCACCACCAAGTTTTAACGTGTTAAAGGAGATTTTTGTGAACCAGCTAAAAAATCTTAACTTTATTTGTTTAACCATTTTTTCTATAGGAAAATGAGTTCTAACTCCCACAGAATTCACTCACAAAACTCTGAGAGCAGAAACTCCATCTGTCTCATTTAAGGTAGATAACATATTCATTTAACTGACAGATGAGCAGATGCATAGGTGAATGGACAAATGAAGGAAAAGTCTTTCAGACAAGCCTGATCAATCTCTCTCCTGATCTTGGTTCAGTTTTCTCTAAGTTAATATCATTATCTGACTTTACAATACATACTTGTTTGTTGATTGTCTATCTGCCCTATTAGAACATAAACTGCATGAGGGTATATACTGTTTTTCTCACTGCTGAAGTCTTCACCTAAAACAGTGCCTGGCAAATCATGAATACTCAGTAAATATTTGTTGAATGAATGAATGAATGAATGAACTGAAAATGTCTTAAACCACTTGGAGATTAAATACTGACTTTAAGAGGAGTACTCTGGGGCCCTCTCTCACTCAGTCTGCACTTCCTGTTTCACATCACTAGTACCTGACTACTGTCTGGGGATTGTGATCGTTCCTTTTAAATAATGCCCCACCAATCACTGTGAAATACTTGTCATGATACTGGTGATTGTCTTTGGCACCACTTCTCCCCAGGAATACACACACACACACACACACACGTATACATATATATACACATATATATATATACACACACATATATATATACACATATTTTAGAAAAATGACAAACCTTCAAAGAGGGTTTTCACTTGCACCAAATTATAAAATCCCCCATATATAACGGTTTTCCCTGCTTTTTTGTTTTCAGTGCCATAAACACTGTCCTCTCTGTTTGAAAAGGCCTTGAAGTCATGTCACATAAAAGAAACTGTAAAATCTTCCCATTTTTTTTCTTTTCTGTTGGAAAAAAATACTGGTATTTAGAAAAATGAAGAGAAGGGGGACACTATAACCTATTTCACATTTAAAGCCTGAAAGTCACTTCCCCTGAAACTACCTGCTTCCAATATTAAAGAAGCCTCCTCTATTCAAATAATGGCATAATACCATTTATTTCTAATTAGTTATTATCCTTTTAATTATAAAAAGGCCAATGACTATTGGCAAAAGGCAGGTCAAATCTATCTTAGACCAATGGGTTCATTGTTTATACTAAGTGTTATAAAATAGTAAACCATTTCCTCACTTAGATACACTCACACATTATGTTTAATAATTCTCAAAATAAATCAGGCCACCAATAGTCAAAGCCCATCTGGTTTGTAAAGCATATTTAAAAACCTGGCAGTAATGACTCCCTTATATTCAGTCACTGAACTTTCTCATGTAGATAAACGGGTGAAATAAGCTTCATTTTATAACCCTGATCTTATTATAAGATTTCAAAGATGGAAAGGGGAGTGTACTAACCAATTAATTACTAATAATCATAAAGTCACATGACTTAGTAGTAAATTAAGGCCTAGAAAAAGATTTGTGATTCTTCTATAGTTGGAGACAATGCTCAGGAAATAACATATTTTTAAAAAATAATTAACTGTAAGATAGGCTAAGATCTTTTTTAATACAATTAACTGATATTTTTCCATATATAATCTGAAAGAGTAAACTGATCTTTGAATCAAACCAAATATATTAAAGGGTACATGGCAGTTTTCACAGAATTTTCCTATACGATTCAGCACTAGTCAAATCAACTCCCCATTCCTCGAAACTTAAGGTCAAGAGGAGAGGGGCAAGAAGTGGTTTCGGAAAATAAACACTTCACTCAGAATAGACATGAATAAATATAGCATATCTACAATCTCCAAAATAAATATACTTCTTTTGCAATGAAGGTTATTCCTGGGGAAAAACCATGAATGTAAGACAAGCACCTTGAGAACTGCTGTGTTGCACTGAAGGTTATGAAGGAACAGTGGTGTATTATAGAAAGCATGTGGCTACATTTTTCTGGAAGAATGAAATCCACACTAAATTGCATAAGCAACATGTAGTTCAGAAGGTGAAATGAAGATATTCTTCTTAACATTAAGGCAGGATAGATAACAGTGCTCCTACAAGAGAAAACTGCAGGGAAGGAAGTCAAGCCAGGTTTCTCAGACTTAGTACCACCAAGCCAAGAAGCAGTATGCAGAGGTTTCACAGTAGTCCAAACTTAAGTTCATTTAGCTCAAACACCATCTGAGATGTTATTGTCCAGAGCTGACATGAAGAGATACTTCTCAATAGCTATAACTCTGGAAATTAAGATCACATTTTAGCTATTACTGACTGATGTCATTCTAAGATTTGCATGTATTACAAGTACCTTTTTCATTTAATATTCATACCTTGTATGTGTGTAACAATTTGCAATTTAGAAAGTGCTTTTATAACTATTACCTCCTACCCTTTGAAGTAGGTGTTTTTATTCTCTCTTTATAAATAAGACAACTGTGGCTTAAATAATTTAAATGACATTCCTAAGGTCACTTGATAAGATCCTGGGCTAGAATTTAGATGGTTTGAATCCAAGGCCAACAGACTTTCCACTACATCAACTTCCTAGCTTTTCCTAGATCTTTATCTCGCCCAATTATGTGTTAACTCTGTAATCATACAAGTTACATTTTCCACATTCACTAAAAAAACAAACTAGTTTAATTTTCCAGCCTAGATGAAACAGGCTCTTCTTTCCATCATTTACTTTTTTTATTAAAAATTATTTGAAAATACACTAAACAAGTCAAAATAAACTCATTTTTCAGCCAGAAAAAAAATGTACAAAAGTAGTCTAAATAAACTATAACTGGCACCCCTACATCAAGCATAATTTTTTACCAATTTCTACCAAGTGATAGCTATGGGGGAACAAATGAAGAGTAGAAAAGGGAGCTCTCAGTTTGATCAGTACCACTTCTCATGAAATTAGTTAGTGTTAGCTTGTTTCTCTCTAACAAGAGATGCCCTGACTTACACACTGCATCCTGACACAATTTCTAGAAACTTTCATGCCGTATTACGACTCTATTTTACCTCTTCACCAAGTGATTTATTCTTTGGCAGCTCCATAGAGCAAAATCAACTTTGGCTTTGACAAACACAGAGATATTTTCATTGCTGGGATTAAGCTTCCACTATTCCCTGAGTATTTCTTACTGAATAGCTTTAGCTGAGATTTAAGAATTTTTTTTTTTTTTTTGCTGACCTCTCAAGTGAGAAAAAAGACAAATATTAAGTAAAACTGGCAGAAGAGAGTCATTTTAGGAGTCAAAAATCAAAGAGTTTTATTTTATTTCCTACTATGGATATTTAGGTAAGTCCCCTTAGTATTTTTTGAAATTGTTCTTTTCTGTTTTAATCAATAAAGTGGATATAAATTTCTACTCATATGTTCTTATATTTGGCTAAGGTAAAAACAAGATATCAGATACAAAAGTATTTTGAAAATAGTAGAATTAAAAATGAAGTGTTTTTAGATGAATGCTTCGTCTGTATGAAGAAAATATATGACTCCCTGTAGCTGAAAATAAGACATCTTATTTTTCAGTTCTATTATCTATTTTTCATCAGGGGAACCATAACAAAAGTTGTATTGTTCTATTCTCTTTTAATTGTCTGTCTTTCCAACTCTTTACTTTATTTTTAATGCATTAAGACCATGTGCTATGCTCCATAATGTTAACTGGGAATACCAGTGAATAAAAGAATAGCAGGGAGAGACAGGCTGACATTAAATAATTACATTTAGGACTACACTGGTTGCGGTGAAGAAAAAGGTATACCTACTGTTATGAGAAAGTAGAAGAGGCATGCTTGACTTAGGTCCCCATAAGGAAATAATATGTATATATGCAAATTATTTTCTGCCTAATTTTCACATCCAAGTATAAGATCTATGGTTTCTACTCATTAATGTTCTTAAAATGCTTTTGCCTTCTTCCAATCCTAACTTGATGCTACTGAAATAATTTTCTTGTTTATTAATCTTTAATTCATATTTTTCCCTTTTTTTCCCGCTGGTCATAGGAAACAGTCAAAATAATTTTTAAGGTAAACCTAAAATTAAATGCATGATACCATTTTGCTGTTAAATATGCTTATTTTTTTAAAAAAATACACATGTATGTTATCAGTTAAAGCAACAAATTTATCTCAAAAGCAAGATACTAAAGACAATATTTATTTTATGCTTTATTAAAAAGCAGAACTAAATCATGTTAGTTGGGACAATCTTGTCACTGCTGGACAACGACCATATGTGAATTTGACTGGTAATATATTAATATTCCTGCCAAGGTAACTGGGTCAGAAGACATCCTTATAACTCTACAGAAGAAATCAAAGGAAATATATATAAAAAGATTCACTCTCACATTCAACATTAGATCCAAACATTAAAAGTGTTTAAGAGTTCCTATAAATGGACTCTCAACTTATCTGCCAATTAATCCAATTCTTTCTATTTAAATGCAGACTCTGACCTTAAAAGAATGCACATTCTATCTGGCTTCTAAGTATATCCAAAGTACACTTTAAGGCAGCCTGGTGCACTGAGTTCAATACCTAGTCTTTCCCATAGACCTTCGGTACTGACAGTGTGAAGAAAAGAAAAAAGCATAGCTACTTTTTCTCCTAAGAATGTCACTCCTTTTTTTTTTTTAACAATACATTGTCATTTTTGCATTGCAAAGGCTCAGAACAGACATTTAAAGTATCCCCTACCACACAGACAAGACGAAGGTGGGGGATGTGAGTGTGAGGGTGTGGATAAATTCAGAGACAGACTGGTACCCAAACAAATCATTTTATAGATAACTTTAGAAGAAGCAATTTAATTAAAATCCTAACAGCCTGAAATTAAGATAGAAAAGACAGAAAAATATAGGAACTAATGGAGCAGAGTTAACAGCCTATGTCAATAAACTTAGCACAGACCTTCTGAGTTTATCTCTATGAATTCTCAGTTTACTGGGGGATGCTCTTGAATTATCTCTAGGTTTGATCTTTAAGGCACATGCTTAAATTATTTCGTCAGGTTTTCCTCAAAGAACTATATCTTTAATGAACTGAGAAATCATGGTAGTCTTTTCAGATCTTCAGCTATTTTCTGTATTTTTCTGGGACTCTAGTCACATGTGCAAACATCTAATTATAAAAATATTCATAAAAGTACTACCAATATATATTTATGATACTGTCAGTCAGGAAGCACTTAGTGATCATATGAAATCAATAAAAAAATAGGAGGTAGGTGTCAAAAATATCACATGCTTCATACTAGAGATAATATAAGCAATGAGGGTGGATGACTGGGCTTGCCTTAGTCCCTTTGTAATAGTCTTTAGTCTCCAACAAACACAACACCACCATAACATTTGCTGAATGAATAAACGGGTTTTCAAAAACGTTGCAAATGAGGAAATCAAAATGGCTATGGTTATTTTAGTTATCTGTGACTTGCCATGTGCCATATCTCCATACTATAATGGTAAGAAATTCCAAATTCTACTTACCTGGCTACTTCCAGATTATCTAATACAATAATCCTATTGCTAGTCTTGCATTTTACTGAGCAGAACTATCTATTAACTTTCATTCACTTGGGATTCAATAATAATTGTTGATAATTACAGTTTATAAGACTTTAAAGTACTTTTCACTCAACAAAGGTTGCCTTGTGCTCAATACTCTTTGAATTTGATTTAATTTTTTAAAAATCTATTAACTTTGCATTACCCCAAAATTACTATTATTCAACCATGTTGAATGATGATGTTATATATTAATTATTGTAAGAGTTCACATAAGATAAAGTAATGAACAGAACACAAGGTAGGAAAATTTAGAAAGTATACTGCTGTTATTTCAGAATGAAAAGAAAAGAAAAAGTAGGCTTGAATACTAATTTGGAGGTCTAGCCTGTCTCCATCAGTTTCTTGCTGAAATAACAGGCAACACGTTTTATAAACAAAGAAGTCTAATGGTTAATTTCTTAGTCAGTTATATATTAGCACCATATAACACTTTGGCAGCTACACATGGAAGAAATCATCACTTAGTTTTCCATCATCAAATGTTTTTCCCATGTCTTGGCTAGTACACTTCATTAGGACATGATATTACAAAGATATGTGAGGAACTAGTAAGCACTCAAGGTGCTTATGTCTCTAGGAAAATAAGACCTGTGGGGAAAAAGTTAAAACACATGGCAGCACAAACAGAGATTAAAGCATAATGGCAGTACACACAACCCTCTACAGGTCCAGGGGAGAGACAAATAACACATCAGTGGGAGACTGAAGCAGTTGGGAAGGAGGTGATTGGAAAGAACTTCTGAGAGTTGAGGCTTACAGGATGGATGTAATTTAGACCAGCATAAAGGAAAGGGAGAGAGTGGGCCTTAACAGAATTTAGGGAAAAGAATATAGCAGAGGTAGGAGGTTAACAAATAGCATCAGGAGGGAATCAAGTTAGAAAAAAAATGAAAAATATACCATAGTGGGTTTTGAGCTTTGGATTTTAAGACTTATATTTCCAGTGTCTAATGAAGCCTGGCTATGGAGACACTCAACTCCAGCAACTCTCACTTAACTTCCACTTGTCATTAACCTCCTACACCCACAGGCTCATTCCAAAAGTTGTCCTGAGAAGTGCTGCATATTTAAAGTCTTAGAAGCCAATTTGGCCACAGTCTTCCATTTCTCTAGCTCTCTCAAAGCTTCATTCACATTACACCTTCTCTTTAATCCGATGGACACATTGCTCTCACAATCTATAAACTCCTTCCTGACATCATTCTCTAATAGGGGAGGCAGATAATAATACAGAAAGAAAATGAATATAAACTTGAACTTTGAATGTGCTATAAGGAAAACTATAACCAAAGAGAGTTAGGGGGAAGCCTATTTACATAGAGTGGTCAGAGAAAAACTCTCTGAGGAGTGACACTTAAGACACAAAGGAGAAGGAGCCAACTGTGGGAAGATTAAGGTGTTCCCGACAGAGGGAAGAGCATATAGAAAGGCCTGTAATTGAGAAAGATCCTGGCCTCATCTCCGCACAGAAAGGCAGCCTATGTGGCTGGAACACAGTGGTCAAAAAACAGACTGGACGGGAAGGAGGGCAGAGAGGACAGCAGGGGCCACACTCACTGGCTTTGTGAACTGTGATACACAGTTTGGAACTTATGCGAATTGTAATGGGACTTTATCGAAATATTTTAAACAGGAGGGTAACATGGTCAAATTTGCGTTAAGATGACTATGACTGTCACATGCAGAATTGGTGCAAGAGACAGAATGGGCATGGAGGAATCTATAGGGAGATCTGACACTGTTTGGTATAGATCCTGGCACATGGTAAATGTCTCAAAAATAGACGACAGAGTTTATGAACAAATGAGCTAACAACTTTTGAAGCTGGAAGTGGCAGTCGCAAAATCATTTTAGAATGATTAGTATGGCAATGTGTTTTAGACTAGAGAGAACTATGTTGGAAGGGTGTTAGTCATAGACCCTGAATATCATGTCCACTAAAAAGCATTCCATAGTTGACTATGCCTTCAGAAAATTCAGTCAAGCTTTATAGGCTTCCCATATTCCAAAACACAATAAGAGGAATCTTATTTATGCAAAAAGGATTAAATCGCTCTGTGTAAGCTGTTCCTCAAGTTTAATAAGAGTCTTTGTTTGTTTATCTTGTGTCTGGCCAAGTGTGTGTTTGTGTGTGTGTGTGTGTGTGTGTGCATGTAATATATGTGTTTAGAGATGCTGAAGACTGATGGTCAATCAAGAAAAAACCCAAGCTGAAATTGATAAGAGCTGGGAAGTGAGCCAGTTTGCAATCACTAAAGAACAGCTTAAACTGAGTTCCTTGTTGCCACTCTGGTAATGAGCATTCCTCAAAGGATGCCACTTTGCATAGTTTAGTCCTCTCTGATGCAAAAGATGTCACTTCTGAAATCAGGCAGAATTGTTTTAAAAAGGAGTGTCAATAAAATTAAGCTCAACCTATTCACTGATTATAAGAACAATAAACAGTAGCCCTTATGCTGTAAAATGTCTATCAGAAATATAAAGAAGCACTCCCCGAGAGATTCAGCTCTGAATCTGATATTTACTGCATTTCCTTTTCATTTCTTCTTATTGAATCATATAAGAGGGACAAGGAGAAAAAAAAAATCATCAAATTCTACTAAGAAATTTTCCTCAGAAGAAATAAAGGAGAGAAAAATATTTTCTTGGAATAGAATTTTTCAAAAACAGGTACTATTTCAAAAAGCAAAAGAATACTTAGCAAATAAATTCACATTCTCTTGCTCTGCAAACATCTTCATGGAACAAAAAAAAATCTACACATAATACTTCCAATTTGTTATTTCTAGTTTCTGTGGAAACATGCATTCAACCTACTGAGGCCAATCAATATGGGCACAAGTACAAGGCAAATACACTTAGGGAGAAATCATATAACTTAAATCTTTAGGAAAATGAGTTCTGAGATACCAGAAATAATAGCCAAAAATAACCCACAAGTCGCTGTAGAAATGTTCTCTGAAGTTACCAGCCACCAGTATCATTACAAAAACAAAAGCAAAAACACAATCCTTCATTTTAGAATTTGCCATGTATTTTAAAAAGATAAAGGCTGAAAAAAGGCTAGACCAAAGTCTTGGAAGGCAAGAAGGAAGAGGGACTGAGGGAGAGAGAGAGAGGAAGGGAGGGAGGAAGGAAAGATTGATTTACATATAATGAACACTGCCTTATTCAATAAATCTCTATTTAAAAATTAACAGCAATCTCCAAATTAGGTCATATAAACAAAAGTACACACAACACTTTTATACAGAGCTGTTATGCAGAACTCATGACCTCAAGAGAGAGAATTAGATAAAAGTATAAATATGTTCAAATCAATCAGCAAATATTTGTTGGGACTCTACTATGATCTAAGCACTATGCTAAGGTCTGCAAGGGAAAAACTGAATATCAATTTATTTTGACAAGAATTTATCGTGTGTTTCTGTTGTGCCATGTACTAAGATAACCACCAGAAGACATAAAATAGATAAGATACCACTACAGCAAACAGAAATTGTTGGTAATATGATTTATGGAAAACACATGCCACTGAACTGGTGTTAGAAGATATGATGAAAAAATGGGCCAAATAAACAGTACAGATACATGTGCTAAGAGTTTTTGAGAGAGAGAGAAATCATTTAGTCTTAGTTGGTAAAAGTCATTTTCACAAAGGAGATGGAAATTGACTTGGGCTTGAATAATGAATGGAGAGAAATGGAAAAATGAATGAAGCTGACAAAGGTGACAGGGCAGGAACTTACAAGGCCAGTCTGGGCCCTGACAACACCTGAGAGTAGTCTTAAGAGGAGAGGAAATAACGATGGAGAAGCAGGCTGGGGCCAGAAGGGGAAATTCCTCCTAAAGGGTAATTGTTTTACTCTGGGGTGACGGAGATGCCTTGGAACGAGAGAAAAGTTGGTGGGCACACAGCAAGCGTGGTGTTACGTGTTAGCGAATTTCACCTCAGGAAAATTTTTAATGATGATGATGATGATAAACATTCTCATTGTTGTTATTTACAAAATACAGGAAATATTTAAATATCCAACCATGTAGAGACTGGCTGTTGGAAATCCATATGAGACTGTTAAAAATCCACATGATTAAAAAGAACCGTATTCCCTAAATATAACGTTATAATGTTATAGGAGAGTATTCAATGACACAGCTATTTAAACAGATTCATAGTGTATTGTATAAAAAAAAAGCAAATCTCCAAACAGTTTATCATACCAAATCTATACTAAAAAAGACTGGATTGATGTACTCCAAATGTTAACATTGTTGTCTCTGAGTGTTAGGATCATGAGTGATTTAAATATGATTCCTTTTCATTATTTTTGATAACATATCTAAAAAGTTACTTCTAAGATCATTTTTATTAGAAATGTTCATGTAATACAGAATTTTATCAGAATAGACTCATTGCATATATAGAACTTAGCAAGATGACTCACAATCTTTTTATAGACAGAGCCAGGCATCAAGTAAAAACCTTGCAAAAATCATGCTACTTTAAAGTAGCAACTTATAACATTTGCTAGAATTAACATGAGCTTTAAGTAAACAGCTAATTCCATAGCATATGTAAATTTTCAACGATATTCTTTCTTTCTTTGAATCCCATGCTATCTCTTTTCAATTCTGCCCAAAGTGACAGCATAAAAACTAACCTATTTCTACATCATTTTTCTATTTTAAAAAGCCTATCACATAATGCTGACTTCCACATAGTCCCTGGTTTTCCTCCTTTTCTTTTGCCTTCGATACTTATTTTTCACTGAAGGGACAGCCACAGAAAGGGCCCTTCCTTACAATGTGAAGTTCACCATCATTGCTCCACTGCCTCATTTCCTCACTCTTAATGACTCTCCTTGAAGACAGTTAACTCCTGTCACTACCATCATCATCAACTTCAGGTTATTTTCATTCCCTATCTTATTATTACTGATGTGGGGCCAAAAAAAAAAAAAAAAAGCAATCAGGTAAAACCCTTAGTTCAAATTTCCTCCATATTTTATGAAATCATCAAACAAATGCCCAGATTATATTTCACAGTAAGATGAGCAAAAGCACACCTTCTCAGCTGTAGCCCCTTTCCTCATGCATTCATGGATGCCAAAATCAGAACCTACAGTTCGGGAGCTGCACACAGTTGCATCTTGTTTTGAGTTTTTGTTTGCAAACTGTCAGTAAGATCAGAATAAATTGCATGACATGCAGTCCAATATGTATATTCTTGAGCACATCTCAGTGTATCCACCAAAAAAATATTCATAGCTGCAGGTGTACAAAAAAAAAAGGCAGAATTATGGCTTGATTTGCCTTGATAAGCATGGCAATTTTCTGTACACTTTTCATAAAGTGCTAATCAATTTCAGCTCAAAATAGATTGAAACACCCAACAGATTGCTGCCATAGTCCACAAATGTTTGTCATTTGTAGGCTGTGGCAATAATGTGAATTCTGAGGAGGAAAACGTCAACTGAACTATACCTTATAAAAATCCCTTTCATTTGCCTTAATAACCCCTGAATAAATGCTGAAAATTATTTTGAACTCACTTAAATTTTAAATTTACATTTTTTCTTGTTAGAGCAAAGTATTGCTTGTCACATAGCAATATCTGTTGTAAGAATGGTTATAGATTAATTATATTTAGAACTCAGTGTAATGATGATATTTAAAAATCAGATATCACTTCCATATTGTTTAACGTTCCTCCAAAATATATAGTTATCACATTCAACTTGGAATTGAATCATCACTAACTTCTGCAATAAATTACTCTTTGTCTATACCTTTAACCGTTAAATGTAGTATAATGTTTTGAAAATGTTTTGTCAATATCCTAGTCCTTCCATTAAGGTTATTTCACAAACACTTGGAGGTGCAAATATTCATATTAATGCACCTTTTTGAGCAGCAGTGCTCCTTCCATATGAATCATTCATCTGTCTAGGATGTTTTGCCAAACATAAGTGCCAAACTTTGCTGAGCACTATCATACTCCTACAAGAGAGCCTCTGCTCAAAGCTGAGCATGTACTTTCCCGTTTGTTAAGTGTGAGAAACAACTGGTAATGACATTTAGATCTGGGTATGGTATGCTCTCCATGGAAAGTAGAAAATTAAATGAGAATAGATAACATTTTAAATTTTCACACCCTTCTTCAAAACTACAAAAGTGATAATATAATTTGGGGGGGAATAAAAGCAACATAACTTGGCTTTAGGAAAAAAATGAGTACTTAAAAGTTGTAACTTTAAGCAACTTCTGTGATCACCATCTGCCAATAAATTACTGCCAAAATTAGAGGCAGGAGAGTATGGTAGACATAAGCCCTGCAGTCAGAAAGCCTGAGTTCTTAGATTGTCTCTGCCATTAAATACACGACCTTGAACAAGTGATTTGTCCTTATGTCTGTTTCCCTATCTATAAAATGGGATTATGAAAGTAACTAACTCATGATTAAGCGAGATAATACACACAAGTTTGAGGATTAAATGAGATAATACATGCAAAGATCGTAGTAAAGTAGGTTCTAGTCAACTATGAATAGGTGTTAGCTACTCTTACTAGTGTCATTGCTATCATCGTCATCACTTGAAAGAGCAGTTCCAGAACCACAATCTGAGTATGATGCTTAAGTACTCTTACCTGCTTTATAGGAATTGTCTGCCAAGTGTTTGTTTCTAGGTCTGGGTCCTCTTGTATCATATATATTAACCTATCTTCCAAAAGAGAGGATAACATGTTTGGAAATCAAGTCAGCTCTGCATGAGATGGTAAACCTGTTGGCCCAAATTACCATCTATAAATCTTGTTAAAATAAAGAATGAAAAGGATATATGAAAGATATGAAACACATTTAGAAAGTATGTTCTTGACTCTCCTGCAGAAATGGAAAAATGTCATCTTTTGCTTATTCTGGACGTAATATCAATAGTAGCTGTGTTCACTGAGAAGCTGTTCCCCTGATGTTATTCTTCTCACTCCTTAACCTAGTCTCTGGAATTTAGCTAGATAGTCACCTTTACTTAGCAATTAGATTTTCAGGAGCCACTGGAAAAAGTTGACACATCATGATCTTGAAAAATTGAATGTGATGTTGTTTCAGGAGAGAAATATTATTTTATTCTCCCAATGAAAAAACAAAGGAACATTCAGAAAAAAATTTACTAATGTACTTAAAATGCAATCACAAAAATACATTTCAAATCTTCTTAAAAAACTATTACAGTCAAAAGAAAAACAGCTGACTGCTCTGACTCATAATAAAATAAAATAAAATAAAAAATTTACAGTCTCCACACCAAATATCTTCCTTTTCCTTCTTCCCCTTTGGAACATTTCTATTTGGTAGCTGCTATAGAGTAAATCAACATACAAAAACAGTCAAAATAAAAACGATTCAAGTGAATTCAGGCTATTAGAAAAGGTGTACGTATTTAGATGTTGTTTTCCTGAGAGCATATGGAGCCATTTGCCAGTTTTCCCCTGACATTCTACTAGATTTTGTATATTTGCTTTATTCTTCAAAATGCCAAAATATCAGCATAAACAACTTCATGAGATAAATCATCACCTCTTTCACCTTTCCAAAGACAATTTAACTACAAGTTATAGATAAAGGCTGGAAACATTGCTTTATAAGTAAATTTGATGTTGCTTATACTACTTATAATTAGAGGGACAAGTTTTTAGAACTTTATCTAGATATTAAATTAAAATTTGATTTTACAAGAGGTTACTGATTCAGAAAAACAGCATTCATTATTATACTGCATATTTTTGTAGAGCAAAACAAGGTCATGACATGTACAAAATTACACACAGCATTCAACATGTATTTGTGAACTGACTTGAGTAAATGTCCTTCGCGTGCAAAGAATGTTTTAAATATTTGTTTTAAAAAATGCCTGAACATATCACATAAAATGGCTATTAGCCACGTTTATCAGTAATTTACACAAGTAGTGATGCACCCTCCCAGAAATGGATACAAAAAACCATAGTAGGGGTGGTTCCATAGAGAAGTGGTTAGTTTGTCTGCTTTACATGCAGAAGGTCCTGGGTTCGAGCCCCAGCAAAGCCATGGCCCAGGCCCCAGGTATGTACTGCGAATGTATGGAAGGAGACACACCCCGCCTTCAGAGATCCAGTCCTTAAGGGGAGATGGCAACATTCGTAAGTCAGGGTAGAAGTGGTAGGGGGGAGGATTAAAAATCAAAAACAAAAAACTATAGTAAAGAGAGAGAAAACAGTAGATATTATGTTCATATTAAATAATTTAATGTTAATGTTATTCTTATCTTTATAAAATATACATTGTTCTTATTTTGTTTTATTAATACAGTAGTATATATTTTACATGTTATATAGGTAATATATATATATATATATATATATATATATATATATATATATATATTCTAGAATGTCATTAAATGTTTTCACCCATAAAAAATGTTCACATGCCCAAAAATCAAAGACTAACTTAATAGTAAATCCTTATAGCTATAAAGATTTTACCCTGAGAATTCAATGCACTTATCTTAGGAAAACTTCTGAACTTTCCTGAGCCTCAGTCTTTAAATCTATAAAATGAAGATAATGCCTCACAGATAATTTTTTGTGTTGGTAGCGGAGAGTCCACAAAAGCCTGGATGGTAGGAAGTATCAACATTATTAACGTCTAGGAGTCACATATAAAATAGAAAATAAGTATTTGCAATAATGTAGAGAAACTGGAACCCTGATACACGGCTAGTAGAAATGTAAAATGTTGCAGCTGCTGTGGAAGTTAGGCAGTTCCTCAGAAAGTTAAACAAAGAGTCACCATATAACCTAGCAATTCCACTCCTAGGATATACCCAAAAGAATGGAGAACAGGTATTCAAATAGATACTTGTATACCCATGTTCTTAGCAGTATTATTCACAATAGCCAAAGGCTAGAAACAATCCACATGTCTATAAATGAATGTATACAGAGGATGATATTTATGTTTGTGTGCATACATATACATATACATATACACATATATGTACATATATATACAGGAATATTATTCAACCTTAAAAAGGAATAAAGTTCTGATACATGTTACAAAATGAATGAGCCTTTAAAATATTACACTAAGTAAAATGAACCAGAAACAAAAGGACAGATATTGTATGATTCCCCTTATATGAAGTATCTAGAATAGGCAAGTTCAGAGAGAAAGATCAGAAGTTACCAGTGGTTAGGAGGAGGGAATGGAGACTTACTGCTTAATGAGTACAGAGTTTCTGTTTGGGGGAATGAAAACGTTTTGAAACTAGATAGTGGTGTTGGTTGTACATCATGAATGTACTTAATGCAACTATATTGTACTTTAAAATGAATATAGTGGTAAATTTGTTATGTATATTTGACCACAACAAAATTTTTAAATAAATTTTTATTATTATATCTTCAGTATAATTCTTTCTGCTATACTCCCATTTTCACAGTAAAAATTCTTGACAGAGTTGTCTTTGCTCATAGCTACCACCTCTGATCTAACTCAGTGCCCCACGTCATCCTGGCCCGGCCCCGCGGCACTCTTGAAATGCCTACCATCAGGCACACCACCCAGAACCTTGCTGCTAAATCCCTCCCTGATAAGTCCACTGACATCTGCCTCCTTCCAAAAATACCTTGTTCCTTTCCTTTCTTAAAACGACATTCAAGGTTTTCCTCCTCCTCTGACCCACTCCTGCTCAGTGTTGCTCTGTTGTTTTGTTTTGGGGGTTTTGTTTGGTTGATTTTTGTTGATTTGACTTGTCAGGAGATGTTCATCTTCTGTTCTTTTTTTTCTTCAGGTTCCATATTTTCGATCTCTTTTGGTAGCATTCCATGGACTTTCATTAGGCGTATCCATCCCCTCCCAAACAGTTGAAATGAATGTGTTTTCCCAAAATTTCCCCTTCCTTTTCTTATCTTGATAAACTGCTCCATCATTCACTGAAGAGTCCAAGCCATAATGTCTTCCTTTACTTTTTCCTCCCCCACAAACACATACACACATGCATACACACAATGCCATACTCATACTCATAAGTAGTCCCCGCCTTATGCAGTTTTACTTTCCAGTTTCAGTTACTCTCAGTCTGCTGAGTTCTGAAAATGTTATATGGAAAATTCCTGATATAAACAATTCATAAGTTTTAAATTGCGAATCATTCTGATAGCATAATGAAATCTCAAAAGCGCCACTCCATTCCACCTGGGACATTACATTAATCATTCCTTTGTCCGGTGTGTCCACGCTGCACTCACTCCCCGCCCAATGACCACTTAGTAGCCTTCTCAATTATCAGATCAACTGATGTGGCATCACAGTGTTCAAGCAACTCTTATTGCCTGTGTTCAAGCAACTCTTAATTTACTGAGAATGTCTTACTGACCTCTCTTCATCTCATCACAAGAAAAGTGAGTGCAAAACAATAAGGTATTCTGAGAAAGAGGCCACATTCACATAACTTTTATTATAGTATATGGTTATAATTGTTCTACTTTATTATTAATGGTTATTAATCTCCTTCTGGGCCTAATTTTTAAGTTAAATTTTATCACAGTTATGTGTGTATAGGAAAAAACATAGTATATAGGTTTGGTACTATCCACAGTTTCAGGCATCCACTGAGGGTCTTGTTTTTAACTTGTGATTTTTTTTTTAACTAAATTTATTGGGGTGGCATTGGTTAATAAAATTACATAGGTTTCAAGTATTCAGTCAATAATACATCATCAGTATATTGGATTTGTTCACTACCTGAAGTCAAACCTCTAACCATCACCATATATTTGACCCTCGTTATCCTACTTCCTCCTACTGGGAGCCTTGGAACGTATACCCCTCACAGAAGAGGGAAGACTATGTATTTTGAAATCTTGTTAAGTCCAGCTTTGTAATATCTTTGGAATTCATTCGCTTTTTTCAATCACTACAACCAAAGTCAGTTATTGTCCCCACGATATTGCTGACCATTAAGTGATGATCCTGCTGCTCATTCCATTACAACCTCTTCTCTTCAATGCAGCCATATTCAAATTTCTAAAGCAGATATCTCTTTATCCTACTTTCCTGTATAAGAATCTTGCATGGCTCCACACTGCCACCAGAATCATGTTACAAGATGGCAAGTATATCTCTCTTCAGTATACAGCTTCTTCTTACCTGTGGTATCTCTTTTCCCCACCCCCAAGCTCAATGTTCTAAGCATAGTAAACTGCTCTCAGTTACTAAGCTATGTTCTCTGAGTCCTACCAGCAGACTGCTAAACCTAGACTTTGGAGAAGGAAAGAAACCATGGACTCTAGGACAACAGGCACAAAGGACCACAACAAGAAAACTGGAACAGAGGCTCACTCTGCCTACAGGCCTCTGCATTTATTGTCCCCTCCATTTTCTCCTCCAACCATTTCACCTAGTTAACTTCCATTTGTCATTGAACTAAGATATTGGTTCTTCCATAAAGTCTTTTCTGTAACCCTGGAATAGAAACCCTGAATTCTCAAAATTTGCTACTCTTTTCATTACACTCTTAATTTTTCCCTTTTCATAATCTTTATGGCACTTTATTGTAATTTTTCTATTTACTCGTTACTCTACACCCACCCTACACCAAACAATTCAGACTCCTTGAGGACTAGAATTAACATCATTATATATATCTGAACCCAGCTTAGTCTCTGATACAATAGTAAGCAGTCAATAAATATTTGAATAAATAAGTTTCTGGGTTATGAATTGATTACCATTAAAGAAAAGGATCCCTTAAATACTATTTGGACATGTTGATTTCAGTACTTTAGTTATTAGCTTAGTTATTCTATAAATGATAATTTACTATGTCTAATGTTTTACACCAAAAAATAAAATAGGGCAATTTAGGGACAAGTGACTCGCCACTGAACCTTAACTACTGTTTTCTTATATATCTGCATTTGATCAGTACAATGTATTACATCAAAATCCTGTTAAAGGCCCAAGAACAATCCTAGGCACTTATTCTGAGATATAATTATGGCAAAATATAAATATACTCCAATCCAAAAATTGTACTTTCTCTCCAGCTGTTATTGTTGTTGTGATAAAATGCACATAACAGTGAATTTACCATCTTAATCATTTCTAACTGTACACTTCAGGAGAGTTAAGTATATTCACATTGTTGTGCAACCAATCTCCAAAATTTTTTCATCTTATAGAACTGAAACTTTATAACCATTAAACAACTCCCCATTCTCTCTCTACCCATCCCCTGGCAACCATTATTCTACTTTCTATGAATGTGACAACTCTAGACACCTCAGATAAGTGGAATCACGCAGTATTTGTCTTTTTGTGACTGGCTTATTTAAGCTTAGTGTAATTTCCTAATGGCTCTTCCATGTTGTAGGATGTGTAAGAATTTCCTTTTTACAGGTGAATAATATTTAATTTTATGTACAGACCACATTTTGTTTATCCATTCATCCATCATTGGGCACTTGGGTTGCTTCCACCTCTGTGAATAACTCAGCTATGAACAGGGTCTCCAGTTTCTTTTAATAACAGAAAATAAATGAACAATATCATAACCATTAAAAATAAAGAAGTTAAAGTTTATCAAAAAAAGTATTCTACTATGTGTATATTTATTGCTTTTTTCTATAGTTATTATTTTTAGATGAAATTTTATCTTTGTGACTCACACTTTCACGAAAAGACATATGTTTAACACAATCCAAACATCATGTCTGTTCTAAAAATGAATATTCATTCACTTTAATGACAAAGCAGCTCTTTTCAGCTACATTTAGAAGAAATTTACTCTGGGAAAACACTTTTTTTTAAATTTCTGGGTATATTTGATTGACATGTCATAAAATACTTTATTTCATGCATGAACATATAAATGACTATAAGCCCTTTGGGGCTGCATCTGAAATTTAACACTTAAATTTGCACAGTCCAAAGACCTCAAGACTGGGAACAAAGATAAGCAAAAATGAATTGAGAACACAATTCACAATTATGAAACTTCTGCAATCTGTCTTTACTCGTTGCTCTCAGAGGCATCATTGTCAGCATCTGACCCCGTTAGGTGGCTGATAAGAGGATTTTGAAGGCCAGCAGATTTTATTTTTAACCTCTCCATATGGTTGACCTTCTAGTTTCATTGTGAGCATCATCTGCAGAGATGATCATCAAATGGCAACTCCTTCCCTAAAATGTTTTGGGTAATTTGGTCAACTCAAATATGATGCTCAGTTAAAATACAACATGTACAGTGTGATCTTCTTTTCACTTAAAGTTTGTACATAAATATATTTTTAAAAGGTCTGCAGGAATATAGACAAAAATGTCAAAGGTAGTTTAATGACATTAGGACGAAAAAATTTTTTCAAACTATATGCTATGTTCTGCTTGTATAATGAATGAAAATTTAAAACTAACTTTTGCTGTCAAGATTTTCAGCCAGCTAACATTTTTTAATTTGAAACACAGATGATAAATAATATCTCAAATTTAAAACTGAATTCAAACACAAAAAGTTAATGAGATTTCATAAAATATATACATATACATTAATGTATTAATATTTCAAGTTTAACATTAGCAATACCAATACTCACTTAATACAATGCAGTTATTATGTTTTTTAAAAATTAAAAAAATACAAATTATTTCATCTGTAATTTATGGTCCACAATTTTATACCCTCACGAAACTTAAAAAACAGAGAGCAAAGATGATCTTCCATCTATAAAAATTTTGCATAAAGAAATAATATAAAATTATTAATCTATCCATTCATTCAACAAACATTTAACAGACACCCATTACATTCCAAAGACAGATTCGGAGATATATCTAATAAAAGAGAAGATAAAGGTAGTTTGAACACATTAAGGAGTGCAGTCAGGTGTCAAAGACGGATGTTAGCATGTAAGCAGTTCACTGACAGTGGAGGGGAAGGAGGCTGGGGGTACAGAATAGAGAGAGCACAGGATCCTTGCCCGAGAAGCCAAAAAAAGAAAAAGAAAAAAAAAAGGCATCCCACAAAGACAACGAGTAAGTTAAATCTTGAGAATGAATAAAAATTCACCTGGGGTTAAACCCACGGTTCTTGTAGGTAAAGTGACAATTCTCTAGGCAGAGGAGCAAGCTGGGGAAAGGAACAGAGGCCAGAAAAAAAATCGTTTAAGATATTTTACTTTGTAGGCTGTATTCGTCAGTCCTGAGAAAATAAAATGCATAGCTTTATTTACTTCTGAGCTTTCAACAGGCACTGATCTTCAGCAAACCTGTGCTGTTCTTTTAGCGTTTATGATCTCCTACTCACCCAGAGGACCCCATGTCTTTTGGACTCAGCAGGCTCTCCCTACATAGTCCCTTGTAAGTTTCCACAACTCAGGACTTGAGAACAACACCTCACACCAATTATAGGACCAAAGGGCGAATTCTGATATTTAGCCAAGACAGTTCGCAGAAATAATTATAACTAAAAAATGCCTCATTTCCTGACAAAACTTGAATAAGAACAACATTTAGCCGGGTTAGAGGGGAATTCCCCATTTCCTAAGTAAAGGAATTTAAATTAAAATACGCCTTTTTTATACAATGGTTAGACTGTGTTTATAGACTACCTGAACTATGACAAAATACTCTCTAATATCATAAAAAGCCCTTCAAGAAACAGTGTAGTTTGACTGGCAGAAACTTTAGAATAAGAAATGAAAAATAGGCAGGGAAGAGACTTGCTCCCTACTCTGACACATTCTTGCACAAGAAATGCTTACAGTAAGTTCTAGCCTCTGTCAAATACAATGTTATTCATTAATATTCTAAAACTCAGTGGAATTTTAGGGTGTACCTGGTATGTTCAACAGTTCAAATTGCTTCTGTGTCCCGGCATTCTTTTAATGCTTAGCAATAGCTGCCAAAATTGAAAAGACATGAACCTAGCGCACAAAGGATTTCTATTATTTCTAAATGTAGATACATTCAGACCCAGAGAGAACATGAAAAGATATCAGATGAAAGTTGACTGTAACCGCTTCTTTTTCTCTTCCACTTTTCCCCAATCAAAAGAAACAAAATTACAGTTCCACTAAATTGATGGCATGTCTTAAGAGATAAGACCATGCATGAAGAACCTGTCAGTGTGTTCAAACGAATAAGTTTATTTTCAAAAATCATAATTGGGAAAGAATTCCTGGAAGCATACTTGACCATGTAATGATAAAGCTTATCCTGTGCCTAGCACCATCTGCTGATACCCTTCCAGCCAATTCTCTTAATATGATAAATCATACAAGCCAAGAAATGTAAGGTAGTCAGCAGGATGTAACCACACCCACTGTATATGTACACTCAATGAGATAGCAAATTCTATAGCTATTTTGCAACAGAACAAAGATGGATTGAGCAATTACATTTGTTAGCAAGCTACATTTAATTTATCACAGTATTAATCATCCAGATTGGTATGTGACGGTAAAGAAAAAAACATGAATTGTAGTTGCTCGCCCTCCCCTGATGGTAGGTGCTGTCATTTTAACACCAATGATTGATATTTGACATCAAGCAGTTTTCTGGAAAGGAACTTGTGCACCTCTCAATGGCACATCTGGTAGCTGCAGATGGTGAGGATTAGCATAATTTCCCCAGCAACGACGCGCCAAAAGCATAACACAAAATAAGACTTATGCCTGATGTCAATTTGTTTGTTTCTTGCCAATGTTAATATAAAAATCTTCTAGAAATGATTCTAATGCTTATTATCAGCTCAAACTACAGGAAAGCACTCAGGAAGCAATCCTGAGTGCCCTGCTAGTGGTGGACATGAATTATATTTTATGGCAGACTACTGTCACTACTGCCTTCCTTTCTCTTACACAAAGATGGTCAAGTCTCCCACTACGGATGTGACAGGTACACGAAAGGGAGTCAACACAATGCATAGGCTCTGTAATGCATGAAAAATTTTCTGTATTTTACATGAATGTGTGTGTCTTTAATATGTCCATTTTAGTGATATAGTAGGAGCACTATTTCTTTCAAATATGCATTAAATAAGCTATCTATTCTATGAGGTCGAGAATACTATGGAAAAACTCAGTATCTAATCTATAGAAGAAACAGCACTAGGCTCCTTAAAAGGTATAAAAGGTATAGAGCCTTCCTTCAAATACTTTAATTAAAATCCAGAAGAAAGAAAAGCATTAGTTATTAATAGACAATGTAATATGTCATAAAGTGATATAAGTCCCATTCAGTATGAGTTGAGGCAAGGTATAAATGGAAAAAACATAATACAAGAAGGTCTAAAGAAAGTTGTGTCAACTTTTACTTGGAAAAGACCAGAAAAAGCATCCAGTGAAGGAAGATGTTTGAGACCTGCAGCATAGGTTACATTTTAGTAAGCAAGTATGCTCAAGAGAAGAAAAAAAAAAGAATCAAATCTAAATGGTTTAATTCAAGGTTAACAGAACAGCAAATCACAAATGGTATTTAAAAAAAATCTGTGACATCCATACTGACCAATAGGGTTGACAAAGGTGAATAATGGAAATAAAATGTCACATAGCAATGAAAGAAAAAAACTAGAGTGATGGAACGAACAGGTATACCACATAAATCAAAAATCTGCTTCCTAGTAATGCATCATTTATAATTATTGTAACACTAACTTATTTACAGCTTTCCTAGTAACAAACTTCCCAGTATTTACTGATATATATTCAACCCTATCTCTAAAAAGATGTTTAAGAAGTTCACAAAAAAGTATACAACTTACAAGGTGAAATTAGGTGAGAATAACTTGGTGAGTAAAGCTGGGCAAAGCCAGTCCTTTATTATAAAAATGGTTAGTGAACTAAACCTCTGAAATTTATTTTTTCTCCTACCCCCTGAGTTATGTCCTTAATGAGTGCAAATATCCCACGAGCGTTCCATGTTTGCGTTCTCCTCCAATTAAGATTACTAAAATTAGCAGCCTTTAGCCCTCTAGTCCTTCAGCTCTTGATACTGCTAACTTAATATGATTGAAATTATTTTTTTAAAGGCCATTAAATTTTGGATCTATTAGAAAGTCTATTCCCAAACCAAAATTCTGATTAAGATTTGTAGTTGCAATAATCTCTACCAATGCTTCTTCCGGTAATATACCAACATCTACTAGTAGTATTAGGGACCTGCAGCATTGGTTACATTTTAGTAAGCAAATATAATCAAGAGAAAAAAAATCAAACCTAAATGGCTTAATTCAAGGTTAACAGAACAGCAGTTTCCATTCTCATGAAAAAAATCTATATGAAACAACATCTAAGATCATTACTTCATAATGAGGCACTAGGAGTATCCTTCTAGAAATACTCTTGCTCACATTTTAAACTTTTTTTCTGAAGTTTTGACTAATACCATAGACCAAAAAAATAAGAGTTCTGTATTAAAAATGAAATGACAGCAACACTGATAGCAGAATGACTGCGCATAGAAGCAACTGAGAAACGATTGCGTAAGCGGTTATTTTCTTCTTTGTAAAAAAAAATGAAATGAATATAATTTTTTCTAACTTTCTACTAATTATTAGCTAATTGATCATAAAAAATTACTTCGTCCTAATTTCCTCATCTGTAAATATGGACAAAAGTGTCTAACATATATTATTATTTTTCTTCAAGGAAAAACAAGTTGGGAAAATCAGACGAGTCAACACACCTATGCCATTTTAGTTATGAATAGATTCAAGTAAATTAAAGAAGTATTTTCAAAATAGGAAAAGGTATCATTTAAAATCTATAAGCTGCTAAATGACATCCTTTAAAAATGCTTTTTAAGCATTTAGAAAGTAATACAGTCAGGCATTTTGTAAAACAGGTTCTTATCTAGCCTACTCTAAAAATCTCTCAAAGGTCCTTTCATTCTTCCAACAAGAATTTACAGAGCAAATATTCTATGCTAGACACTATTCTAGGCTCTGTGGATACAGAAGCAGAAAAATGTCCTTGTGGAGCACAGAGTCCAACAGAGGAGACAGACATTGATTAGAGAATCACACAAATAAATGTGAAAATATATCATGGTGAGACATTATGGTATATGCTAATAAAAACAAGAGGTACACAGAAAAATCAAAGGTCTATGCTACTCAAGAATGAAATAATTAAGATCATTTCACTATAGAAATTGCTCACCTTGGAGATGAAATATGACATAGTCATACCCCCCCAAAAAAAAAAAAATTCTCAAAAGCACTGAAGTATATTCTAGGCTACAAAATGAGAATATTGGCAATAATAGCTGGCAATACTCCAAGTATTTAGAGAATTCTAATCTGAAGATGTCAACCACTAAGATGCTCATAGATATACTTCAATCCTATTCCTTTTCACTGACTTCAAAAGGAGGAAACTTTTGGACAAATTTTAACCTTCAAAAATACAGGAAATGACTTAAAACTAAAAATCTTTCCTTGGTAATTCTCCAATGAGTTTCTCAAACAATGTGTGTCACTGTTATTAGATGTATGAATTTCTTAAATCCCTAAATGATTATAGTATTGATATTACCATAGTATTTTAATACTTTTGCCAATATTTTAACAAACAGTTCTCTCCACACACCATTCTATTCTCCTAAAATAAAGCAAAGAGCTGCTAGTTCCTGACACGCTCAGATATTTCAAGTGTTTTGTTTTTTTCTCACTGTTGAGAACTTGTATTAATTCTCCTAACCTGTTATAAGTAATAAATATCTGGGTGGCATCTTTTGAAAAGTGAGAACCCTCTCAAATAAAGGATCCCTTTCAATTCAATTCCTGACCGTAACTTACTATCTACTCTTGAGGAAGTGCTAAACTCTTCATGATAAAGCAAATATACTGGGAGAATTAACAAATGTAGTTCTGTATCTAACATAATAAATGTTATCCTGAAACAAATATATGTGTGTGTATGTGTTTAGTTACAGATAGATGATGGATGGATGGATGGATGGATGGACGGACGGACGGACGTATATTTCGACAGATAGATGGACAGACATAGATAAATGAAAAACCTTTGACAATGTAAAATGAAGGTGAGTTAGACAATAACCTTAAACAATTCAGATATACTTAAAGGACAATCACAGGACTATAACAAGCCCCGTGACTTAGGTCTCTTTTTTTTTTTTTTTTTTTTTTTTTGATACAGTGGTTAAAGGTGAAATATCCAAGTATCTTCCAAGAAAAGGAAAATCCAATACAATAACTCTGCCAAGAGTAGATATTGCCTAAATAGCATTTAAATGGATGAGAACGCAACATTCAAACCAATTATATACAGAAATCCTGATTGCTGTTTCACATTATGTACTTTGATAAAGATGTGTAATTTTTATGAAACTGATTCGCTGTTATAAAATTAGATGCTTCATATAACTCAAAACTATATCTATTACATGGTCACAGTTCCTTACGGTAAGTTTTATCTGCGTTTCACACAAAGTGTACCTCATATTAAATATCAAGAAAGAATCTCTACGAAAACATTAATCAAGTGTTTAACTAGTGCCTGCTACATCCCAGGCACTGTTCTAGACACTGGGGACTTACCAAGGAAGAAATGTACCAATGCACAATACCTTGTGGTAAGTGGATGCTACCAAGATGCTCAAAAGACAGCTATGTAATATGCTGCCAATGTAAAATGGGCAGTCAGAAAAGTTACTCTGAAAAAGAATAAATACCATTGCTATGGCAGAGGTACAGGCTGCTCAGAAACTGAGTGGCAATTTTTCATTTTAAACAGAGCCACCATGGATGGCAACAGCCTCTGGCCAATTCAGGAGCAGAAACCAAAAACTACAAGTGAAATATCTGGTTAGATACAGTTTTCCTTCTCTCTCCATCCTTATCCAATGCACTCATGTACTATTATCCTATTATAGACCGTTATCTAAAGTCATGATGCCTCTTCCTTCTCCATCTTTATACTTACAAATAAGCCTCTCCCTTCGTACTCCAATGCTTACCTCTCCTTGAAGGCTGTCTTGATCCCTCTATTTGAATAGCTCTTGCCCTCCATGGTGTCTCCAAGGCATGGTTTCTCCCATTTTATTTTTACTACTGGATGGTAAATTTTTAGTTGTTTTTTTAATCTTTCTAGATTGTTTTGTTTGCCACATATATGGTAAATTTCTAAAGGATATGTGTACCTTAACCCTTAAAGAAAAAATAGAAGGTACTCGAGCGGTATTTGTGGAATTAAATTCAGAAACAGAGTTTATATGTAGTTAGCTATTTACAAACACACACATAAACATACCCAAAATAATCTAATCTAAATTTACTTTTTATAAAAACTTCTAAAGAATTTCCTACTCACCTCTTAAAATTTATAAGACTTTCATCAAAAATTTTAATGCCCACCAATGCTGGCAAATATGTCACTTAATTCATTGCCCTGCTATTAACAGTAATGACTTCACTTCAGTATAAATTAAGAATTACTTAGTTTCACCAAACTACATGTCCTCTTAATATGTGGGAGATGGTTATATCACACACTTCTGACATATCACACATTCTCACACAGAGCTCTTCAGCAACTTACTTCCTTTCATTTCATCATCAATGTCTATACAAACCATGTTTCTTCTATTTAAAAAAATAGCAATATATTGAGTGTGACATCTTGATGAGCACATAGTAGGCCACTAGATAAATAATAGTTAATTGTGTTTTCTCTTTTTATTTACGGACTTGAATTTTTCAACTATTGAGGAAATTTCTCTTTGTATCAAGAACAATCTTCTGTGCCTTTTTCTACTAAATGTGAAATCATTTCTGGCCAGCCATACCAAAAAAAAAAAAAAATGAGAAAAGAGTATTAGGCAACAACTCTTTCAAAAGTTTGTTTTACAGTTTCCATGCTGACAGACCTCATAATAAAAGTCTTACCAAATTACCTTCATTTGCAGTGCCAAGAATGACTTAATGCTACAAAATCTTTTACATACATGTCCTGACTTCCTATTGTATATTAACTTGTGGAAAAGGCACAAGCTCAAGGCTAAGTCACCTTCTCAGGTGTGTACTGGTTTTAGTGTGCTGAACCATGGGAGTCTAGAAGTGAACCCACTAGACTGAGATCATGTAAAATGTTATACCCAGTTGGCACTAGAAAACTGATTATTATTAGAATTGATAATAAGAAGTATGAATAGCTTATTCATTGCAAGAAAGGTCACTAAAATTCTAGGTGGCTTCATTTATTGCTTACAAAAAAGAATGTCAACATTTCCACCAAACCCATCTATTTCCAGAATGTTACAGCCACAAAACTTATTTTGGAATAGAAGCACAATTTAAAATGTCCATTAAAGACTATTTCTTCATTAAATCAAAACCAAGTTTCATTCATCTCTATGATTCTGAAATACTTAGAATACCATATGTATTTCAATACCTGTTCACTTGCTTTTGAAATGGCTATGGATAGACCCTCTCAGGGTACAATTCAAACTTTTAAAAAAATGAATCAATGAGAAAAAACTGAGTTATAATACCCTAAGAGATTAATATATTTTCACTTTCTAATAGAAAATAAGTAAAATTTCATAATGACAAAAATATAAAAGATCAAATTTCAAAATATGTAATGCATATAACAGAATGTTTTGTTACTGGCAAAACCAAATTTTCTTATTTAAAAGTTATATATTATTGAGGGCATTACTGACCAAAGTTAATCTTTTCAAAAATAATTGGAATTTTTTATTTTTTAAAAAACTATATTTATAACACTTTAGTTTTGCTTTTCAAATCTTACTAATGTCATTCTTTTTGTCTTCCCCCACATATTTGGTGCCAAAACTTTTCCTCCCTCATTTCATTTTGTTAAATATAACTTTGCTCTTAAAGTTAGGGAAAAATATCAATGATTTCTCACAAAAATTATAAGCATATGTAATGAAAAAAATATATATACTCTTTCAACTCCAAAACTGAAAGATTGGAAATGTCTTGTTAACATTATTTTCTTTAGCATATGCTTTTTAGGATCTTACACAGTACTGCTGGGTTCATGAGTATCAAATTCAACATAGGAAAGAATGCACGTACCTGGGTTCTAGTTCTGGTTGGAATTCTGAATTCTAGTTCTGCTCCTAGGTCAGAACCTATACTAACACATTAAAATGTCCTTAATAATTACTGAAAACAACCTGTAAAACTATCTTTACTCTCTAAATGCATTCGCCAGTTAGTGAGTACTCCATATGCAACAAGTATTGCTTCTGAGGCAGAGATTTAAAAGACAAACAAAAATTTTCATATCTTTGACCCCATGAAGCCTGGAATCTAGCATAGAAGAGAAGCATTATACAAACAGTTACATGAATATATATGTATAGTCATGCCACCTGCTATAAAGGAAAAATTTAGTGAGAAATAGTGTTTAACCAGGAAAAGTTTCCCTGAGGACACATTAAAGCTCAGACATTCAGGATGAGCAAGGGTGACATGAGTGAGGAGGAAGGGGGATTGAGGAGAAGTGGTCCAGCCAGAAGAGATGAGATGCATGAACACAAAGAGAGAAAAAGGGTTTGGGTGTCTTTAAGGAACTGAAAGGCAACTGTCAGAGCCTGAAATAGAGAAAAAGCAGGATGAGCATCCCAGATAGATTAGTCAGACCATGCAGGACCTTCCATGCAGATCATTGTCTGCCGTGGATTGTGGACTTACTTCATCCTAGGTGCAAGGAGGAGTATAGC
Organism: Cynopterus sphinx; assembly: GCA_030015415.1. Taxonomy (NCBI): domain Eukaryota; kingdom Metazoa; phylum Chordata; class Mammalia; order Chiroptera; family Pteropodidae; genus Cynopterus; species Cynopterus sphinx. The sequence goes on along the minus strand of CM057384.1, from coordinate 72,988,134 downwards.
ATCTTCATTGGGAAGTCAGAAGCCAAAAGAGTTCCTGTGATGCCGTCATACCTTCTGAGGCAGAGAAAGGCCAAGAATGGACAGATGCCTGTGGTGGATAATCTGCAGAAGCAGTCACTAAAGGGTTTCACAGAGGGTGTGACTTGAGACTTGCATCTGTACAAAATTTTCTGTTTGCTAAGTAAAGCAGGATGGGGACATTTGCACTACAAGCAAAATTGATGATGTCTAGCACCCTGAGGTTAGCAGCAGAATGAACAGAAGCAAACAAATTTGAGGTATCATTTGAAAACACAATGGACGAGACTTGGTGATTATAAAGCAGAAAGCAAAGAGAGAGTGGTGTTGAGAAAGACTTCTCAATTTCTGAAAGAGGAAATATTGAATCACTCCCAGATCATGTGGCATATGTCGGAAGAAGCACAGAAGGAATCTTTCCTGAGCCTTAAAACTTGCTTTCTTCACAAGGGCTTTAGTAAAAGCAGTCTAAAAAACTAAGATGTCCACTTTAATTTATAGACATGTTAAAATGTGTAATACACACATACACATACACAATTATATTTAAATTCTAAGAAAAACTTTGAGAAATGGATACTTTCTAGCGCAATACCATTTTTACAATAAATACACGTTCATTTATATTGTGCTTCATAGATTACTCTCTCTACCTGGGTCACTCACTCTCATCCAAGCCACTGTCAACTCTCACCTGAGACATATAATTTACTATTTATTATGCTTATTTTCCATTATTCATCTATACTGACCAGAATGTGAGCTCCAAGAGAGCAAGGATTTTGTGTTTTATTCATTGATAGACCAGGAGGATAGAATAGTGCCTCATCTTCAGTACATGCTCATTATGTATTTGTAGAACAAACAAATGAAAGAAGAACAAAGTGTTAAATGACAAACATGTTCCAAACCCTGTAAGGTAATACAGGAACAATTATCTCCATTTTGTAGATGAGAAAACAAAACCTAGGGTATTTAAATTATTTTCTTGTGCAGTAAATACACTAAGCCAGAACTTAAATTCAGATTTCCTGACTCTTAAATTCAGAAGATCCATTTTTCATTAATGCTTCTCAAAAGTCACATTTTTAAAATTTCTACATGTCCATGCACACATTCATACACATGCCACGCAAATGTTCCCATCAAGGGTGTTAGCCTAAACATTGACTTGTTTTCCCCTTCTACAATTAGTATTTGCTTATGTGACAGGAGAAGAAGTGGACCTCAGTGTTTTCCTCTCCTAGATAATCAGTAAGCCGTCAGGAAAATAAAAAGAGAGGATTTATTTCTCCCTCTATCAGCAAAATCCTCAGGTATGGTTATAAACCAGGAGAAACACAGAACAAAACAAAGAAGATATGTGGCAACCAAATAAAAGTACATTACATTATGTTGGCTAGGCCTTAGTTACTTAAAATGGTCCTAACGGGCTGAGCTTTAAGATACTCAAATTTATCATGAGAATTAAAAACAAAAATCAGGGAGGGGCAGGAACATCCTTGCCTTCTGTCACAACTAACACACAAATGAGTCTTCTTATCAGAGCCTTAGAAGAAAACAAACTAAATTATTATGTTTAGCAGAAAGCAGGAAATAGAGGTGAAAGGGGCTATAGACACAAAATGAGAAAAAAAATAGTGACATTAATCAATAATATAAACTCTAGATTTTCATTTAGAAGCAAAAAAAATGCTCTTGTATTTATCTGATTATGAATTTATAAAATCAAATTTTTATTAAAATGGCATAATAAAAATGAAAACACTTATCCTGTCAGCCAGAGAATAACCATTTACCATTTTAGATGATTAGAGTATCATTCCAGACTTCTATGTACATATGCAGATTTTAATTGATTTATTTTATACATTTTATAAACCTTTTTCACTTACACACATATCACAAATATCTTTCATGTAAATAAATGTACCATTCTATACCTATATTTTAATGTCTGCATAATTCTTCATTACATAAATGTAACATAATTCATTTTCCTAGTTCCTTAGTGGGAGGTATTTGAGTTGTTTGCAATTTGTTTCCTTTTGTAAACAACTATGCAACAGATATTTCTGCATATATGATGATGTACATATGGAATTTTCATTTTAAAAAATTCAAAAAATGAAATTGCTAATTCAAAGAGCAAGAATTTTCCTATATCTTTTAACACAAAGTCCCAGACTATTCACCAAAAAGGTGATTCCAGTGATATATAAGAAAAGACAATTCCCCACACCAAGCATCACTGATTATTCTCACCTTTACCAATTTAATAGATGAAAACTAGACTGTCAAAGATGTTTTATGCTCATTTTTATTTCAAAATTTCACATGCTTACTGGCGCAATCTTCTTTTTTATAACGGCATTCTACGTCCCAAACCCTCATAAGTAGAATCACTGGGAGCAGGTCCCAGGACATGCTTTCTTAGCACAGTTAGCAGACAATTGCCATGAACACTTTAACCTTAGAATCCTTAGCCTGTATGCTAAAAGTTTATAGTGCTGAACAGCTTACTGAAGATTTGGCTTACTTTGTCTCAATAGATCTACACAGTAAGTAGGTGGAGCAGGAAGATCAGGAGATACTTCAGAAATTTAAAGAGAAAAAGGCTCAGAGATACTTAGTTACTTTCCCAAAGTCGCATAGCTAACAAAAGAAAAAAACTTCATAATGCTGCAGAACAAAAATAAGATGTTCTCCAGTCTTGGATGTTTTAAAATTATCCATCTGAAGTTGGACAATATTTGATAATAAATTGTGTGACTCAGCCAACTCACATACAACTATAGGCTTAAAATTCACCATGTAGGGAAGCATTATATGGTTTGAACTGGTATTTAAAAAAAGAATTTAAAAGAAATGCCCTTGTAGAGAAAACAAAGAGGAAGTATATATTGTGGAGGAAGGTGTGGCCCAAAGCCCCTAAACTCTCTAATAGAACCCCACAAACAGCTACAATGTATCTAATTCATTTTTAAAAGGGGAGTGCTTTCCATGACCAGAGGCCAAATGTCATATTGAACACAACCCTGTGTAGTGCAGTACAATGATCTCTGGTGTTGGAACCATGATCCAGTGGGATGCAAGTGTTTTGGAGCAAAAAGAACTTTGCCATTTATTAAATTTTGTGTGTCATAGTTTTCCTAATCTTTAAAATAAGAACAGTTCCAACACCACAGCATTTTCATAAAGATGAAAAAAAGGAAAGAAAATAGATAAAGTGGTGTGTATCTGGTAGGTGCCTAGTTATTCTGCTTTTTCCTAAAGATATGATTAAGAATTAGAGTTTCATTTCTGAAAGACAGACTTTTGGCAGAAACTGACTGATTACTTATGATCTCACAGTATTTTGACAGCTTAACTGTTCACTGCACAATAGCTGTAGGAAGCTACCAAGCCAAAGAGGACTCACCAAAAAGTCTCTTCAACCATTCAGGAAAAGCTGGGTTATTGCTGAAGAGACTGTAATCCATAGTTATCAGAAAAAAAAAAAGACCTTTACAATAGTCAAATATTATCTTTATATGAAGTTTGATTTGGAGGGCATTTCATGGAAAAACGAAACTAATGATGCTTGCCTTTCTTGAGATGAATTTAGATGTTAAAAATGTAAAAGAACATATATTGGTCATATATGCTGTATCACTTAAGGCAAATATAATACTTTAAAATCGGGGGGAAAATAAAAAAAAATGTAATAGTTCTTTTCTTTAGCAGTACTCAATGGTATTTGGTAAAAGAAAAATTCTGAATAATGAAGTTTAAGAAATAGTAGTTAGCATTTTCTTACATATTGAGGTGCTTTCTCAAAAATAATCTTGTATATTCATATAGAGCCACCTATGTTTCTAGTAATAATAAAGGAAAATACAATATATGTCATACATTATGTTAGCCCTTTAAATTTAAAACAAGTGAAAAACAAATTAAAATAAATTTATATGAAAACAGCTACTTGTTTCTTAATTTTACAAATTCAAAAATTAAAATTTTTGTTATTTGTTGCATTTCCAAAATTAGTAGTACATCTAACTTTCAATTCTGGATTTTACAGTTCTACATTTATATATATTTTTGCACACTAAGACAAGAAGTCAGGGACTCTGTATAATGTTGATACAGGTCATTAAATATAATAATCTAAGTCTGAAATAGCAAAAGAGACTACTTCTCTTTTTAAAAGATTCAAAACAATTCACTCCATTTTAGCTAGTGTACCTAAGAAGCCTTGGAGTTCTGTGAGTCCTCAGGGAGGGGCATGGTCTTTTTACATCAACAGGTCTGTATGTGCCTAGGGCAATAAAGACACATTACAAAATGTTCATTGAAAAAATGAATGCCACATTATTCACATTCTGGTGCTTTTGAGAGATAAATTGTAAAATATATCACATTGCATCACTTCATTTGGCTATTACACTTCTTAACATAAGACAAAGTACATCATCACTTCATCAGTGTTATATCTTCCAACATAACTAGATAATTCTAACCGAAATAGAAGTCGCTTTTATCACTACTCATGTTAGGTTTGTTTTTAACTGAACTGCTGAGAATTTGACTAAATAGGCTCCAATCCAGTCCAAGTGATTACATCAATAGTCTCCACAATAAAAACTTCCTGAGCCTTCCTTTGCTATTTAGTACAGATACTTTTCAATATTTCTTAAAAAAAAAAGATACATTTTAAAAAACAAGTCAATATTAAGGCTCATCTGGATGCTATTTTAGAGGACAGAATACAGAGAATATTTTTGTGGGCTGGCAAATTTAATACTCACCCAGAAGGTCATTTTACAATATTTCGATCACTGGAGTGTTCTGAAGTTTAATTGATTAATATTTATGAAATGTTCAAAGTACAAATTCTAATATGATGCAAATATGAAAACATTTATATCAAACTAAGCATCTGCTATTTTGAATTCAATCCACCACTCACTAAGAATCAATATGCACACACCAGTAGAAAGTAGTTTACATATCAGATAAATACAGTTTTTCCTTAACACTGAATATAGATATATTTGTAAATAAAATTTAAACATTTCTTCAGGAAAGTTACTATTATGTAAATCAATTTCCTAGTTTTCAAACCTTGTCAGAAAATTGTAGAATCAATTTCTTTTATACAATACTCCCTTAAACATAGAGAGGTTGTTCATGCAAAATAAGAAATAACCATTTAGGATTTTGCACATACAGGCCTGAAATTATGATCTTAATAATTCTGTGAGTGTGTCTGTCATCATAGTTAGCATGGATTGACTGCTTAGTATGTGCAAAGCATTGTGTGTTCTATAGATATTAACCCACATGATTAATCCTATAAAACCATTATTATGGTGCACAGACATTATCCACATTTTGCAGAAAAGGTAATTATGAAAGTAAGTAAATTGCCCAAGGTTACTCAGAAAGCAAGTAGCAGAAACGAGATTCAACCTAGGCTCCTCCTTTTAATCATTCCCTGAGAGAGTTCATGGTGAGAGTTAGGGTTAATAAAAACCCTTAGCTTTGGAGAGGGAAAAAGAACAATCTTTATAATAACCCCACTATAAAGCATTTAGAAGGTAAAGCATAAAAAGTCCATTAATTCTGTGAGTTTTCAACTCTAAATTTGTCATTTAATCAATTCACATTTGCATCTGATCCAAAGGAACATGAAAATGTCAAACTATTTAATAACTCAATAATATCACCTTCTAATTACAATGTTGAGCGCCTTTCAAAAATACTCACTCAAGCCATTTTTCTTTTGATCTTTGCAACAACCACCTCTGGAACAACAGGTATTGCTATGCCTGTTAGATGAGACATTGTTGAGATATGGAAACACAGGATGGAGAAGTTAGGAGACTATGAAAATCTCACAGCCATTTGAGTTTGCCTCTCCACTGCTTACAACAGAGCTTAGTGCATAATAAGTACTGGATGTACGTGGGTATAAGATTATAACCTGGGTCTTTTACTCATAAGTCACTATTCTTTTTCCACACTGTTATGATGTCGATCTTGCTATGGGATGCTGAGCACAACTTGGAGCGAGATGCAATGAAATTGTGATTATTATTATTTTCATGGTGAGAAATTCATTTAAAATATGTTGTGTTTACTGGAAGAAATGGATAAAGTCATCTTTACCAATAATATGGCTCATCAAAAGAGTATAACGCCTTCTAAAAGTGAGGTCAATACAGTAAGGTCAAAGCATCAAATTAATAGTTGCTTAGCTGAAGTTGTCACCTCTCTTAGAAGGAATTTTCAAGGGTGGAATGATATATTTTAGAGTTTTTTACTGGTCCATGGAGGAGGGATTGAAAATCTCTCTCCCACATGGACGCCCCAAAGTATGGAATGAGATTCTTTTTGAAAGTACTCAACATACAGCCCTGTTCCTTATTTGGTCATTTCAAATAATTCTAGTTCAAAATGACAAAATATAACCTGTACCCATAGATCTCTTTAATTCTAATATGACCGTGGCTTTATAACTACAATTTTTATATTAGTGGTTCATTATTTAGATTCAATTTTTAAAGGTGTTCGCATCTCTTCCCAATTACTTTTATAACAACACATATTGTAAGAAATTTAGAAAAGTAAAAATAATAAAATCATTCATCTCATCCCAAACCAGAGATAACCACTATTAAGATTTTGCTAATTTTTTTATATTTTGTCTTTATTGAAAAGAGAAAAATAAAAACAAGGGTTTAGAACAAAGGAGAAGTAGGAACAAATTTTAAAATCCATGGCATAATGTTCTATACACCAGTTTTTTGGGCCCCAAATTTGGTTCTTTTAGGGCAGTCAACATAAAACGAGGGAAATGTTAATTTCACACTTCACACCGCCAGTGAAATTAAAAGCATAGGAATAGCTCAGAAGAGGATCAACTATTCTTAGAATTAAAATTTAACAGGAAATTTTCCCCCATATTCCTCATGAAGAAGACTACGTTATAATAAGCAACGTACTGTGCTTTACCTGAGACCTGAGTTTCATAGGATCGTATAGTCTAACCAACCTAGGAATGGGGTCATAGCACCACCACAAGTAATTCTGCATTTTACTAATGTAATACCTTTTGGCACACAACTCTTTAAAATAACTTGATTTAGGAAAGTACTTTCAAACATATGGGAAACTGAATGGACTGGATGTCCTTCAAGTAATTTCTGGGAGAATGACTACACTGTATGTCCTTCAAGCAAGTCCTCTGGAAAGCCATCTCCTCTCTTACATGACATACTGCTAAGTGGCAAGCATCAATATGATGCTTAGAAATTTAAATTATATACACACTTTAAATATAATTATATATGTTCTTATAAATTACGTATGTTCTGACATATTTTATTGATATATTTTACATATACAAACACACACACATAATAAATACTGCTTTTAAATGAATTTTAAGCTTGGAAACATTTGCCAACATAATAAATGTAGATTTGAAAAGTTTATAGGTACCTTTCTTTATGGCAACAATTAATTAACAGGGTCAGTCTCCAGTCTAGGCTTCTTGTAACTGCAAATAATAAAACTTATCCACTTATAAAATAATATTTTCTTTGTGTTCTCTGTAACAGGCATCCAGCACATTCAAATGTATTACCATATGACTACAAAACAATCTAAAGAGAAGGGGGGAGATTGTTTCTCAGATTTATTAACCCACCTAGAAATGTTATATGTGTGTGTGTCTATACATATATGTATACACACATATAGACCCGTACACACACACACACACACACACACACACACTCACACACACACACATAAAGTCTGTGGTTAAGTACATAACTTTTGGAGCCTAGACAGTTAAATTTAAATCCCAACTCTATCATTGCCTATGTGATCCTGGACAATTTTGTGCCCCAGTTTCCTCACTTGTAAAATGAGGGTAATAGTAGTTATCTACTTTTGGATAAATTAGCCTAGGTAGGCCCTTTAAAAGAGCAGCATAGTAATGGCTGATAAATGTTAGCTACATTAAGGATAATCATCATTATCATAATCCTAACTGCTACTTTTATTTTAACCTATCAGAAGTTGATTCCTACTGATGATTATGCCAATGGTCCCTTCTGATATAGCTTAAATGATCAAGGCTCTATGCTGAGTTCAAATAGATCAGCTCACAACTGACCCTTGTTCATGGATTCAAAAGCCAAGGTGAGACTAATAAAACCTAAAAGTATTTGATATTATTCCCAGTTAAAAGAGGTGATACAAGAACAGTATCTAAATGCTGACTACTCTTAGTATAAATTAATTGGCCTAAAATACTCAGACTTAGATATTTAGTTGGAAATCAGTTTGGTCAAAAGGCCAATAAATCAATAATTCATGGAAAACACATGGTCACTTTTTCTGAAGACCGTGTATTTGTACTTTGGGTCTGCCAAATAGTGATGCCACTTCCTGAACTGATTTTCAGGTGTACAACCACACTTACTGTATGAGATGGACCCCTCGAGATGAAATAGCACAGCTTCAAGGAAGTCAGAGAGAAAAAAAAAAATTCTTGGAAAGAAAAGGCAAGGAGGTCATACCATACCAGCAAGAGTGTTAAACTTGGCCTAATTTTCTAAAATTTGACCTAGTTTCTCTTCAGGGATTCTAGTCTTCGATATCTCTACACCCAAGGAATTGGGGAGTCAATAATATTAAAATACAAAGAGGAACATTTTTTATATGTCAAGAGTCCTTCTCTTAAAATGTCTGGATAAAAAATACATTTGATGACTTCACACAACCACTTGCCAGTGAAGAAAACAGATTCCCTTGTGGAAATCCTAGTTCAGCTAACTCCTGGTCTCATCAGCTTTAGTTCTTTGCAAAATCTTGTCTGGACCATCCTTGGAGACCTTGGTCATCCATATGGAGACCATCCTTGTAATAAGTAGCCTAGAAGAAGGATGTTTTCAAACATAACTACAAAATCACTACTCTGACTTCATGATTGAGTGATATGGGGTACTTCTCCCCTGGTTTAGCACCAAGGGCTGGAAAGAGCTCTCCCCGGGAATGACTTGAAGGTTACACATACTTCTGCTTGCAGAGGCAACTGTTTGTCCAAAATAAAGTAGTTATGTATTTGGGAGATCACAGATTCTTCATTTAAGGACTGGACAGTGTGTTAAAAAGCAACAGGGTTCTAGAAAATCAAATATGATATTCACCCAGCAGGGCTTATGACTGGAGGAAATCAACTCATAAGTTTCTATGAGATATATGAGAAGGCTTAAAACTGTGTGAGAAAGTAAATTATAAATAAAAAAAAAAAGATAAAACAGCAGGGCAGAAATTTTAAAACATATGAGGTATAAATCTGGGTCGTTAAGAACTAAAATTATAAAGTGGAGAAAATAAAATGAATAAGACTTAAAATTTACAGAAGAAACATAAACACACACACATATAGATGGATGGATGGATGGATGGATGGACGGACGGACGGACGGACGGACAGACAGACAGACAGACAGATGATAGATAGATAGATAGATAGATAGATAGATAGATAGATGATAATTTAACACCTGTCATCTGGTATTCAATATTGAAAGGTTGACCATAAACAGTTTTCAAAAATAAGCATAATGTTAAATCATTTAAAATGCTGAAATCTGACTTAAGAAATATAAAACACAGTAATTCACATGTAAAAAAGTAAAAAATTAAAGCAACGGGTTAAGAATGGACAGGAAACAAAGGAAAGGTAAAAGTTTTTAAACTGCAATCATACTGACTCACATCAAAGCAGACAAACTAGTGACTATTAACTATGTAAAAAGTCCTTCCCTAGAGGACACTCTGCTGAATGTACAGAGGCCACTGCTGAATGTCAGCCCATCTGAGTTTCTCAAATCAACTTCACAAGCCAGTGAGAACCAATAAAACAGCAAAGGGACTTCTAGTCAACACTGGTTGAGTTTGTATTATTTTCTGATTTTTTTTCCCCAAAGAAATTATTCTTTCCTCTCCATCACCATCTCTCCCACCTCTTCTATATGTCAGGCTTTTTATTATTTCCATAATCATGTTCTTTAGATCTACAGGTAAATTAGGCAGATTTGACAAGTAAAACATTCACAATATTTCAACTAGGTATCCGCTAACCACCACAAAAGACTCCTTCTGTTCCAAAGATTCAATTCAACAAATATTTATTCAGGCCCTATCATAAAACGTTTTCAGGAAAGAAGGCTTCCGCTGGCTTTAAATACTTGGCCCACTTAGGTGAGAGGAATACTAATTTCTCAGAAGAAACTCCAGTCTCAGGGTTTTGTGTTTGTCTCCTTAGATAACAGCCCAACATTCTCCCTAAGAATATCTTATCTCCCAAAACACTCCTAATTCACTTGTTAAAAAATTATTTGAATGATAATTATGGATCAAGGGTAGAAATGAGTACTTTCAGGATATAAGAACCAATTTGCACACAATTCTGCATCTAGGAACTTAACCAAAAAAAATGGGACAAATTTTTCATTCAAATTTTCAGCGCAAGGTGTTAGTTATTCTAGCTACCTGGGGGAAAAGAATTGGGAAAAAAGGCAAAGATCATGGCCCATACAGTGTTTATACTATTATGTGATTTACTTAACTTTACTTATTCCCAGAACCTTTGTGTGTAAGTCAAAGTTTTCTCAATCAAAATTTATTTTAAATTAAGAAAGAGAGCTCTAATAAGCAATGCAACTCCATCTTTTGCAAACAGACAGCACAGAGGGGAAATGGACATGTCAAAGATGTGTCTTTGTCTTTAAAAACCTTGGTTTTTTCATTTCAAGTTTGTAAAAAAAAACTGAATGAGAACAAACTGGGTGAAATCCTACCTCTAAAAAATTATTCTACAGAATTTTCTTAAATATTTAAGAAGTGTGCTGTTTTCAAACTGATTTTTAAAAGATCAAAGTGAATTTGGATATATAGAGAAAATATGAGGCCAGTTCTTATGAAAGAAAAGCAGAAAATGTAAAGTGTAATAATTTTTTTAAATTTATTATTGGTTCATTATGAATATGCTAGATATATTTCATATGCTGTCTACCTAATAACAAATTTAGTGTTGACAGGTAAATATGAGTTTCTTCCACATCTTGCTACTTGCTTCACTTCATTTTTCTCTTTAAATAAAGCAAAAAAGCCACAAACCCAATGCATTTGTACTTTTTAAATTGAGAAAAGCAAAGAATCACTATAATTCTGAAATAAAAACTATAATCTAAATATTCATCTTAGAAATATCAATAGACAATATCAAAATATTAAAAGACTATCTTGGGAATATTAACAGACAAGTCCAAATATATTTTATATGTAAGTGGAAAAATTTGTGTAATGGCATATGCATGAAGATGTTTAAAAATTGAAATAATCCTAAATATCCAACAGTAGGGAACAAGGGAATCATAATGTAATAAATCCATATATCAACACTATTCAGACATTAGAACATGGTGCTCTGACTGTTTTTTTATTTACAGGAGAAAATATTAAGATAGAAAAATGATCTTGTGCGCTGTGACTAGACAGGAGGCAAAGCCTTGAGAGACTGCCAACATTCAATCACATCTTTAATATCTTTAAGAATTATGTATTCTTAAGGGAAAAAAAGAATTTGAATATGCAGTGTTCCATTAGATTCAAAGTTCTTCACTTTAGCTAGAAAAGGGATTCACCAATCTGATCAGCTAAACAAATTCAAAATCCAATCAAATAACAGATCTGGATAGTAATTTGAGACTTTTTTACACATGGAATATATAAAATAAATCCAGGGATGTGAGATACATAATTATCGCCATTCTTGAAGCAATGTAATCACTCACACAAATAGGGTCTACAAAATTGATCTGCACTCCCAAAAGAATCCAGTGGGGTTTTATGCAAACAACCAAGCCAAGAAGACAACTGCAAAATTTACATGGGAAGGAAACTCCACAAATTGTGTGGGATCACATAATTATTTCATGGGTGGAAAAACATCTTGGAAACACTGGTATATATTTAATTAAAAATCAAAAAGTTTAAGATAATCAGAAGCGTAATACTCATACTTTGTGTATATTATACACATATAATTAAGCAATTCATTTTGGTTTATGTGTATGGCATCAGAACATTTAAGAACTCAAACTTTACCATATTTACATATTTATGGTTCATTTAGTAGATGTGTAAGCATTACATAAGAACATATAAAGGTTTATCAAGCAGGTGACTGCAGTATTTAAAGGAAATCAAATATATTAATTTAAAAATGCAATTTAAAGTGTTTGAAAGTATCTAATTAATTAGGTTTGCAAAAGATACTAATTCTTCAAAGGTTCTTAAATGAGATTGTTAAATCTGCTACTTAAAAAATAAAAATATTTCTAAATTGCGCTCAAAAGATTAAAACTAATATCTGAACTTGTCAACTTTAATAACTTGAAAATTAAATTCTAAAACCAAAGTAAATATCTGAAAAGCCTTTCCATCACACGAAAATTATCCCAAGGGCACTGAACATTTTGTATTTAAAAACTGACACAGAAAGAATATCAAATAAAACGAGAAAATAAAAATGTATGCAAGTTATGATGAACATATTCACTCATAGAATAAAATGTGATAAGATATTCGTCAAAATGTTAACTGTGATGAACTCTGAGGGCTTATCTGAATTTCTCACCTTCTCTGCAGTGAAAGTGGTGTATAAGTTTCTTTATTAATGCTGTAACCAACTACTGCAAACTTAGTAGCTTTAAAAATAACAAATTTATTCTCTTACAGTTCTGGAGATCAGAAGTCTGAAACCAGTTTCACTGAGCTAAAGTCAAGGGGTGGTTCCTTCTCCCAACTAAGGGAGAATCATATTTCTTGCCTTTTTCAGCTTCCTGCTTTGACTGTATTGCTTAGTTCAGGAGCCCTTCTTCATATCACTGCAACCTCGTTTCTGTTGTCACATCCCTCACTACTACAAAGCTCTAATTCCTGTGATTTCCTTCTTCTGAGGACCCCAGCATTCTTTGGCTCTTAGCCCATTTCCTTCGTCTTCAAGGTCAGCAACAGAGAATCAAGTCTTCCTAGTGCTTGGACACTTTCCTGCTGTACAGCCCCATCTGTCTGACCTAACCTGAAAGGTTCTCAACTTTTAAGGACATATGTGATTGAAATGGGCTCAAACATATAATCCAGGATAACCTTCCCACCTCAGAATCCTTACCTTAATCACATCTACAAAGACCTTTTCGTCAAATAAAGTAATGTTCACAGGTTCAGGGATTAGAATGCGGACATCTCTGAGGGTTATCATTCAGCCTATCACAGGTGGTAATTTTGTAATTTTCAAAATATAAGAAAAACAATTACTTAACTGAAATATAAAAATTATGATGTCCCATGTGGGGGCAATTCTAAACAGAAATTATTACCCAAAATCAAGTTCCTTTTCAAGTGGCATAAGACCCACTAACGTGCATTAATTTTTAGGAGCCAAAACATTCAACTTTATAATTTCTGAACCTATAATTAATATTACTCCAACAGTATATTCATCAATAGAAACCAAGTGTAGAGTAATAGGTATAAATTCATATATTTGTTTCATCCAGGACATGCCTGTGAACATCTCAAAGAAAATATGAGCTATAGCCTATATACTGTTATGTGGAACAATAGAATTTCCAAAACTTTATCTCTCTTATTTGCCACTAGATTTTAAAATATAAACCAAGTGTTCAGGGGAATTTGTGTGCAACTTCTCTTTTTTTACTAACCATGTTACATTTTCTCCAGAGCAGAGGATACAATAAAGTACAACCTATATTTTGTTTTTGCGATAGTTGCCAAGGATGCTGAAGCTTCAAGGAAGTCCTTTATGTTTACCTACTTGAATTAATAAGGGTAGTATGAACTATAAGAATAATTAAAATTATTTGCTATTTAATACTAAAAAAAAAGTCTATTATCTATTGTAGTATCTTGATTTATAATGTTTGGAAAAAGTAGAGCTAGAATTACTTTATCAAAGTGAGATCTAACCAATTTGTTTATGAAATCAATTCTAATGTTGGTTGTCTTTTGATCTTTAAGTTATACAGAAACATTTGGTCAAAGAAGATAACAGATTTTAACCAAAGTAAGGTTTTTATTTGTTTCTGTTTTTAGCTTAAGAGTCCAATTAGAAAAGTAATCTAAAGTGACAGTTAATATAATCTGATGACTTTGTATGAAATAAATATAAGTTTTGCTTTTATTTTTGAATGTACAAAGATTTTTAGCCAAAAGGTAATAAAATGCCATAAATAAGGTTTTCCTTTGTTTTTGTTTGTTGGTTTTTAACATATAATTCCATAATTTTTACGATTGAACATACAATTAAAAGAATTCCAGGACAAGCATGAACTGGGACTCTACTTAGTCAAGTGGGTATATGGCCACTCTATTTAGTGTATTATTAGCTCAACTCCATTCTATTAGTCCATCCTCACTATATGTTCACTTTTGCTCCCTATTCTTCCCAAAGTATAGAATAAAAGCAAAGATCATATAAGATTTAGTCTTTTATTTTTGGAAATCTATTCAAACTATCAGATTTATTTAAATATTCTAAAGGTATACATCCTAGGTGACAATAGCTCATGCCACATTAGTAGATAAAATTAACCACCTGTCACAGGGAAGGGCACAGAGCTTTACTCAGAAGCTAATAAATTATTCCTCAGCACTGGTCCATAGGTGGAGAGCTATGTATAAATAGCTTACTGCTCATCGAATAAAAAGTGATGCTTTGTGCCCAATGAGTTAAAAAAAGGTTTTCTCAAGATAAGGCTTACATGGCACGGTATTTGACTAGTAGACAACAGATAAATTCAGACTTCTAGTACAGTTGAATGGGTCTGATGCCTTTTTGTTAGCCAGGAGACTAACAGTGAGTCATGTCAAAGAGAATTGGCTATGTAATTTGCACATTGTGTTAAAGTTGCAGAAATTCCAAATATATCAAAGAGAGGCAATATTTCAGGTAGTTTTCTCATCTTATAGGAATGAATAACTACTATATGCTTCCCAATAGTTATTTAGGACAGGAACTCTTAGAACTGAATTGAATTGTATATGCGCTTTAGATCAAATCATATCTACCTATATAAACAACTATATTTTTTAAAAGCCTAAAGTTAGTAAAATTAGCCTACAATGAAAGTGTTGGCCTTTGCCCTGTACACAGTTACTGCAAACGAATGCAAGGCAACAAATAATTTGGATTGGCTAGCACTACTGAAGTGGGAAAAAACTTCTACATGGCCTGTGATTGATTATGCAAAAGTAGGAATAAGTTTACCTTAGGGTAGATTCATTGATAATTGACCAAAAATTAGCAAACAAATATATAAAATTCATAAAAAGAGAAAAAGATTTACAAAGCATGATCCTTAGCATATGGGCAATCTGAATACTTCTTAAATGAAAAGTCACCACCGAAAGGCACTTTTCTTAAGAACCTTTAGTTATTTTATCAGAATCAATGTGCTACTCAAGAATCAATGATTCACTGATATACACCGATAGCTAAGATTCTTTACATCTGCCACTCTTGAGGCACATTGATCAACACATGGACTTACCACAATCACTTCTTCCAAAGTCCCTGTGTCCATATCTCACTGGAAGTAAGCGCAATGAACCAAGGTAGGCCGATTTAATCACACAAGGTAATGAATTCTTCTGGATAATTAACAGTGATGTCTGGGAACTTAAAGATGGATAAGGACTAGCTATTCCCGTATCTTCTTACCAAAGTACAATGAAAGCAAATTTCAAACCAAATTCTGCCACATAAACACATATTAAAAAAAAAAAAAAACACATTAACAAAGAGACACATTCATATGATTCCTCAAGGTTGAGGCATGTCTCTAAAATAATTTAGATAATCATATATCTCTAATGGTACTACTCTCTCCAATGAAAATCCATTTCTGACATTCTTTATGTAAAATAGCAATACCTGGGGCAGAGGGTGTCTTGCCCCCAGTTAACAGAAGCCACATAGTGGTGTCCTCCAAATTGACTAGAATTCTAGCTGACCATTCACTGGGATGTGAATTCCAGATGAGAGAAGCCTTCCAGACTGAGAAATAATTTAAACTAAAATGGAAATAAGATAGTACTGTTAAGTTTAAGTGTTTTTAGGTAAATTCCAGCCAACATATCAGGGAATTCCTACAATCTCATAATTCCTCACTCTCTGTACAGATCTATGGCTATTCCAGCCCTCCTAGGTTTTAGGATTAGCTATAGTGAAATGGACAAAGTATTGGGAAGCTTTGCTTTTTACTTCACAGCTCTATGTTTGGGGTAAATGATTCAACTTCTTTGGCTCTAAGTTTCCTCATCTTTAAAATGAAGAAGAAATGACTATTGCAAAGGGCTGTGAAAATCTGAGAAGACAAGGAAAGAGAATCCAAGATGCAAACAGGCACACAGTAAACACCGAGAAGGTCTTGTTCCTGGTATGCTCTCCTCTGCAGGTTTTTATTACCATAAGGCCCTATAACCTTGTGGACCATGACAGGATGCCCCAGGGCAAGCGCTTCCTAAAACTCTCACAGTCAAGTCATGGTGGAGCTGCTCTTTGAACGTCTCAACTGTGACATTCTGAAAACTTCCAAAGAGCACCACTTTACTTTGAAAAAGCCACCAACTAGACCTCTTCTCACATTTATTCATGAGTTTTCTAATGTGTCATTCCTACTAACTCAATCTATAGGAGGTAAAGGCTCACTGTCACTGTCTGTTTCTGCCGTCAGGTGCCATTAGAGTCTCACAATTCCACGGGTCTTGCCAACTCTAACCTACTTGGGTCTGGTCTAATTACCACCACCAATTCGAAGCCATCATCAAAGCTTAAATGCCACCTTTCCTGCTCCCCCCATTCTTGCCCCCAACCCCTGCCTTCCTACTTTTGACAATGTGAAATCTACAACTATTTGTCCCACACCATTGCCTGTGTCCACTGTTCTGAGGGGCCAACTGTAGTAACCAATTGCTACTCTGTTGCTCACACACATTCTTAGTTGCAGCTTTCCACAGCAGGGATACAGACCAAACCTTTCAAAGATGCTCAGTGAGTGCAAAGACTCTAGAGATTGTTCAGAATGGACAGCAGACCTCACCTTTCTATAAACTGAGGGATATTCTCCTGTTCCACCTTAATAATCTGTCTTCTTTGGCAAAGAAATCACCCTTAGGTGTCTCCAAATTTATCTTATTCCTTATGCCAGGTGCCGCGGGGTCATTAAGTATGTCTCTCCCTGAAGGCTGGCTGTGATCTCCCAGCATTCTGGGAAAAATATAGCCACTTGGTATTGCAAGAACTCCTGATTCCACCCAAGAGGCTCTATCACACCACAAGGTTATCACCATTTCTCAATGTCTAAGAAGCTAAGAGAGGGGGGAAAATGTTTACGTTTAATTGATTAAAAGGTTGAGACACAGTGTCATGAACAAACATTTGACCAGTGATAAATGGCCTAATTCAATCAATTAAGTTCTCTGGAATGTAATTCAAGTACCTGAACTAGAACTGAATCCCTGATCTCTCTCCGGCTTTAGTCATACATTTAGTTATATATTTAATTATACAAAACAAAGTGATAGTTCCACAATCATCCAATAATTATTACACCATTAGCATGACTGATTTAGACAACCTAGGAAAAGGTTTTAATTTTTTGGTATATCTAACACTGACAGTTTAAAAATCTTTTTAACACTTTAACCTAAGGGTTTAGTCTTTATTAACAATTAATAGAAAATATTTGTTCCTTAAGAAAGTCCAAAATTTACATCAACATAAATCTAACAGAATAAATTTAAGAAAATATTCTTTAAAATCAACTTAAATGATTTACATAAAAATACATAAAAAGCAAACTGATTTAACAGTATATGGATTTCATATTTGAAGAAATTGCTGTTTTATTTGATGTGCAAATATGTTTTTGTCTATGACTTATCTTACCAAGTCAGGCTTTGACTATATGCCAATTCTTTTTATCCCATTGTTTATGAAAAAGGAAATAGTCTCAGATCTTTACTTCACATATTTAATAATACACTTTTAACTGAATCTAAACTGTCTATTATTTCTGTGACAAACTTAGTATAATTACCCTTGAACAACATAGGGTTGAAATGAGCAGGTCGACTTATACATGAATATTTATTTTAAAAAATAAATACTGTACATGTATTTTCTCTTCATATTTTCTGAATACTGTTATCTTTTCTCTAGCTTACTTTATTGTAAGAATACAGTATATGCTTCATATGACATGTGTTAATCAGCTGCTTATATTACCAGTAAGGCTTCTGGTCAACAGGAGGCTATTAGTTGTTAAGTTTTGGGCGAGTCAAAGTTATACATGAATTTTCGACCTGCTTTAGGTAAGGCTGTATGGGACTGGCATCCCTGAGCCCCTCATTGCTCAGGGGCAACTATATATTAAAGCAAGCTTCAACTTTCTTAAGGTATAACATTTCATGTGTATGCCAGTCCCTCCAACAATCTGAACCAATGAAAGGTACATATAAAAATTTTTAATCAAAATATACAAATTTCTTGCTAATAAAAAGTGCATTTCTTTTATTAACAAGATAATATGCTAGACTGTACTACAGTCTGCAGAGCCTTAGATTTTCAATAATACCAATTATTATGAACATTCATGGTTTTTGCTCACACTTTCATTAACACGTTCATACTTCATTTTATGATATATATGTGGGGGGGGGAGTGGCCTCTGACAATTAGAGAGAGAGGCGTTAAGAAATTCTTGAAATTGTGCCTAAATACAAACAGTAAATTCAACAAATTCCTTATCAATCACTGATTTAGTCATAATAGAAGCCAATAAGCCAGTGAAGGAGACAGATATATATACAAAGATACACACACACACACACACACATATATGTATATGTGTGTGTGTGTGTGTATCCCTTTTAACTAAGTTGTACAAAATTCCTGCATGATTGCATATTTTAAAATCTAATCTTTGTATGTGCCAACACTGCTAAGCTGCTATATCAACTATCTAGCTTTAGCCAAATAAAATCTTTTTGAAACTTTGCAAAAAAACTTCTACACAGGAAACTGTAAATTTGGACAGGCATTACTGTGTCTCAATATGTAGTGGTTTAACATTAATTCTTATCTTACAGTTATCTAAATTATACAATATTCCATAATGGCCATAGTGGCCATGTAATTAACACTTTTTTTTTAATTATCTATTTTCTGTGTAAGACTAGAAAGAATAAAAAACTGCATAATGTGGGTTTCTCTGATGCCAAGTAACTTCGAGTGATGCCATCAGTTATTAATGGTACAAAAATATTTGGTTGATGGTATCAGAGGAATTCCTGGAGAAATTTCACATATTCTTGTAGATGAAAAAGAATCTTGAACACATGTGAGCAAAATAACCATTTTCTCTGTACCTAAATTCTATCAATAGAAAAACAAAAAAATGGTGCATTCTTTTGTTGTGTGTGTTGTTCTAACATACTCCAACATTAAGGATAGATTTAAGAAACTGAAACCTTGTTTTCAAAATCTCTCTATCATAATGCTAGGAAAACTAAAATGTGAGCATTATCTTTAAAAACACCCTCCAAATTTACCTCTATTTTCAAATCTGGCCTTAGATCTTGCAATCACTTTGGTTTTTAAGGTGACTATCAGAAATCAGAGGTCCAAAAAATTAGTTATCCTCAGCACACAGAAACAAAGCAAACATGTCATGATCAGCTCCTGTGGAACTGCATTTTACCCACTTCTAATCCAATATGAGTCCAGCCCTGCTATCCTGATTATTAGACTAGTTTCTTGGTATAGCTTGTTTATAAATGGTGCACAGGCTTCATGAGAGGTAAGTGGTAGTTAGTGAAAAGATCTAGAAAAGACTTGTGATTGGCTTAGCCAAACTGCTAACTCAATTGTTCCCCAGTAAAATTGTCTCCCATCCCAATATAACATTTCTGTATGTGCACAACCAACCATATTCTATTGGCTATTCATTAGATGTAATGATTTGGCAAACCTCCCAGATGTTATCGTGACAGCAAAATGAGATCACGACAGCAAAATGGTTGCCGTCCTCCTCGTGTCAAGGGCTGATTTGCAAAAAATAAATAAATATATAAACCTTTTTATTTCAGTCTTGAAGACCAGATTTGAGAATCGCTATGTTACCAAATGTTGCACCATTACCTATTTTATTTAACTTTTTTTATCAACTGAAATATCATTCAAATTACTCACAATTGAAAAGGAATTAAGTCAACTTCATGTCAAAAATAATAAAAAGTTATATACTTTAATCAGCATATGTATTTTTCATTTAGCAATAATCAAATTTAGGAATTCTGAGAGGTTGAGATTTGAGAGGCACCTTCGAAATGTAACTATTCCTAAAATTGGCCCCGTTAGAGAGGGCAGAGAAAAAATAATGTCACCTGGGCCTTACAGCCATATTACTTTTTAATGCTACAATTTTAATTACATACTGAGATCAGAATAAGATAATAAAGTACACATTCATTTTGTTAACAAAATAGTGTGCTAGTCAGTGAACCTTAATATATCCATAATCCTATTTATTATGCAGCTATTTATCAGACAGTATATTTCATTCTTTATACTTATTATCCTGTATCTTCAAAGTATTCTTAGATAAGTCACAACCATACATTCACAGGCGTACAAATTTGTTTGTATTGTCTAGTAGGATCATTAAAAGTCATTCGTGCATAAATTGGTGAAGAACTATATATAATCATCTCATGAAAAGAGAAAAAAGAATAATTAGCAAAACAAAGTTCAAAATTTCTCTTAATAGTTATGACAGGTGTCTGGTTATACAGAGAAATACTGTCATCAAGTATGGAGAAAGTCTTCAAACTTTAAAAATAATTTCCAACCCCACACCCAGCATCAACCTCAACCCCTATGTATGCACACACTATAGCTTTCACAGAAAATTCTTTCAAATTGATCTCAATCCTGGATCTAAAGGTCCAAATTAATTCATATATTTGTCAAAACTGCCAAACATGTAATTCTTCACAGACCAAAGACTGTAAAGCTAAATGCCTTTCATTCCTTGTGAAAACTGTTAAATAGTACACAAATGTAAGAAGAGGTTGTCAGTTATGTGCGTTGATAGAAAAATAGGAAGCATAGTTTCTCTTTTGGATTATAAGATATGAGTCCCCACTTTTTGTAGGACCTACAATACAAAAACAGAAAACAATAATTCAGCATCTAGCACCTATATGTTGATAAACAGGCTTTTAAAAATGTGTTTCAAAACACACTTAGACACTTATATAATGTACAACAGATATATGTATATTCTATATGTAGATATATATTATTTATATATATGTAGATATATATATATATATAAAAGAACATAGGCATTACACTAAGTATCACTTAATGAAATGACAAGTTCTATACTTCATCATTAAACAGAAATCTATACATATACAGTGACAAATACAAGATTTGAATAAAAAATATGCACCTAAGACCCAAACACCATCATTAGTTTAAAAGGACTTTGTTGTCACACGTATGCTGGACTGCTAAAGCAGCTAATTACTTCCAGCTTTCTCAATCTGTGTAGAAGCAGAGTAGCTAAAATTAACAATAAAATTAAAACGACACTACAACTGTTAAAAAAAAAACAATTTATAATTAAGAAAGTGAAACAACTACAAGCAGAGCAAAGCTGCTCTCAAACCAAAACTCTAAACTTTGTTGTGCCTTTAGTGAGCTATCTTCTACAAAATCTCACTCTTTAGTTTTCTTTGTTCAGACATATGACCTTGCAAAGTGAAATTATATGCCAGGAGTCTTATAGATGTTATTACTCCATTTAAGTAAATTCAAAAAGAAATATGAGTTGTCTAATTCTTAGATACCAAAATATGAATGGGCAGATAGTGGTATTAACTACATCCTACATTCCTAAATTAATATTGCTTGTTTAAAAAAAAGTGTAGTGTGTGTGTGTGTGTGTGTGTGTGAGAGAGAGAGAGAGAGAGAGAGAGAGACAGACAGACAGAGACGAAGAGATGGTATACTATGAAACCAAAATAATTCTTTATTCGGAATACTGTTTCTTGCTTCAAAACAATTTCTTCTTAGTCTGTATACTCAAGGTTCCTTTGATAGTAGAAAGTAACAGTGTTTCAAAGTGAGGTCAATTACTGTTATTTTTCAATAACAATAATCAAGTACACTGAGTAACAGAATACATGTCTTTATATACAACCAGCCTTCGAGGTTACATGCTTGCAAAGTAAAGAAACAAACATAATATAAACATAACTTTGGCCTAATACTTGCAAAAATGAAGGTTTGAATTATGACTTATACATTCATACATTGTTAATACAAAAAGAAAGCAAGACAGGAGTTTTCATCTAAAACTCAAGATCAAAGAAATAATTAAGTTATATAATTCAGTACATAGTGAACATTTACTTAAAGAATATTTTAGAAGTACAAATAACATTTTTCAAGTATAATCATGTTTGCCACTTTTCAAATCTACATAATTAAAGAAAGAAAAACTATACTCCAAATTCTAAGTAATAACAACTTAAAGATGTGTTTCACAAGGACAGGGTTCCCTAATCAGCCCTATATACTTCAGCTGCTCATCCCACAGAAACTATCCCACGAATTTTGCTGAAATACAGTGAATTGTCAGCCAATAAGTCCAAAGATTTAAGCTAGTCTGATCCCTGTGAGTATTTAGGGGACTCTCAAACATATTGTATGAACTCTCTTACCACACTATAAAACAACAAAAGAGAAAGACTCAGAAAATGAGGGGACTCTCCTGCTGTAAGATCAACATGACTCCAGTCTGTCTACAGAGCAAATTGTAAACAACCTCAAACTCTCAACTCTCTCCTAAAACATTCATCTTCTCCCTTCCTTCTCTCTCCCACCATCCTTCCTCACTTTGCTACCTTCAGAAAGTACTTCAAGAGAATTCGAAATAAGGGACAAAAGATCTCCACCCTCTTCCTTAACTCCACACTGACCATCTCTGCCATTTCTACTGTCACAAAGCAAAGAGTTCTCTGCTATCGTGTGATGGATATTCAGGCCTCTTAATCCTGTTTCTGCTTTGGCGATAATACATTTCAAGATAGATGACGGAAGATAGATGGAAATTTTCCTTTCCAGACCCAGTAAACATTTATTTAGAGTATCCCGTATATGAATAGCTCTAAATCCACATTTCTTAATCTACCTCTCCCTTTGCCACAACCTTTAGAAAAAATTAGGAAGTGCGAGCGAGATCTCAACCTGGGCTATCCCAAGCAGTCAAACTTTTCAAACTCTTCTTTTAGAGACAGAAGAACTACTAGAGCAAATACAAAAGGAATGTGTCCCTCATTTAAATCAGTCACCAGGACTGATGATTTTCCCTTTTTGGTGTTTCTCCAGGTCTCTTCCCCAGGCTTTGGCTCAGATCTCAATTAGCTCATGAGACTAAACTCCACTTTTCTTTCTGCCATAACATTTTTGGCATTCTAACACATCTTCCACATAGCAAATCCATCTTTCAGCTGTCCTTGGTTTGATATCTCTATGTAGATTACTGAGGCTCCTGGTAATTTGAGTTCATTTTAATTCCAAGGCCTTTCTTTTCATAACTGTACTTTCTCTAAATATCCTAGTCACTATCATCAGGTCTGCTGTCTTCCATGTGTGTTTACAGCCTCTCTCCCTTTGCCCTCATATTTCTCCCTCCATATAATAACATCTCTCTTGTTAGGTACTGAGATAAATGGAATTCATTCACCATCCAAAATTCCAGTCCCAAACCTCCTGAACCATACATGTTTCTCCCCATCCTAAACTCCATCAAGGGGTATGTGTGTGTTTTAAAGCTGATCAAAAACAGCCTGTCCATATGAATCTGCCCCAATTTGAATATTCCCTATAACTCTATCACTGACTTTAGAATTTGGATAAGTTAAAAAATTCTATACAATTGTATTACTGTTTGAGAAATTTCATTAGACATTGTTTATATGTTTATCCAGTATTTTTTAATTAACCAGTTTGAACTTTAATGGACATTGCTGTAGACGACAACTTCCATTTAGGGAAGACTTTCAGTGCCTAGGAGAGAGCTCCTATTCACCAGCAACAGAGCTTCATAACACTGATGATGAAGCAACATCTTCTGTGACTTGTACCAGAATTAGACAAAATATGTCATTTACATGAAAAAACTGAGAGTCACCCTATTCAATAAATAAAAATCCCTAGCTCTTATTGTTATCTATGTTGACTCTAGAGGTCAAACTTAGTTTGACCTCTAGAACTTCCTAGATTAGCGATTTTTTCCCCTGGGGCTTTTCCCAATATCCCAGTGCCACAATTCACAACACTCCCGGCTTAGCAAACTCAGTTCCAAATAATTTAAAGCATGCATGATTATTCAAGTGACCTTTATAAAGCAAGTCCTAACCAGCCCTCCAGGGGTGAAATTTAGCTCCTTTAGAGACCTCCGACTCCACCCCCTAAACCTTGACGGTTTAAACTAAGTCAGTCGACTGGCACCAGGGTCCCCTCTCCTTTACACTCTTATCACCCCCTTCCATGCAATCTCCCTCTGGATGTCTACAGGACAACCTGAAATTTAGAATGATGCTACTAAGAGTTGTAGAAGGACTGGGTCTCTTCCCTAAGTGGCCTGGCCCAGAATAATGACCCTTTTTCCAACCTACCTTTGATGGTCACTGTCCAAAGTCTCACAGACTCAAAACTAAGGACACACCCGGCCCTGGGGAGCTCGTGGACAGCACCCCGACCCTTTAAAAGCCTGTGTCCCCACCTCGACGCCCCACTATTGGAGCCCCAGGGATGAAAAGCAAGAAGGCTGCAACTTTCAGACTACATGGTTGGAAAATGTGCTCCCATGTTCACGTAGAGGTGGCTAGCTGCGGTCTGGCCAGTTGTTTTCACAGCTGGCCAAGTCAATCATCCTCTCTTAAAAGCCTATTTGACAGGTGAGAAATTCCTCATCTCCAGACTATCCCAGGAACTCCTCAGCATCTATCTGATGAGCTGGAAGAGGGGCCTGAAAGGGGATGGGGGTGGTGATGAGATCACACCAAGCGTGTCCCAGGGGAAAACGGGTGCAGAAAGGAGGAGGATTCCGGCGCCAGAAATGTGCTGGTCCAGGGTCCAGGGGGGGAAGAGACGGGAGAGCCGGGAAGTCTCACGGGGAGGGGAGAGGCGCGGCGGGAAAAGAGCAAGATTCCTGGAAACGTCCTGAGAGGGCTGGAAATGTGCGAGGGGGATGCAGACAGGAGAGCCGTCGGGAAGGAATATGGGGAGATGGGGTGAGGGGTGCAAAGCCTGGGATGCGGCCGTCCGCCCCGGCGGGTGCCAGAGTCCTCGGTCCGGGAGCCCCGTACGCGGAAAGTTGGGGCGGCAGGGGGCCGGCGCCCCCTGCCCGGCGGGAAGGGGCCGCGATGCGAGCCGCGCGGCGCCTTACCTTCTGGTCGACGATGGAGCAAGCCATCTCGCGGACGTGCGCCAGGCTGTAGTCGCCGGACGAGTCCTGCAGCAGCAGCACCGGCTCGCGGCTCAGGCCGATCTGCAGATGGAACGAGATGCCCGCGGCCGGGACGGCGGCGGCGGCGGGAGGCAGGAGCGGCGCGGGGCCGGGCCCCGACCCTGCGACCAGCGCGGCGGCCGCCGCCGCCGCCGCCGCCGCCGCCGCGGGCAGCAGCGGACTGGGCGGCCGCGGCCCCGGAGACGCGCTCATCGCTCGCTCGCCGCGCGCCCCAAAGTTTCGCTGCTGCCGAGCGGGAAGCTCCTAGCACCGGGAGCCGAGGCAGAAAATGAAAACTTTCCGGAAAAGTCCGCGGAAGGAGCAGGGAAGATGGCCGAGGCGGGAGGGCTGTGCGCCGCCCGGGGCGCCTCGGCCGCCGCGCACTCGCGGGCCCGGGCCGGCGGGTCAGCGCGGCCGGGCGCCGGGCAGGGCGGGGCCGGGGCCGGGGGCGGGGCGGGCGCCGCGGAGCCACCACCCGGCGGGCGCGGGAGTCGCAGGACGCGGCGGCGGGGTGCGGGGTCGCCGCGCTCTCGGCCTGAGCCTCGCGCCGCGAGGCCAAGCCCGGGACCGGGGCCGCCCCCTCCCCCGCGGGCGCGATGCGGTCTCCCGCCTCCGCTGGCCCGGCTGCCGGACCGCGGGCGGACGGGACGGGGCGCGCCCCCCCTGCCCCGCTGCCGGGCGCCCCGAGTCCCCTCCGCCTCCTCCAAACGCCCGAGGATCCGTGATGGACCCAAGAAAGACGAGCCCCGCAGTTCCCCTCGGGTCTGACCTTCGGAGCGTCAAGGGAGGATGGAAACGGAGGGTCCTCGGAAACCCATTCACATCCCGGCTCCTTCTGGGAGCCCGGGGGTTGGTTGCTAAAGAGGGTGGGAAGCCAATCCGCGGAAACATTTAAACTTGTCTCTACCTTGTTTTTTTCCCCTGACACACCCTGATACCCAACCCCACCTCCTGCACCGCAGCTCCCAAGGAAACCAGAAGGACGCAAGCGGCTGAATTCAGGGGGCGGCCTCTTTTGAAGGGAAAGGCATTGTCTGCGTGGACAGGAGGAAAGTCTGGTGCGGCCTCTTGCCCTTCACCTTATCCTCTGTGTCTGGAGCTTCTGGTTCCGGAGTCTCAAAATCGTTTTCCTTCCTCTTTTTTCACCCTAAAGTCTGCTTCGTAGGATTGGTACTCCCCGCTCCACCCAGCGCCACCACCATCACTAGCACCACCATCGAGGTTGGGCACCATCCGCTCTAATTTGGATAATGTTTCTTGTTGCCGTTTTTTGGGCGCTGCCCAGTCTTTGAAGATGAATTCTCATCTGCTCCTCCCACCAGGGTGGACTTCATGGGTGTGTGATTGTGCAGGTGCACAGTGCCCAAACCTCAGAAATGCCACGTTGGGCATAATGCTCTGCCACGATGGTCAGCTGTCTATCCCAGTCAAGAAATTTTTAATTGTTTTTTTCATTTTACAGTAGGCCGGACAAATTATGTACCCGGTCTTGCTGCCCACTTTTCCACTTCTCTAGCCCTTCCCCTTAAACACAGACACACATACTCAAGAAAACCATGGTGCATTTTTCTTTTGTATTTGGTTATATTTTATTTTGTTCTATTTTATTGATTTGTTTGTGTCTTGACCTCAGTTTCCGGCCTACAAGAGGACATTATAAAGGTAGTTTTCTCTTACAACCTTGTTCCCAGAGTCAGTAATGGAGCCTTGAATGTCCCCCGACAACATTGTGTCATCCATTGCTCTAGAAGAGATTGAGATTTATTCTCTCTGGATTTGATGGTGTGGGAAGGTCTACCATGTACGTTGGCATTTTACCTGCTTTCTTATGTGTGAAGTGGTTCTCTTCATCCATGGTAACGTGTAATTTTCCTAACCAGGATTCGCTAAGCTGGAAAAATGGTGGAATTATTCTTGATGCAGTGCCCTTCGGAATTCTCTAAGAAATTTTTCTAATGTCAGAAAATGTATTTTATTTTCTTTCAAATTTGGAATAAAGTCAGTATGCCCACAATTTCCTACTACCGGGGGGAAAAATTGCTAGTCAGTTTACAAGATACTTACAAAAGTTCGTTTTGCTAGAGGTTCAGGAGAGCTGAAGACATTCCTGTTTTGTAGATATCACAATGATGTATTAGGGCTTTCTCTGTGCCAGGCACTATACTAGCACCAGTGTGCAGCTGTGAAGATGAACATTATCCCTACCATAACAAATCACATTAAAAAGGCAAAAAAAAAAAAAGTTTCTGATAATAATGGCAATGAATAAAAATAATACAATAGTAACAAGAATTATTTGTGAGGAGGGTGGAGAAAGGGCACTATTTTGAATGGGATGTAGGGATGAGAGGGGTTTTACCAAGTTTACATTTGAGCCCACACCTGGATGTAGAGAGAAGCCAGCCTGAAGATCTGGGGGAATTACACTCTAAGCATAGGGAACAGCTAGTGCAAAGAGCCAAACACAAGAATGTAGTTGGCATTTTCAAGGCACAGGAAAAGAGGGACAGGATGGTGAGATGAACTCAGAACTGGTAGAAGCCAGATCACAAAGGGTCTTGAAATCCATGGTAAAGAGTATATTCTATTCTTGGTGCACTGCTGAAGCATTGAAGCATTTAAAGCCAGAGATTGATAAGATTTAATTAGCACTTTTTAAAAGATCACACTCTGGCCACTGTGTATAAGAGAACTGAGTCAAAGCTTATTGACAAAAAGTTAGGGAGGAAGCAAGTTTTGGGAGAAATATGATTCTGCTTTGACCATGTTGAGTTTGAGATGCCACTAGCCATTCAACCTAGAAATAACGACGAGGTTGACAGAGCCCAGAATTCAGGAAAGAGAGCAGAGCCAGAAATACATTTGGATAGAAATCATCAGTGTGTAGACGTTTCAAAATGAGATTAGATGAGCTCCCTAGAGAGAAGGGGAAGGAACTCAGATGCTCTACTTAGGAAGAAAATAAATGGTGTAAATGACTGCTTATACTCTGATTTCTCAATAGTATGGAAAGTTCTTACAGGGTACAGGGAGTAATCCAGAAGGAAACGGGCAGGGGAGAGAATTCTAAAGAAGCTTGGAGAATTAAAATTGCTTTTAAGAGATAAAAATCACTGAATGCAAAAGAGTGAATACAGAGAACCAAAAATTGGGGGGGCGGGATCGCAAAACCACTGGAAATCCCCATAACAAGCAGAAAATTCCCATGGAGTTGGTTACTGTGTTTCTACAGTAAGCACCTGAGATTTGACAGTTTGCCAACCATTGCCCACTTTTGCTGAATGACAAGAGAATGAACAACAGATAATACCTTAAAGAAACCTGGTATGCATCTCTGATGACTTTGAAATTATACATAGGAAACTTGAAGGATTTGAGAGAATTCAGTGGTTTTAATCCCTTTTGGATGTTTAAACTTTGAAAAAGAAAAGAGGATATGGAAGCAAAGAGCTGCTTATATAATATTCATAGAATGGGCTTTCATTTTCTTTTTTATTGTGGCTAACATTCCTGGAATAATGGACTTCTGGCATCAGCTGGGAAAGAAGGTTCAATATTCAATGCTCTAATCAAGACTCCCTGCAAAAGTGACTTGAGTATGCAGAAGTGTGCAGAGATACTGACGATTTCCAAAGATGAATGATAAACTCGTAGGATGTTCTTCAAAAGAGGGTTGGATGTTGAAATAATTTGGGAAATAACTGCATAAATTTTATTTTTATTGTATAGCTTATGAATTAGATTATTTAAATTCTCAATATTAAATAACAGAAATAGGCACCGAGAAGTCTTCTACCAAAGTTTTATTTCATTTAACCCACTACATTCTAGACACTTTTTTTTTACCTCAGATTTCCACTGTTTTTTTTTTTTTCTTTTTGTTATTGTTGTTGTTGTTTTTATCACGTAGCATCTTAAATTTTCACAAAGCTAGAGTTCAACAGAAAACACTTTGGAAAATGGAGTACTATTCAACAAATGTAAACGAATTTAGGTTAAAAGTTGAAAGTAAAGAAAAATTCTCAGATAAATGAAGAGCAGTTCTTCTACTTTGAAGAACATGAATGGCTAGAAGAGAAGCATTTTGTTGAGACTGTCCATTAATTCACAATTAATAATCAGGAAAAGAATTGAGAATAACCTCACTAGAATGGGATTCAGTCTAGACTCTATATGCTTTGTCCAGATCGAGAAAGAAAAGTAAATAGAAAAATGCAGTTCTATGGTTGAAAGGAACATATCCCATAGTACAGTCATTTTATAGCCTAAGAAACTGAGGATCAAGAGAAATTATCTATCGATGTTGAAATAAAAAGTTTGAAGGAGAAAGTGAGGACCCAGTATGTCTTCCTTTTTATACAGTTGAGCACTACAAGAGAATAAAAATGATGGATGGACGATAGATAATTTACATATACTACATACATTTTATACTGTTATATTGTTATATTTCTTAACTTAATAGTGTTCTATAAGAGCAGTTTAAATAAGGATAATTTCCCAAAACTGGTGCAACAGAAAAAAAAGGTCCAAATGAAGATCAACCATATACACATCAACCAAAATTCTCTGCTAGAATCCGAGCATGTGACAAAATGCTGCCTTATCTAGCTGATAATTTCATGAAAAATAAAAGAGAAAAGAAATTTACTTGAGAAGTTTATTTTCACCCAAAGAAAATTTGATTTATTCTTTAAGAAAGGAGATTTCCAAAATTCGAAGAAAACACAGGTATAATCCTAGAATCAGAGATCTCAGGAGGCCCTTGAAGACAGGATTTCAAGTATGCAATGACAAATGATCCAGATCCAGGTGAAGAATGGCTCAGACACCAGTGTGACTACACTTTAAGTTCTAGATGAGTACAGATCTGCAAGGAGAATGAACATAGATAGACCTTAGCTATATGAGCAAGAGTAAATAAAAATAAAGGTTATCTAAAGAAAAAAAACAAAATGTATTAGCTATATGTGAGAGTGCCAAGTTTTTAAACACCCACTCTGAATAATTAACTTTTATGCAACAATTGAATTCTCCTTAATTTTTAATTATGTGAGGTTAAACATATTAATGTGCTTATTAATCACTAATATGTCTTCTTTGAAAGTTATATTGTTACATGTTTTATGTTAAATATTTGTTTTCTGCTTGTTAATGAATAAGAAATTATTATATATAAATAATGATATTCCTTTGTTATTTATTAAAGGCAGATGCTTTTTGCCATAAACCTTTTTAATATTTGGGGGGTGGGTTATAGCTTTCAAATTGCTTTATAAATGTCTTTTTATGCCTTTCTTTAGATTGTTTAAAAAAGTATTTCCTAATCTGAGATCAGAAAAATATCCATCTATGGTTTTTATTTTCCAATATTACTGTTGCTATTATTTTGTTTTTTAAGAACTTTAATCAATCTGGGAGTTATCTGAGTACATGTGTTGATTTCTAGACCTGTTTTTTTTTTTTCCCTAAAAAGTCAATTGTCTCAGCTATTGGAGGACATTTTTATTTGCTTTTATATTTAACAATGGGCTAGAAGTGATAGATCCAGCTTCCAGTGTTTAGCTTTAAGTTGTAAAAAGTATCCTTTATTTTTCTAGTTTTTAAAGGCAAGAATGAACTTAAATTTTTTTTGTATAAAATGTTGAAGCTTTTATTTTCACACACATACAAAATAACTACATTTACATTTGTTTTATACTTTTTTTTTTTTTTTGGTTAGACTGGATTCCCTAAACATTATTCCTTCCTGGACAGTAACAACTTTGACTCTGCTGTTCTAATAAGAATTAACATCTGCTGGCTCCAAGGTATCATAAAATTTGCTAAGGTCCCCTGTAGAAAATGGAATGAAACACTTTTTCTTTGGACTGCAATACACTAAGCAAGAAAGCTGTTACTTAGAATCACCAACTCTAATTGTGCAAATTGGCTTTTATTAAATCTGACATTCAAATTCAGAAATCATTTTCAGAAGTCTATTTATTTTTTTATAAAGATACAATTATTGTCATCTTGTTTTCAAGGACCATTAGTTCCATGGATACAAACTTTTCCTCCTTTCTTATTGCATCTTTTTTGTTTTCATTGATAAATATTTTTAAACTATAAATATCAAATACATCCCATTAGTTGATGATATTCCATAACCTAATTTATTCCCTTTAGTATATGTCATTTTGTGAGACTTTACATTTTTTATCAGTACATTTTATAAAAGACTGACTAAATTTTGAAAAATTACTTAAAAAGAGTAAAGGAGGTACAATTAATACAAAGTTATTTATTGGGTCTCTTCCCAGAAAAAAAAATATTTTTGAGATAAAATTTATTGTGATTTCTGATGCTTGATTTGGAAAATGAACTTTTTAAGGGAAAGAATCTAGCAGATTTATTTCCTCATGACATAACCAGGAAAAATAGTTTCAATAGTTTAAGAAAAAATAATTTTTTTTTGTTGGCTTAGAAAAATTTTAAATGGCATTATTTCTAAAATTCACTTATTACTATAAAATTCATGTTGCACTAGGATGAAAGGCTGCATATTAAAATGAGTCATTTATATTGAATTAAAGCCATATTTTATCTATTTATCGTGCTGCATTTTCTTTAATTCCTAGCCTCAAATATAGAATTGTAAAAATCATATTGTTGCAACCACAGTAAATCTTTCCTACACTTTACTATTTTTAAATTGAATTTTTACACATTTGATCACATGCATTCAAATTGCCTCATAAAGCTTAAAGCAGACTATTTACTTCTTAAATTAAATATTATTTTGATACTAATTTTAAATATATAATTTTAATATTTATGTGACATCATACATTTTCTGACTATATTTTGTTTTGTTCAATCATTCAGACCACCTATGAAAAATGAAGACCTCATAAATAGAAAAAAGAAAAAATCATTAAGTTTTAGATTTGTTTCAGAATGTACTCACAAAAAGAATTATGTACTTTACTCTTTTAGATAAAAGAAGAACATTCTAGAGTACCTTAACCTTTGCTCTTTGCTTGCTCTGATTGAGTGCGGAAGTCAACAAGTGTAGATAATGGAATTTAAATGCTTGTTAGTTTGTCCATGCAACAGCAGTCCTATCACTACCCAATACATCTTTCTTCTCTTTATTTCAATATATGTTTATCTATAACTAATCTAGAAGTTGAACTTTACAAAAAACATTAGTTATTGAAATAAATTTTACTTGCTTTGGAGAAATAAAACAATTTAAGTCACCAATAGGGAATATTCATTTTAATCTTTATTTTCTTTGTCATGTTTTCTTTAATTTTATATAGATATTAATTATTTCATAATTAAATTATAAATGCATTTATGTAGTTTTATGAACACCCATGTCCTTTTCAAAAAATAAAGCTATTTTAATAATTAGATTTTACAAGTATGTGGACTAATATCCATGATACTGCTATAACATTTAGCTCTAAACTGCCTCACAGCCAAAACAAAAAAAGGAAAACAATGTTTTCTATTTTTTATCGTCTGACTTTAAGCAAAATTTTTGGATGAAATTATCACAGGTGTCCATATTACACACACAAAAAAATATTTGATTTGGACTTAAAATTTGATTTAGTTTCCTAAGGGCAAAACCTATTTCACTCACCTTTCTGTTCCTTGGTGCCAGAATATAACAAAGGCTCATTTGATGTGCTTTCTGAATAAAACTGTTTAACTACAGTTTGAAGATTAAAAATTTGCAAACTTTTTTCCAAGATGGAAAAATGTTCACCCTTTGTTTAAAAGCTAAAGTCACAGAAACCAAATCTAAATCAGACAGACATTTCCTCTGTGGGACTCATTTAATGAAATTCAAAGAAATTCTATTCTTCCAATCTAGTCTGATTCAGATTGACACAGTCAGTTTCCCTATTTAGATATGCTTATAGCACTTTCTTGGAGCTGTTACTCTAACACCTATCATGCATACTATTGATTTTACTTGTATCCTATACCTGTGGGAACCATTTTGCAATCATCTCCACATATACCTCCTCAAGTATCTCCGGAAACAATTATTATATCTGGCATAGAATAGGTGCTGATACCTGGGAATAATTAAAAAATTGTTTACTGAAAGAGTGAATGACAAGCTTGAAGTGCCTCCCCAAAATGTGTAACATAATCTAAAAGCCTAGTTTCCCAAATTCAACTACCTTGGCTGCACTTCTATTTTATAATAACATGTGTTATTCTTTTTATGATTATAAAAGTAATATATTTTACTTTAGAAAAACTAAAAACTAAAAATATAAATAAAAATATAAAAATCAACTATAATCTTCTAACTCAGTTAACATTAACCTTCTTTTCTCTTTTATTTCTCCTATGTGAGTCTGTGTGAAATCATATTAAAAATGTTTTTAATATAATTTTTAAACTGATATGTTAATTGGCTAGAAATATGAGTGCCACTCTAATTTTCTTAATGCTGAAGTATAGTACTTTAAAAATTATGAGCACATGGCTCAAAAACAGATGGAATAAAGGACGTTTTAAATTGCCCCTTTAAAACTAATTGTTATAAAAAAAAACCAAACAAATAAACAAAAAAACAAAACTTTACATTTTAACAAACCAATCCTGGTTTTCAAGCTTACAAAGTCATGGGTTATTGAATAATGATACAATTGACGAAATGGTATATTTTTCAGTTAAAACATAAGCAACATTATTTGGTCTATGAAATTCACTTAGTTCATTCTTACAGTGTAATATCTCTAACCGACCCATATTTTTAAGTACTGTTAAACTGCATATCCGTGGAGCATTTTGGCAGCCCACTGCCTTGAAACAAGCTGGGGATGACTACCGTTTTTGAACAAATCTTTCTCTCTCTCTCTCTCTCTCTCTCTCTCTCTCTCTCACACACACACACACACACACACACGCACACACAACTATACTATACTAGCCAAACTAAAGCTATGGTCTTTATAAAATAGCCCTAATCTCAAAACTGTAACTTTATAGAATTTACTTTTTAATGGCAGAACAGTGAATGCGGCTGTTATAGCCAGAATTACATATCCCCTAAGATTCACATATTGAAGCCCGACTCCCCACCCCAGTACCACAAAATGTGATTGTATTTGGAGATATGGCCTTTAGGTTAAAAAGGAGGCCCTAATCCAATCTGATTGGTGTCCTAATAAAAAGAGAAGATTAAGATACACAGACACTAGAGACATGCATACTCAGACAGACAACCATGAGAAGAGGCAGGAAGAGGACAGCCATCTACAAGTCAAGGAGAGAGGCCTTAAAAGAAACCAACCCTGCTGGCACCTGGTTTGGACTTCCAGCCTCCAGATATATAAGAAAATACATTTCTGTTGCTTAAGCCACCCAGTCTGTGGTATTTTGTTATGGCAGCCCTAGAAAACTAAGACAGTAATATAATGTATTAGGGTAGAATGAATACATTTGATGTATACATACAGAGCACAAAAGACAAAGGCCCACTTTCTTGGACCTGTAGACCAGGTACAGTAGCCTCTCTTTCTGATTTTTTGACCTTCTTACTTTCATCAGAAAAACGTAGGAGGGGAACATATTTCTGAAAAATGTCAAGGAAAAATACTGTTACTTAACAAGGTAATGCAACCTTGAACTTAACAATTCACAGAATATTAGAATGAATAGACTTTTAAACCATCAATTTTGCTGTTTTTATACAATTACATGTATGAGATCAATCTGAAGTTATTATAAGACAAATTGGATAAAAGTTTATCCTTGAAGAAATGAATTGTTTTCAGGATTTAAAAAAAATTTAAGATATAAATAAAAAAATGATTTTCACAGGTATTTTATAGATTTTAGAAGGGATGCTATCTGGTATTATTTGTAAAATTTTAGAGTTAGAAATGGGTTTAGAGTCCATCTTACCCAATTGTTTCATTCAAGAGGTGAAAAAAGGAATGATCCATAGCACACAAATTAGAAGAGCCAGGCCAACAAATGAATCAACACTGCTTTGATTACACAGTGGTCTGCAAATTGCACTTGGCTATGCCACCCAATAGTGGGGAGGGGGGGTAGAGGTGGGGAAGAGCATATACTATCTAAATATGTTTGCATATTTATTTGTAATTTAATATATATACACACATAAACACAAATATGCATAATTATACTGATGACTGGTATAAAATAAATACAAAAACAGAAATTTAAAAGTGAATTTATAGGGCTTCCAGCTCTAGATAATATGCAATAGATACATTTCTCCTTATTCCTACTAAGTACAACTAAAAGCCATGAATATTGTATATTAAACAAACAGGGAGACTCTGAAAAATAGAGGAAAAAAAATAGCTAGGGACTTTGATATCCAAGGAGTAGCATGGATATTCCCTGTGTTTTCTTTTTGCCCCATATGTTCAGACTTGGTAATGGAAAAACACACAACCTATCACACTAATAGATGGCAACAAAAAAAAGCCCTGGAAAAAGTTTGCTTTGTCTAGCCAAAGGAGTAAGAAAGAGGAAGCCTGGTAAGATAGAAAACTTCGAGACAGTGACTGCACTATTCCAGACTCACACCATAGGAAAAACTCTGGGCTCCCTTCCCTCCAACACACATAACACCCCATCACACTGCCTGTGGGATGATATCAGGGAAGGCCAAGTGGAGAGCCTAGACTTTCAATCCTTGCAAGTGTCAACAACATCATATCAGTAAAGAACACATGATAACTCTGAACTTCCACCCCTTTCAAGTGGTAATAAGGAATCCCTTTCCCTACTACTGGAGTGCTGTGAGAAGAAGCATGGGGGCCTGAAATTCCACTCCCACCCAGCAATGAGGTGACCCTCTACACTGGAGTGACCATGGAGAATGGCTAGGGAATCGGACTTCCACCTCCACCTGGTAATAATTAGATGGTACCTCCCTTCCCCTTCTCACAGTGTCAGAGGAGACTTGCTAAAACAGAAATAAGATCTTAAGTGTCATAACACAATATCCAAAAAATTAAGGACACAATTATAAATCACTGTCAAAACAGATCAAGGAAATTCCTAACATGAATGAGTAAAGAAAATCAACAGGGACCACCACCAAGATAGTAATAATGCTAAAATTATCTGACAATGATTTTGACTGAGACATAAAAAGGCTTCAGTGAACAATTACATTCTTAAACAAACAAAAAATTTTTTCAGTAAAAAAATAAGAAGGAATAAAGAAAAACCAAATGGAAATTTTATAAATGAAAAAAAAAACAACCTGAATATCCAGTAAAAATCTCACAAATAGACTTAACAGAATGAAAAAGGTCAGGGGAATCAGTGAACTTGAAGATAAAACAATATAAATTACCCAATCTAAAGAAAACAAAAAGTAGACTGAAAAAACAAACAAACAAACAAACAAAGCCTAAGCTATTGATGAAATCCCACAAGAGATAAAAAGGATGGAGTTTTAAAAGTATTCAAAGAAACAATTACTGGGTATGTCCCAAATTTGGTTAAAGATAAACCCAAAGAATTCCATATCAAAATATATCATAATCGAACTCCTAAAAGCTAAAAAAAAAAGAAAATATCTTGAATGCAGTGAAATGTTGATACCAGTATACTCTTGTAAATCATGTACATATAATTAAAACCTAAAATGACAATTTAAAAATCAATATAAAGATATACACTCAAACATATTATGAATAAAATAAAATCGAATTATTTTAAAAGTTCAAGTAAACACACAGGAAGGCAGGAATATGGAAAAAAAAAAAAACCCTAGAAAACAAATAAAATAACATAAACCCAGATGACACTTCACCTCTAAAAAGAAAAACAATTCAAATGACAGTGGATTTCTCATCATAAACCACAGAGGCTAGAGAGAAGAGGCACAATATTGTTTAAGTGTTGAAGAAAAAGATCTGTAAATGCAGAATTCTGTATACAATGAAAATATCCTTTAGGAATAAGGGGAAATCAAGACATTTTCAGGTGAAAGAAAACTACAGAGAATTTGTTTACAGTAAATCTACCCTCAAAATATGGCTAAAGGAAGTTGTTAAAACAGAAAGGAAGTGATAAAGGAAGGAAAAAAAGTTACATATATAGAATATGAAACCTAATACAATCACCAAAAAAATCAATATAAAGATATACACTTGAACACCCTAAAAATAAATAAAAATTGAATTATAAATAAAGTTCAAGGAACACACAGGAAGGCAGGAATATGAAACAGTTAAAAAAAAAACAACAGGAAAACAGAAAACAAATAAAATAACAGCTATAAACCCTAATGTGTTAATAATTACATTAAATGTAGATAGATTAAATACACTAATTAAAAGGCAGATTGGCAGGGTGGATTAAAAATCATGACTCAATATGGGCTGTTTACAAAAACTCATCTCAAATATAACACTATAGAAAGACTGAAAATAAAAGGATGAGAAAGATATACCATATAAACATTAATGACAAGAAAGCAAGAGTGCCTATATAAATATAAGATAAAATAGACTTTAAAGTGAAGAAAATTACCGGGGACAGAGACATTACATAATAATAAAATGAAGAATCCACAAAGAAGTCATAGCAATCCCAAATATATATGTACCAAACATCAGACCTGCAAAATGATTGCAGAGGGAAAAATGGAGAAATGGATAAATAGATACTTAGAGTTGAAGATGTCAACGCTCTCCTCTTTACAAATGATAAAACAACTAGGCAGAAAAAAGAAAGTTTATAAAAGAAATCAGCAACAAAAATCAGCACGTCAAAACATAGTTTGGCAATTTCTTTAAAAATTAGACATCCATTTAACACACAACCTAGCAAACACAAGCCTGGACACTTACCTAAAGAAATGAAAACCTGTATTTAAATGTCCATGTACTGGTTTATTTGTAATAGTTGGAAGTTAAAAACAATCTAAATTTCCTTTAATAGCTAAACCAAGTCTTGAACATTCATACCATTGAATACTACTCAGCAATACATGCAACAAATTAAATGGATCTCAGGGACACTGTGGTGAATGAAAAAGTCTAACATCAAAAGGTCACATCTTGGATGAATCCATTTATAAAACATTCTCAAAATGACAAAATTGTAGTAACTGAGAAGAGATTAATAGTTGCCAGGTGTTAGAGATGGTGAAGAAAGAGGTCTACAACTACAAAAGGATAGGACAAGGAAGGCAGATCTTTGCTGTGATAGAATAGTTCCATATCTTGATTGCAGTGATGACTACATGAATCTACAGATGTGATAAAATGGCACAGAACTATTCACACATATTATTTTAATATCAGCTTCCTCATTTTGATATTGTGCTATAAGATGTAATCTTTGGGAAAAACACAGTGAATGGTACATGGGACCTCTCTGTACTATTTTGCAAGCCTTTTAGAATATAAAATTATTTCAAAAAATTTAAATATGTATTTAAAATAAATTTAAATAGCAATTTTAAATTTCCATTTTTGCCCTTTATTATCTTTCTCATCCCCCTTTGTACACACACCTACCTGAGAGATTAATGCTTGAATCTTATATATGTTTTGTGTGAATCCTGAGGACTATAAGAAATGCTAAATAGACTGGCCATAATTTTCTAAGTGTGTTCTTCATAATAGTTGCCAAAACAATTGATTGCAATGGAAGAGATGGATTTAAGCTTTAAAAGCTGTTTCTTGGAAGCTAAAAATGTAGAGAACAAAAGTGTCTCCTTTGTAGTGGATCAGAGAGTAAAAAAAAAATCTCTATAAGCATATCTGTATGAGATAGGATGCAAGTGAGATCTAGATTTCAATAGATTTTCTACCATTTTATTTAGTCTTTACTGATAGAACAAATCTATCTTACGAAAAGTGAAATGAGTCATTAATTTTATGTGTTTTTAAATTAAATTGTATCTAATTATTTGGCTATAATCATAGACTGATGACATATGTCCAGGACTTATGAACAGAAATATTTTCATTGTAAGAGGACTTAGTACCAAAATAAAGCATAGTGAAAGGTCCATGTCTGGGCTGGCCTGCTTTTGTCCCAAATACTTGGTAAAAGTAAAGACCGATAGTAGTTTTTAAGGAATCCAGAAAGAGAAGAAAAGATCTAAATAATTAAGATAGTACTAATGTTGGTTGTGATGAGGAATGGAGAAAGGGAATGGTTTATAAGTTAAAATGGGAAGTTTAGCCAAAGTCAAGTATCTCAGAGAAGCCCTGATATTAACTTGCTGAAATTTTTGGTTCAAAAAATTAAAAATTAGTGTACATAAAAGAGTAAAAATATTGAACGTATTTGTCACATTTTGCCAACTTCAAGTGTAAGGTATCAAATATGTTTATCTCAGATCTGGAATTCATTTCCTCAGGAGGTTCTTTTCTATAAGTTTTTATGAGCCTCTGTCTTCTAATGGAGGTTTCCTCTACAAGGTAATAAAGCTCACTGTTAGCTGTTATATCTTCATTTTTTCCTGAGAAGATACTCTACTTATTCATTCGTTTTTAAATTTTATGATTGTGGGCTCACGGACTCATTTAAAGTGTTGAAAGTTTTTATTATTTTTTTTTGACACTCGAATTTTCCTGTTCGGCCAATGAACCCCTCCAGATGATTCCCGTGTCTTTTTGATGTATCTTTATCATTGAGTATTCTTATTTTTTTGGCGCAAAATAACATTTCAGGCTCACTTTGTCCTCCATCCTTACTTCTGCAGTCAACCATTTCCCCAAGAAGTTCTTTTTCTTTGCAGTGACCAGAACTCAAGATCAGAGCCCTGCCTGGTAGTGCTTATTACTATTGCTGGGTCTGTCCTTCTAGTCCCTCTTAGCTGATAGAGCTAGGAAATACATGTATGTATATATATGCACATACACATAAACATTCACACAGTCATACTTCTATAACTGTTTTTATATCCATTTGTATAACTACATTATAAAACAATGAGTTTATATAGATAACTCTAATTATAATATAATACCTCAGGGGTTTCTAGGCTTCTCCTTTTCTGAGTTTGTTAATATTTTTGTCAACATGAGAAACTGGTTCCCGTCAACCTCAATATTTTTATTTATTTGTTCAATTAATTTATTTTTTCAATGAAACCAATCTCTCTCAACCACACTGGCTCACCCTTCACCTCCGCATAGTGCAACCAACATTACCTGTGTCCTGGACCACAGAGTTTGCTAGTCTGTATCTCTTAGTTCCCTTTATTCTTAGTGGCAAAGCCTGCTGGCCCATGCACTAACCCTATCTCTCTTCCCTGTAGTTCCACATCCTTATCTTTTGGATCATGGGCCTGTGCTTCCACATTGTTCAACTTTCTCTTATTGCCCCATCTCCCCAGCTACTGAACAATCCCTCCATGATTTTCACTGCCTTTCCTTAATTCTAAATGTTTAACATTTGCTCCTAGAATCATTTCTTTCCTATCTGAAGAGCCTCTTTTAGCAATTTTTTAGAGAAATCTGTTGGCTACATATGAATTCTCTGAGTCTTCCTTCACCTAAGACTATCTTTACTGTACCTTAATTTCTGGAATAGATTCTCACTAGGTACAGAATTCTAGCATAACAGATGCATGGTGTGAGTCAGTGCTCCACTTTTGCCTGGATGGTATCAGTAAATCTCAACAAGAAACTGAACATACACACAAACTCAGCTCTTGGGCTACACTTCACCAGGAAACAGGCTTCTAAAAAATTAAATAGGCTCCAGTGTCTCATACCATAAATCCAAAATGG
Source organism: Cynopterus sphinx (assembly GCA_030015415.1). NCBI lineage: Eukaryota > Metazoa > Chordata > Mammalia > Chiroptera > Pteropodidae > Cynopterus > Cynopterus sphinx. Next base: position 72,946,676 of record CM057384.1, on the reverse strand, counting down.
CCAGGATACAATAGAAAATCACTCATCAGACCAGATGAATGACAACATGAATGAGAGAAAATAATCGACAGTTTCCAATACTGAGAAGAATCAGTTGTTGGAATTATCTAACAAGAATTTTAAAGAAACCATTATAAAAATGCATCAACAAGCCATTTTAAATTTTGTTGGAACAAAAGAGAAAGTAGAAAATTTCAGCAAAGACATGTTATAAAATAACCAAAATGAAGATGACAAAACTGAAAAATACAATATCAGAAATATCAACTCACTTGATGGGCTCGATAACAGAGTAGGTATGACAGAGGATAGAATCAGTGGACTGAGGATAGATCAATAAAATTTATATAATCTGAACAACAAAAAGAAGATATGCTGAAAAAAAAGTTTTTGAGATTGATGGGATAATACAAAAGAGCTACTATTTGTATCATCAGATTTCCAGGAGAAGAGACAAACAGTGAGACTGAAAAAGAATTCAAAGAAAAAATGGCCGAAAATTTCCAAAATTTGGTAAAAGACAAACTGATAGATTCAAGAGGCTAAGTGAAATCCAACTAAGATAAAACCAAAGAATTTCATACCAAGACATCAGAACTAAATTTCTGACAAGTGAAAGCAAAAAATATACACTGAAATCATCTAGAGCATCCATGACCTTTGGGGAAAACAATTCAAATGACAGTGAATTTTTCATGAGAAACTAGGGATGCCAAAAGGATGTGATACTATTAAAGGCAAGGAATTGGGGAAGTGAATGATAATCTCAGTATAATGGGCAAGAAGAATGCAATAGTTTAGGGTAAGTAGAGTACTTTTAAATGTGCTGAGCTTTGAAAGAAAGAAAATGACAAGCTTAAAGTTTTAAATTCTCAGCTCAAGACATTCAAAAAGCCAGGGCGATAAAATGATTATCCTAAAATTAGCTCTCATCTCCGCAGGGCTGATGAAACTGAAAATTAAATGCACAGTCTAATCCTGTGGTTTCTGAATTACATCAGTTGAATTCAAATGGCTCCATGTCTCTTACTGAAAGTTAAGACATTGGAATCCCAACTGTAATTGGAACAAATGAGAAAACTCAGAGTACTTTGAATATCACAAGTTACTAAAGGTCTCTTACTAGAAGAAATAGCTTTTTGTTCAGTGTTTGATGAACTGTTTCTGCCTTTCTTGAAAATTATGTACCATCTTACCTTGGGCAGTTACCTTGCAAGGTGGTGTAACTTTCCTTACAACCTAGTCTCAATATCCTTCAATGCCTTAACTCATAACTAGTCCCTCTCACTCCAAAAAGCCATTGCAACATTACACCCAGGAAGAATAAGCATAAACACCAAAAGGAATGCAATATTTTACTAAGTTATATTGGCACACACCTGAAGAAATATAGATGGGAATAGATCCTGAGATTCTAAACCAGAACGAATGCAATATAATTATATATTGAGACCAAGTTTTGGGTATGAGTTTAGAAAAAGAAAAATATGGGATAAAAAAATCAGACAGACACAACCATCATTGAAGAGTATGTACTGCCTATGTTTTACAGGCAATGGTGGGAGATGCCTCATTAGCAACACTTAATCCACAAAGTAATAATTAGAATCATTTGACACACACCACTTTGCCTTGCTGATTGATTGGAGGTCCTCAGGTCTGAAAAAGTGGTACAACCACTAGGGTCTCATGTGATCTGTATAAGCAAAAACAAAACAAATAAACAAACAAACAACAGCAGCAACAATTTAGCCTGGAAAACAGATTTTAGGATTGAGCCTCCATGCCATGGTTCTGAGTCAATTCACAGCACAGAATTTTTGGAGTCGAGAGAAAGCTGGGAATTCTTAACAACAAACCCTATGACGACATTGTCTTAGAGTTTGTTACTTCAGAAACATACTTTGAAGTGAGGATTCCAGTGCAGGTGGCATATTTTAAAAAATGTTCCCAAGAGAAGCTATGGAGGGAGTGGGGGAAGTTGGGCAGGGAAGAGGAAAAGGCAGACCATAGTGAAATTTCAGACAACTTCTCAGTCTCAGCCTGCCCGTGAAAGATCTCTGGAGTATAAACTGGACCTTAGAGTTTGTCCCAACTCAGGCCAAGTTGGTGAAGGAGATGAGCTTTCATAGTTTCGTATCCACAGACATTGGCTAAAAGCTGCCCAAGGTGTCCACATGTATACTTCCACGTATTCCAGTTCTCTGAACCTACAGGCAAAGTGGCTCCATTAGCTCAAAAGAAGAATTACAGACATTCACAGAAATGGTAAGAGAAATATGAATACACTTATGTGGAACATTGAATAATTCCCATTATAAACATTATATAGATCACTATAAATACTGCTGTTAGCCTTTCTTCGATGGATCTACAACACATAACTGTGCACTGAGGAATTTGCGGTCAGGTGATTTGATCTAATCCCTGGGGCCCAGTATACTATAGTGTTCCACCACATGAAGAGGGCCTTTAATGAGGATAGGAGGGGTCAGATGATAAATGGATTCATGTGGACTTGAATTTATATCATGGTGTAGCCAGAGTTTATGAACATGTTTTGTGGATATTCCCACAATTCCTGAATAGATAGCCTCAGCAACTGGCAGAATCTCCATTGTGACTACTTAACATGTGGAATGAGGGCCATTAAGGTAGAAACAACCAAGAGAAAGCCATGGGAGATCTTACTCCCTATGAAATAATAAAACAAAAGCAATGTTGCATTTTTTTTTAGGATTTGCAGAACTTAGTGCCTCCATCAAAGACTCAAAAAACTCAGGAATGGTGATTTTTATCACATCCCCACATAACTGGCCTCTAGTTTGTACAGATAATTCTTGGAGAATTACACTGGTTTACTGTAAGGCAAATCCAGTAACAACAGCTACTGTTCTATATTTGGTTCTATAACTATTGCTTCTTGTAGTTGCTTCTTGATTATGCCAACTGAGATGCCCATTGGTGTTATAGCAAACACAAACCTCTTAATTCAGGCAGTCCTGCTACAAATAAAAGTGATGAATACTTCAATGGGTTTAGCAGGACCTACAGGGGATTGAGAAGGGGTGGAAAATGAATGAATGAATGAATGAATGAAAATTCTGGGCTGATCTCTAGCTAGTCTATCCCACAAACATTGATGTCTCAAAGTCATCCAAGATGAGTCCCTAGACATTGTAGAAGAGAAGAAAGTTATCTTGTACCTGTCCAAAATCCTGACCTATAGAATCAGGAACTATAATAATGAATTGTTTGTATTTTTTCAATCACCAAGTTTTAGAGTAGTTTGTTATGCAGCAACAGGTAACCCAAACACCACACCATCATTTCTTCAGTAATTTATATATGTCAAATACCATTCAGCATACCAACCTCTGGATTTAAAGTACACTGAGATAAGTTTCTCTTAAATTGCATTGTGATTTCCCATTTTGTGAAAACCAAAGATGTTTTAAAAGCCACAGAAGTTGATTACTTTCAATTAATAATGTAAAAGGGTAAATAGAGGCAGAAAATTTGGAGTTTGGAGGAGAAAAGTTAGGAGAAGAACAAGTCAAGGGCTTACTTTAGTAATTTGCACAGACTTTACCCCACCGGAACAAGAAAGGAGGGGTGCTAGTGACAGTGGACAGAAGTGACAAGAGTGATTTATAGTCCAAGGGACACACGAGAGCAGCAAGCAGAGGATGATGGTAAAGGTAGAATGAATCATGAGGTTCACACATAGGGGACTTAAAGCAAACAGTCATACGGAAACAGGATGAAGAGTTACCTGCAAAGGCTAAATACAAAAATAAGTGCTGTGACCTTTACTGACCTAATCAAAATCTTTACATGAATGAAAATACAAATTCAGGACAACAATCCCAAGTATGTTTGGTAATTTAAATTTTCTTCAAAATTTAGAGAGCAATGCAACACATTTACTATATATTTCTTAACAACCCCATCTAGGGCTAGGGCCATGCCCTAATCAAACACATTAATATTTTTGTATTTTGTTATAAAATTTGTAAAAATAGATAAAGATATAAATAGCTTCATGTGAATTCAAGTCAAGTTTTGCCACCTAATTTTGAGTGAAGTTTGGGTTTGATTCTGGCTCTAAATGAGTCATTAAAATTTTTAAGTTTTCAGAGCTTTTTGAATTTTATAAATATGGACAAAAGATTGTTCACCTTTAATAGACTGTGGTTGAAGATGTGTCTATAAAAAATACATCTTCACTTGGGAAAATACCTAGTTTACTTAAGATCTAAGTTAATAAAAGATGTTTGAACATTTTAAAAATAAACTGAGGATTATTATCCTGAAACAAAATTTATAATTATTTCTATCAAAATCATATTAAAATTACATATAACAATTATTTCCAGTCTCCAGACAACTTTGAAATATTATTGAATACAACAAAAAAATAAGGCAACAATATAATTCAGACCACTCCCTAAGAATTTGCTGTAATAGAATTGGAACCCTAATATTTGTGGACTAAACAAAATAATAGAAAGCAGAGAGAAGATATAGTAAACCTCCAACTTATATCATTGTGATAGTAAATATAGAAATAAAATATTATATTTGTTTATCAACTTAGACTTCTAAGTGTTACTACATGGTAATATGGAATGATAATTCTCATTCAATTCAAAATTTGTGATACTCCACTGAAGTAATAAGTACTATACCATAGTTTCTAGCTCCTTGATAGAACTGTGGGGAATATAAAATAAATATGTGGCATGGTCTCTTGTCCTTAACACTTTGAAATAATTAGATAATATTATATAGGCATTGTGTGAATAAATGTTAAATGAACAAAATTAAAAGCCAGTGTAATGGGCCGTTGCATAGACAGCCTCTCATCTTCCCTTTTCAGATAAAGAATTAATTAAACTTGTACAAAGCCATACAACACATTATTATCAAAATCAGTTTCCTTTCCCTCTGGCTGGGCCTCTGCCTACTCCCCTACCTTGCCTTCAGGGAAGTCTTTGAAAGTTAACTGGGGAGGTGAAGTGGAGGACTGATTTGAAAGACCGATGTCTCTGGCAAAGAAAAACTCTGAGCAAAAAAGGATTCTGTGGATGAGGGTTCCAGGTAGAACAATAATTTTTTTGGCCAGACTAGACTTTGGAATGATAGGGAGTAAGCACAACTCTTGTGCTCATGTTTTATTCTTAATTTTTTAAAAAGTCACACTCCACTTGCAGTGTTTAAAGTTTGCAAAATAAACTGATATGACAAGCATCATTTTTCATTAATTTTGTCTATAAATGAAACACCGTCTATAAATGAAACACCATCTACAAACCACCAGAGCAAGGTCAGTGTTTTCTTTTATGAAGTCCCTAGGCAGAAAGCTTATCTTGTGACAAATTTTTTGATAAGTCTTCATTTGTGACTTTGAAAGTTTATTTTGTAGAAAGCCTTTAAAAATAAATTACTGCATTCTGAGGTCAGCTTTGTTTCCACTTTCAAGAGCTTACCAAAAAAAAAAAAAAAAAAAAAAAAAAAAGAGCTTACCAAAGACTATAACAAAATCTTTGAGAACACAGAATCTTGCAGTTGTTTGAGAAACTGCTACTTGGAATAACGTTAAGCAATGAAAAGGAGGTGTATTTGTTTGTAAATGATCAAATCACTTAAAAGTTTATCTTTTATCATTTCTACTTGTTCTTGAATCAGAAATATTTGAAAAATAAAAATTTAAAAGATATTTTACCAATAACTCTTATTGGAAAATTGCCTTTACTTATTATCTATTAAGAAAAGTATAGGATTACTTTATGTGCCCTTTTAAATATAATTTGTGTTTTTCTCCTTACACTTTGTTCACTCTTTACTCAGTCTCATTAAATGCTTTTATTCCTTCACTTGCAAATAAACATATGATTATGTTTGTGTTTGTTCAGAAGGTCCCTAATTGGATTTGCCTAATATTTCACACAACTATTTACCTCACTGCAAGTTCCAATTTTCCCTCTGACCATTCATATATGATTAAAAATACAAATGTCTGTGGCAACATTTTTAATTTCATAACACTGACTTAACTATTCTCATGCCTCAGTGTTTTAACTACTAAAACTTTACAAATATGTTTTAAGATCAGTAAGGCAATTTCCTTCTCATTGCCCTTATTTATTTATATTCATGTTCTTTCAAAATTTTCTTGTAATTTTTTTTCTTCTAGTATTTGTTTCTATGGTGTTCTTTCAGAAGTGCCATAGAAGTATTTTAAGATCATTTATAAATTCTAAGATTTTTATTTGAACTGAATTTAACATATAACCTAATCTGGAGGAAATTTACATATTTACTGTATTGAATCTCCCCCCCAAAAAAAAACAGTAGAAAATAAATCCCTATTCATTTAAAACTTTTTTGCTAATATTTTCTAGTTTGCTTTTGTTTTCATAAAAACTCTGTGCTTTTTGTTAATAGCTAACATTTCCTTAGGGCAATGATATGATTGATAAATCTGTTACCTCCAAAAATATGTCTTTTCCAATATCTATATACTATTTTCTCTTTCTTGCTCTCTTCATTCTTCTCTCTCTTTCTTTCTTCCCCTCTCCCTTACTCCCTCTCTTTTGTTTGTTTGTTTGTTTGTTTGTTTGTTTGTTTGTTTTATAGCATTAGCTTGATTTCCAAGAAAAAACAGAGATGGTGTGGTGATACCAGGTTACCTCATTCTTAAATTTAACTTTAATAGAAATGCTCCATTAAGTATAAGACTCGTGTTTGATTGTAAATAAAAAGTCTCGACCGTGTTGATAACTTATATTTTCAGTTTAGTAGAAATTTTTTCAACATTGTTCTGGAAAGTGGAACTTTTTTTCCCCCTTGGTTTACTAAAACAAATATAGTAGTTTTCCCTACTACTAATTTACCATTTCCTTTAGTAATAATTTAAAAATATATTTTCAAGTTTCTTGAAAACTTTTACTTAGGACTCTTGGATTGCTATCTATAAGTAAATTTATTAATTCTTTTCTCCTGATTTCTTTAGATGGTTGTGTTCTCTTTTACCTTTTTAAGCATTATGTATAATCTAATTCTTTTGGTTAAAAATAGAAACATTTTAAAGATTGCTTCAAGTTTCACTCTGTACTTAGGAGTTTTCATACATATTATACCCATTTTAATTATATTCTAATTCAGTGTTTCTCAAAATTTTAAATCAATATCTCTAACAAATATGAAAATCTTATGTTTACAAATTTTCTTTGACTTCCAAAAGAAATTAAATATGTCTTCCCTCTACTGTGATTTAACTAGTAATTTTTTTATTTCCATGTTTAAACTTTAAAACATTAATTTTTGTATTTATTACAATGTGGGCAGAATATTGGCTTACTATATATTTTGCAAATATTCCATGTATACTGAAAAGTGAGTATTTTCAATTATAGGACAAAAAAGATTACATATTTGCCATTTCCTAAATCAAACTTTCCAAATATATTATTCACGCTATGTTATTTATATGAATAATTCAGGTTATTCATGTTTTGCTTTAATTTATCAAAGAGTGATAGAATAGTATGGTCTCCTCATTCTATTGCATTTATTTCAATGAATCCTTGTATTCATAAAACATTTTCTACATGTCTTTTTACATTTTCTGTGCTTAAAGATCCATAACTAACATCATCATTGTGGGTTATATTTTTCAATGTTTGGGTTTTTTTGCTCTTGAATTCTACTGAAACTACAAAAAATACTTTTAAAAGTCTGTTATTTGATGTGTCCTTCTGCATTTTAAAAACAAAAAGCTTTCAGTTTCTATAACAAGGAGTTATTTATTACTTGAAACCATTGTGGTCCAGAGGACAAAATATGTGAATCATATATTTATAGAAGTTGCTGTAGGAAAGAACATACTATTGTGTTTATTTTTTAATCCTTATGAAAAATTTTCTCTTTATTGGTGAAGTTGAAACTCTTACACATTTTTAATCGTGAATTATTTGTGTATTTCTTTGGTCAGTTTGAATTTTGTGAACTTCTTCCTTTTGAGTTCCCCATCCATATACTGCTCCTTGTTAGTATAACCTATTATTTTTAGACCCAGATAATCTTATTAAAACATGATCTTTATATTACATAGCTTCTTATGCAATATTTATTTTTTACATTAGTCTTGTAATAGAATTTTAAATCAATTAGAACTAGTTCTGTTTTTGCCTTGTTTCATTATTTTTCATTTTATATAAAATCTTATAGTTTCCCTGTTTTGAGTTATTAATTTTACTTCAATTCTCAGTTGAATTATGTACGTTCTGAGGTAAAAATTGTTTTCCTGAAATATATGTAAAATCTCTCTTTTTCAGATTCCTCGATTATCTCAGAATCTCTCTGAGGCCTGGACTGGGTAACATTTTTGAACTTTCACCTCTCTTTGAATCAGAGGGATACATTGCAGAATGTTAAAAAGTGCCCACTTACTTTGGGGGGTTATAGACTCTGATGTATGACATATAAACAGGCCACAGTGGAGTGTCTAGGTTGCCTTTCCTTAATTGCTTCATTTAGAGATGTAGGTTAAATTAGCATCCTAGTTGAGGTTTCAGCAGCCTTTAAAACAGTGACTCTTCCCATATCTTGAAGAATCTTAATGATGATCTTCGTGAGAGCAGTTTTCAGTAATGTGCTAAAAGCAGAACCAAGATTGATAAATAGGAGCAATAAAAAAAATAGTGTAATTTAAAAAAGACATTTATTGGATGTATATAGACATAGCACCTGTTGTCTATACATGTCAACACTGAAAATGGAAATGCACAGATTGATAAGCCAGATATTAATCACCTTTAGAACCAGGTCTTACATGTATTCCCCCAAGAATGCTGGAGGAATTGGCTTATTCCATACTGTCATATTTTTCAAATTTGAATATGCTAATATCTGAATCATTATGCATGTTTTAATAATTGATAAGAAAATTAATTTAAAGTAAATTACTACTTTAACACTTATTTTAAATGAATATTAATAGCCTACTGTATTTGAAAAAGAAGAAAAATGGAAGCTCATATGTTACTTTCAGAAACATTAACAGTACTGAGCTGTCAATTTAAATGAACAGTAAGTCATTAGAGCAAATTTTCTGACTAACTCAGGTGGACTTTTCCACTTGTAGTTAGAGAGCTATCTGGAACCAAACAGTAATCAAAGCGTCCTTTGGAAACTGGTCTGTGTTGCTGATGCTAAGTTTGAAAAAAAAAAAAAAAGAAAGAAAATGTAATTTAATGAAGTCATTTAATATATTTACTTTAATCAAGATTGATAAAAAAGATTCATTAAAAAGTATATAAAATCAAGCTTACATTGTTCAAATGGGCACAATTAATAACAAATTTTTTAAATTATTAGGGACACAAAAAAATAAATAATAATCTAGTTATGATATTTTGTGAATAATTCAAGAACTAAAATTAAACCCCCTACTTAATTTTTAGTTTTAGCTCATAAATATACCAAAAAAAAAAAAAACTTTGTAAATTAAATAAGACATATAAAGGCTATAATGGAACTAAGTTTTAAAAATCACAAGTTTATTATCAGAAATTTAGAAATTTAGAAATCATTGGTTTTACTCCATCAGAAAAATAAACAAAAGCAAAGACAATGAACAAAACAAAAGCATGAATAAGTGCAGTTTTCTGACAACTAGGAAAGATTAAATAAAGCATATTTATTTTTATAAGCATTTTCACAGTTCAAACAACCTAAATTTAAAGGGATCATAGGACCTGCCTACAAAGTAAAAATGCAGACTCTAAATGATGACTAACTTGTGGAAAACTAAATAAGGAAATACTGAACCAGTAAATTCTGGCTCAAGGAGAGAAAACTGGCTTGAAATTTTTGATGCTGAATTGTAATATACATATATACTGATAAATTTTCCTTATCTTTTGCTAGTTTATAAGACTTTGAATTTCAACAAGAAGACTGAAGATGTTATACAATGCTAGAATCACTATCTTGAACTCAACAGACAAAATTGACAGTGATTATGTAATGTTCTCTCCCGATCCACTGTCAAACTCTATAGTTTTCTAATTTCCTGGTAAACGAATGACTCTTATCAACCTAGTAGTAGATTTCATGCATAGTTCTGTTAATGTGAGAAAATATGAATTCCGAAGGGACAGAATTCTGGCAGGTGTTACATCACACTGTGCCATCAAAACACACTATATGCGAAGAGAAAGAACAAAGATACTCTGATATGTTTAGTGACCATGTGAAACTGGATGTCCACATCTCCAGTGAAAGCCTGGCGTTTTCTTTTCATTATTAATTTTTTGTTGTTGCTAACTAATTGAATTGGTTGATTTGCCTGTGAAAACAATGGAGTATGCTTTAGAAAGATCAGACAAACACCTCTACCTACATCATACTGAGTAGCCTGGAGACTGATGAGTAGGTCTAAGTCCTAACTCTTTGTGACCTTCATTAAGTCAGTGTCCCTGATGGAGATCGAGATTCCCTATCTATAATGAAACCAATCATCCTGATTACTTCCAACGTGGTATTTCCAAATTTGAAGTTTTTTGAATTGATAAATAAATTCCAATTTACACAAATGCAGGATCAGGACACAGGCTTTAGAAAGCTAAGACATTTGGAGCACCTTTAAGGTTCAATTCAGCAGAGATTTGTATTCTGCAACTTGCTAATTTTTCAGATATTTAGAGCAGCAAGTCAATAAATTTTTAAAAAATGACAATTTAGCAGGGAGTTGTAGTGTCCTCTAATTGCCTTTATTTTAAAGAGACCTGAATTTTCATCTTCTATATAAAATGTGAAATGAGTAGAAAACCAATCCCATATAGCCATAATCTGTAAAATATCACTTAAAATGTCACTATAAAATATCACTTTAAGGAAATAGTGGGGAGAGGATAAGATTCTGGCCACACATGTAAAGTGGGTTAAGTTTGTTTTTCTGTTGCTTCAGCTTTTCCTACCTCCCAAGGATGAGATGGGGTTTGGGAACGAATTGAGACACCATGTATGGGGCCAGGAATCAAGTTAGGCTTTAGCTCTAGTAAGGGGGAGTCCACATTTTTAGTTTGTGTGAGGCCTCCGCTCCTGCCCCTTAGCACTTTGCTCATGAATTTATCAACAAGCATTAAGAGTGTCAGGGATTAAAAACTGACTGATATCCATGGGTTGGGTCATCTTAGTCACTGATTTATTAAAAGCTTTATTTATCCATTTATTAAGAGTCCTCTCCTCCTTGTTATCATTCTTCCAATGTCGTTCTTTCCACGTCCCTGACCAACTAATAAACTTGCTGGCTATTTTTAAGTATCAACATAGATCTGCATCTCAGGCCATCTCTTTTTCCCTGTCAAGTAGACAACTAGATGTTCTGTTGTTTTGGAGCATTTCCTTTAGCCAATTTCTTTCAAGGCCACCTCTGTGTGGAGCTGCAATGAAGTGGCTATCTACTTTCTGGCATGTGTTAGCACACAGTACTGAGCCAGGGATGCAAGTTAAGAAAGAAGTGGCAAAGCAGGAGGAGCAGATACCATGGGTTTCTGAGCTGCCTACTCATTCATTTTCACAGAGCCCTCCGTAATTGCTAAAGTACAATCTCTTATAGACCATTTTCATTTAACATTGAATTACTGCTGCACATATACAGTTTTACGATTCAGTGGATCATAACATGGGCCATTCAGATTGTACTGTCATTGATGCATCATGGTCAGGACTTCAACCTCTACTAAATCAAACCAGGAACTGATTTTCAAATGAGAAATGGTTGATAGCAGAAGAAGACTTGACCTTACTCCAAAACCTAGGACTTTTCTATCAGGGTTTACTAGATATGCCATAAATTATCTGTTTGTCACAGTCTCTTCAAAAACAAATCAGTCTGCTGGGTCCTAAGGCACAGGTGGCAAGGCAGTTTACACCACATCTGTACCTGCTACAGAATATTTTTATGCTCTTCACACCACTCAAAACTGCCTTAAAATTACTCAGTAATTAAATTGAAGAGACATGCCCAAACATGGTACATGTGGCCCCTGCTATTCAAGTGACTCACCAAAATGTGCCCCTTTCTTTGTGGTGGACTGTGCAATGTGCGCCTCTCATTTTAGGAGGGGTAACTTAATAAGCACCAGATCACACGAAGCCTAGAAACTTCACTCTTGTGAAGGACCAGCACTTTTGTGGAGTTTACCTACCATACTTTGGCATATATATGTTTCAGTAAAGCACCTGTGGTGCTTACTATTTCCCAGTTGCCAGATCAAAGGGGCCTAAAATGCATGACATAACTGCATATTTAATTTGCACCACAGTTTTACAACTCTTATAGTCAGGCTGTGGGCTCAATCCTCAGACATATCTACTCTTCATCTACAAGGGATAAAACATATCTTTAGAACAACTATAAAGGCTTTGTAACTTTCCTTTACATAATGACTTTAGCATTCGAGGCTTTCAGTTTTTCCTCTTCTCTTTACACACTCTAGAGAAGTCAAAAATAATCAGCTCAAGTCACAGTTTTATAATTACCACTGTCCCCAAAGTGATCAAGTATCACAATCTATTGATCTAATATTTTGCCCTCTACCTACTCTCTATTCCTTGCCATCATAGATAATAATTTGAGTAACAATGATACCACTTCATGCCATGATTACTTGTCATACTTCCCTATGGCAAGGAGGTCATCTAAATTCTTTACAAATGTATTAGCAACTCAATTACAGAATCCTATTTTAAAGATATATTGTCTAGAGTTAGTCCTAATGCCAATTACTCTTTTTTTTTGTATCCTAGAAGAAAACAGATGTCACAAAATGAGAGATTAAAGAGATATTAATGAAGGGACTATTTAAAATTTGTGAGCAGCATTAAGAGAAATCAATAAGAGATGGCAATGTTCCTTTGGACTAGCAACAGCAGGAAGCTGATACCACTCTTCGATATATGTGTAGTTTTTAGGATAATTGCCTTATCTTTGGAAAGTACAATGCATGCATATTTTGAATATGGAGAAATGAGATATTTCCTGGTCTGTAATACAATCACTTATTTCCATATTAGAGATATACAATAGAATGAATATAATTTAAACATTGATAAAAATGTAGTAATGCAAAATGGCAACGGTACTCTGAGATTTAAGCAATACATATTAATAGTATTCGAAATGTGTGTGTTTTTAGTATATGGTCTCTAAGATCTATCTTTACATTTTATTGATTTCGCACACTTAGAATTATTTGTGAGAAAAGTGTGCATGCTAAAAAGAATTTAGTGGGCTGAATGGTGGCTCTCCAAAAGATAGGTGCACATCTCAGAACCTGTGAATGCCATCTTATTTGGAAAAAAAGGTTTTCGCAGATGTATAAGCTAAGAATCTTGAGATATGATTTTTTAGTGACCTCTAACTCCAAAGACAAGCATCTTTTATAAGGGGAGAGACACAGAGAAGAAAGCCATGTAAAGATAGAGGACAAGAAGCTTTTGGAGCCACCAGAAGCTGGAAGATATGAGAAACGATTCTCCCCTAGACCCTTTGAAAGGAGCATGGCCCTGCCAACTCCTCAATTTCATATTTCTGGCCTCAAGAACCTTGAAATAATTCATCTTTGTGTTAAGCCACCATGTTTGTGGTGATTCGTTAGGGCAGCCCTGGAAAACTAAGAGAATCACCTATAAACGCTTTTTGCATCAGCACATTTTTCTGGAGGAAACTATGCCAGGTGTTTAGGACATAAAAAATGACTGTGGTATAATTCCTTCCGGAGCTCATTTTCTAGAGGGAAAACATGCACAGATACAATTAACTCGGTGTAATAACATTGAGTTAGCAGTATGAGGGGAGCACAGAAGAAGAAGTCATGAATTTGGCAAGGTTCTTCAGGAATGTGAGGTGGTCTGATAAGTTTGGAGTATAAGGGTGCTTGATGGAGAGAGATGAAGACTGTAGAAGAACATAGGGATAGACTTTTAATGACCTCAATTACTATTTTAAAGAGTTTAGGACTTTGTCCTATAGGTATGGGATGGTTAAATTTAAGTGCCAACTCCAGAAGATAGACAGTTGCTACATGGAGTTTGGTGTTTAGAAGAATTATGAAGCATATCTGATTCATTTTATTTGTTCACTAAAAATGTATTTAAACCACATGGCATGCTTGTGGTATGCTAAGGATTTGGAATTTAGCGGTTGGCAAGGTAGACACAAACCTTGCCCTCACTGAGCATAAAAACTAAAGGAGACAGAGAACTTCAGTTGATTAGTCATGGGCATGTGAAGAGAGGATGTGCTTACAGTGCATTTATTAACAATGCTTTAGGACATGTGGAACTAGGGAGGGTTTTCAACCTGACTAGTACTCAAATGTAACTATATTTCATGGGAATTACTCAGTCATTGAGAAGGAGGAACTGGTCTGGGAAGAGACATGAGGCAAAGAGATCTGTAAAAGACTATGCTGAAATTCTTGAAAGAAATAATGAGAATCATAATTAGAGAAGAAGAAGTAGGAATAAAGAAAAATAGTCAGATTAAAACTATATTCCAGAAGCAAAACTGACAAGGTTTTATAATCAATTGGGTCCAGGGAGTGAAGATGTTGTGAAAACCTCTGATCATCTTTAGCTTAGATTTTACTGATCTATGGCACTTTAATTGTAAGTACACCATTATTTTATCTGTCACCAAGAAAGGGGAAAAAATGATTATTAAACTATAATATAGTGCATTCTTATCCCTTAGAATTTTTATTTTGACCCAACTGAAAGAGCTATTTTGGATTTATATAGAAACTTTTAAAATCATATTTCACACTCTGGAAGGAAAACATAAGCAAAATAAATTGGTTAAAGCACTTCTAAAACATTTCACATTAAGAATCTAATACTTACAAGTCATTTTCTATTCTCAATTGTCAAAATCTGTTTTTCTATATAGTATTGTCCAATGGGCCAACAAAGGTTCTCCACTATTGTTTCTGGGATTTTCTTTGAAGTTGTAAGCTTTGATTCTGGCACTTTGTTGATCTTACAAGAACGTGTCAAAGGAAGGCATTTAGACAATGTCTAGGATTTATATGCCTTCAAGTGATCCTTATAATTTTTCTTGACTAAAAAGTCATGGAATTACCATTGTCTAACTATATCAACAAGAATAGCCAAGACATTCATGAGTACACCAGCAATGAAAATTATATTACAGCTGTGTCCAGGGCCAACACCAATTAGAATGTGTCATCAGTTATGAGATACAGCTTGATGACAGAAATGTTAAAATGAGGGTGGATGATGCACTATTTACAATTGATGAAATATAGGAATAATGACTTTAAATAAGACGGGCAACACAGAGATGCCAAAAATTCATATTACATCATTTCACTGTCATTTCATTAGAAACACGATTGTTATGCATAACTCTCAAAATATTATAAAGGGATGAGTGATAATGGATATTTTAAATATATGCGGGATGAGTGATAATGGATATTTTAAATATATGCTTCCTTAAACTATGTGCCATAATATCTTGTAAGATTCCTAGGTAAAATTTTTAGTAATAAAGCACATGTACATTTGGTTGAACTGTGTACTGAGGTTCTCTGTATTTTCTTCCTTAGAAACTTCACAAGGATTGTAGCATATAGTTTCTCCAACAGCTCACACTTGGGCTAGGCAGTAGAATGCATAGAAATACCCCCAGCTGCTTCTGTAAAGATCTAAAGTAAAGGGCAAACTTCAAAGGTGCATTCACCTTGCTACACTTGACACCTAGAGCATGGGTTTCTATCCCCCAGGCCATGGACCAGTCCTGGGCATGTTAGGAACTCGGCCACATAGCAGAAGGTGAGAAGTGAGTGAGCTGCTTCCCACCTCAGGTCATCAGGCATTTGATTCTCATAGGAGCACTGGTCCCTGGTGCCAAAGAGATTGAGGAATGCTGACCTAGAGGATTTTTTTAATTTTTAAAAACCATTAAGCTCATTAGAGTCTGTACTAAGAGGTACTTAAAAAAAAAAAAAAAAGAAGATTATTTAGGCTGGTCTCTCTTACCTGTTATCTGAAGAATTATAAGTGAATTTAACCAGGGTTAGAGGAAACCAGGCAGTAAAGTGGAAATTACTTTTAGTTAGGTTAGCTAAGTTTTATGATTATTAGTTTCATTTTGAACTAATGTATTTCAACAGTTTGTTTTTCCTAGTAACAATTATAGCAGTGAATGAGAAAGTATTTAACTCCAAGTTGATACCTTGAAAACATAGTGAAATAGACTGTATTTCAGAAAAAAAAAATGAATTAAACAATAATAAACTTTCAGGAGGGGATGTGATATGCGCTTTTTAGAGTGAGATGAAACTAAGTTTGAAGACCACAAACACAACAACTTCCTTGCTGTGTGAATTTGGCAATATATTTAACCCCTTTGAGTTTCACTGGCAAAATAGATATGTCAATGCTTTGTAATGATTAAATGTGATAAATAGCATAAGATTCTTTGCACATAGTAGGCACTCAGGAATTAGTGGCTATCATTACTACTGTTGTTACCAGATGCAGCAATTACAGGAATTCTTTAATTTACACACGGAATCTTCACCTTTAGGGTCTGAAATAGCAGCAGCAAGCCAGTTGAGACAAGGTATGTATGCTTTGTTATTGGGGCCAACCATGTGAAACAGCTATTTTTGTATGGCTGGAAGGGTGAGATCTCAATAATTTCATATGGTCACCTAATATTATGGGTTTGTTCAATGTATCAGCTTATTATGCACCATTTTGCTTTTTTCATTTCCTCTCTTTAAAATTGTCAATAAAAATCCATCATTGCTTGGTAAAAAAGTCAATTTTGATAATAGTTATCCTTTTAGTGCTTTGTTTTTCCAGTGGTTTATTTTTGACTCTTAAATAACTTCAGTAGTTGCTCTAGCAAATTATAAAAATTAGAAGCCAAATCAAGGAAAACCACAAGAAATAACAATTAATAAACAAGATGTATAACACATTTCTATCTTTATTCACATCACTAGATCAGGCCTGGTATGTATTTCTGGTGCTGAAAAAGAGGGAAGGTGGTCCCTGTGCCTGAAATCCTGCCCTTTGCTGTATGTTGAGTATGTCTGTCTCAGTTTAAGATGACTTAGTAGCTGAGACTATCTGGAGAAATAGACGTGCTAAATATGAGAGGTGCTGAAAGCTGCCCCAAGATAAATGTGATACTTGACAGTTATTTCATATTGCATATTCTCCCATCTTATTCTCTAAGATTTCACCTGAAAACCAGAGGTGAATGTGGGTGATGTGTACGTTATGATCTGTTTATCATTCTCGGCAACTGTTAGGATTCCTAATCCTACTTACTGACACTTTTTGGAGTTATATATCACTCACTGATAAAAATTAATTTGACTTTGGGCACCTTCAGACTTGTACTTCCAACAGTAATTCCCTTCCTTGAGAAGAGTTTTGTGTATTTGGGTGGGGATAAGAAGTAAAGTGCAAGTGATTGAAAAAGAGTGCTTTATATTCAGAACTTCACTTCCATTTGATCCCGGAAGCTCAGGGTTCAAATTAACTGTTGCAGCTAGACTTCAAGTTTTTCCAACAAAGTTATACTTTAGAAGTCTTAACTCCAGTTTAGTTAAGTTAAATAAAGACAAAAAAAAAAAAAGTTGGCGGACAGCTTCACACTAATGAACTCTGTCCTCTCAGGAACTCAATCATTAATAAACAGTCACTTTTAATCTGTTTGCCCAGCCTAGAACACAACTGAACACAACTAATTCTTATTAGGGGAGTATTTATTTGATGGTAAGACATGAGCTCATATATATTTTTAGAGAATAATAAATTTAAAAGGTGTGTGTGTGTGTGTGTGTGTGTGTGTGCACGCGCGTGCACGCTTGTGTGTGTTAGAAAATAACTAGCCAGGGAAAAATATTTAATCTTTAAAACTGAGTATATTTCATGAGGGAGTGGAAAAGCCAAAGGAAAGTAAATAGAAATACAAATACAATTATAAAATTGAAGTTTAGAATATAATTAGATAGACATTTTTGGTGACAAATATAGTTTTGAATAACATGTTTACTTCTTAAACTGAAAGCTATCTTTTTTCTCTTTTAATAAAACCTGTTAATCTTGTTCTACAGCAGCCTAAGGCTCAGAAAGAAATATTTTCTCCGAATGTTTTGTTCTGGAAAACAGGGTCACTTAAATACTTGATAACCTGCTTAAGACTTAAAACACTTGTAACCTATACACAGATAAAAGGACTTTCAACCTTTTGTTATTTACTATCATTTCAGCTGTGAAGAGAAAAATACTTGCCTATTTTTTAAAGATATAAGGATCTTAACCACTAGGTTAGAATGAACTTGGATATGTCCCCTGTATTCTATGAATCCCTCCACCTCTGCTGCTCACTGCATAAACTTCTCAAAAGGTCTACACCAACACACAAGATCTTTGTACCATGCTGTGAAACAAAGGAGGATTGGGTGGCTAAATGAGTTTGGGTACATTGTGCATAGTGTTTTCTTTCGTGGTATTTCATATTATTAAATGCTACAAGAAGTAGTACACTAAAGAAACTTGTTTAATATATTTAATATGATGTCTCTCAAATGTCTTTGACCATAAAATAGTTTTTTACAAGACACAATCTCTCTTCACACCACTTTCTACTTTTCTTTCTTATAACAACGTTTGTTCCTCTGTTGATGGGGCAGAAAATAGAAGGAAAATACTGATTATCTGCTTAATAGACTATGTTTGCAAGTGGTAGTAACTTCTGTTTTAGCTTATTCTCATCATCATGATGTCAAGCGGGTAGTAGCTCCAATAGGATCCTTTGCTGAGGGACTTACACCCAGTAGCCCCTGGCTTTGGTGGCCTGTGTGAGACTCAGCTACAACTTTGTGCTTATTGGGCTCTGACAACATCATATTGTATTCTTCTGAAGCATGTGTTTCTCTGTGCTGTATTGTGACAGTCCACTAAAGGCTTAACCTCCAGTCTCATCTATGTACTGTAGCCAATTCTCGAGTTTCAAGCTTCCATGAAACTGGTAACTTAAAGGGAAAATCCTGGCCTGTTTCACTTGTTTCTTATGAATGCAACCTCCAGTATGCTTTTGGAGAGATGGCCAGCCCTAGTTGCCAGCTTTCACTGAATTTAGACTACAGGCTTTTAGCTGTTAACCCCAGACCAATTCCATCACTCATGACCTAACAACTTGCTTTGTGAACAACGGAAATAACAACTGTTAACAGTTTGGACAACATTCCACATAAGCGTTTAACTGAGTAACCCCCATTTGCACCCTAAAAACACAGTTAAGAAAATACTATATTTGTCTTTTTAAGTATAGCAGAGTAGAAGGTAATAGTTCATGCACCGCAGACCACAAACTCAGAAGTCCAAGAAATTAAACTTCTCTCTCTAAGCTCTGTTTTAGTGGGTTGTGTTTGGAAATCCTAGCATCGATCTCATCAGTCTTCTCTAGGGTTGTCTTATGTCCCAGAGAAGTGATACGGCAACAGGCAGAGGAGAGTAACACACAGGTTACTACTAAGATGCTCACTGATCCATTTGGCAAGGTCTCAAAGTCCAGAAACCACCTTCAATTTCACTGCCACTCTTGAAACCTGGGACTCCTTATGAGGTTGCACAGGGTCCTATTTGTCTTCAGACATACTCTCAGAAAGCTGTTCAAAGTAACCTCATTTTTTCCCTCACCTCTCTTATGCAAGGGAACCTTTTCTAGTCTCTGGGCATTTTCCTCTCTCGTGTTTCTTTCCTACCTATTTAATCTATTCCCTACAACCTCTCATATCCCTTTTCTGAGGTTATAAAAATTATATTTTATCTGTCTTAATGCAGGCAATGGAGAGAAGGAAATACTAGAATAGGATATATAAGTAAATATCAGAAAAATATTATATTGACACATTTTTTTTAGAAATTCTTTGCTTTTCTACAAATAAATTTTATTTTTCATCCAGATACCACCCTCCACTTCTATCTCAAGAATGTGGAACTTGTGTCTTTGTCCTCCAGGATTTTGAGATCTGTAAAAAAAACCAAACCAATCTAATAGCACTGATTAGTTGTGTGGTGATAGTTCCCTAAGTGTTGGCTAGGGGATCCTCATTGTAGGGCATTATACTATATCTTACCTCCTTTGCTTGTGGGTCACTATATGTTCCCTCATGAGGGTCTCAGTCCTGCACTCCAGGAAGCTCAGACAGAAGTACAGGTGGATTGTTCCTTGTTTGGGATAAGCCTCCAGCAGGCCTTGCATAATTTGTCGGGAAATGAGCTAGTACTGAAGAAAAAGACCAACAAGCAGTCCTCCATGACCTTGACCTTGTCTTCCTTATAAATCAGACATCAGGTACAAGAAAGCAAACAGATTCAGCTCAGTCTGGCTCTTGTGGGGGCAATAAGGGCTCCACTCTCTGATCCTGCCCTGGTTTCTCCAGACCCCCCCACAACCACTTGTATCAGCAGATCAGAAATTACAGCAACTGGAGTCCACCAACTAACACCCTTTGCTTTATCTGCCTGGATGAAATGATCAGCCCTACAGACTTTTGAAGAAAGACTTACAGTCTCCATTTGTGCCAGGCCATCACATGAAAGGCGAATTTAGTATTTTCCAATTTGGGAAAACAGATAGGTCCCTTTGCCCTGGACCAGCTTTGGAAGGTCTGTGGATGCTCCACCAGGCTTCCCATAAAGCCAAATAAATGCCAGTCATAAGTTTTAACTAGATAAAAGCCCATCCAACTGTTAGAGCCTAAGCTAGTACATCTGGAATCATCCATCTCTCTCTCTCTCTCTCTCTTTTTTTTACCCCCCAATTCAGAGTTGAAATATTGATATAAATACTTTAGGAAATTGCGTGGCATTATCTACTAAAGTTGAACATAAATATACCATGACTAGTAATTATACTTCTAGATACATGTCCAACAGAAATGTTTAGTAATATATTTCAAAGACAAAAAATTTTCTTAATTGTCTCAAACTGAAAAGAACCTAAATGCTAATCAACAGTAGAATGAATTAATTATAGTATATTCATATGAGGAAATATTACACGATAATAAAAATGGAAAAAATAAGCTATATGGAACAGCATTAATGAATCTCACAAATATAACATTGATTGAAGCATATAAAACAGCATATACTTATGATTCCATTTATATAAATCTTGAAGATGGGCAGAACTAACTTGTGATGTTAGAAATTTGGATAGTTGTTACCTTCGTGAAAGAGGATGGAGTTAGTGATTGGGAGTACATAGGGGGACTTCTGGGTTTCTTAGCATGGGTATATTCATTTTGTCATTATTCATCAGGCTAAATACAATGACCTGATATGAACAATAAGTATGCTTTTCAGTATGTAAATTATACAGTTGAAAAAGTGTTTTTTAAAAATGATAAAACATTCAGAAGAAATTGGCAAATCCATTCACTATGACGAAGACTTTAAGACATCTCTACCTATAATTGATAGATTAAATGAAAAAAAATGTTGAGGATATAGAAAATTTGGAAAACAATTAACAACCGTACCCAATAATTAGAGCATGAGAGAATGTTTATAAAAATTTAACCAAATACAATTTTTATTTTCTTAACATTTTACCTATACTTTAAATTCTTTCTCCTCTATCAGGTTTTTCATTTACAAAAACCAGATGTATGCATGCATTCATGTCTTTTTTTTCTATCCTATACTATATTCTGTGAATCAATGAATTCCAAGCCAATTGCTTAAATTGCACAATAAAAAATGGAACTCCAGATAGAAAACAATTATAAGCTAATACCTCAAATATTAATTAAGCACCTATGTTGTGCAGAGCCTTCTGTTAGCTTGTAGGAATAGAAATGTACATGATACAGGATTCCAGGTTTTGTTAAATTTCTAATTCAGTAGAGGAGATCAATATAATAGACAATGATATCCATTGGTGTTTGGAAGCTGGCTGATAAAAGCTCATGAGACCCAACTGTTAAACATTTGGGATTTTTGCCAGCCACGTGTTAAATCATTGATAGTTTCCAGCTGGCCATGGTGGGAGTATTCATACTATGGAAATTGACAAATGCTATATCAAGGCTCCTCCACACCCTCCAGAAAGCTTGTTTACCAGCACACTACAGATTGTTTCATAAAACAACCTTAAGAGTATTTTGCAATACAAAACAAACCTGTATTGTGGTAGCACAGATACTGTTCAACCAATCATGAAGGAAACATTCCAGAATATACCACTACATAGGTTCAATTGGACTTGTCTGCCAAAAAGTGAATAGAAGTTTGTCAGAATTATAAAGATTGCCAAGGCATTCCAACAATGAGGATTTTATGTGAAAATCACTGCAATATGAAAGAATCATATGTCAGGAATAGACCTGCAGCATATACATGTTTATGTTGTACATTGCACCAAAGCACTATATCTAATAGATATTAATTCATATTTTTATAAGAGGAGAGATTGATGGTAATACATTCATAGTAGGAGACTTTAACACCCTATTGACACTAATAGACAGATCCTCCAGACAGAAAAATCAACAAGGACCTTGCAAACAGAAAATCTCCTAACACTGAGTCAAGAAGAAACAGAAAATGTGAACCAACCGATTACTACCAGCGAAATCCAATCAGTAATCAAAACACTTCCCAAAAACAAAAGTGCTGGTCCACATGGCTTCACAAACAACTTTTACCTACAGCTGACATTACATTCAATGGGGAAACCCTAAGAGTATTTTCCTTAAGATCAGGAACAAGACAAGGATGCCCACTTTCACCACTTCTCTTCAATATTGTATTGAAAGTCCAAGCTACAGAAATCAAAAAAGAAAGAGAAATAAAAGGCATCCAAATTGGAAATGAAGAAGTAAAGCTATCATTATTTGCAGATGACATGATACTATATATACAGAACCTTAAAGAATATGCACACACATGCACATGTACACACACACATACATACACACCCACACACCCCTACACACTGCTGGAACTAATCAATGAATTCAGCAAAGTATCAGGATACAAAATTAATATTCAAAAGTCAGTTGCATTTTTATGCACCAATGATAAACTTTTAGAAAGAGAAATTAAAAAAAATTCCATTTAAAATTGCATCAAATTAACCAAGGAGGCAAAAGACCTGTTCTCAGAAAATTATGTCATTGAAAAAAGAATTTGAAGAAAATACAAATAAATGGAAGCATATACCAGGCTCATGGGTAGAAAGAATCAACATTGTTAAACTGGCCATCCTACCCAAAGCTATCCATAGATTCAATGCAATACCTGTCAAAATACCAATGACATTTTTCTGAAAACTAGAACAAATAATCCTAAAATTTATACATAACCATAAAAGATTTTGAATAGCCACAACCACCTTGAGAAAGAAAAAGAAAAAGTTGGAGGTTTCACACTACCTGATATCAAACTATACTACAAACCTATAGTAATCAAAACAGCATGGTATTAGCATAGAAACAGATATATTTATATGTATCAGTGGAACAGAATAGAGAGTTCAGAAATAAACACATGACTTTATAGTCATTTAATCTATAACAAAGGAAGGAAGAACATACATGGAGTAAAGATGGTCTCTTCAACAAATGGTGTTGGGAAAACTAGATGAATACATGCAAAAAAATTGAAACTGGACCACTTTCTTATACCATATACAAGAATAAACTCAAAATTGATTAAAGACTTAAATATAAGACCTGAAACCATAAAACTTCTAGAAGAAAACATAGGCAGTAAACTCTCTGATATTGCTACTAATAATTCCTTTTCAGATATATCTCTTTGAGCAAGGGAAACAGAAGAAAAAGTAAACAAACAGGACTACATCAAACTAAAAAGTTTTTGCCCAGCAAAAGAAACCATCAACAAAATGAATGGGAAAATATTCACTTATGATACATCTGATAAGGGTTTAGTATCCAAAATTTACATAGAACTCATACAACTCACAACAAAAGAACAAATAATCTAATTAAGAAATTGGCAGAAGACCTGAATAGATATTTCTCCAAAGAGGAAATCCAGATGACCAATACACATTAAAAGATGCTCAAGGTCACTAATCATTAGAGAAATGCAAATTAAAACCACAATGAGATATCACTTCACATCTGTCAGAATGACCATCATCAATTAATAAATCAGGAAACAGTAAGTGTTGGTGAGAACATGGAGAAAAGGGAATCCTCATGCACTGTTAGTGGGACTGCAAAATAGTACAACCACTCCAAAACAGTTTGGAGGTTCCTCAAAAAAATGAAAAATAGAACTACCTTTTGACTCAGCAATCGCAATTCTGGGTATTTACCCAAAGTAAATCAACATACTAATTTAGAAAGATCTGTGTACCCCTATGTTCATGGCAGCACTATTTATAGTAGCAAGATATGGAAGCAACATAAAAGCCCATCAACAGACTATTGAATAAAGAAGTCATGGTTCATATACACAATAAAATATTGCTCAGCCATAAAAAATAAAATAAAATAAAATCCTACTATTTGCAACGACATAGATGGACCTAGAGGTTATTATGCTAAGTGAAATAAGTCAGACAGAGAAAGATAAATACTATATGATTTAACTAATATGTGGAATCTAAGCAATAAAAGGAACAAACTAAACAAAAACAGCCTCAGATACAAAGGATAATCTAGTGACCGTCAGAGGAGAGAGAATTGGGGAACTGGGAGAAAAATGTGAAGAGATGAAGTACAAATGTGTAGTTACAAAATAATCACAGGGATGTAGAGTACAGCATAGGGAATAAAATCAATAGTATTATAATGGCTGTGTGCAGAGCGAGATGGGTGCTATAGTAACTGGAGAAATCACTTCATTGATTACATAAATATACTATATACCCAAAACTAAAAAATTTTTTAAAAAACAGAAAAAAATAATTCACATCTTTATTTTTTTTTCAGTTTTTCATGTTTTCATTATAAGTACTGAATCCAGAAATGGGCGATTTGTATTCTTATTTTAATTTTCTGGCATTTATCATAGCAAATAGATGAAATGATTAGATTTGTTTTGTAGGTTTGGTCTTGATTATTTCATATTGACCTACAAAGATGATATGAATTCAAGAAAAGTCTTATCAATCTAACAACATTTTTGTAACCTGTGCTTCTATAAGAGGAGCTTCTTTTCTGACGGATGTATACTAGATGTACTACTGTAACATTGCCTGATGCTTTAATATAGATAATTCTCATGTTTCATTTTATAATTAATATCATTTACATTTACTCCACCAGAGGGTTTGCTGAGTTCACAATTTAAATCTACAAGTACTTTCGCTACAATATGATTTGCATGTAATTATGTTTAGTAAATAGTATTTAATAATAATAATCTATTTGTTGTACCAATCCAATTGGAGTAACAGTTCAATTTGTTTTCATTTTTGCTAGTCATAAATGATAAAATATACTGACATACATGCTTTTCCTTGAAGAAGGTGTATGTTTTTCTAATTCCTTCAAAGGTGCTGCATGGGCATGTGGATGCTGGTCAGATAAGACAGAAGCGCAGGGTTCCAGGGCACAGAGAGGAGGAATATGGGGCAGAGTACACTTACTGGATGTGCCAGTTTATTGATAACTAGGAAATAATATTTTCTATTCAATCATTCATTTATTTCTCATTTTTTGGTCATCTAGTATATATAAGCTAAGTTCTGTAAAAACTTTATGAAGCACATAATATGGAATCAAGTAATTATGATGAAATTAATAATGAGTATATAAAAACTCGTTAAAGAAAACTAACCCTTACAATCACAAGGACTCTGAAAAAAACCCTTGTGATTAGTACATATTAAATCTTCAGCTAACCCAGTTACACAAAATGATGTGAATTAGTGTGTCCAGAGAACCTAGATCAGATAAGGATGTTAAAAGTCCATTCAAACATAACTTCTGCATTTACGTACCTTTTCTAATTGACATTTTTATTTATCGTAAAACCACATTATTCTTCATTTCAAAATCAAGAAGCCATAGGTCCAAAGAAATATACTGGGTTGTCCAAAGCCACACAGCTTGTAACAGGAGAAATACAGCTAGAATTCTTTGATAACTGTTATCCTTGCAGACTTTGGCATTTCCCTCTTCACAACAATAAAGTAGATCTATCGAGGGAAACCTTGGCTACTGGGTTGTAATGTAAAAGATGAGTAGTCAGAGGGTGAAGGGAATCTTGCCATCATATTGGAGGCTTAGAATGGTTTACTGAATGAAAAGGGAGAATTCTTCCAAATTACCTGGACATCATGCTCACCCTTTTAAAGACAGTTAAATATTATGATTATTAGGAAAATATTCACTAAGGAGAGACAATGCATTTTCAAACAATAATAATGGAGACAAATAAAAAAGATTAAACACCTAAAAATGACATCTATGTGATTTTTGTGCCCCAAATTTACCTTTAAAATTCATACTATTGAGTTAAAAATTGTTTTCTTACTACTTAGAACATCGTCATATATTTGTACTACAGCAAAATAACCATTTATTTCAAATTTGGGGGAATAATTATTTTAATTCTGAAATAGTTCTTCAAAGTAGTGTTCTATTGCTTGCTTTTACAAAGGATAAAATGTCATATTAGTTGCTTTGCATAGCAATGAATACTAAGCTCTTTTAGCTAATTAAGGAATTTTCTCATGTGGTAACATTTCCATCATCTGGAATTTATGCTTTTTTACTAATAATGCTTAAAGGTAAGAAGTATTTGGTTTTGCTCTTCCTAAAGGCATAGGAAGACAAAGAGGATCATGGAATTAGGAACTAGAAGCCACTAGGAGAGCAATAGTATTGGTAGGTGGTTTAAGATGGGACTCCTGGTATGGGATAGTGTATCAATACTCATATTAACCGACATTTTAAAAGAGTTAACAGTAAAGTGATTTGATTCTAGATTATCTCATCAAAAGTCTTGTGTCAAAAGGTTCATCTGGGTCAGGAGAAGGAAAAATTAAAAATCACATGTCAAAAGATTCTGACTAATTCTTCATATCTAGGTCAGGGTCAAAGTCAGGATTTCAAAAAAAATCTTCTAAGATACAATTTTTTTTTACACTAAAGAGAGCATATTATATAACTTCATCTGTACAAACTTCTCAAACAGGCAAAAAAATCTTTGGTGGAGAAAATCATAATAGTGGCTGCCACTGGGGTTAATGGAAACAGGTGGGGGATGATGAAAGTGACACAAGACATATTTCTGAAGTCATGGTAATGTTCCATATCTTGATAGGGGTTTTGTTAATTAATTATAAAGACTCAACATTTATCAAAACTCATTTTACATTAAAAGAAAAACCTTGGATACAAATATTGAATGCTAGTTAATGATATGCATACTGAAATATTTAGAATAAATATGAGATTTACTTTGAAACTCATAAAAAATAACATGTGCTGATGGATATATGGACAGATGGATAACTGTGCTAATATACAGTGAACTTGTAAAGTAGAATCTTTCTTTAAATTTTGCTAATTTTTTTTAACTTTACTATGTATTTGAAATTTTTCATAATGAAGTGTTGGGAGAAAAGGCTCCACCCAGGCTTTGAGTTCATCAAAGTATTTCTTCTAATTGTTTTACCCACCCCTACTCTAGGATAAGCTAGGCTGTTTCCCTGTTTGGGGGCTTTCATGTGGTTTGCACAAATTTTCTTATTATCTGATTGTATCTGTCTCCTCCAATTAAACTGTAGCTTCTTGAGGACAGAGATCATGTGACTACTTCTATCCACCCAGCACTGGTCTAGGCACAGAGTAAGACAAATACTTATGTTCTCTCCGATGTGTAAAATCTATAGTAAACAAGCAAATAAATAAAAAAATCATGATCACAGATACAGAGAACATAGTGGTGGTTGCCAGAGGCAGGGTTTGGAGGATAAGAGAAATGGTTGAAGTGGGTAAAGGTAAAAAAAAAAAAGAAGAAGAAGAAGAAATTCAATATTAAGAAACCTATTTGAAACCACAGCTCTGTGGCTCATCTTGATGAATATAAAGTAACATTGTCTGCAATAACAATAAAAAATGAAACAAAAGAAATACAACACAAGATAATAAATGTTAAGTAAAGAGTATAGTTCAATAGTTTTACAAAGTGAATATACCTGTGAAATCATTACTCAGATCAAGACATAGAATAGTAACAGTTACCCAGAAATTTCTCACATGTTAGCAATTCTTACCCTGTGGGAAAAGAACACACCTATTTTACTGTTATCTTATAGATTAGTTTTGCCTCTCTTTAAAAACTTCATATAAATGTAACCATTCTTTTATTAAATATTATGTTTAAATTTAATGATCTTGTGTGTGGAAGTCACATACTCTTTTTCCATTGCTGTATAGCTTTCCATTATACAAATATAATTATCTGTTTTACTGAATTATTTGTTTTTGTTCTAATTTTGAACAATTAAAAATAAAGCTACCATCAAAAACATCAATAAACACAGTTCTTGAATAAACTTTTAGAGGTATTACATTTTCCCCTGATCACACATAAATTTAGGTCTTACAATTAGTTAGTTCAGAGTTGGCCATTGAAGGAACAAATATAGACAGACAGACAGCATGATCCATAGAAATTATTGATAAAGTAGGCATATAAAATGTGTAGGCTGTGCATACAAATAAATATAGCTTACTCTCCAAAGTGATGATGGAAGGAGAAAGAAAAATTAGAAAACCTCTTGAGAGCAGTAGTGGGAAACAATTAGGGACTATGCTATCAGAAGGTACAGGAAATTCATTAAACCCAGGATTATCTCTAATGGACAAAGAGAAATAGAAAATTGGTTTTACAGAGTTGAAGAACATGACATGAGAACAAGGCTACAACTATACCACAGAAAATGTCTAAAAGGCATTTTTCAGGACAGTGAGTGACATTTTTTTAATATTATATTCGTCTTCAAGGTTTTTCATTTGCTTACATTGGTAACTTGAATTAGAGGTTGTATGATTTGTTTAATGATCCAGAGAGAGACCCATTGTAACAGTCTTGTCAGAGCTTCACTGAAGCATTAAGCAAGTGCCAATGTCAAGGTCTTTTTAGTTTAGTCTACGAGCACTGATTACTGAAACAAAGTTGAGACTGTATGATAAAAGTGAAATGAAGAATTGAATCATCAACCAACCAAATTGAAAGTAACTGGTCACTCCAGATAATTCACACACAAGAAAACTACATATGATTCTTTTTCATGAGCTTGTTTTTATAATTAGCTCAATGTTCCCTTGTAGTCGACTTTGAATGGGTACCTAAATAGCAAGAGTCTACTGTTCCTCAACCTTATAGTTAGTCTCACTCATGTATCAGTTCAATGAAAACTACCAGTCATTTGCTACAAATGAATTGCTTCATATACCATCCATTACAATAGCATAGCTATAATTTTCCTATATCACTGGCCTTTATTTAATAATTCACCTTACTCAGATATTCAATAACCTAAGACCAACTCAACAATTTTGCTTATAATTCCATAACATCACAATGATGTGTTGCATGTACAAAGTGATGGTTTAGCATCCAGATGTTAATCCAAATGAAATTGTACCTGTGCTTTTCAGGTTTCTTTGTTTTTTAATCTTATTTATTTTTTTAACATTTTTATCAAGAAATAATTTCATACCATAAAGTTTACCCATTTAAAGCATACAATTCAGGTTTTTTTAAACATATTTACAGAGTTGTGTAGCCATTCAATTGTAGAATGTTTTCATCACCCCAAAATATTATTTCTTTGGACTACAGTTTCAAATCATAATTATATTTTTTAATTAATAAGGAAATTTGTTCTTTAGGGTTTACTGCTACTCATTTCTTTTTTGCATGATTCAATGATCTTAGTGTGTGTGCAAATGTGTGTGTGTGTGTGTGTGTGTGTGTGTAAGAGACAGAACTAAATTCACTTATTTCAAAGTTCTAATTGTTATAAAAATCCTCCTGCAGCATTTTTGTAAACCAAACTATTTCTGCCATCTTCTTTTTTAGTAGCAGAAGTGTGTATTTGGGCTTATTAGAATTGTATAATAGATTTTTAACTGGAGCTGAAGGATTTTCATTTCTAGAGAGCTTTTTTAAAAAAAAATACAGTATCTCTTAAACAAAAATAGGATGGCAAGACAACTCCTGAAAATCTATTTTGCTATGGACATGGTAAAGTAGGGAGTAAAACATCTATCTCATTGATCAGATGATTAAATTAAAGCTATAATTAAAGATTTTGAGAAAAGAGAAAGCTAGACTGTTGAATTAATTATACTTTTTGTATTTGAAAAAAAAATCTTCATTCTCTTTTTACCTAAATAGACATAGGATAAGATTCTATTTTACACATTTGGTTATAATTTCCTGAGGTATGACTAGCCTTTCTCCACTATTAACTGTTTATCACAAAAACATTAAAGCTTTGGCAACAATGGTTTACCTTTCTTTCACTGGTTGACTAGATAGGTCCAAGTTGGACTAATCAGGAATTTGAAATGGGGGTGAGATGAGCCTGACTCCATTTCTTTGAATCCTGACATTTATAGGCTCAAAGACAGAGCCTTCCACTGGTGAGCATGTTTATCTTCCATGTGGGTTAAAGTAGCAGAGATGAAGAGAAAGTTTATATGCAGAGAGAAGAGAGAAGAATGAAGCAAATGTGTACAAATTAACAGACCTGGCAGAAAGAAAAATGATCTGAATTCCAGACAGCTTTCCACACTCTAGTTCTAGAAGTTCCTCAGAAGTTAGAGTCTATTGAACACCTTCCCTTTGATTCTGTGAGACATTTCTTTACACTAAAGCTAGTTGGCTTTGTTTTGTGTTATTAGAAACCAAGAGAGTCCTAAAAAAAGTATACTACTTAAAACAAAACCTACGTATTTAAGTTTCTGAATCACTTATGAGCGATACTAAAAAAATAAGAAGAAAATTTCTGTTTTTTCTGAACTTACATATCATGGAGGGAAACAGAGCCTTCACTTATAACAAAATTCTCCAAAACAATGTAGCTTACTCCATAATTAGCATTATGTAGCATAATTATGTACACTAGAAAATAGAGAAATCCATGTGAGATCCAGCAATGAGGGAAGATCTTGGATGAGCAATTCTTTGTGTTAAACACTGGTTCAATAAAAAGTGACATGTTCTTGATGAATGACAGTGAAATTTACAGAAATCCAACTAACAAATAAATTTGTGATAAGAGATGAGATTGGGTTGGGAGGGTGGAGTCAGATGATGGAGAGCCTTGAATTCCAGAATGGAGAATTATTGGGACTTCCTGAAACTAAGTAAAAGGAGGAGTTGTAGATTCTTAAACAGAAGTGTAATATGACCAAATCTTTGCTTGGAAAGTCAAATCTAGTTGAGGTATGCTGAATAGTTTCCGGGCAAATGGGCTAACTTGGATGACATTTTCTTTCTTATGGTGATTAGAAAGTGGTGAAAAATCTAAGACATGTGGAAGGAGACATAGTGACTTAAATAAGTGCTTCTCAAACTTTATTGTGTATGTGAATTCCCTAAGAATTATCTTAAAAGCGAATTATTCAGTAGTTCTTATTCAGTAGTTCTGGGATGAGGCCCAGGATTCTGAATTTCTAACAGTCTCTCAGGTAATATTTATGCTACTAGTCTGTGGACCACACTTTGAGGAGCCAAGATTTTGAAAATGACGATCTAATCCAGTGTGATGAAGGAAAATAAGAGTCAAAGGTGACTCCAAGGTTTTTAGTATGCTAGAGTAGACAGGAGGGAGAGAAAACAGGAACTGAACCAATTCAAAATTTATTGAGTGACTACTATTTGTTATCTTTTGCCATGCAAAAAGATAACAACATAACTGTATAAAGTACGTCCATTCATTCACTTAGTCAACACTTATGTACTAAGTGTCCACTAAGTGCCAAGCATGTTCTAAATGTTGTACATTCAGTAATGAATACAAATAAAAAACAAAATTCAACAAATTTGGCTTACAATCTGAGGGGTAGGACAGAAAATAAAGTAAAATGTATATTTTAAAGTTGAGAAAACCAGATAAATAGCCCAAAGGCACATAGCAATAATTTTGGCTGTTTCACTCAAATAAGTCACACTGAACATCATCTGTATAACACAAAATGATAATTTCAGAAGTTAATTAAAAGTATACATTGAAGTCAAAACTATCTTTAAATCCTTAGAAAGTATTTTACTGAGTCAAAAAAATATTTCTGAAATTCCTTAGATGTATCAAACCTAGAAATATTTTTAATGAAGATGTGCTTATGAATGTATAATGGAATATTTTACAGCTTTCACAGTTACTCATCTCGGAACAAACATGTCTCTCATTAATTAGGATATATGGTCTGAGCACTCATTTCTCATCTACAAGTGGCTGGCCCAAGCTTTCCTCTTTGTTCCTTACCATAGATCACAGAGAGTAATTTCTTTCTAAATCCACTTTAGAAATTCATTTCTACAGTAAATTGAAAGAAACACTATAGAATTAATTATTAAAAAGACAAAGGAATAGATTGAGACATCTTTGCATATATGTATGTACATATGTATATATTTATCTATATTTGTATTTCTGCCATCTATAAATCTGTAAAAAAATTGAATAAATAAGATCTAAATGAAAGCCTATTAAACTATAATTGCTATAAAACAATAGTTACTCATCCTCCAAAATTTATATTTAAAAATTGCTAAATGTATCTTTGTTCACTAAGCACTTTAATTAACATCTATAACATGGTGATTATATTATTCAACATTTAAATGCTTAATTTGCAATCTGAAATTGTAGGCATTCCCTGATAAAGACATATTTTCATTTGTTGCATTTGTATTTTTAGTAGAAGACAGAAATAAGAAGATACTTATATGGTAATATGACACTAAATTCATAAACAAAAGTTTTACTTTTTTTTTATTGCTGTTGAAATTTAAAACACAGTAACAATCTATATTGATGTACTGAACTGTTGGATTTTTTCATGATATGAGAGGTTTTAAGTACTGTACCTGCCATCTACTGGAAGTCTATGGTAGATACATTTCCCTAAAGGCCTCCAGAGATGAGTCTAGAAAATGCTATCAGTGTTATTTGAGAAAATTATATCACAGGGTTTGAGGTCTTTTACTACTATTGAAGAAAATTAAAGATACAAATAATCTCATTGGTCACTGGTAGAAGTACAGAATGAACCCATATAAATTCGAGTATTCAAAATGGAAAGTGATTTACCTTTGAAATGTTAAAATTACTTTCAAAAAACCCATGAGCCAAAAGACCTACAGATGTCCTTCCCAGAAATTTTATTAAAAGGAGTATGGAAATATGTGTATATGATTCCTAACTAGTGCAAGTAGCTCTTAGGATAGAGGGCAGCCAAGATTCTGAGACCGTCAGTGACTTCTGTTTATTTCTGGACTTAAGTGGACTATGTGAATAGGGGTAAGAGTAAATATGGGAGAAGATGGGATAAGCAGAAATTGTAGATAACATGGTTAATTCCTTCAAAGAATGAAATACCATAGTTGCTTGTTTAAATACATGCTTTGTGACTATTTTTAATTCCTTTGACTATGCTCTGGGTTAAAAGAGTTAGCTCCAGCCCTTCATGTAACCTAGACACCTACATGTCCAGGTATATAGACTTGTCCTATTCAAATCATGTCAGTTTGTTTTGTACCCTAAATAATTTTAATATAATATATCTAATAATTCCTTTTTCCTAATTTATGCAGGGGGAAGGTAGAACAGACAGACACTAAGAGCTACCCTTTAATCAACTTTTATGAATGATTTCAAAAATTATCACTTTAAAAACTTAAAATTATAAAACATTTCAGCTTTTAATCATTCTGTTTTTTTAGTGGGTAGAAGAAACTCTTAGAAATAACAAAGTCTAGAATCACATAATCATAGACAGAGCTTGAAGGTCTCATACATATTAACAGTGGCACTAAGAGAATGAATAATTTAATTCAAGGTCATACAATTTAGTGGTGGAACTTCAACTATAATTCATGTTGTTTCACTCTAGTCACTTTTATCTCTACTATGTTGCACTGCCTTGAATGTAATTGTAAAATATCTATTGGTTTGAAATTGAAACAGGAATGCTCTTGAGCTATTGTCATGTGAGGGAAGTGAATATAGGTGAGGAAGAATAGAGATATTTGGTTGATATGTCTTTGGCATTGTACATTATGCATATTCACTTTGATTTTGAAATTCAAACAAGAAGGTCACTCCCAATATCAAGTCTCAGACTTAAATTAGCTGCCTTTTACTATCAAAGAGAACACATGAAAACAAGTGGTGTCCAGAGTTCGGGAGAGTTATAAATATAAGTGGCACCCAAACATTTCTAAGACTAAGTAATAAAACAGTAGGACTTCTATATCTAGCAGTGTTATAGATTGTTAGAGGCCCTGAAAATCTTCAACTTCAAACACCTTTAAGTGTGGGATAATAACATAATAAACATTGTTTAAAATGCATATCCAAGCTCACAAAGAAGTTATAAAATTCTCATGGCCTAAAAGCAAGAAGAAAATAAAAAAATATATATTAATAATCTAATTCAAGGATAGGGGATGTAAGTCAGTCTTGTTATTCAAAGGAACTTAATGAATCTTATGGACCATAAAAAAAAGGCATCAGGACTGCCTGAGTTGGAGAGTTGGACTGGCAAACACTTCCCTCAAGGACACATAAAGCACAATGCCCTTCAGGACAAGTTGGCTAGAGAAAAATCTATCTACTGGAAAAGGAAAATGAGAGAAATCTTGTTGAGATGCCTGGGATGGGGTATTAAAAAAAAAAAAAATCTGCAACAAAAAGTTGCACCCATGGAAAGAATAAACAGAAGAATAAAATCCCATTAGATTTAACTAAAAAGATTAAAACATTCTAAAAGATAAGTATGTTTACACTTATTAAAATAAATAGATGAAGGAATCAAAAGTTTCAGGAAGTAATACTATCAAATATATATACAATACAATTTTTAAAAGATTAGGTAGGTCTATATATGCTGATATGTAATGATCTCCAAAATTTATTATAAAAGTGCTAGCTAGTTACAAAAGCATCATATAGCATAAATCCATTATTGTTAAAATAAATAAATAAAAAGACACATGTCTTGTTTCAGTTAAATGCTTTGTTCACTATAAATTTTATTGAACATAGATAGTACAAAATGATTACTAATGAAAAAAATTATACTAGGCAAATTTGGGAAAAAACTAATGAAAATTAGCTTTTAGGAATAAATTATTCACTGTAATAAAAAAAGTATTAGATGTGGCTAAAGATAAAGTTAGTGGGCAGGAGGATAAATTTGAAGAAATTATTCACAAAAATACAGCATGACCAATAAATGCAAAATATCAAAGAGAAGTTAAGGGACATGGAAGTTAGATGAGAAAGTCCCACATATGGTCAGAAGAAATTTCAGAGGAGAATAGAGAGATAATGATAGAGAGACTATCTACTAAGAAAATGGCTGGGAATTTTCCACAAGTTATAAATGCTCCGGTCCTCAAAGTCAAGACATAAAACTCCAAGTAGTCTCTAAAGTAGCAAAACCAAGAGAAAAGACAGACCACAATCAATACTTAGACATGTCTATTTTCTCAATAAGAATAATTTAAAAAGGAACATTGAATTACTCATTCTCAATGAATGAGCTGAGAAAAAATTAAATTTAAAAATGGGATCAAAATGAACATTTCACAAATAAAAACAGATTGTATTTACTATCAATAGACCATCATCACTAAAAAAATTTCTAATGAATATTCTTTATAAAAAAGGACATTGAATCAGTAAAGAAGGATTGAGATGAAGGAAAAATAGGTGAGCAAATAAATTGGTAAAAAGTAGATAATTCTTAAACAAAAGTACAGCATTAAACAACAAGGACAATAATGATAATTACTGGGGAGGAGAAAAAACTCAAGTTGAAACTTAAATACCCAACAAAAATAACATATAAATTGGAGTGGCAATACTTGCTGTTAAAGGTTCTTAGAGCTTTTTGTTTGAGAAAGTCTGGTGTGATGGTTAATTTTTTGCATTAATTTAACTGAGCCACAGGGTGCCCAGGTATCCAGCAAACACTGTTCTGGATGTTTCTGTGAGGGTGTTTAAATCAACAGACTGAGTGATGCAGATTGTTCCCCCTAAAGTGGATGGGCCTCATGCAATTAATTTAAGGCCTGAATAGAACAAAAAGACTAACCCTCCCATGAATAAGAGAATTCTTGACAGCCTGAGTACTGAAATATTGGCTTTTGTTCTGCCTTTAGACTTGAATGAAAATATCAGCTCTTCCTGGGTCTCAGGCCCACTGGCCTTTGCTGATTCACCCT
This sequence comes from Cynopterus sphinx, assembly GCA_030015415.1. Lineage (NCBI taxonomy): Eukaryota > Metazoa > Chordata > Mammalia > Chiroptera > Pteropodidae > Cynopterus > Cynopterus sphinx. The sequence goes on along the minus strand of CM057384.1, from coordinate 72,910,145 downwards.
GTAGATCTGAGATTTACCAACCTTCATAACTGTGAGCCGATTCTTTATAATAAACATCCCTCTCAATCTCAGTAGTATCTCCCTGCTTCCCATCTTACCTCCCCTCTCCTTCTCCCTCCTGGTCTCCCTGCTCATCTTCATATCCATCAATATTTCTATTTTTCTTCTTCTTTTTTTTTTTTTGGTTCTGTTTCTCTGGGGAACCCTGACTAAAACAAATTTTGGTACTGACAGTGGGTCTAGAGGAATAGAATTATAAAGATGAGTTTTCTGAATTGGTTCTGGGGTTTCTGAAACTGATTCTTCAGTATGATTATATTAAAAGATGCTAGTGGCTCTATTTCCAGTAGTAAAAAGAAAACTGAGTCTATGGCATGATCTAGAAAAAGACATAAACAAAATATCATTGTTGGATACTCCTAAACGACCACTTATAAGAAGCAAGGATCAAAGTGACTTGTATATGTTACTTCTGAACATTTTTGTCAAACTAACAAGTACAAGGAGATTGTCTGGTTGATCCCAATGCTGCTGGACAAAGTAGGGGAAAAAAACGATGAGCTCGGAGATTCAAGTTCCCAACTCAAGTGCCACACAAATCATCTAAAAGCTTCTATAGCTGCAGGGCTGAGATTGCTGAAAATCAAATGCAGAATCTCAACCTGTAACTGGCTGAATTACAATACAAGTTGAATTCCCAGCCTTGTAGAGTGTCTACATTAAAGTGAGGGTATCACTTGGGAAGAAATGAGATTCTGAAAGGTGTAATGGGGATGTATGAGAAGACCTTGACAAAGCTAGAACACTGAGCCCTAAATTCTGGTGACTCATCTTTACCAAAGAAAGCAGCCCTTCCACTCCCCAATGGAAGAGTCCTCTAACCCCAGCAGAAACAGCCTCCCCAACACCATTTGAGGAGATTAACCCTACACTACTTGATAATCCTCTGAAGACTGTGAGGTACAAGGTATGACCCATGAGGAGGTGCAATATATTCTAAAAAAATAAAACTACTTGAATTTACTAATTTATACAGACAGAAATCTAGAGAACATGTGTGAAGTGAATAATAAGCATGTGGGATGATGCCAGGATATAAAGTTGAATTGGGTCAAATATATCGATAAGGGCTAACTGAGCATAGATTCTGCAACTTGGGGAATTAGAAAAGCTCTAAAAATTTGTTTGATTGGTTAGCTGACACATGGACCAAAAGGTAGCCCACAAAGAGTGAGACAGAAATGCTAAACCCACCTTGGTTTAACATACATGAAGGTATTCAAAGGTTTAAGGAAATTAAAATGTTAGGGTGAATTTGTCACTTAAGACCTACTCATTCACACTGGGAGAGTCTAGAAGTCACACCTTTTACCACAGATATGAGGAATAAATTTGTGAGAGAAGTACCAGCATCTCTGAAGAGCTCTGTGATTGCTCATCCCTGTAGACATTGCATTAGAATCTCTGTAGTCACCATTTAGAAAACCCAAATACAATAAGAGTAACTAACTGGATCCCAGGTTTAAAGGGCCAAGTGGTGGCACTCAATTGACCAAAGAAAGATGAGTGTGTTTATTGTAATGGACAGTAGAATCAAAGCACCAATCAGAATAGCCTGCCTCAAGCAGACCTATGGTATTGGCTAGCTGATAATGTATTCCTAGAAGTGAAATAGACAGAAAGCCTACTAGATTCTTACTTGATCTGTATAAGTAGAAAAATTCTAGGTTAATTGTATTAAAATTTAACTTGAATCAAGAAAACCAGAAGTCACAGCTCCTCAATTAATTCTCAGACTTGAGCCAATTTGCAGACTCAGAACCCTCCTGAGGAAGGACCTCTTGAGGAAAGTCTCTGGTACACTGCCAGAGATTTCTGCTATTAATATTTATCCTAGCTTTTCCCAAAAGGTACCGGTGGCCTTTTATTAGGGTAACTGTGCTTTAGGGAATAAGAAATACGCAGACCTTTAAGAAACTACTAGATATTGGCACTGAACTGACAGTGATTACAAAAGACCCTGTGGTCCACCAGGTAGAATATAAGCTTATGAAAGACAGTCAGTGAATGAAATTTTAGCTCATGTCTGACTCACAGTGGGGCCAGTGGGTCCCCAAATCTATCTGTGACTATTTCTCCAGTTTTGGAATGCATAATTGAAATAAGCATATTCAGGAGTTGGCAGAATTCCCACATATCCCTGATATGTAGAATGAGGGTTATTATGGTGGGAAGGACCAAATAAAAGCCACTACAACTGCTTCTACATAGGAAAATAGTAAACCAAAAGCAAGACAACATTCCTAGAAAACTGCAGAGAATGATACTACCATCAAGGACTTGAAAGATGCAAGGGTGGTGATTCCCACCAATCCCCATTCAACTTACCTATTTGGTCTGTGAAGAAAACAGATCAACCTTGGAAAATGACAGTGGATTATTGCAAGCTTAACCAGGTAGTTACACCAATTGCAACCACAATACCAAATGAGATTTCATTGTTTGAGCAAATTAATACACCACCTTGGTACCTGGTATGCAGCTGTTGATTGGCAAATGCTTTATTCCACCATATCTGTCAATAAAGACCACCAGTAGTAGTCTACTTTCAGCTGGCAATCTCAGCAATACAACTTCACTGTCCTACTTCAGGGGTATATAATTCTCTAGTCCTGTGTCACAATTTAGATTGTAGGGATCTTGACTGCCTTTCCTTTCCATAAGATACCATGTCTGTCCATTATACTGATGACATTATGCTGAATGGACCTAGTGAGCAAGAAGTAAAAACTATTCTAGGCTAACTGCCAAGACATTTGTGTCAGAGGGAGCAAAATCGATCTGAGAAAAATTCAGGGACCTTCTACCTCAATGAAATTTCTAAGGGTCCAGTACCATAGGGTATGTTAAGATATGCCTTCTAAGTTGAGGGACAAGCTATTGCAACTAGTCCTTCTCACAACCAGAAAAGAGGCATAATGCCTAGTGGGCCTCTCTGAATTTTAGAGATAACATATTCCACATTTGGGTTGTTACTCTGGCCCTTTTAACCAAGTGACCTGAAAAGCTGCTAGCAATCCTTGGATGGGGGATGAAATGCTTGAGTAACTCCCCGGGGGTACTTGTTTCTAGACTTCACAAAATAACTGGGAAGTTCTACAACTAAATAATTCCCAATAGAATGGAGGAAAAATTATTTTTTAAAAATCAATGAATATGACCTAATCTACAATAGACAAAATAAAGAAATTTAGTGTTCTTTAGTCCTCTAGTTTCCAAACTAGTAACTATTTTCTATAACAACAACAACAACAACAACAAAAAAAAACAATAGGTATGACTCAGAGCAACTAAATATTATTAGGAATCCTCCACTTATTTAACTGATAATTTTTTGTGGATATTTTAAGTCATATGTAAAACACAGAAACCATTAAAGGATATAAAGTTTATGTACAATTTGAAAAGAATGAAAGATAAACAGAAAACTAGGGATAATGTAACATATAGGTAAGGCAATGAATTAGTAATCTTAACATAAAAATAACTCATAAATCATTTTTAAAAGATAAACATCCCTATAGAATAAAATCATGAACAGATTATCAAGAAAATCATATATCTAATAAATGTGAAAAAATATTTAGCTTAGCTAATGATAAAAAAAAAAAACAAACAATATCTGCCATTAATGCAGTCCATAATGTTCTGACTCCCAGGTCATAGAGAAGAGTGGGAAAATGAGGAGTGAATCTGAAGGAACAAATGGGAACTATCCCACACAGCAAGCTTTACTAACCAAAGTTCTGAGATTTTTCAGATAAGACATCTATAGATCTGCACAGAATAAAAAGGAAGAAAATTTGCAAATCTTTGTTCAGAACTGTTTGCTCACTTTGATATACATGCCTAACCTCTTTTGGAAGAGGTAGGAGCCATAGTTTCCTAAATAAAGCAAAAGAAAATTGAATGGGATTTCCCTACATGACAAAAGCTTACTGGGATGTAATCATCAGTAGAAATTGTAAAACATTTTTTTTTTATCCTGTAGGGTTCCCTATGTGCTGCAGGAGTATAGGGTATACTCCTCACATCACAGAGCAAGCAATAGTAGCTCCTGAGACCAGCATAATTTTATCAGTTGAATCTTTGCCACCTTCTGGTATAAAGATGAAAACAGAGAAATACCTAATATTATTTAAAAATTACATTTGATTGGGAATTACATGCATTGAAACCATTGATCAATTATAGTTAATTATCCTGAATTTCTTTTCTAATTAAATAAAAAGTCTAACCCAGATTTGGCAAATCCTACAACAATAATGACTATTTACACATTTGTTCATTTTTTTGCTCACTTCATTCAATGTGTTCTTATGTACTCTGTGTCAAGAATTGTTTTAGATAACAGAAATCCAGAGACAAATTCCTCCTGGAGCTCATAGTAAAGAAGACAAATACAAAATACAAATGATATGATAAGAGATATTTGATACAAAGTAAAAGAAGGAACTATGAGAACACAAAAGAGAATTTCTGAGGATAGCTTCCCTAAAAGCAGAACCTAAGAGACATTGATTCTTGTATAAGTGATTTATGTAGGGAGTTTGTTCAAGTGAAACATAAAATGTCGTGAGGGAAACAAGAAGCTAGGCACAGAGGTAAGTTCAGCAGTTCAGCTTCAGTCCAATTCTTTAAGAAGTTCTGGGTTATGAATGACATCATAAAGCAGTCCTACTTTGAGATAAAGGTCCAGACTTTATATCCACAAATCACAGTCTCAAGGCTTGCCCTGGGGAAAGCGTATAATTTCTTGGTCATTTCCAAATGAGGAGGCTTCTGTTAGCCAAGCACAATTCTCAGGAATATCACTATAGACTGCCAGATGTCATCTTTTACAGCTGCTGTGGGATGGGTGCACTAGCCAAGTAAATAGGATCTGTGTCATTTACCGACTCAGATCCACTTGCTTCTCACATGACATTTGCATCATCATGGCACAACTTTTCCAGGATTCTAGTTGATCAAATTTTCCAGAGAAATTTATATGAGGAGGATTTTTGAGATAAACTATAGTCCCCACTACACTAGTATTCATCATATTCCTTCTCTACCCACACATTCTAGATTTCTTTTTGCTTTGGCTAACACTTCTGTTGATCTAGGTGGCTTGCCTGGTAAGGTGACCCAGACCTTCATCTCTGACAGATCTGAATCCCTGGTTACCTTAACAGTACTGTCTCATAATTGCTATATTTACCTAATTACCATTTACTATTAAAATAAAACATAGGAATATCAAAAGATGGCTGTGGTCATGTGTGCCAAAAACATTCCTCTCTATACTACTATGCAACAAGTCTTACTTCTTCTTGGTTATCAGAGTTCAATCGCCTCCACCACTATGGGCAATTTCTCTTATTTCTGCTGGTCTGTTGGTACAAGTTGCCCAAGATGACCAGTGGCAGCTGTAGCTTTAATGGAAAAGTTAGACAGCAATCCTACTCTTTGAGACCTCTAGACACTCAGAGCCTAAACATGTGGAGTTGGAAAGACTAAATTCTCCAAGTGGGTTATTGTCACTTATGGGAGGGGTTGACTCCCACTTCCACTTACCATCTCCATATATTCTACCTGTTAGAGACACAGCACTGTGTAATCACCATATCCTCACAGGGTATAATTCTCAAGCTTCAGCCATACCTCTGAGAGGTCATTCTAATGCTCTGTCAGGCTGGTGGCTTTAGAATATTGTATATCGTAGGAGCAATACACCTCATTCGCCATAAACTAGGTCTTGATTCAGAACAATATTACACGGGATTTCATGTTGGTAAAGCAGACCCATGAATTGTGGTGCTGGCTGAGGCACTGTGAATAGGCATTGCAAACTCATATCCAGAATACAAATTAATCACAATCTGATTCAATGGGTGGAGGGGGTCCAATTTAATCAATTATTCTAAACAAGTGACTGGGGGATAGAACCATATTGGGGACTCAGTGATGGCCTTTGTGTCTCACAGGTCAGACAGTTAGCCATGGTAGTGGCTAGATGATCCTTACTGAGCAGAAACCCATCTGTCAGGCCCATCCCTATCAGGGTTCTGGCTGGTATAACAGGCTTGCCTCGACTATGGATTCAGCCTTTGAATTTATGTCACTCTTACAGTTAGTTCCTGTGCCTGGTTGTCAGCTCTGTCTGAACTTTGGCAACAAGGGATGTGGCTCTCAATTGCAGCCAGGGAAGGTTGGTTTACTTTAAATTGGAGACTGAGTCTGAGCCTGTCATTTTCTCTCATGCATTAATGGCATTTAGTAACAGCCATCAAATACTAGAATGCTTATAGTTATTATTTACTCTGAAACTCTTAAGCATTAGGAACATTACACAAGCTACATCCACCTATATCCCACCCAAGATCACCAGAGGTGAAATTCTCAGCACTTGTATTGCTACAGATAGCCAGGATGATCAATACCCTACCAATCAACAGTAATGGAATCTTTGTTGCTATCTGGTTGGTTAATAATCTACTTCTGGTCTCCATTCTTAGAGATGACTTTCTAGGATCATTCCTGGCACCATCTTTCTTAGGTTGAGTTTTCTAAAAGCTGAGCCAGAGATAGGGATTTTTGTGCAAATGACTTAATGTGAGAGCTCTCTCAGGAAAAACCTTATGTTAGTGAGGAAAACAGAGAAGGGAAGCCAGGGGATGAAGGTAGGCAGAGATAGAGCAAAATTCTAGCCTCAGTGATCCCGTCATGAACGCTAAAGCATGAGCTGCATTTTAAGATGGTCCACCTTGAGTCTAGAGGGGGGACTTTTGTCTCCCCATATCAGTTGGCTCCCAGGACAGAGAATATTCAGACATTTCTGAACGAGGAGCCTCCTTTTGATGGGAGGCAATCCTCTGGTAAAGAATGTGGCTGTATGTGAAGTGGTAGCAGCCAACACTGGTAGCAGCTGTGGGTTGTGCACCAACAGCTCTACTATAGGAGGGCTGTGCACCAACAGCTCTACTATAGGAGGAACGAGAAACTCTGCTGAGGAATTACAAGTGTCATGAAGATGACACTTGGCTTGTGAAGAATAGAAGAGAGATAATTAAGCTGAGCATGAGGTACCAAGGCAGAGGGTGAAGAGTAATTCAGGCCACAAGCTCAGTGAGTCTAAATTTGGGGGAGATTTATGATCAGAAACAAATGACTTTTTTTTTTTTTAGCATTTTCTGAACTTAGTGAAAGCTCTTCTATTAGGTACTAATTTTGATTTGGATTCTTTTCTTTCTTTCTTTCTTTCTTTCTTTCTTTCTTTCTTTCTTTCTTTCTTTCTTTCTTTCTTTCTTTCTTTCTTTCTTCTTTCTTTCTTTCATTATTTTCTTTAAGCTTAATAGCCTGCCAATTCTCCCTGGAAATAGTATTACTGAATATAGCTAGTTAATGAGGTATACTGGGGTTAGTTTACAACATTTGCACTAATTAAGGCATTAAACATCTCACTAGAGTAATAATAGACACCTTATAGAAAGGCTGTATACTTTGACAGATGTTAAAAAAGAATTGTGTAAACAAGATAGTCTTGCTATGGGCTCCAGAATTTCTGAAACAAAGTAGTATATAAAGGCTTATATTTAAAGTAAAATAGGTAGAAAAATGGGCAAAGTAAATTAGGAAAATTTTGAATAATTTTGGATTGCCCATTTGTTATTGGCAGGATATAAGAGGTGAGAAAAAAACTAACTCTTGATCAAAAACATTACATTTGAAATTTCTATATCTGAGACTCATAATTTGAGTAACAATTTTCTTTCATATCAATGTTCAGATCATCACCATCACTCAATTGAATCACAATCTACTGAAAAGCATTCAAAGAAGAAAAGATTTCAGGCTAGGCTAGGTATTTGGGGGTAAGTGTGCATATTTATGTGTGTGTGTGTGTGTGTGTGTGTGTGTGAAAGAGAGAGAGAGAGAGAGAGAGAGAGAGAGAGAAAGAGACTTTATGTATCTGAGTGTCATTTTAAAACCAAATATAAATTCTTTAAATTTTGACTTGTGCCTACCAATGTATTTCTGGTATAGTGTGTAAGTCATCAAGAATTGACACCACAATAAAGCCAGCATTTGAAATTAGAAAACTTTCTCTAAAATCTGCCAACCAGTATCTAGTATTGGACAGCCAAGAGCTTTGGGTTATTAAATGAAATCAAAAGCACATCAGGCCCATCAGCATCTTAAAAACCATTAGCGTTTCATTTAAAGAGAGTGTCTTGTTTCTGAAATATTCATAGCTGGAATCCACCACCACTGCTGAGATTTACATCTCCTCTCTCCCCATTATACTTGCTGAATCTCTTTACTTGCTATTGTAAAAAAAATATTCAAAGATTTATAGGCAGCAAAGAGAAGGCAGCAAATTATAACATCCATTATTGGCATCTATTCTTGTCTGTATCCCCAGGAAATGCAAATAAAAACGACTTCCAATTTTCTACTACAACTGAGTTGCAAAAGGAACTGTTATATGCAGATGAGGCAACTTCTATTTGGACAGAGATAAAATGGAAGAAATTTCAGTCTACTACACTTGGCATACCATTTGCATAACTCTGAGAAAACTGCCACAAAGGAATAATAAAAAATCATAAGGCTCTCAAAAAACCACACACAATGCCTGTAGCTAGGCTGCTTACCAGAGAAACAAACACAGCTTTAAGTTGTATGGGCTGGTGCAAGTTCCAAAAACAAAAGGGTGACTAAATATAGATGCTTCTATATTCACTGGTAAAAGTGATCCCTCTTCTCATGGTTGGCAACAGGATCACAATAGATTTGAAAATTTATAATCCAGTGTGTGGGAAAGACAGACCTTATGTTACCAATTTTTAAAACTTCTTTTAACATAAATCGTAGCTTCTCCTGGATAAATGACTCTGACAATATTTTCCATCATATTACAGGCTCTTTGAGAGGGAAGAACTCTTACATTCATTGATATCCTGTATCCTGTGTCTAAAATGCAGTTTTGAACATAACATAATCTCTAAACAAAATGTTCGAAGATAGGAAATGAAGGAGTCCGAGGTGCACAGTAATGAGACTTAGGAGCCAAGTGCTCCAGTCTAGCCTTTGTCTCTGAAAACTCGGCCAGGTTTCTTTTTTCTATGGACCTTGGCTCCCAGCTCTGCAGAAAAAAAGGAGATAATAACACCTACCTTGACTGTTTTGGGAAAAAATTAAATGAAGTATCAGGACTAGTGTCCTGTTTAACATTTGGCATAGATTTGTCTTGAGAAATGGGTTCTTTTTTTTCCTGTCTCCTAAAACTCTTCCCCTCTTATTCAAGTCGTGACATCATTCTGGGCAATATCAATGTCCAGGTGAAGAACACACCCAACTGTTTTAATCACCTATTTATCGTATTGGTAAGAAAGGGATTCTGGCCCTAGAGCTAGAAGAATGGCCAAACATGTAGCACCCAAAACTCACATAATAACACTGATACAACTCAGGACAGGAGTTCACCACATGTCATGTAGGGCTACATGTAGTTGAACTTGGGAACAGAGTGAACTACTAGAGGTAGTCAAGGCAGGCTTTATAGTAGCAACAGAGTGGGTGTCCCTCATTCCTACGGAAGAAAATGATTGGCTTGCTTGAATAATTCTATGGGATGGCAAGGAACTAAACCCACTACTCTTGGATGAGCAGAAACTGTACTGGTCCCTGTGATAGGATGGCTAGGGGATCTTACCTCTGAGAACAGAGTGGGGAGGGGAGCTTGTGATTAGGCCGTTTTAGGCCATTTCTATTTTACCACCTATCAAGGCAACACATAATATTGAGCTTTCATTTTAGGCCTTATACCACACCAACTCATGTCTCACTTCTCAATTCATTTAAGTCCTAAACTCTAAGGAATTCACCTCTCTTCTACTTTAATATGGCTTACACTTCCAGTCTAATGCTCAGAATCATAGTTCCCAACTTTCTACCTTCTTATCATACTTCTAGTACTTTTTTATTGTTCTGCCATATTCTCCCTGCTAAAAACTACAGGAGAAAAATCAATGAGATTTATGTCATTATATCTTCATTATCTTTAACTGCAAGTAGATTATTAATATTGCCTAGAATCTCACAACCTAATTCTCTCAATTTGCAGAGAAGCTGCTACAAATTTTACTGCTGTGCTCGAGGTGTTACTTAACCTCTCCCTAGTCATTCTTATGAAAGCACCTGAGATATAAATTCTGTCTACACTGCCATCCTACAATAAGCCCCAGAGGAAGGGACATTTCTCTTGCTTTCCACAGCCAAAGGTATAATTGTGCTCTTCCTCTCTCAACTCCTTGACTACTTTATTCCATCAGTTTTTCTCCTTGTTATCCTCCATTTTCTTCTCTCAGTTGTTCTTTTTCCTTAGCATATATGCATGCTTGAGGCTCTTCTACCTTAAAAAAATTCCACCTTTGGCCCTTTAACTATTATTGCATCTTTTTCTTCCTCTCACAACCAAGCTGATTTGAAGAGTAGATTAGAATTTATATGTCCTCCAGCCCCATTCACTCCTTGTGCATTGCAGCAATACATCTGCCAACATCAATAAGTAGGCTTCCATCAAACCTACTATAGGCCTTTCAATTCTTGTCCTCCTTTGGCCCTGTAGAACATAGAACATTGCAAATTTCACATATCTCCATGCTTCTGGAACAGCTCTCTCCTAACTCCCTGACTGCTTATGTTTAGTTATCCCTCCTTTTGCTCCCTGCCCCCTGCCTCAAGGTTCAAGGCTCAACTATGTTCCTCAGGTCATCTTATCCATACCCATGCCTGATGACTCTCAAAGCAATAATCTCTTACTCAGAATCCTTCCCTGATCTCTAATTTCAAATGACTAGCAATTATTTACAACTGCTTCTATTATATTTACCCCAAACTTAGCACACATTGAATTCATCACTGTTTCCACACATTCACTTTCTACTTCATGCCTCAAATACTTCTGTACTTCATTCTACATCCTCTTTTTTGGTTTTTATTCCCCTACCACCTAAACCAAAATCCCCGGCAACACCTTGACCTCCTTTCCTACCCACTTTGTCCCACAATTTTACATCTCTGTATTCTTCTATCTCAACCTGGACACTTATAATAGTTTCCTAGCTTCCACCCAAGCTACCAGGGTGACTACCTTGGCATATATACTGTAGTCAGTGGTTTCTAAACCTGATCCACCCAAATAGCCTGAGGAAGATTATTTTAAAATACAGATTTGTTATTTGTATACCTATTTCCCTAACCCCCACCCCATACAACACACATAATCAGAAGGTGGATAGAAATAATCTGCATTTTTAAATTTCTCCAGGTGATAATCGAGTAAACCATCCTCTGAGGAACACTGGGCATTGGTTAGGCATTACTCTAGTGACATTGCATAGTATTGTGCTTCAGAAAGAAGCTCCAGAAACAGTCTGCAGGTGGGACTTGAGGCTGATAAGGTGCTACTAACATGTTTTCTTCCATATAAAAATTTTAAAGGCATTTGGAATAACTACAACTGCATGTACAGAGAATGGTTCCTGTCAATCATAACTCTGCCTGTACTCCTGTCTATCACTATCATCTATCAGTCTCTTCTAGCTATAAAACAGATGACTGACAGCTGTGCTAACTACCTAGTATGACCAAAAACCTCAGAAATATTAACTTTCATAAAATCACAGAGTACTCAGTAACATAAACAAAGATCAGATTTTTATGCTTTTCTGTCTCCTTGTCTTATATAGTTCTCCCTCAGCCAGTTAGTTCACTGTCTAGAAAATGAGTTATCATTGTATCATCTATAAATAAATCTTTCCAATGGCTTATGGAATTAACCAAAACCTTGTTTCCTCATTATGAAAGTGTTCAGGCAATCATATCGCGTCTGCAGCCCATGTTTTCCAAATCCTCTGAAGAAGGATCCAGTCTGAGAAGTGAATACATTTTACCTAAGCAGAGCCTGTCGGAACATTTTTTAATAAAGGCCTGGCCCAATTTCGGAGCTTTTTCATTAGGGCAGGTATGAAAGCAAAGGCCTTGGAAGTGGTTAGAAAAACATAGTGTAATCACTACCATTCCATTATCCTGTCCCTGGGTAATCACTGGGCATCAGCTTGCCAAAGCGCAGGGCAGCAAATTACTCATTTATTGTTACCTGAGCTGTGAAGAAGATTGAAATCTGGACTACTAATGATTTTTTTTTTCACCTTGTTTGGGAGAGTCTGTAGAAAAGTTCACATGCAGCACAGATGCTAGCTGGCTGGCGAAGGTGCTTTCAGGCAAATATAAAAGGGAAGCAAAGCATCACCTTCCTTCAAAAGTAAAGCTGAAAAGCTCCACATCATTTCATTAAAGCCGCTCTAGGAAGAAACACTAAGTCATCAAAATCTACAGCCAGAGAAAAAACTAGTTCACTGGCTTGAGTATATTTTTATCTGCTCTAAAAGAGATCAAACACTAGGAGTATGATAAGTTTGACTTAACACAATTCAAGTTTAAGGTAAATATTTACCAACAATTTGTAGGTAAAAATTCTTCATTAGTGACATCGTTTAATGAATTGGATATGTTTGTGTCAGTTGCTTTAGCAAGTTTCCATTTCAGTAAAGGCTCCAAGTGTAGGTGTGTGAAAGAGAATCAAATCGTTCCTAATTTTGTTAAAGTATTTACAAAATCTAGTACAGGCAGGTACGATGGGGAACATGAAAAGTCAGCCATTACAATATGTTTCAACACCTAAAATACACATTTGAAGTGAACCTTCAAGCAGTTCTTGATATTAGGGATAACTGATGTAGGCAAGATGTAGAGTTCTAGGTAGTTTAATGAATGTGAAAGGTTACATTCAAGAGAAAATACTGAATGCCTCTTGCTTCTATCAGAAAAAGTACAGTGTCTGGAATAGGGACATAAGAATCAAAAAGCATTGATTTCTACTGCTGGCTCATCTGGTGACTGCTTCTGTAGTCTGAGGCAATTTTCTGAGCCAATTTGTGACTAAATCTTAGCATTTACAAAATGAGGTTAGGTATCTTTTCTGTTTGAGATCTAGCTAGTATTATTTGGACTTTTGTTCATGTTATCAATGCTTATGATGCCTTCAGGGATTTTCAGATAAAAAGAATTATATAAGCCCTAAGGGTTATTAATATTATTTTTGATGTTATTCCAAAAGAGTATTATGGAGGCTGATAAATTAACATTTGCAATGTTCTTTAGAAATAGTTGTAATAAACATTGTCAGTATTATTTAATACATAGATTAGTCCTTAAAGACATTCTGGAAAACCTAGAGGTAATAGCTTCCTAATCAACCTGATACTAGGCTCCTAGCAGACTGTTAATCACCTAAAGTCTTTGCCAAAAGATATATACATACATACATACATACATACATACATACATACATACATACGTACGTAAACTCAGGGTGCCTATCTACCCATGCCATCCAGAAAGGTGAAATAATGTGTCACGAAGTTTCATTTGTTCCAGAATTTGAAAGATCTAGTAATTTGTAAATTTTAATTTTTCTTTTGTTTCACTGATTTCTTAAACTGTTCTTAATGCACTATAATTCAGTTTTCGAACAGTTAGGGTTTTAACATGATGATATCCTTAAGGGTTTTGGATTTTTGTCAGAAGTTTGCCTAATGTTTAATGCCTTACAGATGCTGGACATATTTTTATGGTACCTTGCTTTGAATGGCTATTAAAGTATATATTACAGGCATAAGGCACCTTCAATTTACAGTATTTTACCTACTTATACCATTTCCAGGGCTCTCTACTGTAATATTATCATTAAGGGTGCTGGCCTTTTGCTGCCAACAACATGATTAAACCATATTACAATTACTCTTGTTATAAAATCTTCTCAGGCTTCTTGGCACTAAAGGTGCAGGGAGCCATGCAGGTGGTAACATAAAAAGGAGCGATGTACTCTGAACCAAAATGTTAGGTAGGAGAGCAAGATACTACTATATTACTGTACTCTCTGGGAGGGATTTTTGTTGTTGTTGTTAGTTTATAGTACTGAAGAGGGTTCTGCTCTTATTTTAGTTTTTTCTCTAGGAGAGTGAAAGACAGGGATACAATCTGGAGAAATTCTCAGAAAGATAGGCTCAGAAAAAGTCCTAATGATGACTAGCACAATGACAGTGTGCTTCAAGACGAAGAGGGGAAAATCTAGCCAATGAAATAATGTTTTATATTTTATATACAATAATGGTGCTTCTTATATCTGGGAATGATGAAATATGATTGGGATATTTTTCCCCTCTAATGGTGATGTGGGGAAGCCTTCACCAGTCCTTACAACCAGAAGCAGCAATGTGTAACACTAGAGACAAAAAAACAGAAGTGCTCTCTTTATGAAACCAACTTGTCTTCAAAACTATGTAGCCTGACCTTATGCTTTGAATAAATTTCACTTTCCTCATCCTCATGAAGTTATTGAGATGATTAAATTAGTTAATATTTGTCAAACATTTCAAATAATGTGTGGCCCACAGAAAATGTTGTCTTGCATTAGCGACAGTTGTGTACCCTACCATTATTCCCTGGAGTTGGCATCTATATGCTTATGTTTGATGCCATGAAGGAATGGTCATACCTGTCCCTCCTCTCCCTGATGAATATGAAAGCATGAGGAAATTTGGCAAAAGAGAATTGGAGCATATAAAAACATAAGCAATTCACTGTAATAAAAGGATATTTCTTATAATAATAATAATAATAATAATAATAATAATAATAATAATAATAGCTACTGATGACTGAACATGAACTTATGCTGGACTAAGCACTTCATGTTTATTATTTCACTGAATCCTCCAGGAACTGCATGGGGTAGGCACCATTATTATCCTCAGTTTACCACTAAGGGAGATGAGGCACTGAGAGGTGAAAAATGACACAACCTATATATGAGGAGATGGAAGTAGTTTATCTGACTGCTATCTTTCTATTTATCTCCCTCCTTCTCTCTTTCATACATCTACAGGAATAAGAATTGTTAACCGTGGACTAAACTATGAATGTGTATATGGCTACAAAGAAAGAACACATATTTGTCCATCTAGTATATATTTTCTCAGAAAGAACCAGAAGGTCACAGTTAAAGAAGAATTCATTTATAGACATATAGCTCTAGATCCTATATTAATATTACTGTCTTTTCACGTTTACATATGTATTCATTTGTATAAAATTTTATACAAAGTGTCGCTTTTCTTGGGGCTCAATATGCATGTCTTGTCTATATTCCTAAACACCAGTGGCAGAGCAAGGGTGGCGGTGGTGCTGGGGTGTGATCTGCTCCCAGGGTAGGTTGTCTACAGAGAGAGAACTGAAAAACAATAATAAAACCAACTAAAAATCTGATTACTTTTTCTTAAAACCATGTAATTATAAGTCATGTTGGAGATTACGTACCGCTCCTCACCAGGGCAGGCCTCTGTCCTCTCCTACTTCCCTTCCTTTTGGTTTGTCACTGAATATCTGCCTTAGGGTAGGAAATTTAAAGTGTGATGCAAAGGAAAGACTATATTTCAATAATAAAGATACCTGCTAGCTATCTATTAGTTAGGTATTTGTTTAGCACCGTAGATATTATTAATGACCGTGATCAGGACACTTACACAGTAAAGAGAAAAACAAAGGCAAATAACTAATCCAAAATCATTTTTGTTCAGTTCATCCCTTAATATCCAGAAAGGCCTGGAGGTGCATATCTGCTTCATTTTGTTCTTGTCGTTTGGCAGAGAGGTGTGCAGTTCTTTGATGATGAGAGAAGAATAGAAGAAGTAGTTAAGAATAAAGCCTTTCCTATTTAACTGTTCCATTCTCTTTTTCTTCCCAAGGTGATGGATGATGTACAGAAAGGAATAAGAATTCAGAACAGTGTGACTAAATCACACTTGTTAAAGTTAGAAAAGCCCTGAATAGGTCAATTTTATGGACTTCATAGAGGGAAAAAAAGCACAGGAACCTTTTCATGAAGGGAAAGAGGTGTTGCAACTCCCCACCTGAGCTTAACAATTACTGTTTACACACCTGCCTTCTACCATTATTGTCATCAAACTTTATCGATAAGGTCATTCCATGGCAAAACTATAAAATAAGAGATTTTTTTTTTTTTGGCTTATCCTTCTTTTGAAAGTATCTTACAGTTTCTCAGGGCTCCCATCTTGTTATGTGCTTCCGCACTCTAGCCACCACTATCACCACCACCATCATCACCATTTCCTCTATCATCAGACATACATTTTGAGGGCTGTGGCACTGACTCACATTCCAAATCTTTCCCACTCACTGTCTCCCATTAACCTTTTCTCTTCCTCTGACCCATTCCCTCAGAACCTGCCTATAAGAAAAAAGCTGGTGATAAATCAGTCAGATAAGCCAGTCCTAAAGATGGATTGGCTGGTTATTTTTATTTGAGTAAATTGATTAGTTCCTCTGTGCTTTCAGACTCAGAACTAAGAATTTGGACCCAGGGTTCTTAATATAGACACCCTAAAATAACTTCAGGATTAAAACACAATAAGAAACAAAAAGTTATCCAGTTGCCTACTACCAGTGGTGTTAAAGAAAATACAATAGCATTAATTGTCAGTTTTAGAGAGTAAAAATAAAACAAGGCTCATCCATGAATTTGGGATGAGGTGAGTCCACAGTATAAAATTGGTCCTACTGATTTAGGCAGCAAATAAGTGTTTAAAGCCAAAAGAGCAAAAGGGTGAGGATAATCTAAAAGATGGCTTCCTGTTAAAGTTCTAATAGAAATCCTTTATATCTCCAGAGAAAACCACAGAAAGGGTCATGATCAATGGACAAATATACCCTCCTCTGACCGTGTCATCTAAGTGTCAAGAAAAGACTAGTTATGTCCCTCAGATCTTAATGATTAAAAATTCAGAAAACTCTCATTATATCATACTTCCTTCAACTAAGCATATTTGAACACCAAGTCTTTTGCTGATACCTTTTAAAGTGACGTAATCTTCCAACTAGTTCAAGATGAGCTTCTTAAATACAAGTTAAGGCAGTAGTGGAGATATCCACAATTCACAGCATTTAAGGTTCTGTTTACTTTGGTTGGTGTGTTTGACTTACTCTCATAATAAAAAATTATAAAGGACAATGTACCCAAGACAAGTGACACCTTGTCCCTTCATCCTCTTATCAACCCTGTTTATTTCTGTGTCTTCCCAGTTTTTGTTGTTTGTTTTTGCCTATTTCAATTGTTTAATGTATTCACTTCTCTTTGCCTTTCTTGAATGATTTTCATCTCTATCTTAACAGTCATTTTCTTGGTTAAAATGTTCCACTGTGAGCACACTAGCTTATAAGTATTTTGTAAATAAGAGTGAAAAACATGGTTAAATTCAGATTACTGGCAATCTGATTAGTGAACTAAAAAAATTCAGTGAAAAACCATCAAAGGTTTTTGAACTGGGGAAAAAGCTGATGCAAAATATTTCTGTATGTTGGTATAAGAATGGACTGGAAGAAAGTGAGACAGGAACCTCTTTTAAGTAGAAACTAACGTATATGACTACAGCAGAAAACTCCATTTGCTTCATGTCTTAGGAATTCCATGATACTGTCTCAAATCCCAGAAATATTAGAAGTAGAATCAGTAGCAAAACTGACTTACATTCACTCCATTGTCAAAGACTTAGAGGTGAAAGCTTAATCATCTTTGTAGTTTTCCATCACCCCTAAAATTTCCTGAGCGAAAGAAAAATGTAATTATAATTCCAATTGCCTCTATGCACATTAAGTAACAAGGGAAGCCGATTTATTTTAAAGCTATCTGTCTCTGAAATATTTTCCCAAACATGAATGTATAAAATATTGTATGCATAATACTATAACAATTATATTCATATCAAATTGATAAAAATTGATGTATATTTTTGTGTTTTCTGAGTGTTGTTCTCTTTGTTTCTGAGTGCTTTTAAGTCAAACTGTAATGTAAGCTCTCAGACACTCAGACAATGGGCACAGCACACTGTGTTTCCACAGTTTTCAGTCAATGAGGGCTCTATTGTATTCTTTTAAATCAAGTATGTTTGGCATCTTTGTTCTTGTTTTACATATAAGCTTATCTTTTAGAAAAAAGAAAAAAGAAAAAAGTATTTGTATAGTCTCCTACATTTATCTACATATTGACCACTTCTGATGTTATTCATGTTCTTATTTGGTGTCATTTCCTTTCAGCCTGCAAAACTAGTTAGTACCTCTTCTAAGGAAGATATGCCAGTAGTGAATTCTTCCAGTCTTCATTTATCAGGAAATATCTTTACTTGGCCTTTATTTTTGGAGGATTGTTTTGCTATATATAGAATTGTTCTGTTTTAACAGCTTTATTGTACGTGATTTAGACACCAAACAATTCATACATTTAAAGTATACATTTCAGTGGTTTGTAATATAGTCAGAGTTGTGTAACCATCACCACAATCAATTTTTGTATGTGGAATCCTAGGTCGATAACAGTTTTCCATTTCTTTCAGCACTTTCATTATGCCAGCCATTATTTCCTTGCCTTTATTATTTCTGATAAGGAATCACTTATTAATCATATAATTTCTCCTGAATCATTTCTCTCTTGCTTTCAAAAAATTTTGGTTTATTTGCTTTTTCTATTGATCCAGCTTCATGTTTTCTGATTATCTCTTCTGTCATCTGAAATCTGCTGTTGAATACCTTTAGTGAGTTTTTATTTTATTTTCTCTCTCTCGTATTTCTACTTGTTACTGTTTTACAGTTTCTGTTTCTTTAATGAGATTCTTGTTTCCTCCAATCTTTGAACAAATTTATAATAACTGCTTTGAAGACTTTATCTGGTAAATCTAAAATATAAGTTCTCTCAAAGTCAGGTTCTGTTTCCCCTTCTCCCTAGTGGGTATGTGTCATTTACCTGTTTTTTTGTTTGTTTGTTTGTTTTGCTTTTTTTTCATGTCTCATACTTTTTGTTAAACATGGATATTTTAGATAATATATTGTAGCAACTGTGGATTTGGCTTTCTCTGAATGTCTTCATTAAATTATTCTCCCTCTTCTCTCTCCTCTCTCTATCTATTATCTCTCTCCTTCACTTTCTCTTTTTCCTTTCCTTCCATTTCCAGTCCTTCTTTTCTTTCTCTTTCTTTCTAATTTGGTTGGACGTCTTCTGTAGAAGCTATCTCCTCTGCAATATGACACTACTAACGTCTCTGGCAAGATTTTTTTAATTCTAGTTTTATTTGTTTTCCTGGCTTCCTAAGGGTTACTCTGTATTGCTTAGTGGTCAGCCAATGACCGCTCAGAGATTGTGCTCAAACACTGAGATCATAAAACTCACCTTCTGCCAATGGATCTGTGTGTGATTTGAAGGAAACGTTCAAAGTTCAGACAGTTTTCATGTCTGCCCCAGATTTTATTTCCCTCTCAGTCCTCTGGGGTCTCTCTATATGTGCACATGGTTCCCAGTCATCCAGGGATGTGTGGAGAACATATATAGCCCCACTATGGCTCTCTTACTTGTAGGATTTCTCAATTAAGTTTCTGGCTGGTATGTAAGCCTAACTCAGGCTAGACTGCAACCTCAGGCTAGCAAAGCTGCAGCCTTGATTACTTCATTTCTTACCAAGTTTGCTGACTTTACTGAAAATATCTGCCACAAATGGGCTTTTACTCTTAGCTCCAAACCATTCCCACTCCCTCTAGCAGCAAAGCTGCCAGTTTTCACAGATACCCCTACCCTGCTCTAAATACTGTGCGAGTTGAGCTGGGGTGGAGGAATCTGAAAGCAACCCCAAGCAAGAAAGCCACTGCCCCCAACAGTTTTTACCTGAAATTCTAATGGCTTTTCATAAATAAGTGGTTACCTCTTTGTTGTTGGTTTTTGATTTCTAGAACATTGAAATGCTTGGGGGATTTGCTTTGGCAATTTTGTAGTTTTACAGTTGGCCTCTGAGAACAGGATTTGCTGACCTCCTCTTTTCCTCCATGGCTCAAAGCCCTACTTTTAAATCATGCATTCCTCATTCCACAATGGCCCCGTTTCCTGCTATTTAGTTTCTGTTCTGGAGAAAAATTTTGACACATAATGCCTGACTAAAATGTTGCAAGAGACAGAGTTAAAACTGTCCCAATTAAAAAAAAAAAAAAAGGAAGAGAACTATGCCAGATTTGAAAATGCAAAATTTAAGTTGTTTAAGTCAACTTACTAGTAGCCTAGGACTACTAAATGATCTATAAAAGAAGGGTAAAGGTTAGAAAATAGTCAGCTTATTACTAGTTGAGATTCATAATATCCTTCTTATTATGAAAGACATTTTAACATTATGGCAAAATAGCATAGTGACCTAGTAGCACTGACCAACAATTGTATGAAGTGGTGGCCAAAAAAAAAAAAAAACTGAACATAAAAGTATAATTTCTGAGAATTTTAAGAGAAAGGAAAGATTACTGCTGTTGTTCAGAGTTAGGAATGCATCTTCATCCCACCATAGTCCTGATTCAGTTCCATGTCTACTTCTAGAAACATATCTCCTTCATAAAAGATAGTATGCCAGGTTATTCTCTCCAAGAATGTGTAGGTGTTTGATTTGAAGGGTTATCAATATAGGAGTTTGGTTTAAGGGTTATAGACAATCTAGACAATCTGGGTTATAGACAATCTCAGGAGAATTCAACAATGGGAAACAGTAATACCAGGATTCACGGGGTGGGATCTGAAAGGCCAGGACGAAGCCATTTACCCTGGCTTTGATGGAAGTTCATGTTAGTAGGTCTCTGCTTCTTGTAGCTTATCTTGTTTGTTCCACTTTCCTCTATAAACCAGCTTTCTTTATTTTTCCAGGGTCTCTCTGCTTCCACAAAATGCCATATGACTTTGGCTTGGCATGAACTGACTTTTACCTATCTCTACAGATACTACAGCTCTTGTTCCACAACTGACTTAGTAATTTAGTGCTCACTTTACAATTCTCAGAAGAAAGACTGACTCATCCATTTTGGTTCAAACCTCTCTACCAGTGGGTTGGGTTTATTGGAGTAATTCTGATTTACTACGGCCATCCTTTCAGCAGAAGCCATGGGAGGAGATTTGCTTAGGAAAGGGGCATATACTGGGAATGAAGGCAACAACTGACATGTATAATATAATCAGTTTATTACTAAATAAGTTTCTCTATTCCTCAGATGCTAAAAACTTCTGGATTTTTCTGAGGCAGATACACTCAGAACATGCTTGTGAGTTCCTCTTAAAATTATTTTGATAACAAATACCATAGATTCTTTTATTTTCATCTTGCCAACTAGCCAACTCTTCCTTCTCTAGTTTGTTACAGATCTCAATTTTTGGTTACAGCCCATTGAACAGAAATGCTTGCAATATATAATTTTAACTAATGTGTAAATACCTATGAAAAAATGAATCCAGGAAAGGATGAAGCATCTCATGTGAGGTAAAGAACACAGCAAAATTATAAGGGCTAAAATGAGCATGACTGATGTAGTTTCCTATGGTTGCTGTAACAATTTATCATAAATTGGGTGGTTTAAAACAACATAAATGTATGCGCTCACCATTCTGGAGGCTGGAGTCTAAAAGCAAGATGTCATCAGGGCTACACACCCTGTGAAGACCCTAGAGAAGGATCATTCCTTTCCTCCTCCTAGTTTCAAGAATTCCATGGTGTTCCTTTATTTAGAGCTATATCACTCGAATTTCTTACTCTATCTTCACACGGTTGTCTTCCCTCTGTGTGTCTGTTTATGTCCAAATCCTTTTCTCCTTTTAAGGACATCAGTCATTGGATTTAAAGCCTTAACCTAGTATCACCTCATCCATTTATCTGCAAAGACCCTGTTTCCAAATAAGGTTATATTCACAGGTACCAAGGTTAGGGCTTCAACAAATCTTACTGGGGGTATAGTTCAACCCACAACAGTCTATTTAGGAAACTAGCATGAAAGGAATGGAGGATGTGTACTATGAAAAAATGAGGATAATCATGAAAATGGAATTCATGAGACCTGGGTCATAAATATTCATGGTGCAGATGTAACACCATATTAATCAATTCCAAAGGTGTCTTTCCCAAAATAGCCTACATAAATTTGAAGTATTTGAAGTATCTCCTCTACAACTCAACAATAGTGTTGAGCTTTGTTGCTTATTCTTTGGTGCTTTTGTTTTTTCTTCCTACTTTGTCTAGAATTTCCACAGATTTTCCCACATCTTCTCCCACATTTTCTGTCCTGTTACCATAAATATATTAACCATGCTCTTCTCTAAAGCTTACCTATAAATTTGTAACCTAAATCCTATCACATCTTGACTATTCAAGGCATTACTTTAGCAAATCCCCCTCCTGAATTTTCTCATGTTTCCCTCTCAACTGGATCATTCCCAACATACATACATAAGGTAATATAACATACATAAAAATACTACTGTTTTGCAAATCTCAAAAAAACTCTTTTCTTAAGTCCACTTTATCTGCCAATAGCTGCAAAAATGGTTTTGTTCTCCTTTGTAACAAAACTCCTTGAAATGCTCATCTGTCTCCAAGTCTTCTCCTATATACTCTAATATAACTTTCACCCCACCACTCCACTCAAAATGTTCTTGTCATGGTTATCAATTCCTTTGCATTGCTAAATCCAATGGTCAATTTTCAATCCACATCTTTCATAACTTATTAACAGCATTTATCACAGCTGGCTACTCTTATGTTCTAGATACACTTGCCTCCCAGGACACTATACTAGTCTCAGTTTCCAACCACTTCACTAGTTTTTCCTTCTAGTCTTCTTTTCTGGTAGCTCTTCTCTAACTTCTTTATATCTGACCATCCCAGTATGTGTGTGTCTGTGTGTGTGTGTGTGCGTGTGTGCCTGCTATCCTTTGGCATCCCATTCAATCTCTTGGCCTTAAATACCACCTACAGGTTAATGACTCTCAAATTTATGTCACTAGTCCAGACCTCTTTCCTTTATTTCAGACTCATACACCTAATTGCCTATTCAATATGCTTGGGTATAGAGCAGACATTTCAAACTTACCATGATCTAATCTAAAATCATTCTGCCACCAGACCTGCTCTATTTTTAAGTATCTTCATCTCTCATGATGGTCGCTCCAGTCTTTAAGTCTCTTGCATCAAAAATCTTAATTTTTCTTGACTTCTCCCTTCTTCTCACACCCTCAACAAGATCTATTGTTCAAAATATAAAGAAGGTTCAAAACATAATCAGAATCCAACTATTCTCTCTATCTCCAATCATATACCTTCATAAATCCTCTACCACCTTTTACCTGAAATATTATTTTAATGGTCCATTTCTACCCCTGTCCTCCTACAGTGTATTCACAACATAGCAGTCACAGTAAAGTTGCTAAAACTTAAGTCATATAACATCTCTCTACTGCTCAATACCTTCCAATGTCTCCCCACTTCATAAAGGGTAAAAGTCAATGTTTTATGGTGGCCCATAAGGCCCTACATAAACTAGCCCCTTGAAATCTTGGATCCCTCTCATTCTATTTTCTCTGTCATGTACTTAACATCAGCTATACTGTCCTCTCAACATTCCCCAAACCTGTGATGTTTGCCCTTGTCTTAGGGCCCTTATAATTAAAATGATTCTTCTTTCCAGATACTTGAATTTATAATTTCTCATTCCTTTAAGTCTCAGTAATTAACTTCTCAATGAGGCTTATTTTAACCACCACCAACACCCCTTCTAAGTTTTCATTATTTTGGACTTACCATCTTATTTATATCATATAAGGTACTTATGTCTTATGTTTATTATTTACTATCTCCCTCTTCTAGAATATAAGGTTTATGTGGACAGGGACTTTTGTGTTTGTTAACTGATGTGTTTTAAACACCAAGAACAATGCCTTGACATATAGCTACTCAATGAATATTTGTTGAGTGAATAAATGCTTTCTTTAGCTTTGAAGACTAGACTAATAGCCTCTGAAGGACAAAACAAAACAAAACAAAATGAAAAAATCCTTTCCTTTTTCCTCTAGTAATCTCATTAATTAAGCCATAATTATGATTAATACAACACACAAAAAATTACCTTAAAAAATTCACCTTATCACTAATATCAGTGTAGAAGAACTATATACAGTATGTAAGGGAACATGATAATTTAATGGCCTTGACTTTAAGTGGTTGTAAGTGGCAATAATTAGTGGTCCTTCACCTTATTGTGCAATGCAACACAGTACAGATTGACACTATCTCTTCCTTGGTACACTGCTAGACTCCACCTCTCAGCCCTGTGCATTTTAGGTGGGGTTATAAGAGTAGTAATGGGTAACAGAATAGGGCTGAAATTCAATAGAATAAGGTTGTACTTCCCAAGCTGAGTCTTCAAACTTCCCTTGTGATTCTGTTCTCTTCCCTTGTCCTCTGGTCAGGGAAAGGTACACAGTGAGGATTCAGAGGGTGTAGAAGATGATGGAGTCCCTGGATGTAAAGGTTCTGAGTCTCCAAACAAAAAGGTGGAAGACAGCTCACTACACTCGTTATTGGACAATGACATGAACGAGGGCTCAAATCTTTATACTTTTAATTCACTGATCATTGGAGTTGATTTTTATAAAGTTAG
Organism: Cynopterus sphinx; assembly: GCA_030015415.1. NCBI lineage: Eukaryota > Metazoa > Chordata > Mammalia > Chiroptera > Pteropodidae > Cynopterus > Cynopterus sphinx. The sequence continues at coordinate 72,885,458 of CM057384.1, read as the reverse complement.
CTAGTCTACCATGACCAACAGAGCCAGTACCTAATATCATCTCAGAATGATAGGATGAAACTTGATTATGTAAAGCTATTAAAATAGCATATAATAGTATCAAGGAAACTTGAAATCTTTAGCAAAGCAGGATTGCAATCCCTAAAAACTGCTCTTTTCAATAAAATACTCCAACATATTAGCATTTCTTCTTGGAATAAATAGGTTTATATTTTTTGGACCTGAGATGTGAATCTTTAGCTTAAGTTAATTCTTCCTTCAATTCAATGGCAATGTCAATAGGAAAGCAAGTTGGCTGTTTGTGCTTGGCACCACCCAGCTGCAGTTACATCGCTCAGCTCTAAACACGCTGGTTGTGTCAGAGTTGAGTACTGTCATTCTGATGAAGTGGGGAGTGTGTTGCCCTGGTAGGAAGCCTTTTAAATTGAACGACAAGGTTTTTCTTATTTGTTACATCCCCAGGCCATTGTCAAATCATATAATGCCAGCCCAGGAAAGTAATTACAGAACTGTTGTGAGGCTGTTAGCAGCTGCTTTTCATTTTTCTCCATTGTGACTGAGATGTGGTGGATAAAAATTGAGATGACTAAGAACTACACACAACATAAATGCCACCCAATCTGCTGGCCAGTCACATGTGACATTTATTTTCAGCCATGGGGAAAAGAGTAGGTTATGGACATGTTATTAGACATAGGTGCAAAATAAAATGAAGAATCTATAGCCAACTATGAGAGGTCAGGCTATAAGAAAAAAAAATGATTTTAGTTATTAAATTATAACCAAAATCATTAGGCCACAAAGTCTAATTTCTAAAAACAAAATGTGTTTATTACATTGAGTAATCTCTTTTCCTCCTAGCTGTTTCTTTTCTTTCTAGTGCTTTCTTTATTATTTGTGTAAGGACCACAATGAGACTTCAGATAATGTTACTCATGTTTACAACAATAAATGCAGATAATCATGAGACAGTAACTATAAGCATATATAAAGGAGAAATAGAAAATACTAAATGTATTTTCATCTTATCACCTTAATTAGGTCTTTTCTAATAAGAACCTTATAAACTGACCAATGTTTATTTTCAAGGTTAATTATTTCCTAAACTTTATTAATAGAGTGAAGAACAGTACTTCATTTGATAGGCTCCTGATTTAAAGTAAAATATGTATTGTTTTAAAGTTACAACCACTTACAGTTTAATGGAAACTTCTTAAGATTCCTAACAGAACTGAATGTTGTATTTCCAATCAAGTGACAATCTAATCAGAATGAACCTCAAGTGACTATTTATTATTCATTTTCTTTGAATGAAATTGCTTAAGTAGGATGTACCTATGTTAGCAAGTTATTATGTTCACATATAATCCTTTCTTGTTCTGAAAGTCATTGCTTTCCTCTCTTTCTTGGTTACTGAGATATAATAAATACATTTGTATGTCTTCTGGAGGTTGCAGAAGGCAATGCTTCCCTATACTCTAGGCAAAATTCCTTCCGCTAAGAATGTGTAACCCTTTCATGAAAAAAAAAATATTTCTAAATGATGACAGTGGTCACAGGGTTAGGATCCAACAACATCCCAAATGAAAATAATTAGAATTTGTGGTAAAGATAATAGTGAGGTTTGAAACCTGTCGGTACATATCACTAAGAAGAAATAAATTATGGCTTGTCAAAAATGACAGATTTCAACAAGGTGCTTCCTTTTCACTTGAGTAAGACCTTTTTCCACCCAGCAATTAACTTTATTTCCATTAATATTCAGTAGCATTGACAAGGCTGACAGAGTAAAGCTGGGTTTTATAAAACTAAAGACAGATTGATAGAAACTCATTACTTTGTCTAATAATTTCATCATTGTATGTTCGATCTTAATAAATAAAGAACAAAGCTGTTGACTGCAGTACTGATTTGCTGTGCCAGGTAGAGGACTCAAATTTTCTGTGTGTATTTTCTTCTTGTGATTCATAAATTTATTTTTTCAAATAAACAGTAATTTTGCCTATATGTTTGAAAAGGTGACACAATAATACATTTATACCATATAATATGCTCTAAGTACTAGCGTAGTTTTCTTTACATATCTCTTCACAATCTGTAAATAATAATTATGCTACACAGTTAAATTAAATAAAATGAGTAACTGCACTTAAACAACCCTTTGATTATAGATTGAGAAAGCCCAAGAGCAAGTGTTTGCTTGTGGTATGGTAGAAAAAGAGCAAAAGATTAACTAACAACCGAGGAGAACATAAAAAACAAACATTTTCATCTTCCTTTTTTATGTTATAAAAAGTTAGAAATAAAATAGAGCTGGTTTCACAAAGCTTCAAGACGTGTCAAAGATGTTGTTGCTTAGATACATAACATCTGTTCTGTTTTTATATTTGTCATATTTTCTTAAAAAAAATTGAAAATGAAACATTGTACTTTTCTAAGCTTATGGACACAGATTTTTTTTCTTTTTCTTTTTTTCTTTTAACATACAGGACACTTTGGCTGAGTTCAGCTTTGCTTTCTCTTCTGGAACTGTGAGAAAAAAATTCTCACTCTTAGTGAGAAAGATGTGATATTTGCCTAACAAAATCAACTTGAATTTTTTTTCTGGAAGTTTCTAAGTTGTTCTTTCCCTCTGCCATGACAGGTGACATCTCACAGGTGAAAGTCTGTCATTTTCCTAAAAAGTTGTTTTTCCTTTAACATTATATAGAACACATTTTTTTTAAACCAGGGGAAATATTAGTGAGTACAGGATATATTACTGACATAAAATTTTGCCACTTGTATATTCTATGGTAGAAATTACTCAATTTTAGTTCTCATTAAATTCATAGTTTCTGAAAACATCTAATTTTTCATACGTGAAAATTCATGAAGTGAAAATGGAGTTTCACACAACTCTTACTTTGGCCTCAAGCACATGTACTGAACAGCTCTACTCCTTTTTCCCCATTTTTGTCAGTATTAAAGTCTGCAGATGAGGTCCCACCTGAATACCTGAGTATGGTGTTTGTAATTAGGTTGCAATAACAAAAATTTTGGATTTGATTTCCCTATTCTTTGAGTTTGCCCATTTGGTTCCCTCTCTGATGTTCCACATTCCCTTAGATCTTTATTTCCTGTTCTCTCTTATTTCTCATTTTTATACCAGTCTACTTCTCTGATTTCAGCTTTATCCTGATCTCTCACTTCCTCTCAAACTCCCCTTCAAATTATTGATGCTAATGTTTTATTTTAGTTACTGTCTTGTTTTCATCTTGATTATTCTATTTTCCAAACTATTTATGAATTCGTCCTGCTCTTCATCAGTGAAGTCTTCTTAGAGAGAATAGCAGTTATTTGAAGAACTGCATTCATTTATTAGTCACATATTTACAGAGAACTCACCATATGCAAAATATTGTGGGAGAATACAAAGATGCTTTCTATACCATCACTGCCATCAACAATTGCTGGTGCTCATATAACACAAACTATGTGTCAGACATTGATCTATCTGTTTTAGAAATATTAACCTCTCATTCTCTATGTTCATTTGTAGGTTTTATTATTATTCAGATATGGTGAGGCCAACAGAACACTGAACTAGCTGCCATTGAAGAGGCATTTTGTTACTCTTAGTTCCCAAGAGGAGGTAACATGCCACACTATACAGGGCGATACAAGGAAGCACCAAGATCAATCAGGAGACAAAGGGAGTGGAAAGAAATCATGGGCAAGAGCCTTTATAGTGGTTTCCGTTAGAAGGAAAAGCAAGGCAGTAAGCAGGCTTAACATTAGCTAGTCTGAATGATTTCAGGGGGTCCTGAAGCATAGGGGCTATCCCAATAGTAACCTGGTGTCTGGCCCTGGGATGACTGAGGCAGGAAAATACTGGCCTGGAGCATTGAAGTCCATAGAGGCAGTAAGAGAGGGTGTGGGCTTTGGAGTGAATGGTTTGCATATGAAAGGCATGCAGCTAGTAAGTAGTTGGGTCCAAATTAGAATCCTGAACGTGGTCAAGGAGTTGGGAACCAACCATCCATGTGGCATAAGCAAAGCCTGTGTATAAGGGATTAAAGAAAATGATACTGGGAAGTTATCTGAGATCAACCTTAAGGAAGTCATAAGTAATAAGGAATTTGAACTTAATTCAGGGAAAAAATAAAAAATAAGAAGTATAAAAATATATATTTATATATAATATATATTATATATAGTACATATATAATATATACAAAGAATATGGATATATATTCTATGAGTAGGAGAGTTATGATCATACCTGTGTTTTAGAGGTTACCCTGGCCTCTGTGAAAGTAAAATTGGGAGGAGAAACAGAAGGTGAAAATATCAATTAGGACATTATTGTAGTAACTTACATGAAACTTAAAGATAAAATCAGAGAGTACTATACTAGGAGAGTGATTACAAAACCATTGTAGAGACAGAGTTGAAAGCACTTGTTATCATATTTCAACAGCTGAAATTATTGTCATATGAGGAGTACTCCTTACAATGCAGAAGAGAAAACCCAAGGGATGTACTTGGCTGGCTGCTGTACTAGGCCAGACCTCAGAGGCTGCTCTGGGTCACAAGGTGGGAGAGAATAAAGATGTGCACAGAGTTCAGGAATGCTAGTATTTTGGTTCTGTTCAGAAGCTGACAATGAGTGCAAAGGAGCCTCAACTCCACTGTGGCTCAGCACAGCATTGCTAATAGAATACAAAAGAGTAATTTATAATAAAATAATATGTATTTCAGTATATATAACTGAGAAGACTTAATTATCTAGACAGATGCTGGCACCTACTGATAATGCATATACTAGGATTTGAGAGTTTAGATGAGAAACCCTTCAATTCAAGAAATTCAGCAAGATGAAAGAGTGGAGATATACAAGGTCACTAAAATAAAAATAAGTTCTACGAGACCAGATTTATTTGTCTATAGCAAAAGAGGGAAATAATCTTAATTGAAATAAGGATAACATGCCAAGACAAATTTCAGACTTTGGAAACAGAGAAAATGATGAAGTATGATATTAGCACAAACGAGCTGGGCCTTATTTATAAGAGCAATGTCAAAATAATTCCCAATGTTATGACGAGATAGTGACAAAGTATCTCTGAAAACATATCTCCTGCTTTGAATTCCTCTACATGTTGAGCCTTACAATAAGTCTCTGACACTTAGAAAGACCTAGAAGAACATATCCTTTATAAACTCTGGGGATTGGAGGCATGGTGGTAGAGGAGGGTATACTGCAAAAAAAAGCAGTCATACAAAAAACCATAGAAAAACTACAAATAAATAATTTCAAAGTAAATTTTATAATCTAGTCTTTTCATTGTTCTTCACAAAAAATTTAAATACAAAATACAGAACAATTTTATTAATAAAATTCAACAAGAGCCTTGCATCTTATGTTATCTTCACTAATTTAATAACAATTAATTCTAAATCTGTTAAAAATGAACATCAGGTTTCCTATGTTATACATTTGCCCGTGGCAGCTATGTATACCAACTGACACTGGTATGTTATATCAGCGATTCAATTATAATGAGTGGCATTGTTTTGTTGATTTGATTTTCTGAAATAGTGTACAATGGTCAGGGAACACAGGAAACACAGTGCAACATTCTTTGGATTTAAACAGTACTACATTTCTGGAAATTTTAGTTTATAATTATGAAGAAAGAAACTTTGTCGTGATATATGAAATTATTTTCTAGACTCTCAAATAATTGTAGACCATTTTTCTCCTCCACAAATGTTCATGGGATATTTGAAAGTCATGTACCACAATTATCTATTGTGCAAAACTGGTTTATGCATGGAGGAACATCTAGCATCTCTGCTCACCCACACTCTAAATAACAGCATCATCCTCCAATTGCCATAAAAAATAAACATTATCACATAATTTTAAAATTCTCTCTGTAAAGAACTACTGGTTCCAGTAATGGAGCACAATGTAAAGGAGATCCCTCCCATAAGACATACACGAGCATGCACTAAAACCTCTTAGCAGGAAAATGATAAGCAGAATTCAGGCACTGGGTGAATGGCTGGACTAGATCAAGGTTGAAAAATCAAATGTTCACAGACACAAGGCAAGTATGAGAAAATGCGTAAACTAGGCCAAGAGAAAGATAATAGAGAATCATGTAGTCTGTGTGGCAGTTGTCCCAGCACCATTTGCTGAGAGAATTGTCCTTTCCTCCACTGAATTATCTTGGCACCTTGTCAAAAATCAATTGACTGTAAATGTGAGAGCTTATTTCTGGATTATTATTCTATTCCATTGATTTATATGTCTGTCCTAATGCCAGTACCACATCATCTTGATTACTGTAGCATTGTAGTAAGTTTTAAAATTAGTAATTGTGCACCTTATAATTTTGCTCTCCTTTATCAAGATTATTTTGCTTACTTTCAATCTCTTGAATTTCCGTATGAATCTTAAGATCTGCTTGTCAATTTTTGCAGTGAAGCCAGCTGGATTTTGATAGAGATTGCATTGAGTTAGTGAATCAATTTCAAGAGTACTGCCATTTTAACAACAGTGTTTTCTCATCTATGAACATGGAATATCTTCTCATTTATTTAGGTCTTTTTAAATTTCAACGGCGTTTTATAATTTTCAGAATGTAATTTTTATACTTCTTTTATTGAATTTATTCTTAAGTATTTTATCCTTTTCAATGTGTATGCTTTTTGTCATTTTCTTACCTAAATGCCCTTCCTAGATCTTAGTTTTAAAAACTTATCTACCTTATGTAATTTTATCTCTTACTTATTATTTATTGACTTGGTTCCATCAAACCAATCACCTCACTCTCTCTTTCAGCATTTCATGTCTTCTGTTAACTTTTGAATCTTTCATGATTTAATTCCCCCCCAAAAATAAGCAAACAAACAAAATACCACCAACAACAAAAAAATTAATATTACCTGATTAATATTACCCTACTACTCCAGATATTATTTCTTTGAATCACACCATTCTGATATAGCCACGGTCATAGTCTAAGTTGCTATTTATCCTGTTACTGTTTACGATCTGGGACACTTTATTTCTCAATTAAATTGTAAGCTCCATTAAGTAGGGTCAATATTTTTAACTTTATTGTCTTCAAACAATCCTAACAGAGTCCTATGCACAAAGAAATGGCTCAAAAACATTTTCTACTTGCTTTTCTTATTTCACAGAATAATAATTCAGTGAAATGAAAAGAACACTACCTTGTCTTAAATCCAAGCTTTGACACTTAAATTCTCTATAATGGTGAGTGATTAATTTTCATCTGTGTCTCAGTTTTTCCATCTATGAAATTACAATAAAAGTGTCTAAATTGATTAATTATAATAAAGATTAGAAATAGGCCTGTAAAACACATAACCCATGGCAGTTATTTGGGATATGGCATGTACTTTCATTAGTGATAAAAGCAATGTGGCTAAGCTTAGAATTTTTGTTTTAAAAATAAAAGGGGAAGGGGAATGGAAATTTTTAGTGGTTATAAAAGTTATTTCAGATTCCAATTATTTTATCATAATGTCATATCTAAGTCTTCCCTATCAATGTAACTCTATCGCAGGGGGAATACACAGCAAAAACAGAAAGTGTGAGACACACCCTCCTCTCAATTTTAGTGCTTATTTTATAAAATTTCTGGCACCTTACACTGAAAAATAGACAAACAATATCAAGATGCAATGTGTTGAAAGTCAATACTTAATCTCAAATACAGCAAAGTTAAAAGGACTCTAAATCATAGTTTCAGTTTGTAATTAAGTAGAAAACTTCAGAAGCTACTTTTATTGTTACTCATTTCATACTTTATATCAGCTAACCAGAGAAAATAATGTAAAATTATATATGCTGCTTGATTTTTTTCCTTCTCTAAAGACTACTGAAATAATTCTCTTTGTAAAGATATTTTTGAAACTTCTAACAGTCTGTAAGGTTTAATCAAAGAAATGACATAATAGGTAAAAAGCATTATATCAACTTCTTGAGCTTCATTGAAGCATAGATTCTTTTACTACAACCATCTTTGACTGAGAAATATTTACTTTGAATAAATATACTCTAAACAGAACAAGTCAACATATGTATCAGAATGAAATAAAAAGTTGCACATTCTTGGGCTTTGCCCTTGGCAGTAATAGTTTTGGCTTTGCCCTCTGTGGGTGATGGAATAATTTCCAGTCTTTACAGAGGTTAAAAAACAAAAGTCTGAAAGGTTATTTCACATGTACTGAGGAAATGATGTGTATCATTAAAGTCTACCAAGACACAAAAACCACCTGAGTAGTTAAAGAGACTTTAATGCAGAAAATTGATTCCGTGGGTGATTAAAGAGCTGAGACACCAAATGGGACATCGGGGGCAATCCAAAGATTAACAACAGCAGGAAGCCACCCTCACCAATGATTGAAGGGAAAAAAGATGGAGGTAGCATTCCCAGCACTTGTAGAAGCTGGAACCACATCTGGCCCACCTGCCAAGAGCTGTATTCATGAAACTGCTGGCAGGGAAGGAAGAAGAGAGAAACCCAGGCATATTCCTCCCCATGACCCTCTCCACAATGCAGTCTGAAATCAGCTAAGAATGGGAACCACAACTATGGAAATAGGTGCCTCTCAATAGAGTAGAGCAAAGAAAAGGCAAGGAAGGGATCTGAGGGCAAACAGATCCAAAATGTACACATCATGTAATCACCTACTATGGTAGAGAAGGTGGGAAGGAGTCAGGGAGGAGTTGGTGGTGAAGAAAGGAACTTGGAATGAGTCTGGACATTTACATTTTGGTAGAAGATATGAAATAGACCCAAGTTTTATTTACTCTTTTACAGGCAAATAATCAACATGTTTTGGGACTGAGATGACCTATTATTTCTCCTGATTTTGTATTACATACTAGGCTTATCAATGCCATTATACTCTTACTTTTAGAGGGCAGGGACCATGATTTTACCCTGTCTCATCACAAATTTTTAGTATCCAGTATGATATCACAATGTTCTTAGTGGTTTCTACACACACGCATGCGTGCATGCAAACACACACACACACACACACACACACACACACACATTTTAACTGACAGAAACATGACAGAACATAAAATGCTACAATTAATCAATTGCTACATTAATCAGCTATGTAAACTGAAATGTGAGTTGTAATTCCAACGTTCTGTAAGATATAAAATTAAAATCTGTTCATCAAGACACTTTTAACACAATGAAAAATTTGACATCTCAATGGAAGATCTATTATAATGAGGTCAGAATTTGCTTTCCAAGCTATTCTGTCAAGAGCCCATACCTCAGCTACTGATAGAATTGCTGAGGCCAACAGAAAGAGGCTGGACAGTGTGACTACAGCAGACCATGGAGATGAGTGGAGGAGGTACCATCAGATCCTCTTGGAACTGACATCTGATTCCTATTCGCTGAAGTTAGGGACTGACTCCTGTCTGGCGTGCAGAACCAACAAGAGTACAGGTATCCCCTGCTTTCTGAAAGTTTGTATTATGCCACTTTGCTTTTATGAAAGGCCTACCTTAGTACCTGTTTTTGCTAACTGAAAGAAATCTGAAGAGAATTTTATTTTTTGTGAAAAAAGATGAAAATAGCATTCACCATTTGTTTTGCAGCAAGTCATTGTAAAAGTAGCATGCACCCTGAGCAGTGAGATCGGCAATGCCAAACTCTTTCCCCGGGAGACACACTCAGCATCTCAGCATCAAGCTGCCATAGCTTTGAACTGTGTGTGTGTGAGTGTCTGTATTTTATCTCAATTTATTTTGTGTATCTGTTAGCAAGATGTGTTCTAAGTATTAGAAAAGCCTACAAGAGACTGTAAGTATGTTATGCTTAGAGTAAAACTGGACATAATTGAGTGTATTTGCTATGATTTTGGTAAGTTAGTCTTTGAGTCTGGGAATGCTCAGAATTTTTTTCCATATAAATTAATGACAATTGCTTCTTCATTTTATGCCATTTCAGCTTACAAAGTGGTTCATATGAACACACTATTTACAAAGAGTGGGGGAAACCTGAACATGATTACCCTTCATCTGATCTTGACAAGAGAATTTTGGCGAGAGAAAGAAGGAAGGAGAGAGGGAATGGGGGAGGGAGGGAGGAAGTGGCAGGGGAGAGAGAGAGGGAGAGAGAGAGGGAGAGACTGAGTGGGGTGCATCTGGGTTAACTTTCCCAAATAGCAAATTGGCAGACAGCATGAAAATGATGTAAATTCTGCTTTATTAAAATTAATATCCTACTCATTTTTTTCTACCTAGCTGGTTATTGAAAAATAAAATTTTGACGGTTATATGGCTCATGTAAAAAAGGCAATATATAGTAAACTTGCACAGAAATCCCCATAGACAGAACTGGAGATAACCATGTAGGGAGACAGGTAGCCTGGAGAAACAGCTACAGCAAGTGTTGGCCCTCTCCAGAGACCCCACATATTCACAAATGCTGTTCTATTAAAAGACCAAAAAAAGAGGCTTGCCGAGAACCCCCTTTATTTTAAAAAAAAGGTAAATAAGGAAGTTTATTTACATATTAAGTAATCACAGAAACATTTTACAGTATTGCTTTCATGAGCTAAAAATTGGCACATGATGTTGTATCTGTAAAAACACTTTGTTGTCCAGCTATAAACTCAGAAGTCAGGCAACAATTTGCAAGAAAAATAACAATGAAATATTTTCTCTATCAGCTTTGAAAAAAGCCAAAGGAGTAATAATATCATGGTGTGTTTTTTGGCATCAAATGTTTTTTGATTAACTGTCTTTAGAAAGGGCCTAAATGTAAAATAAAAAGAACAAAAAGTCAAACTGAATGTGACTCTTTCAAGTCAATATGTCCAGTAGTAGCTTGGAATGATGTGAGAAAGGAAAGTTAGGAAGGAGGGCTCATAAGACAAAGGTAAGATGAGTTCATTTTCTATATGCAAGTAAAGATGTCCAACTTATACTCGGAAATATAAATTGGCTCTTTGTTTCTGGTGACATCTCAGAACAAAAGCAGCTACTTCCAGATGAAGATGAGTATCTTCTTCCCAGTCATTAGCTGCCAAAAACTCACTGAAATAGATGATAAACAAAATCTTCATACCTTTGGTTAAAAAGTGTATGGCCACAGAAGTTGCTGCTGATGTTCTGAGTGAGAAGGAGAAGGGCTATATGTCCAGAATAAGTGGTGGGAATGACAAATTTCCCTATGACCCAGTGTGTCTTGACCCATGATCATGTGCATCTGCTACTGAATAGGGGGCTTTCCTATGACAGACCAAAGATAATTAGAGAAGGAAGGTGCAAATCTGTTCAGGTTTGTATTGTGGACACTAATTTGAATGTTTTTAACTAAGCTATTGTAAAAAAAAAAAAGATGGAGGATATTCCTAGAATAACTGATACTGCTATGCCTCATTGCCTAATCCCATAAAAGCTTGCAGAACCTGCAAAATTTTCAATCTCTCTAAAAAGACAATGTCCACAAATATGCTGAGAGAAAGTCCCTGTACAAAAAAGCGCCCAAGATTCAAGGTCCTGTCATTCCATGTGTTCTACAACACAAAACATTGTATTACTCTATAGAAAAAGCTTACTAAGAAAAATAAGTAAGAGACTACAGAATATGCAAAACTTTTGGCCAAGAGAATGGGAAACCAAAGAGAAATGCTAAAAGTATTTGCAAAGACCGAGGCTGTCCTCTCTGAGGTCTTCTATCCTCAATCTGAGTCTAGTCAAAACTAAGATTTTCTCAGAGTGATATATAAGAGCACATATTATTTTAAAAGATATCTGATTGAAGCTTGGATGAAAGTCAGGAGTGGAAATGTAAATTTTTTGCAAACACAGACATCATAGATAAAGTTAGAAGAATAATGAGAAAAGGGAGTTTGTAGCAAATGTAAGAGACAGAAGATTGTTTTTGTTAAATTTCTATTAATTAACAAGAAAGAGGCAAAGACTGTCAGCAACTTCATAGAGGAGAAAATAAAAATACCCCATTAAAATGTGGAAAGATGCTCAGTCCATTAATAGCCAAGGAAATGGATCTTAAAAGCATAATATATATTTTATACCTTTCAGATTATCAAAAGAAAAATAATTAATTTGATAGCATCAAACTATTGTGTAAACAAGTTCAAGTGGCCACATATCTCACATGCCAGGCTTGCTTGAGTAGCAATTTCTAGGAAATATTCAAGGGAACAAGAGCAGTAGCAGTAGCCACACAACAATCTAGCAGAACCTATTTCCCAGGTCTCTCCCAGATTCTTGGGGTAGGTTGCTTTTATGTTGCAGGGTTAGGGAGAGGCCAATCTCTTCCCTGGGGGGATTAAAAGCCAGGATTTAATAGCAATATGATATGTAGAACCTTTGCTACAGTTCTAAGATGCTAGTTTGGTGTTCACAATTGGGAAGACTGCCAGCCCCATTCTTGGGCATCGGGTAGGTGAGCTCTAAGTCTTACACCTGTTGCTGCATATTGTGGCAAGTTAGCAAAGAATTTACCCCATTGCCTTCATAGTTAAGGAAGCACCGGCCCCTCAGTTGGCATAATGGGGTGAGGAACTGGGGTCCAAGCCTTGAGATGGATAAGTATTGGTGGTCTTAAAAATAACTGTGGTCAGTTTCCATTTTTGCAGGAGTCCAGCTCCCTCTTTGGGAAGCCAGCCTACAGGACATTGGCCTTGGACAAGTCAATCCTTACCTCTCCCAAGGGTTAACAAGAGTGTGGGAAAATGAAAGTTCCACACAACACTAACACAGGTTTTATATTTTATAGCTGTTCTGAAGGACAGGCATCCTACATCCTCTTTTCTAACAATGCAGCAAATTGGTTACAAGACCCCAAAAAGAAGTGGCTACAGGTTTCCAATCTCTCCAAAGATCCCCATGTCAAAAGCATAATCAAAAAAGCTGTAGAGTTACTGTGATCTGAATGGAGTATGTGGCTTGTATAGTGAACATTTCAGTATTAACCAATGGAGACAGATGACCAATGTCTGTAGCATCTTCAGAGTCCCTTAAAACTTGTTTATAATAGCAGGGGCCTGGTGCAACCTTGGGGAGGAAGAGCTTTGAGAATGACAGTTGAGTTGCCCACCAGCCCAATGCGAAAGGGGACAGTTAAAAATTCAATTACTTTAAATAAAATTAAAAATTGCTATATTTCTTGAAAAAATATGTAATTTACAAAGTTTAATTTATTTCAGGCAAATTTTATTTTACTTTATCTTTTAACATATACTATATTCTGGAGGAATGAATATTGTTGTAAAAGTTCTGAGATTTGTTAATGTTTCATAGTGTTTCCTAGCATTCAAAGTACAACCAACCAAGTTTCAGGTTACTTTGTGAAAAATGCCTGAGCCATGATTTGTAATCTCTTTATGCCATAGTTTCTACTGTATAAAAAAGTATAAAATAGGGATTGTTATTAAACATTAGGATTAATGAGATAATGTTTATAAAGCACGTACCTCAGAGATCTCAATCAGTGGTATTTAAAAGATAATATTCACATTATAGGAAACTGAGGAAATAAGGGAAAGAAGAAAAGATCACCTATAACCTGATCACCCTAGCACGAGTGCCATTATTTTGGATACTTTTATCTTGAGGTAGGTATTTTGACTTTGGGGATTGTTTTGTTATAATCAGTGTATCAGCAGTTGTGAGGGCAGAAGTGTGAAGCATGAGTTTCAGTATCTAACAGAGTCCATGATAAAAAATTATTAAATTAATGAGTCAGCCAATTAGTTGGAGTTAATTTTTTTTTTCCATATTTTTGTCTGGTAATAAAATACAAGAAGCTCTCAAATAGGAAGGAATGTTCTCTTATAAACACTTTTGATGTAGTTTTTTCAACAAATAATGAAGATATTCAGTTTTATACTATTTAAAAATATTTCAAAAATACAATTAGGTAGCCTCAAATATGTGAGGAATATTTGACTGTTTTAAGCACTCCATCTTTATGTATTTCATTATTAATACATGTAAATAAAGGAAAGTCTTAAAGAGTGGTATTATATACTAAGAATTCAATTGCATCATATATTTAAAAGGTCTGTTTCTCTTTTTTTTGTTTCCTTAAAAAATGGTAATGTGTATGGAATTGCTTACTTAAGACTCTTGAAACCTGTGTTTTTTCTCCAAGGATTTCCTCATAGTCTCTCAAATCCTGATAAAGTATTGCTTTAGCAAAAAGCAGATCATTGCTGGACATTATGCTCATTTTGTACTTTCCTTGGTGGCATTCATTCCCTTTCTGTCATTAGTAAGAGAATGACTCAAAAGCAGCTCAGGTAGCCCATCCTCCAGCTCAGTGTGCATTTACAACTTCAGTGATGAGAGCAGGAGAAAGGTGACTAATTTAAAAACACATAAACTGAATCTAGGGGAATTAGAATAACCTCTAGAAGGCACGCTGAACCTCAGAGAGGAATAAAAGCTTGCTTGTGACCCATCTCTTGCTGCTCTTTCCCGTCTGCCCACATATTCCCCGACTAAATCTTCCAGCAGCGACTAGTCAGGCCTCCCTTTTCTTCCTATGGTTTAATGATAACATTGTGCCCCAGTGAGATTCATTTTCCTTCATGTTCTTAAAGTAAGCTCAGTAATATCATAGACAAAATCAACATAAACAGTCATCCCTGATCCATGAATTAGTCCCTTTCCTTTTTGAAATCTTAATACATTTGGCCATTTTACCTATAATCAGCAGCTCTAATGGCAGATTCTTGTGGAAAAATATATAAATTAAATTTTGGTTTTAAATTTTATTATTGAATCCTGACTGAATAAAAATCTAAAGTTTTATGTACTTAGAGAAAGCAATATTAGAATTTTATTTTGCAGAATATATCTAAGTAATATCTGAAGTAAGTTGGCTCATTTCAGAAATACTAAAAAAGCAAATTCTATCTAAAAAGAAAAAAATTACATAAGTAGAAGCTGTTTTTAGCTAATCTATAATAAACAATAACAGAATAAACAATGAACTTATTTTTTAAATCATTTTTATTTAAAATAAGGGATTTAACAAACTTCTACTTCTTTCTACCCCCATGTTGCCCTTCATCATCTTTATTAATATAATCTGAATGTTTAGTTTCACCTACTTGATACTAAAATATTATTTTGAACATTTGGTACTTTCTCTTAAAAATGCTTTTGACATTTACATACATATTACCTTATAATTACATGGACCATTTTTTTAATCAAAATGAGATATTTAACTAAAAACAATGCTCATTAGCTGTGCTGTTATCCTAAGACTACTTCATCCTTCAGTTCTTAAGTCTGATTCCTTATTCAATTGTTGTGAATTTTCTCTTCAAGTAGGCTTTTTTTTTTTAATAAGATTATTTAAATTAATAGGCTTTCTTTTATATATCTCAGGTATACCTCTTAATTTTGTGCACAGCAGTACGGTAAACACAGTCAGTGGTTTTATAGCATGCAGATTTTTCACTGTAATAAAAAGCCCTTGGGAGGTGCCGGTGATATACAGGTTTTGCGAACTCCAGGAAAAGGTAAAGGCAAGTTCTCACACTCAATTAGCTTGGCACATATTTAAAAAGCTATTTTGTCTTGGAATTTCTGGGCTTTGAGAGATACTTACTAGCTGAATGAATAAGTGCATAATAAATATGCAACAAATTAATTAGAAAATAGAAAGATTAGAAGAAAGAGGATCAGTAAGGTGATAGTCCCTAAAAGATTATGCAGAAAAATGGAAATGTAGACCTTGATCCATTTCTAATGTGTCTTTCTAAAATTTTCTATTTAAAATGTAGTCACTCTATCAAAAATTTATAAGAAATCAGAATATGTCGAAAACTAAAGAGAGCTAATAGATGTTCCTGCCTGACATGACCACTTACCACACCTCTGAAGAAATGTTTTGTGTAGATTTTCTAAGTTATGTGAGTTGATATGACTTAGATAGAAACATTTTATAATTTTAGACAACAAAACTAGGACAAACTCTCTTATGATTAGATTTTTCTGCTGCACTGGATCTCCTGGGAAATAAATATTGACTATGTCATCTTTCTAATTAAAATTTTCAGGAAGCCTTATCTAGTAATCCAAGCAATGCTGCCAGTAGAGACTGTTCGCTCAGGTATTTTACGCCTTCAGGTAGATTCCAGATGACCCAATTATTTAGTCAGTATATCTGCACTAAACAAATTAATTGCTACTTTCTTCTTTGTCAATATAATCATGGATAAAAGACATAGAAAAATTAAGCTTTTAAATATAGATGAAAAAACAGAATTGCTAAGAAGTTCATTTTTGCCCAATCACTTAAGCAAACTTCCAGGTAGATATAAACATAATTATGATGGCATCTTGGATTTACAGGGTTAGATTTATAAATTAAAAATCTTCATATTTCTATGAAGAACTCAAAGACAATAGTGCAGACAACTTTAGACATAAGATCAGGTCACATGAGATACTATGCTTGTAAATTTTGTTAAAATTGGAGGTTCTAATCTTTTGGATAATACTAAAGTTTTGCTTTTGTACAACTCAATAAATAATTACTGTATCTTACAATGTTTTATCATTTTATTCATTCCCTAAAAACTCATGTGAGAGACTTACTATGCTCTTTCATAAGTGAGGTAGAAGACAAAAAGAGGTGAAAATAGGTCAGAGTCTATCTAAAAAGAGAAACTGAGAAGGTAATATTTTCTTAGCATAAAGTGCCAAGGCTCAACTAAAGCTGGCATTTTGGAGCCAACCAAGAAAACAGCCAGTAAATGTAATTTGAATACCTTCTTTCTTTCCTAGAGGTGTAAAAGAATGCCATGTGGGCTCCTCCAGCTTTGGAGGAACTCCAGAGAAATATCTCACCAAGGTTTCATGGCAGATCTGAGGCCAAATGCATCCTGGATAATATTCTTGTGGTGTGTGAAGAAGGTGTTAAAGAGCCAAAGAAAAGTCATTTTCAAATTTCTCTGAGCCAGATTAGAGAAAAAAAAAAAACACAAAAGATAAAAAGTCAAACCTGACAGAAATTCCAGATGAGTTTTAGTATTTTAGCATATCTAACCTGTACCCATCTGTATTATTACATTTCCTAATAGAGATAAGGCTGTGTTATGCTAGCCTTTCTTGACCTGTGGGAAGCAATATATCAGAATTAGAACAGAGGATAGCTGGTAATGCATCTAATGAAAAAATGTAAAAGGGCTCAACTCAAGGAGGAAGGTCAGTTTGGCAAAGATTGGGCTTATGATACCCATGAGGATGTACTGGAACTCTTGATAAGGTCTTGTAGAATTTTAAACATGAATTACAAAGATTCTTAGAAAATGCCACTGAGAAAACAGAGAGAACATTTCAAAGGTTAATTGGCACTGACCACCAACTCACTCTTCTTTCCATTACAGCCCTTAGACAGCTGTTTTTCAAAATGAGAAAAAAAAAATGAGGAGAGGAAAAGGAGAAAATCCTTTGGAAAGCACAAAAGCCTCCAAACAGTTCCAATCTTAGAGTGTTATGATGTTAAAATCTGAGGCACATTATCAGGAGAGGAAAGTTCAAAGAGGCCTCAGCTTTGTGTTGGATAAACAGGAACATATGCCTAGCCTCAGAAATATTTCAAATGTGTTGTGAAACTTCGCTCAGTTAGGAGAGAAATGTTAGAGTTCAACTGTGAAAAATTCAATTGCATATTTGAAAAAAAGCAGGTGCTAGGAAAGACCACAAATTTTCTAAGCGTGTCAGCACCATATACCATAGTAACAAACAGAAGTGCAAAGGCTTAGAAAGGTTTTCTGAGCGATACATCAAATGAGCCCAAGTAGCATATACATGTTATTGTGAAAATGCATTCCTCTGAGGAAAAAAATAAATGTTAAAAAGAAGGAAATTGAGACACTAAAAATATTTCATAGTTAGCCTTTGTCGGAAATTTATAAAATCAAGGGAAAGTTGGGCAGAAGTCAGTACATTCCAGAAATGAGAGATCTCTATTGAGGAAGTTTAATTAAAAAGGAAGGAAAAAAAACAATTTTACTCATAAAATCTAAGCCTTATATTAGCTCATCAGAAAAGTCCTATTCCAAATGTATTTTATTTATTAATTTGTGAGTTGTGGTGGCAGAGGTGAATATGTAGAGCTAACCGAAAATATTTTTTAATCCTGTTAAAAAGGATTTTTAATATAGTTATTCAATCCTCTTCTAAGTGATTTTTATTTCTTTAGTATCCATTCCACTGAGTACAGTATTCCATGAATAGTGAGGAAGAGACAATAAATGCTGACCGATTAGCTTAACAACAAAATCCGGTGTCAGGACCTAAAACAAAGGCGGAGCCAAGCAGTATTCTAGAACCCCCAAGCAGTATTCCAGGCCAGATGCTGGGGAGCAGAACTGTTCCTGGCTCACATGCAAGGACTATTCAAATGGCAGTGCTCTCCTCCTCTGTCCCAGCCACACGAGGTCACCCTTATACTGGGGCTATTCAATACACACTGTGGTGTTCCAACTCCAACATACTAAATTCTGAGCTTTTACTTGTAAAACTGCTTACAAATTGTCTTGAACAGTGTCTACATTAAAAAAAATGATGAGATTTGTCACTTAGTATTACTTTGATCTTAGTACTAAGGATTAAAACTACTCATCTTACCCCATCTCTTTCCTTGAAGCCTTGCAGTGCTTTCTGCTAATCTAGAAAATTAATCCATTTTACTATGTCACTGGGTCAAGGGGTTAACCTCCTAAATTAACACTTGCATTTGGTTGTGAAAGAATCAAGAGGAAAGAGAAGTCTGTGTAGCATGGTTGAGGAAAGCATTTTAGAGCCAATCATTCTTCTTCTGAAAGCCACATTATTCAATCAATAATATTTTCTCTCCATTGCAGTGATCTACTATTGCAGTCATCTAATGGGAAACTCTAGCTTCCCATTAAGTATTTTGGAGAAAAAATTTTAAAAATGTATTAAAAATGCAAACATGCACAGCCACACCATCACCAGTCATGTACTGTTCACTTTCCAAAATGGACAAATGCTTATAGTTTGTTACTTTGTTTCAGATTTTTAAAAAATAGAGCATTTCAGATAAATTTGAAATAGTTGTTATTCTTCTCCACCCCAGATTCCTCCCTTTTTCCCTCACTCTCCAGGGGCTCTCATTATCTGATTTATACACTTCTAGGTATTCCATATGCTTCTAGGTCATTTTATATATACATCTATGTATAAATAATTTATCATAATGCTTTGTATGTTCTTTTAATTATTCATAAATGCACTCATGCTGCACATTTTCTTCAATGTGTTATCACTCAACATTGCATTTTAGGTTGTCTATATAAATATGTATGTAACTATTTTGTTCACTTTAACTTCCATGTAGCATTTCATTGCATAACTGATTATACCATAATTTATTTTCACATTCCACTATTTGATATTTCTAATTTTTGACTATTATTCACAGTATTGTATGAATACCCTTATACGTGTGCAAGAACTCTCTGTGGGTGCCTATACTTCCAAGAGGAATTGCTGGGTTATAGGATATGAGTTATTTCATCTTTACTACATAGTAATAATTGGTTCTCTAGGGATTACATAAATTCACATTCCCACTAGCAATGTTTGCTAAAGTTTTTTTTCCACATGTTCACCAACACAATACTTTATAGTGTCAGACCATTTGCTAATCTGAGGAATACAAAATAAAATCTCCCTGCTTTAAGATGGGAGATGTTTTCATAATTATTGGCCATTTGAATTTTCTATTTTGTGAATTGTCTTTTCATGTACTTTACTCAATTTTCTTTTGAGATGTTTATCTTTTTTATCTAATTTGTTTTTAGGATTTCTTTATATATTCTGAATACTACTATTGTGTCTCATATGTTTGTGAACATCTCTTTATATGATGTCTGTCTTATAACTGTGGTAACTTGCTAAACATTTTTAATACTGATATATCAGTTTTTTCTTAATGAATTATAGTGTTTATGTTTTGCATAAATTACACTATAGAGTAGTTATATATATAATAGATACATACATATGTAAAATATACAAAGAAAGTGTAAATTTACACACACAAATATTATCCACATACTTATCACTTTCTCAAATAGTTTCCAGAGGTTTAAGTCACTAAACTTATTGAGTGACTAAAAATCTATACTATTCAACTGAGTCAACTCTGTTGCTTAGTAATTGTTTTTCATCTCAAATTGAATGCCAACCATATTAGGGAGGCAGTATAAGATTTAGTATCAGAGAGAGACATACAAGCAAGTCACAGTTCTGCCATTTACTAAGTAAATTATCCTTACCTCGCCATCGCTCTGTTTTCTTACTTGAACTATGGGTTTTATCATAGTAACTATCACACAGATTCATCTGTCTTGATCTTCCCATGTGTAAAAGGTGAAAATAATGCTACTCTTCTAAGACCTTTACGATTAACTCATTTGACCCTTAAAAAACATAATGAAGTAGGTACTATTATCCCTGTTTCATAGATGAGGAAACTGACAGACCAAAGGGTAACAAACTAGATCAAGGCCACATAGTTAACACAGAGCAGATTAACCCCTCTTTCAAGTCCTCAATCTTTCATTCTCTTTTATTCTCTATAACTCTATGTTATTGATTCTAAGAAATCCTCACTTGTAAAGGAGAAAAAAAAATTCTAGCATTAAACTAGGATAAAACATCTATCTCTCAAATATAGATTTTCATTGTATATCACCTGAGCCTACATGAAAAGAAAAATATAAGCAAACAAATTGAACAAGTTATTCATAAAACTGATTCTTCACATACCCAGGACTGTTATTGTTTTTCCATACAGTGTTAGTGTGATAAAAGTGTGATACACTGTTTCACAAGAGTGTTCCTCTGCTCTAAGATATTCTTCAAAGTGCTTTATCCATTCTGTAAACTTTGACACACATGTGCCAAGAGTGACTAAAAGTTATGACTGCTGCCTAGCTAGATGAAATGCATCTGGATTCAGAAATATTAAAATGTAAACCAGGACAAAGCACACCATAGCAACGATGAAATATAGATCCTTCTCCTTGGCTTATAAAAATGAAGTCATCTCATAAAGTTAATGAAAAAACTGAACATTAGAGGGAAGAAAATAGTGAGAAAAAGCAGATAAGATCAAAACCTTCTCTTTCTCCCTCTCTTCAAACAATGTACCTGTTAGTAACATATATTTAGAATCATTTATCAAAGGTTCTGACCCAATATGTTTACTTTGTTATTTGTATTCAATATAACTTTTCTATACATCATATACTTTTTGAAAACTTAACCAGACAAGTGAGCTTTTCTTTCATAGGATAATGTTTTTTTATGGTATTAACAAAGTTATATTTATAATATACTTTATAATAATATATTTAATATACTTTATAATATTCCAATATACTTTAATTTAGATAACTGACTTGTATACCTCTCCAATACGCTGATTCCATTTATCTAACCCATTTTCCAAAATTCTAGTAACATTGTTTGGAATAAAAATAATTAACAATTTCCATATATTATTGAAGAAAATATAAGATTTGTTCTTCAAAATTTGAAATTTTACTTGCTTTTGGTAAAGAAATTCTAAAAAAAATTCTGAGATTATAAAATAGCTGCTTTGGAACTTTCAGAAATTGAAATTGCTTTTGAGATATAAGTAGATTAATTATTTAATACATAGTTTAAAAATGACAATATTTTTATCATAATAAATTATCTAGAAATTATTTTTCTCATTTTGTACAAATTGTTGTATCGACCTACTTCTTGAATTCCTGAATTGTCCTGAGTCATTTCCCCCAGAACGATGAAGCAATTTAAAGTACAGGCCAAATAATAAAATAAATAAAATAAATAAAACAATGAAATTCCTGTTTCTCTCCATCCCCAACTTGCTGACAAGAGTACAAAATGAATATTTTTGATGAAGGCATGAAGAAATGAGTTAGCTATATTCATTACTGCTGTGACTATACAAATTTGGACATCCATTCTAGAGAATATTTTGACATTATGTATAAAATAGTAAGTTACATAAATGTCTTGACTTAGCAATTCAAATTGTTGAAATTTACCCTAAGGAAATAATTAGAAAAGTGCTTAAAGATATAACTAGGATGTTTGTCACAGAGTCATTTAGAGAAGTAAAAAAAGCAAAACAAAGTAAACATTTGACTATAGTTGCACCCATTTACAAAATTCATTAGCCACCAAAAATCATGAATTAGATCCCTACTTATTGAAATGATGTGAGAGAGGCAGTAATTACTGAACATTTCAATTCCTCCTTTTATTGCCTGTGACACTCTTGCAGTGATGTAGAGCCATATAATTCATTCTGGCCGATGAAATGTGGAAGTCAGGTGTGCCACTTCCAAACTGAGAGAATAAAAAGCCCTTGTAAGATTTTCCAATCTCTTCCTTCACTTACTTGAAAATTGAGGATGCAGGATATTCTAAACTTTACACCTAAAAAATAATGAAACTTCCATCTGTCTGGGCCCCTAAATGAATGTGTGGTACTGAGTACTCCATTGACCCATTTGGGATATGTAACATGAGAAAGAAAAAAAATTTGTAGTATCAAACCACTGATATTTGAGGATTATTATTAAAAATACCTATGACCCGCCATCCCTCTTCTGGGGATCTACCCCCAAAATTTGAAAACATCTATTTATAAAACTATATGCACCCTTATGTTCATTGCAGCATTATTCACAATAGCCAAGATATGAAAATAACATAAGTGCCCTTCTGCTGATGACTGAACAAAGAATATGAGGTACTTATATACAATGGAATACCACTCATCCATAAAAAAAGATGAATTATTGCCATTTGCAACAACATGGATGGATCTTGAGGGTATCATGCTTAGTGAAATAAGTTAGATGGAAAATAACAAGAACCAAATGCTCTCACTCATAAACTATAAAACAAAAAGTAACAAATAAATAAATAAAATAAACTCATAGATAAAGACATCAGAATGGTGGTTACCATAAGGGCAGGGAGCTGGTGGGGGGGAGGATGAAGAGGGTAAAGGATGATAGAGACTAGACTTCAATTGGTGAGCATACAATGGAGTATACAGATGCTGTATTATAAAGGTGTATACCTGAAACTTATATAATATTCTTAATCAATATTACCCTCAATAAATTTAATTTTAAAAGATTAATGACATATTAAATAAAACTAGTGTCAAAGATATAGTATACTAAAAGTTCTTACAGCTTGTTTTGTGCATTGAATGACATTTTATGAATTTTATTCATTATAATTTTCTTTATTCTGATTTTTTTTAATGAGCATGTTTTTAGTACACAAAATTAAAATTTTTTTTCACTTTGTAACAATCTTTAGAGCTTTTGAGGCTCTTGTGAAATTCTGAAAGTTTGTGTTCTCCAGTCTGCCCAGACACCCCTTTTCTCTGGCTCCCCTCAGCCTCTCTTTTCTATGCTGTCTCCGGGCCTTCTATAGCCTTCTCCCTCCTTTTCCATTTTCTGTTTATTTTATTCCAGGAACTATCATAGCCTCAGGATATTTTCCAATACTCAGAAATTTTTCCATTACTATAAAAGCAGTCAGGATAGCAAAGAGAATATGCATGGCCTTTCAGATGAAAGTAAAGTGGAAAGAGTTTCTTCCTGATCCTTCATGGTGAAGAGTGAAGACTGTAGAGAAAACATGAATGTTCCTGATTTAGAGAAGGTTATTGCCCCCAGAGACTTATTGTTTTCCATGACACTGGTTAGCCCGATGGGATAAATGTTAAGGCTAGGAACTTTCCTTTGCTGCTGCGCAAGCATTGACTAATCACTTTACTTGTGCTCCATTCAATAGGGCAAATTCATAAGCAGGGAGCTCCCTAATTCTCTGACATGAAATTGATGTAAAGCTTAAAAGATACTTTTCTTAAAGGCAGAGAGAACTGAATAGGGGTTTGATTCTGTGCCATGGTGATAATGAGGATCGGCTAAGGAGGCCTGTTACTGGCAGAACTGGTATGTGCTTTAAGACACACAGTGGTGCCAAGACACAATACGAAGTGTGAGAACAAGCAGACTGAGTCACGATCCATTGCAGATTCTAAATTGTACACTTCTGTCTCTATATATAGCATGTCAAAAGTGTCAATTCTGCTGTCATGAGATCTTTTTAGATTGTCACCACCTTAAGCACAGCAACAAAAGTAGCATTTCTTTATATTAACCACATCTGAATGTAGTTTCCCCTGACACATCTAACTTGTGGGATATGAGGCTGGGAGAATCTCTGGGGGAGACAGGGTACTGCTTCTTGATTCTATGTAAAGAAAAGTCATCTGGTTGACATAGACTAGAGTGTTGTACTTTTTTGGATCTGGCTGTCAGAAATCTCCAAGTATGGTGTGAAATATGTATAATATCCTTTCAGCAAGGCTTTTTAAACCAGTATGATGTGGGTTTGAAAACAGAGGAGAGGCACCTCGTTAATAATCCTTCCGCGTCCTGATTGTGCAGATGACGTGCTGGAGGCGAGGGGCTGTCACATTTTAAAATGTAGGGGGAAAGAAAAACATGTTAAAGGGTCACATGTATTTCTCTTCTGTTATTTTTCCCTTTTTAAAAATATACATGTTTGTTTCATTTTGGAGGAAAGTTCTTATTTATGCAGATACACTGTAAAATAAAGTCTTTTTTGTTACCTAAGATAAAACAACTCTGAGGAATGCCTCAGGGATGTTTTAATGAATGAGCTCTTTTATTTATTTTGTCATCTACATGTTTTTTAAAAAATCTCTGGTAAAAATAAATCTAGTTGGTCTCAAAAACACAAAAATGTTCTGACTACAGAAATTTTACTACGACCCAATGTAAAGAAAATTCAGTTTAAACAGGCATTAAACACATGCACACACAATGTATGGGACTAAAATGAAAAAGAATCCAGGGCCTTGACCTTCAAAAAGCTATAATATGATTTTTGTAAAGCTGTAAGTACTGATTATTTCTTTTATAATAATTATATACGGTAAAATTCACTCTTTTTGGTGTATAGGTTTGTAAGATTTTACAAATACAGCATGTAAGCACCACCATAATAAAGATATAAAATGGTACCATTACCTCAAATCGTTCCCACAAGTCCCTTTATAGCCAACCCTTTTCCCCACTGCTAAACCCAGGCAACCACTATTTGTTTTATCTCCATAGTTTTGCTTTTCCCAGAATGTCTTATAAAATTGAACCACATAGTATGTAGTCTTTGGAGTCTGTCTTCTTTCACCTGGAAAAGCACATTTAAGATTCATCTACATTCTTAAATGAATTTATAATATGTTCCTTTTTATTGCTGAATAGAATTCTATTATATGGATATTCCATAGTTTATCCACATATCAGATGAAGAACATCTAGGTTGTTCCCAGTTTTTGGTAGTTATGAATAAAGTTACTGTAAATATTCATGTGTAGGCTTGTATGTGAACATAAGCTTCATTTCTCTTTGGTAAATACCTGGTAGTGGAACTGTTAGGTCACAGGGTAAATGTATGTTTAACTTTAAAAGAAACCAGTAAACTGTCTTTCACAGTGGCTATACCATATTGTATTCCTACCAGCAATGTACAAAAATTCCATTTGCTCAGAAAGCTTCCTCACATCTGGTATTGTCAGTTCTGTCTTAATTTTATTCATTGTAATGGTCTGTAGTAATATTTCATTATGGTTTTAATTTGTATTTATCTAATGATTAATGATGTTGACCATAGGTTCATGTGCTTATATGTGACCCATGTTATTTTCTTTGGTGAAGTATTCGCATAAATCTTTTGCCCATTTTGAAAATTGAATTTTTTTTTCTTACTGAGTTTTGAAGGTTCTTTATATATTTTGGATAAAAGATTTTCATTAGATATATGTTTTAAAAACATTTTTATGCAATCTATAGCTAATTTTTTCACCCTTTTAGCAGTGTCTTTTACAAAGCAGGTTTTCATTTTGATGAAATGCAATTTGTTAATTTTTATTTTAGTGTTTTTGGTGCCATATCTAAGAAATTTGTGCCTGGCCCAAAGTCCCGTAGTTTCCTACTTCTACTTCTAGAAATTTGATAGTTTTAGATTTTACATTTAAGTCTATGCTATGTTTTGCGTTAAATTTTATATAAAGCAGGAGGTATAGATCAAGGTTCATTTTTTGCTTTGTCCAATTACTTTAACATCTTTCAATGAAAATACTGTGTTTTCTCCATTAAATTGTCTTTGAGTCTCTGCCGAAAATCAGTTGATCACAGTTCTGTTCCATTGATCTATGTGTCTATCTTTCACCAAGACCACATTGCCTTGATTACTATAGCATTATAGTAAATCTTAAAATCAGATTGTGTGTCTTCCAACTTGTTCTTTTTGAAAATTGTTTTAGCTACTCTAGTTCCTTTTTCTTTCCATATGAAATTAGAATCAACTTGGTTATTTCTACAAACAAAGAAACAAAAAACAGTGCTGGGATTTAGATTGAGACTGTGTTAAACCTATATATATTTTTAAGACATAAGCTTATGCAAAACACAACTAAAAGTCCTAAGAGCCATCCTAGAATCAATCCAGGAAAGAGCAAATGTTCCTGCTTATGAACTTGGCATTTGACAGTTACATAACACCTCTCTTTTAGAATACTACCCATTTGATAAAACATTGGCGAAAATATGAGATTATAAAATCCATTTCTTGGCCCAACACATTCTGATAACAGCATAAATAATAACTTATTTTCAGGTCTGCAAATCAGCAGACAAAGCCATAGAATTCAATGTATTTTGGTGTAAAAAGAGCTCATTTTCATAGCTTACTCTGTTCACTTATGTCAAAATAGCAAACTTCAAACTGGAAATAATTTCCTCTGCCCAAGAAGATTGAGTGGTGTCGCATACAGAACCACTGTTTCCTACAGAGTCCCTGTATGTTTGTCCTATTTGAAGAATGACAACACAGCTGCTTAGAGACACAGGCTCCAAGTTATATTATGAGAAGGGATGCGATGAAAAAGGGTATTTATAATTTATTGAAATAATTCCTAGTCCAAAGGGAGCTTATGAAAGGGAGCCTAAAATTCATGGTCATGGGGCCCTAAGATCACTATGTTAATATCACAGAAAAGAATAGTACTCTTTTCAGTGGTCCATCTACACCCTGTTTGTTTCTTTCCTTCAATTAGATTGTTTGATGAATTGCCAGTTTTCTGGGTTTCCTGCAGATTTCCATTGTACAAGTTGTAAAAATCTTTTAATTGCACCAAACCAAATACCCATCCTTTGTTGACATGGGGCTGGCTTGTGTCTTGAGAAATTTTCAGACAAAGTCTGTGAATAAAAGTACAGCAGCATGTTTTGCACACTGAAGGGGAAAAATATCAAAGAGATTTTTTTTTTCTTGTTGTCAGACGCTTTCTGGCATCATTTTAAATTTATTTATAATACTGCTGTCATTAATATTATGCTCACTTGGTTGAAATTACTTTGGTTCTCCCCTTTGGAAATAGAGCTGCTCAAGATTGATAAATAATAACACATTATATAAGTACTGTGGCTTATTTAACATTCTGATTAATGAGATATTTTTTTCCCCAAAATGACAATCTTCAGAGCTTTGCAGATGTAAGCTTGTCAATCTCAGATCATGACTAGTGTTTACATTTGAAAGACAGATCTGATACATCAGTAAAATGGTTAATTTTGCCTTCAAACCTTTTCTACGAAATTGCTGGTAGAACAGTCGTAAAGATGAAAAATTCTCATTAAAAACCGACCATGTCTGTATGGCATTGAGCCAAGACCAGACAACACAAGCTCATGTGAGTGTAAAGATTTTTGAGAATATAGATTCAGATTCTGTTAGGATTGTTTTCTATTCAATTTATTGTCAAACCAGGAAATACACATGGCAAAAAAACTACAAAGGAGATGGAGTTATGAGTAAGTGGACTTAAAAGATATTGGGATACAACATAACTCACCTTGCTGCAGCCTCTCTTATTATGACATTCAAAAAAGATTCACCCAGTCATAGGAGCTGGGATCTCAGGCTCTTTTCCCTTAATACTTTAGGGTAAAGAATGGCAGGGTTATCAGCTGCCCTTGACTAGCACATGAGGAAATTCTCACTGTGTCCAGTTACCCGCTTCCTGTATCAACAGACTTTCTTATAAGGGCATGTGGCTGGGCTATACCCTGGCACAGGTGTCTTCTAAATGTGCTGCATTTAGAATCACATCCACTTGGTCCTGATTAGGCTATCTATCTGCTTCTCTTTTTCAAGCATACTTCCACTGGAAGAGATTTTGCTAAGCTTTCTCATTGCCTTAAGAGGAAAATATGCCCACAACAAAGCATATTTGAACACTCAGATTCCTCAGCCTTTGTGGCTAATTTTTAACTAATCTAAGAGTTTGCGGAAGTTCTGAGGAAGCTAGCTAGGAAGCAGACAGAAGAAGAGCAATTGGGTAATCATAGAGTAAATTAAAGGCTGATTGCTTTGGATTATTTTTTGCAGGAATGCTTTTGTTTTTTTTTTTTAATCCTTCATGCAACAAACATATGCGGTTTTAAAAAAGCATCAATAGAAAACAAGATAAAAACATTGGTTTTAAACAAAAAGACTCCAACTATTTTTCTAGGCACTAAAGATTTCCCTGTTTCCCAAGATTCTCAGTCCTTCAGTCACTTCAATTATAAAAAGAAATAGAATAAATTTCCTGATAACATAATTTATTTGATTACAGAGAACAGATTAAAATCCAGGTGTATCCTAGTGAAGACATATTCTTATAGTGTTAAGAGCTTCCCTGTACTCTCGGTTAGAGAGAAGTTTCCTTTCTTACTATGAGAAAGTTGCCTTCTAAACTCATGCATGAGGTAATCAAACATCATGATGATAACATTCTCTCCACAATAATGGAGTAACTCCGAGCATCTATAAGGAGAGATGAAGACTGAGGGCAGAATAAATGTGCTACTACTCAGGAAGGAATTTACAGAGTGCAAAAGGAAGAGCACGCTCAGCATGGGGATGCCACAGTTCCTGTGAACTGTCAGTGGAGAGGTCAAAACCAAAAGGAAGATGGGCAGAGGACAGTGATAAGGAAAAGATCTGAGAGGCCACTCTCAGTGGGCTTTCAATGGGGCATAGCCTAGAACTGGAGATTGTACTTCATAGAACTCAGAAATAGTGTTTTTAAAAGGAAAACAAAATTGTGATTGTAGATATTTAATTTACCTCCACTCCCAATTGCCATGGAAATGACTACAGAGTATAAAACTAATATGCTGCCAGTACCAGTGCTGGAAGTGAGGAAAAAATACCCACCACATGCCAGACACTTGGGAATTTCTATTTATTGAAGGTGATATGGAAGGCCAATTTATGACTTTCCACACTGTGAATTACCTGGAAGACAGGTACAGGAGACCCTAAAATAACCTCACTAACACCCTATAACTGAGGGATGAGGGCAGGATATGGGGCAAACAGAAAATATGTGTGAATGAGCTTCCGTCTTGAGCAGATGGCCCCCCCAAAAAAACAAGAGTTGGCAGAGTAGGGCTTCCTCTGAAAGACATGGAAAAGATACTGTAAGTCAAAAGGAGACCATCTGGAGAAAGCAGTGGAAATGCCTTCCCTAAAATAGATTTTCTGCAAGAAGAAAACCTCATTTTATAAAATGCCTAACTTGGGTTCTCAAAAATATATGTCAAATATCAAAAGGAAGAAACTAAGAAAAGTTAAATTTCATAAAGGTAAAAAATAAAATTGTCCAAATAAACCTGAAGAGGGTCAATGAACAGCAGACTGAATAGTGCAGAAAATTCAGTTTAGTAAAATAAAAATAAATAAAAATAAAAATAAAAAAAGTTTCACAATCTATCCAGAAATGAAGAATAAAAAAATGAAAGTAATTTTAGAAAAGATGAGTTCTATGGAAGAAAAATTCTAATTAGCCAATCTGTGTATAATAAATACCAAAATGACAGAAACCAAGAATAAGGAAAAGTGAGAGACACCAGGACAGATGCAAATTGTAAAAGAAATTTTAACAATTAATAAAGTCTAAATACACAGAGCAGAAATGTTCCCTAAAATCACCAACTCAAGAATAGAAAAACATTTTTAAAACTTCTTCAATACTACTTATATTCATCTAAAACATTGATATCCTCAAAACTCATATAATTTAATAACTTTCTAAGGCAAATCATTATTTGAAATATTTTCCTTTGGGGTTTTACATTCTAGCAGCATTATCTTTTTATGATCATTTCAAATGGCTTTTTAAGCACTACCTTTCTAACTAACTCTAAAAAAGATTCACATTTAGTTTAAATGTCAATTAAAATCTACTGAAGACCTTAAAATTTAGAACAAAACTAAATTGAAACCAAACCTAATTAAGAAAACTAAAAATACTAGACTAATTTTATTAGCATGCCCAAACCAAAGATCGTAACTAACTCCCTGCTTAGATTGAAAAAATCAATGTATACTTGCATTTAATAAGTTCAGTTATCTCAGATATAAGGCAGCTACAATTAAAAAGAAGTAAATTTTCAGCAATTTATTCAATTCAAAATGGAAGTTGGTGTTCCCAGTGTTCACTGTATCATAGAAAAAAACATATACTGTGAATTTCAGTGTCAGGTTTATTAGGTAATATGACTGAAAGAATGGATTATGAGTGTCCATCTCTTTATGTTTCTGCCATTAACCTCTGCCAATTTATGAAATATTTAGAAGAAACTCAAACTGCCTAGATTGATCAAAGAGCAAGTGGAATCCTGACCTCTTAATGAACTTGACTAGTAAAACACTATATATATATATATACATATATGTAGTCATATATATATATATATATATGACTTATGTCATATATAGATGATAGAGAGATAGATATAGAGATAGAGAAAGAAATATATAGAGACAGAAAAAGAGATATAAAGATAGAGATAAGAATAAACTACAAGCCTCCCACAAGTATTGGCACTTTGTCTCTAGAAATAACATGATATCTCCCATGGCTAAACTGCTCTTGCTTTTCCTCCCTTTCCTGCACACCTCTCCTCCATAGCTTCTTTCATTCATCTATTTTAACAACTTGTTTGAAACAAAGCTTTTGGGTTTGACCTGGACATCAGTTCCAGGTCATATCTTTCTCATATTCCATGGCCCTGTTAATCTCTACTGCAGAAAACAGTCACTATGACTAAATCTCACCCCAAGTTCTACAAGAATTCTCTCCCCACCACTAGGAAGAAAAACCACTCCTATAGCTGAACTCTATGAGGTCAACAAATATCACAACTTTGAAAGCAATTTACAGATTGATAAATATTTATCATGATTTAGGTTTCTCCAGTAGAGTGAATGGAAGAAAAACTTCCCAATGAGTTTAAAATATAAACTAGCTGTTTGCATTGATATGGACCTTACACAGCTGAGGGAGAAAACATACAGTTTCCCTGAAGCTTGAAAATGAATATATAAGTCTTAAAACTGTCATTTAATTTGTGGCTATTTATCAAAAATATAGTTTTCATCTGATTTTATTTGACTCTGTGAAAGTGTGCTCTCTTTCACAAAACCACAATTCAAAAGTGAGAGCAACCACTAGTGATACAAATGTTTCATTAGAATTGACATGTCTTGACTAAAAAATATCCCAGGTTTTGAAAGGAACTCAATCTACTAAGTAGCTGTATTTTCATTGATTTGCTAAAAAATTATCAATAACTAGTAATCAGCCTTTAATGGTATGGTTTTCATATAAATAAATTGATTGAAATTACTTTTAGACAATTGAATTGCAAGTCCTAGCTACAGCAATCAGATAAGAAAGAGAAATAAAAGGCATTCAAATTATAAAAGAAGAAGTAAAACTGTCATTATTTACAGATGACATATTATATAGAGAGAACCGTAAAGATTTCACCAAAAAACTGTTGAACTGATAAATGAATTCAATAAAGTAGCAGGATACAAAATTAATATTCATAAGTCAGTTGCATTTTTATACACCAATGATAAACTTTCAGAAAGAGAAATTAAAAAAAAAATCCCATTTAAAATTGCATCAAATTAACCAAGGAGGCAAAAGACCTGTTCTCAGAAAATTATAAGTTGCTGAGAAAAGAATTTGAAGAAGATACAAATAAATGGAAGCATATACTAGGTTCATGGGTAGAAAGAATCAACATTGTTAAAATGGCCATCCTACCCAAAGCTGTCTATAGATTCAATGCAACCTCTGTCAAAATACCAATGACATTTTTCAGATATCTAGAACAAATAATCCTGAAATTTATATGTAACCATAAAAGATTTTGAATAGCCACAGCACCCTTGAGAAAGAAGGACAAAGTTAGAGGTTTCACACTACCTTACATTAAACTATCCTACAATGCTATAGTAATCAAAACAGCATGGTTCTGGCATAGAAAGAGATAAATAGATCAATGGAGCAGAATAATGAGCCCAGAAATAAATCTATGCCTATGTGGTCATTTAATTTATGACAAAAGAGGCAAGAAAATACTATGGGGTAAAAATAATCTCTTTAACAATGGCATTGGGAAAACTGAACAGATACATACAAAAAAATGAAACTGAATCACCTTCTTACACCATATACAAGAATAAACTCAAAATGGATTAAAGATTTAAATGTAAGACTCGAAATCATAATATTTCTAGAAGAAAACATAGATGGTAAACTCTCTGATATTGTTATTAGAATTTCTTTTCTGATGTATCTCCTTGGACAAGAAAAACAAAAAGTAAACAAGTGACACTACATCAAACTAAAAAGTTTTGCACGACAAAGGAAACCATCAACAGAATGAAAAGACAACCTACTAAATGGGAGAAAATATTTGCCTACAATACATCTAACAAGGTGTTAATATCCAAAATTTTTAAAGAACTCACACAACTCAACAACAACAAAAAGAACCCAAAAAATCCAATTAAAAAATGGGCAGAAGACCTAAATAGGTATCTCTCCAAAGAGGACACACAAATGACCAATAGCCAGATGAAAAGATGCTCAAGGTCTCTAACCACCAGAGAAATGCAAATTAAAACCACAATGAGATATCACTTCACACCTGATAGATTAGCTATCATCAATAAGTCAAAAATCAACAAATCTTGGTGAGGATATGGAGAAATAGGAACCCTCATACACTGTTCATGGGATTGCAGATTGGTGCAGCCTCTCTGGAAAACAGTTTAGAAGTTCTTTGAAAATTTAAAAATGAATACACCTTTTGATCCAGCAATCATACTTCTGGCTATTTATCCAAAGAAAACCAAAACATTAGTTCATAAACATCTATATACCCCTATGTTCATGGCAGTGCTATTCACAATAGCCAAGATATGGAAGCAACTTAAGCGACTGTCAATACACAATTGGATAAAGAAGTTATGGTTCATGTATACAACAGAAATTACTCAGCTGTTAAAAAAATGAAATCTTACCATTGGCAACAACATAGATGGACCTAGAGGGTATTATGCCGAGTGAAACAAGTCAGACAGAGAATGATAAATACCATATGATTTCACTTATATGAGGAATCTAGAGAACAAAAGAAATGAACAAACTAAATGAAAACAGACTCACAGATACAGAAAACAAACTAGTGATTACCAGAAGGGAGGAGGGTTGTGGGGTGCTGGGTATAAAAGGTGAAGAAATGAAGAAGTATGAATTAGTAGTTACAAAACACTCACAGCATTTAGAGTATAGCATGAGGTATACAGTCAATATTATTGTAATAGTTGTGTGTAGTGCCAGATGGGTGCTAGAGTGATTGGGGGGATTGCCCAAGAATTGTATGTCTTTTTAAAATTCAAATTAAAAAAAATTAATTAAGAAATAAAAAATTACTTTTTATATTACTTTCAAACTAGATATTTTAATATGTAACAGGCTATAATTTTATAAATTAAAAATATCCTTATAATCTGAGTACATGCAACGTCTATTGAAAGGCCTGTTACTAAAAAATATGAATATTCTATAGAAGATAAACTCTCTGTATAATGAAAGACACAGACAAGAAGGGTGGTTATGAAAAATCAGACTATAATTACTTGCTCATGGTGATGCTTATGTGACCATTTCCCATTGATAAATATAAACACAAAGACAGAACCTATAGACTCATTACCTGCACGTCACAAAATACTTATATTTCTATTATAGAAATATGAAATAAGAAATATGTTAATTAAATTAACTCAAGACTAAGCAATTGATTTATGGAGAGAATAAAAACATAAACAATTGCAATAATTCTTTTGCATCTAAATACATTTCATGCAAAGCATTAGGTTTTCTCTCCAATTCTGTAAATGTCTTGGGACCTGATTATGTGTGTTTTAGGAACAATAGGGCACTCACTATTTTCTAGTGGTTTCTACTTGTATTTTACAAATAACCAGGCCTGAAAAATTGCACATGAATGGTGAAAAACAATAGAGATTAGAAAAAGAATGTGTACAATTTGAGTTAGCTATTGAATTGGGATTAGCAGATTAATAACACTGGGGAAATCTAAAACATAATCCTGTGAGAAAAAATAGCATTTTTCTTGTGTTGGAAAGCGTGATGTAGGGAGACATGGTGGAAAGGAACTTCAATTTCATGTTTTGTCATATGTTTAAGATTTAAGGTCACCATTGCTTTTTGTGTTTCATTTACCCACTTTCATGCCCTTGTCGTTCACCAAAGGACAGTTGGGAAAAAAAACATAAAAATAGACAAATGGGTTTTATATAAATGGGGAAAATGTAGCATTCAGGAAGTTGAAGTGAGTATGGTGGCAGGGAGAGAGGGTAGCATAAATTTGCAGACTCCATAGGATTATATGTCCCCATGATATAGCATTATGAAGTCTTTCTCAGAAGTAAAGAAAATGTAACCATCAGAAACTCAATTAAACATAACATAGTCTTGTTTCTATTTTGTTCAATAGCACTATTAATAGAGTTTGTCATAAAAGAAACTAACCTGAGGAAAATAGGAGTCTTGTCTGAGAAGCCTATCACTGTCAGGGTCTATTATTCATAGTATTTTAATTGCCAATTTTGAATCCCTCAATTCTAATTGTCTACCTATTTTATTTAGGATACTTTTTCAATATTTTTGTCCTATTTTTTGGTTTGAGCGCACGGACCATCTTTCTCCAAGGCCAATTCTAACAAACTGTTTTTTAAAAATGCATGCTCTCTCATTCTCCAGAGCCAAATTTTCTACAGTCTTGCCTCAGGGAAGGGCATGTACATGAGAAAATAACCTTTTGTCTTGTCCTCCCTAAACTGCTCAGCTCACTAGACTTCAGGGTGGATTTGGACTCCATTTGCGGTAATGCATATGCCTTTCCACAAGCTTCAGACCCTTGGTTTTCTAACGGTGTGCATCATAGTTAAAGAGTTTTTTCTGTACACCCTAAATTTTGGATTTTGTACAATAGGGTAGCAAAATAAATAATTCATAAGTTGCTTGAGTTTGGGTATTTCTGTGGTTTGACTCTTTTGAAATTTAAGAATGGTGTTTGAACAGAATTTTGATATTGAAACCATAAAAGGACTTTGAAGCACCAATCTAAGTTTTCCGAACTTTCTGAGGAGGTGGCTTGTAATTTAAGATTTGTGTTAGGTGGGGATGAGAATTGCTAGCTTACCTGAACCAGCTGCTACCACCTCATGTTATGTTCATAATAATGAAGTGAGAATTTTGGCAAGTGAAAACTGTTGTTTAAAACCTAGGAGGCTAGAAGCATCTGTCAAGCAGTGTATTCAGGCCCAAACCTAAAGGTTTACAAACCAGATGATGAGTGTGTACATGTTATGAATTGCTGCTTTATGTTGCTTTCCTAAGTTTTGTATACAAAGTGATGAAAGTTTTCATTCTACTGATGTGACTCATCAATAAAACAGATGAGATGTTTGATAGAAACATTGCTGTCATTTCTAATGAATTCATAAGCTATTGTTCGACTCTCTTTTATGCTACAGGCCCAGCTGAGAGCCCAGGAGTTCGTATTTAATCAGTCACAGTACATATCTTTCACAGAATATTGGGATAATGACCCCAGTAATTTTTTGGAAAAACCTAATTTTTCAAGTCTGTCAAGTCAGATTTAAAAAGACACAGTTTAATTCATTGAAAGAGATTTTTTTTAATATAAACTTTTAACATTTTCTATTTATCATTCAGTATATTTTGACTTCCCCTTTAAGTATAATCGGAAGACAGCTTTAATACATTTCAAAAGCTCCTAATATAGAAGATAAGTACACAGGTAAGTACAGAGGGATCCTGCTGATAGCAGGAGTGAAAGCAGAAAGGTTGGTTATAGAAGGAAAGTATGAATTGTATTTTAATTAAATTTTGAGGCCGAAAGAGAAAGGATTTAAAGAAGAAATGCCAGGATCCATAACTTCCAGAGAAGGTAGCTCTAATTTACATTCAGTACCAGTCAGGAATGAGAGTTGCTAGGTGTTCTAAAAGAGCTAGTATAACCATATTTTATGGCAGGAATGCCATAATCATCCTAACACACAACCTTAGGTTTTCCTCCTGATTGTCTGCAAGTGCAGGCAAGTCTCTTTCAAATTTTTTCCTTTTTTCCTTAAGAATTCTCTTCTCATTAGAGTCTAACTGGAAACTTGTTTTTCAGTGTCAGTCTACTCAACTGATTGCACACACATTTTTGGTTTAGTTAGCTACAGAATGTCATCAGACTGCAGTTAGTAAAAATTTCAGCTTCTACAGAATCACGGAAAGGGATTGCCTTTTATTCTGGTTGCTTTCCTTCAGAAAAAAATGACTCCATTATCTGGTATTAGAAAATAATCTTGGAAATGGATCTGATTTGATAATTGTTATAAATCATTATAAATCATGATAAATAAAACACGTAGAACAATCATAGCAAATGAGCTTAACAACAACAGCTATTGAATAAAAGAGACAACTTAAAAATGTAATTCCTATATCTGTAAGGAATTGAGTATAAAAACATCATTAAAAAGAGCAATTGTCATGAAACTAAAGGAAAACTTTCACATGTCTATGACATAGGTCCATGTGTTATGAATGCAATACAATGAACCCAAACAAGATTCAGTTTATTGCATTACAGTGAATGAAAGTAATATTAAATAGAATTTAATTTAAAACACAAATTTATCGCTACCTACATACTAAGCACTATTATAAGAATCGATTCATTTGATTTTTACAACAGCCCTATTAGGTAAGCAGTAGTATTATTCCTATCTTACAGATAAGCGGACTGAAACATAGAGAGGCCAAATGAATTGCCCAGTATCACATAGTTGGTAAATAAAAGAGCCAGGATTCAAATGCAAGTAATAAAATCCAGAGATGGTACTGCACCTGCATCCTGTTATGGTTGGTAAGTACCCCTATGTCTCACAGAGAAGAACATTAGGGACACCTGAGATTGAGGTTCTCCGCTATGCACCTGCCAGGTCATTCTGTGGAACTCAGAATGACCAAGGGATTTTTTTTCAGAAAAATCTTTTTCATGTGTTTTAAAAGTCTGAACACGAAACTTTCTTGTGCTTCCTCTTTGTCACAGAACTTCAAGAGATAAGTTATTGTTAAAGACTGGGCTCTCATTTTATAATTTGAATGTTAGTACACTGAAATTAAAATCAATTTTCCAGAATCCAAAATTAGGAAGGAGGCAAAGACACAGAATAAGATGTTAAAATCTCACACCCAAATCTCCTAGGTATATGGCCAAATTCCTATATGGCAATAAATAATAATCAGGCATGACGTTAATAATTTAGATCCATGATAACCTCCAGAATTGAGGTGATCCATGGATAAAGTAATAAAATCCACGGATCAGAAGGACCATCTCAGTAAGGATTCACATGTAAAGAATGAAGATCATGAGCCTCACACGATAGTCTTCCAAAGATATAAGTTGGCTACGTTAAGAATTGCATCTTGAATATCTTAAATGTATTTAAATATATCTAGTTGGGTTCATGTATGTCACCTGTGCCTTGCATACAAAGAGGAGACTAACAGTGGTTAAGGAAGGTAGTGGGGCTATTTTTCAGGCTACCTAAGCTTGAAGTTGCCTGCTTCTGTTCCTCCAGTGCATCTCTATGGAACCAGGGAAACTCAAGAGCTATGACACAAATACTCCTCTCCATACTCTCATTTATTTTATATTTGTTTCATGGTGGTAATTTTATTGAAGTATATATCATACATGGTAAAATACACAGCTCTCAAAAATATAGGTTGATCAGTTTTGACAAATGTATACATCTGTATAACAACCACTAGAATTACCAGGCCCTCTTCATATTAAGACCTCAACTAAATCAACAGAAAATGTGACATGTCAAAGCTTAATCATTCCAGGTCATCTGGAAAATAACTCTAATGATATATTTACATATACAAAACAATTGAGGTGTGACCTACACCTTAAATATTTACTGTAAGGAAAGAACTATGGAACATAATTTAATAAATCACTTAATTCAAGCTAGAAAAAGTATAATAAAATATAAAGTAGAGGGATAAATTAATAAAGCAAGAAGCAGTAAATAAGCTAGGAAGCAGAAAACAAGAATAATTAACCAAAAAAATAAGAGCTAGTTTTCTGTAAAGAAAAATAACATATACAAACTTTGAGGAAATTTGTAAAGGAAAAAAGAGAAAAAACAAGTACATAACTTTAACAAAGAGAAAGAAACCACATTTATAAATGATAAGAAACAAGACAAGTAAATTTATGCTAATCTAAAAATCTAAAAACACTATTTCAAAATGTATTAAATATTCAAAATGGAAAATGCTATAAGTACCACAAGTAAATACAGGAGAATATTTTTTTCCTCTTGGACTGGTGAATGTCTTCGAACATGACTCCAAATTCAGAAGCAATAAAAGAAAAGATCTATATTAAAATGCTTTAAAAAAAATAAAATTTTCTACATGGAAAAACATCCAAAATCCAAGAACGCAGAACTGGTGAATTCTTTTTGTAATACATGTAAGGATCAAAATGTTAATCTCTTTATTATTTAAAGAGTTCTCACTAATCAATAAAAGTTGACAAATCAATTAGAAAAAAATTACATGAACAGACAACTCATAAAAGAATAAATGATCAATAAATAAGTGGAAAGATGCTCCAGATTGTTAAATACTAAAAAATAGGAAAAACTCACAGAACTATGAGAAATCAATATTTTTCCAAGCAAGTTGAGAAAGAATTAAAAGATAAATAAGACTCAGTTTTAGGAAGGATGTGGGATAACAAGCATTCATATTCAAGATACATGAGTGTAAATTGGCCTGGCTCTTCTGGTGAGCAATTCTGTAATGATCCAAATATTTAAATATGTATAATCCTTTACACAACTATTTAAATTCTAAAAATTTATTACAAAGCAATGATCAACACATTAAAAATATACATACAAGGATAGTCAGCAGTTTATAAGAGAAAAATTAGAAACTATATATCCTTCAATAGAATTTGGTTAAGTATAGACATACAATTTACAAATGATAACTTTCAATTATATATAAGAGTAAGAATAAAGGACCAAATATGGCCCACTGCCTATTTTATAAATAAAGTTTAATTGGATCACAGTCACACTCATTCATTTATTCATTAGCTATGGCTGCTTTTGAGCTCAAAGGAATAACTGAGTTTCTGTGACAGACAGTATGGTCACAAACCCTAAAGTATACAATATCTGGCCCTTTAGAGAAATTGCCAATCCCTGCTCTAGTGATACAGAATAACATGTATAGTAAATAAAATAAAATGAAAACTATCATTATACAAATATATATGTGGATATGTAGATACAGATATATAGATACATAGATATTCTACAATTCTTTAGTAAGAACATGATGAATGAACCTACTAGATTGTCTTGGGTGGTTAAATACACCGAAACAACTTTGGATCACTAATGTGAACATAAATTTTCAACATACAGATCTCCATTAAGATGCAAAATGCAAAGATGAACTCCAGTGCAGAAATGTAGATGATTCAGACGATAGAGCTGAATCTAAACTCAGTCATTAGGTGAACATTTTATTTTATTTAATTTCCTCTCTAGATTTGTGTGTGTGTGTGTGTGTGTGTGTGTGTGTGTGTGTGTGTGTGTGTGTGATCTGCTTTCTTCTCTTAGAAGTTAAATTGAAGGAAACCAAAAATTTTTGGATTATTATATTAAGGATATGTTTTTAAATAAGTATACCAATATGTACAATGTAATAATATCTAATCTGAAAGTAGAACTTATTCTTCTAGTTAATTTTCTATTCAAGTTGTTCTATTAAAATGATTATTTTTATAAAATAGTAAAACCTGGAAGTGGAATTCATAGAAATATAGATGTGTGTGATTGTATTATCATTTAATTGAATGCAATAACTTTTGATTATCGCTGATATAGTTGGAGGTACTGCAATTTATTATAATACATTTTTATTGAAATCCTTTCTGTTATAGCCAAAACAGTTTTGGAGAGGTCAAGTTCAGAAATAAAAAACAAATTAGTGCAACTTTGTATTTTAAATCATTCAAGAGCGCTTTATTTACTCACATGCTGTCCCCTCTTATGTATTTCTCCCTTTCAGGTTTTAGAAGAAAATATTTGACACTTCTCTCCACAAAGTTTCTTTTCCAGTGGGCTATTACTAAAGTCAACAAAAGCAGCAGGAGACCCTTGAAGATTTGGAAAAAGTAGTTGAGCAAGCATAAATGACCCCTGTTTGCTTAGGGTAAAA
Organism: Cynopterus sphinx; assembly: GCA_030015415.1. Taxonomy (NCBI): domain Eukaryota; kingdom Metazoa; phylum Chordata; class Mammalia; order Chiroptera; family Pteropodidae; genus Cynopterus; species Cynopterus sphinx. The sequence continues at coordinate 72,844,527 of CM057384.1, read as the reverse complement.
TGAAGTGTTTACCTCTATATTCAACAGTTTCAGAGAATTTTCAGGAGAAAAATTATGCTTTAAATCAGTACTCTTCAAATTCTGTCCCTGAGAACAGTAGAGTTCTATAGTAGTGCTTTGGGAGCTATTCAAAAATTTGTTTCCTAAAAATATATTTTAAACTGTTTTTAAGTTGACAATTAAAAACAAGCATATGCCTATAAATTCTATATCAAATTCTGATAGACTGTAGATGGTCAAACCCATTAGCTTGTACTCCTCCCTCACTTTTATGCTGACTTTAAAATAAGGCTCCCCCACTACTCTGCATGCATTCGAGTATTAGAAATGTGTCATTACTTGGGAGAATTGCAGTTCTGCACTACTTTATTTTCAATTCAGATTGATGTATATTGATTCTTGTAAAACTTGCAGATAAGTACAGATGGGTCATAAAGACACTAGGTATTCCAGCTAGTTTTCTGCATGTTCTCTTGCATTAAAAAAATATTCCCCCATTCTTCTGGGGATCATTTTCCTCATTGATTGTTGGGAGTCATTAAAGCAGCAACAGAGAGCTGTTCTAAGGCCTTCAGTTCTTTATTGGTCTCCATCAGAGCCCTAGGGCCACGCTACTTCTACAGGGTACGCAAGCAAGATGTTTCTTCAGTCAGGGCTCTGAAAGGCGCAGGTGCATCAGCTCACCACATGCTCTTGCCACAGATCAATAGTCAGTTGAGCAATAATAAGCAAATTCATAACATATTATATCGTAATGTAGGTAGCTTGGTGTAAATTGTTGATTTTGAAGACTTCCAGTTATAGATTTATATTCAGAATAAGGAATGTCAATAGTTATTTTTAATAACTTTGAATCAATAATTCTATTCTAATCTGGTTTCAAGTTTCCGGCTTAATTTAATTAAATGCAAACTGAAAGGACAAGGAAGGCATTATTAAAAACATCACCAATTGCAAATAATTATTTATATGAAAGAAGATGTTCTCAGTATTGCTCAATCTTTCTAATTTTTTTCCTATTCTATTTTCTTATCACTGACTCCTTTGACATCTTTCCCTATTCCTATTTTTCTAAATTCCAAATACACTTTCACTATATGAAAGAAATGTGGCTTTTGGAACAACACTGACTTTCTATATCCTCACCTTGAGACTTTAGACTAACCATTTATTCTTTCAGGACCTTAGTTTCCTTGCCAGCAAACCAAGATGGTTGTGAGGAGTACATAAAGTTATGTAAGTAGGCTGACAAAATAAACATTAGCTCCATTTATCTCCCATTAAGCACTGGGCTGCAATGATTCCTACGCTTATGTGAGATGTAAAATATAATAAGAATCAAGCCATAGTGATATCAGCATCTTCTTGGAAATAGAAGTATTTATATATAGAAGTCTGCAATGAAAGAGAAAATGAATGGCATTTAAAAAATCCCTCTGCCTTCCAGGAGTTAATATACTAAGGAATAATTGCATAAGAAGTTTTCATTAAATTGTTATCAACAATCCTTTCATTTTCTTTTAATTAAACTGTGTAATCATAATCATTTAGGGAAGCATACAAGGGCAATGACATTAAAAATGAAAAAAATGACATGGATACATGAATTCCTTTTGTACTGAAGAGCTGAGCAGGAGTGGGTTGGAAGCAGACTGAAAAGAGGACAAGAAGGTTTTAAGTTCTTGATGATGCTAGATATTCATGTGGATCTACTCGAAAGAGAGGTAAAGCCCAAGGTGCTTATCTCACTTTAATTTTCCTCAGCATCTTCCTCATTTTTGTCTAAAATTTCTAGCTCCAAACTGTGGTTGGTTTTGAGTAATATAAAGTCTTTGCGGTTATGTGTCCATAATGTATTGAGTTGAAAAAGAACAGAAGGATGATTGGCCATGAAGATGTGGGTAAAACAGTGAGACTTGTTTCTATAACAAATCACATCATAGCCATATCATAAGTGTTTCATTTTTACACCTTTTGAGCTCAAAAGGTCAACTCAAAAAAGCTGAAAAAATATGCATTAATATGTTTCATATTACATATGTATGCATGTAAATATATATGTGTGCATGTATGTATAACATTCTCATCACATACACCTTTACCTACATGCTGGAATCTTTTACCATTGTGATTCTATTGTCCAGGATGGATATAGTTAGAGAGAGGGAGGGAGGAAGAGGGAGGAAGAGGGAGGGAGAGAAAAAGAGGGAGAGGGGGAGGGGAGAGGAAGAGAGAAAGAGAGAGAGCAGAGAGAGAGAGAGAGAGAGAGAAGACAGAGAATTAAAACATACTGTAAATAAATGGAGCCTTGTTTACAGCAATTCCTTAACATTTGTTTTATAACAGTTGTTTCCATGTTCAGCCCACACCAGCTGTTCCTGAAACACTGAGTTTTTAAGACTAATATGCTTTGCACCAACACAATTCTCCATAAAATGTTTAATGCATTGTAATCTTTCTCTTATTACTGCTCTTGTTCTAACTACATCCAGAACATCCCAAATTTTAATACAAGTTTTGGGAAGTAGCCATTTGTGGAATGGAAAAAAACAGTTCATGTATTTCAAAATTGTAAGGTGGTTAATGAACAAGATTTGCTAGAAAACATTTTCAGCACTAGGACTGTGTTTAGCCTTTAAATACCACTGTGAAAGCTGAGCCAGATGCATTATTAATAAATGTCATCTTTTCAAGTGAGTTCAGTATTAATATTGATACAAACTTTCTTCCTGCTCTTAATTTTGCATCTCAATAAAGCTATGAATGTTGGCAAGCACTGCTATTGACAATTGATAAAATTATGCAAACACAATGTTTTTGCAGCTTTTGAGTAAATACTGCATGCTAATGAATTCCAAAGTGTTTTCTGTGTTCCTGTAGGAGATGAATTTGTGTAGGTGGACTGCGCCATAGATGTGCTTTTCTAAGCTTGTTACACTTATATCTCAGCAGAGCTGTTGTTTCCCTTCTAATAAGCAATTTGGTAGTTTTATCATGAGTTTTGAGGCCCTCCAAAGGTCATTTATACAATGAAATCTTTTGAGAGCAAGACTCTCCAGAACTTTTTGAAGGAAATTATTTCATTTGTCTGTTCCGCAGCCACAGTGGTGTTTCAAAAAGCTTCTTGCTAATTTTTGGTCTAAATTTTATATCGCAGGTTTGTGCTTCAATTGTAACAAAATGGTTTGGGCCATATAGAAACATACGTTTTGAAGCAGATTTTTTAAATATTCAACTTTAAAAGAAAAACATTCACCTAGCTAATGATTCTTTTATAATCCTATCCTTAGATTTTCAGAAGATAATTTGTGGCATTAATACATCAGTGCACAACAGAAAACCTAAATAAAAGGGAAGCAGAAAGGAGTTGAGTAGTTTACAAATACCCAAATGAGATCTTTCTAAATCTATACTTGACACCCAGAACAGTTCTTTGACTTCAAGAAATGTATCAATATAAATTATTTGAATGTTCATAAAAATTAAAGAATTATACTCCACTGGGGGGACATTCTGAGGAAATTATTTAAAAGAAGAACAGGAAAACAAATTTAGTGGTGCTTTTAGTCTAGTCTTAAAAGCAGGATATTCCTGCACCAATGAGTTTGACCATAGCCTCAATACAAAATATAATTTGCTATGCATTAAGATTCTTCCTAGGAGAGCAAGTTATAATGTTTTAATTTTAACAAAATTAGGAGACACCATATCAGTGGCCCCCCAATGTTTATGACTGTCAAAACAATTTTATATAACTCCAATATATACATATGTAATATTTATGAAATACATATATTACTACATATTCATAAGTATTATGTATGTTACAGATAAAACATATACAAAGTAGGAAACTTAAAAGGCTAAGATAAAAATAAATATCAATAGATATTTGGATTGTCAAGCTCTGAGGAGTACACTCTCTATTTAGGAGAACACTATTCCATAATAATAGCAAACACTTATTGTGCCAGGTCTCATTTAAAGAGTTTTAGGTACATAACTCACCTAATTCTTTTAACAACCCTCTAAAATAATACTGTTATTACCTCCCTTTTAGAGGTGAGAGATCTGAACCTTGAAGGAGTTGAGTGATTGGCTTGAGGTCACACAACTAGGTAGTGATAGAGCTGAGATTCAAACCCAGAAAGTGCGGTCTAAAGCATGGACATTCAGCATCCATGCTGCACAGAGAAAGGCAATTTACTGGTCATACTTCATACTTCACGTTACCTCTCAATCTTGTTATTCATTTCATTGCCTTCTTTACCTGTTACCTTATACTAAATTGTACTATTTTTAAGATAAATAATGTTTTTTAAATAAAAAAATTATGAATAGAGAGGAAGGTAAAGATTCTTTATATAATAGAAAAGTGTATCCTTTTATTTACCTTGCATCTCTTCAAATGCTCCCCAATTACTCCTCCCAGTGATCTCTTAACAGCAAACATTGATCAAAAAAATCTCCTGATAAGGAGGGAATATCTGACCCAGGCAACTTTTTTTTTAATATTCATTAATTAGGATATATCCATTATCAAATAGTAAAAACAGTAGTGTAAATTATTTTCTGTAAATTCTGTTTTGGAGTCTGGTATAAATCTCTAGTTTCATTACTTGAAATAAAGAAAAAGAGGTCCTTTAATTGTTTATAGGCAATATTGTAAGACATGGTTGAAGAAAGTAAAATTCTGTTGAATATGGAATCTCTTGCAATCTGACCTGGGTCTGTAACATATTTATTAATAATTATTTCATAAACAGAAAAGTATGACTAATTAGTAACAACCCCTTACAATAAGAGTAAAAATGAGGCTACTCAGCAGAATCTTAGTGGAGAATTAATAATAGGCCATAGCTAGTTAGAACAAATAATCACAGTCACGGTCACAGAGTTAAAATACAGTTAAGGAAGATTCATTGCTGATCTAGAATTGTGATTAGCACCTGGTAGGTGCTCAATTACTTACTAATCAGACCTAATACTTAGGTTACATAAGAAGTTAGATGATCCCTTCTATTTCATCCTAGGATGTAGCTATCATTAATAACATTGTTTCTAGAGAGAACATGAATTCTCAAATTCTAATTTGGTATTCCAATCACTGGTTCACATAGGTGGTCTATGATATTACTGAAGACAGTAATGGCCTCTCAGCAAAAAGGAATTCAACCTCCAATTGTGATTTTCCACAGCTTCATCCTCTAAATCAGAGGAGCTACCAGCTACCTTAAGAGGAGAAAAATCCTTCCCACACCCCAACAGCCACACCTTGGAGGGAAGGTAATTTGGAAACAATTTTCTTGGTTTAAAGGGAAGATCTCTGCTCCTGATAGAGTTTGGCCTTGCTGTTCCCAGGCAAGGTGTTCCAGGATTAGTTTGTAATGACTGTTTGTATTTTCTATACTATAGATTTTTCAATAACATTTCCTTAGCAGGAAAGACATGTCTTTAAAGGACAAACTCCTATGAAAGAGACTTAGTGCTTTTACCTTCAAGTTCGACAGGTATGTATTTATTTCAGTAGAGCATTTTCAAAGGGAAAAACTCTTAGGTACTTATTCAGAACAGCCATTTCATTTATGCTTTCTTTTTTATTTTTGTCTTCTCTTCTTTGAATTAATGTTCTTTATTATTATTCTGACCCTGATTAAAAATTTATAAATAATAAACTCCTCCAAATTTGCATTAATTAGAAGACCCAAAGGTTTTCCTAACCTCTTCTTTCTTCTCAGATGTAGTTACCAAATGCTTTCCTGATTGAATAACTGCATTTCTATGTCTGAGACTTCTTCTACCCTACACCTATACTTGAAAGTGACCCTGTCTCTCACCTCTGGTTATCTTACTTTTTTAAAACACTTCTGCAATTGTTTCCTTTTCTTTAATCTTTCCCTAGATTCATGATAGGAAGCAAATATCTACTGATTCTACACAACAAAAACTAATCATTTCTAAATATTAATCCTTGGACCACTGCTGTTACAGAGTTTGTATCATCTGTAGGAAAGTGAGAAACATAACATGTGCATACACACACACACACAAACACACACGCGCACACACACACACACACCTCTACAGGTATAAAAATGACAGCTGAAATTTACCTTTGTTAGGAAGGCTTTTCTTTTAATCTGAAATTATGTTCTTACACTTTTTAAATATTAAAATATCCTGATTCTTATATGATAATGGCAATAGTAAATAAGGTTTCTTTAAATATTTTTTTCATTATTTGTCAAAATAACATTTGTTTACAGGCAGGGCTTCATTATTTTGATTTTCAAAATTTGGGGGAGAAATTTCCCTCGTCTTTGGGATGCAAAAGTCTGAGAATCACTGATCTAAACAATTGACTTGACCCTTCTTTATTAATCTCTTTGCAATGGTACCCCTTTGTTACATGTATTTAACATGTTATTTATTTAATTAAACTTACTAGTTGTCATTCCATTAACTCCATTCTCTTTAACAATTATATCACAGAAGCAGAAAAATTAGAACATATCCATTGTTTTAATCTATGCAATGCCTAAACTATATCAGTTACAAATAAGTGTCTAATAATATTTTACAATGCTGATATCAAAAATACTTTAGAAAAATCATTTCGCTTAGTGGAATCATCTTTTAATCTCTATTTCTAAAATGTATTAAGAAAAGAAATGTAGGCAACATGTGTGCTATAGTCAAAATGAAGTTGCTGGTCAGTTAGCAAAAATTCAGATGATTTCTAAGAAAGTGAAATTATCTTCAGTTATAAATAATAATGTATTCTCAGAGATTATACCTAAACTACTTCACCTTTGTTGTTAAATACCTAGACAAGGTACGTCTGAAGAGCTAAGCAACTGCTAAGTCAACTTAACTTGAATTTGGGTTGAGTGCTAAGAGTCCTGAATTTTCTAGTTATATTACTAAGCAATTGTGTGAATGAATTAACCACACCATCTTGAATCTTAATTTTTCTTTGTTCCTAAAAGATGAGGCATAAATTAAATGATTTATAAAATCCTTTGCAATTCTAACATTAAATGATTCTGAGATTCTGCTCTCACTGATCCTAGAAAATAGCAAACACTGTTATCCTCCTTTTGTATCTAAAATTAATCTCTTCAAAGGAAATCCTGCCATTTGCAATGACATAGATAAACCTAGAAAACATGTTAAATGCAATAAGCCAGACACAGGAAGAAAAATACTGCATGATCTCACTTACATGTAGAATCTAAAAAAGTCAAACTCATAAAATCAGACAAAGAATGGCTTTTGCCAGAGGCTAGGGAACAGGAAAGGCAGGAAGATGTTGATCAAAGGGTACAAAGGTTCAGTTATTCAGGTTGAATAAATTCTGGAGATCTAGACCACAGCATAGTAATAATTATTAACAATACTGTATTGTATACTTGAAATTTTCTAAGGTGATAGATCTTAAATCTTCTCAAAACATACATACACACAGGTAACTATGTAGAGGTATCACATAAGTTATTTAGCTTAATTGTGATGATATTTTCAATGTTATATTTACATCTATATATAAATCAAGTTGTATACTATAAATATATATATAATTTCTATATCTCGATAAAGAAGATTTTTAAAAAAAAATTAGAAAGAAAGAACTTCAGCTTCTGCAAGGTAATTTAAATAAGCAGAGATGAGATCTAGAATTACAGAACCAATAATCCAGATAGATATTGGTATTACAGTGTCCTGGAATGTCCCTAATTATCTCACTGGTTTTAGCATAATTTTTGAAAAGTCATAAAAGTACATTCGATTTGAAATCCCTTTCAGAAAAACATAGCATAGAATAAGAAAAAAGATTTTTGCAAATTGAAATAAAAGATAGGGTGCTAAAATTCTTAAACGGCTTGGAATCACTGTGATTCGACAACTCCTGTAAAAGCAGAACAGTAACACAGTTATGAATATAATCCCTGGAGACTTAACTGCTTGACTCACCCAAAATTGTGCCCTTCCCACTCCAGTTAAAATGTAATCTCCCATCAAAATATGACATCCAAAAACAACATGCCAGTAACATTAGGCCTTGGGGAACTGCAATGAATATCATTCAAATTAATTCTGACTGACATTTTGGTAAATCACCTCTCGAAGTCAGGGAAGGAATATTTTTAAAGCACTTGAATAGTGCCAATATAGGAAGGAATAAAACCATATTCATCACTTAGTAGGTGAAGTGCCAAGAGAGTCTGAAGCCAGAAAAATGGCAGCCGCATCATCTCAACTGGAATATGAATGATGGGTCTTTGTCAACAATATTGATTTAGCAACTCCCATGATACAAATGGTATGCCAAGTTAAGATATATAAGGAAACAAAAATATTTGTGTACTCATTTATATTTTAAAAGGATAGCTCAATAATTAACAGCGAGGCTTTGGAATTAGCAAGAAACTATTAGAACATGGGCTCTGCCACTTATCAGCCCTTGGGCTTTAAGAATGTCAATTTCTCTAAGCTTCAGTTTTCTGAACTGTAAAATGCAAGTGGTGAGAACACATAGTTTATATGGCTGATGGCAGGACTAAAAGATGATGCACGTATAGTGTTCAGCACAGTGCTAGGCATAAATTAATAAAATAAAACTTAAATTCATTATAAGTTTCATAATAAGTAGGAACATCATAAAATAATGACCTAGAATTCTATTTACAGTTCTATTTGTAAATAATGACCCTTTCAGAGTAAGGAAGCTAGTATCCATTGAGCATTTTACTATGCTAGGCACCATGATGGGTCCTTTACATATGTTTACACACATTAGCTCATTTAATCTTCCTGCCACAAAGAAACTAAGGTTGAGAGAGTTTTTAACAATTTGCTCAAGGCGATACAGCTAACAGTTGTTAAAACCAGGATTTGTCCCTGGATCTGTCTGTCTTCAAAGCCAGTAAACCAAACTCTATACCTTACTTAAAGATAGCAAAACTACTAACTGAGGCTGTCCTTCCAGGAAATTCACCCTTTCTTCAGCCATCCCACTGACATAGCTCTACTTCAAATAGATCTTAATCCATAATCACCTCAACTATCATAACAAGGACCTAACTGGTCTCTTCTCTAGGATTTCCTTGCCCCAATCCATTCTTACTTCCTGTTGCCAGAGCAAACTTCCTGAAGTTCAGCTTCATGTATGGTACCCTGTTTCTAATCTTCAATGATTCCCCCTACTGATTTAATTAAGTTCAAATACATAAGATATTTCTTCAATATTGTTAATAACCAGGAGCCAATTCTTCATTTCATCCTCTTTCCCAGTTCAGTGCTGCATTTTGGATGTTCCAGTTGACCTAGATTAGCCATGGTTTCCAGGATATTGCCTAGCTACCCTGGATAATCTTAACTGTCTTGCTTTGTTGCATTCAACAGTTACCTGCTCACCCCCTGTCCCATCCCCACTCCCCTACACAGCCCCATCAAAAACTTACCCATATTTTGGGCTTTAGCACAAAAATCACTTTATTAATTAACCTTTTCTGATCTTTCAGCATTCTTTGTCATTATTCTCTCCTCTTAATATCTACAACTCTTTATTTTTAATTTTCTGCCATATAGTATCTTAGGCTATCATTTTCTTTAAAGCAAAAACTGAGTCTTATTTATTAAACATCTCAGTGATTTTAACAGTGATATCTATAATCAACATTTATATATCACTCACTATATTCCAGGCATTATAAGACCTTTTACATATATTAACTAACACAACAAACCTATTAGGTAGGTGTGGTAAGCAGCCTCCAAAATGGCCTACAATGATCCTCACCTCCTAGTACTCACACATGTGTGTAATCAGCAATTTGTGAGTATGGGCTAGTTACAGCAACTTGCTTCTAATTAATACAGTATGGCAAAAATGATGGAATGTTGCTTTTGAGGTTAAGTTATAAGAAGACTGTGGCCTCCATCTTGTGCTTTCTCTTTGTTTATTTGCTGAAATGAAACCAGGTGCCATATCATTAGCTGTGTAATGAAGAAGTTAATATGGCAAGGAATTGAGAGAAGCTTTGGGCCAACAGCCAGAGAGGACCTGAGGACTTCAGTCCAATTATCCAAGAAGATTTGAATCCTGCAAAGAACCACATGAGCTTAGAAGCAGATACTGAGCCTCTAGGTAAGACCATAGCCCTTGCTGATACCCTGAAAGCAGCCTTATGAGAGTCCTTGAAGCAAAGGGACACTGCTAAGCCATACCTAGATTCTTGACTCAGTTTTGTGCTAATATGTTATGCTGCAATAGATGACAAATACAGAAAGTATTATTATTCTCTTACTTTTCAGATGAGAATGCTGAGGCTTAAGTACCTAGTAAGTGACAGCGACAGGATTTTATCCAGGGCATAATTGCTCCAGAGTCTTCCCTCTTAATCACAAAGCTAGATTACCTCATAACTGAATGCAAGTTCTTTGCCTAAATTGGACCATTGACTGTAACATAGCCAGTGACTTTAACTCAAGGAAACAATTAAGAGTCAACTGTAAAAAGATTTAGAGTATCCTAATTCACAATTGTATCAATGGGTTGCTATTGATATTACACAAACTTATATTAAATAAGCTTATGTCACTATATTTATGACTCCCCTTTTATGTAAAACCGGGGTCTCCTGTGTAGCTTTACTGATATGTATGTAAACTTACATTTGGAAGCTCTGTTTAGCTTAAAATGTAGCTGGTCCTAAGTGTGGTAAGATTGAAAGATCAGGCTTTGGAATCTTACAAACCTGGAACTAAGGCCCCATTTCTGCCAGTGTGATATTACACAACTGAGGATACAGACACAACTTCTTTGATCCATGGCTATCACCAATGTTTACGGAAATAGGAAAAGTACTTACCCTCAAAGAGATCTAGTTGTAGCTTCTGATGTAATTAAATCATTAAGAGTAGTGTCTGGTAATTTTCTCCTTAAGGTCTTGCTTAAATTCCACGTATTTAGCAAGGTCTTGTTTGGCCAAAGAGTTAAAATGGCCAATTCTTCTTCAGAACTCTTCTAGCATTTATCTGGAACACATAATGATTACAGTGTCTGCTAGAAGGCAACAACATATCATACCATCTTTATAAAATACAATTAAATTATTCATTCACAAAGTCTTGATTGAACACCCAGTGTAAAGTCTGCACTTTACTAATAAGGGATTCCCTAATACAGTGTTCTAAATAAAGAGGGGAACTAGGAAATATCTGTTGAAGGAATAATTGAACACTTTACATTATACCATTTCAGTATCACAGGAGAAAATTACTTCTCTCATGATGCATTTTGAAAATAATTGTTCCTGAATGGTTTACAAAATCTTGTTAAAAAGTAGGAGGATGACTGAGCTAACTTCCTGAGATCGCATCTCAGCATGGTACAGGATGGATGTCACCCCCATTCCCACATTAATGTTCATTTCTGCATCATATTAGGGAAGTTTAGAACTATATTTCTAATAAGACCTAGGTCCTCTCATAGGGCCTTAGTCCCCTATAAGAGGCAATCCTACAGATGAAAGTTCATTCTCCATTGGCAACTGCAGGCAGGAGGCTAAGATTATGTGAGGTGCAGCCTGCCTTTGACTTCTGAGGACTTAACTAAGAATCACCCATTATGGTGCTACACACAGCTGAGATCATTGGCTGCACCTTCCCTGCCAACCTTGTATCACTGGATTTCCTGAAATAGATTCTGAACGGTATCCTGATTTCAACCTCTCCGAATTTCCAAATAACTGTATAAACTCCTAATTCCATGTAAAATAATTTCTAATTTCTAACCCAAATACCTTTGTGACTTCTATTTTCCTGATGGAACTCAGATTTATAGGGTATACTTTGTATACTTTGATTTGGTAATAATTGTAGTGTTATTCATTAAACATAAAATTATTCCTCAATAGAAAATGCATCTCAATTATTTTTCCCTAGAAATTATACAACTAAAATATTGAAAGCTATAAGTGCTCTTCTAGTATTAATGAATTATATTACTATATCTACTCCTAAAGAATTTATTATTTATGATTTTTAATAATCCCTAGAATTTTTATCTTTGGGGGGAATAAAAGTGATGGAAGAGTTGAAAGTCATAGCATAATATAATGAGACAGATAATAATGAAAACACATATTTATTCATAATGTCATAGCCTATGACTCAGATGCCAGACCTAGTCTGCCTGGATTCAAATTCTAGCTCTTCCATTTACTCGACCACTGTGCCTGTTTCCTCTTCTGTAAAATAGGAATAAGCCCTTGTAAGGTAGTTAAGAGTAATAATGAGTTAATATATAAAAAGTGCTTATAACAGCATCTGGCACTATAAACATGGTTACTATGTCTGCACTGTTATTTTTGTTATCATTATTACTTAGTCACAATAGATGGCAAGATGTCCAGTAGCCTGAATCCCCAAATTCTCATGTAACTGGCACCTGCTGACACCAGTTCCTGGTAGTAGAATCATATGGCACAGGGGGAACTTCAGGCAAAAGTACACTTTATAACAGCCTCCTGCCCTGGAAAACTTGATAGTACCCATCAGAGGGTTTCTTTTTTATCCCCTCCCATGAACTTTAATTAAAGCAGGAAAACCACCTCCCAGTTCCCTTTTTCAAAGATCCCACACTCTGTTCTCTCTATATATTGTAACTATGACATAATTACTTTAACACATAGCTAACACTTAAAAATAATATGTGCTTAACATTAAATAATTTTGTATTATATGTTAAATAATATACTGACTAGTCTACATGTATCAAACCCTTAGATGCTCTAGAGATAGACATTTTTATTATCTTCACCCTCAATTAAAAAAAAAAGAAAAAAAAAGTCCAGAAACATTGAGGGCACATAGCTGATAATAGATCATACTATTTACACTAAAAGCCCTTATTCTGAACCACCACATACATTCTCAGGTGCTTTTATTGCCTGGTGCCTGGATTTCCATTAGGGAACAATTAGTGGGAAAAAAAGCATTTTCTAAAATCACTGAAATTATTAAAATCCTTGATCTCTTCCTTTGTCCACAGGAAACTGCATTTGTACTCAGTGTGTCTATTATGCATATTCTTTTATTTAATGGGAAGAAAAGGTTAGGTATTTAAAAAAAGGTGAGGAAGCCATTGGAGGATACCATAAATTTATTCTGTCAGGCAGACCGAGTTGTATGACAGTCAGAGACATGGCTTGATGCAAAGATGTGAAGTGTGACTTTTTTGACTGTCATACTGGATGAGATGGATGGATTTTGGAACACATCCCAGAAAGCCGAGACACTCATGTGGTCAAGTGTTGGTCTCTCTGATCAAATTTGACTTGCTGTCTCTGAAGTTGTTGGATTTTGCCAGCCCTCCAGATGCTTCATTGTGTCTTTGCAAATGCAGTTGGTTTGACACCATCTGCAAGACCCTGCATTGGTCCTAACACTATGAGCCATTGTTTCCTGAGAAATTAATGGACATTCTCACATTCTACCTGTGTTAATTGAGCTATTTTCACACATGCTAATGTGTCAGTTACTCAGGACCCAGTTCTCACTTACATACTCTGCATTGGATATGCATATAAATTAGAGAAATTCTGGAACTTGCTGCCAAAATTCAGATAGCCTACTATTCAGCAAGTGGAAACAGCTAGTGTTTGAAGTAATTATCTTTCCAGAAATAAATGTACAGTAGTCATGTTTTGAGAAGTAGAATAGTGTGAGGTCACCTATATACTCTATTACATAAAAGATCTGATCCTGAATTAGTCTCTTGGCTTACCTATAATTTAGTTCCTTACCATGCTTTAAGTAGGAACAATAATATCTTTCCATGTTCTACAGTTATTTCACTCTAACATCACCCTGAAGCAAAATGTAGAAAAATAAGTGTGAGTCTGGGCTCCCATCCAAAGGTGTTTAGTTAATGAATTACCCAAAGTACTTGTTATAAGGAAATCCCACTTATCTGCTGCAGGAGATGCTCTCTTAGTAGAAACAAATGGAAATAATAGTTGTCAAACTAGCCCAAAAAAAAGAGTTAAAGTGGGAGATAGTTAAAGTAGTCCTAAAAATTCCCTTTTAAATTAAAATATGTGATCAATAAGTTAAATTAAAATATCACCAATACTTTGATGAAAAACAAAATAATTTTTATTTCTGTATGGGCCTTTTCACTGTGTGTGTCTGTCTGCTAATTGGTATTTCTCTTCATCTTACTTGAATAAACCACATCCATAATGCATTTTCTACATATTCTAGCTGCAGTTAATTCAACTTGTAGAAAATTACACAGCAATTTGAGTGGGATGTTCTTATAGATTTTTTTAGTGTTTCTTTATCTCTCCCAAATCTAATTCTATATCTTTTCTGAGTAACTTAACTTTAAAATGCTCTTCCATTCAATTTAATTGTCACAGAAAGATAACATTTTTGAACTCATATTTCTTAGATATAAAATGCAATTAAGATTACAAGTAATTTTATGTGATTAAAAGAACAAGTACAGTTTCTGTTCAAGATGGTGGCACAGGTAATGCTGGGTTTGTCTCTCTCATGACCACATCAAAATTACAACTAAACTACAGAAAAACCATAATTGAGAATTTCCTGAAATCCAGCTGAACAAAAGTCCTACAAATAAAGATATAGAGAAGAAACCACAACAAGACTGGTAGGAGGAGCAGAGATACCTTGCGCAACCCAACTTGCAGGCCCACCCAAGCCACTTTCAGTGGCTCTTCCATAAAAATGGCCTATCCTGACTCCTACTGTGGACTTTCCTAAAATCTCTCAAAGGTTCACAAACCCCAAGCAAGAGGCATCTGGCCTCAGTGCACCTCATACCTCTTGCTAAGTGGCCCCAAGCCAGGCACTAGCAGCAGCCAGCCTCGGTTCACAGCTTAGCCTCTCCCAAGTATCTCCAGCCTCAGCACACATGGCAACCACCTGCAGACCACTCTGTAGCTCATAAGAAGGGGCCACGGGAGAGACAATTGCAGTGGCTGACCTTGACCTGTATCAGAGTCTCTCCCAAGAGGCCCCAGAAACAACACACCCACTAACCAGCTTCAGACAACAACAGAGCACCATCCAACCACCAATACAAACAATACAGACAAAGGGCAAACTGGGAAGTCACTAGAACCCTGCTAAAGTGAATCATGCTCTGTAGGGTCAGCCCCTGCACAACTGCTCCTCCACTGTAGTCACAGCCAGACCTCACAACCAATCAGCCTGATGGTCAATCCCTCCCACTTTTGTGCAAATAGTAACCGAAGCTCAACTGCAATAGAAGGGCACACATAATCCCTAAGGGACACACCTGGAACACTCAGCTCAGGTGACCAGGGAGATGACATCACTGAGCCCCACAAGACATTTATTACATAGAGCCACTCTACTAAGACTGGGAGGCTTAGCCTACCAAATACATAGAAACACAGGGAGGCAGCCAAAATTGGGAGATAAAGAAACATATTCCAAATGAAAGAATAGAACAAAAGCTCCAGAAAAAAAACTAAACAAAATGGAGACAAATAACCTACCAGATGCAGAGTTCAAAACACTGATTATAAGAATGGCCAATGATCTCAGTGAGAATTTCAACAGAGATAATAAACATAAAAATCGTGATGGAAAACATATAAAAGAACCAGTGAGAAATGAAGAATACAAAAAGCAAAACAAAGAATATATTTGAGGGCATCGACAGTAAGATAATGCAGAGGATAAAATCAATGATTTAGAAGATAAGGTAGCAGAAAACATCCAGTCAGAGCAGCAGTAAAAAAAAGAATCTAGAAAAAAAAATGAAGATAGTTTAAGGGGCCTCTAGGACAACATCAAGCATTAACAACATTTATATTTTAGGAATACCAGAAAGAGAAGAGAGAGAAAGGTATTGAAAATCTATTTGAAGAATCAAAGATGAATAACTTCCCTAACCTGGTGAAGGAAACAGACATATAAGCCCAGGAAGCACAGACAGTCTCAAACAAGATGAACCCAAAGAGGCTCACATCAAGACACATCATAATTAAAATGCCAAGTTAAAGGGAAAGAAAGAATCTTAAAAGAAGCAAAAGACAAAGGAGTTCCCATAAGAATTACAGCTGATTTTTCAACAGAAACTTTACAGGCCAGAAGGGAAATATTCAAAGTGATAAAAAGCAAAGAACTACAATCAAGATTATTCTACCCAGTAAAGCTATCATTTAGAATCTAAGAACAAAGAGCTTCCTAAAGAAAAACTAAAGGAGTTCATCACCACCAAACCAGTATTATAAGAAATGTTAGAGGGACGAGAAAGAGGATGGGGAGCTGGGGAGGAAAAGGAGAAGAAAAACATGAATAATAAAATGGCAATAAATACATATGTATCAACAATTATTTTTAATGGAAATGGATTAAATTTTCCAATCAAAAGATAAAGTGGCCAAATGAGTAAGAAAACAAGACCCTTATATATGCTGCCTACATGAGACTCACTTCAGATCAAAAGACACATACAAACTGAAAGTAAAGAGGTGGTAAAAAGACATTTCATGAAAATGGAAACAACAACAAAAAAAGCTGAGGTAGCAATATTTATATCAGACAAAACAAACTTTAAAACGAAGGCTGTAACAAGAGATAAAGAAGAACCCAGTAATCCCACTTCTGAGGGTTTATCTGACGAAACCCAAAATACTACTTGGAAGAGACATGTGTATTCATATGTTCAGTGCAGCACTGTTTACAACAGCCAAGGTATGGAGACAATCTGGGTGTCTATCAGTGGAGAAAAGAGAGATGGTAAATATATGTATGTATGCATGTATATGTATGTATACATACACACACATACATACACAATAGAATATTACTCAGCCATAAAAAAAGAATGAAATCCTGCTATATGCAACAACATAGATAGACCAGGAAGGCATTGTGCTGAGTGGAGTTAATCAAACAAAAAAAGACAAATGCCATGTAATTTCACTTATATATGGAATTTGAAGAACAAAATAAGTAAACTAACAAAACAAACAAACTTATACAGAGAAGAAACTGATGATTGCCACATAAAAAGGCAGTAGGAGGGATGGGAATAAAAGGTGAGAAATTAAGGAATTCAAATTGGTATTTACATAATAATCACAGAGATGAAAAGTATAGCATAAGGAATATAGTTAATATTGTAATAACTATGTATAGTATCAGCTAGGTACTAGATTTATTGGAATGATCATTTTTAAAGTTATATATAAATGTCTAATCACTACACTGTACACCAGAAACTAATAATTGCATAATAATAATAATAATAATAATAATAATAATAAACATCAATTATAATTGCAAAATATAAAATTTTATCAAAAAAATAAAAATTAAAACTTTGTCCTATGCCTCCACCCAACCAAAAGAAAAGCACAAGTGCAAATGGCAAACATAGGCTTGGGAACAAACACACCAACTCTTAATAAGCATGCAACTCATCTTGTGGAAACTGAAGTATGTGGAATCCCTAGCAAATAGCCCACTGGCCACTGGCACTTCATGTATCATTGTCACCTATCAGTACTTTTTACTAAAAGGACAGAAAAAGCTAATTAATTCAACAACTTGATTGTGTATTTATACACACCTACTCCAACTGTATGTATACAGACCCATGGTGAATCCCCAATTGCATAGAATTAGATTATCTGACACTTTTCCTGACCATATTGTGTAAGGGAAAAAATACCCCCATGGAATTACCCTTAAAGATTCAAAATATAGCTGAAAATATACATTTTTAAAAATTATTGATCATCCAAGCTATTTATATAACACAGTGAAGTAGCAAGTTTTAGTATGTGAAGAATTTCTAACCATCCCAAATGTACCTTATATAAAATGTCTAAGATTATTAGTTTGCTCCTGAACAAAGAAAAAGATTAGAATATAACTTGAATTGTATTTCAATCTTTCTCTCAGGCATAGAGATTAAAAACATCTTTTTATTTTTACTTGTTATAATGTGTAGGTTGAAGACAGTAAATATATCATAACTCAAAAGATGTCAAACTGTACTAGTTTTACTTTCCAGTGCCATGTATGTATAAGCCATACTCTGGATGTTTCAGGAAAATAAAAAGCTCACCTACCTAAGTAATACTTTCCAGGTGTTTTCCCTGTTCCCATTGGAATTCCAGGACATAGCTTTTTCACTAATATTTAACTCAAAATCAGATGAATCAATGAATGGAGATAGGAAAATGAATAAACATTTATTGAGAACTTACTATGTGGATGCATAGTGCTCAGGATATGGAAATGCCAGCTAATGTCACAGATTTCCAGAAAATCCTTTGAGGCAGTCACTCATATAGCTGCGAATCTCATTGAGAAAGAATGGCCATATTTAAATTATTATTTAAAACTGTGAAAATGGGACCTTGAGGCTATCATTTTGAGAATTTCTCTATAAATACAAGAGAACTAACATTTCTACAGTCTCTAGGGATTGTGGGAATTTTTAATTTGTTTAGGAATGACATGATCACCAAAAGGTTTCCCTATTTCACTCTCCATGTTTTTATGATAAAAAAATATTTTATATAGGTATTTTGTATAAAAACCTAATATACCATGCAGTTGATAGAAAATTCAACAAACAAAATATTATACTTTAACTTAAAATTTGTAACATGACATGCTATTTATCTGTTTAATATGTTTTGCTGTGCAAAACATAATATCGGTTTGTCACAACCTTAAAACATTCTTTCTAGTTCTGAAAGCTCCAGAATAAATTGCCATTCTTTGACTTTCTCAAGCATGAAAATGAAAACTGAATTTTTTTCTTGGCAAAGATGAATTACCCTAGCTTGACAGAGGGTAATTAGCATACCCAATGCAAGTGAAGAGAATGGGTTGACAAGCACAAAGAAGACTAAGAAAACATGGGCACATTTTACATGTGTCTTAATGTGTAAATGATTTAAAACATTACTATATATGTTAATTGCCACCAACTTCAACATAGCTTTATTGGAAGACAATATTAAGTTGTAGAAAACAGTACATCTTTAATTATTTGTCTATTCTATAAACAAGTTTAATTGGAATCTAAAAACAGCAAGGGACAAAAGCTTAGTTCATTAGGGACCAACTAACTGTAAAGGGCAGATAAAAACCTTTTGTCTGATACAGATGTACCTCCCAAGCACCATCAGAGAGCACCAGGCAGCACACTAATCAGTAATAAGAGGTGTTCTCATTATTAAGCTTAAAAAGCATAAACCAGGTCACCACAAGCTTTGAAGGTACTGATCATCAATTATTTCGCTAATTGTTTGTTCTGTTTGCATGTCTCAGGGTAAAAGGGGAAAGTCAATGAAGCGAAAAAAAGACACCAATAATTGCTACCTCAGTGACAGTTGGTTTTTAGTATCTCATTATTTATGATTTGTTTTGTTGTGCATATGTGACTTTAAGACTACTGTATTAATGTATATCCAAGAAGCCTACTGTGTAACACTTGCAAAAAAATTACGCAAATTAATCAACAAGCTCAGGCACAGAATCTGCCCTGCAAAGTCTTGCAAAATTGTTATAATGTGTGTGTGTGTGTGAGAGAGAGAGAGAGAGAGAGAGAGAGAGAGAGAGAGAGAGAGAGAGAGAGAATTCAAGAATCCTCACTTATACTTGTGGTACATTGAACATCTCCTGTTGGGGAAGTGCTATGAAACTTATTGTAACATAAAATGAAACTTTCTCTGGCCATTGCCATTCTGTTTTCAAGTATCACAACTTTCAGATTGTCCTAGAAAGTGGATTAAACCTCCTTAAAAAAGAACTTCAGTTTAACATGGGGCAATGAAACTCGAATGTCATGGAATTCCAGAATAAAACTGAATTTTCTCTGTCCTAACTATGAAGATAAGAGATGTGTTAGGATGAAGGCATCGCTTGCTAGAGCTTTGCAGGGGAGAGGACATCAGTTTACAAAGAAGCTTTTTCTGGCCATCTTTAAGCTATAAGGTCACACTTCTATTTTATTCTTCCTCCAAGTCATTAATGTTCCATTACCATATTAAATATTACATGAAGCTGAAGGGTATATTACTAATTATTAATCCAAAAACTGCAAATTTCTAATAAAACATATTTTAAATGTATGTACAGAACTGTACATAGACTTTTTAAAGGTGGAAGAAACTGATGGAAGTGTCTGTATATTTAATATGCCAAAGAAATTACTATTTTGTTTACATCGGACTTCCAAAAAGTCATGGGAAAAAAAACCATTCTTTGTAGAAGACAACTTCCACTTCCTGTCCCTTTCATCCCCTGACTTAAGGTTGCAAAAAGTACAAAACTGATAGGGTTTTGCAGAGCTAATTTCTTTACGACATCAGTTGAAGTACTTAGATTCTTAGTACAGACCACTAGTTGTCTCTGCCCACAAAAAATAAAAGTAAATAACATTATTAAACTAAACATTAGTCAGTTCTAGTAACTGGACAAGCCCATGCCATTCACATTAGAATCAACTTTCTCTGAGGAAATCGTGCTGGCAGGAATACATAAATGTGAGAACATTTCTTATTCCAAAGAAATTCTCCTTCTAAACAGAAAAAAAAGAAAAGAAAAAATGGTAATTAAAAGATACCAAGTTTTCTTGTAAAATTAACATGAGAAAAAGAATTGTTTAAGTACTTTGTAAGAAAATAGATTTCAGGTAACTGCACCTGTACTATGGAAAATCACTCTTCAATTATACACGTAATTAGAGTTGTTGTTTAACTGCTATGAAAAACCTGCAGTGTGCTAGAAGGTACATGAAGCTCACATAAAAATTCTGTCATTGGAGGTAGGTAAGTAAAGATGATTTGAGATAGAAAACAGAGTAAAGGAGAAATCTCCTGGAGAACAGGTACCTGTAAAGTACTTAAATGATACACAGTAAGAAACTATTCAAACATATTTGTTGATCAATTATAATATACCTAGCATGGTAATAAGATTACTGAGATTTATATTGCATGAAAATACCCTTGTTAAAAATGCACTGGTACGAAGTTATAATATACAGTCATTAATAGTCAATATGTCACCTTACGTTTGGGTTTTTGAATTCTGCTCGGACTAATTTTAAAATTCATTTTTATGAGACCAAAGTAAAGGTCTTAAGGCATGTTCTGCACATAAATAGGTAAAAGGAGTGTTTACCTAGTAGTTTTTAGATACTGCTTAGTGGCACACTCTTTACCCCTAACACTTAAGGTTTCAAATGATTTAACTGACAATGAATATAAACGACTCAGGCAAGGATAGCTGCTTATGCTTCCACTTAAGTTGTCACTAACTTGCCTCCTCAGTGGGATGGATCAACATAGTGTGGGAATATTCGATTTTTGTTAGACACATATTTCTCCTTGATAGTACAGACCATATTAAAATCATAATTATGACTAAAAAAGTAACTTTAATAAAATGCAATTAAGGTCATCAGGTCACAATATCCATATTCCATGAACTCTCTAAAAGGAGAGCCCAGGCTTGTTTCTGTCTTCATCATCGTTCTCAAAAATAATAAAATAGATGTATCAAGCAATTTCTGGATAGCCACTATAACAGATACTGTTATAATAGAACTGAACACAATTAAGTTTAGTTTAGTATTTGTTAGTTTAAAAATAAAATAATCAAATCATAACTATTAGTACAAATTGATTAAATCTAGGCCCTTTGAACTCTGGTGTTTTTCTTTCACTCATACTACACCCAGATGAATTGTCAACTACATATTTGTTTCTGTGAAGATTCTTTTAAATTTCTCTTACTCTCATAGTATCAGTGACTGAGTGATACCAAGCCACAAGTTTCCACTTGTAAGTAGAGAAACCCACATTTACACTATCTTATTTTAAGTCTCATAATTGAGGTGCCTATATTTTTTGCCTTTATTTTATAGCCTTTCATTGAGATAGGAAGTACCATTTAAAAACATAACCTCTCTTAGGACTGATTGTGCCTTATATCTCCCATTGAAGTCAATAGGTGCTTTGTGTGCACCCAGACTGGATTCATAATGAGCAGGGTTGATGAAAACTCAGCTTTTCAATGATGACTAGTGCTGAGTCTTCAAGGTCATTCATCATTTTCATGTGAGAAGGTAGACCCTTTATTTGCTCTCTCTTCTCAAATAGGTACACAATTAAAGGAAGAATTATTCCTTCACAGTGGCAATCACTTTATTAACAAAGGGCACGTTGAGCCCCCATCTCCTCTCATTGCCAGATGGTCTGTATGGCCAAGCAAGTGAAGGCAGCCTCGATGTATATCTTACTTTTTGCCTCAGAACTGCTGGCTCTGTTACTTTTCTGATGGCAAAGGTAAAGAAAATCCTCCTTACAGGTTTGTGTTGTATCATTTTATTTCTGTAAACTCTGAGTCAATAAAAACAAAACTGGTACTTCTTTTAATTTGTCTGTCCAATAATTAGGTTCAAAGTAATATTTTTAAATGCTAAAAATCTCAAATTATGAGCCCATAATTAAAATTGTCTGCAATAGCCTGGACTGAATAGGAATTATGATGAAAAAAAAGCTTTCATCCCAAACAGCATGCTTCTTGTCAACTTCATCAAACACACCCAAATAGCACAGTGCTTATAGAAATTTTTAAGCTGTATTTAACAGAATTCCTTGCTTCTCACAATATCATTAAACCTAACACTAATGAAAATTTCATTGTGAACTAAACATAATTAAACTCAAAGGTGTTCTTGATCATACTTGTGGACAAAATTTCCCCACCCCCAATACCCACGCCCCACTCAAGAGCATAGCATTCTTTTTTTAGGCAGCAATATATAAAAAAGAAGGAAAGTGTCTTATGAGAAAAAGGGTACTGAATATCAACTAAAGATATTGTCTGTCAGAGTAAGGATAGGGTAGGCTATGCTGTAGTAACCAACAACCACAGAAGTCAGAGATCATACAGTAAAAGTTTACATTTATACTTTATATGTGGGTTGTATTGCTCTCTTTAACAGCTATTCTCCAAGAGCTGACTCAGTGATCTGAGCCACCTCCACCTTATAGTTATGCCATCTGAAACTTTCGCCTTCCAAGGTCACTGTAGGAAGGAAAGAGAGAAGTGAAACAGGCACAGGAGCTCTTAAATGACCAGCAATAATATATACCTATATACCTTCCACTCAGTATCCATTGGCTACAACTAGTCACATGATGCCAACCTCACAGAAAAGGAGGATGGATAATGCAGGGAGCATCTGGCTATCTGATGACCACTAACTCTACCACATTTCCTAAATAACAAAGAGAAAGGGATGAGCTAAAATTAAGATAAACACTGTGGTACTAGTTAGGATGGTGCTGATGCCAACATACCCTGCTGATGTAATGTGCTGAGGTGAGGTTTGTTAAGATGAAAAACTAGAACACAAAGCAAATAATCAACCAAAACCCCCAGACATGGTCCCTCTCCTCATGGAGCATCTTAGCATAGTATCTTCGGAGAAGTCTTTACCTTCTCTAGATCTTATTCTTCCTATATGCAGTACAAAGACAATATATCTTCTGGTGGCATAACTCTGAGGAACAAAGAACGATGTGGTAAGAATTAAATGAGACAACATATGTTAACCATATAAATGAATGCCTCACATACTTTAAGTGCTTACAAAATGTTATTTCTCTCTCCCAAAGAACTATATAAATATATTATTTGCAGCTAATAATATCTTCCTGGTAGAATGTGCAGGGCAGTAATTAAGAGAATGGGCTTTGGAGTCCAATAATTTCAGTTTAATGTGAGCTGAGCCACTTCTGTACTTTTCTGTGCATCCCCTCCATACACACACTACACAGCAGAAGCAACTAAGCTTATTCCTGTCCTAAGTTTTGTCACTGACATAAAGCAGATATTTGAGAAAATTTGATAATACCAAAAAAGTATAGTTCAGAGAATCATCAGCAAGTCAATGATAAAGCCAGTCCCAATGTGCTTCTCCACCCCAGTACTGTAAATTATCATGGTTCCTCCAATCCTTCCAGCTCCTATCTGGTCTGATCCAAGTTAGCCTCAGCTATAAACCAGAGAATGTTTGTTCTTTAAGTCTAAGACCAAGAAGCATAGATAATATCTACTCCTGTCATCTTCGACTCCCCAAAGGTGGTTACTAGTAGTACAATTATGCTTTTAGCATGCCCAACTGCTCACACAGGCCCCAAAATATGACAGTAGGTTTACAGAGACAGAGAGAAGTGTTTTGTAAATGCTATCTAATTCTATCTGAAGGAAAGGGAAGATCCTGGATTAAAAGTCTTGGCCTTGGCACAGATAAATTTAAGATGTAGATATATAGATATAGATAGATATATAGATAGATATAGATAGATATAGATATAGATGATATAGATATAGATATAGATATAAATATAGATAGATATAGATGTGTGTGTCTGTGTATGATAAATTATAAGAGGCATATACTTTAACAGAGTGTTTTGGTTTTAATTTGTACTGAAGGAAGCAGAAAAAATGACACCTATAGGTGAAATAATCATGTTTGTATACTTCTATTGTTTGTATTTCTCTATATATCATTTTCTTTAAAAGAGACAAAAAAAATGGAACTATGTTATATCTGTGTGTTCTTGTTTAGAAAGATATTTAGTAGGACACCTTGTAGTCTATCTTGTACAGTTTTTTTGAAATTTTCTTTTTTGCTATTATTTAAATTTTTATGTCTTAATCGCATTTGCACTATAAATCTACTGAGAAATGGAAAGGTTTCTAATACTTCTCATCTTAGTGTCAAAGAGAATGGACTTTGTCAATAGATCTGAGTTTCAGTCCAGACTCTCCACAACGCATGTAACCCTAGATAAATTATTTAACTCTCTGAACCTTTGTTTGATCATCTGTTCAAAGAACAATAATAATGAATAATAATACCTTTATAATAGATTGAATAAGATTCCCCAAAGATTCATTTCCTTCCCTAAACCTCAGAATGTGAACTTATTTGGATATAGGGCTGTTGCAAATATAATTAATTTGGATGAGATTATACTGAATTAGGGTGGACTCTTAATATTACTAGAGTCTGTATAAGAAAAGGAGAACATCATGTGAAGACAGGCACAGAGAGAAGAAGGCGATGTGATAACAGAGAGAGAAATTGGAATTTTAAGTAGCAAGCCAAGAACCTTGCAACCATTGGAAGCTAAGAGAGAAACATGGAAGAAACCATCTCCTCTCACATCTTGATTTTGTAATTCTGTCCTGAACTGTGAAAATAAAATCCTATTGTTTTATCCAGCTCAGTCTGTGATAATTTTATACAGCAGCCCTAGGAAAATAATACAACTTACTTCACAAAATGCCTATAAATTTTAGTTGAAATAATTTATATAAAGTAATTACCATGGTGCCTAGCACATAGTAATCACACAATAAATATTAGCTCTCAAATGTTTACTGAGTAAGAGAATGAGAGAGTATATACAGAATATACCAGCACCCTGTCCTTATGCATTTAGATATTTTAATAGAGAGAGAATAGGTACAAGAGTAGAATGAAGCATATAATTATAAAAGCATTTAAAATGATTAGGTTGGAGTTCCTGGGTTTTCTATAGTGGTCAGTTTAAAGAATGAGGGCACAATGACCTGATAGAGATAAAAGCATTAAAAGTTTTTAAAGTCACTGAATCAGAAGGTTACAAATCTGGGGAAACATAGAACATATAAAATCTTAGACAGGAACTATATCACCACGGATAAATTGTTCGGGAAACAAAAAGGTGAAACTAAATCTGAACAGTTAAATGACAGAAGCAAATTCAGGATGGCAGGCCACAGCAAAAAGACTAGAAGCAAAAATATAAACTTTAGTGAACAAAAACTGTATTGAATAGATTTTATTTATCCTGGGGTCACTTTTTAAAATATAATGCTTTATTCATTTTATTTATGAAATCGTATTTTTAGAAATAGGAATATTTGAAAATACAGAGTAGCACAAAATTAAAAAGCACCAATAATACTCTGAGACAGAAGCTATTTACAGGCCAAGAATTAAGTTTTCTAAACACAAGAGCCAGGTTTCTCTTGTTCACTGAGCTTCCCTGTCCGTGTGTGGCAGAGGGCTTGGCAGATAGGACCCATGCTATAAATATTCATTAAATGACAAAATGAGCTCAGTTAGGTATATTGTCTTCCTCAGTTTTTCCAGAATTGAAATTGGGATTATGCTGTTGATACCCAAACTTCAGACTCACAGTTTCATTATTTCCTTATTTTCAGATTTAATCAATATAGTCACTGAATGCACTGGGAAAGTTATTTCAACACTAGCTTGATGGACACTCAAATACTACTTCATCAAATTTTATTGTGTATTAAATAATTTCTATATTTAATCAATTTTTCTAGAGCCAAATTCCTCTAAGTGCAAACTGTCTTGTAAATTTATCCTATTTTCTTACCTTCTTTTTGGTGCTACTTATGATTCAGTCCGTGTAATAATTCTCCAAATCACTTGACAAGCTGGTACATAGTACATGTTTTTCTCTTTCATTTTAGGTAGAAATTTACACTTGAAAATAAGTTGTTTCCCTGACCAAAAACCAAGGAAAAAAGTAAAGAAAAAAGTTCAGGTACTCTAACAATAATACAAACCCACAAGAGAAATCACCATTGCAAAACTATAGATTAACGATATATAAATCAGTCTCTGGTTGGTTGTTCTAACATATACTAATAAAGGAATCCAGTTATTTAAAGGAGAAATTTTTTTGAAAAGATATGAAGGCAATGATTTTCATGAAGTGCTGCAGGTGTTTTTCATGAAAAGAAAGCAAATCAGAAAATAAATCACCTTGAGATAAGTTGGGTGCCTCGAACACTGAAGGAGAAAGCATAAAACTAAATTAAAACATTAGTTCTAACATAATTCGGTTTATTTTGTATTCTAAATTTTACCTCCTTTAGGCAATGATACATACTTTTATCCAAGGCTCAAAGAAAAACTGTGAAAGTTCTCAAAGATATTTCTAACATGAGCAAAATCAGAAAATGTCTCAGAAAATTATACCCTTTCAAGATGAAGCATCTGCAGAGGACTGGGTTATGTACTTTAACTAAATGAAACCAAAGGCTTGAAGGCTTGAATTTCTCCCACTATTTTTTGTAAGAAAATAATTTCATTTTACATAACTCAGACAAGTGGAATTTGATAGTCAATAATGTGATGCTACATTGTCCTCTGTCTACATTTGTTGCAAACCTCCTCTTTGTCATTTTAGAATGTTTATCAATTCCACTAAAAGACTTAACCATAAAACATAATGCAAAACATTTTACATCAATATTTATAAATGTCCCTGGCAAGTAGTCCACAGTATCACCTCAATCAAAAAAGGTGAAATAACTAAATAATAGGAAAATTAAGCTTGAAGTAGTTGCTGTTGTCATTATTAAATTTTATCTTTAATTAAAACAAATTACTTAGGGAATTAATGATTATAACATTTTTTAAAAAAATATATGAAATTCAAGTTAAATTGATAAAATTTCATCACCTAGCGATAGGTATCATTACATTTTCACATTTTTCCCTTTAGAATAAATATACACATGCATGTATTTTTTAATCAAAAATAAGATTACATATTACATATCATTCTGTAACTCAAATATACTTTCTTTAAAAATTAAATAGAGAATACCTCTATGAAAATATCTGAGATATACGTCATTTTAATAATAGTATGGTATTCTAAAAAATGGCTATAGCATAATTTAACCAGCCCTATGTTGTTAGATATTCAGGGAATTTCCATGATTTGTTATTACAAACAATGTTGTGATAAATATCATTATACTATAGATCTTTGTGCACCCAATTTTTTCCCTACATTAACTTCCCAAAGTAGAGCTGTTGTGTCAAATGGATTATCTTAGAGTGTTTGATACTACTGCCAAATTGCACCCCAGAAAAATGGTATCAATTCTTACTTCCAATAAAAGCATAAGAGTATTATAGCCTCCTATTTACATCAGTTCAGATTTTTCCTTTTTAATTTTTTTCAACCTGATAACAATAGAATGGTATCTCACTTTAAATAAGTAGCAAGTTAAAAATGAATATGTATTTTTGAAAAACCCTAAATCAACCACTACAAGAACAAAAAAGCCAATAAAAGAGCTAAAATGGAATCATAAAAAATAATCTAAAAGAAAACAGAAGAATCCAGCAGAAAATAAAGATGATAGACTTAAACCTAATAATATTAACAATAATATTAGATGTAAACATTTCAAATGATCCAATTAAAAGACAGAGGTTGCCAGACTGCATAAAAAAGCAAGACCCAACCATATGATGCTAATAAGAATCACATTTTAATATAAAGACACAAAAGGATTTAAAATAAAAGGATATAAAGTGGTATATCATACTAAAACCAGTTTAAAAAGCTGAAGTGGCATAATTAACATAAAACAAAATATATTTCAGAGCAAAGTATGTTGTTAATATAAGAATGATGAGGACAATCATTGCAGAATGATAAAGGTGTTAATTCATCAAGACTACATAAAAATCTTAAAGATTTATTAACCTGATAATGGGGCTTCAAAATACATGAAGCAGAAAATGATAAAACTAAAAGAGGAATAAAAGACCAATCCACATATGGTCAAAGACTTCAATGCCCATTCCTCAGTAAGTGATTGAACAAGTAGACAGAAAATCATTAAAGTTTATAAGATTCATAACACTATCAATTATCTTGAACTGACATTTATAGAACACTCCATATCATAACAGAAAGATACACATTATTTTCATAGAAGATTTACAAAAACAGATTATATTCTGGGCCATAAAAATGTTTCTTTATACAAATTTTAAAGGATTCAAAATATATAAACTATGTTCTCTGACTACAATAATTGAACTCAGAAATCATTAACTAAAAGACCTCTAAAAAATCTCCATATAGCTGGAAATTAAACAACAAACTTCTAAATAAACTAAAGGTAAAAAATTATGTCACAGGTGAAATTAAAATTTTTGAACTGAATGAAAATTAAAATAACACCAAAATTTGTGGGATTCAGCTAATGCTATACTTAGAGATAAATTTGTAGCACTAAACATCTAAATTAGAAGTAAAAAAATAAAGGTCTCAAATAAATGTTTTGAGCTTCTATACTATAAATGAAAAAAAGAAAAGAAAAGAAAAAATAAATGAAACCTAAACAAAAGAAGGAAATTAATAAAGGTCAGACTGGGAAAAAAATAAACTATAAAATAAAAATCTGAGAAATAATTTCTTTGAAAGATTAATAAAATTGATAATCCTCTGATCAGACTTATCAAGAAAAAAGACCCATATTACCAATATCAAAAATTAGAGTTGAAATCATTACACATTTCATGACAGTAGAAGCATACTCATATAATTGAAATATCAAACTATTGTGAACAATATTATGCCAAGAAATGCAATGATTTAGATGAAAAGAACAAATTTCTTAAAGTGACAAAACACCAAAGCCTAATCAAGAAACAAACTGAATATTTCTATGTATATTAATTTAATTTGTAATCAAAAGTATGAAAAAGAAAAGTCCAGACCTTGATGCCTTTACTAATGAATGCTAGTAAATATTTAAAAAATAAATAATACCAAGTCTACATAAACTCTTACATGTTCTTGTAGAAATGAAAAGAGGGAATGTTTCCTAACTCAGACTGGAAGGCAGCATCATTGTGATTCCAGAACCAAATGAAAACATTAAAAAAAAGAAAATTACAGACCAATATTCCTCATGAACATAGATGCAAAAGTCTTTAAAGTATTAATAAATCAAATCCAACAATATAATAATGCATATGACATCATGACCAAGTATAATTTCAGAAATTCAAGATTGGTCTAACATTCAAAATCACTTCAATTAAACATCGATTTAATAGATTAAAAAAGAAACACCAAATGATCATTGCAGTAGAAGCAGGAAAAGCATTTGACAAAATCCAGTGTCCACTCCCAATAAAAACTATCAGCAAGCTAAGAATAGAAGGCAACTTCCTTCACCCAATAAAGGGCATATACATGAAAAGCTACAACTAGTGAAAAACTGACTGCTTTCTCCCCAAGACCAGCAATGAGACAGATATTCCTGCTCCATTGACTTCTATTCAATATGGTCCTAAAGGCCCTAAACAGTGCAATGAGATATTAAAAAATAAATAAAAGCATGCAGATTGGAAATGTATAAATAAAATTATATTTTTCTACAGACAATACAACTGTCTACAGAAAAAATCCTAAAAAAATCTTTGAAAGAGGAAGCTAATAAGTGAACTTAGAAGGATTTCAGGATGCAAGATCAATAACAAAAGCTAATTGTATTTATATATAACAGCAAACAACCATTGGAAATTAAAATTAAATCAATCTAAAAAATATCATTGGTAATGCCACCAAAAAATATGAAATTAGATATATATTTAACCAAGCACATACAAAGCTTATACACTGAGAAGTAGAAAACATTGATAAGAGAAATTAAAGGAGATTTAAATAAATTAAGAGATAAGCTACTTTTTGTTGGTTCAGAAGATTCACTATTGCCAAGGTGTCAATTCTTTCCAAATTGATCTACAGATTTAATTCAATCCTAATAAAAATTTTGTCAGGCATTTTGGTAAAAATTATCATACTGATTCTAAAATATATGTGGAAATGCAAAAGATCTAGAATACCCAAAAGAATTTTCATTAAAAGAAACAGTTGGAGATCTTACATAAAAGCACAGTGAGATACCACTACATACTTAGTATAAATAGTTAAAATTAAAAATAATAAACAAAACCTCTAACATTCATGCCAAGTGTTAGCATGAATGTGGAACAACTGGAATTCTCATAGACTGCTGAAAACAGTTTCACTCAGAAAAATAGTTTGTCAGTGTCTTAAAAAGTTAAACATTTACCGACAATATGACCTATCCGTTCCACTCCAATGTATTTATCCAAGAAGTAAAAACTTATGTCCATGTAAGTATTTGTTCACTAATATTCAAAACAGCTTTATATAGCTCAAAAAATAAATAAATAAACCTCAAATGTCCATCATCAAATGGTAAACAAATTGTGGTATAGCATACAATGAAATACTACTCAGCAATAAAAAAGAATAAACTGTTCATATACACAACATGAATGAATCTTAAAATAAATATACTGACAATAAGTGAGAGCATACACTATAATTATCTTTACATAAAATTTCATTAAATGTTGTATAATTTATAGTGACAAAAAGCAGAATACTAACTGAAGACAGGAGAGGAGAGATGAATCAATTACAAAGGGGCACAAGGAACTTCTTAAGGATGATGGATATGTTCATTATTTTGATATGACAATGGCTTCACAGGTATGGCAGGTATGTTACAACTCAGCAAATTATATTCTTCAAATGTGTACAGTTTATTATACATCAATGTCTTACTGAAGCTGTAAAAATAAGTATGAAAGTATTTATTTCTATGCACTTATATCAATTCATATTCATCTTCTAGGTTTTTGTCAAATACATAATGGCACCTCACTTTTTAAATTTCTTTGATAATTAAAGATAAGCATTTTTCATATATTTTTGCTACCATTTTTCTTATTTATCTCTCATGTAAGTAAATGATTCTACGATTACTGACATGCATTTAAAAATTACCTCCTTAATATAATAAGAAGAATGTGAAGATACATAATTTTTTCATTTTTAATGAACTTGTTACAGACTCATATCCTACAAATTTAGTTAATTTTCTCACCCCCCCATAACTATGTTTATACTGTGTTCTGTGCATGTGTGTGCCATTGCTTTAACAGGCCACACTTAAGATGATTACAAAGTGGCCTCTCAGACTCTTAGAAGACACATGTAGAGAACAATAATTTTTCTTACACAACAACTGAGAATGTCCAGAGGGATTTGGTCCAAGATGCTCATGTATTAAGTTTGGTTTCAGGAAGTAACTGCTTTGAAGATTCATAACCATGAATAATTATCATGATTAAAAGGAAACATGGTTAAAAAGAAAAATTATCTCTGCTGTCAATTTTTTTTCAGACCTGTTCAATAATTATTAATTGGACCAGTAAAATCTTGATACTGTTTTCTGGATAACAATGCAAATAAACAGGAAATATGCAGTAAGAGAAGCCTAAGGGACAAGCATGTACAGTTGATAAGCAGTTGAAAATAAGCTGCTGAATACTTATATTTATTTACTTATTTAGTAATATTTTTTTCAGTTACCATTAACAGACATACTTGTTTCAAGTGTATAACATAGTGATCATTTATTATAACATATGAACTGATAACCATGATAAATCTAGTATACATCCAACACCATACATAGTTAATAATATTGACTATATTCCTTATGCTATATTTTACATCTCCATAATTATTTTGTAACTACCAAAAGGTAATGCTCTTACCTTTTTCTCCCACCCAACTCCCACTGCCTTCACATCTGGCAACCATCAGTTGCTTCTCTGTATCTATAAGTTTGTACCTGTTTTGTTTGTTCACTTATTCTTTTCTTTAAATTCTACATATAAATGAAATTATATGACATTTGTCTGTCTGACTTACTCCACTCAGCACAATACCCTCCAGGTCCACTCATATTGTTGCAGATAGCAGGATTTCATTCTTTTCTGTGGTTGAATAATATTCCATTGTATATATGTATCACCACTTCTTTATCCATTTCTCCACAGATGGACACCCTGGTTGCCTCCATACTTTAGCTATTGTAAATAATGCTGCACTGAACATATGGATTCACATGTTCCTTCCACGTAGTGTTTGGTTTTCTTCAGATAAACTCCCAGAAGTGGGGTTACTGGGTTCTTCTTAATCTCTAGTTATAGCCTTTATTTTAAGTCTATTTTGTTTGGTATAAATATTGCTACCACAGCTTTTTTATTTCCATTTTCATTAAATATCTTTTTTTTTCCATCACTTTACTTTCAAACTCTGTGTGTCTTTCAATCTGAAATAAGTCTCTTATAGGCAGCATGTGTAAGAATCTTATTTTCTTCTTCATTAAAGCCTCCTTTGAGCTGTTTATCTTTTCTTCTTTTCTTCTTCTTTTTCTTCCTCCTCCTCCTCCTTCTCCTTCTTCTAGAAATCCCTTTAACATTTCTTATAATACTAGTTTGATGTAATGAACTCTTTAGCTTTTTCTTCCCTGAGAAGCTCTGTCCTCTGATTCTAAATGATAGCATCACTGGGTAGAGTAACCTTGGTTATATGTCCTTGCTTTTCATCAGTTTGAATATGTTGTGCCAATCTCTTCTGGACAGGAAAGTTTCTGTTGAGAAATCAGCTGAGTGTCTTATAGGAGCTCCTCTGTAAGTCACTACCTGCCCTTCTCTTGCTGCTTTTAGGAGTCTCTCTTTGTCATTTACTTCTGGAATTTTAATTATGATGTGTCTTGATGTGGGCCTCTGTGGGTTATCTTGTTTGGGACTGCTTTTCCTGGGCTTGTATGTCTATTTACTTTACCAGGTTAGGAGAGTTTTCAGTCATTATTTCTTCAAATAGATTTTCAATTCCTTGCTCTCTCTCTCTGGTAACCCAGTGATGTGAATGTTAGTATGCTTGATGTTATTCCAGAGGCTCCTTAAACTACCCTAATTTTTTTAGATTCTTTTTTCTTGTTGCTGTTATTGGGTGTTTCATCCTACCTTGTAATCTAAATGGCTGATTTGAACCTCCAATTCATCTTACTTGCTGTTGATTCCCTCTGATGTATTCTTTATTTTGGTTATTGTATTCTTTATTTCTTACTGATTCTTTTTTGTGTGTTTTATCTCAACTTTTATGCTATCTCTTTGTTGAAGTTTTCACTGACTTCTACTCTCTCACTAAGTTCATTGAGCATCCTTATAACCAGTGTTTTGAACTCTGCATCTGATAGGTTACTTGTCTCCTTTTTGCTTAGTTCTTTCTCTGGATATTTGTTCTGTTCTTTCATATAAAATATATTTCTTTGTCTCCGCATTTTGGCTGTCTTCTTTTTATTTCGTAGAGCTCCTAAGCCTCCCAGTCTTAGCAGAGTGGCCTTATGTAGTAAGTGTCCTGTGGGGCTCAGTGACACCATCTCCCTGGTCACCTGAGCTGGGTGTTCCAGATGTGTCCCTTGTGTGGGTCATGTGTGCCCTCCTGTTGTAGTTGAGCCTTGGCTGCTGTTTGCACATTAATGGGAGGGAATGACCATCAGGTTGATTGGTTGTGAAGACTGGCTGTGACTATAGTGGAGGAGCAGTTGTCCAGAAGTTGACCCTACAGAGCAGAATTAGCTTTAGCAGGACTCTGGTGCCTTCCCCAGTCTGCCCTTTGGGTGTATTGTATCTGGAGGAGGGCTGAAGGGTACTTCAGCAATGTCTGAAGACAGACACCAATGTACTAGCTGTGGGGCCTCCCAGGAGAGGCTCTTCTAAAGGCCAAGTTTAGCTACCACTTATACCCTGCCCAGGACCACCTGGCATGAGCCATCAATCAATCTGCAGATGGCATCACCTGTGCTGGGCTTGGCGGTGCCTAAGATAGGCCTGTGGCTGCTACTGCCAAGCTTGGGCTGCTCAGCAAGGGCTACAGGACACATCAAGGACAGATGTAGCTTGTTTGGGGTTGTGAAACTTTGATAAATTTTAGGGAAAATGTGCCAAGATAGGCAATTTGTAAGGAAAATCCCCTGCAAATGGCTTGGGTGGGCTTACAAGTTGTGTGGTGCGAGGTCTCTGCAAATCACCAGGGCAGGATGAAAGGTATTAGCCAGTTTCATGGTTATTCAGATATGGTGGCTACCTATGTCTGCACACCGACCAGGTGGAGGGCTCAACAAGCAATAGTGGTGCATGCCAGCACCTCTGTCTGGGAGAAAGCTGCCCCTCTAGCCCTGGCCCTGAGGCCAGACAACTAAGTTCCTCCCCATATGTGCCTGGTACCTTCCTCCCCTCTAAGCTGCTGCCCCAGCCCTGGAGCTAATAGTAAGGGAGTCAGCAGAAATTCATGCATGGGCTCTTTAAGAGGAACCCTTGAGACTCCAGCTGCCCTCTGTCTCACTCAGCCACAATTTCCATTGGTTTTCATAGCTAGAAGTTGTAAGAACTTCTCTTATCAGCACTGGAACCCTGAGCTGGAGAGTCTAGTCTGGGGCTGGGACCCCTCACTCTTCAGGGGGACCTCTACAGCTGAGATATCTTTCCAATTTTTAACTGCCACATATGGGTGTACAACCCACCCAGTCCACCTCTGACCTTTCTACCAGTTTCATTGTGGTTTCTTCTGTATGTCCCTAGTTGTAGGACTTCTGTTGGGCTGGATTTCAGGCAATTCTCTATAATGGTTGTTCTGTAGTTTAGCTGTAATTTTGATGTGGTCATGCAAAAAGGCAAGCACGGCATCCACCAACCCTGCCATCTTGACCAGAATTCCTTATTTCTCTTTTTAAAAGAATAGTGTTAAGTTTAAGACTTCTAAGTAAAATGTCAAATGACTAACAAAAGTGAAGCAAAAATAGTACAGAAAGATTAGTGTTGTAGAAAATACGCTTAGAAATTTTCATCATTATTGTTATAACATGTAGATGGTCTCCCAGGTGTGAATCACATTTCTTCTTACACAGAGGCCACCAATAAACATGTCTTTCTAAATGTACATTCTATGTTCACATACATTTTGTTAAAGACTCATTTCAAAAAGGAACATTTAATAATTCTTAAATAAAATCATTTCATAAAAGTACACTATAGCAACATTTTGAAAGTGAGTAGTTTTCATAGCAAGTTACACCCCTTGTAACAATTATTATTAAATAAAATAATGGCTACCTCTTATTGAATATCTACTATATACTAGACACTATGTTAGGTACTAAATCTTCCCTAATTTCTCACAGTAGCTCATATTGTTTGCATTTTACAGATGAAGAAATTGCTCATAGTATATCATTTCTAGTACTTGGGCTTTATAGCACTGTTTGTAGTGTCATGTTTCTGTCAAGAAGCTGATCTGGATGTCTTTTCATCTCAGTGCATTATTGCTTTCCTTTTCTTGAGCTTGGAGGATGGGAGGGAGGACAGAAATTTACCTTCCTAAATAAGTAAATAGGTAGGTGCCGGTGCCGTTAGGCCATCAAAACAATTACACTTCATTTTAAGAAGTACTTGACAGTTTCTTATCAACAGAAAAATGTTAATATACTTTCACCTTTTTAAGTACACTTATGTCATTCTATGTCTTAGAAAGCTTTCAAAATAAACTTACCCTAAATTGGTTAGCAG
Source organism: Cynopterus sphinx (assembly GCA_030015415.1). Lineage (NCBI taxonomy): Eukaryota > Metazoa > Chordata > Mammalia > Chiroptera > Pteropodidae > Cynopterus > Cynopterus sphinx. The sequence continues at coordinate 72,808,121 of CM057384.1, read as the reverse complement.
TTAATACTTACTAAAAAGACCATAGTCTCTGCTCTCTGTCAGAGTATAGTGTGAGGATCGATTTTTTTTTTCATTGCTGACTCACTAACAGAAATTAATGCAAGCAACCAGATAGAAAGAACATCAGGATAATGAAACTGTGTAAGAGTAGAAGAGCCAAAAGAATAAAAATGACTTTACTGGTTTCTTTGTTAGTAGAAAAGTCCCATTTATTCACAATGAAGAAACAATTATCATCTGACTTACTCCTAATTTTGCCCAATTTTGACAATAAACATTTATTATTACCTCCTTAGACACTTCCAGGTTCCATGTGCTTTCTTTTAAATAGTATTTACTAATTTCAAACAAATTCATAAGCCCTCTGCTTACACACTTCTCACTCAAATACAAATCTAAGTCAGAACAAAATATTTCAACTCTGATCATCACCAAGAGATGTGGGCTCTCATTTTTAGATTTATGAACAAAAGGAGTCACAAGCAACTTTTTGAAACTGTATCCTTTAGCAAGACTTTTGTTGTAGGTAACTGAAAAATCCACCTTAAAATTTTTTTCAAAGATAGAACAATAGATTTTTAGCCCCTCTAATTGCTTTATCTGATTAACTAAATGCTTCAATAGATCAGGGTTTTCTTCTTCCTTCTTTCCTTTCTTTCTTTATTTCTAAAATGTCCATCAGACTGATTCCAAAAGAAAACGCCCTCTGCCTTAAAAGGAATTTCTCTACAGGACAGTCAGTTCCGGCTGCCACAGTGATGAGAAAGTTTGCAAGCAGTGAGGCAACATTTAAGTTTAAATTTGACCTGAGACACTAACAAGTTATTTGCACCAAGATTTGAGTAAAAGAAATCAGCCTGACTGCAAAAAGAGAAATTAAGAAAAATGTAAAGGAAAAAAAAAAAGCTAATGATTACATTTTTACCTACAGAAAAAAATCTTTCAAGGGAAGTGGCAAAACTGTCTTTCCTTGAGAGCTAACCACCTACAGAAATTTATAGTCAGTCGTGCCTCTGGCATTATTCCAAAATCAAGGGCAGCCTCAGACCAAATTTTTTAAACAGAATTTTTTCTACAGTCATTGGTCTACTTTCTGTTTGCTATGGTATGGTTTTCTAAGTCTCAGTCCTCTCCAGAAATGGATAATCAACCTTTAAAGACAGGCAACTATATCCTGCAGCTATTTGAGAATATTTATTCCAGTTGTTTGGGGTTTTAAAAATCTGACTATCAAAAGGGGAGCCATAAGAAAACTCACTTTATGGCAGACATGCGGAAAAGCTGTGGAGATGCTTCATTGTACCTACTACATTGTTAAAGAGGCATGTGAAAGAAACTGTGGGAATGTGAAAGAAATACTGGGTAAGAAACAGGCAAAGAGAAAACCTGAAGTTGCCTATCACTTATGCCACTCGCCACCAAAGCTGTGGGTGCTGATAGCATTATTGTTTAATCTCTCTGAAGAATATGTGGGAGCAGAAAGCACAACATCCCCAAGTTGTTACTTTGTCACAACTTTACAGAATACATAAGCACTTCAGTAAATACACAGATTTTTTTGCAAACTGTAAATCATCTGTGAGCCACCACTGTTCGACTAATTACAGCAAGAAGCTGTGCTCATTAGCTGTTCTCATCTGGCTCACTGCACGACCTAAATAGTCCGTAAATGAGCCGGCAATTATTGCTGTATTACCACTACCAGCTCCGCTCACATCAAAATATCTCCACCAAATGTTACGCCTGTTGGTATTATCAGGTTAGAAATTTCATAAACATATTGAAGCAGTTAATTGGGAGATTATTTAAAAAATGTGAAAATGGAATCATCAGTGAAAGAGTTTTCATCAAACTCCAGATAGGCGGCTCCACCTATAGACAAGAACCTCAGAATGCGAGCATCTGGAAGGATACCGTCACTTGCTTCTAAACGCTGAAAAACTAAGAAAGCAACGGAAATTTACTTGCATTAAATGGAAGGAAAGTGAACTATGCATATTCTTATGCCACATAAAAATGATTTCTTGACTTGGGCAAATATAACCAAAGTATATGCTCATGGGACTAAGGAATGAAAGAACTAGCCAAGCAGAAATGGACACTGTAATGTCAACAAAATTTCATTATTTTCAACTCCATCATTGGGCATATATTAAAAAACTAGAATTTTGGAGGGGGAATGGGGGAGGTTCAATTTATTCTTAACATGTTTACATACACACTAATGGTGAAAAAAAACTTGGAAGAACAATTTTCTGACACCCTCAAACATTTTAGAATCTATTTAAAATATCAAATGATTACCTATATTCTTATTTATTAAAATGTTCTCTTTGAGCTTCATTCCAGTTACTGTGGTTATCTGGAAGTAATACATTTTATAAACATACCATAATTCAAATTTTACATTCATTCAAACACACCCAATCTCAAATGATCAGACTTAATAATAAACTATTGTGATCACTTCCATTAAAAGGGGGGGCCCTTGATATTAGGGACACTTTATTTTACCTTATTCTTGATGGTGATCACATCAGATTCATCACTGATTGACCCTGAAAAAAGGCATAAAGAAAATACTGATGTTAATGGGTGTTCTAATTCTACTGACTTCCTCCTACCTGCCATCAAAGAGGAGATAAATATTTTTATAAGTACTTTATTTGATTCTTGATTCTTGTACTAGTTGCATGCATACAAGCTAGAAGCTATCCCCAATGGATTGAATATTGTTATCAACTCAGACACGGTTGGTGTCACAATGTGGCCTATATGACAAACTAAACGTAGAATTGGACAGGATGCATAATAGAATCAATTACTAATGATATGCTCCAAAGAGATATTTTCATGATGAAGACACTAACTTTAACAATGACAATGATACTGAGAGGCAACTCTTCAGATTTGCCAACTAATTGACCTAAATGGGCAAAAAAAAAAGAAAGAAAAGAAAAGAAAAAGCATATCATATTTGTTCAACTCTCTTTCCAGCTGCTCAAATTTACAAAGAATTCTTCAAATCTAATTGGGGAATATCTATTTTTCCATGAAGTCTTTTTAGATAGCCATAACATGCCTCAACTTATAGGTATTAAGCTATAAAACACAGCACTGTTTTTCCTCAATAGAATCTTTATCAATTTCAGTATATGTTTTGACTGCAAGAGTAGTACTCCCTTTTCCTTTCTTCTTTAAAGTCCTTCTTGCCTATTTCCTTTGATAGTCCTGCCTTGCCACTCAGAGTGAGGTCCGTAGACCAACAATACAAACATCATCTGGGAGCTTGTTAGAAATGCAGTTTCCTGGGTCCAAATCTACTGAATCAGAGTTTGACAAAATATAAGAAATACTGGTCGAGGGAAAGATCTATTATAAGCCATAGGTCTCTCCCTGTAAGACAGGGGAGCCAAAACAATACTCAACTTTGAAAAATCAAAGATTGAGAAAAATAAATATATGGTTTTGACTGTTTTACTATCAACATTAACAAAAAAGGTTTCTGAAAAAGCTACTCCTTAATGTTTAGAAAGGTATACTGGAGCCTGTGGAAAGATGGATGGATCCTTTAGCTGTTTGTAATGTGGTAATCATGCCAAGAGTTATTTTAGCAAGTGTCTGCTTTCTGCCCAGTGCTGCACTTAATTCAGTGGAGGACTCACAAAACACACATTCACTAAAAACACTTCATCACTGTTCCTTAGCCTTGTGTGGCTATGGTTACATTATAGTTCAACTTTTCAAGCACTTTTACTATGGTATTACTATCACACATTCAAGTAGATCTTTTCATTTTCTTAACATAGTGGGAAACTGAAACTCAAAGTTGTTTAGTAACTGTCCAAAGTCACTGGTGGCTAATGGCAAAATTAGTACAGGTAAGGCCTCCTGAACTATGCTTTGTATACCTACAATATCAGAATTTACTTATTCAACTGTTAAGAAACATCTCAAAAGCAATATTAGTTTACATCATGACACCAGTGTGTTAATAAGAGTTACTGCATTGAACACCTCTCTACATGTCATTCAGCAGTGGAAACATACAAAGAATGATTCTCAGATTTTACTAGACAATATAGAATGATGAAAGAAACACTAGATGGTGAATCAGAAAACCTCTGAAGTAACTCCTTTAGGGAAGTGCTTTCCCAATCCTTTGGGAAATGAGAATGATTCTCAGAGGGAACAGATCAGAGCCAAAGTACTTATAGCATCTTCTCAACAGCAGAATCTCTGCCATGGAGGACATAATTGGGTATTTGCTCATTATCCTAAAGATGTGATTTGGCCTGGTTTGGTTTAAAGAGGGAAGTGAAGGATGGCAAATTGAGGTAGCTGGCTGTTCAAAACCCACAGCTCAGAGGCATGTCACTATGGAGACATGTGCAGCCTATTTATGGAGGGAGGACAGTGTAACATGAAGGGAAAATCTTTAACTTTGGTAGGAATTATGCCTGACAGGATACTGGAAACCATTCACCTTGAATATATTACTATACCTGTCTCCTTAACTGCACTTACCTCATGCATAGAAGACAGAGAAGCAAGCTGTATAAGGATTTAACCCCATCAGACCAAGAAGCAGTACTAATCCAAATCTAAAGAATTGGAAGTTTGAGTTGTTTTCTGTAGAATCTACTTCCTTACAAGAAAAGAAGTGCCGGCCAAATTAAACTTTAGCTAAGCATCAGTTTCTTTATTAGAATCAGAAATCGATTTTAACCTATTTATATCTTTAATGATTTCTCCCTTCAGTGAAAAGCTGCTTTGGGTAAAAAAGCTAACCTCTCCTCAGCCAATTTAAAAGGAAAAAAATTCACCTTTGATCGGAATAAGTTAAATTCCCAGTGGCCAGCTATGATAATGGGACAGTGTCCATTATGCCTCCAGAAACCGGAATCTGTGCATGAGGTTAACTGGGGGCAAAAGGCTCAAGGAGTTTAGATTTTGGCAGTAGGGTGGAGTTTTCCAATCCTACCCCCTTTAGTCGTTCCAAGGGAAAAGAAGATCTTTTGGAGTATGAAAAGGCTCATAAATTGCAACCTTTTTCAACTGTCCTGAATTCTGTACCACTTAAGAGAGAGATGAGGAGGGCGAAGATACTACGACTAAAGCCAAGAAAAAGACAGATGGTGCCAAACATAAGGAGGCTTTCTACATGGGAGTCCACCACTGTGAAAATGAGAACACAGAGGACCACACTTCAGAGCGAGCTTTTCTAGCCTCCCGCCTCCTGTACGTTGCTCAGGTGAAAACGCCTGAAGAAAGGGGTGGAGCTGGGACTGCGCATCCTCTGTCAAATCACCAAACTGAATTCTGCGCACCTGCACCTGAACTGCACCTGAACTGCACCTGCACTGCACTGCAACTGCACCAGGGCGAACATGAAGAGAAACCAAGAATGTTACACTAACAGACGTCCCTCCACATCGAAGGAAACGTGAGGAAAGGACAAGTGTTCCCTCTCCCAACTTTACTCAGCTTTTTTACCCTCTAAACCCATTGGGGTAACTGTTAAGCTCATGATAAACTAGAAATGGAGTTATCCTCCAGGGGAGGAGACATGTAGCACACTATCAGGACAAGACCATCTCCCACTTTTTCAAGAGACCACTCCCCAAGAGCAACCATTGCTCCATTCTGGACTTTCTAAGGTCAGCTTAGTTTTGCGTACAAAATGCTCTAGAATGGGTCATGCAAAAGGTTAAAACTTCTAAGACCATGCTATTATCTATTGCCTAACCTTCACTCGCTATTCTAATTCCAAATTTTTTCCAGCCACATTAACATAGATATCAGAGGTTCTGTGATGAAATCAAAGATACTCCAATAATAAAATGACAGCAATGAGTCCTCAAATTTTTACTTAAATTACATTCCATTATTAATTTCTCAGGAAATTAAGAAATTGAACACTCTTATGTATCCCACTTTTAAAGTATTCACAAAACAAATCCAATAAAATTGAAGGACAAATGAAAAATATCTTGCTGTTGAAAGTCAAATTATAGGGGTGGCTCCATAGTGTAGTGGTTAGCATGTCTGCTTTACATGCAGAAGGTCCTGGGTTCTGCTTCAGGCGGAGCCGCCAACCATAACTCCTGCACCAGGCCTCTGGTATGAGCAGCGAGCACATGGGAGGAGACTCACTGCCTTTAGAGATCCAATTCTTAAGGGGAGATGGCAACATATGTAGGGCAGGGGTGTAAGGGGGGTGATTAAAGAATGGGCGGTGCGGGGGGGAGAAAGTTAAGTTACAAATATTTCGAGTTAAACTAAAGTCAGGCTTCTTATTCTGTTTAGTTTCAGCTAGAGAGATTCTCTATTAGAAGCTTTGGTGAAGGTGGGGTTCTTTCAGTGTGCACAATAATTTCTATTCTTTAATGGATGAGGTATAGTTCTTTGAGGACCTGTGAGTCTGAATCTATTTTTAAATCTCTGATGAGTTTCACTTGTCCAGATTCTAAAGGGTTACTAAGACATACAAGACTATAACAGCACTGGCACCATCTTCAATGAAATTTGGAATATGAAATAATTCCCATCCTTTAAGTAGTTCTCCCAGGCAAAATAATTTTCACAAAGTCTATAAGTCTTTCCAAAGGCTATGGGAGAGACTCAGTGGCATCTGAGGAAAGACATATAGATAAAGAAAACCGTGGTTTTCACAAAATGAAATTTGCCAGTCAACTATGGCAAATTTCATTGTTCACAACATTTAAAATTTGACATAATGGGAGAACTCTCCCACAAAGATATTAATTTTGGCATTATGTATTTATCATATCTGGAGGACATGTTTGGGGGGGTGAGGGTGACACTTATACATGTTCTCACTCATAGAAAGTCACATGAGATAATTCTGCCTTTTTGCAAAGTTTAGAACTTTGCAATAATGATAGCCTTTGATCTCGGGTCTAATCTAAGATGTCTTTCTGAATCTGCACATTTAATTTCTTTAGATCTTTTTTCCTTTGGACTCTATTTCTAGTGCACCAGTAGTGAATGGAAGACAAGCTCTATCTTGTAACATCCATAATGTCTTGTGTGCAGACAATTCCATCCAAGCCACACTGACTTCTTTCACTACCTCTTGTTATGGAATTGCTTAGGTCAATAGTCCTTAACCAGGAATGATTTTGCTCCCAGGGGATTTTAACAATGTCTGGAGACATCTTTGATTTTCACAATTTCGGGTACAGGGGTATGCTAATGGAATCTAAGGCACAGAGGCCAGGAATGTTGGTAAACCATGTGCAATACACAGGATAGCCCCACAACAAAGAATTATCGGACCCAAAATGTCAATAGTTCTAAGGTTGAGAAACTTTGCATTAGGTTATAAAATCTGTTTCAAGGATAACTTTTGCCCCTCATTCTCATACTAGTTTCAGTTGAAGAAATACTTCAAAAGATTTTTGAACTGCTGATGCTATTAAGGTTTTAAGAACTTAAGATCAAAACCAGAATAAACTAAAATAGAGTAGATTAGGATAGAAAATATCATAATGTATTGGATGTAGTAAGGATAAGTACTGTTTTGTGAGACTTTAGTTTCAGCTTGATATTTGTATCTGTATACACTGTGTCATAATGCAAAATATGTTTTCCCACTGTGGAAATGTGGTCAATAACATCAGAAAACACTAGCTTACAGGGTATCTTCCTCTGACTGTCTCTCTGGCTCATCAAATTAAGAAAAATATATTTTCTTATACCCCCAAAATTTCTTCCTTTTCCTATAATAATATAACGACTTCTGGAGAAATGGTGAAGTCATTCTCATCTTCTCACAGTATAAATGCCCTCTCCCCTACAAAGCCTTTTATGACTATTAGACGTTCCTTTTAGGGGCTCCTATATGTACATACTTTTTTCTTTACTATATCTAAAGCTATTAAATATTTAATGTAAGTTATTAAGTATCTACTAAGTTATGTATGTACACATCCACCCCTACTCCTGCTGCAATATCATAAACTCCCAGAACATCAGAGTATTTCTCTTCCATGTTTTTCTAATGCTCAGCAGATATTAAATTCTAAATAAATATAAATTGAATGAATAAAGTAATGACTATTTGAAGGAAAGAACACAAATCCATAGTTGACTATTACATAAAATAGTCCCAGAAAATAAAGATTTTTCCCCAGAAAGTCCCCATTTATTCAAACAATTAAAAATCAGAATACTCAAATAAATTAATAATCTGAATTAAATAAATAATTATTAATGTTCCCAAGATTTTCTAACCTTAATGCAATTTTCATACTTGACTATATAAATATATTGAACGCAAGTTCTTTCTCTGATGGTTAATTAATTTAACTCATCTATGTGACATTATTGATCACCTGCTATATGGAAGGCACTCTGCTGAATGTTTTACAGCAAAGAGAGCTAAACAACATCTGCCTCTCAAGGACCTATTGTCCTCAGATTAGTAAAATGGTCCTTATATATTTTTTTTATTTTATTATTAGTTTCAAGTACATTATACATTGGTTAGAAAGATTCCAGTTAAAAAAATTTTTTTCACTTTCATAGATTCTAGATAATGAATGTTTGGTACACATTTTCACCTAAAGAAGTAAATGGAATCAACAAGAAACTCTTCCTCAAATGAGAAATGTCCTTTACCCATACAGTCCCAATTATCCCAGTCATCAGAATCTTGGAAGAATCAATTGCTTAAAGCTAAACAACCAAATTCCATGTAATTATTTATATTAGAATATTCAACATATCTAGTAGTGTCACATAACATATCTCTATAACTTCCAGCTATTTTTTTAATCTCACAATTTCCAAAGCCTGCAATATCATGAATACTGCCAGGCTGTTGACTTTATGGAAAACCCACATCTCTCAGTTTCTTCTTTTCTTTCTCTATCTCATTCCATATCTATAGTTAACATCAATTAAAAATAAAATGGCTATGCTCATTTCACGTTTTTCTTTCGAAAACACCCCTGAAAAAGTTTGAAGTCTATAGAAGAAATGATGAGACTCAGAGAAACAGCAGTCACCTAGTAAGTAAGGAATAGTGAATCCTGCTATCTGTCTCAATGGGGAAATGTTGGTCTTAGTAGCTCTGCATAACACTTTATTGTATGTTCTGGTAAATGAGTATTTAATAAATAAGACACATACTTCTAAAAGCTTTTAATTAACTCTTTTGGGCCTCTAGAGTATGAGTCAGCAAGTCAACATAGTTCCTACACAGTATGACACTCTTTGAGAAACAAGAATCCTGAAGATTCCAACAGTGACTAACAAATTTGGAGTCATTTAGAACTCTAAAAACTGAACTGAAATACTATCCTAGACAATTTATCTTTTCTTTTCAATTTAAATGCTTTAGACATGATTGATTCCACAGCATTTATCCTCACTGGAAATCTTTTACCCATGCCTCCAAAGAAGAAAGGGTAGACTAAAGAACCATTTTCAAGTTCAGTCTTAGAAGTTATGTTAGTCATCAGCTTTGACAATAAGCCATTTTGCTGTTAATACCATTAGCATGTAATTAGGTCTAATGTACTCCTTCCCACACACAAACACACTGGGGGAAGTCTATAACCAAGGGTTGTCTCCTCCTTTTTCCTGATTAAGGGAAAAGTGGGTTCATTTTTAAAAAAGAATAAATCTTGGGAGACATGTAACAGTGGTTATCACCCTATCGGAGTTCATATTATAGTTCTGCTGCATTATAATATGATGGGATATGTTTCGTAGGTACCACTGCCCTATAACCTTCTCTTCAGCCTACTGAGTCAGAGGTTTTCATTGTCCAATGTTGCAGGAATGAAAAGTAAAAGGTCAGGTTTTGAGTTTCTAATTTTTATAAAATTCATAGTAGAGTCAATCCTTTATATTTCTAATGTCCACAGTTTTTAAACTTTGAGAATTGGTTATTTGAGAATCAAAGTCTAAGTTCTTAAAAGAAAAAAGGCTTAAAGATTTTGCCAGAAACAATGGTTGGAAAGAAAATATATGAAGAGCTGGACTCTACTATAATACAGAGAAAATTGAAGAGGCCAGGCTGGTCAGAAAAATAAAAAAATGGAGTGAGTGTTATCAAGGAGGATGCAAGAGGGCTTAGGAGCCTTAAGAGGTACCACATGGAAAGGAGCACATTAGTCCTGGGAGACTTCCTTGCCTCTACCTAAAGAGAGCTCTCTATTGCTCCTGCAGAGAATTGAATTACAGCCAGTCAGTACTTACGCTCCACTGTTTGTTGGATTTGAGCATCGGTTTGGTGGCATCAGAGTAGTCAGACTTTTTACATTATAGTTTAGGGCTCCAAAAGACGACGGTAGAAGCTGCCAACCCTCTAAAAGGCTGGGTCTAGAGCTAGCATAGCATTACTACTGAGGCAGTCTGTTGATCAAATAGTCACTGCCCAGCTCAGATTCAAGGGAAGAAGAAATGAATTCTACCTGTTGACAAGAGGAGTATCAAATATTACAACCATCATTACACCACCATACATCCCTGAGGAGGTGATGATTGAACTGAGAGATTAATATTAAGAAGAGAGACATGGAAATTTTCAAAGGCATATGTTCCTGAAAAGTAAAGTAGAATATGTAAAAATCCTTGGAAGAGAAGGTATCATTTTCAAGGAAGAGGAAGAAGGCCAGTACGGCTGGAGCTTAGTGAATAAGAGAGAGAGAGTAATTAAATAAGATAAATTTTTAAAAGGACAATTAATTTGTTTTATTTTTTAAAGTATTACTTATACATAGTTTAAAAACCCACATTATAATTTGCCCCAACTCTCTGAACTCCTGATGTCTTGAACTCTTAATTGTTTCTTTATCTTCATTTTAAAATAATCAGTTTATATTAAAATTCTTGAAATATATATTTTTGACATTTTCTTTGAATTCCTATTAAGAAAAGTGAAGACTTAACTTTCTTAAACCATATACCTACATATATCCTCCATCTTCCTCTAAATAATCATATAATAATTATGTTACAATATATATTATTTATAAAATGATTATATAATATTTAAATTAGGTTTTACTGTTTTCAATATTATATAAATACTATTTAGAACTGATTTCCAACGCATACTATTTTTCTGTCTAGTTGGTGTGTCTTTGAGGTTTTATGCAGCTTGTTTTTACTTGAGTGATTAGTTGCCTTATTCTTTCATTTGCTTACTTTTCAAAGTATTGATCCTAATTTAGATCCAAATTTTTTGACCAAACTATCAAATCTTTCTAATTAAAATAGAATACATTAGATAATCTATCTTCCTTCATTTTAAAAATTATTTTTTTCTTGGAGATATTTCTACTAAAGCTTTCTGTCTTTCCATTTCATTCAGACTGGTTGTAGCCTAGATATACTTCACAGCAGTAAGCACAGAACTTTCCTTTGTTATTTATTTGAAACATCTCTTACCACACTCTTTTACTAAATTTTGTTTCTTCCTTTCTTAGTTCATTACACATTTTCAGACACTTAATTTGTTTTTTGAAGAGAGTGCTTAGCAGGAATTTTTTTTTTAATTAAAAAACTCTTTCTCTTAATTAACAATATATCCAGGATCAGAATTCAGGAATAAATGTATTTCCTCTCAAAATTCAGAAAATATTACTTTTCTTTGCACTTCCAATGTTATTGTAGAGAATGTCAGTGTTATTAGAAGGCTAATTGGTATAGGATTATTTTCTTTCTCTCTGGAAACTTTTCACATATATTTTATTCCTAGTGTTTTGAAATATATGACATAGTATGATGTGATGCTTTCCCAAGCATTCTGTTGGACTCTGGGTGAACCCTATCTAAAATATCAAGATTTGAAGAAGTTTGGGGGAATTTTCTTGTATCAGTCTTCTAATGTTTTCTTCTTATAAATTCCTTCTATATTCTCTTTCTGGAATTTCTGTTAACCAAAAATTCAAGTCTTTGTGTTCTGGGAAACTTTCTTGTATTGTTGTTTGTTTTAAAACAATTTCATTCTATCTCTTTTTCTGTATTTTCTTTCTGGAATATCTAATAATTAGACTTGGTTCTAAAATGTCTTCATATTTTTTTCTTTCCTATTTTCCATCTCTTTGTCTTTTTATTTTACTGATTGGGCTATTTCTATAATTTTATCTTCAGTCCTTCAATTAGATGGTTTAATTTCTGCTATTCTGTGGGGGGGGGGGAGGTGTAGAATAATGCCCCCATCCCAAAGATTTCCACATTCTACTTTCTGAACCTGTGAATATGTTATGTTACATGGCAAAGAATAAAATTTGCAGATGAAATTAGGGTTGTTAATTAGCTGACTTTAAGACGTGAAGATTATCCTGAATTATCTGGGTGATCTCAGTTTAATTATAAGAAGCCTATAAATGTGGAAGAGGGAGGCAGAGGAGTTAGAGTCACAGTGATGCAGTGTGATGAAGACTCACCTAGTCACTGCTGGACTTGAAGAAAGAAAGAGAGTCACAAACCGAGGAATGCAGTCAATATCTAGAAACTGAAGTCAAGACAGCAAATTCTCCCCTAGAGACTCTGAAAAGGAGTTCTGACCTAGTAATACTTTGATTTAAGTCCAGTGAGATTCATTTTGGACTTCAGACTTTCATAACTCTAAGACAAAAATTTGTGTTGTTTTCAGCCTCTAAATTTGTGGCAATTTGTTTCAGCAACAATAGAAAATTAATGCACTATCATATTTTTAATCTGTATGAACCTTGCCTTTTTCCTGAATATTATTATTATTTTATGTCATCCTATTCTTATTTCATGGAATAATTTATTTTCTCGAAATAGTACTATGAAGTGTGACGTTTTCTTCTGGTACACATATTATTTCTATTTTCTTTGAAATCCTTTCTTTCATTCCTTTTTCTGCTTGTTTTTGCCTTTTACATTAGAATCTTTCCTCAGAAGTCTCTGACTATAAATTTACATTTAAGAGTGAAGCGCGAAAATGATGATTGGAAACTTTTTGTTTAGACAGGCTTACTTGCAGTACTATGGATGAACATACAGGAACCTGGACATTTCATTGGAAGATTCCCAAATGCTAATATCTGCAGTGTTTTTCCCCATTCATCCTTTCCCCAGAGATGTTTGACCCATCTTCTGCATATCAAGAAGTGTATCATGCCAGCAGCCAATATTCTGGCAATATGGAGAACGGAGATTATCAATCTTTTTATTCAAAGTTCAAATTGTTCTTGGGGGAATCAATAACAGTTTTATTGCTTTAAAATTCTGCCTATCTAAGAGACTGAAGTCCAAATATTATCTTTCTCACAAGTTAGCTGGAATAATGTGGCTTAGATGTGAGGGCCAAATGAGCTCGTTCAAATTCCATGGCCTTGCCTAGACCTTGGTCAGCACACCTGAGGGAACTTACAAGTTTACAGAACAGACTAACTTACCCATGATCACTGCCTCACACAGAGAAAGAAGAAAAAAGACTAATGAATTAGATCTTCCTAGTCATGAAACATTAATCAATAGTTTTAAGTCAATATTTAGGTAATTCTCCTTCCATGAAAAAAAAGTGAGACAGAGATAGATAGGGCAAGATGCCAAGAATGTTACTCTAGAGAAGTCCTTCCACATGTAACGTGAAAAGAAGGTATACTCATCCCTCAATGCAGATTTTCACTTAATCTACCTCATGCCTCAGCTGTACCTTGGACCAAAAGTCTCTTTAGATCAACCTTCCCATAGAAGGCATTTTCTGCTGAGATAAGAGAATTTAAGGATTTAAGTATCAACTATATAAATTTTAAAGCAACCTTCCCGTTTTCAGCCCTACTCTGCTTAGGGTATTTGATTTTAGAAGCTTAAAACTTTTAGGTGTTTTTGGTTTTTTTTTTAATCATTCCCCTATTCCCTCTCACATGTAACTAGATTTCTATTTTCTCAGTCTTCTAAGTTATTTAGCACCATCCATCTGTGTCCCATCTTCCAAAGTTTTAATGACATTTCTGAATGCTGTCATATCCTTTTCCTTTGGTGTGACTTTGAGGTTTTATGCCTTTTAAAATGTGTCTACTGACATGTTGGGCAATTTATTTTCAAGAAAAGGGGTATCTTCAATCTATCAAGTATAACTGCATTTTATTTTATGCTCTTCTGTATTTTCCACACTTTATACAAGGAATATTCTTTACATAATCACAAAAACACCATAAATGCTACTTTTAAAAAACTCAGAAAATTGAAGTTTAGTAAAAATTTTTAACCCTACCCACTCTAAATAATTTATTATATTTATTTAAAGTCTTTTTCTAAAAATTATTTCAGGTATCTCTCCTCGATATAAGTGGCTCAATTAATCCATTTGCTATTTTTAAAAAACTATTTTATTAAAAGGCAAATACTTTGCATAAGTATTAATGAATAGCACTTCATACATAATACGTGTTGCACAACTAATTTACGAAAAAGTAACAACTGAGCTAATTATATAGTGAGAAAACTAATGTATGTTGAGTGCCAATGTATAAACATTGTTATTAGTACTTTATAGATGAGAAAATTGAGGATCGACAAGCTTCGATAACTTACTCAAGGCTTGTTATTCTAAAACCCATATCCTTTCAACCAGAATTAACTATAGAAAAGTGTTACAACCACTTAAAACCTTAGTTCTCTTGATAAAATGAAAAACTAAAAAAACTATGCCTTTTTTCTTGGCTCTCATAATTGACATGAGAATGAAGGCACTATTAAAAAAAGATTTTTAAAAATCGAAAAGTGCTCTAGGATAACAATTTTGCCTAATTTATTATGAAGAATTGTGCCCAGACTACAGTGTTCCATGGGTTGGGCCCAGTCCAACACAGGGGAGCCAGAAGATCTACCTGACTGATAAAAGAGTCCTATCTTGCATTTTACTGATGTATTCTAGGAACTCAGTGACTTCACTGTTCTCTCAGCTTCTGTTATTATTACTGCTTAATTTTAATGGATGAAGGAAGTATTTTGGTGTGGGTGGCTCACTTCTTCTTTTTGTTGTTGTTAAATGTAGCAACAAACAATCAAATCAAAGGAAGAAAGGTACAAAGAAAATGGGCCATGAATAAACAAAAAGGTCAGGACTCTAGCATTTAGTGCAATTTCTAGGGAACTATTAACTATGCCATGATTGGCAGATTTAACAGTACCTTCTGCTCTTTTTTACCAGCAACTATGCAATTATTCCAGGTGTTGTAGTGGAATGACTCTATCAAATTTTATAGGATTAATCAGCATGTAAATGTTGGCAGGCTTCAGACTCAAATCCAAACTTCAGGTGCAGCACTTAGAACAGATGGAGGGAGGGGCATTTCTTCATTTATTTTTAAAAGGAACTTAGAAATTGGCCATACCCTTGCTCTTAAAAAGAGTTCATTTCATGACATTTACCCCCAAACAATCTCTCTTTAAAGTATACAAAAACTCACCTATGTATTAAGTGGTAAAATGATCCCAAAACTTAGAATGTACATAAATATTATAATTCCCTATTTCTTCTTTGACATCTGGGGAAGCATTTTAAACATTACTTCTGTTGGTTATAACTCCAAATGTCATAAATAGCAAGTTAAAAAGACAAAGATGGGCTCCATTACCACCATCTGTCAAATATTTCTTTACTGATGTCAAAGAAAGACTCAAGAGAGATCCAGGACACTGCAAGAAGTTCTTTGTCTTAATAGCTATGCAATAGTTATTGTATAACTATTCAGCATAAGTTTGTCTACTCATAAACTTCCAATGGCTCCTAATTGCTTGCAACCATGGTTTTCAAATATTTGTTCTTGCCAAAAGAGATTTAAGCATTCCATCAGTAACAGTGGCTCACTATAGAGGACCACTCAGTGCTCTTTAGTAATGAGGTATTGAGAGGGCAATGACGTTTTAAGAAGCATATCTAGAAGTTTTGCTACTCTCTCCTACCTTTGACCCAGTATTAGGCACTAGGATAAATAATTCATTTGGCAAATCAATTCTAAAAATGTTTATTTTGAGTGTGTTCTGTATGAAATATACAGGAGAATAATAAGAATTTCTACCTTGAAGGACAAACTAGTAGATGAAGTGAGAAGTAAGCTTAGATATCCTTGAATTCTTTTATTCTGTGAGAACAAGAAGTCCAATACATTTTTTGAAGAAAAGACACACAAATGTAACCTGAACTGAATTTAAAGTTACAGTTTTTATTTTATTGTTAATATGCTGCCAGGATAATAAAGGAAAGACTATCTCTTATGTAGTACAATGTCATAAATGTCTTCCAACATAAATTAGTTTAACTGAATTCATCTATTAGATGGGAACAAGAAGCTCAAATACTAATGCCAAACAGGTAAGGGGAGAATGAATCAAGAAAGTAGAAATAATAGAAGAGACATTAAAAATTTATCAAAAGAAGAATCCTGATTTCCCATTTTTAACTAAAAATCCAGATTTGATTTAGTAAAGAAACAAGAGCAACATAGACTGTAAACTGGAGTCTAAGAAATTGGAATCAGAAAGCCATATTAATGCAGAAAGTGATGAACAGAGAATGAGCTAGACCTTGGCAATGCAGTGGGAAGACGGCGACGATCTGAGAACTCTGGAGCAGGACACAATAAGCCTTGGCAATTGCTTGGGCTATGAGGAGTGACAGAGAAAACTGGGCCAGGGTATCTGGGAAGGCACTGCTATGGTAAACCATGACAGGAAAAGTAAATTGTATTTTTAACCTGCCTAGAGAGTAAATACATTGGTACAGATTGATTATTGGATTTTAAACAATGTCTTAAGAGGTGATCTTAGTCCGTCAAAGTGTGTTTGGAATTATGATCATCTCATTCTAGGACTAATAACATATGGACTTGAATTTTTATTTTTTGTTTCTTGTAGATTTGGCTTATTCAGATTGTGTCAGGAGGCAATGGTTATCCTTTTTATGAAAACAACTCACTGAGCCAGAACTCAGCTTTTTGACAGTCAGTAATCAAAAGGCCTTTGGACCAACATAATAGATGGAAGGCACATAAAGCACTAAAAGTACAAAAGATCAGAAAAGCCAACACAATATTGAAGGAGAAAATCAAAGTCAGAGTACTGACACTACTTGCCTTCAAGACTAACAATAATCAAGATGGTGTTTTTTTGGCAAAAGAACAAAAAGATCAATAAAACAGAATAGAGAGCCCAAATTAGACCCAATACAATGAAGCAAAGACAGTCTTTTTAACAAATGTTGCTGGAACAACTAGACATACTCATACAAAAAAAAAAAAAATCAGATACACCCTTCACTAAAATAAAATCAAAATGGATCACAGATCTAAACATAAAACACAAAATTATAAAACTCCTCAAAGGTAATATAAGAGAAAATGTAGATGACCTTGAGTATGTCATTACTTTTTAGGTATAATGCCAGAAACACAATCCATGAAAGAAACAATCAATTAGCTAAATTTCACTAAAATTTAAAATTTCTCCTCTGTGAAAAACTCTGTCAAGAGAATGAAAAGATAAGCCACCAATGGGGAGAAAATATTTACAGAAGAATACATATCTGATAAAGAATTATTATCCAAAATATCAAAGAACTCTTAAAACTCAAAAAAAGAATAAATAAATAATGACAACCAGGTTAAAAAGTAGGCCAAAGACCTTAACAGATACTTCAGCAGAGAAGATATATGGATGGCAAACAAGCACATTGAAAGGTGCTCCACATCATATGCCATCAGGGAAATACAGATTAAAATGAGATGCCAGTACACACATAGTAGAATGGCCAAAATCCAGAACACTGACAATGTCAAATGCTGGTAATGACGTGGAGCAACAAGAACTCTCATTCACTGCTGGTGGATGTAAAATGCAACAGCTACTTTCTAAGATAGTTTTGTGGTTTCTCACAAAACTGAACAGATTCTTACTATGCAATCCAGCAATCATGCTTTGTATTTACCCAAAAAGTTGAAAATTTATTTATTTCCACACACAAACCTACATATGGTTGTTTATAGTAGCTTTACTCGTAATTGCAAAACTTGGTAGTAACCAAGATATCCTTCAGTAAGTGAATGGATAAATAAATGGTGGTACATACAGAAAATGAAATATTATTCCATGCTAAAAAGAAATAGGCTATCAAGAAATGGGAAAACATGGAGAAAACAAATGCATTTTACTACATGATAGAAACCAATCTGAAAAGGCCGTATATTATGAGATTCTATATGACATTCTGGAAAAGGCAAAACTATGAAGATGGCGAAAAGATCAGTGATTATAGGAGCTGAGGCAGAGCACAGAGGATTTTCATGGCAGCAGAAATACTCTGTATAAAAGTTCAATGTTGGCTACATGACATTATACGTTTGTCCAAACCCACTGAATGTACAATGTCAAGAATAACCTCTAATTATAAATTATGCACTTTGAGTGATTATGATGTGTCAATGGAGGTTCATCAGCTGTAATAAATGTACCACTCTAGTGAGGTAAGTTAATAAGGGGGAAAGGCTATGCAAGTGTGAGCGCAGGAGATATATGGGAAATCTCTGTACCTTAAACTCAAGTTTGCTGTGAGAGTAAAACTGCTTTATAAAACATAAAGTCTGCTTTAAAAAAAAAAAAAAAGTACTAGTAGCTTCTGCATTTAGTCAGGATTAATTTCCTTTACCAGGTACTATGAGGGTTCACAGGAGCAATTGTGGATGGACATCTGTATCAGTCAGGGAAGATAAGGTTACATTGTTAAAAATCTCAATGGCTTAAGACAATAAAAATGTATTTCTCACATCATATTTCCATTATGGGTTGACAGATTGACTGCTTTTCACATTTACTCAAGACTCAGTCAAGGAGCATTTATCTAGACATGGGCTTCCTGGATCATCACAGTTGGGAAAAGATGGTGAAATGCATACAGACTTTTAAAATATCCACCTGGAAATGACATATATCACTTCTGTTCAAATGGTCAAGGCAAGTCTGATGACCACACTTAGTTGAAGGGATTAGGGAAGTATAATCCTACCATGTATCTGGAAAAGAAAAGATCAGGAAACATTCAAGTAGCTAACATTCAGCTGATATGAGATAATGCTATAGAAGCAGCATCATACTGGATGTACAACATACATTTAAAGCTTTAATATTATTGTACTACAAAGTATTCAATCACCTCTCAACACTTGCAGTAACTGGCATATCATCGTTCTGCACTCAGATAATAACCTCCCTGTTATACATTTCTACATCATGGAATAATAACCACTCCCTAAGGAGCCTTTGCTGACTGCCAAAGCTTGAGCTAGATGCGCAAAAAGCAATTATAGCTATTACATACAGTCCTGTGTTTACTTCTATGTAGCACTGTCAATGCTGCTTTGTAATTGGCATGTCCAGGCAAGGACTGAGTCAAATGCTTCTTTAGCCAATCGTTGGCCCATTCCCAGAGTGCCCTTAGTCAGATCACACTTTAAAGGCTGCTCGGTAGCCTCCTGGCCACAAGAACTACACCCCAGTTGTTGTGGCCCTTGGGCTGTAAACTCTACTTTTGGACATTGAAATAACTCTTGATATTTGATCTAATTTTTGAATAATCCTTGCCACTGAGACTGACTATAAATACATGATGCCATAAAATGCTTACACATTTTTAGGGTTTTTAAATTTATTGGAGTGATATTGGTTAATAAAATTATATAGGTTTCAAGTGCACAATTCATTAATATGTCATATGTATAGTGCATCATGTGTTCACCACCCAAAGTTAAATTTCCTTCCATCACCATAGATTTGATCTCCCTATATCTTACCTACCCTCACCACTTCCTTATGGTAACCACTAAACTGTTGTCAATGTCCATGAGTCTGTTTCTTTGTCGTGTTTTGTTTGTTGCTTTCAGTTTTATGTCCTACAGATTTTAGGTCACAAAATAAGTCTTGGCTGCTATAATATAAAGAAGAAAGCAGTTAAATGATTCCACTTAAAACAGCTAGTGTTTATACTCCTATTGGTTCTCTCAGTGTGTTGTATGAGTTTTAGATATCTTGTTAAAGGTGACAACATAGAATTTCAATGTTTGTGGGCAATGTAATTTTGAAGGGTACTTTTTCATGTTCGTGTTTTAAATGTACCTAGTGTAAGGTAAACGCGTGACACACCGAGAGAAGTTTTAAAAGCATTTATTGGGAGAGGGCTCCCAGGGGGGGTTCTCTGGTTCTGAGAGGAGAGGGGCCAGAGAAGTCACGCCCTGGGGTGGGAGGGCGTAGCTTTTATGGGGTAATGTGGGGGGCAGGGGTATAGGGTGGGGAATGTTAATCAAATGCTAATTGAGCCTCCAGATTAGGGTGGTGGTGCCTAGGGCTTTAGAGTGGGCCCTATTCAGAAGGTCTGGATTCCTGGTGTCAAGCTGGGGAGTCTCCAGGCAGGCATCTGCTTGACCCTTCCCCCGCCGACCTAACACCTAGATACCATTCTTAAATTCCCTTAGAATAATTATACTGTCTTACTCCTTGTATAGGCTACATTTAAAAATAATGGTTCAATAATTTTGAGAAGAGAGATGATGGTTTTTATGCTAAAAAAATAAACAAAACAAAACAAAACAAAAACCTTCTTGCCTCATTTAAATAGCACTTGCATTGCTATATCAGACTGATCCAGGCATGGCAGCAAATCCAGGATTTGACTGTGCTTAAAAAGACATACTAAAATTCCAGAACACAGCAGAAAAATTTCCAAAGCCTTTCTAATTTCAATTGAAATTAAATTATTCATTTCTTTTTCGAGATTTCCTATCTCTGGACTGCAAAGCCCTACTTAATTCTCAGAGAGTAACTCTCAGTTAATTAGTTAACTAATTGTAGCCTACAGGTACAGTCCCTCTTACATGCATATAAAAACAACAGTTGTACATAGCAGAGAGTCAGAAGAGCTGTGTTTTGTTAATATTTTACAAGAAATGATATTCCTTAATGTATACTTTTCCTGGTCTTTCAAGTCTAACAGTCACTATAAAATAGCTGATTGTGTCCCTTTGCCCCTTGGGAGAGGCAGGTGAGAAGTGATTAGGTTATCAATTTAATTCAGCATCAAGTGAACAGCCATGAAGTAGTCTGACTTTTCCTTACCTTTTCCTCCACTTCTTTATTCTCCTCCTACCTTTTCCAAAATCAGCTAAGTTTCTCAAAAGGCTTTTTTAAAAAACTTACTTATTTAAACGAGTGTCTCTTCTTCCTTTTCCAGGTCTAGGAAAAGATTATCAACTTTCCAGCAAAAGCCTGGTATCTAGGTTTCCAGTCATTGTCTAAAGTATATTTTCCTTCCTTTTCCAAATGGAAGGATGAGACCCACAATTAACACTTGAGAAAGGCTTTTCAATAACACAACCATGACTGCACTGGAAAATGCCTTTCTTATCATCCTGCTCAAAGGCATCAAACCATCCATCAGAGGGACAGGTTCAGATTTCTAGCAGATTTTTCCCCTATGTCAATCCTGTTTCAAAAACAATAGTTTCCTCACAGACAAGACCCTTCTACCTAAACTCTTTGTAAGGTAAACACTTGGCACTTTAATCGGAATCAAATGCTAATTGAGCCTCCGGATTAGGGTGGTGAAGCCTAGGGCTTTAGGGTGGGCCCTATTCAGGTATGGATTCCCAGTATCAAGCTGGGGAGTCTCCAGGCAGGCATCTGGCTGGCCCTTCCCCGCAGACCTAACACTCTTCTAAACTGGGAGTGAGATACATCCATATAAAAAGCAAGAAAGGGGCTCTGGTCATAGATACAGGCCATGCCCCCTGAGCAAAGAGCCATCCAGCTGAGAGGTGGTAACCACTTGACTCAAAGCAACATGAGTTATTTCTGCTTCCTGGTGTTAAGTGACTATGGGATGAGACCATGTTTCCTTCTGCTTCAATTGTTCATCTGAACCTCCCACCTAAAATGCACCTTTCCTCCCTCTGTTCTAGTGGTCAATTTACCTAGTCAGTGTAAAAGGCCAACCTGAAGTCTTTCCTGATTGGCTACTCAAGGGCAGAGATCATGCCTTGTATTTCTTCCTCCCCACCACTTCCCATCTTGTACCTAACATACCATGATGTACACTGGAGTTGATTTAGAATTGTTTTCAAAATATGCAGAAGAGCAGAGGGGGGTGGAGGAGGGAGAAACTCAAATATTTCTATTATAGACTTTTAAAAAGAATACATATATTAAAGATAAAAGTTTTTAAATATAAATTTTGAATTATTTCCTCTTAAAATTTAACTTCCATCAATATTTAACCAGGCCCTTACTTTCCAGCAATGCTGCACATGTATAATAGTTTCTGTTAACATTAGCTTATATCTCAAAAACAATTGTGATAATTTTAAAAGAAAGTAGAATGACAACTCTGCCAGAAAAGCCTAAACCAGATTTAAAACTGAACTATATATTTCTTTTACTCAGTGCTACATCCTCCTTATAATCATGGCCTTCACACATCTTCTAAGATCTTCTAAGATATTTCACAATATCAGTGAATGTGATATTTTTTATCAACCACCACCTGTATATCAGGAGATAATTCCAGAAATCTTTGCAAAGCTCTTTAAGCTCTTTAAAAAAAAATACCATTCCTTCTACAGAATGTTAATAAATGTTGTATATAAAAAGGGCACTATCTCATATAAGCTTGGGAAAACTTGGGTTAAATAAAGTTAAACGAGTTACTTTACTGAAGAACTTTTTGAATTTCCAGTATGTTAAAGTGTAGTGTGAGTCACCAAAAGAACATAAAATACAGAATTCCCCAGCATCTCACAGCACTACTCAAGGAGCATCTTTGAGGGTCAGGAAAATGGATCTGTATGGGACTAGAGTGTCTCTGCCCAGGGTCCTTTTAGGACAACCAATGTAGTCATAGTTCAAATTTGTTGCATACCAAAATAGTTACCACAAAAACTGTATTCACCTAGAGGAATTTTCCATTCTCATTGAATAATGTGACTGCTTTAACCTTATACACCTTAGTGAAAATTAATGTTCAACTTTAACTGCTTGAATAACACTGAAAAAAATTCTGGTGAAGAGAGCATTCAGTTTTCTCTTCCTCATCATCTCCCTCATCCACCAATTCTTTAATTCTCTTAAAATTAAAGATGAAGGGAAGAATAAGCCATGCAAATGTGCCTTGTATAGTCCTGACAAAGATAATTATGAACAAAGAATTTAGAAGAAGGATCATTTGAAGTTCATGACAGAGGTTCATTCATGGACCCAAAGGTTTCAGACTTTGAACATAGGAATCTTTATAAAGTTCCACCTTCTACAGATTTTTATTTGTATTCTCTCGAAGCAAATTAGATTTTTATATTATACATAAGTTATCAAATGAATCTTTCACTTTTCTCACAAGACTGAAGTATCTAATATTTCAATATTCTTAAGAATAAAAAAATAGAATAAAGGAAACTTCCTCCCTTTTGCTATAATATGAGGGATATGAAATATACTTATTGCAAGCATTGGTAAGGACTGTTCATCAAATCAGTAAAAATATTTATGACAATAAACTTAGAGGAAAATTCTTTAAACTTTCAAGCCACAATATCTCGGGTTGATGCATCAAAAGCCTGTTGGAAACAAAAGTTTAGATTTGGAGTGGCATGTGGATACCTGTTTTTCTCAGCAAAATAATTCAGCCATTGTAATTATTTTTAACAGAATTGAGCTTCACACTGTGGGATAATGAGCTGGAAAATGTATTTGTTTTAAATAAAGACATTTTCACACTACAAGAACACACAAACATCTACGAAACCCAAATGCGTCCGTCCAGCGTGCCTGGTAAAAGAGCCAATTTGATGTTATTTCCAACTGTGTAGAAATAATTTGCTACAAATTCAGGCTACAATGCAAACAGGTGCTTCTTGAAAGAAACCCCATGAGTCTGGAATTGCCAAGGGCTGGGACAGCTGGGAAACATGAAGATGTTCTCTTTTAAATGGAACCCAAGCCTCTGGGGCCTATTTGGGTCCTGACTCCAAACATTACCTTTAGGTTGGTCATCCATGACCACAGGACCAGCTGGCCCCTCAAATTACCCTTCAGGCTTCACCAGAGCTGTATATTTGTACTAACAACACTAAGAATTCACATGTTACACTGAGAAAATGCGAGAAGGTGATTCCCAAACGAGCCCCAGGAGGGCACTAATATAAGGGATGTCAGTTGCAATAACCTTCACCCTAAATACCAACAACCTCACCCTTTGAATCAATTAAAGAGACAAAGATAAAACAAAGGGAGAGATGGGCAGAATGGACAGCTAGAAAAATACAGATGGAGCAATTGTAAAGAGAAGGGTACAGGGTAGTGGGGCATCATAATGCTGGATCAGTGAGTTGAATTATGCAGCAAGAGTGTATGGTAAAAAGAATACAGTTCAAAGAAAGGAATTAGAAATTATTTTAGATTTTTGAAGGGAAATTTGCAGGAGTGCAAAAGTAATCTAAGCATATAACATTTAGACATTATGTACAAGTGGGTGCTTAATAAATCTCACTCAGTGTTGATCATTCTTGCTTGGATCTTAATGTATTTTCAGTAATCGTTCACAGAGTTCATTGTTAGATATTACTGGGTTGTCAATGAATTTGATGATTTCAAAACTTCTTTCTTGTGGATTTGATTTTAAGATTCTGCTCTAATGACTCCAATGTGGGGGGGAGTTTTTCTCCACACCACCAAGCAATGCTCAGATACCAACTGGGTGTCCCATGATTCTACTCAATTTTGATACTGTCTACCTGGAGATAGCTTTGAATCTCGCAGGTTAAGGACTCGGTCTTATAAGACTGCCACTCCCCTTCAGATGCCAATCACAAGTTCAGGTTATCACCTGTGCCTCTAATAGATAGGCTAGATTTTAAGTTCCAATGACCCCCTCGCTGTGTTTGATTAATTTCCTAGAGTGGCTCACAAAATTCAGGGAAAATTTTGTTTACTAGATTAGCAGTTTATCATAAAAGGATATAACTAAAAATTAGCCAGATTAAAGAGATGCATGGGTCAACGTATCTGGGAAAGATCACTGAACTTCATTCTGTGCTTTTCAGGGCATCATTCTCCCCACACCTCCATGTGTTCACCCAAAAAAAGCTCTCATAAAAAAAAATAGTCTTTTGGGGATTTTATGGAGCTTTCATTACATAGGCACGATTGATTAAAGCATTGGCCATTGGCAACTGAACTCAATCTCCAGCCCCTCTCCCCTCTCCTGAAAGTTCCAGGCTTCTATTCACAGGGTTGGTTCCTCCAGCAGTAGGAGCATTACAAAAGTCACCTTCGCTAACATAACAAAAGACACCTTTATCGCTCTCATTATTAGTAAATTCCAAGGAGCTCTGTGCTAGAAATGATAGGAAACCAAATATTTACTTATTATAAATCACCATATCACAAATTTCCTTCTCCCAATCCTCTAAAACACCCATTTGCCACCAAAAATGGGTACCTCAACAGAAGAATCTACTCTAAAGTTTAAAAGGAATTTGCCAGAACAAACAGAACTTGTTCAGAATGTACCGATATGTCCTGATCTGATTCTCAGCAAGGAGTCTCCCTCCAGGTAATAAATAAAGAAAACCAAGAATGCACTTGAAAATATCCCAGACGGCCAAAATCCATTTATCACTGAAAAGGCAGATTTGTCTCAGGCAGTTGTTAGCCAAAGCTGACAGTCATATTTTCAGTTTGGCATTCACATGACTAATTTATATACTCACCAAGTGTTGCAACTAATAAGCAAACTTTAAATGCCATATACACTGAGACCTTTCCCCTTTATTTCACACCATGCCAAACGTATACAAATGAGTTGGTTCTACAAAAATGACTTGTATTAAATTTGTTTAAAATTCTGATAGCTGAACTCACATATATGAAACAAATATATTCCTTCTAGAAATGATGTTGCTGCTCCCTCTGAGGTTTCTTGATTGCCTTGGAGAAAGAAGTCATGTTTCTATAATATAGCACAGGAGTATTTGGAAATGTAAACTATAGTTTTTAAATTTTATTGCCACTCAAATAAAAAAAGTTTTGAGGACTGGATCTTCCTCATACTTAAAAAGAGTTCTGAGAATTGGATCTTCCTCATACTCACTTGAAAAAGTGCATTACCTTTTGCGGGTCATAGAAAATAAGTCAAATGGAGAGGAATCAGGATTCTGAATACTGCAAGAAGTCTAACTGTGACTAAAGAGAGGCACTAGAAACACTGAAAAGTAACTATTTTTCAATGGGTTAAAAAAGTTGAACTCAACTCATTTCCTACTAAGTCCTGTGACTTCATTTTGAGTAAAAAAAGATGTCATGTATATTTTGTTATTTAAAGAAAAACATTGCTTATGTTCTTTAATAGTTAAGATATTTATCTTTAAATATATATATATATATATTTTTTTTTTTTTTCTAAAATAAGGGATTACAAACTTTTCCAAACACAGAACTGTCTTGTTCCTTCCAAGGAATGAAAGGCCTTGTACCTTATATAATAAAAATCATCATTCCTTTGTATTTAATCTCAGAGAATGAGGCACATGGTGAACTCTGTCACCATCAGCAGCTAGAATTTGCCCTTAAAATTCTGAAAAAAATGAATTCTGCTCACAATATTGGCGTGGATTACATTTTAAATAAGAAAACTTTCAGATATTCTTCCTCTAAAGCATGATTCTAACTTGTTTGCATAAACAATATTGTTTAAGTAACTCTATAAAATGGGCATCTAGAGGAAAAGTAGACTTATCTGGTAAGCTCCCCAAAAGGGAAAAATGATTCAGCCACTTAAGTCTCTTAACCTGTTTTGTAGCTGTATCTCAGTTTCTCATTGCATTACATTGGAATATGCCTATCTCTATGATATTCACAGTAGATGAAGAGAACATTTAAGACTCTATTCATTCACTAAAGGAATAACTTGCTAATTGCTTTTTCTTTTATAGACTTTTACTTTTTAATTTCAAAGGTAATATCACAAAAGTTTCAGTTGAGAGGTATGAATTTTACAAAATAAATGAAAATTCTGCTCCCTTCTTCAAAAGTAATTATTTTCAATTATTTTTTTCTCTATACTTTTGTAGTGAATTTCTAATTTTATTGCACTGCAATCAGACAATGTGGCCTGAACTACTTCTGTTTTTATTTTTATTTTTTGGAATATACTGAAATTGGAATATACTGAATTTGGAATATACTGAAATGGTTAATCTATTTTTGCATATTTTTTATAAAGGTTTGAAAGGATGTGTTTTTTCTATATGTGGGTTACAAAGATAGAGGCAAAGATAGAGATACATTAGATTAAGCTTGCCAATTGTTATTGAAATTTTACTTATTTTTTACCTATTTTTTACTCCAGTTATCTTTAAAATTTTTAGAAAAGTGTATTATTAAGTTTCCAACTCTATTATAATGTTACTTTTACTTTTTCTTTGTATTTTTAAACAATTATTCCTTTACTGTTATTCTATCTCCTCACTGAGCCAGTTGTATTTTAACATAAAATAACACTTTTATTTATCAAATATTTTTGGCCTTAAATCCATTTTTTGATGTACTGCCATAAATGCTTCACTTTTGTTAGATGGTTTTGCATCAGTTTTTTTTTAATTTTTAAACTTTGCCATTTTTACTATTGTCTCTAAATTGTCCATAAGTATTGTTTTTACCTAATCTAAAATTCTCCATGCTTTAACAGAGAAATTATACCCATTAATAAACATCCTATTAATAAATATAATTAAATCAAATTAAAAATTATTACCCATGATAAATATGAAAATAAATATCACAGTTGAGGACATAATGGTCTTTATTTCTATCATCTAGTTTATGTTCTTCATTGACCATATTTTCCTGTTCTCTGTCTTGCCCTCCTTTGTCCTTTTGGACTTTTCAAATTATTAATGTTCTATTTTATTCCTTTTCTTCTCCTTGGAAGTTACAGAGCCTATTTATATTATTTGGTGAGTACTCATATTTTTGTCACACATATTTATACTTAAATTTTTCAAGCACATCTAAAATTAGTATCTGTATTCTCCAGCTCTACAGGAAAATCCTTATCATGATCTAAATTTCCTTAACCTGTAACATGATGTAATTATCTAATAATTTAGTTGCAAATTAATTTATTTGTATCATGCATTGGCAATTATTTAACAGCTAATACTTTTACTATATTTTGCTCACCAAAATTTCTTACATCCCTATCTTCTTCTTTCTGCAAATATGCTTAAGATTCTGTGAACCACTTATACCAGAAAATGTTTTAATTTTGCCCTCACATTTGAATTATAGTTAGGCTATGTGTAGACTTTTAAATTAAAACTTCTTTCAGTGAGGGATTTTATGAAGGCTTAAAAAAATAAGAAAATCCTATCACAACTACAACACTGATGAACCTCACAGACATGCTAAGTGAAAACAGCCTGTCACAAAAAGGCCAATTCTATATGATTTCACTCATATGAAATAGCTAAAGTAGTCAAGTTGGCTGCTGAGGACTGGAAGAAATTAATGTTTAATGGGTAGAGAGTTTCAGTTTTGCAAGATGAAAAAGTTCCAGAGCTTTTTGCATAGCAATATGAATATACTTAACTACACACAAATTTAATTTAATGTTATGTGTTTTTTAACACAACAAGGAAATTATTTTCACTCAGTAGTTTGAAGATATAGCTCAATTTTCTTATATTCAGGGTGGCTGATTAAAATGTCTAATGCTAACCTGTTTCTCATTTCTTAGTAACTAACAGTCTGTTCCTTTCTGGAAACTATTAGAATTTTTGCTTTATCCTTGGTATTCTAATCTTGCCATGCTTTGTCTAGGTAGATGTTTTTTTCATTCGTCATGTTTAGCACTTGCTGGTTCTTTCCATTTGAGAAATAAGATCTTTCTTTAGTTCTGGGATATCTTCTTCTATTACTGATTTGAGTATTTCCTTCCCTCCCTCTGGAACTTCTTTGGACCCTCAATTTATTCCTTCATATCTCTCAACTCTTCTCTTTTAGATACCATGTCTTTATAATTTGGGTCAATGGGCAATGTTCTTATCTTTATTTACCAGAATATTAATTTGTTCTTTATATATGCCCATTTAATGGTTGAGCCCATTGGATTTTCTTTACAATAATACTTTTATTTTCCACACTTTTTCAATTCTTAACTTCTCTTTTTTAGAGCAGCTATTCTTGATTTATGAATGCCTCTTGAATATCTTTAAGATACTAAAAATAATTTTTTTAAATCTTTTTTGTTCTCCAACTTATTTGAATCTCATGTCATTGGATTTTACCATCCACTACTCCTTTATTATTGTTGTTGTAATTATTGTCCTCCAGATCGTCTACTCTCACTTCTTGAAGAGTTCAAATACGTTGGTTCATTGTCACTCTATCCAACAGTCTTTTTGCCTTAACTCTAAAATATGCAATTTCCGTATCTAGATGCATGAATTCTCTCTACCAATGACCTTACACTTCATCTTACCTCTACCATTAACATTAATGGTCATGCTTTATACCTTGCTAACAATTTAAATCCCTTCATGAATTCAATTTTATATATCCCACTCTCAAGCTACTATGTTGGGGTACTCTCTCTACTACCTCAACTCAAACAATGCCTTCATTCAACCTGGATCTCCAATCTATTAGTCGTATCATAGTTTTGCTTTCCCTCACTCCTGTAGAAGCGTATCTTTCCTCTCAAATCATCTTAATTTTATGATCAATCATTACATTAACTCTTTTGTATTTACTTTCAATTTCTTTGCCTATCATTTCATCATAGTCACCTGACCAAATCATAAGCCCTAATAAATCCAATTTTCTTCCTACTTCAAACCTATACCTAGGCAATTGAATATGGCTGAATGGTCCCACTGTAAATTTAAATGCATCTTTAATGGTGTCCAGCAATTATACTATAGTTCTCTCATCTATTTGTTCTCCTACTCACAGATAACTATCTCATGCCTTTCAAATATTTCAACACATCCACCCATATCCTCACTCTCAGCTGATGACTTTTTATCTTCACTGAGAAAATTGAAGAAATCATAAGGGAACAGCCAAATATTCCCTCCCCTCCTACTAATAGTTTCCCACCACCAGATCTTCCAAATTGCCAATATCTGCACCATATACTCTGCTTTCTACCTTTTACTATATATAAACTACCCACACTCCTATTTAAAGTCACACCTCCTCTCGGACAGCAAATCCAATCTTTTAAGGATATAATTCTAGAACTCTCCCCTCTCTCCCTTCTATATCATCAAATTTTTATTCTCCACTTTGTCTTTATCAGCAGCAAACATATTTCTCATCTTTCTAAACATACTTTTCTTCATGAATTTGTTATGTAGCAGTAAGTTACTAATACAAGGATAATGTTTTGCATAAATTAATCCTCTAAACCTATTGCAGCAAATATTAACTTAAAAGGTTTGCTTTCAAAAAAAACTTAAAAGTAAGAATAACATGAACACCAAAACAGGGCTTTGAACTTACTGTTCTTGAATGGTCAGAGCATCCAGCCTTGTGGGTAAATATAAAGAAGTAAACTGGTTGAAAGCATCTTGTGAAGTACATTAAAACATGAGGTTAAAATCTCAGACTTTATCCACAGTGAGATAGAAGCCAACTTGAATTTTTCCAAATGGAAACTGGAAGATCAATACCTGCCAGGGAATTAACATCAAGTTCAAGTGGGGATAGACTGTTGATTGCAGAGCTAAGAAGGTATTACTGAAGCGAAGGAACGACTAAGGATACCATTACTAGACAAGAGGAAAAGTCTTAACCTGTGGTGGAAGAGGGTAGAAAAGACAATTAATAAATTCTGTTGTAACCTTTGAGACACATTTAAATAAATTTCTTTGTGTTGGTTCAAGATCTGGATATGATTGGCTCAATTTGCCTTTTTATTTCCTGAAGAATTTCCAAAGCATTCTTCCAGAATTTGTAAACTTTGAGAACACTTCAGTTCTCAGAGCCACCATATGGTTTTTAACACACTTCTCTGCTTAGCTGATTCAGTTTATCATCTCACTTTTCTACTTGTATGGTTTCTGTTTATACCATATTGATACAGATATAGAAGTCATCCTCTTTCCTTGGTTTCTGCTCCCTCCAAATACATTAGATATTTTATTCCCTAAATCAGGCTTTTGAGTGTTATGTAGTAGACTTTACTAAACTTTTGGGAGGGGTGGCAATAGTTTATACCACAAACAATGTAACATTAAACTTTAGATATTCCTGTTCTTCAAAAAGTCATTCAGCTAACTTTATCCACTTGGGCTCCAGGTTCTTGACATATTACTTTGTTCCTTTTCCTCTCTTCTCTTCTACCCCCTCTCTTAAGTTCCATCCCAAGCAATTTATAAACATATTTTTCTAAGCAAAGATTGACCTCTCCCTTAGAGAAATTTTGATACCATTTGTTAAGATAATTGGTATTTATTGTACTTGATTGGCCAATTGGTATAAGAAATGAATTATAGACTTGTGCTGAGGATTCATTGTATAATTCCTTGATATTGCAGGGATAACACAAATCAAAGGTTGAGAATTTTTATGGCCAAAATGAAAGATGGGACATTATACTACATACTAAGGACACTGCATGATACTAAATAACAGAAATAAATTCAAAAGCAAATATGTACTTTCAACACCATTGAAAGTAACTAGGCACCAATTCTTTGCTTTAAAATTTGCCAATAAATAAGCACTATTTTGTGTTTGTTGTATGAACTTTATTTCAGAATAACCAAGTAGCTATATTTGATGAGTAAAGTATTTGTTTGTTTGTTTTCATTTATTTTCAGCACAATTTTGGTTAGTAAGTGTGAAATGAATGATAGCATTTTTTAAATCACCGTTTTGTAATTACTAATGAAATAACTGAATCAGGGAACAATCACCAATATGTGAAACAATGAGAAGAAAAAATTGATGGGGAACTTAAAATGGAAGGTTCAGATTATCTCTATTTGACTCCTCTGGTCAATTTTTGTATCACTCAAAGTCAAATGAACAAACAGTCATGTGCTTTTTTGAGCTGAAGCATATAAGCTAGTATATATGTGACAAGTGTTTTCATGATTGTATTTGGGGAGGCATGAAGTATTTCAAACTTTGTACTCATTGTTATAAAATCATAAACATGCTTATTTAGGTTTATTTTTCCTTCTAGATGGGTTAAAAATTATTATTTTCATTAAAAAATATTTATTGAGTACCTTTTATGTTATAGGCACTGTGTAGGTTTTGTGGATTCAAAGGTAAAAGGACCCAAACCTCATCTTCAAGGAATTTAGGGTCACACGAATGAACAAATACTCTCAATCAGCATCAGAAGAGGTAAATGCAACAGGAGAGGCAATGAAATTTGCTATCTGCTCTCCTAAAGCTAACAGGAAAGGCTTCAGAGAGGAGTGGACACCAGAGACCAGATACAAGTGATGAGCACCTCAGCAACCTAGAAATGGGGAAAATGCCATTACATAGAAGTAACAAGTATCAAAACAAGAGCAGTGAGAAAATGCAGCATATTCAGGAAATATCCAGTGGTCTGGTTTGGCTGAAATGTAAAAGTTATGATGTGAAGGTAAGACTTGAAAATTATGTGAACTGGGCTAGATTATGAAGTACTTTGTATATTATATTAAAGATTTTTATATGCTAGATGGTGGGTTGCCACTGCCTTTCTTTGTTAAGCATAAGAGTGATTGTGATTGAGATTTTATTTGCTTATGATAGAGATCACCTAGTGATTTAAAGAAGGACATGACTAGAGGCAAGGGTGGTTCGGTGACTGCTGCAATTTTGATGATTGAGAGAGTAAGGCAACAAAAGTAAGGCCAAATGGGAAGAAATGGATGGGAGACTTAGAAGAGAGAGAAGCTCATGTCTAAATTTTAAACATGATAGAGTGTGCCCATTCACTGTGTATCGGCTAAAAAATAAAACATGTAGATAAAACGTACCTCCTAGAGCTTTCTATATTTATTTAATATGTTCCAATTTAGCAGTAACAATTCCTAGAACATCACCAAAATGTCATAGCTGAGAAATGTCATTATTTCACTACAAAAAAGAGAGAGAGAGAGAGAGAGAGAGAATTGGAGTTTGGCAGGTTCTTCTCTGATCTCAGAATGAAACTTTCAGAGTTTATTTATATAAAAAATAAGAATTGAGTTACTTATATTCATCCAGCATGAGTAAAGAAGAAAAGAAAGAATACTGATAAGAGATGTGGTGATATATGTTGGGATGAGCCCCGCATTCTAATGACATCTTTAACTGTGCTCTTTTAAAGCAGAACAGTTGTACCAGCTGCTGAGTGCTTTTACTTACATCCATTTTAGCCTGTGTGTTTAGATGGCATGTAGCACGAAGTTTCCTATTTTTAGAATATTATTTGGGCCTATAAGTTATACAATATTCAGAAGTACATACCTTCAACATCAAGTGCAAATACCAAATGGATGGAAACTATCTCTTGCACCCAGTGATATATTTAAGACTCCACCTGATTCTTGAATTCCTATACAATATTTAAATCTGGATAATATAACAAAACTATGCCTGATTCTAAGACATGTCCATAACCTTAGGGAACATGCAATCTAATAGAAAGACAATATACATACTTGCATTTTCTATTGGTAGCTTGACAATAAACATGGATATATTTTCTCACCAATTCTTTAACTATCTCTATCTAAAAATACATTTTAAATGTTATTTCTTATTTCTTTTCAATATATTTCTTTGTGGCCCTATGGAACTAAGGGGTAGAGATGATAGGTAAAGAAGGAGAATGAAAATTAGGTGGGAAAGAATAGCAGTAAAAATGTCAAGGCAGATGGGTCTCCCCTTAAGTACAAATAAAGGTGTTGGAGGCCAATGCCCACAAGTGCAACATCTATAAAGAAAAAGTTCCAAAACAGAGACACCAATGAATATAATTGTGGAAAGTCAGCCAGAATAAATAAAATGGTGATTGCCTTAAAAGCAGATGAATAAAATAAAATGAATTTCAAAGTACTGACTCTGTGTGGTACAGCATGAAGGACAAAGGTTTTGGGGGCACAGAGGCCTGAATTTCAAACTTTGACTCTTCCACTTAACCAGCGGAGTGGAGAACATTTAGTCCTCCAAACTCTAAGTGCTTCATGTGTTACACAGAAATAAGAATATCTAACTTGGGGCTGTGGTGAGAATTAAATTTTACATATAATGTTTGAGAAGCATCTTGTGTGCCATTAGTGTACTATTGAATGGTAGCTATTATACAATAAGCACTAATGGTGACTTAGTTGCCCCCGTATACTCAATAAGAAGCAAGCAAGCTGTCTCTGCAGGACCTGTTGTAGGACAGGCAAGGGGAGAAAACTAAATGGAAAAGGCTATAAATGTGTATGATTCGAGTAAAATATGAAAACAAGAAGAAGGGTTATGCTTAGGATAAAAAAGGAAAAGTATGACATCTGGTCAATAAAAGCAAAATCAGTCTTCTTTTGGGGATAAATAATCATTATTCCTCTAAAAAGTCTTGTTTCCTCATTGTTCAGGACAATGTCAGGTGTCAACGGCTTCTCAATCACGGCACACTAAACTCATCTGTTTTTTTCTCTTACTCCATAAATGTGTTAGGTGAATGAATGAATGAGTCTATTAATTAATGGATCAATTAATCGATAAATTCCTAGATTAGAAACCTAAAATATCATCCACCTTAATGCACAAAGTATAGTGTGATTCACTAGACAAATAAAATCACAGCTATTAGGCATGTTTTTCAACAAACTACTCTGAACTAAATGAGTTCTATTTTACTTTGGCCTATTATTTAAATATTCCATAAGCACATACTGCAGAAGTATCCAAAAGGCAAGTAACTTTCACTCTGTGTCTAATGGTTACTATTAGTTATCTAAAGTTATTTCAACAGCAGAGATAATCTCCAGGCTGTTGGTGACTGGGAACACCTCCAGGAATCTACAGCAAAGCTTTGTCTGCCTCACATCTCCTGCTTCTCGAACATCCCCTACACTGTGGTGGGAAGACATGGCCCAGATTAGTATTCTACTCCCCTATCTCTTTTGATGTGTATCTGATCCCCATCATCAAATTTCTTCTACTCTCTCCTCACAAAACATGTAAAATGACTCTGAATTACATAAACTGTCATTAGGGCTCTTCACAATGCCAAATTTGGTTACACTGAATGTCAGATCACAGTATGTCAGGATAGGAAAAGCTGTGTTAGGCACGCCATTTTGTCAGCCCCATCCACATTTTAATGGGGCCACTATTATTTTAATGTGCTAATAATATGAATGATTTTAAGATAGCTCCTTGTTGTCCAGAATTAATCAAGACACTAGCTATGTCATTTCATGAGCAGGTGGCCTCCATGTTTGATATCACCAAAGACATTCCTAAACTCAGCCTCTCTACTGCCTAATATCAGCCCATAATGAAACCAACACTGCCACTTACTAGCTGGGTCTATAAAGTAAAGTTACTTGGGCACTTTATGCCTGTTTCTTCATTTATAAAAAAGATAATAATAGCATCTACTGCTGAAGGTTTTGTTGAGAATTAAATAAGTTAATACATACAAAATCTTACTTAGAACACAGCTTGTCACATAGTAATACTTCTAGAGGAAAACAGCCATGAAGAATTTTGAGTCCTATCTAATTGTGAAAGCATTTGGATGTAGGGCTACTGCCACTCACACTTAATGAATTCTTTAGCTTTGAAGTGCAGCTTACTTGTAAAGGTGCATGAATTGAACCATGTCATCCATAGCCTTTAAAAAATGTGGTAGGATAGGAAAGGACATGTATTCCTAGCAGAATCTGTAAGTATGTGTTTTCTGCTAGGAAAGGGATATGCCACCAGGGAGCACTGACATTCTTTCTTTTCATTCACATTGATGGAATTTGAACTTCCAGACAATAGGCCATTTTGTCCCTTGGTACTGAAGCCACAGCTCACAGCTGTGACACTGTTCATTATTGAAGGGAGTTTTGCATGAACATTAGATATTGGCTCCCAAAGCCATCCATCTGGCTACACGAGAGTCACTTGCACTGCTTGCTAAACAGATCTTGAGCTTCATGCCTGAACATTTCAATTCAGAAAGTCTTGGGATGGGGCTTGGGAATCAGGTAATTCTGAGGCATGGTTCAGTTTGAAGAATTAATCCCTGATGAACAGAATAATTACTTTTTTTTTTTTTCACTGAAGAAGAAATAGTCACTCTCTCTGGGAATATTTAACATATTTTTTTCACCTAATTATACTAATATGTCTTGGAGTTACCTGCTGAATTTCTTTACCATGTCCCAAAGTGATCGCACTTCCAAACTTTTCATCCTCAACCACGTGTTGCATTTAACAGCAAGAAACCTAAATATCTTATAGACTGCAACGGATCTCCCCAGTTTCCAACTCCTTCCCTCTAAACTCAGAGTCACGGGTTTTGGCAAAATTGACCCATCTCCAGCTCCAGTGTTGTTGTGGGGAAGGTACTGAATGGGTCTCGCTAATCTGTGCATCCTATCTTCTTGGTCACAATGTTAGATATAAACTTAATTTGGGTAAATGTGATGAGAAATTTTTGGAGGCTTCTTGAATAGCCCCTCCACCGCCAGAACTACCAGAAGAGAATTCTCTCTGTCCCACCAAAAATGAATGATAAAGCATTTAATACCAGCCTAGAAGCTGTTGAAAGGAGTTTTGAAACTATAAAGTAAGCCAGCTTTTAGCCAATGAATGAAGCCAATACTATGAAAAATTAAATAGAAATGACTAGTGTTCTATTTGACATCACTCAGGAACTGGATCAAGTCTCACCTGAAGTTCACGTTACCATTGAACATTTTATATGTGTAAATCAAAATATTTCTTCTATTGCTAAACCTGGTTTGAGTTGCATTTTCTAATCTTTGAAACCAAAGGCATCTTTACTAATCCATAGTCCATAATAATTTGTTCAAATGTTGATCTTGCTCTCAACACCACAGTCAATCCAAAATCTCTTGCAGTGAGGAACATTAGCCCATTCTAGTCTTATAACTCACACTCAGGTCTGCAACTTTGGTCTATGCAGCTCTTTAGGTATGTCTCAGAGATGTTTTGGGTACCACTCTCTCTCAGTTTTCCTCCTCATTTACTGGTTACTCCTTTTCACGCTTCTTTGCCAGTTCTTCCTCTTTTTCCTGACTCCCAGTATTCAATCTTTAGACTGATTCTCTCCCCTGTCCTCTTTCACTTTCTCAGAGATCTCATTCAGTCCCATTTATGTGCTGATGTCTCCTAAACATACATCTTCAATCTAGACCTCTATTCTGAACTTCAAACTCATACATCAAATTGCCTACTTGACATATAGACCTGATGACTAATAAGATACTTCAAACCCAAAACTACAAAACTACTAAACATCCGATCTCCTTCTCCCCTCCAGAAAAAATGCTCTACCTGAAATCTTCTCCATCTCAGTTGACAATTCTAGCGTTCACATTGCTCAAGTCAAAAGTTTTGGAAGCATCCTTGACTTTTATCTTTTTCTTATACTCTATATCCAAACTATCAGTGAATTCTGTTGGTCTTACCTTCAAATTATATACAGAATTCAACTATTCACCACCTGCACAGCCATAACTGAAATGAGCGAATAAAGAATATTCTAGCTAAAGCTGCTAATCAGAGGAATCCTGTATCTTCCAGGAACAGATCTATTAGAAACAGACATATTTGTAATCCTGCTGTATTCTTTCTATTGCTTGGAAGCAGCCCATCAGAAGGTGGGTTTGGATTGAATTTAGCAACAGATTTTAGAACATAGTAGCTGAGGCCTTCGATTATGCTCCCTGCAGCCAGAGATCAGAACAGTGTATGTTTTATGAACACCATACCATTTTTCACCATTTTTCTTTTTGTCTTTTCATTTGGCCTAGCATTACAGACTTATTGTCATCTATATACCTTATCTGGTTTATTGCCTTGATCATACATTAGCATCGGGAGCCTATAGACCAGGATGAGAACTTGCCTCTCCAGTCCACAGCCTAGACACACTTCATTCACTGTGACCAGTGAAGCTTAAGGGTAAAGCTGAAAGCAATAAGGCTTACCTCTCTTCTATATGTGAGGAAATAGGGTCACATTGTAGTAAACAAAACATTGAACTAGATATTGGTAAACCTGCTCCATCTCTTACCTAACTGGTTTAATGAGGATAAATAATTTAACCTACATAAGCTACAGTTTCCTCACCTGTAAAATGAAGATTATTAAAATATCTTTTTATAAAATCAGGATAATAAAATAACATTTTGGCAGTTATTGAACATCTCTAGGCCTCAGTTTCCTCATCTGCAAAATATATCAAATACTCTCAAAATTATAAAAATTAAATGATATAATTAAATAAATTGTAACAATTATATAAAGAAAAAAAAGACTTTTTACCTAAACAATGGATTGATACCAAGATTGAAATAGCTACTATACTAAACTGAAAAATCTTACACAAATATAAGAAAAACTTTATTCAAAAATGCTGTTTAAATAGAACTCTTGTCCTAAAGATAAGGTTAAAAAATACTTTTAGAGTTTACATCTTCATTCTTAATTTCTCTCCCAAAATTATTCTTTAGTATCTCATGTTTTATTTAAGCCTATCTGAGAATGTTAAAATCATATATTCATGTTTTTCTATTTCACTTTGAAGAATTTATGTTCCTATATTTATTTGTATATTATGTATGTACCACATGTTTACCTAAAATAAATTTAAACTAAAGAAGTCTATCTACAATTAAATTTTGCAAAGAATAAATAAATGTTCATTACCGTTATTTATAAATTATCACCAACCAAAGTTTATCACTTATTCTTAACCGTAGAAAGAAAGCATGTGTGTATGAATTTCAGTTTGTTCAGGAGAGCAGAACATTTGCTGTTTGTAAGACAGTAAATCAGCCAGGACTCTGACTTTTAAGATTAGCCTTATAGCCTTTATTTATTTATTTTGGCGGGGCAAGGGACTAAGGTGAAGAGGGCTTTTAATTCTTTAACACAAACTATGACTGCTCATGTTTGGTGCCTTATTTCAAAATATGTATTTATGTAATCAAATATAATCATTGAGACATTTTTGAACTTTGCTAAGTCACTGAAGATTCTACATGGAAGCACAATTCTAAGAGACCAGAAAATAGTCACCTAACTAGATACTGACAGAATCCATATTTCCCATCCCTCTGCCCTGTATGGCTTATTTTGTAACTTGGTAGAATTAAAAAGACACTATTTGCTATTTATTTGTTTATAACTTACTTTGTTCCAAAAAGTAATACATGAAAAATCTAAGAAACAGGATCACTCTAGTTGTGCCCTTAGGTTAGTGTTGTGTTAGCTGGAGAAATACTGTTTAAAAATTAATTACTTGCTAGAAATTACTGTTTGGCTATTGCCATAGGAACATAGGCTATTAACTATGGAAACATAACATTCTAACAAGCTTTCTGCTTCTGTACCCCAGCTTGCACACCTGACCAGTGGGTTGACAGGTAATGAATAGAAGAAAAATAGACCTTTGTGTTCAGACAGAATGAAGAATGGAATTTTGTGCTTAAAAACCCTGTACCTCTACATTTCGGGGCTGCTTAATTTGGGGTCTGCGTACCCCTGGCAGACCCAGCTGGCTGAATAAAGAGTTTGATTCCCATAACTCACTGCGAGTTCTGGTGGTCCGTGTGTCTTTCGGGGGCTGGCGGCCACAACAGTGTGTTTGGCATTTACAGTAAATAATATTGCTGCCTATGTACCAGTTATTTTGAGAGAGAGATAAAATCATTCATGTTTTAAAATAATTTATGTTACAAAATAACTCACCTCAAAAAAAAATGGAAAGTTTGACTATTACAAAAAATATTTCCTTTATACATAATAATTTGGATATTGATCAGATATAGAATTAGAACTCTGCTCTGGGAAGGTATATCTATATATCAAGCAGGGTTTAATTAGGAAAACGGAAAGATACCTGAGGTATTTTGATTAAATAGAAATTCAATACAGAGAATTATACATCTATACAACTATTGAAGGGGCTGGAGGAATGAGGGTGAGAAGTCCGTTTTCAGAAATTCTAGAAGTGAGGCAATGCAAGGAAACTACAGCCCTTAATCTGAGCTGTCAAATTACCAAAATGGGTGATTCTTAAAAAAGAAGCCCTGAAGACAAAGAAAACTATCATTGGTCATCTTGGTTAACTACTCGCAGCTCTCTACTAATCTGAGTGCAAACTGACACAAAAGAGAATTGTAAGGTGGTGATGTATACACTCGTAGCCACTTTATTTAAGAAATCAAATGGTTATGCAAATAGACTTTCGAGTAGAAGAAATTATGCATTTTATAGGATTATGAACCCACTTTTCATGAATGCTTTTGGAAGTTCAACATCCTGTGGAGAACCATGCAACCTGATATGACCTTGGCAATAAATGGACTTGTATTGTATTAAGCGGAAAATCCCAAGTTTTAATCAGATCTAAGCCAGATGATCTTGTCTCATCATGATCATTTGGATCCAATTTATTTGCTCCCATCAACATGTGCTTAGTATTTCCAAAGCTAGCTTATGTCCACTTCATGATCCTTTCTCAATCTATTTTCTCCACATCTCATGATCCTTTTAATATCTCTATATCTGGACATTTTTGCCTTACTACAAGCTTGACTGTGCTTTCTATTCCAATGTGCATAAAATTTTTTTTTTAAATGCTGATGGCTCAATATTTTGTGTATGCCGTGCAAATTTATGTGTGACAAATCCATCAGGGACTGCAGGCAAGAGATGTGATAAAAATTCTCATTCCTTGAATCTACTAAAGCGGAAAAAGTACCAGAATGTGGCAAATAAGAGAAGCCGCAATAGTTAATTATCATGACACACAGCTCATCTGTAATTAATCCTTTTCTTTAGCAGAATTCTGCAACTGTAGCATTAAAAAGAAAAAAAAAAACAGGTCAGATGATGTTTTAATTAAGGCTGTACAGTGTTGTTGCTTCTACAGCAACAAGAACTGTTTTTTGTCTATAGGTGTGTGTGAAGCACTACAAATATTTTCTTAACATCTTTTCGGAGTGCTGTTTAAGCATCTTTGCTAGCATTATGTCTGGAGACAGACTGATTACAATTCAAAGGAGTTTTTCTGTTCTCCTCACACCCATCTTAGGAGCCACTAAAACAATCTAAATGTTGTGCCAGTGGGAGGAGACACTCTCACCAAGGAGCTAGAAATGAAACATGAGGTGCCATTGCAATTGGGAATGGCACTGTCTTGAAATTTACAACCCTCTTAACCTGCTACCCAGGCTCAGATCAAGTGGTGTATGCTCGTTTGACAAGCTCTGACTTGTGGTGAATCCACTACTGTCACCCTGAAATATTGATCCTCAGCTGTGATATTCAGTGGTGGAATGTATATTGTGAGAAGGTAATACAAAAGGGAAATTTTACACTCTACTGTGTCTACAATTCTTTTTCAAATTATTAAATAGAATAATGCTAGCAGTATGTCCTAGCCAGATCCCATAAAGAAAATAAATAAATAAACAAATACACAAATAAATAAATAAATAGTTTGTCCTGTTGTTTACAAAGATATTGCTATTGCCAAAGCAGAGAGTTGAACCGTGATAGACTGGCAGTGCTCACTGTTATCTTTGTTCCTCTTCAGTGAACGGTCAGTCATATTTCCCAGACCCACTGCAAGTAGATAGGGTCATGTGACTTGTCTCACAATGAAACCTGAGAAGCACTATGTGTCCCCTCCTTGCCCAGGCAGTTTAGAATGGTTGTGCCTTCTCTATACTTTTCTTCCTTGTTAGTCAGCTGATTCTAGAGGATCCAATGGAGTACTTCAAGGCTCTAAAGATGTAAAACGCATATGTGGAAGACCCACACCAACTTTACTGTCTTGCATTAGACTATGACTGAAGCAAGTATTAATCTTCATTGTGTTGAGCCACTGCAATTTGGGACTGATACCTGCTCTGTATTATTACTTCCCTAGTTCCCCTGTGATGAGTAATAAGTATCTGCATGACACCAGGCTAAATACCAGGATCTTGTGAGCCTTTGGTGGCATAGTTTG
Source organism: Cynopterus sphinx (assembly GCA_030015415.1). Taxonomy (NCBI): domain Eukaryota; kingdom Metazoa; phylum Chordata; class Mammalia; order Chiroptera; family Pteropodidae; genus Cynopterus; species Cynopterus sphinx. Next base: position 72,765,877 of record CM057384.1, on the reverse strand, counting down.
TATAAGTAACATTTTTTCTCTACAATAGAACAAACTAATTACACTTGGTCTTAAAATCCTTAGATTTCTCTTGACCAAGGTAATCAGCTTGAACAATCTAATCAAGAAGTGCCCAATACCTGTAATTAAGCAACCTATTACTAAATCCTAGGCAAAATGCTAACTCAGCACTGTAGACTTCAACACACTTACAGGTAAAATACGCTGTTCCATCCAGAATTACAAAGTAGCCAGGAAAAGTGCTCCCTTGTTTGGAGGGCTAAGGAGACAGTCATTGTGGGCCTGTTACTCTACATTGCCTACAGTGAGCAGTCATTCTTCCATTTTAAATTGTATTATAAATTGTATAAATTATAAACTGCATATTTACATCTACCTACTTTATTTGGTGGGATGATGTATCTATAATCCTTAAAGCCTTCAATAAGCAATGGGCGAGGGACCTTTTGTAAATTTTGTTCAGTATAGAATGTAATTAAAGGAATTTACCTACTATTGCCCCAAGAATATGACACTGTTCTCCCTCATGAAGATTGCTGTGGTTCTGATGGATGACTTTCTCCGATCATATTTTTGAGGCTCTCAAACAAGTCAAGCTACTTCTGTACACACAGAATAAAACACATTTTAAACATCAGCTTTCTGGAGAGATGGGGCAGGGGTGGGGCACTGGAGAGATGAGAAGGATGAGGAATCAACATTAAAGCCTTGATCTTTTCCATCCTACCTCCAAAGAGACTAAATTCAGTCAAGGTAATTCTTGACAGATTATTTCCATTTTGTACCCTTCTATTGTACATGATGAGTGTCACCTCAATGTTGTTGCTTTCCTTCACAGGAAATTAGAGCTCTGGGATGTAAACATTTAAGCCAGCCTCTTTTAGTTTTTTGCCTCAAATCTTGTAATAAGGAAGCTGCACTGGCTATTTGAAAATCGACAGAGAAGCAGAAAGCCAGAAGTTGTTCTTCTCCTTTATACCAACTCTGCCCCTCTAGGCTCTGAGCCCAACTCTGCCAGAAGTTGGCACAGGTATGTGGCAACTGGCATTACCACTGAAAGTAAAAGACTTACTACTTCCATTTTGGAAACTGGAGTCACTTTATTATTCATCCTATTGTAGGCATGTGGTCTGCCTAGTATACACAGAACAGCAAGGGCTCTGTGACTTTGCCTCTTAGCCTCAGACCTCATTTTAATGGACTCTGAAAGAAGGATATGAGTACAATGTAAAAACTAGAAAGGAAAGGCCTGTTCTTAGTTGTAAACTGTTTCAGGCTGTGGAAATTTACTTTATTTGACTTTTGTGAATGTACGTAAGGTCACCAATACTTTGGCAAAGCCCACATTTCTGCCATCTTATGCCACATGGGAAATGTGCCGAGGCTGTTTGCTCTTACAGAACTGGCCCATAGTCCTCCATTGTTGGTATGCCGTGAGGTGGCTGGCTGCTGAAATGGAGACATTGGAGCTCTTAGTAATATTTTCTCAGTTGTCAACATGACTGAGACCAGCAGAACAGAAGCGGCCCTCCTGTGACATACACACCTCTTCCCAACTGCTCTTCTTATTTCCCTAGACTATCACCTTTGTTAGGAAAGAAAGAAGTGGAGGGGGTGAGGTAAGAGAAAGAGAGGAAGAGTGAGAGCAAAAGCAAAATGAAAGAAACACCATTTAGCTGGTTCCACTAACTATAAAGTTTTGATATTTTTCCTTCTCCTTGTTGTGGTTAATAATAAAGTTCCTAAACTTGGAATTAGTTATGCAAATATTCCTTGCTTATTTTCTTTGTTTAAAAATCCTTAGCAGCAGCTACTAGGACATCAGAATATAAGTAACATCAGTTGTGTATTATTATACCCAGCTGAATGGGTGTAGCACTTACATTTAATTCCATATGTTATACTTTAATCCTTAACTTCCTGTAATAAGTGATTCTTGTGTTAAGTTTTCATTAGGTTCTTCCCAGGAGCCCTTGCCAACAGTAATAAAGAATGCATGGATAATTAAGAAACCATGAATCTCAAAAAAATCTCATTCTAGGCAATAGTTTCTCAAATTCTCTTTCATCAAAGATTGGTCCATGAGATTAGATTATATTTTCTCTGTCTCGCCCATTGGAGGAAAAGATGAGCTTTCCCTCTTTTTCCTAAAATAGGGAAAGTGGTAAAGAAGAAAAGACAAAAGATCCAAATGCAGTAGTCCACATTTTCAATAATTACTCCCTAGATAATAAAATTGCCAATGTCATCTACTAATCAATAAAAATGTTCATTATAAAATATATTATTGAAAAAAATATGGCAAAAAAACTACATACTTCGAGCTGAGTATCTGGTTAGATAGTAGTAACATAGAAGAAATTATTTCAGAACATGTAACTCTAATGGCAGCAATGGTCAACAAAAGAGTGAGAGTCGTGGGCTTGCATGAAAATTTGAGTTAGGCCTCTGAAGGGTAATTTTTTAAGTTGGTGGGAAGAAAATAGTGACTTAGAGTTCCTGCAAGTTTTGTTCTAAGTTATGCAATTACTCAATGGAGCCATACATCTAGAGCCCAGAATTTAAAGTCCCAAAAGAGGATAAGGAAATATTTCCTCACATCAGAAATATATGCTATTCAGAGTCATCTTGTTACCAAGTCTTAGCTTTGTTTTGTGAATAAGTGATTTGGGGCTGGAAGATAGCAAACAAAACATTTATATTATGGCTTCTAAAGTAAGAACACAGGTAGAAAGAGAAGGTTCATTTGTTGGACACCTGCTAAATGATAGGCCACATGCTGAGCACTTTTCTCAAGATGCCTAGTTATTTCCCTTGTGAAACTATCTTAGACAGAATACCAGTCTCCAAAGCCTAAGCCCCTTCTAGAATCTCATGCTATCTTGTCTGGACCGCATATTGATCTATCAACATGTGAGCTACCTGGTAGAGGTAAATAGCAGAATAAATTAACTGAAGGTACAGTTTAGTCCAGATTTCATTTGGCCCAGCTAAAGATACATGGAAATGCAATAATATAACTGAATAATTTGTGCAAAACCATATTATAATATTACTCACATTAACTCCCCTAAAGTATGGAATGTAAGATTCACTGTCCATATAGTACATGCATAGTATCTACACAGAGGCAGGCATGCACACACACACACACACACACACACACACACATTTACCACTCACCACCACCACCACACCACACCATACACACAAAAACACACACAATTTTTTAATTCTCACTTTTCTCCCTAAAACAGTTCAGCTTCAAGCACATCGCCAATGGCAAAATTGAGCTGCTAAAATTGGCAATTGAAATAGTTTAGCCTGAGTCACTTTGAGGCAGCAGTCCCAACTTTTTTGGCACCAGAAATTGGTGCTCCTATAAGAATTAATGCCTGGTGATCTGAAGTGGAGCTGAGGTGTTGATGCTAGTGCTGGGGGGCAGCTGCAAATACAGATGACACTTCGCTTGCTCACCCACTACTCACCTCCTATGGTCCAGCCTGCTTCCTAACAGGCCATGCACAGGTACTGGTCCATAGCCCGGGGGTCAGGGATCCCAACTAAGGGATCTAGTGCTTCAGAGATTCACTACTTAATTGGCCCCACAGACCTCTTAATTCTGTACATGTGAAGCCTACAAAAAAATTACCAGGTTTTCCATGGCTATGTATACAAACACAAAATGACAAAATACAGGCAAACGTCACAAAGACTGTAAGAACCTGAGACACCGCACGTCTACCCCTCACTCCAACTCTGATTGCTGTGTCCTTTTCTAGGCATAGTTCCCATGAAAACATGTATTTCTCTAGCCTGTGGCAAGGCAAGAAGTGAGTCATCATGGTCCTTGAGAAAAGGCAAGTTATAAAAGTGTTTGGGAGGACTTGATAGGAGAGCCATCAACTAGTAAATTCATATGTGCTGATCAGACCTGAGGTGGAGCATGTACCCTCAAATCTCAAGCAGGACATTGGCTGAGAATGTGGAATTGAGATTCTACCCATCCTCTTTTCCCCAACAACCCATAAAATAAAAAATATAATATTCTCTGATTCCTTCAGACTTTTGATCCTTTTACTCATGGTCTCAAAAAGTTTTCTTTGTTTATAAAAACAGGTACTAAGTGTGAGCTGCAGGCACAATCTTTCTACAGCATTATTGGCATTATCAGGTTTGAGCTCACTTATTTTGTGGGAAACTCCCTTTACTTTTCTCCTGAGGTCATATGCACACTCACTTTCTCTCTTCCACCTTCAGGGGCTCCTTTGTAGTGATGCTTCTGTGGCCAGCTGGAATTTGATATTTAAAAAGGACAGGCTATGGGGATATGAGGATGCTGCATCTTTAAGCTGGGAGCACTAACACTTGGCCTGGATCTCTGTGTCTCTTACCAGAGACTTGAATCTGTAAGTCTCTAATTACTGTGGAAAGTGGAACTATTTTCACCCTCTTGTGGCCATACAGAAAGGGCTGGGAGGAATTCTGAATTGTTTCCTGTTGAGAATTATAACATTAACATAGGAGGAGGGAAATCCATATTTCAAATATTCTCACAACAAAATCAGAATTTTCCTTTCAGTTTGTCTAAATTTCTATTGACTGTAACTTTAATTACAAACTAAATAAAGATTGCTTTAGATTAGAATGGTCTACCCCTGAGTGATGAGTTTTTCCCTTTCTACCCTCCTACTTTTTCTATTTGGTAGGGGGGCAAAGAATGCTGGTGACGGAGTGGTGGTGCTAATGCTAAGTGAAAATTAAATGACCTAATGAATTACTCTTTGTTTATTATTTCTAAGGTCTCTGCCAGGCAATATTTATTCATAGTAATTTTCTAGATGTGATGCATTATCCAAAATAAATTATGCTAAAGATTGTACTGTCGCAGGCCAGCAGGGGAGAAATAGGGGGGGCTTAGTAGTGTACTTCAAATACTTCCATATAGATGGCAACATATTGCCTATGGATAAGCCAACTGTGGGGAAAAAAAACTTCATTAATCTCTGTGTTGAAAGCTTGTTAAAAAAAAATCACCGAGTATTTAAATGATTCATTCTGCTGAATGCTAAGCGGAAATCAACCTACTTTTTTATGGTCTTTGCTTCTGATTTACATTACAAGTTGTAAGTTTCAAGCCCTCCAAACTCCAACTGCGGCTATACCTGGCATTTGCTCATCTCCTGGGTAATGTGATCCTATCTGGGCAGTGGTTATTTACAACTAGGCCTTTGTGACTAGCTGAAAAAGAGATGATGGACCTAGATCACTAAAATGGGCAATCGGCAGGCTCCAGGAAGAAAGTAACATGGCCTCTTTGTTGGTTTGAATGCCTACATTGAAACAGGATGATTTCACCTGGTGCAGCACCTCCAAAAGATAGCATCTCCACCTCCCTGCTCATGCTCAAGTGCCCCTAGGTGGGATTAGACTGGAATGTGCCAACACAGAAAGGCATGACCACACAGAATTTACAGATTTAAATGGGCAAAATGTTGTGAGAAGCAAGTGAGCTGATATTATGTGATGACAAGCACTGCCCTCTTAGACCTGATACTCTCTGGTTGGAATAACATGACTCATCAATATGAAACAACCAGAGAACAATGCAAGCAAACCTGAAAACAAGTGCTAGGTTGTATGGCAAAAGACTATATACTTTTAGAAAAACTTGGGGACAGCTTGGATTAGTAGATAAGATTTGAGGTAAATTCTGATCCTAAAATGGAGAAATCCTCTGGAAAGAGAGAGAAATCTGGCTTGGACTACACCATTGAGACCTATACATAAAGACTCTATTTTTGTTCATTCCATTGATTCAACAAATAAATGAGAAGCCACCTAAAGCAAGACAGTGTGCAAGGTGCTGAATATATGGTACAGAGCAAAACACAGAAACCCAGGAGAAATAAAGGAAATGAGAAGAATTTAGGTGTATAGAATGATAGTTGGAAAACACCCTTTTCCTATACCAAAAGAAGTCTGTATACCCACTTTATAAAAAGAAGATCACTTTGAAAAGAGCATTTGTTCTAGTTGTAAACAAGCAATAAAACAACTACAAACCAGGGTGGAATGTTCTTCCTTAGCACCTTATATATTTTTTAATTCCAGTTAGTAGAATATTTCTTCTAAATGTTATTTACTAAGTAAATAATCACACAGCACTTGAATTTGAATCTTGGACCTAAATTTTACACACATCTGATATTTAAAAAAATGTTTTCAAGGAGACAAGAGCTTAAAACTTTATAAAATATGAAGCATTTTTATTATAGTTGCATAGTGTAGTAGAAAGAGTTTAAGAATTGGAATCAAAAGACTAACTTCAAATTTCATTGGTATCACTTACTGGCTGTGATCTTAGGCAAATTATAGATTATTTCTGAATTTGTTTCCTCACCTGTAAAAAGATCCAAATGACATGGTTATTGTGAGACCCAAATAAGATATCGTGAACCTGTGTGGCATGAACCTGTGTGGCTAGCATAAATCATTTTACCAGCAATAACTATTATTATCATTATTGTCTTTGTAATGTATATTATGTATATTATGTTATATCCTGTTGTGTGTTTTTATATTTGGGTTTTTGTTTTGTTTTGTTCTGTTTTTATCTCTTTCATTGCTTGGCACAATGCTTGGTATGTTGTAGATAATAAATGTTTGTCAAATAAAAGAAAGAATAAGATAATACTTCTGAACATCTTGATTCGATTTGTGCTCTGAATTATTTTTCTAGGAGAGGTAAAGAATCTTTATTACAGCTGGTCGAATGAGGTTCACCATGCACTGCCTGAAATAGTTTTGTTTTCTTTTTCTCTGCAGCAAGCCAGCTGTCCCTTCCTGGTATCAAACCCGTGTCTTTGGCATCTCAGACTGCAGCTTGTTTTAACCAAAAAAAAAAAAAAATCAGCTTAAATAACAGAGATAACAGCTTTTACTGAGGCCAGTTCTATAGGCTAAGATGTATACAGGCTTAAGAGGCCCACTTCCTAATCATGAGTGGATCTAAGAGAATGGAAAGTCATGATTTGTGTCCCTTTTAAGAAAAGCAGATATAATGAGCCCACACTTTCAGCTTCCACCCACCCAAACAGTGAGCTAGGGAATGACAGAACAGCACTTCCTTCTAGAATCCGTTGTAACCAGACTTTCAAACATATCATACCCCTCACTTTCCTAGATTTTCATCTCTGTGTAATACATACAGACATATGGGTAAATCAAGAACCCTCAAAGAAGTTATAACCACCCAGTATGTACATTTTGCCACTCCTTCAGCTTGTTTCCCATCCTGCCCATCCCATGCACAAATCAGGTTGGATTGCCCAAGCCTGTCACCTGGTATACAAAAATGCAATCTAACACTGTATTTATTAGCAACCCCTTTCCCTTATGTTTAATTTATTGTTACATTTTTTAAATGTACAAACAGTTATACCAGTTTTATACACAAAACCACAGGTACCGTTTTGTATCTGTCAAAATTCCAGCAGCCTGTGGAGAGACACAGTTGAATAGATGTCCTATGCTGCCATCTAGTGCTTTTGTTAAGATATGGACTTGTTCATTTTTCTGGAAAGGAGGAAACAAAGGCAGCTCAAGACGCCCAAATTCTGGAACAGCTACTGGTATGCATTATTAAACAGATGAATTTATGACACTTGGACCATATTCCCTGGAACCAAGCAACTTAACTTGTTTTCACACAACGGCAGCTTACATCCCTGCTCTTGACTGGCAAAGCTCTGGCCTTCTACCCTGGAGGCACCTGATTTAAATCCAAACTGACTGGGCAACAAAATGCCCCTCTGAGCCTCTTTCTACAGCTCCCATCTGGCTGAGGTTCTGTTGGCATGTCTCATCCTACAGGAGGGATGGTTTGATCTGAATGCCTTGCTTATTACTTCAGTTTTGGGAGAAGGTACAAAGGAGTCAGACAGCTTTTTTCTTTTTTTCTTTTTAAATCATTATCTTTAAAATCAACTAAAACACAGCCATTTTCTTTTCAGTAGCCAAAGTGATGCTTCTGAATTTTATCTTGCTCTTCAACTCACATGATTTGTACCACTAGTTAGATCCTAGATCTGCTTTTGAGTAATTTTTATCTTTCTCTGGTTCTCAAAAATATCTTTCTTTTTGCAGTTAATCGATTGGTAGTCTTCTCTATTGCACACATCCTATGCTACAAGCACTATATTAGGCACTGGTTAGTGGGTAAATAAATAAAAAGAAAATAACCTTTCCATCTGTGTTTCCGATCATTTCCTGCCTCTGGCCTCTAACACGCTTTATCATCTCTCTCTTTCTAGAATCTTTAACCCTTTCCTCTCTAATTTTTCTTTTTCTTTTAACTGTGTAGAAGCCTCTCTTGTTAAAATAATAGACTTCACTCGATCCCTCAGTACTTTCTTGCTTCCAGGAAATTTCTACTTTACATGCTAGTATCTTTTCATATTTCATCTCAGGAAAGTAGAACAATGATCCAGTATCCTAGAGTTCAAATATGGAACTGACTGCCTGACAAATTAGGAAGTGCCCTTCTAATAAGGCGGAGTGAATATGTTAGGACTGCAGATCCTGAAATTGATTTCTGGACTGTAGAAAAAGTCACAGTAGATGACCTCTTAAGTTTCTTCAAATTTTGATTCTGTCCTTTTAAAACGTAGTTCTATTACAATCTCTACTTCTTCAACAGCTCCCTACTTAAACTTATATGTAAACTCACTGCTTTCTAAAAAAGAATTCAGCCTCTCCATAAAGTCAAAAGGTTGAATTCTATCTCCTCTTCATGAATTCATTGCTTCATCATGGCACCCCTTTCCTGAAGCACTTTTCTTTCTTCTCTACTTCTCTTATTGTTTTTCAAACCTTATTGTTTTTTAATTTTTCAGTGATTTCTTATCTTCCTCTCTGGGAACTTTTTAAAACTTAATTAAATTTTATCTGTTTGTATGTTTGTAATATCTACAAATATATTTACTCACACCCACTGTGTCTTACAAAGTGCTTCACGATACTCGTGATGGCGAGGAGGATAGTAATGATTTGCTCACATGATTTTAGCTACCACTTCTACAAGGGTGGTTCCCAAATTCTCCATTTCTACCATAATTTTTCAACCTCTTTCCAGACCCACACCGCCATTTACTTTTGCAAAAGAATAATTCTTCTTGACTGTCCCATCAATACTATAATTAAACTCAGGGCTCTGACTCTCAGCACCAAATATACATTTCTTAAGTCTGTCTATTACCATCAAAGGCAACAATACGCCCAATCTTCAACTCAGTTTAGTAGCTTAGGTTCACTTTGGATGTATCCTTCTTTTATCCTCAGCATTTTACCTTTTCCCAAGTACTGGAAGTTCCTTCTTTTTGATTTCTTTCAAATATGCTTCTTCACTTCCACTTCTGCAGTCATTGAGCAATGAATTTTAATCCTCACTGTTTTCTACCTGGGCTGTAAAGGAACTTCAGGGCAGCTCTTCTGGCTTCCACTTCCACCCTTGTCCCAGTTCATGTCACAAAAAAGCTTGAGTCATCTTTCAACCACCTTGCTGTCATGAAACTCACCTGTTAAAACACACTCTAGCTTCTTGCCTCTCAACACGACACCAAATTTCTGCAGTCTCACACTCAAGATCCTCTTTCAACTATATTCCACAGTCTTCAAACACATTCTCTCTGACACACATCCCAAGTTCTAAACTTCTCTCTTTGGCATCCCCAGTTCAGGAATTTTTTCACACAGCAATCTCCCCCTGGAATGCTTTATTCACTCCTTCCAGAAAGTAGGTCTTAGTAACCTCTCAAATATGCTTGCTCCTGATTGCAAGATAAGATAGATCACACCTGTCTCTGATCTCTCCTCTATGACATCCTCAGTGGTCTCACTTTCAGGGAAATATAAGTGCTTATAAAAAGCTTGCTGACAGGATATGACTGATTTCCTCATCACCCCAGTAGCTGGTCCCTGCTCTCTGACACAGGTTCATGATGCTATACCTCAGCGGGAGAACTGAATGATTTGTGGAATTTGTGGGATTTGTTGCTGATGCTGGATGGTCATGTATTTTTCAGATTAAGGAGTTTCCAGGAACAGGTCTCCTCCATCATACCCTGATGAGTAATAATAATAATAATAATAAAAGGACAATCTGAGAACTTTTGACATTGTGATTGGATGCGCCCACTCTGACATAATAATTTGATGTACCTGTTTCGACATCAAAATGGCATTTTCAATGTATAAAATCACCATTTTCTTTGCTGTGTCATTACTAATTAATATGTAAAACCAACCAACATCCCCGACTCTTACCACACCTTTAGCTCTCACCATGGCGTGTCTTAAAACACTGAAAGTCATAAGGTAAAATCATGTCAAAGCCATGTTTCTAAATTGAAAACATCCTGGCATCAAAAGAATGTGCCAAAGCAGTCAAGTCTCAATGTCATGACACAGTTGGCAACTTGATGGAGCTCATGTTTATAGAGCGCGAGCTGACGATGGAGCCCTGAGGAGAAGGCACTAGAATATTCTTGGGTTTCAAGCTAGTAGAACTAAAATCCAAAAGATGTGTTTCACAATGAAGAAGTCATTAGGAGCAGACTTGTAAATCACTGGTCCTCTAGCAGGAGGTGTTCTTCCTGAACTTAAAACAGATGTTTGGCTGGCCCCCGCAAGCAAGAGTGTAAGTTGCCAGATGCCTCTGCATCTATCACAGGCCAAACCTGGGGATGAGCGTGTAGTACCTCCTCTTTCCTAGAAGCAAAATTGTAACAGTAAAGAGCAAGACTGAGAGAATCCCAACAGTAGGATTTTTAGTTTTATAAAGAGTGTGGTTTACTTTTCTTCAAAAGAAAGTTTCTTCCAGAAAGCTAGTTTATTTTTCACCCTGGGGTATTCCAACATTTCCAAATCTATTTCTGTATCCTGAGCCCCATAATTGCTTAGTGCTAACTGTCCATGCATCAGCAATTTGGCCCGAGCAAATCAAAAAAGGTTGCTGTAGTTTGAATAGATAGATCACCTTTCTCTCTGAGAAAAATAGTGTGTGGGTGGGGAGGGAAGCTTGTGTGTCAAAAGTGTTATTTTCTCGTTCATTTATTTGTTTACTTGTTTATTGTCTACCTTCCTGAACCTCACCCCTCACTAGAATGTAGGCTACATAAGAACCAGAACATTGTTTATATTCCCTGAGGTTGCCCCCGTACTTTGCACAGTAATCGGCACATGGTAGGTACTCAGTAAATATTTATTAAAGAAATAATTAACCTTTCTGTTTAAAAAGTAGGGTACTTTTGGGTTAACAGTATCGCAAGGGAGTGGTCTGGTCCATTCCGAAACAGCTTTGTGATTAGCTCTGTTTTTCTCTGGGCCTTTTACTGCTCAGAATCCCTGCCAGGGAAGAAATGCGAAAGCTCCCATCTTTTAAATATGTAGATCCCTGACATTTGGTTGCTTCATGAATTTTGCATTGCATAATGACAAGTGTTTAATTTTATAAACTGCTCCTGTAATAGATCATTTTCAAGGAGAAGCATAATCTGGAAATGCAGTGTAAAGTGCTATTGCCGAATGAGACGAACGTCTTCCCCGCGCCAGCGATCCTTTCTGTAGTAAATGTTTTCAAGCACTGACGGATTGGAAGCCATGGAAATAGTCTCAACACCCAGCTGGCTGCCTGAATAAGAGATGAGATGGTCCATGGATCCTTTTCTCTTCCAGGCTGGTGTGTACCAACCCTCAAAATATCTCTGAAGTGCAGGAAACACAAACAATTGACTTGTTTCCTGAGACCCAAATGACCTCGCTAGGTCTGGTTTCTAATTGTTTCTCCCATTGCCATGAAAATGAGAGGGAGAGAGGTAGGGAAAAGAAATTATTATTTCTGGTTCTAAAAAAAATTTCAGTGATTCATGGTCTACCTTAAGCAGCTGTGCAATGCCAAAAGACCTCAGGATTGGCACATGTTGGTTTAAGATTATAATTGAAAGAGAAGCCACATTAATGTGTCAAGTTGTGGATAATGCTTTATGTCCCACATTTCTGTCAGTTTATCCTCAGGAAACTCACTGACCCTCTCTGTTCCTTGGCTTCCTTGTCAAAAATATATGCTTAGTAATGTTCCCTTTTAAAGAGAATTCTGATTTAAGAAAGCTGAAATTAGTCTTCAAAAATGAGTGGTTGTAAAAGGTATATGACCAAAAGAAATGAGACTCCCTTTATAGATCAGATACAAAAATTATTCATTACGAGTATTTCAAGCAAGATCATGCTTCTTGTGAAGGCACTGCGCAAATTCAAAAGGAACACTGAAAAGAAAATTTGCTGTGACAATGGTTAAGGTTGCAAATTCATAAGAAACATGGGGCCACTATCCATAATATGGTTTTTAAAGAATACACCAAAACAGACTTAGTTACCCACAGTCAATCCTCGGAGAGGTCTGTCAGTCAACAAAGCAGCTCAATTTGGCAGATGGAACAGTACACAAGAATCAGGAGTCCTGAGTCTAGATAATGTTTATTAACTGACTATCTCAGGCACTGGAGTTTTATACAAGCTAAATAACTTGCCCAAGGTCATACAGCTGGGATTCAAACTGCAGAAGTCAGATTCTAGTGTTATACTCTTGACCATAGTAGTGTATTGCTCCTAGTAAAATAATTTCTTATAAGTCACATACAGTTCCCATACCTATGTCTGGGTTGAACTAGATAATCTCTAAAGTCTTTTCCAGATATTCAGAACACCAGATTGGGCAAGTTATACTGCTTCTTTGATAGAATATGGCAATATCTACTTCTTTGACAGAACCCATATATATCCTTCTATCTTTCCAGCTCTGTCCTCCACCCCAGTTTAGAGCCCATCTGTGCCAGGCTAATGCTTTGCACAGCACTGATAAGTGTTCCACAAATGTAATTGACCAGTAACACTTCGGACTTATGCTTTTCAATGTCTTGCTGATGGTGTCAACAGCAAACTCATGCCACCCAGGCTTTATTGACATTCTTTGCCAATTATATCCCCTCCCCACCCCTCACCTCCAGAAGATAATCTTTCTTCCAACTTTTCTGAGATTGGTGTTCCTAGAACCCCTATTCTTCATTTAACAGAACGTCTTTAAATTTTCACTATTAATTTTCTCCTTTGTGCCTATTTAAAGAAAATAGTATCTACCTTTCTTTTCAAAAATACTTCTGTCTTCTCCATCTGATAGAAACTTGTTTTATAATATCTTCTTTCTCTTATTTTTTCCATCTCTTAATCTTCTCCCCATGTATATAGAAACATATTTGAGTTAGGGAACTGGAACAGGCCTGGACACAAACTAACACTGCTGAAGATCTCTCATGTGCCAGACATAGTGGTAGACGATTTGCATATAAGTTTCATTTAATCCTCACAGCAACCTCAATGGTTTATTTTATTTTATTTATTTTCATTTTATGATAGAAAATAATGCTTAAAAACATTAAGTGACTTGACCAAGGTCACATACAGAATAATCAAATAGTTCTAGGATTTAAACCAAGTTTGACTCCAACTGAAAGTTCTTTTACCGTACTTCATGTGTTCCTTAATACAAATAAACTCATTCCTACAAACCTGCTGCTTTAAGTTTTCCTTTTGTCTCTCTCAGCCAAATTTTAGTTATATACGGCAAGTGTTTACTAAATACTAGTTCTATGCAAGTGACCAAGCTATAAGCTTTCTCTTGAGGGAAGACAAAGAGGAATAGCACAATTCTTACCTGCCAGAAGCTTACAACCTAATAAGGGTATCAGATATATAAACCTAAAAGCAACAAATGAGCAGGACAAACAAACAGAGACTCATGGCCATGGACTATAGACTAGTGGTTACCACAGATTAGGTGGTGGTAGAGTAGCGGGGAGGTAGATGGGGTAAAGGGGGTCAAATGTAATGGGTTATTGGGAGGGTGAAGTGGGTAAAGGTGATCAAATATATAAGGTAGCTAAAGGAAACTGAACTTTGGGTGGTAAACACACAATGAAACATACAGATGTCAAATTAAAATGTACACCCGAAAATTATATAATTGTATTAACCAATGTTACCCCAATAAACTTAAAATAGAAAAATTTTTAAAAGGTGAAAAAAAGATATGTACATAATAATAAAATGAGGTAGAAAGTAGTGCTAAATAAAGGTATCAGAATCTTCCGAGAATACAGATAAAAAACAATGAACTCTAAGAAGAGCTAGAGCAGAAAATTTCATAAAATATTAGTTTTTGAGCCCTCCTTGAAGCAGTGAAGCCTCTTCCAAATGACTTGCAATTCTATCTTGGGAATGTGTCTTCTCCCTGTCCTTTCCTTTTCTGTTCTCTCACTTCCAACCTACATCTGTTTCCTGAAATCATCTTTGGCCTTAGCTCATGTCATCCCTGTTCCTATACTGCCCTCCTGCTTCATTTCTAACTTTAAAATTCTATATTATACATCAGTGGTCCCCAAACTCTTTGGCACCAGGGAGGTGCTCCTATGAAAATCTAATGCCTGATGATTTGAGGTGGAGCTGAGGAGGCGACGGTGTTGCTGGGGAGCAGCTGCAAATACAGAGGAAGCTTCACTCGCTTACCCACCACTGCTACTCACCCCCTGCTGTTCCTTACAGGCCACAGACTGGTACCAGTCTGTGAACAGGGGGGTTGGGGACCCCTGCTTTACATCTCTCAAGGCTCAGCCATAAAAGCTAGTCTTAAGGAAACACTTTCTGATCTAACAATGAAAATCTCTTCCAGCTTCTCTGAATATCCAGAGAGCTTACTTTCAACTTCTCCAAGGTATGTGTCACAGCAAGGTAAGTGTCATATATGTCATAGCTTCCTTATTCAACTGTAAGTCAAAGACCATTCCATTCATCTTGTAAGGTTCATGTTACTAGCACAGTGTTTTACATAAAGTAGGTATTAAAATATCTGTTAAATAGAAGACTATAAAATGGGAGGTTATGTTATTCTGTATTAAAATAATTTTAACAGAAATAAAGGGAGGAATTTTTTTTTTTTTTACATATCCCTGGCTGGGGTTTAAAGTAGGGCTTGAGGATGCAGAAGATACACATCTATATAAAATAGCATCATTGTGGGACTATCATGGGGAGAAGAAAAACCAAAATTGATCCAGTCCCAATCCTGTATCTACTCTTTCAATGCTTATTTTTCAGTATCAATGAGCCACTGGAAAACGTAAATGGAATCATTAGTTTTGCCATCTTTCTCCCAGAAATTCAGAATTCAGAAATGGGGGTTATTTTGAAATCAAAATGAGTAGCTGAAAGTCTCAGCTAAAAGCACACATTTTTCTATTATTCTCCCTCAATTCTCTCTCCCTCTGTGCTATTTATCTCAAGTGACTAGGGGAGCTAGTTTAAGCGACACCTTGTTATAAACAGTTAAGTCAAATAATGCTGCAAGAAGAAGGTTGGGTTCATAGAGATCTGGGACCATGGTCAAAACCAAGGGCCTCTTTTGTCTGGAATAGTCCAGAGCGCTTGGTCTGGTTGGCCTCTCCAAGCTGGCTGTGACTCAAAAATCAGGCAGGAAGCCAAAGGAGCTCTGAGCTCTGACTCATGTAAACAGGGGACAGTGCCAAAGGACTCCAGCCAACCCCAGGTGTGCAGACTGCAGACCTGCATTCACCACTCACTGACACCCCCCCCCCACTTCAGCTGGCATGATGTTTTCTATGGACTCTGCCATCAATACTGTCATGACTGTATGGTGTTTGGTAAGCAGGTGACTCCTCTCCCCACTGTCACTTGGAATTCACACAAAGACTAAAAAGTGTGGCTGTTTAAGTTAGGCAGTGGGATCCTCAACTCTAGCCAGGCTTTCTAAATTGATCTCAGCTTTTATTACCTTATCATCTTCCCCCAGAAAATTCAAACTGTTTCTCAGATGTCCTAATCCCACTCTACTTCCTGGGTTATCTCCAGCAAATCACTCATATCTATAAAATGTTTTATCTTTTACCTCTGCAGAAGCTGGTAAGCGTTAGGAATGGTGTGCAGTTCTCCTCTTTCTGTCCATATTTTAAAAGTAAAATTAGATCTCAAATATAGACAAAACTTTACACCTGGAATAGAATCAATGTAAAGAAATGAAACTTCTGTCTAGGCATGTTTCCATTTACCTGGATGACCTCCCATTATCCATATTCCCTAAATCAACCAATCAATCAATCAATCATCAATCAATCCTCATCATCATTTTGCCAGAACCCAAGTTCAGGGCAGGAATTAAGACATGAGCAGCACCAGAGCAACTTTCTAGGCCCATATCTGCAATGTGGTGGCATTATTCCTACCTTCTCAACAGGGTAACAATGGCATACATAAGCCTCGTATCATTACAAAAGGCTTAAATGTTTGCTGTGCATGCAAGGGAGGAAATGGAGTCATTTCACTGAATCAAAGGTCATTGGTCCTAAAACTAGTAGACCTGTCGACTACCTGAAATTCCCGCCCTCTAAAATGTCTTGCCCTGGGTTGCCGGTCCCTGCATCACACACACTCCTTGAGCCTCTCCTGACTCAAGACACTTCTGGGAATCCTAAAAACAACTATTTTGCCTAAACCATAAATAAGAATCCCTGAAGACAGTATTGTGAGCATCCAACTCTCTCTTCCATCTACTTATCTTCCACCCTACTCTTCCAATTTGGGGACTGTTCCAAGCTACTGCAGGAATCAAGTGTCTGGCTCTGCCTCCTCCATCCTGCCTGAGTATTTCCTTCCATATGGAATACATGAGCCATAATCCATGGGGACCAGAAAGTCTAAGCTTCCTGTGACCTCTTCATTCCAAATATCCTATTATATTCCTTGAGACTTTGGTATACAATATAGAGAGTAAGAAGACTGAAATTCACCCACTGGGGGTGGAGAAAACCTTTTCCTCTTGTGTTGGGAGCCAAAAGGCCTTCATCCTGACCACCCAGCCCCCGGCATAGAACCTGGCCTAGAACCTGGCCGTTAACAAACCTGTATGCTATCTAAAGAATGCAGGAGCAGATAATGCTCCAGGGAATAGTTAACCACAGAATGTATTAACATACCCAACGGATAAGGAAGGACCTACCTACTGAATGGCTGTTGACCTGCCCAAGGAGCCCCTCTCCTCCTTGTTTCTCTTTTCACTTCTAACCTTTGTACCCCCTAACCCCATCAACCAAGGACCAATGAAATTGTAACAAGTATCCCCCTGCCTAGTCAGTCCTGCCCCCCTTTGTTCCCCCCCGTATATATGCGGCCATGAAAAAATAAAATTTGGAGGCTTGATCAGAATACTGTCTTGCCTCCGCTCCTTTTTCTCGCCCGTTTCTCTTTCAGGCTGGACCCTCTTCGAGCCCGCAAATAACTAGGTCCCGCGGGTCGGGACACTCTTGGGCCCCTGAGTAAACATATTCTGCCACATGGACGGATGCCACACAGTCTGACAGCACTAACCAAGGTCACCCTGTCTTGGCTGAAACAGGTGAAGTAATCCAAGCACCAGAATGCTTTTCATTTCTATTTATTTGCTTGTTTATATCTACTGTTCCATATGTTTAAAAGAATATTAGACTCAAAAATACATACAGTAACTTATGTTAAAACAATAAAAGTGAATAAAATAAATTTTCTTAATAATTAAATAAATAATTAAATATCCAAGAGAAAGATTAACACAGAGAAATGTAGGCTATAAAGTTTTCACAGCTCCTAGAAGTGGGCTACAAATTTGACTGTGAGCTTATAAGCAGCCAAAGAAATAAAGATATGATATGATTGGTAATATTTATGATATAAAAATAACACAGTTCCTATAAAGTAGCCAAGCCTAGTATTCAGACCAGAGAGAGAAATCAATCAATCTCTCTCTCTCTCTCTCTCTCTCTCTCTCTCTCTCTCATATACCTAAGCAGAAAACTGTGTGATGCTATGGACTTTGTATCAACATTCCTATGACAAATACACCAAGTTTCATGTGAACTTGTCTCCCAACTTCCTTCATTCTAGAGAATGACACAGCAGCAAGGCATAGCTCAATTAATGCAGCTATCTAAAATCATTCTTGAATTAAAAAAAAAAATTCTTTTTAAACTAGTTGTGTTGCTGCAGATTTGCAGTTCTGTGGTAAGGGGTACAAGACTCAGGAAGTTGGAAGAAAATGTGGGGAGCCATAAGCAACTGTGACATAGCTCTTTATGCCACCAAGGGCAAGCCAACCATGTGCAGGGGGGCAGCGCTTTTATACACAGGTTAAACAATAGTGGCACACTGCCAGATAATGGAAGCCTAAGCATGCATCCCAGGCACATGGTTACATAAGGGGAGAAGTGCTGAGTCACTTCTGCTCGGATTTTAGCTGCTAAGGTGTTGAGAGGGAGCCTGACTATGGCCATCTTCTTTTCTCTGCAACTAGTAAATAAAATTCAGAAAAAAAATAATCTTCTGAGAGAGTGAAATAAAATGCTTAAGCTACCCAGCTCTCTTGTGGTTTGAGCAGATCATAAGGGTAAATATTTAAATGTCTGGAGAAATGAGTAATCTGGAAATCCTTCAAGCTATCCTGTGTGAATACTGTTTCTTTCAGCTGAGAGTTTGGTAAGAGTTGGGCAACAAAAAGCTTGAGATAATGTTTTTAGCAAGAAACTGAAAAGCCAATAGTTGCTAATTAAGAGTAGAACCATAAATCTTGGCTATCAATTAAGCATGGGGAAATATCAGGTCACTTTGTTAATGAAGAAGAAGAAAGAAGGAGAAGGATACTTGGTAGACTAGATGGTCATGAGGAGCTGAGCCCAGAGAGAGTAGAGCTGGTATCAAAATAATCCTGAATTAGATCTCTAAAACCTTAAATCCAAAATCCTTGATTAATTCCATCTCTAACCATTTTTATGGCTATGTTTAAAGAACAACTCTTTTAATTATAGGCAAGATGAAATTTCAGGACATTTAAGGAAAGATATCTATACCTCTTAATCTATTCAGAGGAATTTCAAAGTATTTTAGGTTCCTTTAATATAAAAGTACTGAAGGTGTTATGTAAATTTAGGTTGTTATTACAATTTGATGACATTCTCCTCAAGCAAAAACTGCTAGAATCCACAAAGTGCAGAATGAAGTGCACACACTTCTTATTATTTGGGGGCAATTAATTAACAAGCGCATAAACAATTTACTCAGTCACAGGAAGATAGAATAATACTATTAAACATGTGGGCCTAGAAATCTAACACTGGTAGCTATCTCATACCCCCCAGCGCAGAAGAGAAAACATAGAACTGACCCCCACACCCTCTACCCAGGGATCCTTCCTCCCTCCACACCAACAACACACACATACACACACACACACACCCCACGTACATTCCTAAGACCAGAGTACAGATTCTCTAGGGGCTGACACTGCCCCTTAAAACAGCTATGAATAAAGTCCACATTAAACTGTGAATTCAGTCCTTCCAGAAACGTGCTTTGTCTGTGAAACTACTGAAACGAAATTATACATACTGCACACTGGCCACTATCCTTCATGGCTTCTAATGGTACAAGAGGAGTGTGGGCCTTAAATATAACAACAACAACAACAACAAATTTTTTCAATGTATCAACTTGACTTTGGAAAGCAAGAGATTTAGAGTTTAATTTAGAATTGTTTTATCTTAGACATAGTATATAATTGGAAAAGACAAAATGGAATTACAGTAAACAGAGCAAAATAACCAGCTTTAGATGAACCATTTGCCACAGTATATCTACATAGTAGATAACCAATTTTGGTAGAAAATGGAGAGCTGCCTCTATTTAAGAACCCATACAAAGTTATACAAAGACTTGCAATCACATAGGTATAAATGGAAGCCAGTTATACACAGCTCCACTTGAGTTTGCCTCTAAAACTGTAATGTCTTTCTCCAAATCTAGTTTTTCAAATGTGCTCATCACCGGTAACTTTTTCTTCCTCTATTTTGAATTGTGTCTATAATAACTGAAACTGGTTTAGTGGTCGTCACATTAATCCAAGAATAAGAAACATAAAGAATGATTCATTTCCTATTCTAAAATTTTAAATACAAATTAACAACAACGAAAAAAGCTCCTCCTAGTCTCCCTTATGGATTTCGATGGTTCAGAAATATGCAGAGCACTTGAAAGCAGTAAAAGAAATAACCTAAGAAAATTAAGCAAAATGAATTTGCAATTAGTTTGTGAAATTGCGATAAATGCATTTTGAAAGCAAAGAGTAAAATGTAACTTTGTTCGGTATAATTTGAAATTAGCTTTTGTGCTTAATATAGTTCACTTATAATTAGATGAAGATTTTGTTCTGGTTTGAAACATTCAAAGTTCCATCTTGAGATTGCTATGTACTATGTACACAGAACTTTTCAGCAAGAAAGTCTGCTGCTGCTGCTGCCGCGTTTGCTTTGACAGCTTTTATCCTAGTTTTATAGAAATGAAAGAGTGAAAGAACACAGCTGGTTTGAACAATGAAGCATGTTCAACATTAGGCCAAACACTTTAGATATTGCAAAATATTGCAGGCTATATTTATAGCTCTTAGCAGGTTTTTGAAATTCATGCTGATATTGCCTTACTCCTGCTTATTGGACCAAATTGCCATTTAATGATTAAATTATCTTTTGGCTAAAAAAAATTTGCTTTCAAAGGCAATGACACTTAGACCAACTTCTTAGCAATATCAAAACAGTGATGACTTGAAACCCTTTCTAAAGTATTTCAAGATGTTTTGAAAAATTCAAGATTATTAGAGTTACCAAGAGATTTTAAAAGACTTTTATATTAACTGTCTTATTTCTTCCCTAAACAAATAAATAAATAAAATTTTTAAAAAAGGAATAGCCTGTCTCTGATAACCTCTCTCTCCCAGATATAAAATTGTGCACTGACTCATATGCCAGCACCAGAAAAACACCCAAGGGGAATCAGGGAACAGGCCTTCAGGTAATCGCCTATATCATATTTAAATTTTCTTTTTCTGTGGCAGTTGTTTTTAATAAAATTTTCTTGTTTTTTTTAATAGAATTCTGTAACTTTGGGGAGTGCTTGCAGGGGCTCATATTCTTTCACATTAATAACAGGAGAAGCAGTAAAAAGAAGCAGGCAGTGGTTATAAGTTAAGCTAAGGCAGGCAAAGTTTTGCAGGACAAGATGATTTCGACAGGTTTATCAAATACCTACATGTTTTAAAGGCTAGTGCCAATGCAACCCTATCCTTCCAGCCTAAAGCAAATGTCTCCTGAATTCCCACAGGGTCTGTTTGCTTAATCCATTGTTATTTATTATCATTGCTGTTAGTGAGATCTTTGACTGTGTATGTTTTGCCCCAGGCTCTAATAAGAATGACCATTGAATGAATGCCTACTATGTTCAAGCACTATACTATGTATTTTATACATTTTTTCTAGAAAAGTGGTCAAAGACAAGAACTTTGGTTTCTATTTCAGTAATATATCAAAAGATAATAAACCACCCACAAACTCAATGGCTTGTTATTTCCCTCACTTCTGAAGACTGGGTGGGTGGTTCTGTCAGTCTCATTGGCAGGAGATCACTCAGGAGGCTGAATTCATCTGATAGCTTGACTGGGGCTGGTGGATCCAAAAGAGTCTCATTCACATGTACTGAATTGGTGCTGGCTGTCAGCTGATTAACTATATAGTTCTCTTCTACATGGCCACTCACTCTCCAGTGGGCTAGACTGCATTTCTTCACAGCATGGTTGTCTCAAGGTTTCAAGACCATGAGAGCAGAAGCTGCATAGTCTGTTAAGACCTGGGCTCCAAATTCATACAATGTGATATGCACCACATGGTCAATTCAGATCCAAGGGAATAGAGATATATACTCCATCTCTTGGGAAGAGAAGTAACTTCATATTGCAAAGATGTGTGGACATAGGAAGGTGTGATTCATTGAGGAATATTATTATAATCATCTAACACATTATCAGACAAATCCTCCCTCTGCAGCTTTCCACATGTGTGACTGTAAACCATTCTGTTTAGCCTCTCTAAGTTTCCGTTTCCTCCTCCTGGGGTTTAATAAGAAAAGTATATAAAACAATTTGCTTAATGTATACTATATAGTAAGCCTGTGGTTGGTAAGTGAATATTTGTGTGTGTGCAAATGTGTATGACTTTTAATCCTAAAGAACAGCACCATGAAATATGTATTAATGTATCAATTTTATCTGGGGCTCTATCTTGCTCAAGTTAATTTTGGAAAGTCACACAACAAAGTAAATAGTGGAGTCAACTCTCAAAGTATTTTCTGATTCTGAAGCCTGTGTTCTTTCTTCCATACTATGTTGCTCCTTGTTAGCAGAACAGGGTCCTTCTGTGGTTGCATTCCATTGATCTTGGACAGTGGCTGCCATAATAGCTACCCAAGAAATATCTGTCAGTTGAAGGATTGAAGGAAACTGACAAATTGCTGTTAACTTGTGAGCAAAATATTTTCATGATGTTTTTTCAAATGAACCCCAAATATTCTGATTCTCCCTAGAATAGTAGAGCTTGGTAATGTCATGCTTCCTACCCTAGGGGAGCAGTCAAGCTTTCTTAACTCTAGGGAGGAAGGGCTGCCAGAACCCAGGGGCTTCCATGGAGAGCACTCTGTGGTTCTCATACTTGCCTACATAAAAGAATTACCTGGGAGCATTTAAAAATCTCTTGCCTATGCCAATTAGAAATGAATTTCTCTAAAGGTGACGCCAAGACTCTTAGACCTGTACATTTCCTTCAGGAGCTTCTGGGGCTGACCTATAATGTCAGCTGGATCCCTGAAACATTGGAAACAGTTAAGAGGCCAGCCCTACAGAGACAGAGACACAAGCGTGCAGTTTAATCATCCCCCAAAGAACCCAAATTGGAAACAAGCTGTGGTCTTACTATGTGAACCACAGAGAGTGGCTCCACTACACTTACTCCCATAGTCATAGCAGTGAGTCACACAGGAATTGAGTACCACCTTTATAGTTAGTGGTGGGTGGGAGGTGCTAGAAATAAGCCAACAGTGAGCTAAAAGAGCTATCACTGATCTCAAAAGAGAAGACCATCAAGCTGTCTGTACCCAAAGAAATATTGAGTCTCAGAGAAGAGGGACAATTGCCCTTAGTCTCAAGCTTAGGCAGTGGCAATAAAAGCTTATAAAACACAATTCTGACTTCAACGGACCTTTCAAAGCATAAGATAATGCTTTATAACAAGTAAATGATAGTTTAGCACTATCCATTCAAATAAAAAATGTTTAGTGAATCTCATTTTGCTCTTTATTTCTATGAAGGCTTATGAAACTATGTCCTCTGCCTTTTCATTTCTCATGGTACCTGATACATAGATACATACATATTATTGTTGCCGAGGCTTTGAGAGACTATTGCTTCTACCCACAGCATTTTGATATCCTTCCTCCATGATTCTTAATTTACTCTGCCTAGAGCAGAATCTTTTGAATACTTGTCAAACTCCCAACTTACTTTCACTCTCCCCATTCCCAAATAACGCATCTGGAGGTGCTTTTTCATCTCAGAACCCTCCAGCATAACTGACAAGGTGATCGGTACACAGGAAGTACTTAATACACATTGTTTGCCTTCTGAAAATGTTCATAAAAGTAACTCTAATGGACAAAACATCAGAATATAAGTACAGACATACTTTGCTTTATTGCACTTCACAGGTGTTGCACTCTTATAAACTGAAGGCAAGACCCTCCACCAGCAAAAAGATTACGACTCACTTTATCACGGTGGTCTGGAACCAAACCTGCAATATCTCCAAGGTACACCTGTAGAAATCCAGGAGCAGAAGGTGAAGGAAATATAAATTTCTCAAATGTACATACTAGGCTCTTCAATATAATAAAGTGTTCATTACCAATATGCAACAAGTCAAGTAGCAAAAAGGAGAATTTATTTCTTTGGAAATTGGACTGAATTTTAATAATAAGAATCACAAATTTTGGTTATTAATTTTCATTAAGGTAAATTTTGTCTCTTCCTAGCCTGCAAGTTACTCAGGATCCAGAATATTCCTCCTGATATATAATACTATATGTGACACAGAAAATATTAAATGATATTTGATTAAAGAAGGGAACATGTGACAAATCAGTGAAGAAATCTTATTTCTTTTATTTTGTATAAATAAATTACATGATATCAGAAAGTTGATACCTTAGGACAGAGTTCTAGAATACAGTCTGAGGCTGGAAGGAAGAGGACTGAAAATATATATTTATAGCTCTTCAGCTCTACATTTTATTGCGAAATAATAATAACAGTTTTAAAAACCTAATTTAGTCCATACTTATTCATTTCAAAACCAAGGTCTTTAAATATCATCAGGGTTTATTCATCAGTATTGACGCTCTTGTTCACATAAGAGCATCATTACATCATTCACTCACTATTGAGGAAATAGCTCAGTTGAATTATCTTCCGTTTCATTTAAGTGGGGAAACGGTGCATACCATTTCTATTTATTTTATGCACAAACATGATAATATAGCAACCCTACAAACCATGAAGTAGAGGCATATTATCAAGAGAAAATATCTTTATTTTCTTAAAGAATTTTTTTTAAAAAGACCCCCCCGTGATAATTCATACTAAAATCAAGCTCAATACCACTGTTTTAAAAGGCTATCTCTCTTCCTCAAGAGTTCAAAATAAAAAATAGATTCACTTTAATACCAATATGCCTTTATAGATGCCATTCCCTTTACCTTCATCATTTCTCATTCTCTGCTTTCAAAACCCAGATTACATGCCAACTTCTTTGTTAAATATTATCTGACTTTTACTCTACACTCAAAAATAAATCATTGTTTCTTCAATGGTGCCATATCATGTTTTACATACTTTTATTATAAACTTTAGTAATTTACTCATTTATTCAATAAATTTAAGGTGGCTTACCATTTGCTGGGTATCATGCTTAGCATCAGGAATACGTAGAAGGGTGATGTTAGCTCATCCAATGGTGTAATTATTTCTCTCTGTCTGTCCCTTCCAAGTTCCCTGAGGTATGAAGCATTCATTTAATCAATTGAGCAAGCCAAGGGCGACAGGTGACTAGAGACACCAGAATTACTGTGAAGCTCACAGCTGTGTTGACCAGACCTCCACCTTCTCTTGTTGAATTCTTTCTCTCCCTCTGCTCTAAAGTCAATTTCCCCTCCTCCCTCTACTCCTCTCTTGTGATATTCCTGCTCTACTTTCATCCACCACACAGAAAACTGAGCACATTATTTTCTCTACCCAAATATTCACCATCTCCTCAGTTTACCTAAACAGAAAACTAAAAGTCATCATCAACTTCCCACTTTCTCTGACCTTCTGCATACAAGATAACTAAAAACGGGTTATTATACACCCTACATTACTATTGTAGTGATCCCCCTCTCTACATTTTTTTTTTTTAGTTTATCTTCTGCCTGGACTATTTCCATAGCATCTCAATTGGTCATGCTGATTGTGGGCTGTTCCCACACCAATTAGTTTTCTAATTTATACCAGAGTTTTCTCTCCATTATACAAATCAGATCATTTTTTCTTCCCACCCCCATCTTTTCTCTCATTAAAAATTATTGATAGCTTTTCATTACCTTCCTAATAAGGTGCTGAGAGTTCCAAGCCTCTCTCTCTTACAGCATGTAAGACTCTTCATAAGCTCACCTTGCATTTTGTTGAGCTCTCTAAATTCACCACTACTCACTTCCTCTGCTTAAGAACACACAGTAAGGAAACCAAGATTGCCCTTAGGGAAACATGATTGCAAAACACAGAAAGCTCAAATTTTCTGACATGTCATAAATGGTGCTGCTTAGGGAACTACTAAGATAAAGGATAAGAACTTTATTGAACTCTGTCCAAGGGAGAATGATTATGTACCTCTTAGACATGAATATTCCAATCACTATAACAGAACAAGAAAAATAGTGAACATTGTAAGTTAAGTTGGGACATCTTCTGAAAATGTTGCTTCCTTCCAGGACACTTAGCTCTTCTGTAGAAGGTTTCTATGATTTCCAGGGCTAAATCACATAATTTTAAAACCAGAGGAGACACTAAAATAACGTAATGCAATCTCCTCATTTCAGAGATGAAAAAACTCATGCCCAGAATATTGAAAGATTTGTCCAAGCTAACACAACTAGTAAATATCTATTCTTTGCCTCCTCTCAACAAAAACAAAAGGGGATAGATTTTATAATATTAAACAATAGGTTCGTTTATGCGTTTTTCTGAGAAGCAAACTCATTCATATGCCAGAGCCTTATTCCAATGTGGTTTCATCTCTAAAACTCACTTTTTATTTTGCATTTTCAATTAGACACAAGGTGAAATGTCTCTTTATGGAAATCTTGACTCACTTTTACCTGTCGCTGTGGGTGTATTAAAGTATATGAAGTTATAAAAAGATATGAAATATGAATATAATCTAGTTTAATTATTTCCATCCTCCAAAGACTATGATTGCAGTTAGATGTCAGTGAAATTTCCAGTGGTTGAACTTCATGCTTAGAAAAATAGTAAAAAGAAAGGCTAGAGAAAAGGAAGCTGATGAAAAAAAAAAACATTTATCTTCACCAAAAGAACACATAACCATGACAGAAAACTGAAGCTTCATATAGCATCAGTGAGTCAAAGATGATGACAATATTTGGCAAAGTTAAACCAAGCCAAGTTCAGTCCATTTATAGATTACTGAGCTACTTTTTAAAAAGAAAAGCCCTTAAAACATTTTTATTTAATAACTTACTTGTACTTCCTATCTGTTTCTTTCCATTAGCCAAGAGATAAATCTGAGACAAACAGCCACTGAGGTGCAATTCTTTGAACTGGCTGGTGTCAGCAGCCCTCATAACATTCAGGATGATTAATGTTCATCAATATAATAATTTACATCTGAGTTTTAAATATGCATGTTTGCATTCAATATTTTTATCATGCTGTCATTTTGATCCCTGGCTCTCCCGTGCTAGGAAGCTATCTATGATTTTCCAGAATTCTGAAAAAGCCCACAATGTGAGTAGTTCCTTCTGCATATCACAGACTGCTAGGGAGTTGGGCTTGATCCGGTAAAGAAAAGAAAGCTTTTGCCTATTTCCCCTGGCCAAACAATTCTCCTGAAAAAATTTTTCTTAGGCATCAGCCTCAATACAAAGGGTCTTTTCTATTTTCTGCTTCCTGTGTATTTCCCTTTCCTATGCCATGTGCCTATTCTTTTTTCTCTTTCAATTGCATCTGCTGCCCTTGAGAATTTTCACCATCCTTACCCTCTTGTCTAAGGCACAGGTCTAGAGAGACAGCTTTGTATGACATCTCATATAAGCCTATATACTAACACAAGTCTCTACTCATAGCACTGTCCCCATGCCCTGACCAAGGAAGAAACCTGGCTTGTAGATCTATGTCCTCAGTACGTAGTTAGGGAAGGGATGCTGTGATATTATCTGAGCTCCAGACATTGGAGGGAGCCTGATCTATGAGAACTTATTACTAATTCTGGGATAAAAGAGGTAATTCATCTACAGATACTAAAATGATTTAAGACACATATGCATACCCACAACTGACCTACCACCTCCTCTATCGTCACCAAAGATAAATGATTCTACTTTCATATCTCCTTTTTATGTCTCTCCTCTTAAATCGTTTATTTTTCCCCTTCAAGGCTTCCCTCCTAGTTTGCTTCATCATTTTATGTTTATAAGAAAATGTTGAAGGATTGGCAGTAAGTAACATAACTTCCCTGGATCACATAATTTTTTTTTTAAGAATGATCTTGTCGAGTGGTGATAGGGTACAGGACATGCTACCCCCAAAACATGCATTTTGTCTCACTGACTATTTAAAGCTGGAGGATTTTGAGAAATGGCATGTACAGAAAGGATTTTCTGACCTTTCCCTGAAGCAGGTTATGTGACACTCATGTAAGCGGTGCCCTTCCTATACTCGAAGGAAAAGAGTATCCATTTCTCCAAATAGAAAGGGACATTAAAAAGAATATGAATAAAGAGGCCTTGCTGTTTCTCCTAGTTTACTACTCTTAGCTTATATCTCTTTTGTCCTCTCACATTTTTCATTTATGCACACTTCATCAAACCTAGGATAAAAACACTCAGGTTTAATTTCTTATGTAGGCTCACATGTCACATAAAACTTATACTAAATAAACATGTATTCTTTCCTCTTGTAAATATATCTTTTGTTAACAGGGGCCCTAGCCAAGAACTTAGAAAAGTAGAAGAAAGAGATATTTTTCCTGCCCTGCAATGACAACCATGCTCTATATATAGAAGAGAAAGCACTGATATCAGAGAAGTGGTTAAAACCAGGGAAAAAATATTCACTTTCATTCACGTCTGGATTCTGAATTCTTGGGCCTATTTCTCAGAGTAGTAATATTGTCTAAGAAGACTTAAGAGAAATTGTTTAGCAACATTTCAATTTCAATTCAAGCCAACAAATATCTACTAAGTCTCCAAGCTTCGTGCACATCCTTGAAGGTATTAGTAAAAAAAAAAAAATTCAACAAAGAAATGATTTTAAAATAAAAGTATTGATTTTTATGTGCATTACTGAAACTACTAAATGGAAATTTATTATGATGACATCATCAACTTCTTTTCTCTTTTAATGTCTGCACTACAAAAATCATCTCATTTTTGTCCAGTGCTTGCATTTAAGGCAAATCAATTTTGTGTCTTAGTCTCTCATTAGTTTCTGATGCCTAGACACACTAACTCTCCCTCCCATCTCCTCCTCCCCTCCCCTCTGCTTCTCTCTCTTTCTCCTCCCCTTCCTCCCTCTTTCCCTTCCTCTTTTCCTCCCTCCTTGCAAATCCTTGAATCCTCACAAACTTTACTAACAATAAGAACAGTTTTCAACAAATCCAGTCTTTCTTCCTTTCCTCCTGTTCTTTCCACCCCCACCTGCCTTTACTCCATCCCCTCTTCTTGTGTTTTCACCAACTTCTATATACTTAAGATGAATCTGGCCAGCTCTCTCATTCAAAGGTTTACTTCATTCACAAGACTTAATATGCTGACTTTTCCAAGGGCATTTGCATTTTTACTGGGGGCAAAATATTAAGTAAAAAGGAATAAAGCTATAATGGTAAAACTTTCAATCATTGGAAAACTAGTGGTAGAAGTCATTGAGTTTTTAGAAGTCTTCCCAAAGGCCCTGAAAACAGCTGCACATTACTTCTATAACACAGAGCACATCTCAGTTTTCTGAAATTTTTCTGGAATTTTTTGGCCCTGATTTGGATCCTACCTTCCAATTTTTCTAGGGTGGCACTCGCTCATAAGAACCAGAGTTGTTAGTACCCAGGACTCTGAATAGCAACAATTCACCTGGAACATTCAAAAACTTTTCAGGCTAGGAAATAAAGGAGTTAATGATCGTAAGTGCTCCTCAAGGCAGAGCTAATGGGTCTTAGCAGAAACCTGAGCAGGAGACCAACCACCTAGATTCAGACTGACCACTTATCTGTGGAATCCTGGGTGGTCTGCCTAAGCAGGTTTCCCCACACCCTGGGGCCAGAGACTCTGAGAAGAATTCAGTGCAATAATGAGTGAAAGAATGATTAATAGTGCTTCCCACCCTCAGTAAGAGAGAGGATGGGCCACAGGGTGCTGGAAGAAAAGCAAACAGCTGGATATTAGATTGCAGTGTGGACAGAAACCACGTACACTTTAGATATCATTCTGGTGACTGAAGAATGGAATCGAAGCCCAGTCCTGATAGCATGGTAAAGAGTAAGCTGCTGTGCTATTTTTATTAAATTTTTATTAATTTATTCATTTATCATTAAAGAGTTTTTGAAACTCAGTAACATTGCCTTTCTTCTCTATTGCCTCAAAAGGTATAGTATAGTAACTAGGAGCATATTTATACTTAAAAAAAAAAAGAAATTGTACATGTGCACCTTCTTACTAAATGTATATATTCTACACAGATATGTATATAGAGAGAATATATATGTGTGTGTGCATATGTATAAATATATAGATTATAAAACACCAATGAAGTCATACTATCAAGTGAATTTGCACAGCCCTGTTTCTAAACATAGGAGTTTAGAATGATGTGAAGTGTAATGACAATGTGAACTCTGTGGGAGGGACTAAGGGGTGGGGAGAGATGGAAGCTTGATGAGTGAGACTCAAAGTCATTTCTCTAGTTCCTCCTACAGAGCCCTCCCATGAATCAATGTTGCTTTCGACATTACAGTTGGCAGCTTAAACAATCATAAAAGAAATTAGATGAGAAACAAAGTTGATACTCCAGAAGTAAAATTTAAACTGGAAATCAAATTTAAACACACAGAGAACTCTCAGTATACACAGAGAGCACATATGTATGTGTGAGTGATTGTGCTGGTTATCTGCACATTTGTGTACACACATACATGCAACAGACATGTGTAGGAGCCAGTTTATTAAAGGAGCACACGTGTAGGAAACAGATTTTGGATTCAGACCTGGCTCTGCTGCTAATTGGCTAGTGAAATAATTAGACATTTAAAGTCAACTCTAAATCTCCAATTACTCATCAATAAAATTAACAAGTTAGATATTCTCATGGTCCTTTACAGATTTTTAAACACTTGTTACTAAGCAATCAGGAAAAATTCTTCTTCTTTGATCTGACCCCTAACCCCACTCCTGGATGTTCAGCTATGGAAGAACATTGTGGACACTGAAATGAGGCCATACACCTGTGTAGAGAAGATGCTATCATGCAGTCGAAAAAGCTACCCAAGAGAGGAGAGAAGAATCTCCAGAGCTACCATAACAAAATACAGGCCATGTTCCTTAGGAGAGTCCCCTTTGGAGCACATGGTTGGGGAGGAAGCATGAACTTTCCCTCTCCCTTTCATATGGTGTTTTAAAGCACAGAGTTCAAAGACTAAGGGATTCATGTTGTAGTTCCAGCAATACCAATACCAGCTATGTGTCCTCTGAACAGTTATAATACTATTCTAACCCTTGGTTTCTTCCCCACAAAAATGAATATAATACCTACCTTGACAAGCTCTTTTAAGGGTTAAATGAGAATGTGGATGATATTTTGAGTGTGGTGGCCAACATCTAAGTATCAAAAAGATTGTGTATGTGTGTGTATTTCTGTGTGTGTGTGTGTGTGTGTGTGTATACATACATACAAATATATATATATATTTATATATATATATATATCCACATATATTATGTATTTATTATTAAATCTCTGGAAGCTTGATTTATAGAGATTAATGGAAGAAAGACTATTGTTATTTGGTATTGGGAAAATAAAAACTAATTATTCATGAAGGATAGGGTTTTTGTTTTCCATAGAAAATAACATTTGGAAATCAGGAAAAAAAATAAGCATGATGAAAAAAAGACTGATAGAAGAACTGAACAGTATACTTTAGATGCATGGTCAACCATTGAGAACTGTTTTATGGAACTTCCTTGTTTATATCACATGGACCAACAATAATATGAATGAATGGAGATGCCTCTTGATAACCCAATGACAAAGCCTTAAAGATCAAGCACCCCATCTATGCATTCAGGTATTTACTAAATATTTCCTTACGACTCCTCCAAAATGAAAGCTCCTGGAGAGGAGGAGTCATGCTTATCTTTTCCAGTGCCAGATCCCAAAAGCCTTTAAGGGTGCCTGACATATGGTAGGTGCTCAGAAAATACCATACTATACACATCTTATTTGTTCTTTACATTGCTTCTTGTCTGTCTCTTCCTGCTGAAGTATAAGCTCTAGGAAGCAGTGAACATTATATTGTTCCCTGATGTGTCCCCACGTGCCTAGAACAATGCTTGGAACATTGTATGTGCTTCATAAATGTTTTTAGAAGGATGACTGAATGAGGTAGGGAGAGTGATAAAGAAATAGTAAAGTCTCAGTAATCCAGGCTGCGCAAGGAGCTCCTTAACCTTCAGTTTCAAATGGAGGTTTCAAGAAAAATGGCTTCCACTGTTCCTTAAATGTAGAGCATTCAGCTAAATAACCAGACCTTTCAGGAGTTTCTGAGAAGATGAAGACAAGGGGAAAAAGTCAGTTTCACATCCAAGGTTGCAAAGGCTGCTCTACATTCATCGAAACTCACGCTCTCCTACACTGGTTTGTCAAATCCTTTATTTAAATATCTCATTATCTAAGACAATTTTGTACTTACTGTCATGAAGGCTTATGAAACCTGCAAACCTGTCTTGCTGGAACAGGTACAATTTAAGCCAGTGATTGTTCCAAAAGAGAAAAGAAAGGTGAAGAATGGCACCATTGTGAAGATTTAGAGCAGGAAAGTAGACAGCCCTCAGAGCTAACCTCTGTTCTCCAGGGTGTTTGTTTAGGCTCCTTAGACAATGCACGTAGCCTACAGATAGAGGGGGAAAATTGTAAGTCTTCATGTATAATTTTTGTTGTTATATCTAAACTGATAGTTGAGGGCTAGGAGCTGAAACAATATTTTATAGAAGTATCATGTTGAAGTTTTTGCAGGTTTCAAAATATTTAAATATGTAAATTTCAATGAAGAGATGTTCAGATTTTTTGATAGTCTAATGATTTTAAGCATCTCATTTCTAGTCACACACTGACAAAAGATGTTCAGATTGCAGTGTGAGATGGTTTCTATGGTTACAGTTGTTTCCTAGCATTTTAGTGACATCTTTTGTGAGCATTGGCTGCTTCACTTATTTGTCACTAATGTATGTGTAGAACTATAGTTAATAGCCTTGGGCGGACAAAATTTTTTTTTCTGAATGGCTGTATTGTTTTTTAGCAGCATTTTTCAATAAGGTGACAATGCATTAGAATACTAATGGTATGTATGGTATTTTAAGATGTCAAGTTTTCAATAAAATGATAATGAAATTTTTGCATTTCATTTAATAGTTAAATATTCATGAATTTTCACAGCACGATGAACTGAGTGAAAAATAAAGAAACTGTATAATGTATAATACTAAACATCATAAATTAAGTTTCTTTTCATAGAAGCTATTCAAGAGTGTTTAATATATGGTTCTTCGTGGATTTAAACCAATCCTAGCTAAATTAAAGGCATCTAAAAAGGAAACTTGTTTAAACCAATTTAACATTTTAACACAGCATGTTTACAATGTAACAATATAAAGGAAAATGACACATTACAAACAATATATACATTATATAAAAATTATGATGACTAAGTGGGGGATATAATTATTAGGCAAGAATATTTTAAAGAAAGTAACTGTGAAGCAGGAGATGGAGGCATGCATGAGACTAAAGTCAGGTGACATACCTATAAGTAATGGGATGAAAGTCAGCAGTAGACACTGGGAATCTAAAAGTTCTGTCCAGTGATAATCTGTTTCAGTCATTAGGCTAATTTCTGGAGGACCAAGAGTAAACATAATGCTTTCCCTCTGACCCTGGACTGATCCAGTCCTAAAGCAATTGTTAGAGTAAAACCTTTGCCCTAATATTATATAGAGGTTAAAAGACTTTTCATCTAAATTTAAAGATCATTTCTTATCTTGTAGGAACAACTACCACAACTGTTTCATACAAAGGATGCACCTATGGCGAGTGTCTGGAGATGCCCTACATGAATTGAGATACTAGAGAGTAAGTGACTGATAGAAATCTAATTACTGATTGCTGTGATGTGGAAGATTGAGAATGAAGCCATTATTTAACTCCTAATCAGGGAGATATTGTCAATCACTGAATAACCCATGACCTCTTCTGCCAACCTCTTGAATGAGAATTATTCAGCTACAATCTCCTGACTGGTCTGGTATTCCATTGACCCATCCCATTAGGACTGTTAGATGGTATTGAGAGAACTATAAGATTTAGACATACACAGAAGACATAGTTGGCTTTTATTAAAGAGCAAATCAAGAATAGAACCAAAATAGAAAGAAAATCATAGCCTGATAGGTGCTGTTGATGTGGCTGAGAATGTGCACTTAGAATTGAAAACTTTAATTTCTTGTGAGTGAAAGCATTATCCAGATTAGTAGTTAACTTGGTGTTATACCTTGCTCACAGGTATTACTGTCACGAATTTCTTTAATACCTAGCATATGTGTGTAATAATACAGATATATAAATGCAGATGGAAACAGAGTTCTTTTTAAAAGTATTTTATACATTAGCATGTTATTGCAAATTCTATTATTTAACAAATTAACATTATCCTTGATTAGGTTAAATGGATGATCATTTTGTGTAATAAGGAATTGAATTACCAATGAAAATAAATAATTGTTAAAAGTAAAATACAGAAATTTCATATAAGGTTTCCTTAATTTTAATAGAGTATCCAAACTCAGATTTGTTTCAACATACTAGTTTTTATTTAATAAATACAGACCAGGTAAATTTTGTTATTCAGTGTCCTGGCTTTACTAGCTGGAGGCAACCAGTGGAAGCAACCTCACCTTTCGTGCCTCAGTCTTTTCATCTGTAAATAGGGATAACTGGAATAGCTACCTTATAAAATGTTGTGCAGACTAAATGAGATCAATATCTATAAAACACTTAGCTTTAAGTCTGTTAAATAGTAAGCATACAATATACTTAGCTATTGTCATCACCATTATAATTAAAGTTAACTCATTTAGAGAAAACTAAACAGAGAACCAGTAGAAGGATAATGAGTGAGAAATGTCAAAGAATTTCTTTTTTAAAAAAAGACTTTCTTAACACAAATATCATGAAAGTGAATATAGGATATAAGCAGTGTTTTAATGAAGTATCTTAAACTAGATAAAATGTTCTGGGCTAAAAGTCAGTAGAGAAAATTAACTAACTTTCCTATAATCAGTTACCTTATTCATGAAAGTGGGTTAGCATCATTGATCTCTTCCTGGTCTAAATTATGATGACTTTATGAGTTTATAAAACCAGATGCTTAAAAAAGAATTTATAATGCAAGAGGACAAATATTATATGATTCCACTTATATGAAGTACCTAGACTAGTCAAATTCAAAGAGACAGAAATAGAACGGTGGTTACTAGGGGTTGAGAGAAGAGGAAAATGGGTAGTCATTGCTTAATGGGTACAGAGTTTCATCTTCGGAGGATGAACTTGTTCTAGAGATGGATGGTGGTGACGGTTGTACAATGTGAATGTACTTAATGCCACAGAACCAAGTACTTAAAAATGGTTAAAATGGTAACTTTTATGTGATGAGTATTTACCACAATAAAAAGACAAATATAAGTGCCCAATAAACATTTGGGAGTGGGGAGGACAAAAAAAAAGAATACATAATCCAATATATTGAGGTAAAAAATTACCCTTGTTCATAATTTTAGGCACTTAGTCAAGTAACCTATTATAATTTGTCTCAGTTTGCATGATGCCTGAGACTCTAAAACTTTGATTTTAAATGCTATTTTATCAAAATGTCCCTCATTAATTTTAAATAAACTCTTTTGGCTTCAGACTTGAGAATAAGACAATTACATCACATCACTATAAAAAGTGTCCACTTCAGTGCCTCAGGATGTCTAATGAGACCATTGTGATCAGCACTCCTAGCAAGGCGATCTTCCTTAGAATACATCAGTGTCTTGTACCAGAATAAGTGAAGAGAGCATTATCAAGACGAATTGTGGCTAATGCATTCTCCTTTATGCATTTCTGGGCTGATAACCAGCCCCATTAAATATCACCTAAATGGATTGGGAATGCATCTGAACAAGAAAAGGGAGACATTTTTCTCCTGCATAAGTACACCCAACACAAACATCACCCAACATGAGTGCTGCTCTGGCATTTTCTTCTTCATTCTGAGGTGTTACTAATATGACTCAGGAATAGGGAATGAATATCCTGTCTGCAGAGATTACCACAAGCAAATGCTCTTCACTATTAGCCAGGATTAGACTAACAGAATATTTGATCTTTGATTTTGAGGCCTTATCCTTTCACCCCAAAGTTACCCTGATTTCAAATAGCCCCATTTCTCTGCTTTATCGAGAAGTAGCAACAATCTACTACAACCACTGTTATTATGGCATTTCAATCAACTCATTTCATTGTGGTTTGAGAAAACACTTTGTCGAAACCACAAGAAAAATCTCCCACGTTTCCATTCAGACATATGGCAGAAAAATAAAGCTTAATAACCAGTAATCAGAGTCTGCCTCCTTTGGGTGGAATCTACTGTGGACAAAAACAATTTATTCTGCCTTAGACAAAAATAGTTTATCGATGTTATTATTCTCCAAGAGATAGTAAAATAACTCCTTCTCATCTGATATCCCAAAACTAAGGCCAAAAGAGTTCAGATAATGTTGGGATCGATAAAGTCACAAAAGCAGAGTCATGTAGGAAATACATCTTGAAATTACTATCTTGCGCTTTTTATCACAGTACTAGCCAAAGAATAGCCAGTGCCATTATGAAGGGTAGTATTACAACAAGTTTTAGTTCATGGAATCATCGAAATTAAGGACAACAAAGATATAATATGTATCTACCAAGAGTAGTGACTGCAATGATCAACATTCTGAAGTGTTTTTCCCTTTTCGAAAATAGATGTCTTGATTATTCCCCAAGGCTTAAATAATTCAGAATAGTAAATCATCAAAATTTATTTTTTAATATATTTTGAACTGACATTTGAATATGAATATATATTTTATAAAAGATTAATATAAGCAAATTAACAAGGCATCATTAAAGTCCAAAATCAGGTGAAATGGAGAAATATTCATTTTCTTCATTATGTATCAGACCCTTTAACTCTTTCCCATAATCATCCATGCTCAGAATATTCTCCTTTTAGTCCATGCCTTACCAACCCTCAAGTAAAAGTGTAACTCTATACAGACTACCCTTTCTGCAAAGGGTGTGTGTTTCAATATGAAAAAAATAATAGGTAAGACTTGTTTTTATTGGCAATACAGTAATTCCCAAACTTTGTTACACATTAAAATGGCCCAGAAGCCTTTTTAAAAACCTGATGCTTAGGTCATACCCTATACCAATGAAATCAGAATATCTAGGGGTGAGAGTCAAATAGTATTTCTTAAAGATTCCATGCATAATTCCAATGTGAAGCAGAGTTTTGTAAACATTATAGTATATATTGGAAGTCAAAATTTGTTATTAATTATATACCAATAAACTATCCAATAATCAAGAGTTGGCATTGGTTTGATATTTTGGCATTATTTAATCTTAATCCTAGGAAAGTTAATTCAAAGTGAAACTCTCAGGATAAATAATAAAAAGCATTTCTTTTTTTTTATCATTATTAAATTAATCCTATACTCTGGCCTTACTAAGCATTTTCTTATTAAATATTTTACTTTTACAGCTTTATATAACTGTCATTTTTCAAACAGGGCTGGTAGAGACTCTATTCATGGGGAAGGGTACTTTCACTCCCGGTAAGGGACGGATTTTTCCAGGAAGGTTGCACTTTGTAGATGTGGTTTGTTTTTCCAACATGGTTAAGTTCTGTGGTATAAGGAAGGAAGACTCAAGTCACACCCACTGTAATCTCCTACTTTTTGTCCTCAGGTTCTAAAAACCTCACTAGAAACATGGTGCTCAATCCTTATTTTGTACCTTCCATTTGTAGATAATGCAAATAAGTATCTTTCCAGTCAAAACTCTTGTTCTCTGTTTTCATTAACGATTTATATCAGCAGAGCATTTTAAAATCTATTTGCATCACCCACTGATTTTTCTAAGAAAGCAATTTCTAAATTCTAATTGGAAAATTAAAGAAATTACTAGATAACCCATGTTTATTTTGACCATTTTTCTTAGAATACTACTTAACTAGCCCATTTCCTATGCCTACAAGCTGCTGTGCTTTCTAATGTATGGATATTCAGACATCTAGCTCCTTTCAGACTTTTTAGCTAAGACAAATCTTGGAAACTATCAACTTCATTAAAAATATTTTTGTATTGTAGAGTCTGAATGGCTTATTATCTCAATGTTTCCTTCTCTCTTCATTTTTTCTTGTCCTGTAATTTATACATTCACAAACAGAATACAAACAGAAGGAAAATTTAAAAGCCCCCTTCAAAAATTCCTTTGGTGTCATGAGAGCTATCAATGACAAACATTATTTTGTTAATATTAAAAGCCAACTGAGTTAATTCTTGTTCACATTGTGACTTCTGAGTATATTTCTTAGAGTGTCCTTAAGATATTTTGGAAGTCTCCTTGGAGCTCAGAATATTATAGTTTCTAAGTCCTTATACAATGCCCTATTTATGAACCTACCTATCACAATTCTAACTTGAGTGAATAATAAGTCAATCAGAATTTACTGAAGCTAATGCTTGGCATTGTGCAAAACAGTATAAAGAAGTAGAAGAAAAGGAGCCCAAGAATCATTCCTGGAATTTGTAACCTGGTTGAGAAGGGGATATGTTACTGGTTATAAAATACAGCTATTTTTTGAATCACTAAGGAAAACATGCACCTGATTAAATTTTGACATGTCATCGTGTATGTAAAGATGCATTGATATTTTAAGATGCATTCTTAAATGCAAGAAAAAAAGGGCACCTTAATATAAATGCAATAGGGTATGTACTGGTAACAACCAGGAAATAATCCATGACAGTGCTAAAAATAAGAGATGCTATATACACAGTGATGAGCAGAGGGTTGCTGCAGTAGGTACTAATGTAACCACTTGGATGGTTTGTAGAACAACTAAAGCTGAATGGAAAGAAAAAGTCAAATACATTAGTACAGTCCCTGAAGTTTCATATTATGTCAAGGTGGCAAATTCCTACTCATTCCCTTTTATGAGAAAGGCACACTGAATACCAAACTCATATCTGATCAACTGCCATGTTCTACTTATCCTACACCCAAATGCTTTTCACATCCATCTGCTCTTCTTTCACACTTACCACTGCACTATTTCCTCACACTATTTTCTCTACCGAGTCCCTCTAGGCAGTATTTAAATTAATCTTCCCTATCCACAGCTCCAAGCACAATCATTCGTACATTGTGGGGATGGCAAGAATGGCTAATCAAGGATGGCTAAACTATTTACTTAGCTTGGCATTCCAGGCCTTAGATCTGACCCTAGTACACGTTATTTCCTATTTTTCCATTGCAACAGCAGTTCTCTTAACACATTTCTATTTAATTGACTCGTCAACTCAATGCTTTCCATTTCTTCTGTAAAACATAGATGATTAAACAGTCTGGGTTAGCAAGTTGTACATCTTTGCCCTTCTCCCACCAATTAGCTATATGCTTGTCCAAACCTATTTATGCCAGTCTTACTTGTTCTTGCAATTATGTGATTTAATTAAATATGAAAACTGATAAAATGTGAGTGCAGAAAGAAAAGTATTTCTATGAAAATTAAGTTATCCTTGAAAGAAAAACAAGTCAAAAAAATTTTTTTAAATGATGTCAAATTAGGAAGCAAGACAGCTATAACAGATTGAGAAAACAAATAATAAAAATCCAGAAGGACACTACACTCAGATCATTCTCAAGTATCTTCCAGTTTTGCTCTACTTTAAATAAGTCAAAATGGTTTATACTGTCAGGCATATAATTGTGTATTATGGGCAGTGACTCCAATCAGCAGACTCATACTCTAAGAAAATGATTTGTTGTCATTTTCAAGAGAAAGATTAGCAAATAAATGTATGCCTATATATTTTTTATTAAAATAAAAGATGAACATGTGTTCTTTTCTTAAATGATTCCCCACTTTCACTAAGTTTTCAATTTATGAACTAGCTATAGGTGCCAACTTAGTAGATAAATTGCTCCTACCCTGGGCTCCAAACAAACTACTAGTCCCACACTATTTCTTCTCTATGAAATAAATTTTTACCACATCTCACACTGTTCAAATCTATCTAATCCTCAAGAATCTGTGCAGATGACCTTATATCTATGAAGTATTCCCTAAATCCTTCCTGCCATAAATTAGAGTCAGAAGGGTTCTAATATCAAACTTACTATAGCTATCGTGGGAAACTAATCAAACATATTAATCTCTAAGTCACAATTTCTTCATCTGTAAAATGGGATAATATCTACCACATAGAATTGTTATAGAATTTAATATATAAAACACTAAGCATAATTCCAGTAATGAAGATGGGTTCAAAAAATGAGTCACACTGATTTCCACTCATGTATCGTTTTGGATGCTTATAGCCCTTTGCTCTTCTTTCACAATGCTTATTTTCTATCCTGTATTATAACAATTTCAGTACATGTCCTTTCCCATCTACTAGACTATAGACTTTTTACTACAAAGCTGTGCAGCTAACACTTTTCGTGACCACTTTGCCCTGCTCTTAAATAAATAAACCATTAAATGAAAGGCTAAATGATTGAATTTTTGTTCTGGTCAGACAAATAAATAGAGGCCTGGAAAGAGGATAAAAAAAAAAGAAACAATTTAGAATATTTTTTATGTTTTGCATTTGACTTCCTATAAAACTTTATGCAATGGAATAGATAAAATTCTTCATTATAGCAGCTTAAAGATGGGTGCTTCTATGTCCTCTTTTAGAATGGCTTCATTTTTTGTTGTTTTAATAATTTTTTATTTTTCAACTGTTGACATACAATATTATATTAGTTTCAGGTGTACAACATAGTGAGTGGACATTTATATAACTTATAAAGTGATCACCCCAATAAATCTAGTACCCACCTATAACTACACTTAGTTATTACAATATTTTTGACTACATCCTTTATGCTATACTTTACATCTCCATGAGTGTTTTTCATAACTATCAATTAGTACTTCTTAACCCCTTTCCCTTTTTCACCCCTTCCCCCAACCCTTATCCCATCTGGCAACCATCAAAATGTTCTCTGTATCTATGAGGTTCTGCTTTGCTTGTTCACTTATTTCGTTTTTTAGATTCCACATATAAGTGAAATCATATGGTATTTGTGTTGATTCTGCCTTTCTCCTAAAAATGTTGATGGGCTAAATTACACCTGACAGAAGTCTTGGCACCCACTGGAGGATTTTGGTCTTTGCAATGCAACATTCTTTGGAAGAAGAGAAAACTTTTGCCTGTTTTTCTCCCCAAAAGGACTGAAATTCTGCATTCTTTTTAGTTGACAATTGACTGGAACATTTTGCAAATAAGTGCCAGGCCTCAATGAGGTGCAAAATACTGAC
This sequence comes from Cynopterus sphinx, assembly GCA_030015415.1. Classification (NCBI taxonomy): domain Eukaryota; kingdom Metazoa; phylum Chordata; class Mammalia; order Chiroptera; family Pteropodidae; genus Cynopterus; species Cynopterus sphinx. The sequence continues at coordinate 72,724,640 of CM057384.1, read as the reverse complement.
TGTATTAGCTCGTTATTTAGAGAGATGTGAAGATGCTCTTGCCAACATACATTCAATTTAGGCTTTGGATGCTTTGCGTGATCTCCCAGGCAGCGCTTGTTTGAAAATGTTGGAATTTAATTTAAAAGTTTTCACATTTGCTTTTTTGTTCTTATTTTTAAAAGCAGCAATAACTTTAGTTTTTTAGAGCAGACTCTGGAGTTAATCTATATATGTGTGTATATGTTTATACATACATATGAAAAATATGAAAAAAAACCTACCATGCTTTTATTTTCTTTTGCTCTTGTCTAATTTTTGTCCTTGAACTTAAACTTTCTTAGTATCAGAATACTGAAAATAAAACAACAGAGATATTTTTGTAGAAATGACCTTCATAGGTTCATACCCTTCTTTGGTTAACTATGTAGATTTACATGTAATTTTATAATCACAGATTACAAGTTTGTTAAGGGGCAATGAAAGTTCTTTTATCTACCTACCACACTGAGGCATATGACAGAACCCACCTGTCACATGTGTCCAAGACTTTCTCTTCAACTAGGGTATAAGACTATGTTCCTTGATAAAGCCCATTCCAAACTGTCACAAATATTTAAAAATAGTAACAATAAGTTATATTTATACATGTAGAAACAGTTATCACTTTTGTCCTAGTAGGAAGTTCAGACATGTCTGGGCATGTTTAGCAAACTGTGTACTTCATAGTTCTAGAGGGACCATTCACATAGACTATTTCATTACGACAAGCAGGGAACCTTGGCTTACGGTGGAACATGGGTTCTGGGTGGAAAATACCATCAGCAACAGGGAGGAAGGGCAAGAGCAGCCAGAGGTCCAACTATAGTATTCACCAAATGAGCATAAAAAACCACTGTGGTCCAAGCTGATTCATGAGTAAATGAGACCTCCCCTGGGGACTCACAGAAATTATGGGAAAAGATAAAATTTTTGAAGAGCTGTAGTTTCTACATGAGAAGGAAATAACATTTAAAAATATAGATGATTTTTCTAAGGACACCCTGGCAGACAAACCAGGATTAGAAGTCAATGAGAGTTTCATAGTCCTGAATGATAATTAATAATTTGTGATCCATAACTGTGAATGACATGCTTTGCATTCAATAGAAGATCGAAAGAGTAGGCTGTCTCTGAGAGTGTGCCATAATGGTATTAACATTATATTTATAAGCCTAGTCTGATAATTACTTAATGACCATGTGCTTTGAGATATCAATAAGAAAAAGATCCAAAGTTGCATCCAGTCCTGATAAAATTATTTCAGTAAAATACCCTTTTGTTATGACAATGACTAAACACTGTCAGATGTAGTCGATCAGCCCTCCACTTTACACCAAAGTTGTAGGTCTTCTTACAGAACAGCACTGAAAGAGAAGTTTCAGAACAATTTTTTTATATTCTCCAGTACAATCTGCTAGAATGGTTAATAGCTATACTTAGGTCAAAAGCTTGAAACTTTTTGAATTTAATATTTAATATGGCTACATACTTTTTCTATTGTTTATTTATAATTGCATGGGCTTTGAAAACAACAGATCTGGGTGGGAATCCCACCTTGACACTTACTGGGTGGACCTGATCAGTCATTGAGCCTTTCTGAAGCCATTTCCTCATCTGTAAAATGATGATTATAACATCCACCTTGCAGAACTATACTAAGCCATAGAGAGGTCAACTGATGTAGTATATTTCACAGATGATATTAGTAACTATTATTATTTGTGTTATCTAGATGACTAAAGTCCTCTTAATGATCAGTAATCTTTGATACAGAAATCTACTTCTTTACTCCTTAAGAGCTAAAAATTAAGTATACTGCAACAGAATGAAGAATGTAAGTCTTCATAAAGAAGATAAGATCATAAGAATATGAGATCTTCTAAATCTATTCACTTACTGATACAGGTGTGAATCTGTCAGTATATCATAGAATCTGAAACCAACCTGGCCTTCTTGCAGATACTTATAAAATAATTTTATTGGGTCTTTCCTTTTCCACATTCAATTCCCTTCCCCTGATAAAATTGGCTCTCACCTTTTGATATATGTCCTTCCCCATATTTTCCTGATTATACCAACATGTACCAATATCTAAACCCATCAACCTTACCACCACCATCACTCCAGCAAGAAAGCACCTTAAAGATGTCAGCTTCTGTTTTTCTTTTATGTGAACTCTCTCCATTCACATCTAATCTATGATATGGTGTCTATGATATGGAGTCCTTGTGAATGGGAGTTCCTTTTACTGAAGAGATGATTGATTTACTCTGCTAGTTAGGGTAATTACTGTGTAAATCAGGACAACTTTGAGAGTGAAAAGGGATGTTATGAATAGTTACAGCTGGGTAAAAGGCTTAAACCAGGACTGACCTTAAGTGGGATGTATGGTCTCCCTACATTTGATTCACACTGATACCTCTGCCTTCTTCTCAATATCCATCAAAATTTGGCTATAATGTTATATCCATGTCATAATTTTTCAATGACTCCTCGCTTTCTAGAACAGCATTTCTAAAACATTTTATCTCAGAATATTAATGTTCCTAGTGACATTTTTTTAACTCAGAAGTACAAATTGGCAGCTTGCAGATGCTACCTCTCCCTATTGTCTTCAAATTACATATGATATTCATACGATGAACCCAGCCTCTTGAAAGTATTTGAGTCTAGAATACCTTCTAACTTAACATTCTCAAACTTACCTTATAACAAAGTTGTTCTCCCCTGTACCATGACCCTATCCCAATGTGTAATTTGTCTTCCACCTAGGTTGTTAGCTCCATATTATCTTCATACTATCCTATTCTGAATAGAATAGATTCTAAGTACATACTTGGAGGAGAGAAGAAAGGATGGAGACAAGGCAGAAAGGGAAGAGATTTGATTAAGTCAATGGATGCTTCTCATGCATTCTTGCTTATTTTTTTTCCCAGTTTTATGGAGATCTAATTGACATGTAACATTATATTAGTTTAAGGAATATGACTTAATTTATATATATATATATGTATATATATATACATATATATATATATATATGTATTGCAGAATGATTACCACAACAAGTTTAGTTAATATCAATCACCTCACATAGTTACACATTTTTTTACTTGTAATGAGAACCTGTAAGACCTACTCACTTAGCAACTTTCAAACTCATAATGTAATATTGCTAACTATAATCATCATGCTGTATATTACATCCCCAGGACTTATTTATCCTAGAATTGAAATTTTGTGCCTCTTAATCACCTTCACTAAATTCTGCCATCCTCCATTAATCTGTTGTCTGGAGTCAGCCTGTCCTTTGGCATATTTGTGGATAACAGTGATATGAAGGGTACACAAATTTCTTTCTACCCCTGTCACTGAAGTCACTAATGGGGAAAATAATAAAAGCAGAAGGATTCTCTCCTTAGAAAGTGACCCTAATTTGAGAAAAAAAGTAAAGGCCCTGATTTCAGTAGGAAAGCCTTTCCTCATAGCCCTTTTCTATGAGTACTGATTAGTTAGTTGTAAAATAATAAGCAAGGAGCCTAAAGGTATGCCAAAGAAAGTGGATAAGCCCAATGGCTGAGAAGCTCCACAGAATTATAAAAGGTACTATGAGATTCAGGATCAAGGAATAAATAATGGGACTCCTTGAAAACCCACGAAATGTAGGAATATAATTGCTTATGATCAATTATTTTTAGTTGCTTATCTGACCATCAAATTTTCATTACAGCACTTGAAAGAAACTTAAAAAATGTCAGTAATTTCTTCAGATATTCTATGAAATATGGTTTGGGGACACACTAAATATCAATGCTAGTCTTTACTGCTATTGAACAGATAATGGTGGGACAGAGACCCTAAAACATAGTTAGGTATGGTCACCTTCTCTGCAGCCTCATAGCCAAATTCACTAGGCAATCAAAAGGCGAGTTAGGGAATATAAAAGTAGTAATGGTACGATGAGAGAGAAGCTGTTATACATTGAAATCTATTGGTCTTGGAAAAGTTAGAATAGTCAGAAAAAGAAATCTGATGATCATAATCATGATGATGAAGGTGGTGGTAGTGGTGGTAATGATGATGATTACAATAATGTGATGACAATCTGGTGAGGCAAAAGGAGCGAGAATGCCCGGGTCCTAACTCAGCTCTTCTATGTTCCAGCTCCATGACCTTGACCAAATCATTTAATTACTCTAAGACATTGCTTTCTTATCTCTACTATGGGAATATTAATGCTTTCTTATATGCCTTTTAATGTTATTGCATGGGCAAAGCAAGAAATAGATGGAATCACTCTGCATTCATCAACGTGCTTAAAAAATTAATGATGCAGTTTTGCTTCATTGCCTTTCCCAACCAAGTTAACTTGGTGAGTTGCTAGCCAGGTTTCTTGCTTTCAGATGGGATCATGTGAGGTGGAAAAAAATCCATAATCCATACATAGAATCGGTTGGACTTTGGGAGCTTTGTTTGAAACATCCAACCAAATATGTGAAGTTTTAATAAGTGAAAGGTTTGCAGTCATAATTCAATGTAGCTCTTATACAATATTTTAAATAACACATTTCTATGGCATTTATATTTTCAAAGTATTTTCTAAAACAGCTAACCCATTATAGAAAAGAAGTAGTCTGCTTTATACTTAAGAGTGAAAGTAGAAATGCTATAACTAAGAAGGAAATATTGGCCTAGCTCTTAGAAAAATCTTAATTCTTAGTCTATTATTATTGTAGGGCTCTGAGCAAGGACCTCAGTTTCCCCATCTGCCAATTAAAAATAAGAAACTAGGTTATTTCCAAAGTACTTAAAAACTCTAACATTTCATAATTTCCATGATGTTACCTATGCTTTTCCCATGTTTCAATATGAAGATGACATTGAATGGCATTCTCTTCTGAGCCAGCCCTGCTTTTGACTCTGGTAGCACCAGCTCTCCTAATACCGATAGGATGTGACAAGCAAAGAAAGAATGGAGAAATGTGCTTTGAAAACCAAACATGATACACACTTCTATTTCAAACAGGGAAATTTCTGTTTATACTTCAAATGCAATTTGCAGGAAGTAAATGTCAAAGCAAAAGCTTGATAAAGTTGGAACACAAGTACTTGGGCTAAACTGAGAACTAGACATGAACCTGGCCAGCACTAGTGAAATGGGCTACCACACACAGGCTAGATCTGAGCCCTCTGGATCATAAATGGCTGAAGACAACCTACAATATAGGAATATTATTGGAGGTCAGCACACATCACTGAAAATCAACTAAATGTCTACAATGAAAGAGGCTTTCTTTAGCAGTTTCCTAACCTGAGCAAGTCCCTGTTTCAAAGTTGCAAGGACAGCACATCAGAATTCACTACAAGTTGTTCAAATGCTTTAGGGTTGTTAAATAATTTTAGTCTTTTATGCCACAAATATTACCTTGACACTGAAATTCCCCTATATAAGATCATATGTTAGTCAGCCCCTGATATTTTGCAGCATTTTGCAATTGCATCAACACTGTGCCCTTCCCCGTGATTAATCTTTTCACTGCTTTTAGTCAGTTTTGAAAACAAATGCAAACCCCAGAGTTGAAAAAACTCTTGATTAATTTTTATATATACCCACCTTATTTTCTACACCATACCTTTTAGAGAAGGAAATCTCTTAATCTCTCCCCATGACTTCTTCCAAGGTCTACCAGTTTTGTATCAGAAAATGCTTTACATATAATCTAATTTTGTCTTGTCATGAAAGAACTTACCTCTTAATTCTCAACAAATACTCAAAAGTATTTCTGTATAAGGAATTTGGAAGTTCTTTGTTTCTATATCTTCACCATATCTCCTAACACTATTCACACCGTGCACTTCATAAGCATCTCATTTATGAATCTGAGCTTTTGAACATAACGTTCTCTCCAACTAGAATGCTCACCCATTCACCCTATTCACTCATTCATCTGACTCATCCTTTCTCACTCTATAATATTTAATTCAAATATCTCCTTCTCCTGGAAGCCTTCCCTGAATCTCCTGTCTGTCTGTCTGTCTGTCTGTCTGTCTGTCTGTCTGTCTCTACACACACACACACACACACACACACACACACACACACACACACGGTTAGATGCCCTTTATCTTAGCTCCCATAACAACCTTTACTTAATTCCTACTTCTTATCACAGCACACTGTATTTGTTGGTTTATTTCCCTCTCCAAATGTCAATAATGATCCTCTTGAGGGTATGGACTATCTTATTCATGTCTGTAGCTGTCATCTAGCACAGTATCTGAACTACAGAAAATAGTCCAGAGATATTTAGTAAATGAATAAATACATCCATCTCAAGCACTAGTCCTCCCACTACTTTTCTAAAGCAATCTTTTATGCTTCTATATTAAAATTATAAAAATTTAACAAGCTCTTGATGACAAATTGGAAGGCTCACTAGGACCTCTCAGACAGCATTTCTCTTGTGTTTCAGAATGTGTCTGCTTTGCATGACAGTCCAGATGTCAGCTTTTCCACATTTCCCCAGAATTACCTTGAGTCGAATATGTCCCTCCTGTACAGTTTCAAACCTTCTATCTGGGCAGGCAGCCCTGTTGTTAGCTAACTGTCGGCATTACATTGCTGTATTCATAAAGGATTGTCAGCACGGGTGCAGTATTATTATGCAAGATCATTTGCTCATGTAAAGACACATTAAACCTAGCAGTTGCTTTATCTCTTGTCAAGGGAATTGTGTGCTGTTACATTCAAGATGAGAGTTTGCAACATCAACCTGCTACTGCTGTTTTTGCTATCCACTTTAGAAGAATCAACAATTCCTGCTTGTTCCCTTATTTTTCTTCTCTGATAACAACTTAGCCACCACCCAAACAGAAATTTTATCAGTGCTGGGAAAATAATACCCTTTGGGGCAAGGGTCACTTTATGCAAGTTTCTCTACTGAGGGTTTGAGTCCTGTCCTTTATTCTCAGTCCAGTGGCTAGGGCACTACCACTCCTTGCTAAGAGGCTTCCCACAACTTACATTATGAGCTTCCAAACTGGCACTCAGGATACCCCACTGTCTCATTTTACCAGGCTTTCACCAGGCTTCATACTGAATGCTCTCTCCAGCGCCAACTTCTTGCTTGAATTACCGCCTAATTTGTTGCCAAAACTTTCAGAAACCCACTTTGCTGGCCAGGTTAAATCATTATCTACAACTGCAGCACGATTACACTCCAGAGCCACACATTCCCAGTGGGCAGTCTAATTTCAAAGTCCTGTTCCTCCTAGTCTGTCCCACTCTACAGACATTAACTATACCACATCTGCCATATCCTGAAAGATGACACATTGACAGGATTTGATATATAAGATACTGCCATTTTTAAAAAAGAAAGGGTTACTAAAAAAAAGAAAAAAACAAAATCTAACATCTTGCCTCTGTTTCTCCAAGATTTTCCTGCCCCCTTGACTCCTCGCTTATTTCCAAAGTACCTATCAGAAAACAAAATAGCCAAACCAGGTAAACAAGAAGAAAACTTTAAAGAATTAGAGTTTCTTGGGGAGTCTTTGCAAGTAGGGGAAGGTGTTAATGTTAGCTTAATCATTGGCCAGGCCTACATTTTTTAAAGTTTGCTTTAATAGCCTCTATTATTACTAAGAAGCAGCACATTTTTAATATTGCATTTTGCCTCAGCAGGCCCCTTTCAACAATATATTATGGCTCAGTTATAGATAGGCCAAATTGCATTAATCACTTTCTTTAAGATGTAGGTTGTAGTAGATAATACATTTTTAAGTTTGCTTTGCTGCAAGAGCTTTCTGACCAAAGAATAGCTCATTAAAGACATCCTGTTCTATTCTGAGGCCAGCAACACAGCACATTTCACTCTCCTTTAACTGTCTCATGTTCTCGGTTGTACACCTCCTTAGTACTTTCTAGTCTTGCTCTAGTCTTAAATTCCTTAAGGATTCAGGTGGTATAATGATCTGATTGTCTGACTACCCATCTTTTTGTCTATCTACATTTTTAATGTATCAAATAATGTGACATAAATATTTTATTACTTAGACTCATATAAAACCAGAATTTTACAGATAAGAAACTCTTGCCTTCACAAAGACTTGAATGACAGGAGATGGCTTCCAAAAAGAAAAAATGAAGTATGAGCCTACTTCTCTTAGGTCAAATAAATGTTCCCTTTGTCACTCTTACAAAGTATGTCCCAATTAAAAAACCTTAAGCAATATGCATTCATTTTTAGAAATTATAGTGTATATAAGTGATTATATGCATCTTGATTTAATGCTGAAGCACAAGTCCATCATTTCAAATATCTGTACTCTATAAACCTTCCGATTTTAATGAAGTTTATATTTTCTAAAGAGTTTTTAAAATTTTTATTTAACAAAATTTTTTGAATATCAATCCCGTAATGTAATTTTTCTTAACTTTTTGGGGGGGCCCATTGCTTGCCTTTAGAAATGTCATGTTATGCTAACTATAATTAAAAATTATTAAAGATTTTTTAAAATATATAAATAAATCAAGTTTTTAAATGTCATTTATTCTCTTTTCCCACAACTACCATCATTTTTATAAGAAAAAGCCAACTTTAAGTGATCTATTTTCATCCTTTTCTTATCAGTTACCTTGCCCAGATCCTGTAACCTTGATTGTTTATTTAATTAATAATTAGAGCTTGCTCATAGCATGGTACCTATTTACATTCAGCCTGGAAAAGAAATTCAAAGACATTGGGAATAGAGACAAAACAAGGAGGTTGGCTATATGTAATGATAGAGAAAATGAACAATGTATTACAATTAAAAATTAAAAACTTAACAGAATTTTATGCAATTTTTCTAAAACAAAGATTATAGGCATATGAGATATAATTTCACAGCTGGTAACAAATTATATTAAATATACACATTTTATTACTAAAATAGTTAAATTGTTCAATGCAAATTGATATAACACTCAGAATTATTTTGCCTATCATATTGAAGAAAAAAAGACAATACTATGCAACGTTGGCAAGAGTATGGAGAAACTAGCTCTTATTTAATGCAACTGGGAGTGCTAATTGGCAAAACTTTTTGGAGGGCAATTTGAAAACATATGTTTAAATTCAAATTTTGCATATCTATTGAATTAGCAATTTTATCTTATGAATGTACCATGCATTTATATTAACACATGTATACGAAAATGTGCATACAAAAATATTTAAGCTAAAGCTCTGGAATCAGAAAGACCTGGTTTAGATCACAGTGCCATTACTTTCTAGGCATGTGAGCATGGGTAAGTTACATAGCATGTCTAGATTTCACTGTCTTCATCTGTAGGATTATTTTGAGAATTAAATCAAATAATGTCTATAAAGTGTGTAGCAAAGTGCCTGGCCCCTCACAAATACTTAAGAGGTGTTTATTATCTTTGTAGTGATAATATTATTATAAATATTATGCAGTATCACTTATAATAGCAAAGATTTGAAAACAACCCAACTATCTATCAACTGGGATGTCAGTTAAATAAACAGGTTCATTCAATAAATACAATATAGTCCTGAGAAAATGAGATCAGTCTATAGGAAGTAGAGCCAAGATACACTTTGAAAAAATCAGTTTTAGTATTAATAATATAATTCCATGTTATGGGAAATAATACAATAATGTTTTTTTAGTAATACATGTTGAGAGAGAAAATATAAACCAAAACATTAATAATGATTACCTGTGGGAAGTGGAATAATGAGGACTTTAATTTTTCTCCATCATAAATTTCCTATTTTATTTTTTTTTTACAATGAGCACATTACTACATTTGTGATCAATAACAAGATTATTTTTGAAAGAGTAAAAATAAATTCAATATGCAATATAAACCAAGCTAAAACCTTAAGTCAAACAAAATAAATAAGTTGCGCATTCCTGCCAATTCTCAGCAAAGAAAGCTGTCTCGAGATGAAATGCTCACATATAAGAGGAACCTATTTTTCTTCCCTCTGCCTTAGAGCATGGCAAGAAAACCCACAGAAGATAGATCTATGTAAAATATATAAGAATAATTTTAAATAATTCAGTGTGACCAGAGGGATCTAACTTATCAAGCCAGCTACCTGTTTTCCACTCTTCAATTGTGGATATGAAGGATTATCAAGATCATTTTCATCCTCACATTCCCTATACTTAGTTTATAGAAAGTTCCAATAAATATTTGTTGAATGAATGAGGGCAAAGTCACTGACTCTCACTTAAACACACCTCTTTTAACTTCTGAGTAACTGGACCTATATGTCTATTGCCAAAGCCAGACAGCAGAGAGAGGCAGTGTGCAGGAAGAAAAGAAATGAAATCAGAGGATTTCCTGGAAGAGCATGAGAGAGATCACAGAATCGGAGAACTTTAGAGCTAGAAGACAACCACAAAAATGCCCACCCTAACTCCTATTGCTATGAGGAAACTAAATCCCAGACATTTAGTCCAGGTTGCTAGTTAGTGGCAGAGTCAGGACTTCACCCAGTTCTTCCACTTTCAACTCAATTTCCCTTCCCACCCAGGTTGCTACTTCCACAGAGTGTTATTACTTAAAGAAACTGGCAGAAATTCTCCCTTCATTATGAAGGAAGTAGAATAAGGAAAGGTTTACTCTAATAAAGCTACATACATTTTTAAGTTTATTTCTTTTTCATTTAAATTGTTTTCTCCCAGTGAACATTTACAATGTAAACAGTAGACAACTGGAGCATCTAAACTCTATTTACCGTGTTCCTATAAAGATGTTTCTGCCTTCCTACCTTCCTACTTTCTTCTGATTTCATGATCAAAAACAAGAATAAACCAAGGCTATTTGAGATCTCTGTGTTAACTTTGCCTAGGGAAAAAAATGAGAAAAAAAGGCAGAATAGTTTCTCAAACTATAAGAGGAATACCATTATGAGTTTGGAAGGATGCTCCCCTTTTGTGAATGGGTTCTTGAATTATCTTCTTCTGCCCATTCAAACAAATTCCTTCTTAGTCATCATTCAATAGCACTCCTTCTGCCTTAGCTATGGCAACACATACCACAGGGGAGATAAAATGTCAAAGTGAAAGAAGATAAATGGATGGAAATGAAAGATCCAAGCAGAGGGAATACATACGCAATTCCACAAAGAAGAAAGTGAACTCAGCAATGGTAAAAATTTTACTAAGCTAAATTTACTTATTGTGATGGCGAATGTGAGTCTGACATAATACATGACATTTTTAGGAAATTATATTAAATAGCTGATGTCTTATGAGACCTGATATTTCCCCCTAGATTCTAGTCCATCCAAATTTAAATGGGCAGAAGGATGATTGGTTCAATAATATATCTTTTACTTAATCCAGCCCTTTAAGTTTTCCCCCTATTACCATGTTACACAAGGGCAACCCCACACTGGCAGTTGGTTGTTAATTACATTTGATGTGCAGTAACACAAGAGAGCTAATTAACTTGCATCAAAAAAGCTTTATTTACTGTGACAAATTAAACAAACTCATAAAGTGTTCAGCCACAATGGCTCTCAATTATCATGCAGTCCAAGTAATGTAGTGCAAACATATTCCCAGGCCTCTCTCAGGTATCACTTCAGTCTCGCAGCCCTTCTGCACACATACAATTATAAATGAATCCTTTTAAAGAATAGAACTGAAAGCCAACCATTCTTTGTTTGGTTTGGTTTCGTATATGTGTGCATGTGTATGCTGAATGTGTGTGTTCTCTAGGGTACAGTGGGACATGTTGGTCATATTTAATTTCTTAATCCTTGCTTATTTCACAATTCAACAGAGTTTCCCTGGACTTTAATAATGAACTGTCTTTTAAAAAAAAAGGGGGGGAAGAAATGTTTATTCTTCCAAAGCTCATGCTGTGTGTTAAGTATAACTGTCTAAAACTGATCATCTTCAGACTCTTCTAGATGGTGTTGATTGTTTAATATAACATCACTACTCCATGATAACTCAAATGCAAGAGGTATTAAAACAGTGCCTTTCTTTTTTAGAATAAAAGAATAAGATTTACTCCCTCAATCAATAAAAGACAGCAGAAGAATTGAGTGTATTTGGGGCAAATTTCCTTGCTTTGAAAAAACTATTTGCAATTTGTACCATTCTTTGCAAAATAGGATCTAAAATTCATTACCAGTTGTAAGTATTTAGGAAAATACATTCCTTTTCTTTTTAGTTAAGTTGGAAGATAATGATTTGAGGTTGGTAGCATAGTAAATTGAAAGAAACACTGAACTTAAACCAGATGAAGAATAATGAAAGCAACTAGCTCATGCAGCTAATAAGTGGCAAAAGCAGGATTGTCTAACTCAAAACTTGCTCTCAACTACTGTCAACAAAAAATTTTTTGACAAGTTATTGAACTGACATTTTCTTATCTTCAAAATGTAGATAACATTTAATATTTATAAGTTGAACCACCTTCAATGAAAATGAAAATTATCAATGTCATTATGAACATTTGTTGATTGGCCTCACCAAAATGTTCATGATGAAAGTCTCTCAATTGTCATCTTTCAATAGTAGAGTTCTATATCTTCAGGCCAATAAATGCTGAGGGAAAAGATATTTCTTGGAGACAAAAAAGTTTCCTTATCTACATGAAAACTTAGAACACCAGTATTTTTTGAAGATGTTGTTATTCTGCACTCTTTGAGTAAAGAGAAGATGCACTGAAAAATAGGAACAAGGTCTAGGAAAACTGCCTGCTTCTTAATAATCTTATCAGTGTTTCTGAAAGTGAGCCATCATTGAGTCCCTCATAGAACCCTGAAAGATAAATGAAGTCAAAAGATTGCCTTAGAATTGATTCTCTTTTAAAACTGAACAGGGTGGTGTCTACAGATTTAGCCCAGGGATCATGTTTGGTCTTTTCCTATTAAACCTCAATCCATAAGGAAATCATGCTTCCCAGAGATGGATGTGGAAAGCATCCTCAGGACAGGATGTCCTGGTCCCCACCTCTTGACTTTTGACACTTATGAATAAGCTGCAGTTTGTAGCTGAGGCCAGATTCACTCTGTTCTTAAAGGACTTTTATCCTCCTTCTACCTAATCAGTGTTTTTGTCTTCTGGACAGACATCAAGTTTGGGCAAAAAAAGCTCACCGATAATGCACTGTATTTGGCAATAGGTCACAGCAGGGTCTGGTAAAGAAATCACAGTAGGAAATGCAGCTGAGTGTGGGCATAACAAAGTGTCCTTTATTTATAGGAGCATAACCTGTAATATGCAATTTCAACACTGAGGTACACCATAGTGAGTCTAAAAGACTGCTGATTCTCTAATGAAAACTTTGAGTGATTCCAAAGGTCTAGGGTCTTGTGCTCTGGATGATTATTATATACTAACAAGGCAATGTTATTATTCCACCTCAGAATATTCATATAAATCAATGGCACACTTCCACCTGTCCCATGTTTCCTTTTCAGAGCACTATAGTTCACTACTATCACATAGGTCTCCTAATTAAAAGGATGACAAAAGACTGAACAATTCTGTTTTTCACTAACTGGCTTCTTCATACGCTACATCTCACTCGAAAGTCTCCTAAAGACCTATACGTCACAAGCAGAATCCATTTGCCTCCCCTTCCTCATGACAATTATAAAGTAAAATGAAAACAAAGACTCAAAACAGAAATAAAGCCTGAAATAAGTCATTCATGCAAATGGAGAGGTACAACTTGTAATATTAAAAATCATATTGCCTAGTCTACAAGGAACGATCTTATAGCTCTCTATTCCATCAGGAAAGATAGGCACATAAGAGGCTGACCAATTTATTATAAACAGGCCTTTTTATGCTAGACTGATTGCGGAGATGTTACAATAACGGAGATTTCTGAAGAGGACATTAAAATACAGCTACAATGCCAAATGGAGTAGTTGGGTTTTTAGAGCTTTATTCAGACTAAATGTGACACTCCGTCTGCATGTGGAAGTGTCCATGGGTGGCCACTAAATCAAACTGAGCATCTTACAATCCTATTCATATTGACCAGAGTATGGTGGCTCATTTAACCAATTCTGCAAGTGCATATTGCAGGGAGCTAGAGGTGATGTAAAGACCCTTCTAACACTGTTCAGAGCTCTCTTTGATTACAATGCTTCCTGTGGGACCACAGGAGTTACTGAAGACCCTCCACCCCCATTTTGAATGTTAAGAAATTCTGAACCAAGCAAGTGACAGCGCATTCCTTCGTGCTCAGATCATTTCAGTGAGATTCAAAGAAGTCAGTAAAATCAATACCAGTTTGTAATTTCTTCCTTGTAGTTTAGGGGAGAAAATTGCCAAGAAACCCACAAAACCCTCCGGTTCTGTCATGCTTCTTGGCACAAAATTTGCTGTGCCTCTATTGTGAAGATGTATCTTGAGCTACAATGGAGATCCCAACTTATTAGGGTCAGGGACTTGAAAAGAACTACATGACTTTTTAAATTCATAATTATCTATAAGGCTTCCTGCCATTGATGAAGCAGGAGATGTCAGTGTTCTTTTCCCTTTAGAATTCCAAATTGGGTGATTCACCACCTAGTCTGAAACTTGAAGATCAGAATAGGGTTCTTACCTCTCTCATTTTCTCATCTTAGTGGCCTATGTTGTATTAATTTACAATTGCAATTGTAATTTTACTTCGGATGAAATCTAAAGAGTAGACCAGAAAATGGATTAGATCATTTATTTTAAGAACTTTCTAGAACTTAGAAATTTAACTGAGTATTGGAATACAGCCTCCATCAAAGAACTACAGTGAAAGAATACAAACTTGCTCCATGCCTGCTGTCTCTATTGAATGCATTTTGGGAGATGCATTTTGGGAGATTTTCATATTTAAAGGATGGACTTTTAAAAACAATTTTAATTCACTGATCATAAATTTTAATGAATTAGGTAATGAATTGGTTGTCATGAAGAACATTATTTTTATTTGGAAAAAAACAGGACTATAATATCGTAATGCTATAATATTGTAATTTCCTGTGAGGTTTTAAAATTGATTATGAAAGCAGTATGAAAACTTCTTTGAGGAAAAAAAAACATTATGCATGCATTCACACAAAATTTCTGCTTCTTTTAAAAATATTTTATTTAAGTTCTGATATACTTATTAAAAATTGGCCAGTGACCAGATCACAGAATAATTCACAACAAAAGCTACTTATTCACGCAAGAGATATTGAGTACCCACTACATGCAGGCTGGGGAATCCAAAGACAATATAATATATATCCTCAAGAGGATTATATTATAGCATGGAAACAAACAATATCATAATATGGTTAATATGGGAGAGAGCTGTAAAAAGTGTGAAGGCAACTTCAGAAAGGAAGTGCTTAATAATAACAGGTAACACATAATGCCTTCTACATGCCAAGCTATACTAAGTAAATTCTCTCATTTACTCTTCATAGCAACCTTCAATGGTCAGCCCTATGCATCTGCAAGAGGCAAGAAAACTTGTCTGAGGAGTAACATTCAAGCTGAGGCATGGTGACTTGAGTTAATGGAATATAACTGAGCATTACAAGTAGTGCATCATTAATGGTGAATAAAGTGCTAGGAGCCAGAACGAAGCTAGATATGTACATGTATGAACGAGTCAGGTCATCAAGGGTCATGGATGACACCCAAAGGAGGTTAGGATTATCCTGTAAATAATGGGGAACTTTTAGAAATTATGAATGCTTTATGTGAGCTAATCCCACCTCCTATGGTTAATCAATTAGTGAATGAGGCTTACAAAAGCAAAGGTAAAAATTAAATGGTGAAATTGTCCATCAAGTCCTCAGCAAAATAGTGTAAACTGCAAGACCTGTGAACACAAGTATTTTACTTGAAGGTCATGATGAATATCTGCAGTCTTGGCTCTCCTGGGAATCTGAGATAGTATACTTAATTCTTCTTAGACGGCAAGGCAGTGTGGCCGTTGACTCAACCTCATTACTTCATGAGGGCCCTTGGCCTAACCATGGGAACTAATTCCAGTTGGAACCAAAGCTCTTTTGTACAGTTAAATGAATAAATGTGCTTAAGTCTAGGTTCTGACTTTTTACCAGTCTATGTTGCTAAAATACCAAAGAGTAATTTTAATAAAACGCTTAGTGATTTTTTTGTCTGCTATAACATTTAAATTAGACTAAATTCAGCTGTTGAATGCCCTCTGACAATATTTTTTCTCTCAGCTCCATGACTGTTTTTTCACTCCATACTCACTTGACCCAAACAGCATTATCCTGCACTTTAAAAATGTTTATACTGTTAAATGAATTTTTAATCTAACTTTTACAATATTCAATTTTAGTTTCATCAGCTATCCTCAGTGTAATATCTAATGTTTTAAAATAATCTAGACAGTTAAAAAAAGCGGGGGGAGGGGAAAGAATTGCTGTGTTATGAAGCAAATGATTAATTAAAGCAAATTAGATTCTGGCAGCTCTTGCTATCATTATCATGTGTTCCCCAGCTAGACTACTAAATCTTTGTTGAGAATGTGTGCTTTCACAAGGTTCAAGAGTCACCTGGGAAAGGACATTATTGACTAATATTTTTGTATTGCTGCTGGTTTTATATTCTATTACCCTATGGAATAACAACTAATATTTTTCAAACATTTAGAGTGTTTTCAGGAGTCTGACTTGGCTTACTATTGCTCTAGTAAGTTACAACTAACCAATATATCTAATATGTCGGCAAATGCTAGAAAATCTAAAATACGCAATACTGTGAGCACCTGCCGCATAATAAAATCCTCGCTGTGGCACAGTCCTGGGATTTTCGCAGCTGCAAACATTCCCTAAACCACACAACACAGCACAGCAAGAACAGCACAGCTCTCCATTTCAGAGGTTTGTCTTCTTTCCTTTCCTTGTATCTGGCACTTCCACATTGAGGAAAGTAACAATGCCGAGGCAAACAGTTCTCTCTAAACCAACCAAATGTTGCTGCCATGAAAACTAGACAGTCTTTGTGTTGTCTCTGAAGGCACAGAAGGGAGATATTGACAGCTATTTCAAGAAAGGGACCACATAGTTGCCTTTATTTAGACTACTCAAAGTGTCGTCACTTAAATCAACCTTTCATACTTTTTTTCTAAAATCAACTGTTGCATTTTTCACACTTGTACTCTTTATTGCCTAGTTTTCATGTTTTAAAAATATATTCCCTACGACTTTCCCATTGCCTTTGTCATGCTTAGGCAGTCGTGCCCTTTTTGTCCAAATCCAGGCAAATGGCAATGTAAACTATATGCTCAGTTCTCTGTGGTCTCCAGTCATTGCATGTCATATCATTTTAAATTTATCAGGAAAACGTACAAATTTATCTGAAGTCTGTGGTAATGTGACAAATAAAAATAGCTTCGTAATATATAAATAATATAAATACCAGGAGTAAACTTGTCTTGAGATTTCTTAAATAAGGTAGGAGAGAAGATAATCCCCAAACGTAAAATTTTAGATTGTAATAACTAATCACATGCTATTAAATATTTGTACTGGTTTTGAAATGATGTGACCCATAAAACTCTGAGATATGGTCCAAGAAATTAATATTGCTCCAAACAATGCTGTATATGTTTAACCTCGACCCTCTGCCACAGCTCTGTCAATTTTCATTCCTAAAATAGGTTGGGTATGACTACAAAAAAACTAACTATATATTAAATATGTACATACAAGTATCCCTTTTTTGCTCCTTTTAACTGCAGATTATGAAATGAACTTTGATTACTCATCAAAGCAATTTCCTCTACCCACTGTCTCTATGTTCCTGTGACCCTCTACACTTGAACATAATTCTCTTTTCCTTAAGGCTCCTTTTTATCTTTCGGCAGCAGCTTTCTAGTGCCTCAGCAGACTGGAAAACAGCCTACAGTGCTGCTCAGTATGGCAGCCCATCCCCACGGCCTGGGTGTTTTTTCAGACAGTTTAAAAATGATCTGGTATTGCATGAGTTAAAAAAATTCCCCCTGGAAAAGCTAATTATTGCATGCAGATACTTCTTTGTGTGATCAAGGAGGGGACAATTTAATAGGCTCTGTAATACAACCAAGAACAAAATTGCTTTAAAGGAAGTCTCTTGTTGAGTGACAACTCTGTTGCCTGAGCCAATTAGGTCCCAATAAAGAGTGTTGAATTGGCTCCTGCTTTCTCATTAATTATGTTCTGTCACAGACATGGGGCTTGATTTAGCAATTTTGTATTACATTAAGATACTGAAAGGCCGGGAACAAATGGCTCACTCTGATAATAGGCATTCTCTACACGGTGTGACATTTACTATCCAGCTGTCCGTAAGGCAGCCTAGCACTTCAGTTCAGGGGTTTATTTGTCATTGCTTCAAAGGGACACTCAGCTTTTCACAAAAAAAGAAACAGAGAGGCTAATAGATAGGACAAAATGTACTGCTGATATGCTTTATTAGAGATAGGATGCTAGGGTTTTGCTAACAAGCTCATCCGTTGGGACTCAGCCGAGTTTGCTGCCAATCATTCTACACACAAAGGCTCACTAGTTAACAAGGAGAAATGAATTACAGACACTTATTCTGCCGGTGGGATCACAAATACACCAATCTGTGAAAGAGGCACAAACTCCAGAGACAAACTACATATTTGTCAATAACCTCCTAGAAAGAACCCTAGTAATTCTTTGAAGACCTTTGATTTAGCTTCCCTCTAAAATACATGTATAGGAAATGTTTTCGTTACCATGACATTCTTTCTTTGTTATTTGTACAAATTTTCATCACATTAAAAACAGAAAACTGAGGAGGTCTGCAAATGTTTTAGTAGGTATCCATACACTACTTTTCATATCCCACCACAGGAAGCTGCTGCTTTGCTTATTTCATTAAGAACAACAGAAAATTAAATCTTTAAACTTAGGTTTGAGCTGTAATCTATGAATGCAACAGGAAATAATCTATAACTCAGAATCTATCATGTATATCAATTAAAAAAGCAGGTTAGGAATTTAGTGAAAACCAAATCCCTTTGGTTAAATAATCAGATGACTTTTTATTATAAATATGTATATACATATACCACTATATATACACATACACATCTATAAAAAATCTTTATATAATATTCATATATATTCATAAATATATAATTTCAAAATACCTAAACATGAACTTAAATTAATGTCTCTATATATTAAATATAGTGAAACATTTATATGTTCTATCTATGAAACTGAGACAAATCTCTGACCATGTCATTGATCAACTGTCTGCGACTTGTATTATTTAAACAGTCTCCTGCAAATATAGAATAAAGGGCCTACTGTCGATTATTAAAAAAAAAAAAATACTCAGTAGCCTTCAACTCAAGCTTACCTACTGACCACATGAGATTAATCAAATCTGAATATGGTATTTGCAGGTGAATTACAAAACAGCTCTCCAGAATAGTTCCTAGAGACAGTATACTGTTTATCTGATTGCAGGCTGCATCAAGTCACTTAATTTATTCTTCACACCATGCTGGATTATAGCAATTCAAGTCTCAACTATGGAAGGGATAAAAGCAGATTTATCAGACTCCCTTTTCCTCAGACAGATGCTCAAGAGTATGAAGATCTGTTGGACTCAGTTTCAACCTCAGGGAGAACAGTACATCCCTTGATCTCTTCAGCTTTTACTCATTCATGAGGCCCAAAGCATCTTCTACCAGTTGGTAAAGGCATCAAGTTTGCAGCCTGATGCTCCCATAAGGAAGCTTCTTCCATCTTTTCCTAAACCTTTCTCCCACAAAGATGTCCAGACTTCTCTATTCACATCCACTCTCTTTAATTCCTCTGAATCTGAGTTCCTAAATAATTCTTTACCTTTGTTGACCCACCAATAATTCCAGGAAAGGGGGGCAATGAAGCAGAGATGTAGGATGACTGTATATTTTAGTTCTATGTATGATACAGCTCATTCTTCCTTTAGCTCTCATCAGCAGAAATGGGATAGGTAAAAACAACTCATTTAAAGAAGCAAGTCTTACTTAACATAACCCCTCAACATTTTTTTCCAATTTCTAAGTATTAAAAAAAAATCATCTTCTTCATTTTAAAATAATGCCTTAAAATGGAAGATGAGGGGGGAAAAAGAAAAACATGCAAAAATGTAGTGTCAATTTTTTTCCATTTCTTCATTCATCCACAAAAACATCACATGCAAGAAAGCACTTGCACATTATTTCCCAACACCAATAATACCTGTGAATTATATATATTTTAAAAGCATGTATTGAACACAGACCTGCTTGAAAGAACTTACAATCTAAGAGAATCATGAAATACTTTTTTTCCTCTCTAAGATTTGCCATATTTCTATTTTAGAAAAGCCTTTGCAATAAGTAACATACATAATAGAGGCAAGAATCATTTTATCCTCACTTAGCAGGAACTTTATCTTTGCTATTCAGGAACTCAAAAAGGTTGAAATCTTTCAAAAAGTCTGACCCTGCCCCCTACCCCGCCCCAGGCTGAAGCAAAAGTATTTATATAGAAATTAAGCATTTACGCAGCAATTTATATTTTCAAAGCCTTTGTGATCATTCATTAGTTCATCCAAGTAACTTCTTTCTGAAGTATGTGAGTGCTTTCTTTCCCAGGCACAGAAAGTCAGGTTCAGGGAAGTGACTGACAGCTTACAGGACTTAGGTCACACATAAAGAACAATTGTATCTCAGAGTGGGTTTCCTAAGGGTTTTGTGGAACCTCTTCTTCTTCAAGTCTTTAAAAATAGGTTGGATTCCTCCTGAAATGCTTTAGTAATTACTTTGTTATAGTTTTTTTCTGAAAGCAAAGGAACTGAGTAGCTGTTTCCAGCTCTTGCAGCCTTCTTGGGAAATTTATTCCCACAGGAAGGCTCAGGAGCAGAATGTAAATCAGAAGGTAAAACTAACATGTCCATCTAAGGGATATAAGGGATCATGTCTTGCTAAATATTATAAAAACATAGTTGGAAAAACTGTGTCTTTAACAAGGTTTTCTTGGAAACTTACTCCCATGGCTACGCCAAGGCAGATAGATATATGAAGCAGACCCCCATGAGTAAGATTGTGCTCTCCTTGAAAGGCCCTACTCTGTCATCCCCATTAGTTTCCTACTAATATGCTGATTCTATGTCTACTTCCTCGCTTAGCACTGTAGTAGCTTGATCCCAAAGATGGCCTCCATAATTCCTTTCTTCCTCCTATACTCATGTGACCTCTAGCATCTGGGTTGCCGGCAACTGCTCTGACCACTAGATATGAAATAAGTGATGCTGTGCTAGTCCCAGACCTAGCCCTTAGAAGAACTGACAACTTTATCTTCCTCTCTCTTGAAATGCTCACTCTTGGGGTACTCCCTTGAGGAGCTCTAAGCCTCCATGTAAGAAGTCCAGGCTCACATATTTTGAAGAGATAGACCATGTGGAAAAGCACTGAGGCACCAGACATGTGAATGAAGAAACCACTTAGGATGTTTAACTCTGTCAAGCCTTCAGATGGCTCCATCCCCAGCTATCATCTGATGGCAACCACACAAGAGATGCCTAAGTCAGACCCTTCTGAGCCTAATCAATTCCCAGAACTAAGAGATGATAATAAATTGTTATTATAAGCCATTAAGTTTTGGAGTGACTAGAAATAGATGAACTACCATCAATGTTATTTCCTTCATTTCTCTGTGTCCTCAAAAGCTGTGAGAGAATGCTAGAGATCAGGCTGAGCTAGGCTAAGCTAAAAAGATAGAGCTATTGAGAACCGGCAGCATGGTATAGAGGACTAGAGTCAGTCTTGTGAAATCTTGAGCAAGTTATTTAACCTCTCCAAGTATCAATTTCCACATCTATAAAATGGGACTAATGATATGACCTCAAAGGATTATGAGGATTTAATGAGCTAACAAATATTAAGCATTAACACAGTACAAAGACAGACAGGTCCTCAATAATCTGAACTATCATTATTGTTAGCATTATTAGTATTGTCTAGGAATGCTAGACTCCCTTTCAAATATCTGCTCAACCCACCAGCCATTTCCCCTTCTCAAACTGCCCTCAGACTCATTAAAGCAGGCATTCAGGAGACATTTATGTATGATTCCACTCCAAAACCATAGACAATTGGACTAGAAGATAACTGACCTGATCTAGACCAATCAGAGAGATTCTTGACCCTCTAAAATTGGAAATGAGACTGAGAAAAGCCGGTCTATTTCTATGTGTAGCTGCAATGAGAGTGGTTAAGAAAGGAGCAAGAGATGCCCAACTTCCACCCTGTGAAGTGAGAATAGGGAAATCATGCAGGGGAAAGCAAAGAGTGAGAGCAAGGGCTTTTTCCAGAATGCTGATGTCTTTCCAAGTTCTGTTTCTTGGCTTTTTCTGAGACACAGTTGTAATGCTTCTCTAGGGTATTGTAAGATGTAACTATATCCTTATAATATTGTCATCTCCTCTACTAAACTAACCTGTTGGTTTCTGTGCTGCATTCAAAGAATCCAAAGAATCTAAAAAAAAACAGAAGAGGGGTTGAAAAGGAGGCTTCAGACAGGACACCATGTGCCAAAAAGCATTCAGGATCCAGACTGGATCCACTGAACTAGTGTTTAAGCATTAAATATCTCTTCTGTATCACTAAGGTTCTGTTTATCATTGTTAGAATGGTCTTCCCCCACCCCAATAATGGCTTTATTGAGATATAACTTACACAACATACAATTCACCCATCTAAAGCCTACAATTCAATGGTTTTTAGTACATTACCCCTAAAAACAACCCCATACCCATTAGCAGTCGCTTTCCCCACCACTAACTTCAGTCAGACAACAATCTACTTTCCATCTCTACAGATTTGCCTATTTTGAACATTTCACATAAATAATATAATATGTGTTCTTTTATGACTGGGTTTCCTTCACTTAGCATATGTTTTCGAGGTTCATCCTTGTTGTAACATGTTTCTATCGATAAATAATAATATTTTATTGTGTAGGTATACATTGCTTTATTTATCCATTCACTAGTTGGTGGACAATTTGGTTGTCTCTGTTATTATGCTATCATGAAAAAGGATGCTATGAACATTCATGTATAATTTTTTGTATGGATATATTTTTTTCATTTCTCTTCAGTATATATCTAAGGATAGAAGTGCTGGGTCATATAGTAACTCTATGTTTAATAGCCAGACTATTTTCCAAAATGGAGGTATATCCATTTGCAACATTTGCTATTCTATTTGTTTGATTGTTTGTTCATTTGTTTGTTTGTTTGTCTCAAATGTAACCATCCTAGTATGGGTGAAGTGATATCTCACTGGATTTTATTTGCATTTCTCTGGTGACTAATGATGTTCAAATCTTTTCATGTGCTTATTGGCCATTTGTATATCGTCTCGGGAGAAATGTCCATTCAGATCCTTTGCCTATTTTTTAATTGGGTTCTTTTGTCACTGAGATATTAAAATGCCTTATATATTATAGCTACAAATTCTTTAGCAGATATATGATTTGTAAATATTTTCTCCCAATCATTGGTCTGTCTTTTCACTTTCTTAATGTTGCTTTTTAAAGCAGAAAAGTTATTAACTCTGATGAAGCCCAAATTATCTATTTTTCTCTTTGGTTGCTGTGCTTTCGGCATCATATCTAAGAAACCAATGCCAAAACCAAGGTCATGAAGATTTACACCTGTTTTCTTCTAGGAGTTTTATAGTTTTAGTTCTTAAACTTAGGTCTTTGGTCTATTTTGAGTTAACTTTTTCCAACTTTATTCTCTTGCATGTGAATATACAGTTATTGTTCCAACACCACTTGTTGAGAAGACTATTCTTTCCCTTGTTAATTGTTTTGACACCCATGTCAAAAACAAATTGACCATAAATGTGTTTTCTCTGAATTCTTAAGTTTATTCTGTTGATTTATAGGTCTCTCCTTCTGCCAGTAGTATCACACTATCTTGATTACTGTAGCTTTATAGTAAGTTTGGAAATTGAGAAGTGCGAATCCTATAACTCTGATCTCTATTTCAAGAGTATTTGGCTATTCTAGGTTTCTTGAATTTTCATATGAATTTTAGGATCTATCTGTCAATTTCAGCAAAGAAGTTAATTGGGATTTCGATAAGGGCTGTACTGAATCTGTAAATCAGTTTAGAAAGTATTGTCATCTTAATATTAAATCTTCAAATCTATTAACATGGGATATCTTTCCATTTATTTTTTAGGTTTTCTTTAACAATGTTTTGAGGTTTTCAGAATTTTGCATTTATTTTAAAATTATTTTTCTTTTTTGATGTTATGAATAAAATTGTTTTCTTAATCTCATTTTCAGGTTATTTATTATAAGTATATAGAAATACAATAGATTTTTGTATATTTATCTAGAATCCTGAAAACTTACTGAGCTTGTTTATTAAGACTAACAGTTTTCAGTGAATTCCTTGGGATCATCCATCTGCAAATCATACTATCTGCAAACAGAGATTGTTTTTCTTTTTCCTTTCCAATCTAGATGCTTTGTATTTCATTTTGTTGCCTAATTGCCCTGGCTAGACTCTCTTGTACAATGTCAAATAGAGGTAATGAGAACAGATGTCTTTATCTGATTCCTGATCTTGGGAGAAAGCATTCAACCTTTCACAGTTAAGTATGAAGTCAGCTGTTGGTCTCCAGTGTTTTCTTAGACACTAAATATTCTGGTCACAATATACATTTTTGAGGTCTTGATATCAAATCTTCATGTTTATGACTAAACATTGTTCACTTTATATAGTCTTTAAAAATCTGTTAGCATCCCATATTCTACCATACTCATAGAGCTATAACAGTAGTTTACACTGAGTTGTGGGGAGACATATATTATAATCATTCTCATAATACAGTCCCTGATGTCCCCTTAACTCCTTTGTTTAATTCCCTTACAATCTTAAGGCTTTTAATTTCTTTTTCTTTTTTTCCCAGTTTTTATTAAGTTTATTGGGGTAACATTGGTTAATACAATTATATAATTTTCAGGTGTACATTATAATTTGGCATCTGTATATTCTATTGTGTGATTACCACCCAAAGTCCATTTTCCTTCAGCTACCATATATTTGATCCTCTTTACCTACTTCACCCTCCCCCTAACCCCCTATATTTAACCCCCTTTACCCTATCTACCACCTCTCTCTTCGCCCACTTCCTACCCTTTGGTAACCCTTTAACTCTTATGCCTATTCTAAACATCACATTTTTCCAAACTAAAGATACTATCCTTGGCTCCTATTACCTCTCTGTAAAAACCATGTGAGTAAATATGAGAAGTGCTTTAGAAAATGCACACTTTATGTAAAGCGATAATTGTTTATCCCTCCTAAAATATATAAAGCTTTTTCTCATATATATACCAAATATTGTTGAAGAAATCGACTCCTATCCTTCCTTATATGTATAACTGATGATTCTGCATTATAATTAATGTAAAGTTTTTTAATTTCCAAACTACATGAAAGAAAATTTTATTTAAAACTGAGTCCATTTATTTCTAATGAAGAACTAGAATTCAGACTCGACCTCTAAGCATTTTTGTATATTATAAAACACAAAGATTATTTCCTAAGTCAGACATATTTTTTTAAATGAGTCACCAATTAATTTTTCTTGAAATATTTTTATATTTGTGTTATTGCTAGAAACATGTCAGTTAAAATCTTTGCCCTTCAGTTTTACCATTTGTAAATTGAGGGGATTTAAGTTATAACTATGATTCCTTCCGATGATAAAATGCATAACCTGAGATCTATGGACAAGCTTACATAATGTTTTTAAGCAAATGTGACATTTTTCTAAAGATTAATTCAAATAGCTCTTTTTTTTTATATTGCCATTTTATTTCAAATATTTTTTAGAATTCTGTTAATAATGTTTTTTAATTTTTTTCAGAAATCACACAATTTTTTCCTTTGACATTAAACAGACTACCTGCTTTCCAACATTTCATTATTACTATCATAAGAAAAAACTTTTAATTTAATGTAATTATTTTAAAAATGTTATATTAATGGAAAACATTATTCTCAAGATTAATTCCTAGATGCCTTTATAAGTACTTACTTCCATTTATCACAATCTACACTACTGTCTTATAGCACTATGATTTACAGAGCAATTATAAAAATGTAGATTTATGTTGAATACTTGCATAAATTAAGAAATGTCAGCATCACTTTTTTCAAGAATTCATTAGCCTAGATCCAATATCTCTGACTCGTTTACATAGCTGCATACTTTTCCTTCACAGTATTAAGTATCTAATGTCAAATTTCTTTGGGTAATATTATCAGTATCTGTCTACCCACTAGATTAGAGGCCCATTGCTTCCCCAGTGCTTAGCATGAATGAATCAATGAAGTAAAGCATCATTACTGAAGTGTATTTCTACTACATTCCACTATTTCCTGTTTTTCTCTCATCAATGATAATAAAAAAAAATCTATAAACTCCTCAATGGTAGAGGTTAGATCTTATTTCTCTTAGGGCCCAACACAGTGTCTGGTACTTAAGGATTAACTGAAGAAAATGGAAGAAAGGGAAGTGGGAGACATGGCTTTAGCTGAAAAGTCTATGTCTGAGATATCAAATCTACTGGGAAAAGGCTATTTAGGTTTGGTAGTGTCAGCTAGGGAGTTCCGAGCCACTGCCACAAAAAGGTTCACTGGCCTCCAGATTCAGCAAAATCATTTTTTCACTTCCTCTTCTGTCCTTTTTCCTTGCTTCTGTCTTGATTTATAGAATCCAGTTCATCTTGATTTAAGAACTTTTTGGTGATACCTTTCCCCAGACTCTGGTTCCTCTAACCACTCTACTTTTGGCCCTCCTGGCTTAGGAACTAGCCACCTTTCCACTGGTTTTCCCAAGCCTCCTGGGCTCTCTCTGCTTCCTCTACCAGGCAGTAATCATTGTGGTCACCTCCAGAGAAATCTGCCTGCTCAACTTGGCCATTGTGATTTAGCTCAAGATAGAGTCCTCAATGCTTTCAACTTATTTGCATGCATAAAAATCATATTTAACTAATATTTTACATGTTATTTGTAAAGTCAGTTTAAGTAGAATAATAAGGGTTAGAAAGAAGTCAAGTGTGACTTTGCACCCACTGAATAATTTAGATTTACAAAGCAAGCACTAAAGATACTTATTTCCTCCTAAGACTCTTCTTCCAATCCAAGTTATAGCATGCAAGCAATATTCAGTTAATATAACATGCCCATTGATGAATTTGCTTGTCATCCTAACTAAAATCATAAAAATTAAAATGCACGCTTTAATTTTGAATACATACTGTCTTATTTAAAAAACAGATGTTCTTTTATGATTTCCAAAGAAAAGGTACACTTTATTTAAGTTCATTCTACACATGTAAACAGCTAAATAGAAGACCAGTGTTAAATTCTCAATTCTTTAAATCTCTTTATATTGGACTTTGTTTGCATTTATTGTGCCTTATGGTGCATAGAAGTGGTATTTCACTACTTGCCAGGGGGGGTTGCTTGATGACTTAATATGTACTCGAACTTGTTTTAAAATGAACATATGATAAAGTGAGAATGGTTGAATCTCAGCTTCTCAAATCCTATCTAACATCACATTCCAGTTACACAAATAATATATATGTGTGCTTAGGAGAATGTATGTAAAATTTTAATAGCATCTTGATTTTTTGAAGCACTTCACAGTATGAACTACTTTGATAAACATTATATCACTTTGATTATAACAACAACTCTATAATGTAGATAGAGTAGAATGCATATTCCAATATTTTGCATGTCTGTTTGTGCAGTGATTGTCCAGATTTACATAGCTAATAAAGTGGCAAAGCCACTTAACACTGCTTTAAGTCAAGTTTGTTTCCACATGCTGTTTATCTTTCTAATAGTCAAAAGGAATTTTAAAAATCATCTAATCCAATTCTCACATGTCACAGATGAAGAAATAGCACTACAGAGGTGCAGTGACTAATCCAAAGTTATTTATCAGTTAGTGGTAAAGTCTTAGAAACCAAAGCCTCTTGTCTTTGGAATATTTTTTTACTAAACTGTATTAACTCAAGTTGAGGACACCCTATTATGAAAGAAAGCAGACAATGCTGCTAATATGGGTATTCATTGCCTTAAAGTTCTGCCCCAGGGACAAGTCTTGAGGTGTGACCACATGTTTCACACACATAGTCCTAAAATGTCTTGGTGGGCTTCCTTTAATGATGCTAAAAATGCAAGTATATTAGGAAAAAAAAATAGCACTATGATAAGCATCCATCCTTCCTCCCCTGACTGCCAACACCACCCCCATGAAATTTGAGGCCATACCAGCAACTCCAGAGCCCTACATTAATGCAGAGGGAACTACCACTTGAAGAGGTACAGCAAGAAAAAAAAAACGCATGGCAAGACTGGGATAAATAAAAAACAAGTGCCTTGATTATACTGACAGAGATCTCATATCTCCACACAAACCAGAATGCCCACAATGAGCCCTGCTCTTCAGCAAATGTGGCTGGGCTCAGTATCTCCATTACAACTCCTCTGACTCCCACTTAAATTTAACACTACCGTCCAGCACTGTGGGAATGAGACCACAGCCTATCCTGTTTGACCAGATGGGTAGAGTGTTTCTGTCAACACCAATACCATTTTGTACCACTGACTAATATAACATTATTTTTAGTAACTTTTTTATTATAGAAGTAAAAATCTGAAAACATAATAAACTGTTTTGTCAAAGTTATTTGCCTTTTAAAAGAGTCTTAACCACTATTCTATGTGGCGGTCAAGAGAACAGGCTTTGGAGTTAGAGAACTCTAAATTTAAATCTTAAATATTCTATTTATTAGCTATCGGATCTTAGACAAGCTCCTGGACTTCGCTAATCTTTAGCATACTTAAAATAACATCTGCTCTTCAGGGTATTGTGAAGATTAAGAAAGACTATATGTGTAGAGCTATTAGCATAGTGCCTGGGACTGGATGAACACCAAATAAATAATAACTATTGTGTCAATTTTTCTATAATAAGTACCAGGATTCTCAAAGATATGACAACTTTTGGTTTTACAAATACAATGACTGAGGCTAAATATGCTCATTGGGTAGTAAACTGACATGTATTCATTTTTTCATTTGGTAAACAGTGATTGAGAACCTACCATGTACTAAATCTTATATTTGCTACCATGATAACTAAAACCCTTTCCTCCGCCAAGGGATTCAGAAAATAATGGATATCTAATTATAAACATTGGGGGGAAAAAAAATTCCTTGAGCACCAGTTTTGTATTTTATAAATGTCTCCTCTCTTACTGCAAATTTGCCGATGGCGGAAACTACATCTTACTAGCTCAGAATCACAGACTCTACTTAATACACTATCTGGCACTTAGAACTCAATAAATATGTGCTAAATTGACTTGAATGAAATGGAATCATTATTTCTAGGAAGTATTATTATTTATAATTAAAATTATTATATAATCTTTTGGATTCATGTAACTTTTTTTAAGACTCACTACCTTCTTATGTTATTTCATATATTCAAATACCTCTTTAGGAAAGATAGGCATTAACATTATTATATTATCATAATATATATCTATAAAAATTAACTAATAAAGTGAAGTAACAAAACACACATTTAATTTAATAATGTAGAATAACATGAAACTCCATTATAGGGTATTGTAGCATTTAAAGATTGTAATGGCATACTAACAACAACCAAATGGCATTCAGAACTGGATATGACATCTGTCACCTACTGATAATCTAATTTGATTCTACTGACCTAGTAGTCAAGAGGAGTCCTTTACCAGTTGGGAGCTGTTTGCCTGATGGCTGCCCCTTGGGGCAGATAAGGGATTGTTTACTCAGCAGGATGTCTGCATAGCTGGCAAATACTTTGCTAGTCTTGTAACTGAAAAGCACCTTTGTGGCTCCAGGGAGTAAGCTGACTGTTTTAAGGAGGAAGACAGGATTAGCAACAGGCTTCTTATGCAAATGTCAGCAATTGTTTGTGCATAATTGGGATTTCAGTTTCCCCACACAGTCATGATGGATAAATGGAGTGGGCTCAAAAAACTCTGGGGCTGCAGTATTCACTGTCAGTCCTCCCGAATCTTTCTTTCTTGTCTTTTTTTTCCTTAATCCTCACTCCCCCTCATAGGACTGTTCGATCTGGGCCAGCAGGCTCCAGCATTTACCCAGAATTATGAGGATATAACACTGCACTCTGTGGACTCCATTGTAAAGAATTACTTCCTTGGACAGGTGGACTACTTGTCAAAGAACTAATCCTGGCCATAAATTTACTCCTAATTCTGTCTCTTCTAGGTCTTGATCATTAAATTCTCTTCTCCTTCTCCCTGTAATACCAGAGATTGGTACAATTTTAGCCAAAAAAAAATCTGTGGCTGAGAAACAATGAAATAAAATTCCATTTTAAAGCTATGGTTCAATAACAACTTCAGGAAGGAAACTCACCCTCTACAATGAATGTTTCCTGGTCCACTATAGTCAGAATTCACATACACAGTGTACTATGCAAAGGAATAAAAAAATGAGAAATTAAAATCTATTGATAAAAGAATACAATTACACTAGGGACCCACAGCCTCAAGCAATTGATTTCAAGTAGATGACTCCTGGGTCCCTCTAAAACTTTGTTTCAAGGGATTATTAGAAGATATGAACAAGAGTGTGGGTATGCATTATAAAACAAAAGAATGGATACCTTGAAGCAAAGGACTAGTCAAATGCTTAATCAATCCAAGAGTTTTTCCTGGAAGGGTTTTTAAGATGCTTTATTTAAAGTACATGCAAAGGTGTGAAGTTTAGCAAGGTTTAGCAAAAACCATAGTAAATCCCCCCTTGTTACTTTAGTCATAATTTTGAACTGCTAAGTAACTCTGGTCTGGAATTATAAATCAAAACATATACTGAAATTCAATATTAAGTAACACTGAAAGGCTATCTTTCTCAGATAACTATATCACAAATAAGTTCATTAAACATTTTAATTTATCTAATTTTATTTCTGGGCCTGGAAATTAGTTTTTTATTGATTTTGAAACATTAATTAATTCCAATAAACATTAATTAAATATTGGACATCTACTTGCTAGATGTTTTAAGACACAGGACTGTGACCTCCAGTTGAAGAATAAAAATAGTAGAGAAACTAAGTTACATGCATGGTAAATATCATGGGAGAAATGTAGAAAACAAATTGCTGTGCTGTTCAAAGCAGAGGGAAATCACTATTTGTGAAGACCAAAATAGGCATCATTGAAGAGGCAGCACTTTTATGGGCCCTAATGGACAGTGAATTTGATGGGCATTAAGGCACAGCTAGGAATTTGATAAGAAAAAAAGCAAAAAAAAAAAAAAAAAAACACAGAGACTAAGAGCATGGACTCTGTATGTATTCTAGTTCAGGTTCTAGTTCAGGTTCATTTATCAATCAGCTATGTGACTAGGGCAAGTCATTTAAATTCATTCATCTTGCTTTCCTTACTAGAAAATGGATCAAGTAATAATACAGACCTCTTAGGATAGTTTCAATAATTAAATTATTATACACAAAGTACTATATTATTGCCTGGAACACAGTAAGTCCTGTAAAAGAGTTAGCATTATAATTCTATGTAAAGCAAAATCATGGTTAAAAGAATATATGTACAGAATGACAAATAATTGGCTAAAATGAAGAGCATAAACAGGGGACTAATAAAAAATAGAACTGGAAAGATAAATGATAGTCTACTATAGACAGCACTGAATATCAGAGAGGAGTTTATTCTAAATTGTATGGGAAGTAGGGAGCCAGTAAAGTTTTTTTTTGTTTGTTTTCGCTTTTAAACTGGGGACTAGATTAAATTAGAGTTGAACTTTAGGAAGATTAATCTGACCTTGATGCAAAGGATAGATTGGTGGTGAGATAGACAAGGTGTGAGGAGAAGCTACTGCAGAAAGCAGACCACAAACAATAAAAGACTTAGCCATGGAATCAGCAGTAGGAATAAAAAAATAAAATAAAATAAACAGATTCTTTCATCTGTTCATGATATAAATTAAATAAATCAGGGAAAAGTTTTAAAACTGATGACTCTGGTTCAAGTCTAGGAAACTGGAAAGTCAGAATATGAAACTCTGATGCAGTAACAATGAGTACTTTGCCTTTGGCTGTGCTGAGTTTAAGGTATCTAGGGGACATCCTACTGGCACTTATAACTTCGTATCTGGAGATGACAATCTGAAATTGTCAGCATAGAGTTAACAGCTGAAGAAACAAGAATAGATAAGACTTCTAGAAAAGAGGGCAGAAAGAGAAATAACTCCAAGAAGAAAACTTAAGGAAATCCCATTGTGTAAGGACCACAGCTAGAAAGTAGGCAGGGACTAATGGCATGAAAAGCGAATTAAATCACGTGTGGAGTGATTCAGCTTTGATTGGCATCAGTTCTTTAACCATCATATTATTTCTTGTGAAAACAATCCACCTAACTAAAATTCCACAGCTTTAAGAGAAAGAGAAATAATCTCCCTAAGTTGCTATGCTTTGCATGACCTTTTATTTTCACTGTAGAGAAACATAAATACCCTTCCTGAATATGTGACTTAACTTGGTCTCAAGTTCAAACTCTGAACCTATGAAAACTAAATTGTAGAAATATCCCTTTACATTTATACTTAAGGACATAGAGATGGCTCTCTCTTCTCTGACTTAAGTTTATTACCAAATAATAATGATGATATTGTAATAGTATCTAGAGAGATAACTATCTATGCCTTGCATGTATCTCTTTTTACAATTACTGCAGCTTGCCTTTCAAGAAGAAAATATTTCCTATAATTTAATGTTCTGCCTTTTTACTATGATGAATGGTCCAATGTCCTGAAAGTAGTCTATAGAATTAAGAGAACATGAAATTGATTTTTAAAAAATTCTTTTCTTCAAGAAAATCGAATTTGATGAATCAATTCCAAACTGGAATTGGAGGCATTCTGCCTCACTCCCTACACAAAATCCACTTTCTTGCTGACAGTAAAATTTGTCCCAGTACATGGGCTTCCTATTAACTTCTATCCAGATCTCACTAATGCCTATCTGCCAGCTCGGATTACTCATTTTCATTGCTTCATTACCTCTAGCATCCCTGAAGCACCCCACTCACAGCCCTAGAAATTATGGTGAAATAATCATAACATCTTTTCCCTTCCCTTTTCTCTTTTTTACCATCAGAAAAAGATTTTTCATCTTAACATATCCCTTAGATCATCTTATAAACTAAACCCTTGCTCATACCCCATTACCTTTGATTGATTTCTATTTATGTGATTTTTATTTATTTTTCTGTGTTAACACCTCTATTTTTATTCATCTAGCATTTATCAAGCATCTATTGTAGTAGACATTTATTGTTTTTACATCAGTTTCTTCCCTTTTGGGCCCTTTGCTTTTGCTTTATGAGAATCACTTCATTGCCACTCTTAACATAGACAGTTTGAATAGGGTCCTCAGGGTGGAATATGTGACCAGGGCACAAGTCAATCACAGCATTTCATATCCTGGAACCACAATCATTGGTAGAGAGATGAGCAAATGAACCAATTCAGGCCAATTAAAGTGGATCCAAGAACTTCCGCAAGAGCTACAAAGACAGTCTCTCTTCTTAGGGGCTAAATGCTACTATGATAGAAGTCTGAAGTTTCTTAGAGTCACCCCTAAGATTTTCAGGTAAATCAGCCAATGTATTCCTTAAAAAAAATCTAATTTGAGCTGGTTTTCTGTTGCTTACAGCCATTCCTATGGTGCATCTACAGCTAAAGCACCATGTTAGGTGCTAGAAAAATAAAAATGAAATAGAGGTATTCCTGGCCACAAAGAACTCACAATGTAGTAGATCATATAGATGTATGTAAAGATCTCAAATCATCAGAAGGAAAGGATGAGAAGGCACCTTGGACTCCATGGTCTAAAGAACTGGTCAAACTACTTTGTATTCCAGATGAAGAGGCTGAATGAACTATATTCACATGCAGAGGAGTTTTTTCAATTGATACTATTCCATCAAAAATATAATAATAAGTAAATAAACCCCAAATTGTGCAGGAGGATGCCTAAACTGGAATGTCGTCATAAAATGGACTATATAATTCAGCAGAAAATTCACAACTATGTGAGGAACCCTGAATAAAAAAAGTAAACAACAGACAAATACATATAGCATGGTATAATTTTTGAACAATGTTCAAAAACAAGCAAATTCTAAAAATTTTGTGGATATATATTCAAAGTTATTTTTTCAAGTACAATTCAAGATAGTGGTTACATAGGTGAAAAGTGGATAGCAGTCAGGGGTTTGCAATGAACAAGGGACCTGGAAGAAGCCTCAGTAACACTGGTGATATTGCACTGCTTAAGAATAATGGTGGCCTCTTGGGTGTCCAGTTTTTATTTAGGTTTTATAACTGACACATAATATATATTATGTAGCAAATACTTTTAAAAACTATCCCCCAAATATGCTGACTTCCTCATATTTACTTTCTATGTTTATAATTTAAAAATGTATGACTAGACATGGTGACCCCTATACTTCTAGAGTTTTATCAAGTCTTACTATGATTAATCATCTGAATCACTTTTCTAAATTCATTCAACTATAGTAAAAGATGACTTTAAATTCAAATTAATATATATGTTTTCTACATATTTCTACAACGCGATTTATATAATCAGAGTGATTCAATTTTGAAAAGGAGACTCAGAAAATATTTACATCATTAATCCAAATATACATACATATATCCCCAAAACACTTGTCTATGAGTTCCAGAATCCCTTCAATAAAAACAATAAAGAATGATTTGATGACAGCCACAGCTATGATTGTGTTGAACTCCTGGGTTTGTTTCATCTGAGTTTAATTATTTCTAATGAAACCTCTTCCTCTCTTTGGCCCTAACTAAGGTGTAGGATCACTTGAGCTGTGCTGGCAGATCTCAACTTGTAAGCACAAGTGGCCTCTTTAGCCCACAGGCATGCTGCCTTACACCTGGTAGAGTCAGACAGCTGAGAGATTAGGGCCTGTGGGTGTAACTCAGTTGTGTCTGTCAACATCAGTCAATGCCAAGCTGTGGGGACAACTGTCAAAAATGTAGGATCAGGTCCTGCTCATGAATTAGCTCTTCATCCCATTCAATCATGTTACCAAGTACCTACCACATACAAGGCACTCAACCAGGTGTTTAGAATAATTAAAAGGATGAGACCCAGTTCCCGCTTTGAAAAATTATTCCTGAGGTTTATGTTAGATCAGTGGTTTTCAAACTTTAGCTTGCATCAGAATGATCTAGAAGATCGTCTAGATTGTTAAAACACAGTTCTCCTGGGCCCCACCATCAGTGTTCCCAATTCAATAGATCAAGGATGGGGCTCAAGAATTTGCGTTCCTCACATGTTCTCAAGTGATGTTGATGCTGCAAGTCCAGGGACCACATCATGAGAACCACTATGAGAGATTGATTGCTTCAGAGGTCCAAGAAGTCTCTCAAGTTGTTGGCAATAATACTTGGTTATCATCACTGAAAAATTGACTTGAAAGAATTTTTCTTCCAATGTATAGGAAATATATTTTTTAAATATAAGCATTATTAATTATAACAATATGATTATTGCTGACACTTAGTCTTTATTACATGCAGGCAGTGCCAGCTCCTTTACATGTATTATTTGAATGGATCTTGACAGAAATTCAATTAGATTGGTCTTATCATCATTTCACAGGTGAGGAAACTAAGGTTTAGAGACATTAAGGAACTTGACCCAGACCAAGGTTTCTCAATTTAAACATTTGACATTTTGTGCTGAATAATTCCTTGCTTCTAGGACCAGGGGAGGAGGCGGGAAGGAGGAGGAAGGTACTGTGAATTTTAAGATATTCAGTAGCATCCCTGGCCTCTAACCATTAGATGGCAGTAGCACTCCCACTCAGTGTGACAAACAAAAATGTCTTCAGACATTTTCACCTCTCAACGCTTCTGTTTGGGACCTACTGCCTTAAACACACAGTTTAGAAAATGCCTGTCAGGAGTCATATGTATTTTTACTTCAGAAGCACAGAATATTAAAACTGGAAAGAAAGTTAGGGATTATCTGGATGAATTTGCTCACTTTTAGATAAGGAGCCCACAGTCCATAGAGGTATTTCAGCATTCTGCAAAGAACCAGGAGAAATTCTTATCAATATTGACTTCTATAATGCATAAACTTCCTCATATTTATTCTCAAGAATATTCCAAGCCCTTGTGCACTCATGACAAGTATGTTTTACTCTGACAGTAAAACAAAAAGCAAATGACCTGGCTCCTCCTCATTGCATGCCACAGAATGGATGAGAAAATGTACTGGGATCCCTGGGGAAGTCTCATAAAAGGGCAGGTCCAAACAGAACAAACTGATGTAAGCCAAAGACACTCATGTAAACCTGCCTGGGTCTGCCTTTCAAATAGACAGCTCTGGCAGTGAAAATACACAGTTTGCCCAATATGAAGAAATCTTGTAATCATATACAATTACAAAATCTATAAATGTTAGCAAGTTGAATCACTCATCCAAGTAGTTTTCCTTGTCCAGAGTGCAAATTGCAATAATTGGATGAAGACATCTGTACTATTTTAACCTGTCATGTTAAATATCTATATTTTGTAACTCATCTTGATAGCTAATTTTCATGGAAATATGTGTTAATTGAGCAAAAAAGACATCTTTAAGATGGTTATCATAAGATAATCACACCCTAGGGGATTGTGAGGCAAGAGGTACTACTCTGGATCTGTTACTCTCCAAGGATATGATTATCACATGATATCTGCCACACCTCCTGAAGCACTACCTCTCTAGGCTGCCTCCATCTGACTCTGGTGGCTGATATCAAGTCCCTCTGCTTCTCACAACATTGCATTCATCTCTTCCCAGGAGATTGCTTGGTTTCTCAAAAATATTACCTTGGGGAAAATACAGTAAAAAAAAAAAAAAAAAAAATATATATATATATATATATATATATATATATATATACATACATACATACACACACACACACACACACACACATATATGGTACTCTTCAGAACAAGATGACCACAGAGAAAGTTGTTTGTTTTTTTGAAAAATACACACACACACACACACACACACACACACACACACATTCTGATCCTATTTCAGTGACCATCCTTTCCAAACCTCAAAGAGACACTCTGACTCTGTATGCCTTCATTCCTCCTTAATTTTTACGAGACTGTTAATACCTAATCACCCTTTGCTTATAAAACCTATCTCTTTTTTCGAATGAAGAACATGTTTGACTTTTATTGAGCTATGCATTGCCCATGCCCCTAGCCAATTATTCATTTTTTCCCTCCAAAGACACTTGCTTTAATACAGTGCATTCTTGCTGTTCTAAGAACATGATGCAAAAGACAATTTAATGGATTAAATCGAATATATAAATTTGCAGTTTTGAAAATGACCCTTACTGGTTTATGACAATTAACTCCTACAACCAGCCAATTTATATACAAAAGGTTTCAACGTGTTAGCAGGTTATTGGGTCATATACTGTGACAAGTAGCAACAGATCTGTTCCACTGACAGCCACACCAGCTTTAGGAGTTCTAAAATTAACATATAAGCCATGGCAATATTTCTTATAGGCTTTGCTACAGAAGTCAATATGGAATGAAAACGACATTTTCTTTATTTAAATATTTCATTTTTTCAAGAGTTGCTATTATTATAATGTTTACTTTTGAATAAATAAACTGTGAAATAATGGCAAAAACACTTGAAAAGTAGCCAGAAGAGGAAAAACTCCCTATTGACTATATTCCAGATTTAAAAAAAAAAAAAAAAAAAAGTAAAGTGCTTCAAGGCTGTTCTTTAAAACTCCAGCTAGAGAAAGGAAGGTGACTGTCAATCCACAGTAATGTATAAAGATTTGAGGTACTGATACATTTTCCTGCTTTGAGTGCATAAAGTCATCTTTGTTTCAGGTTTCCTTGGCAACCCTTCTCAAAGTGTGTACAGGAAGAGCAGGTCCTAAATGGAATATGGTCTGAAGAGGGCCTTAAAAAAGAGAGTCTCAAGTTCCCTATTTTTATTCCTTCAGAGCTCATATGTGTAATGAAGGATGTACAAGAAAGGACAATGCATCATTTTCCACAAAACATGGCTACCTACACGAGAGTGAGATACAACGATTTTTGAAAGCCTGTGTTGTTTTTCCGGCTACGGGACATCAAAGAAGACATGGAGTTTCTAGAGTTTCTTTTAAAGATCATATTCATCTCAGAGATGCATCAATAACCAAAGACAAACAGGAGCTATCTGCTTTTGGTGATGCTCTAAGTAATTTCTCTTCATAGAAAATTTTCATTATGTCATCCTCAAGGATGAAAACTTATTGGAATTGATAACAATTGACTTACCATTTACAAAAGCAATACCCTGCTTAATCATTGTCTATATCTGTGGCCTCTACTTCCTAACCTTCCATTTAAACTTTACCTCTACTAGATGACAGCAACTGGTACCATAGCTTCCCAACACCAGACCCAATGAACACTGCTCAAACCTTATCCTATGCTACCTCTGTTGATGTCCTTCTTTAAACTTCTTAACTTTGTGACTCTGCTGTTTTCTCTTCTTCCATTTCCTTATTTTTGTTGGCAGAGCTGGGATTAGGGTAAGGTAAGTGAGGCACCTGCCTTAGGCACAAAACTTAAGGAGGCACCAAAAAAGTTGATAATCAAAATAAATGATAATTTAATGCAATATTTTTAAAAATCAAAGTTAAATGCTAAAAAATCAATGATGAACAAAATATCAAAATTAGAAATAAAACAGGATCTCTACTGATTAGATCAAGTCACTATTCATTAGAATGCTTTCACTTCACTCTCCCCAACCCCCATGCCATGCTCAAATCCTAAAGTTTGCATCATTAGTCATATTACTTCTATTTCAAGAACCTGTATTTAACACTTAAATTACATGTCCCCACCATGCTATCATTATATACACACACATACATGTACATGCACATGCTTACACATATACAGTAATCGTCTTTTCTCAAACTATAGATAGAAGTTTTCTTGAATATACTCCTCAGGTATGATATATAAATATTAGATCTCTGAATTCTTATACATCCTAAGATATTTTTCTTTTGCCCAAAGAAGTGAGGGGTATCTTGGCTGCATGTAGGATTCTTGGATTGCCTTCTTTTTCTCAAGAGTCATTAGATTTCATTCTGTTTTCTAGAGCTCTAGACGAGAAGTCTGATCACCAGTTTGCTTTTTAGTTTTTTAAAACAGTTTGTTCCTTCTCTCTGGGAATCTATACGATTTTCTTTTTTATCTTTTGAGCTCAAAGAGTCTCAAGCAAGGCCTAGGTTTTTATTCTTGATAATAATGCCTGGAACCTAGTGAGCCCTTTGAACCTCTGGCTCAAATCTTCCTTCAACACAGAGAAATTGTGTTCTGTTGTTTGTCTAATAATTGTCTCTTCTCCATTGATTCCTATTTCTTTTTATGGAACTCTTAATATTTGTATCTTGAGTGCCCTGTATCTATCCTCTGAAATCACTTATCTTTTCCTTTCCATTTTCTCTTTGCTCCTACTTCATTCAGAGGTGCTTTTTCCCTCTTAATTTTCCAGGACACTGATTCAGAATTCAATGGTGACTATTTTCTCTTTTAATTATGTATTCATTTTTTTAGATTCAAAAGTTATGAAGTTTTAGTTCCAAGAATATGAGAGATTTCATGTTGTATTTGAACCTCAAGTTCTCTTATTAAATTTTGTTCAAGTGGTTTGAAGTCTCCACTAGCAGTTCTATTTCTTTTGAGAGCTACATATCCTTGATGCTGTTCTTCTCCTATCCTTGCCAGATCCCTAGTTTTCTTGGCCAACTTCTGTCTCATTCTCAGACCTCACATCCAGAGTTTGGGATGCCCTAAAGGGAAGTATTCTGCTCCCACAGATCATCTCCAGCATTTGTCAGGTTGCTACGTGGGCATTGGAAGAAAGACCCTTATCTCCACACTCTCCCCTGCAATCAAGGTAAGGGTTCCTCCAACCTCCAGCCCCTACTCAGCTTCCCTTCAGCTACTGAGAGCCAGTAAGTTCACTTTCTTGGGTGTGCCTGCTCTTCCTCAGGAGGTGGGTAAGGGTAACCTAAGGATGTCCATAAGCTGAGCCCTCTCTAGGATGCATGGCTTTCTGGTCCTCACTCCTGAGCGTTCTGCCACAGTCTGTAAGCTCTCCTCAGGCCCAAATAGCATGAGGTTTTATGCTTGCCAACCCTCCAACTCTACCAGAGTCTTTGCTCATACATTCCATATCCTGCATGAAACCAAGCAATCCCTCAGTGTGAGATTTAGAGTGCAGTTGGAGAAGGAGGGCAGTACCTATTAAGTCAAGCTCCAGCTTTCCAAATATGAATACGTGCTCAATTTTTTTCAACTCTCAAAACTTTCCTTTCTTTTTTATTTCAGTTATTATTATTGGGATTTCATATTGCTCTGGTGTAACATGCCAGTCATTTTGATAGCTCCTCTGCTTTATGAACCTCTTTCAATTGACCTACAAATATCTTTTAATAGTATTCCTACATTATCTCTTGAATCTATTTCCTCCTTTTCATTTCTAGCTGCCATACCATTTTTCAAGTCTTTATTACCTCTAGCCTAAATTCTTGCATTAACATCATACCTGACTCTTTCCCTCTAATTTATTCTGTATACTATTGACACAACTGTGACTGAGTGATTCTCATTATTTACTCAAATCAAATAACTCAAGTTTTTCTCCCATGTATCTTCATGAACTTATCACATACACATACTCACACATATATATACATGCACACATAAACACACACTTTTCTCCCTCCTCCTAGGACACTTTTTGATTATAATTAAATTATAATTATATAGTTATAATTATATAGCCTAACATTTTCCCAAGTCCTAGTTATGATTATCTTGTTCCTTTATCCACTTTTCCACCCCATCCACTGCCTGCACTTCTGCCTGGGCCACGTTTCTGAGCAATCATCAATATTTTCTTCAGTTTCTTTAGACTGCAAAATTGAGGCTGTCTTAAGTTCAATGTCAATTTCCCCACCAGTTCCTATCTGCTACTCTTGCTTCACAATCTTTTGTTCTAGATCTATGGCTGGTACTCAGGTGCGTAGCATGGAACTCTCAGTGGATCACTACTACTCTAAGTTGTCAGTTTCATGGAGGATCTGTATTTGTTCCTGATTCTGGCCCCATACTGTACCTGAAAAAAAACATGTATATGAAATAGATAGGCCAAAAAACATTTAGTTTCTCAGAGCTCAGATGAACATCAGGATTTTGTAGTGGTAGGAGTCAGGACAAAATAACCTGATATCATTGTCAGAGACAAACTACAGGCCCAGATAATACTTAGATCTGACCCAGTATGGGATGTTATATTAGGGCTTGTCCCAAAAATAGTAGTATTGAGACTTCAATACTACAATACAAATTCCTTCTTGAGAGGAGTTAATGATGTGCTGAGTTCTACATTACCTGGTATGAGTTAAAATCACTCCCTACTGAGCCATTTGATCTGGGGCAAAAAAAACCTTTCTGGTTTCAGTTTCCCATTTGATAATATGGAAGACTAGAACTACTGACCTTTTAGCTATATAGAGTAATAGTCTGGTTCTCTAATGCTCTGGGATTAGAAATTGCTTATTAAACATGAATCTATTGAGGACAACAGAAGGGAAGATCAAGGTCAAAATTGCATTTTAGAGATTTGGATGAAACTGAACAATGCATTGGTTTAGTAATCATTGACTATGTAATCACAGAAGACAGAATTCTGGATTCTTTTATTTACTATCTGCTGCTTAGTGTACCAGGCTGTTTTGTTAAATATACATTGATTATTCTTCTAAATTCACTCAAGCAGACATGATAGATGATTCCAAAAGTACATGACTGTATTTGTCAAAAAAGAAATGGGTGGATGACAAGAAGCCACTGACTCTTTTGTATTCCAGTATATAAGTGGCTATTGTTCCTCTCAACACAGAATTTTCTAGAAGGCAAAACACTTACTAAACCTCTAAAATATGTATCTATATCCATTAAAGATACAAAGAGACTGGGCCTTTACTAATGCAATATAAAAATTCAACTTTCAAATAAGATCCCAGATTTGGATTGATTGCTATGTACAATAGTGACATGAATATAAAGACTCCCTAAGGTTAAATTGCTCTTGTATTAAAGTTCTAATTAGAAGTATGAGTACCCCAACTCTGTGGAAGTACAAGTATGTTTAATTATTCTCCTTTTTCACCTTATCTCTTCCATGATTTTATACCCATTTCCCTCCTCCTTTCTTGCTGTTCTCAAGCAACCCATGTTCCTCACATAATCTAAGTGTAGGGCCTTTCTTTAAGTTGGCATTAACTGACAAGTAGTGTTTAATTATTATTTTTCATGTCTGAAGATGGTTAGCATTAACTCTCCATGGGCCTGAAGCCCCCTTGTTTCTGGTGGCACTGCTCTGCCTTTATTACTGGCATTTCTTTAGTCAAATAGACATGCCACATATTCTTCATCTTAATAGTATATCCCTATATTATTGTGCTAATTGAGGCCACTGGGAACCTTGCTTGTCTTCTACCTTTATATTTGTAAAACTGGCACTTTTGATAATTAAAAATTAAATCATCTTTACATAGCTCAAGAGGTATATGGAAAAAAATGTTGCCTTAAAGTACCATTTGCATCAACATGGATGGATCTAGAGGTTATTATGCTGAGTGAAATGTCAGACAGAGAAAGATAACTACCATATAATTTCACTTATATGTGAAATCTAAGAAACAAAAAGATCAAACTAATCTAAAACAGACTCACAAATATAAAGGACAATCTCTTGAGGGCCAGAGGGGAGGGGGGTGGAGAGTCTGAGAGAATGCGGTGAAGAGTTAAAGAAGTATAAATTAGTAGTTCATAGATGCCCACGGGGATGTGGAGCATGGCATAGGAAATGCAGTTAGTATTAATGTAATGGCTAGGTAGAGACCCAGATTAAGAAAGAGCAAATAGGGAGATTGTTTTATAAATATATAAATGTCTAACCAATGTGCTATATAATTGAAACTAATAATAAAATTAAATTAAAAAAAAGAAAACACTTTTAACCTGGAGTCTTCTTAACACCAAGAATGTGCCTCATCACACTCAAGATCTTAGCTGGCACCCAGTACCTGATATTGCTCCATATTTGACTGACTAATAACTAATACCTCAAAGGACCTTCAAACCATATGCTTATGTATCGGTGCTCTGGATTAAGAGTGAGGAACTTGCATATTGCCATAATCATGATTATCTGGCTTTTTTCTAAATTCATCAACCACACCAGAAATGTAGTCGTTCCACCAGTATAATGGTCAATTTCTTTATATTAAGTATGAGAGAATCTGACTTTCAAGAAGAGACATTTTATTCAGTCTTCTTTATCACTCTAGGTTGAGCTTAAACTTCAAGAGTACATTTATTGAAGTTATTTTCCTGACTCAGAAACTGAAAGGCAGAGAGGTTCATTGCCCGAAATCTGAAATCCGAAACTTCTTGAGTTACAACAGGACCTCAGTTACCAGAAAGAAACAGTAAATGAAAGTTACTCTGGTGTGTTAGAGGTCAAATCCAATAAGGACAGCTAAAGTTAAAAAGTGCCAAGGATTAGGTATAAAGGAACAAATAGGAATTCTAAGTTCAAGATCAATAGGTGTTAAACCAGAAAGTGTGGGTAAAAAGGGTCAAAAACCAGACTTGGGTTCATTGGTTAGGCTTCCAGGAATAGTCATATGACCCCAGAGTCTCAAGGTCCTAGGTGGCACTTAAAGTAGCACAGCAAATAAAAAGGACACAGGGCCTACAATCAAAGAACTCAAAATCCAGTCCTGACTATTATATACTGACTGCATGACCTTAGGCAAA
This sequence comes from Cynopterus sphinx, assembly GCA_030015415.1. Lineage (NCBI taxonomy): Eukaryota > Metazoa > Chordata > Mammalia > Chiroptera > Pteropodidae > Cynopterus > Cynopterus sphinx. The sequence goes on along the minus strand of CM057384.1, from coordinate 72,680,507 downwards.
CACATCTTTAAAGTTGTTATAATAAAGATCTTTCCTATAGAATTACTGTGAGGATTAAATTAGACAATACATGTGAAAGCACTTTGGACATTTTAAGTTACTCTATAAATTTCAGTTACCACCTTTAAACACACATTTCCTTAGAAGTAGTAGAAAATAAGAGTTTGGTACTGTGGTTCAGCCACATATGGATTTAATAGGCACTTTTTTTTCTTTTTCTAGTTCTGCCATCTGTGGAATATTCAAAAAGAAACAACAAACTTTGGAAAACAAGCCATTCAAAAACCAGGAACTGCTCACATACGCATTGTAATTGAAAGCCTTCAACCTATTAATGACCATAAGGGGAGGAAACTTGGAAAGGATCCCAAATTGAATGTTCTTCTTTCAATCTAGACCTATGAACTTGCTTTATCAGTCATCAAGTGAATAAATCACAGACTCAATTTATCTCTGCCAGGCTCCACAAATACCAAATTGTGTGCTAATATTATTTAAAAAAAAAAAAAAAAAAAAAGGAAGAAAGAAAGAAAGAAAAAAGAGATAGCAACTATAATTCAATAAAATATATCAATGATTCTCAAAGTGTGATCCCAAACCTACAACAGAAACATCACCTGTAAACTTGTTAAAAATGCAAATTATTGAGCCCCATCCAGACTTACTAAATCAGAAGCTCTGGGGATGGGGCCCAGTAATCTGTTTTAACAAGCCCTCCAGGTGATTCTGATGCCCTTTGGAGTTTGAGAGCCACTATATTAAATTGAGAACAGAAGTAGCAAAATAAGTACAATGTTTTTATGTGTAGCTTATTGAAAAAACTTAATTCATTTTAACATTTTAATATGGTTGAAGTTTTAATACAATACGTGCAACTAAAAATCACATGCAGGACCAAGATAACATAGATCTTTAATTTATATTTATAGGCTTATTGTTTTAAAAAGTTCATTTTTCCACTCTAAGTCTGAATAGATGGATGTGTTGGTCAAGTCTAATTTCCTGTGACACTTGAGCAATTTAAACACTAAAAAAATTAAGCATATTTTTATTTACTAAGGACTCTAATCAAAGTAGAAAGTCTTACAATAGTCTTGGTAATGGAAATGTAAATTAAAATCGGTTCCTTAATTTCAGCAATATTCTTTCTTGTTTGGCTCTTAGAAGTCTAGCTATTATGCTAATACCTTGCCTATAGTTTAATAATTGATAATAAAGTTACAATTTAACATGGTAAGGTAAGAACAAAATAGATTTTTCAGGAAAAATAGAGGCTGGGATATTTTTTCTATATAACTACTTTTAAAAATCTTATTTGACTAATGCTTGTAGGTAAAAGGTCATTTTTTCTCCACTTACACATTTTAACAAAGTCAGCTACATAAGTACCAATAAGAACATAAAAATCTCCTAAGAACCAGTCGACCATTTCTTCTTTTATAAATACTGTAATTTTTAAATGTTAAGTAGAAATGGAATTTTACTGCACACATTACAACAACATTTATTTTGCATCATATTGAGGCATAAGGGTAAGAACCCAGAGCTCTCTGTTCTAGAATTCCACCAGCCTCCATTCTAATTCTGGGTCACTGGAAACAATGCCCGTAGTCTCTGAGGGAGCACTGCAGCATAAATATTTATAGAATGAGTTGCATTTTCCTGAAAGTTCCTCACCAACTGTGACCAATACTAAATGCAATCCTTCTATCACAAAACATAGTTTGTGAAATTGAAAACTAAGAGAGACCAGAGCAACCACTCCTTAAACTTACTCTTACCCACTCTCCTTTGGATGTCTGGAACAAGCATCAGGGCTTCCTTCCATTTCCTGCTTCTCATTTTCCAGTAGCATCCTCTCAAGACAGCCCAGCTACACTCTTCAACCTGACCATCATTCTGTCTCCAGTGAAACTGTGTGATAGAAATTCTAGCCCTAATCTATACCCCCTTATTTAAAACATTGCTCCCCACTGCTTGGCATGGCACCTCTTGCTTAAGAGAAAGTTCTGTTTCTTCCCAAATGAAAACTGAAAACCACAGAATAACATTTCTAGCCTTAAGGAGCTTACTGATGAGAAAAATGGAGATCTAGGATTTAACATGTAAATCTTGGGATTATGGTATCGAAAAAAGGGGAGTCAGCTGCTAATTTTATGAACACACCATATATCATGAATCACGTAGATATAAAACTTAACTTATCTAAATATTTTTAAAATAACTCTTTATAGTAGCATTTTATAATTATAGTGGGACCCTCTGGCATGCGAATTATGGTGTATTCATGTTTAGTTGCATTGACTGCACTCAGCTTTTAGCCATGTACCTAGCAACATACTGGGTATGAATAAATGTGCAATAATTCATGGCCTGTTGTGCCTTATTAAATATAGCATTGATTCAATTTTAGAACTGCAACATAATGACTCAAATATTTTTCAGAATGCTAAGTGCCCCATACGATTCTCATTTGAGAGCCTGTTTTCACATTTGCAGCCCTCACTTGCCATTGTAATATTTTCCTATTGCAGAGCAAGAAAAATATGCAACTGCCCACTAAAAAAAAATAAAATACCAAAAGGAATTATGTCCTGGATATCCTTGTTTTTTTCCCCAGTAAATATATCTCCAAAACCCAAAATAGAAAAAAAAATATGTTTATCTTTTTTTTTTTGAGGCAATTTGAAAAACTACTCTAAAAGACTCTCCTTTTATTTGTTCTCCATTGTACTAGGATTCAAAGCAAAATAACAATAAGTCACATTTAGAGGGGAAAGTGCCCAGCAGCAAGTCAGAGGAGCTGTTATCCAATTCCGATTCTGCTTGTTTACTCTATAATTCCCAGGAAGTCACATAATCACTCTGTGTGCCTCAATTTTCTCATCTGGAATATAGGTTTGATGCTGACTCTTCTATTTCAGGGGTTTCTATGAGAATAAAATAACATAAATCTGTGAAAATGCTATATAAAAATAAATTAGTATAGGCAATGTGCCTAGCCCTATACAAAGTATACTTCTAACTAGTTGAAGAGCTTTCACACCCGCTATCTTGTTGAAAACAACTCTGTGGGTGGATAGGTTCTGTTACTCCCATTTAACAGCTCAGCTTTGGCCACAGAATGCTCTTCCTCTCAGTGGCAGATACATATGAAACAGTAAAAGACCTAAGCTGAATAAAAAGCAAGGTCACAATTAGAGTGCCTTCACATCCACTGGACAGAGAAAGAAACAAAAACAAAGTGACAAATGTAATTTAGTGCAAAATTAAAACCCAAATCTTGGTCTACGGTGTTTCAGGCAGACCAACAACTACCTTTATGTTGAAAAGTTTGAGCTACTACCTCACTTCGTCATTGCTGCTTGAGCCAGCGAGAAGCCTCTCACCACAATCTAATACAGCATTGGCTACAACTATATCACTGTTCTATAAATGATAGTTTCAGTCAGCCAAAATCTTATCCTGCAATACTTTTCCAATGGACATCCTTCCTCATATGTCTTCATGTTCAGAATTACATTTTTAAAATGGCTTTTCTTTTAAACGAATTAGAAGGTCTATTTTACTAATTAAAGGTTATAGGATTTTCCTTTTATTAATAGTTAGCTACCATATTATTTACTACATGCCCTACTTTTCCTGAATTATGATGTCATGCAAGCATGAGCTATAAAAAATCATTGACAAAATCTGTATTTCTCACATATGCAGCTCCTTTCAAGCATAAAATCACCTCTGGCACATATACTGCAAAAAAAAAAAATTTGTTAATTTTGGCCCCAGACAATTGCATTATTTCTTTTGTGATATGAGGAAAAGTAGTTTGGGGTCACAACTTCGACCAGCTTTACTGAAACAGAATTTGTTATACACTAGGGATCAGTGTGTCTTGGTGCATACATTACAAATATATAGACATGGAATATAGTAACATGGAGATTTTTAAAGTCAGACCCAGTTTCTAACTCCAGTTTCACCATTACTAGTATATGGTATTGGAAACCTACCCTAACCTCTCTAAGCAGGTCATTTAATTTTAAATGAAGCTAACAACAGTATCTATCTCATAGTATGAAGACTCAGTGGAATATTCTATGTAAGCTACTGAAGACAGAGCCTGAAACACAGTAAGCACTCGACCATGCCAGCTATTAAATTAACTATCATAGAGCAGATTTCAGGTAAGGTATAGATTTAGTACTAGTTATTATGCACCACATTTATCTCAAGCCTCATCCTTGCTCTCATGTTATAGGTCCATCCTCACAGAATTGTATTAAATATATGAATGCTCTTAGCATCCTCTTATATTATTATCACTACACATAATTCTCAGTGTACTCAGCATGGACCTACATTATAGTGCATTCTGCCTTATACCAAATTACTTATATGTGTGCCTCCTCCCCTGTAGTAAGCATGGGAGAACAGGAAATGCAACTGACTTCTCCTGTTCATGTACTAGGACAGTGCCATGCATCTATCTAGCTGGAATCCAACAAAAGTCAGTTTAATTATAGTGAATACAACTAATCTAAGTGAGGTATTTGCTGTAAGACTTGGGGTTGGAGCACCATAAAGGAAGGCATCCAGTACCCAGCAACCCACCACCCAGCAACTTCCTCATCTTATCAAAGCAGACGTTTTGGGTAACACTATTATTGCTTTTCATTATCAGTAGTACAAGTGAAGACCCTCTGATGGATATAAGAAACATGCAAAAAATTAGACAGCTAGCCCAGTACAAGTCTAAGTGAAGAATAAATGTTAGTTTGGGTCAGGCTTTTTAGAATTCCAAAAGATTCTGCTGTATATTAGAAGAGAAAAGGTTAAGCATTCCATGATTCCAAAACACCATTGACTTTTTTACTCTTCAATGCAAAATAAAAGCCCATTTAGACTTTCTGTTGAAATCATCACTTATTTGAATTCTGATAACAGAAAGTTAGCTGTTTTTCCTGTTAAAAAATAAACATCAGAGTGTTTTTTTTTTATTTCATATGTTGATATCAGGCATCCATGATTTTGATATTCTTTAATGTAACCATAGAACATTATTGAGCTAAAAAAAAAAAATCATCAGAGACTTGATCTCTCTACACACTGACTGAGCAGAGGAGAAGAGAAGGCAGACTTCTTGGCAGCAGTCCTGAGTAAACAGACCTGGCTCAAGAGCTCATGAAGGTGGACTCTATCCTCTCTACCCAGTCACAGTGAGAGAAAATAATGAGGTGGACAATTTTATGAAGGGTGATGCCAATCCCTGAACAGTGGGTGTCCCTTGTTTCTCTTTTATATGGAACTATCTGTTGTTCCTCTGTCCCTCTGTCTTATCAATCTTATCAACCTGCTGGTTTGGTGACTACATCAAAATTTAACTACACAGGTTTTTTGATGGACTGTACTCAGAGATTTTCAAAGAAAGCAAGATAGGCCAAGTTGTCAGTAGTATCCCTGTCTCAGAAAAACCTTATGCACGTAACATGGAAATTCAATTGTCATCACCCTGCCTCCTTAGAGAAGTCTGCATCCTAGTCTTCAAACCACTGAAGCACATATTAGGCAGAGTATCTAGTAGCATTGCAAAAACACACTGACAGGTGTGGATAGACTTTACTGCTTTACACACACTCACACACAACCACTCACCCCTTCAGAGATCTCTATTCATTGAAAAGATTTTCCATCCTTTTCTATCATCAAATCTCAGAGACATTTCTTTCACCTCCAACACAGCTGTCAGCATTCTCCTGACTTTCAAGTGGACTCCCAAGTCAAGATCATTTCATGCTTCATTTGGAGATTGTCCCATGAGGCTACCAGAGGCAATGGAACATAATGATTATGCAGACTCTGGAGCCAGACAGCTAAATCTAAATCCTGGCTCAATCACTTATAACTATTTGTTTTGGAATAGATCTATCAATCTGTCAATAATACAGTTTCCTCATTTGGAATAACAGTAATGGTGCCTTTGTCAGATTATTGTAATTATTAAATAAAATAATATGTGCTAAGTATTCAGAAAGTACCTGGCACACATTAAGTGCTCAATAAATTCTCAGTCCTAACAATGTTACAGCCTCCATCATCCCTACATTCTATTTTATATGACTTTGTTCTTGGCTTAGTACTAACCTCAGTTTAAAACTCTTAACTTCAGATTTCTTTTCCTTGTGTGATATATTTCTAAGAGGACCCTATCTTTTTCCTTTTCAGTATTAAATATACTTAATTTGCATAGACTTCTTATAATGGATTAGGAGATAGAGAAAAAAATGTCGAACTACCCTGAAAGCTTGATTTTCAGACCTAACTCACAAAATTATAATTCTGAGGTACATATAGGTTTTCAATAAATGCTAAAATAAACAAACAAACTTTCTCTCTTTTTGTCATTGACCACAAGCTGGCTAATCCAAGAAGGGGGAAGGGGAATCTTCTTTTCCTTCTATCCTACTTTCCCAAGCCAGCTTCTCCAAAACTCTCAAGGAATATTCCAAAAAGTCAAGTATGAGTGACTTATCTCTCTAAATGGGCTCAGAGACATAATTCCATGTTTTATAACTCTTTGGATTATTTTAGTACTTAATTAACTATAGGGCATGATACATTCATTCAGCTTAGGAGATGGTCTCTTCCTATTTCCTAGAATGCTATTCCCTGGGCTCCTAGCCACCAAATTTCTTTGCTATCTCTCCTACCTCTTGCCACGCCTTTCTGTCTCTTTTTCAGATCTTCCACTTCTATTCAAACCCCAAATGATGATGTCCAAGAGCATGGTCCTTTGGCACTCTTCTCTTCATACCCCTGCATTCTTCCTGCATGACCATCTCCCATCTCACAGCTCCAAAGGTAGTCTATACCTCCAGGACAGGCCCTTCCCTTCATATCTGAACTTTTATATTCAATTGCCCTCTCACCCTCTCCATTTAGATATCAAATACACATTTCAAGCTCAACACAGCCAAAATGGAAGTCTTGATTTTACTCAACCCTGCTCCTTCCCCAAGCTTCCTACTTAGTAAATGGGAACAACATTCTCAGAGTTACTTGGATCCAAAACTTAGGCCTCACTGCTTTTTCTCTCTCACACATACTTCACATCTACATAAAAGAGCCAAGTTCTGTTATCCCCACCTTCAGTGTTTGTCCCAAATCTAAATCCTTCACTAACCTAGACCAAGCCACTATCATATCTCACCTAAACTAATGTGATGGCTTCATAACAGGTCTCTGCTCTCACCCTTCCCTCCTCTCCTATCCTAATAGGTCAAAGCAGTAGCCAAAGTGGTATTTTTTAAATGAAAATCAGATCAATTCACATCCCCACTAAAACACTCCAACTTTCAGATTTTCTTGCTTGAATGAAAGCTCCAAAAAAGCAGAGATTTTGTCTGTGTTGTCCACTGCTTATCACTGGCAATAAGAGCAGCAGCTGACATGGCATATTATAAGTATTAAATATTTGTTGCAAGAATAATGACTTATAATATTTAAAGAGCATCAACTTTGTGTTTGACCATGTATTAAGTTCTGAGGAACATGTCAGAAACATAACAGACATGGTTCATGTCCTCATGCCTAGTAAGGATTACAAGAATTCACATATGTAAACATTAACAGATATGATAGTGTGACATGGGCATAATTGTTAATTTTATGTGTCAACTTGACTGGGCCACAGTGCCCAGATATTTAGTCAAACAACATTATTCCAAAAATTCCTGTGGGGGTGCTTTTTCAATGGGATTAATGTTCAAATTGGTAGACTTTTAGCAAAGCAGATTACCCTCCATAACTTAAATGGGTCTCATCTAATCAGTTAAAAGCCTTGATAAAACGAAGATCGACCTTTCTCAAACATGAAGGAATTCTGCCAATGGATGACCTTTGAACTTGAACTGCAACAGTGGCTCTTTCCTCAGTCTCCAGCCTGCCATCCTGCTCCACCAGATTTTAGAACCTCCAAGCCTCTATAACCTTGCGAAACAATTCCTTAAAACAAATCTCTCTGTCTTTATCTCTGAATCTGTCTCTCTCTTTCTCTATCTCTCTCTTTCTACACACACACACACACACACACACACACACACACATCCTATTTTGCTAGAGAATTATGATTAATACAATGGGGTAATAAAGGGTGTTATGGGGGCATACATCACGGGGTCCCTCTAATTTAGTTTGAGAAGATAGTGAAGGCCTCCTGAGGGAAAGACATTTAGACCAAAATGTACACCACGGGAAGATGTCTGACAAGACCAGTGAAAAGGTAAAGCCAAAACTATCCCATGCAAAGGAAATAGCATTTTCAGTAGCCCTACAGTAAAAGAAGTGCTTTCTGGGCACTAAGAAGTTCAGCATTGGCTGGTTCATCAACCTATATGAGAAGTACAAGCTAGGTGCTTTATTTGGCAGGCCTCATGCTAAGAAAGTCAAGCATGTTGTCACAGTCCCTCTCAGCAAAGGCTGCAGTCAGCCTGGTCCAAAGAAAAACACCATACATATTCATCCCTCCTGTTGGCAAAGTTCATGCCCTCCCTTTCTACACAGGGATATGTTCAGTGAAGTCTGACACAACTCCAGGCTGCAGACACCCAAGAAAATAACAAAGTCCTTATAGGGAGAGACCTAATTCAGCCTCAGAGTAGTCCAGTCAGCAGTCACTCTACTCTGAAACCTGTCAGACTGTGATGCTGCTCAAGGCTGTTGTTTTGACATTAACTTGTCACATTCACATGTCACCCTCATTGTGTGAACTCCTACTCAGTGTTTTGTAATAACAGCAAAGACATCAATATTTTAAAACAATCAAATATATGTTTGGTTTAAATAGGCAGTTGAGCCACAGTCAGTTATGAAAAGTCTTCTTTGTATATTTGTCCATGATATATATTTTAAATTAACCATTCACATGGGAAGTCTCTTACCTGCATTGATTAACTAGAAAGGGTCAGTAATTTAATGAATGCAGGGTTCTACTCTTCTTTTAAAAAAATGTCATAATCCAAGTTACTTCCCCATTTATATCCTGCTTCTATCATCACTTTAAATACTACATAAGATTCTGTAGGTATACATAGTAGATGAATGTTCTCAACATTGCTCATTGGGTACAAATACCCTAACAGAAACCTTTGTCATGGAGACAAACTGCTGTACTCTTTCATTTTATTTTCACTCTTCTATTTAGCAAGTGTACCTAAAGACTTAAACCAGGTCCCACTGGAAGAGGCCAAAGTGCCGCTCATGTCCCACCACACATTTCCTCAGGTCCCTACATTTTATTACCACAATATATTTATTTTTGCCAAGAGACTGATGAATAAAGACTTGTCTGGAAGTTGTAACATAGGCTGAATTTGCCCACCCAGCTCATAATGTTAGGTAGAACCAGTTTAACCTAATATTCTCTCTGTGGCTTCAAGGCTGGAAACAAATAAATGGGATAGTTAGAAAGAGTCAGCTAAACAGCCAGTCTTATTGGTTGCTTGAAAACTAACTTTGGATATTTGTACAGAACTTTTGAATTAGAACATATCTGAGTAGGTATATACCCAGTCTTTCATCCTAAGATGTTGGCTGAAGTCTGAAAGCCCTCCTAGAAGAGTATCCAAAGGCATTGTGTGGCTCTCTAAATAGCCTCAATCCAGGTAGACTCTGGAAAGTTTTTTCATCCTGCACTCCTAAATTTTGACATCCTTCCAAGACTGAGTAAAGGTAATAATAGTCATCTGTGAATTACATTTAGTGTTTTGAAAGCCAATGGAAAACATATATAAACACACACACATATAACTAAAATAAATATAAAGATACACAACAGGTTTTCTTTCATCTCATTTTGTTTCATTTTCATGGCATTATATCTAATCAATAACACTGGCTATCATATGTCAATCAAAAACTGATTGGCAGTTACCCCTCACTTATCTTAATAAACAAGGAAAACAAAACAATTATTACTTGTTAAATGCTATTTGATAACTAAAACTGTTAAAGTGTGAAGTCCCTGGGAGAAGAAAACCAATTTTCAAAAAGACCTTAGGCTTTTTGAAGGGAGGAATCCTTGCCCTGACTATACTTAGGTCTCCAACTGTTTTCACTAGATCCCCAAATTAATGTCATTGGAAATAGTCCAGCGTTAGGCCAAACAAGTCTGACTGAGACACATGGCAGGCTTGAAAAAGTCCTCACTGGTCCCCAAGTGCCTCCTCTTCATCACCTTCTACAAAGGCCAGGTCTAGAGTAAAAGTGACCTGGACTTTAGAGAAACAGACTTCAGAGAATGACAACTGTATTCTCTTTAGAATCAGACCACAGTATTCTCTAATTATATGAATCCTTTGCCTCCTCTGAAACATATCTTCAGATAAGACCTCTGCATGAAAGTTGGAAATATATGACTTCTCTTTGAGAAGACATAGCTCATAATCAGGAAATGAGTGGCAATCAGTCTCTGACTACGAATTTCCATCTCAATTTTTCAAAAACCTTGATTCAGACCCAATGTTGGATATGTCAAATACTGAAGCAGAACACACACAGTGTTCTTAATATTCCTTTCAATATTTGGTCTACTTTAGCTAAACTTACATACCTCATTCCTGGCTTACCTTAAATTTTGCTAATAGTGAGAGTGAGCAGGGCCATTTTAGAGTACAACTGTGAAGTAATCAAAGCTGGTTTTAATATGCTCAACATCTTGCCCCTTCCCCTGATTTTTTCCATTGCAAGTAACCAGTATTCTCTATCCAAGCATGCTCATAGAAAAAAAATCTTAAAATTTATTTGTGTGAACATATAAATGCCAGATGATTTAACTGGTTTTTCATCTCAGGGGTACTCTTCTCTGGACTGGACCTAGGACTCAGATGTTTTTGGTAAATGGAACTGGATGATCGTCCTCACTTTGCCAATGTTTGTTTGCATGAGTAATATTTGCAGGATATCCATAGAAGGTCCTTTGGAGAAGTCAGATGAGGCCAATGTAGGGAATGGCATGGCCTCTATCTTTACTTGCCTTCCTACCACATACTCATAAAGCCCAGACTGATGGCTTGATTTTAAGCTCCCATAAAAGAGAGATTAATATAATAAACAGGGAGATCTATGTTTATGAAAGATTGTATGATAGAGAACTACTATGCTAGCTCTGTCACAGACCACAGCCTTAGTAGCCAAGACAGTCCCCAAGGGTAACAGGAGTGGTACTAGTAGTGCAGCATTCTAATGGAAGCCACCAGAACAAAGGCAATGTCAAGGTCCTTTGATGAGGAGACCAAAACATCTGAGGTAGTTCATGCTAGGGCATATATGAGATATCACCTGGCCTGAGAGCTCCAGAAATAACTAAAGAGGGTGAAGGTTGAAACTTACTGTAGTTTAATTGAAAAATTATACCCAATGAAATTTCCCCCATAATTGTATAAATTCAGGTATCTTGGACCCACATTGGCCCATCTCACAGCTTAAGTTCACCCCTTGTGGAACAATACCCTTTCAGAAAGTCTCCCTTCATTAACTATGCCTTCCAAATAAAGTATGTTATTACTAGAATTATTGCTATTATCATTAGTTAGCATTTATAGTTTCATCATTTTTTTATATCTTTCTATTTTTCAGCCACTAGAAGGTATGGCAATAAGTATCTTTGAAATTGGCGTATCACTTTCCTTTTGCAGCAATCTAGTTGCCTGGGACCAAAGCCTGAATTTAAATAAAATAATGATGACTGTACATTGGCCCTGCCCATTAATGCCAAATGAATGCACTGCTATATCAGTAAATAGCAAATTCATTATGGAGTGTTACTCAGGCTCTTACAAATGAGCCACTTGAGTCAGATCATCCTCAATCTCTCTGCCTGCCTTTGCGTGTCATCTACCTAGGAAAGTGATGCTTTGAAATCGTGTTAAGAATTTTAATCACAGATATTCTTTGCACATTGTGTAGAAAGGAAAAAACAGGAACTCCTGCTTCCCCAGACTCCTGTTCAACCCCTGCAGTTTTCCTCACCTTGGATGATGTATTCAAGACTTTGATTCATTTTTCCATATTATAACCATCACTTTCACAGCTGGGGTGAAGGGAAGGAGAAAGAGTGTTAGATAGCTATAGGGAAAATCATGATTTAAGGGTCAGAACCCTTTTAAAAGTGGTGTGTTGAGGTTTGGGTTCTTTTCTTCTACTCTGAGAGAAGCTATTTGCTGTCACTGACCCCTTTGGTCCATCCTGCCAAACAAAATCTGGCCAAGTGCTAGCATAGCTTAGCTAAAATTGAGCTACTCATTGGCTTGATAAACTGTCAATATTCATTCAAAAATTATTGAACACTAACAGGAATTATTTCATTTAATTCCTTCAATAGCACTAAGAAAAAGCAGACACTACTATTAGCCCCCACTTTCCGGAGGAGAAAATGGGAGCTTGGAGAGCATAAATAACCTCATCTATAGTTGCACTGGCAACAAGAAGACTCTCAAACCCGAGTCTTTGTACCTACAATCACAAGTGTGAAGTACTGTGCTGCTCAGCTGATCAGTAATTCTAGTGAGGGAATGAAATCTGGAATCCTCTTAATCACTGGAGCATCACACTGAGTGACTGTGCTGTAGCTATGGCTCTCTCCCCCAAATTGGGGACCTCTTTTGGATATCTTCAGCTCACATTTTTAAAGTAGCAGTCTCAGGATTTGTACTTGACTCACAAAACTTGAACCTTCATCTGGTGTTCCTGAGACCTACCATTCCTCTGTCTCTCAAAAGAGGTTGATTTGAACTATTCCTTCCCTCTCTGTCCTATGTATTCTTTGTAAAACCTTCTGTGTTGTGGATTTACAAAAGTAGGAATTTACTGGTGGGAAAATGCCTTTCCAATGGTTTAAACCTATAGAAAATATAAATATTATGACAACAGTTGTCAAAAATATGTACTATTCCATTAAGCCTCATAATTTAGTGTCTGTATCAATGATATTCAAAGTCTAGTCCACATACTGGTGTCAGTCCACAAATTGTTACTGGTCTGCACTAAAATACTACAGACACTGATAGTAAATGTTCAGAAATTTTAAAAATAATGTCACAGAATAATTTTATGTCCATTGACTTTAAGAATAAAATATTTATGTATTTTTAGGAATTCATTTTTATTGTATTATACAAAATTAGCAGTCTACAGATGACTGGAATTTTCTTTTTAAATCTGGTGCTTCAGCACAGACAGTTCAAGAAAGACTGGAATTTACTTTACAGCTGAGGGAATCAAGGTTTAATTAGAGAAGTTAAATAATTTGCCCAAAGACACACAGCCTATGGAAAATACACATTTTTAAATATGAGCCATAATCACCTTTCTCTTAAACCCTGGAGGCTGGACTTGTGTAACTATTCTGGGCTTCTCTTAAAGCCCTCCTTTGGGGGCTAAAATAAATCTCTAGGTTTTAACATGGCTACTTTCCCTAGCACAGAGCTGGGAGGTAAAAAACCAGCGGCCCTGCTCATTGTTTACATTCAGCATATACTCTGCTGTTCCTTCCATTGTCATCAGGTCCCACTTAGTCAGGCCAATTTGGAGCATCAGTCCTAAGCAATTTCTACCTTGGGGCCTGGGGTCATCATGCCATGCAGCACTTCCAGTTTCACTCCTTGAGTGAGATGATTTCAGGTAGTTGAATTCTAGAACCCGGATGTCATTTAAAGGAGTAGTTTCCAACCTTTTTGACACTAGGGACCAGTGCTCCTATGAGAATCTAATGGAGCTGAGGAGGTGATGCCAGTGCTGGGGAATGGCTACAAATACAGATGAAGCTTTGCTGGCTTCCCACCACTCACCTCTTACTGTGCAGCCCGGCTCCTGACAGGCCACAGACAAGTACAAGTCTGCAGGCAATGGGTTGGGAATCCCTGATTTAAAGGACACCAGAAGGGATCTCAGCAGGAGTCACATCAACACTTTACAGGGCCTGAAGCCAAGGCCAGGCTTTGGTGTCATCTCCCCATCACCTGCCTCAATTCATCAATCTCAGAACCACCTTTCCAAACAAGATGGGATATGCTGCAGATAGTGTGTGCCCTTTCTAAAAGCACTGAAGTTCTCACCTCACCCCTACCTGTTTCAACACTGTCCTTGGACAAAGAAAAATACCAACATGGCCAATGTTACTAAATATTAGTAAAGCTACTTTTTAAGACTGTGGCACCTGTCCTCTTGATTTGAAAGTCATAGAAAAATTGCCAAGACAACCAGGAGAAACTTTACCACCAACAAAAATGAAACTTGCAGACAGACTCGTCTATATTCAGAACCCCTGCTCCCAAACATTGGGCAAAGCAGAGAGAACTGAGCTCTCAGGGTATAAACATGTCTGTCTCCTGTCTACTCAAGTTGACAGGTTTAAGGCTTTATGCACAGAAAATTGCCTTTTTATTTTACTTTTTTAAAAAAAAAAAAACAAGGCCAGTAGGTGAAACCAAAGGAAGAGCTAGACCAATGGATCCAAAATTTTTTTCTGGGAGCCCTGGACTTTCTAGGAAAGTGTCAGACAACTATAGGAGGTGGAGGAGAGAAGGAAGAAGTTAGAAGTCAGGCCTCTCTCTCTTCCTTAACTATTCTTACTTTTATCCATTTTTCATTTTATACTTCTCTATAAGATTTAATTTGAAAATAAGATTCCACTCCTTTAAATTTTTCTGAAAACTATTTATTTAAGTACAATTTTGTTCCTAAATATTTTGGTTTGATATAAATCAGCAAATTTTAAGCCTATTTTAGAATTAAATGGATTTTTTTTTAGAATTAAATGAAACTTTCATTTCAGAAATATTTGGCTGTAGAAATGAGTCAGACATCTCATTTTAACTGCAGCATTTCTGCCAAACAAAATGAAAATATAAATATTTTCTCCTCTTGAAAGAAAGATGTTGCTACAGGGTATGATTTCCTTTTGTTATAAGAATTTCTTGAAGACTTTTGGGGAAATTTAATGCTGAAAATGAGAAAGAGAGTGATCCCTGTCCCTATTAAAATTTGTGTTTGTATTTTAAAAGACACATTTAAATAGTTCACAATTGAAACTATTCTCTAAGGTCTTGCTCTATAGAGAAGGAAAAACTTCTAACCATGAAAGTGATGTTCCATTGAGCTCTATAGTTAACCAAGGATTTACATTGATATCTCCTAGAATCCTATGAATAAGATATAAGTGGAACACACTAACCTACAATATTCTAGGTCTGCAATCTAGAAACCATAAATCCAAGTGTGATAGAGCCATGTCCAGAGATATTTGCCATCCTTAAAAATTTCCAAGTTGCAATTGAAATATTGTTTGTTTTATAAAGCAAGTATTAGTACCACATGAAATTTATTATCATCTTTGTTGGACAATCTGGATTCCATTAAAAGGTTATTATCCTAAAATCCTTTCTATTATAATCATAATCATTACTCTAAATTTTTTATGTACATTATCTCTAACGTTCATGGTAAGCTGGTAAGAGAAGGATTATTATATCCACTTTACAAAGAAGGAAGTCAAGACTCTAAAAACTAAATCATTTGCCTAGGGCTATTATAGCCAAATAAATGGTAGCACATGGCTCCAAGTCCTACTATATCACACTGCATCCCATGAAATTAGAATCCATATATCTACCTTGAGGGTATAAAGGAGAGCATGACTTTGCATTACTTTTATTGAGTACTTACCATATGCCAAGCACTGGGTAAAGCACTTTACATACACTGCCCTCTTTAATCCTTACTATGCCACAAGGTATATATTTTAACTATCTCCATTTTATAGATGAGGAACTAAGTGAGGCTTAATATGGCTAAGTAACCCAGTCAATATATGAAGCTGAAGTTAAAGCTGATCTGTCTGATTCCAAACATAAACAAGATCAAATTTATACTTCCAAATGAAGAAGAACTCTTCCTAAGGGATTACAAACTGAGTCTTATGATGCTTCCATTGCTTACAATTTTTCTGAAGCTCATCTTTTGAAAAATTGTCTTCTTAGAATCAGTTTGTTAAACATTTAGGAAAAATTGCCCCTTTTAACCTACTTTATAGAAATACGACATTCCAGAAGACTTTTGATCTTTTCCCAAAATCAGTTTCTTACAAATAAAGACTTGATATCACCAAGAATTCCCCCATCCCCCCAAAAATGTACTCCTGACTTCAAATAATTCCAAGAATGTTTTAAATAATTACAGCCTTATTGGATTAAATTTTTAGTTTCCCTGGGTGCTATTGTGAAGGAGCAACACTCATTTAGAGACATTATTTCTGTATTTTCTTTTTCAAAAAATCAGTATCCCACAGCTCATGATTATCTCTCAGTCCCATTTTTCAACCAGCCAGCCATTAGCCCCATTCCCACATTATGTCTATTCCCAAGCATATTTTCTATACCTCCACCCACAGAATGATTCATTGAAGAAAGTCAGACATCTCTGTATGAAAAGAAAATTGACCTACAAAAAGGAATCAGGGGCAGTGATTCTTTAGGAGAATTCCTAATCACCCAGAATTCTCTCCACGCAACTCAAAACATTTCTCTTTCTGTGCCCATAGATGAAAAGTGTATCCTGCCAAAATGTTCCTACATTCCCCTGGTAATGATAGATCACTTTTAATACTAGCCTCCATTTCATGGAAGCCTTCTCAAAAGAACAGATAAAACCTGTATACCTGTAGCCATTGAGCTTTTTGATTAAAATCAGCATAACTTTGAAACTCCAAATCACTCATGAGATATCATTTTTGAGCTAAAATCCTACTAAGTTGAGGAGAGATTGGCATTTAAACAGATGTCAGCAGTGTTTTGGGAAATGTAAATTGAGGTACAGATGGTGAAATCTAGGGAGTTAAGAGCATCTGTGTTCTCTGAAAAAAAAAACTGTATTTGTTGAAAAAAAATTTTAAATAATTACTGAAACTCCCAACTCAATTTTGAAAGAAAGCAAGAAAATATCCTCGTTGGATGGCACTGTTTGATATTCTTATCATATCAAAGATGACTTGAATTTCTGGATATTAATTAGATTAAGGATGGGGAATTACACCCCTATGTCTTTGATAAGGCAAAATTAGAACTTTCACTCCAAAAGAACAACTGCATAACTTTGGAAAAGACAGCTGATTCTTCTATTTCAGATAATTTTGTACCTCAATGTAAGTTCAGTTACCTACCATACAATAGTAAACCGCCGGGGTTTAGAGTTAGAGAGCCTGAGTTCAAATTCTAACTCAGATGTTTTGTAGCTGTATGACCTTGGGACACATTATTTCTCTAAGCCTGTTTTCTCATTTGTAAAATAAAAATAAAAATAATAGTGCCTATCCTCATAGAATTGTTATAAAGATCAGAGTTACGTGTAAAGCAGTTAGAACCTATGATAAACATCAACAGTTATTAGCTGTTACTATTATTATAAGCTTTCTTCCTAATCCTGGAAGATCTATACAGGTCTGGGTGTCACTGATCTACTATCCCTACCCATGTCCTGACCTAGCATGAATAACGATCTAGAAACCTGTATCTCATGAACTGGTAGATCAACTGGCAGAACAAAAGATTTTTGTTCACCTTTGTAAGAGGTTTTTAGACATTTCTCATCAAAGAATCAGACACCCCAAATAGGAACACTTGCATTTTTCAGGTTAGGCACTTTTGTGAGATTCAAAAACCTTTTCAGGTCATCAGTATAATTCACAAAATTACATTCTCATTAATGTGACTATCATTCTAGAAACCTAAGTGTGTTAAAACAGTTTTCCACTGAAAACCTGATTTACAACCAGGAGGAAACTGAATATCTCTCTATTCTGTATATTTATTTGTTTGTTTGCCTTTAAGGATTCTTATGCTTATCTGCACCTATTAATCCAATTTTTCAATGAGTTCTCTTCTCCAGGGAAAATCAAGAAACCAAAAGGTTAATCAATTCAGTCATATTAAGAAACCATGTAGAAACCATATAGGAATCCAGACTCGCAGGTTTGTGTTTAATGTGCTATACACCCTGCCTGATTGGAATGAGTTTATGAATTAGATCCCATACACAAATGGATGCATTTAGCTTCGTTCACAGCACATCCGCAAACTCATTTACCGGATCCATAAGCACTTGTAAACATTGCTAATGGAGTTTGCTAAATGAATATTATAAACGTAATCCAAATGAGCTCTCCATGGAAATTGCAAATCATATGAAAAATATAGTGCATTTGGTTATAGCATATTTCAGGAACAGTATATTTTAGTTAATTGTGTTAGTATATTATACATGGCTAAACGTCAGTACTAGCACTAGAAAAAAAATAATTCTTTCTGCTTGCTTAATACCATTCAATTTATGATACTAAGTATTATATAATACATCAAAGATTCTTTATTGCTAAACTAATTTGTCTGATTCATACTGTATCTCTCAGAGGAAGCTAGGGCACTTAAGAAGCTGTGTAAGCTCTCTCTGCCCATTATAATATCTACAGGATTTATGAAAGTTTACAAAATGATGCCTTGGTGGCTTGAAATAGTTACTGCAACTTTCAAGACAGCCTTATTCACACTGAGACTTGACTCAAAAGTTATGATCTTTAATTAATAAAAAAAAAACCTACAGAGGAAGTTTTAAACAGATGGTAGTCTTTTATCTTTCTTTTTTTCAAATATGGTATTTTCAACTATGCATTCTATAATTTAAAGTTACTTTATCTGAATGAAAAGTCTGTACTCAAGTCACTTCTGGCCCAAAGCACAAGCAAGCCCTAATTTGAGTTTTCCAAGGATTTTCTTATCTTGGTGATGATTTATTTCAGGCATTACAAAACTAAACAAGCTATTCAAAAATGGAAGTTTGATGCTTCCAAGAGTTCAATTCTCTCGAAATGCAAACTTCATTTTTTGTTTTACTGAGCGAAAGACTGCATATACAAATAGACAATGGCCAGATAATATATCAAAACAGAACTCTGACACACAACCTAAAGCAACTTC
This sequence comes from Cynopterus sphinx, assembly GCA_030015415.1. Classification (NCBI taxonomy): domain Eukaryota; kingdom Metazoa; phylum Chordata; class Mammalia; order Chiroptera; family Pteropodidae; genus Cynopterus; species Cynopterus sphinx. Next base: position 72,661,488 of record CM057384.1, on the reverse strand, counting down.
CCCAGAAACCAACTGATTATCTATAATAGCTGGTTTCCTGCAATTCAGACTTCAAGGAAGTCTGACTGCTATCTCTAGTAACAGGAAGCTAAACAATAACCCTATAACAGTGAGCCCCAAATATCTGGATCATAATTAATAATGACAACCTAATTTTTATCCCTGCTTCCAATTTATGACCAACCAGAGAAAGACAAATGTGTACCCCCTAACCAATCACATAGGATATCCCTCTTCTAGTTAGCCCATCTACAGCTACTCCAGACTAATAGCCTCCAATCAGAGAATATCTTAAGTCTTTCCTTTTTTTTCACTATAAAGCTTTCCCATTCACCTGCCTGCCTTTAAGCCAAAATACAAATGACTCCCTTGATATAGCAAACTTTGAATAAATGCTCTTTGCTTGTTCTTATTTGGTCTTCATGATTTCTACAAGAGCAACACAGTAATATTTTAGAAACAAAAACAAATATTGAAATACATTTCATCTACTTTATGGAAAGGACCATTGGGGTCTATATCCTGGTAGAGATTATCTTTAGAAGTATTAAAGAGTCTATGTCATTCTGGAGAAAACTACTTCCATAATGCCACTTGTCATATAAAGAAGTCAACTTCCCAGGAGAAGAAAGTGTGAGCCATGCTAGTGCAGACAATCATGAAACTGATTTCTCAGCAGCTAACATTTCCTGAGTCAAAACTCAGCCCAACTTGATTATTATTCTTGCTACCAGGTACTATATTCAGCTCTTTCTGAGCCCACCTTTCACGTTATTTCTCAGCTCCTCCCTCAAAACAAATTTTAACAGTCAGGGGCTGTGTGTGTACATACAAAGATAATAATGGAGATAGACTTTCATTCCCCACCTACACTCCTTGGCCACAAGTCTCTTGGAAATGAGAGAAGAATACCAGGACTTGACCTTTCTTCTTTTTAGTCTTATGTATTGTTTTATCTTTATTCCATTTTTATTCTTTGTTAACTTGTATGTCATTTTCAAGTTTAAAAGCCTGGAAAACAACTATAAAAATTTATCTTTGGTGGACAAGGATAGAACATGCAGAGTAAATAAATATTATGGTAAGTAAATTAATATATTGACCAACTCAATGCCAAGTTTTAGAAAAATAGGTCAAATTTTATTTATTCAGTTATACTGAATAGAATTTGTTTATGTCTTTTTTGTTTAGTTTTTCTTTTTCTAATTTTGAAAGTATTTCATGCCTGGAGTGTAGCAGACTTATCAGGGGTACCACTTTGTAAATTTTATGAATGTCTAACCATTATGAAACTAATGTAACTAATGTAACTCATGAAACTAATGTAAAATAATATTGAATGTCAACTCTAATTGAAAAATAATTTTAAAAAAATAGAAAGTATTTTAAGGATCATGTAGTGACCTGGAATTATCATTATGAACACCAATATCACCATGAAAGTGAAGCACAAACAAGCAACAGATCCAGCCCAGATAAAAAGGGTTTTCCAAGGAGATGTTCTCTTTTTTTTTTTTGTTCTAAAGATGCCACCAACTTATACTACTTTCAGAGGACTCAAGACACTATTTGAGGATAAAAATGTCCTGATTACCCAAGTCTAGAAGCTACAGTGCAAAATGTGAGTGCTTATTTTCTCTTTAATGGGCATACCTCAGATGCCACTGAGAGTCATAAATGTCTGTCTTTTCTATCACTATAGGATTTTTGCAACAGATCTTTAAATGTGACATTAAAATATTCTCCTCATAATGAAGCTTATCCTATATTTCTAATCAGTTTAGCTGGCTTTCAGCATATTTTTTTGTTTCTTCCATTTCATTTTCATTATGAGGTGACAAAAACTCAACATAATATTCTAGACAAGGATTTGCTGTCAATTTATATAATGGCACCTTAATATTTTTCACATTATTCTCACTCCTCTTCCACTGACTTATTTTTAGCACTGTTGCACATTGAGCAAAGCTCATGATCTTTTTCGTGAAAGGTTATGGCTAATTCAATATCCATCACTGTGTATGATTAGCTTAAATTGTTCTTTCAAATGTGCATCACCTCACACTTGCCTGTTTCAGATTTCGTCTTCATCATATTGTCCAATTACCTAGTTTTGTTAAGTCTTGCTGGAGTCCCTTGTGGTACTTACTGGACTGAAAATTTAGGGTCATTGAATAATATCACTCCTATATTCACCACATCTTATAAATGGTTAATAAATATATTCAACAACAAAAATCTTTTCTGGTTCAGATCTCCAGGGCATTCTGCTCTTAGCTTCATTCTGCATCCACAACTGGACCTGACCCTCACTCTCTCAGGACTTTTTCCTGATCTTTTTAGTCCCTGGCTACAAGGACAAAGTTTTCTTATCAGGTGCATGGAAGGCAATTTATCAAAATGCCTGTATGGGTCAAAAAAGCTCTTATGCATTCCTGGAAGTGTTGTGATCAAAACTTAAATAGCAACTAGTGGTTTTAACACTGTATCTGAAGTTATGCTGATGAGTCATTTTGTATTCTGCTACCCTTTTTCTTTCTTTTTTCTTCTTTTTTTGTTATATGAAAAAAAAATAACGCTTACTTCTTTTGAGTTATTTATAAGTTTTCTGGGTTCTTATTAAAGATTTTATAGTCTTTGAACCTATTATCTGCTTATCTGTTTAGAAAAATAACTGGATTTGACTTGAAACTCACATGGCTTTGAACTGGTTTATATTTTGTAAAAAGTGCATTATTTATGTTCTTCTATAGAAAATATACATCCTAAAGAAAAGAAAGAAGTTTCACTGTCATCTTAAGAAAAGGAAAGGTTTTATACTATTGAATGATTCAATCCAAAACACATTCTTATGCACACTGGCCAAGCAAGGGAATAAAATGTCTCTTAAATAATTGCTTATTCACTCCCAATACATCATTTGGTTTATACATAACTTTCTAGCAGGGCAGTCTTAACTACAGAGAACCAGGGGCACCTCTCTGTGTGCGTTTGGTTCTCTATAGATGTGAACTCTCAATTCAGATTCACTGGCATTACAACCATGTCATCCTGACTGTGCAAAATTTTGTGCTGTAGCTGTATCTATCACAATGCACTCTTGAATTCTCCCAGATAAATTTCAAAATGCCCCTTGGAGTTCTAAGGTAAATGGTATCCCATTTAATCAAACAACTTACAGTCTGAAATCATGTAAATAGTGATAGATACCCCTATTTTGAGATTCTAGCAGAATTTAAAGCACTGAGAGGAGGAGTCCGTTATCCAGAGGACATACGTTTCAAAATATATATTATGCTTTCAGAGATCCTAAAATGCTTAATGAAAAGTTGCTTAGTGGCGCAAATTGTCTCCCCATGAAGGATTATCCCTTTTGTCTTCCTAGTTTATCATCATATGAAACAAAACACATGAAAGCAATGAAAGGCTGCCCTTTCAAATCAGTAAAATAATGCAGGATATGAGCAGATGAAATAATAATCCTTCAGTGGGAGAAAAAAACAACCCATGGTTCATAAATACCCTTCCAAACCACAAACTGAGAGTTTAGCTCCATATCCAGGCATTGAGTAGATTCAGGCTAATGTGTGCCTGTTATTTCAAATCTGTGACCTTGTGAAATCTTCCTTAATAACTTAATAAATGCATTTATGGGTGGTTTTTGAGAAATGGTCATTTAGCATTGGTATCGCTACTATTAGCCTAAATCAAGTACTTTTGGACTGGATAAAGTGGGGGGAAAATCAAATCAAGCCTAGACAGCAGACCCCAAAAAGAAGGTGAACTTCTCAAAGGTGAATAATAACTTGAGGGAAGATACCATGTCTTACACTTATTTCCTTTACTTCCCTGTAGTCCAGGCATTTGGTTCAATAAATGGCTGCTTTGGTGTCCCAGTTTGGCCATTAATTTATTCATTCAATAAAAATTGTTGATTGCCACTATATGGCATTACTTATGTAGCACATGAATATAAAAGTTTAAACAGGTGTCAGAACTAAATAAAGTCTATCCTCTGGGCCTCATGTTGTCTGGATTTCCTCACTCTAATTTTGCTTTGACTTTTCTATGGTTTCCAGATATCCTAAAGATTGTTACCATACAGCAAATAATAATCAAATGCTTTATTTTCCCCTGTTGGGTTTTCCCTTGCCTTCTCTATCTCTTTTATAGAGAATGTAGTGATGCTAACCAAAGCACCCAGAATGTAAAATGCAACAGCATGGAGAACATGTTTTGGCATTGGCTAAACCCCCAAAACTTGAACAGTCATTGAAGTATTCACACTAAAACCTGGCTGATATTATCCATTTTTGGCATTAGGATCCCTGAAATGATCAGTTCTAGTGAATTTCTACTTTCAAACCTATTTAGTAAAATGAAAAGTGTTTCACAATCAGTAAATTATTTGTTAATTAGAGTGTCCTAATGAATGTCAGGTATCATCTCAAAGATACGGGGAAAGGGAAAAGCAGCAAAGTTCTAAGTTAATACCTTCCAACTGGCTGCAGGGCCAGGAATTAGGAGGTAAATTCATTTTTCCTTTGTGATATATTTTAGCAGAAATGGTTCATTTTGTTTTTGTTTTTGATTTGAATTAACATCATAAAAAATAGCTTGGATTATTGATCTTATTCAGCTATTTCTTTTTTATGAGACCTATGTTGTCATACTGAGGCCCTTTAATTTTTTTCTGATTACTCAATAAATCTCTGGCACTTGTGTTATGATAGAATGCATGCTATTTATTTCTATCTATAATAGATAATTTTATTGCATTCTTGTCATATTAATATGGGAAACCATAATATTTTATTGCATTCTTGTCATATTAATATGGGAAACCATAATATGGGAAACCGTGCTATATAAAAGAGAAATATATTATCCTTTTCCTAAAGCTCTGTAAAACTGATGCAAAATTCTTTCCCCAAACAACTAAAAGTAAATGACTAATTAGAGTCATTTTTATGAAAAATGTTTCCAATGATTTTCAAACACTGAGATATGTTTCTACTTCCAAAGTCCTAACCAAAATTGCTCTTTATAGTAAAGCCACAATTTCTTCCCTGATGAGGACTCTCTCCAAGTCTGAGAGAGACTCACGAAATGTGTTTCTCCTGGTTATCTCTTACTCTCTGGCCATCTCTTCATCTTTTCATCTCTTCTCTCTTGAAAATTCACTTTGTCAATTTTTTTATAAACCCTTTCCAACTCCAGCAATCAGTAGATTAGCCAAAAGAAGGAAATAGAAAATAAAAAATGTCTGCCAAAAAAATGATGAATGAAAGAAAGAAGAGCAAGAATGAAAGAAAAGTTTTGCAAGCCAGTTTCTGGTGGCTTTGATGAGTCGTTAAGAATAACTTTGTGCTTTCGGATTTGTTGGAGTTGCTTGACAAGAATTGCTGGGTCCAGGAGGAAGCTATTGTGCCTCTCTCTTTCTGCTTGTTCATTATTGATTTCATTTATGCAGAGGGCTAAAACAATACTACTGCACACTTAGCCACTATCCCTCTCTCATTCTCCTTGTTCCACTGCTTCAATTTGGCCACAAAAAAAAAAGTGAGGGAAGGACAAATTTGGGTGTATAGAATGGGAGGGTGAGAATTAAATGGACCTTTACTAGATATAACCAGATATATCAAGATATAACCAGAACCTTTTGCTATTAAAAGCATCGTAAAAGGTTCTGGTTATATCTTGAAGTCAATTATTCATTCCTTCAGAAATTTATTTTCAGATAAATAAGATATAAATCAGTAGAGGAAAATTCCACCTGTTTCCCAGAACTTAGCAAAAATCCCAGCCTAATGCAACCTTGGAAAAAAATAATATAAAGTTTCAAATACAGTATGAAATTGTAGTAATATACACTGTGGACAGGTTCTCCATGTTATGTGATGCAGAAATATATCATCCTTTTCCCAAAGCTCTGTAAACCTGACATAAAATTCTTTCCCCAAACAACTAAAAAGTAAATGATGACTAACTAGGGTCATTTGCTCCCAATTTTCTGACCAGCCTATGCTGTGTTGGAGCCCTGCCCCACCCCCACCTCAGGTGTGGAAATCAAGAATGACTCTCTGCAGGTAGCCACTGTTACTTAGAAACCACATCAAGGTGTTGTTGAGTGTCATAAAGCAAGCTATTTTATATTCCTGCATTTGTCTCTCATACACTCTCGGTTTTATCAGCCATGAAAATGATCTCTTGACAGCAAAGTGAAGGGAAATGAAGTAAAGGTTTTTTGTCAGGAGGCACTGAATAAGCCAAACACTGAATGGTTTAACAGCAAAAATCAGTGATGATATGTACAATATGAACAAAAACAACTACAAGAAAAGTGTGTTTGTTAAATAATCCTACTCTAAATAATCCTAAAGTTGGAAGAAAAGAATAAACAAAACTATTTGCAAAGGTTTTCTTTGTTCTTAATACTGTCCAGGGTAAAGTCAAGTAACTTACTAAAGAAGCCAAAAGTATCAATGTAGGATTAATGATAAGCACATGAAATAAGGGATTGGTTGACACCTAGTAAAGACTTGGCGAGCTGTCCACATTGACTTACCTTATTTCTAAGGTCCCCAAATATCTGGCTTACCCAGAAAAAAAAAATTCCAAAACAAGAACTGTATAAAATATACACAGAATGTGAATAAGTTGGACTAGGGACATACAATAGTGACATTAATTAAGCCCATCAGCTCAAATACTCATCCTCAAAATTAAAATCGTCTGAGCTCATTTTTTAATGAATGCAAGAGTCTTTCATTAAGGTTTCAATATATCATCAAATATTCATTGTCTTACAGGTTTTTAGGAACTAACTACTAACACATTCTTCTCCTGAAATACTGTGCTTTTGAATTAAAACAAACAAATAAAACTCAGCAGGTTATTTCAAGACCCTGGAATTCTTGATCATTTGCTTTAGTTGTAAAGGCAGTGACCCAGTGCCCTAATTTTGGTCATCATTTCACAAAAAGCCAATTTAGTTACTTAATTAAAAAAATAATAATATAATCCAAGTACAGAGTCTGAATAGTAAATATTTCTATTCAAAGTGTGAACACAAACATGTTTTCTTAACAGTTTATCTACTAGGAAATATTTTTAGAGATGGGTGATGTTGTTTTTGCTCTAAATGCTCCTAGAGCAAAAATGTGTTTGTTTTCTTTCAAAACTCATGAAAAAGTATTAATTGAAAAACCAGGTGCAATGAACCTGACTAAATTAAACTGTGCTTCCAGTGTACTTTGTTTCCTATATTTATCTTCCATGAACTAGTCTGGCCTATGTTGAGTCTACAGGGCTCCTCTGTGGTCTGTTATATGCACTGTATGTTATACCATAGGTAAGCACAGATCATTGTCCATATAAGCCCAGAACAAATTTAATTAATAAATATTATTCAAAAATTGAAAATTAGGACATTAAAATAAACAGAGTAGTGATACCTAAAGAAGTACAATTACCTCCTGTTGTTAGGTTATTGTGGTTGTTGACCATTTGTGGCTTGGAAGGTGAAAATGTCAGAAATCAAAACATTGAACATGCTGAGTTGAGAGAAAACTATCCAGAGAGCAGAAAGCATAAAAACAGAGGTCTATCATTTTATTAAGAAAACTATAAAGAAATCTAAAATCTGAATAGGAAAATCTTTAATGAAACAAAGAAATGTACTTTTTTAGCTATAAGCCTGAAACAGGCTTCTCAGGCCCTAAATGATGACAGGGCTAGTGTTTGGGAGACATAGCAAACTGGGTAACACACACACCTGGGTGGACAAAACAAAGAGGAGACACACAGCAACAGAACAAATCATGATGGCCAGCTTACTGATTGTTACACTGTGCCACATGTTCGGTACAGTGACTTCCCCAAGGAAATAATAACTAAAAAATTTTTTCTTAAATAAATATAAGTAATGTTAAGGACTGTGGTACTTTCAAAAACTTGCTAGGATCAAGAAAATATAGAAATTCCAAATATTTTATTATTTTTATTGTTATTCCAGAATGGAAGTGCCGGCTCTATATCCTTTTTTTTTTTTTTTACACTGTTTTCATTTATTGTAGCTCCATCTTAAATTATTGCTTTTTTTTTATTAGTTTCAAGTAAATAGTACATTATTTAGACATTTATATATTTATAAAACCATCTTCCTAATTGTTCTTTATTTCCCCTGGCTCTCCACCTAGCCATTACATTAATACTAACTGCATTTGCTATACTGTGCCCCCCATCCCTGTGACCATCTATCAACTTCTAATTTGTACTTCTTTAGCCTTTTATCCCTTTCTCCCAGGCTCCCAACCCCATTTCCTTTTTGGGCATCACCAGACTGTCCTCTATATTTGTGAGTTTATTTTCAATTAGTACATTCTTTTTGTTCCATAGATTCCACATATAAGTAAAAGTATATGGTATTTATCTTTTTCTCTCTGACTTATTTCACTCAGCATAATAACCTCTAGGTCCATCTATATCATTGTCAATGGTAGAATTTCATTTTTTTCATGGCTGAGTAATATTCTATTGTATATATGAACTGCGACTTCTTTCCAATCATCTATTGATGGGCATTTAGGTTGCTTCCATACCTTGGCTATTGTAAATAGTACTGCAATGAACATAGGGGTACCTAGAACTTTACGAATTACTATTTTGGTTTCCTTTGGAAAAATGCCCAGAAGTTATGTTTGATGTTCTTAAATCCTCCCACTGCTCTCCAGGGTAGAGACTGTTTGATATAGTATCTGTCCTGCTCAAGGCCTGTCAGAAGCAAATCTAGGACCAGGACCCAGAAGTTTGTTCTCCTAATATTATACTTCAGGCTGTAAGCGACCAAGCAATTGGCTTCTCAACTGTAGGAGAAAGAGAAGGAAACCTAATAAAAAAAACTTGCATCTTTCAGGAGAGTAAAAGTGAGATCACTAAATGAAGGTGTAGTTATCAAATTATATCAAACAGGAATCCACTAAGTTATTTATCATTTGATTCTGGGTAGACAGTATTTCTAGTTACCTTGTACTATAACATTAAACTCATTATCCAATTACCCACATAATACCAAACAGATACAAAATCAATGAAATGAATTAAAATAAAAATCCATTCAAATCCTCCCTAGACAGGTAATGAGATGGACTTAGAGAAAGGAAGGGCCATGTTTAGACCACTCTTTCCATACTGAGTCTGACTACCACTAGCTCGTGTTACGAGGAAAGAAAACAGCATTATTTGGGAGAAGAACACAAACAGTTCTACCATCTTTAAAACATGCCATTTTGTTGATGGGTATATGAAAGCTACAAAAGGTGAACTTGAAATGGTCTTTACTGATCTCTCATAATTTCATCAATTTTCTTTTTAAAGTGATATATTTTTCAAATTAATCCTTTTTTCCCTAAAAAGTTAGAGTTGGTATTCAGACAGTTTATGCAGTATAGCAATGCCAGTTGCATCCATTCTCATTTGTCAGAATTAGTGTCTGAGCTAACCAGCTGGTGAATATGTTGACTATTTTCCTTTGCTGCCTAAAGTCAGTATCTATGTTCACTTTTTCTATTATTTGTGTTCATTGTCGGACCAGATGGGTCAGATAGGAAAGCCAGGCCTATCTTTGGCAGCCCAGACCTTAATCCCAGCTCCATCTCTCAATTAGTTATGTGACTAATTTCTGGATGTCTATTCTCTCATCTGTAAAATAGAGACAATAATATATGTCCTTATCATATATATGTATCATAGTTTTATTGAGAAATTAAATTAATCCTTGGAGAATGCTTTGATCAGTGCTAGCTCATAGTAAAATACTCAATTACTGGCAACTATTAATATTAAGCATTTAAAGGCCAAACTTCCAGCTGCCTACACTATTCCCACACACTTTCAACATTCCTTTACTGATAAAATAAAGGACGGGAGGATATAAGATTAACTTCATGATAACCACCGGAGATTACCTTACACAGAAAAAGGCAGCAGCAAAATATAATTTTAAGACAACCTCTTGGGGCTCAAGAGAGACACTACTACCTAGGAATAAGGTATAGATATTAAGTGAGTTCAAACATGATATATTATGTGCTTTCAAATTATTTTGTTCTAACAGCATTGGTTTGTATTCTGTGAGGAAATCTAGTCTTTTAACTTAATATTAGATTTCATATAACACACGTCTTAACAGAAATTTGTGAGCTAGTTCTTTTTTGTTATAGATATACATCAGGGCTAAATGATAGTTAATATTTATTGAAAGTTTATGAAGTATGTGGTACTATTCTAAGTGATTTATGTATATCAGCTCACTTAATTCTCTCAACAAACTTATGAGATATAGGTACTATTATTATTCCCTCTTACAGAAAACTAAGCTAAGCCATAGAAGAATTTTAAAATTTACCAGAGACTCATGGAAATAATGGAACTGGGATTTGACCTCAACCACCTGGTTCTACAGTGCTTGCCTTAATGACCATACTATACGGCCTCTCTTTGGGATAGAGCACATATAGAACTAACCAAAATCTCTTGCAAGCTTGCTTACTATTTCTTCGACATTCAGCTTCGAATTAACAACTGGACCCAAATATATATGTACCACTTACTGCTTCCTGCATAGGTTGTTCCAAACAAGTATTTTGAATTGAATTGAGAACAAAAGTCCTTGAAATGAATTTGCAAATGAGAAAGTAGACCAAATAAACTGAAAAAGTAACACACCGAAAAGAAAATGGAGTGCTCAAGCAAGGTGTACTTTCAGTTTTCTGAATGGTGTCCAAGAAAGGCATTACAAATTATATTTGGATCCACCTATTTTAAGTAGCCTCTATTATGATACTTCATAGAATTTTTAAAATAATATTTATTCAATTAGAAAAAAATCATCTATGATCATTATAGAAAAATAGAAAATACAAACAAGCACAAAAGAGAAACTAAAAGTTACCCGTGAAATAATAATTTTTCATCATTTAGTCGAGTTCTTCCAACTTTTAATTTTCTAGGGAACAAAAATATTATTTCACTGAGCATTGCTATTAATTGTATGTAATAACATACTTCAAATTGATAATCGTATTAACATGTTTTATGTTATAATTATAGTTGAGAAGACCTGAGTTCACAGTAATACATTAACCACATAAGGTTTAAGAAACAATGAATATATCCATAAATACACATATGAAACAAAATATAAGTAATATGTAGGCATAACTAAGAATATGGACTTTAGAATCATGGCTTCAAAGAGCTGGCTATACTCTTTACCAAACTGTGAAACTTTGGTTAAGATAAGTAAGCCTTCTGTGCCTCAGATTCCTTGTCTGTAAAGTGAGAATAATCATCTATATGCTGGAGGCTTTGGGGGGTATGAAAAATCCTTAGAGCCATTCCTGCCACATAAGGGGAACTTAATAAAGTTTATCTCCCTATTCCTCATTTTTTGGTATTGGGCAAGAAGGACAATTTTATCAATAGTAGGTGACATTTATTTACTTATTTACTTATTAATTTAGCTAGTAATAGTGAGTCCAGTGGATATTGAACTCAATTCAAGCATGAATGGTCTCTATCAAAGATTTATTTATGCTAACTTTGCTTCATTCCACAGTCCTTTATAATATCCAAGTTTCATGATATGACAGTATGGATTCAAACCTAATAACTCCCAAGTATATGACTTTGGCTTCAATTACAATTTTGAGCTAAGCCTCCTGTGTAAAACCTAGCAGCAGTCAGCTCTTAGCTAAGCAAGTCAGCTGCTTAGAATAGAGAACTTAATTAGGAAAAACATTTTTTTTCTTCAAAATCTCAGGTGAACTGTAATATCAGACAGGATTAATTTGGTTCACAAGCTATATATTGGAGAACCATGCTTTTTTAAAAATTATTGCTGAAAATAACTAGTTAATGTCCATAATGGCTCTGCTTTAAGCACATTCTTCCTTGACCTCTTAGATCTGTGAAGTCCTGAGATCTCTCTCTATATTTGGTTGGTGTTTGGTCAGTTTTTATATCAGATCTGACTTCATGATTGCAGAGTTTTCACACTCTCTGCCCAAAAGCATTCAAATTTGACATTAGGACTTTCTGAAACTGCAGGATATGGTCAGCCATATTCCTATTGTTCTGACAATTTCTGGTCTAATTTACTATTTCACAAATTTCTATAACATGGAATTCTGCAGGCATGGCAATCTCTGAGTATAAATTTATCCTGTTAATTTTATATACAAAATCATTCCTTTTGCCAGTGAATGGGATCTTTAGGTGATACTAGGAGAAAAAATGTATTATTTTCCCTGTCTTTTAATGGGAAAAGAAGGAGTACCAAACTGTTTCCTGGAAGGTTCTTTTCTATTACTCAGAAAGTTTCCTATAAAATTATTATGTTTTGTTCCTATCAGATGTATCCCCTGACCCCAGTTTAGCAACTGGGGTTAAATCTTGTCCTTTTGCTGCCTCTGAGTTTGCTGTTTAAAATATGTAAATATATATGCATATATACTCAAAAATATAAAACATACATGTACATTATACACTTTACATACACATATATGTATCTATCATTAAATTTTACCATAAGAAATAGTTATACTTGCAGAAATTCAACTTAAACAATGGCAAAATTGGTTTTCAAATTAGGTCACTGGCATGTTGTTTTTTCTAAGCAGCTCTGCTCTCATATAAATCTCTTTCCCTCCTGAATCCCATGCACCATCCATAGTTTGTTTCCTTCCTTCCCACTGTGCCATCCTTTATCAACCAGAGCAGTCAAATCAACCCTTGAAGTGTTCTAAAAAGCACCTTATGCCCAACAGAAGAGCACTTGAATTACTCTGTATTCCAGAACCTGCTGTACATCACAACAGAGACCAAAAACTAGGACATAGTGTGATCTTATAAAACCATCAGAACCTGTCACCTGAGAGCACTCATTGGTCCATATATTTATCTCCCTGAATCTTATTTCTACCAAATAAATTATTCAGGCACTTATAGGGTTCTTGGATGCAAATGACTTCTAACCTAAAGCTAACCATTCTGCTTCTTTCTTTATAGAAACCATACATTTTTTTAAAGAGTACTTGAGAGCAAACTAGCTTCTACATAATAAACAAAAAAGATAAAAGAAAGAAAGCAAAGAAACTTTTCTAAGTAATTTATTTAAATGACTTTGTAGAGTTTCCCCATAAAGAAAGAGGTAGTGACAAAGTAGACATAATTAAAAACTTAGTAAATAACATGTACATGTTTAATAAATATTTATTTTTAATAAATATTCCTGATAATTTTTTTTCAGTTCTGTGACTTACCTTTTATATTCAAGTCCTAGCGCTCCCATGTGAAGAATTTTCAGATTGCCTCCATTATATTTTCTAAATTCCTCCAGCTTAAAAACTGTATCATTTTTTAATGAAGGCTTGATAGTCCTAAAAAAAAAAAAAGGTTGTATTGCATTCTCACGTCAAACAGTTTAGGGTCAGAGGGACTGGGTAACCTCCCTTTGCCCTTACTTGCTTCAAGAAGAAAGTCATTTTAAAAGAACATAGGAATGATAAATCACGTATCAATATACTTGCCCTACAGGCAAAACATGTGATAAGATTAAATGGCAGAACCTACTAAAATGTAGCTGGGTCTTGTAAGGTGTAGCAGGTAAGAGGAAGCTTTACATAGTGACACCAAAGAGAGAAGGCAGTATTAGAGATGGTCACTTGGAGCAGCCTTGAGAGAAATAGTTGCATATAGACATAAACATAAGGGTGAGATGAGAGTAATGATAGAAAAGTATAGCTTCATGGCCATTTTCTTTATACACATACATTTTTCCTAGAAAAAAATATTTCCACAAGAATGAACAGTTGACCTAAAGTAACTACTAAACTGTAATATCTAAACAGATACTACACTGTAAGGTAGTTTAAAACTCACATATCAAAAATGCAAGAGTCATACAACTATCCCTCTGCCTATTTTATAAAATTACAAAGGTGAAACTAAATTCTTAACATTTACCATATCAAATTACATCCTAAATGTATTTGTTTTCAGGCATTTCATATTTTCTAGATACATTAAAAACTTGGTTACAAATTACTAGTACTAACATTCTTCTAAGAAGAATTATTTTAATCTTTCTTCTTATGGTTAAAAAACAATTTTATTAATAGTTCAAAGTCTTGGGTTTGAGTTCCATTCTGCTCCATGATTGAAACATGTTATTTAATCACACTGATCCTGCCACATGTGCTTAAAAGGATGCCTTGAAAATCAAGTACTCTCTGGGGTACCATATGAAAGAAAGATATTCACACATAAAGCTTTGGGTACTTAAGGAAAGTTAGGTAACTTATCCACACACCCATAAAAGCTGATTAAAGAGTCAAAAAAACTTTCAATGCTGTGTTTTCGCTCGTTGGTTTTCCACTGACTCAATTTTTTTTCTCACGAGTATATGGATGTGGCTGTTGACTTCAGATTAAAGGTGCATTTTATGACTAAATATATAATATTTGAATAATGTATTCATATACATTCTATTTTCATCTTGTATGAAGTAGCATCAATTGAATATTAGCATAGTAAGTTGCCATATGAAATATACAGTTAGTTCCTATTAATTGAAGTAAAAACTAAAGGTAGGAAGTGCCCTCCCTTCTTGTGAGAAGGAAAGGCAGGATCAGCAGATGCTGATCTAAGTAATTCAGCAGCATCAAGTTCCCCAAGAATTAAAATTAAGTTCCTAAGCAAAATGAATTGCTGAAGAGAAAGGAGAAATTAAATTTAAAAAGCTAGAATTACATTAACTGTGTCCTATAATTGAAAGTTAGGGCTTGGCATATCTTCTAAGAAAACCAGTTCCTGAAATCTTCTTGTTATTCTTCATACAAACTCTCCATCTACCTACAGTCAGGCTCCAATAAGGAAAGAGGAAGCAAGAAATTTTCACCAAAGATACACCTTCAGTATAGGTTTTGACTAAGTATGCTCTCCTGGCTGAAAATTATGTATCTTTCCAGCTTCTTTGAAGCAGAATTCTGGATGCAAATTAGGTATTCCCAAATTAAATCACTCATATGAGATCTGATAGGTAGTAGCAAGGGCATGGTGCCATGAGGTTTTCCTGCTTCATGTTCAGTATCCAGTTCCCAGATTCCTGGGTGTCTAGAGGCAGCTGTCTCAATGGCAGGAGGAGCCATATCCTGTGTTCTGCATCCAGTCAACAGCTTCCTAGGCATTGAGAAGCAATGGCAATAGTGGTGGCTTCCAGATTCCAGTTTTTTGATCCTTGGGTTGCAGTTACAGCCGTGTGTTCTGGAACTACAGAATTTCATTTGCAGCTTCCTGATTCATTCCATTCCTAATTGCAGCAGCATATGTGACAGCTCAGTTCTCTAGTGTTCTAGAAGTCATTCCTGGAGGTCAGGTCTTGTGTCTGCTCCTCCAGTCTTCTAGCAATTTTGTAAACACATAATTCCTTGTATGACATCCTTTTCTGCTGAAAATATCTAAAGCAGGGTCTATTTTATTAACTAAAGCCTGATGATGAAGATTTTGAATGCCTACTTCAATTAATTAGTAATGGCTACCTAGGGCAATGGGTTTAGAAGAACTTTGAAACTAAGGTCCAAATACCGTGAAAGAAATTTTTTTTATACCTGGCATGGGAGCATTATGCATTTGCCACCTTGATATATATCAGTTTCACTTAACAAATTGTTTTGGGTGGGGAGGTAGCAGAGACGGGAAGATATGTATGTATGAATATACATAAAATTTAAGAAGATAGGTAAAATTTCAAAATTTCATTTTTATTCAAACAGAGATATAGTGAAAATAAACTAGACATACCAAATTAAACAAAGATTGCACAGAGGGAAATGTTAGATTTAGTCACAGGAATGCTAATTGAACCATATATGAGTTATAATGTATTATATTCAAATTGCAAAAGTTACTTCAACAAATCTCACTAATCTAAATTCAATCTTCAAGGACACAAAGATCTGTCTATTTTGTTCTCTGAACTTGCTGAATTGCTCACTGCTGGAAATGATTTTAAAGGATTAATTTTAAAGAAACTTCAAATCAAAAATCAAACTATTAGAAAAGAATATAAATCCAACAATGACACACACACACACACAAAAACAACTTTGTTCTTGTTATTTTGTATTTACCCTGATAAGGTAGGTTGGTGAGGGTTTTTCCCCAATTCTGAAAGACAATCATTTTTTTTTTCCTGAAGGTGTTAATATTTCAGTCATTTAAGCTTCCTACTTTGATGCTTTTGGGTTAAAAAGAAAACCTTAAGTGAGGAAAGAAAATGCTGAGAGGAAATTACTTGAACAGAACTTAATAGTTTTGTGATATGAAGCTGTGATCACATTTTTTTCACAGTATGAGTCAGTCATATAAATGTTTAGTTTACTTATTTTCTTAATTTGACATGAGGCTAAACTAGGCAAAACTTGCCCACAAAATGTTCTTTTTCATGAGTTAAGCTATATGGATTTCATTATTAATATAGCATCTTATATTCGTAAGTGAAACCAGTTAAAGCAGGCTTTTGGTCAGCATAAAGCCCATTTTTTAAGGTATGTTTTTAAATGACTTGCTGGGTTGTGCTATAATTTTAATAACCCTCCTCCTACCTGGGGATTTGAAGATCATGGTTATAGTTACTATTAGTGTCAATACAATGTAAGTAGAATTCATTACAAAACTCTCCGGGGATTTATAAAGTGATTACATTCTCTTTGTAATCCACAAAAAAAGGAACTCTTCAAAAGATAACAGTTCAATGAGATGAGATGAGATGGTAACCATCTGGTTCACTTGTAAATTGTATCCTTATTTTTTGAGGTATGTCATAGCTTTTCTGTTCTATTAGCACCAGAGAATAAAATTCAAGAAAGTTGGTTTTTATCATTTTTTCCTTATCAAAATGAAAACGGGGTGGAACATCAACTACTTGTATAGCCTCCTGCCTAATCTCTGGCAAAGGCCCCCATCAAACCCAACTTCCCAAACCACCTTTCTTTATGCAATCAGTTGTTTCCTAACGGTTTCATGTTATTAGCAAATACCAGATACTAACTTTTTTTTGAACTTTATACCAATCATATATTACCCACATTTTATTCTCCTCAAGCCTACAGAATAGGTGGCAACCAACTTGTTACCTTGAAGGTTCCCATAACCAAGAATATCTCCTAATTTAGGTGCCATAGTGATGGAGTTTGCCATTACCAAAAACAAACTACTTTAGCTGATAATAACAAATACCAAATAATATAGCCATGACCAGCTTCTTATGAATTTAAAAACCAAGAAATCCAGGGGTTCTATGTATATTTTTGTGTTATGGCATCCTATTTTTAAACATAAAATTCTTGGGAGGAGTAGCACCTGAGTCCCTAAAGCTTAGAAAGAATTGGTTTAGTAAATCTTTTCTAAGTGGGTACAGGACAACATAGAATATGGAATCCCCTGGGAAAGAAAATGGTACTTCATCTAAGTCACAGACTTGATTCCTTGCCCCTAAATTAATTTCACCTTCAGGCAAGTGAATTTATTGTTTTGAAATGCAAATTGCTTTATTCTATCACTGGAGTATTTCTCATAGAATTAAATTCCCTGATTCTCTGCCATGATTCTTGTGAGAAAAATTCTACTTCAAGTTTCTGTTCTAGCTCCCACTCCACCAAACCCTAAACCCAAACCTATCAAGTAGCATGCTCTTTTATGGCTTGAGACAGCGTGATGCAGTAAGAAGTCCTGGGCTTTGGAGACAGATGGACCTGGGTAGGGGTCTCAACTCTATCATATATGGTACGTTCCAGAGCAAGTTACTTAACTTCTCTGAGACTCAGTTTACTTTTCTCTGTAAAGGGATTAATAACACCTACCGAACAGAGACTGTGGTAGGCAGAATAAGGGCCCCCAAAAATGCCCTCATGCTAAGCCCTAGAAGATGTGAATATGTTACTTTACATGGCAAAAGAGAATTTGCAGGGTATGGACTCTGAGAGGGGGATATTATCCTGGGCCCCACTTAATCACAAATCCTTAAAAATAGAGATCCTTTCCAGGCTGTGATCATGAAGAGATGTGACAATGGAACAGAAACAGATGGTAGGATGAGAAGGACTCGACCTGCCATTGGTGGCTTTAAAGATGGAGGAAGGGGGCCATTAGACACGATATAAAGGTGGCCTCTGGGACCTGAGAAAAGCAAAGAAACAAATTCTCCCTTCTAGCCTCTAGAATGAAACACGGCCCTGGTTACAACTTGATTTTAGCCCAGTAAGATCCACATCAGACTTCTAACCTACAGAGCTATAAGATTAAAAAGAAGTAGTGTTTTAAGCTACTTAGTTTGGGTAATTTGTTTTAACAGTAATGAAAAACCAATACAGAAGCATTGTAAAAAAGAGTAAGTAGATGGCCTACCATAATGCTTGGCACGGATTAAGCCCTAAACAAGTATTAGTTTCTTCCCACATGTTATCTAGGAAGTTCTAATTCATTTATCATCATCATCATCATTATCAATCATCATCATCATAATACATTCTATGTGCCAGACACCATTCTAGGAACTCATGGAGCTTACAGCCTAATCAAATGAACAAAAGCATTTTTATATACTGAGATAATTTTTCGCTTTCTACACACACCAGACTCAAGTAGACATTGTTTTTCTCAACAATTGTGCCACAGGTTCCCACCCATTCACAATAACAGCTGCACATCTAGTCTTTAACCTGCTTCCTTGCTGTTTGTTTCTGTAGAATTCTAAATGGAGAATGTTGTTATATTTTGTTTTGCATTCAAGAAACAGATGAAATTGAAAGTTACTGATAGGTTTGTTAGTGTGCCTGTCTCTGATCATATAACCATACATAATCCAAAGGCCCAGTTGAAAATGCCACTCTGACCTCATAATGGCCACAAAGCAGACAGGCTCAAATCAATCGCTTTAGGTTAGATGGAAGACAGGGAAAGGAAGTGGGAAAGTATGGCATTGGTGCTATGTCCCTTAAAACTGTCATATATGGAAACACTAAATTAAACATCTATTGTGGTAAGTTCAGACTTGCAGCTGTAGTAGGACCTGAATTCAAGCTGTTCCTCTGAAAGAGGAAGCACTACAGAAGAGTCTGCTTAGACCAGCAGAGCCATCTGGCCTTACCCTCCCCACTCCACCTTTCATAGAGCATTTGTCATTTTATATAATGAACTCAAGGTGCCCAGACCCACAGTGAAGGTGACACAGTTCTCTGACCAGTCCTGGATGTTGCAGGATGTCCTAGATGGACTCCTTCTGGTAGAACTAAGGTGATTCTGCTTCTAGTAGTTGAAATTAAAATCCCCTTTCCAGAGGAAAGAATCCCACCCCAGACATCAGCAGCTGAGAGTTACCACCCCCTGAGGAGAACTCAGAGAAATATATTCTCACTTTATGATGACCTTTAGAGCTTTTCTCTGCTTCCAAGTGTCCTTTTCTGCTGTATTTGAATCCCAACGAATACAAGGTGGGCCTGCAGACTTTTATTAGAGCATGGTCCCTGGTTAGATGGGTTAGAGTTTTCAGCAGGGGATTTGCCAGCCTCGCAAAGTGATGTTTGCTCCATAATTGCAGCATCCCACTGTCTAAGAAAATCAAGCCTCACTGTGAGAGAAGGAATCCAATCACTTCACTCTGGAATGATTCTGAGAGTCTGTTAGATTGGTGGAGCTCTCCTTGTTGCTTCCTTTTCTTCTCTGTGTGTAAACGTCTGTGTGATTTTTTTTTTAATGTTTTTATTGATGTCAAGACGTTGGTACAAAAACAAGACTAACAGTGTATGATTTGGTCTTCTGGTTTCCCACATCTCCCCATGTCTTTAAGCAGCTGGCATAGCTGGAGGACTGTTTACTCCATGGCTTATTTCCTCCTTATCTTTTATGTCCCAGGATGTCAAAGGTTGTAAATTTAATATTGATTTTATAAAGTAGCTTTACTCTAACATGTCAGTTACGATTAGCTTCAACCTAGAAGAAGCTCAGCCACTGATCTGAATTTGCACGCAATGTGGCTCCCTAGCTCTCAGCCTCTCTGAGTGAATGCTTTATTTATTAAAGTGGCAATGGTTTGTAAGGGCCAGGACATCTCCCAACCCCCAGCTCTTTCTCTGCTCTGAGCCTCCAGCACCTGGGCCCTTACATTAAGCTTGAAAATCTAAGTAGATCAGATAAACATATTATTTGCTGGCATGTCAACAGACAGAAGAGTTTATAGATCACATTATACCCCAGTGGCTTTAACCAGAGAGAGAGGAATGAGAAGTCTTACTTGGGTTTCTACCCCTCCCTTTCTTCCATCTCCCAGTGCCATTCATGTTCCACCACAAGGGTGGAGGCTATTGCTATAATAACAGTGATAAAAACTGACATTTATTGAACACTTTCTTTGTAGTGATCACTTAGTAAGCATCAAGCACTGTACTAAAGATTTTTCATGCACCATCTCATTTAATCTTCACATCTTACAAAGTGAACATTTATTATTACCATTATTTTTATTTCATACTATTATTGCTCCCACTTTACAGATGAAAGAACCGAGGAATGCCCAGGATCATACACAGCTGCAACTTTTTTTTGAGGATGGAATTCAAACATAGGCAGCTGGAATTGGTACCCCTTCCCCCTCATTTTTGTCCTCAATGCCATAATGAGTGTTTTATCAGAAAACTGGGAAATTACATTTTTGTGCCAGTCATGCTGCGGTGACACCTTTGGCTTAAATTGATGTCCTGTGTTCTTTTGATACAAACTGAACATGAAGCAAAATAGAAGAATTAATTCCCAAATTCCTTCCACTTTCTCTCTTAAGAAGGGATAGGCAACTAGTGTGTTTATCCTGCTGCACTGATTCTCTCTCCCTAGTCACACCTTGGAAGAATTCCTCCATAGCAGATAAAGCTGAAGATGCTCACCACTTTGTGGCAGGAAGCTCTTCCTAAAGCCTTGTGGTCACATTCCTGCTCACTAGCGGCTCATTTTAGGTGCACTAAGGGGCCACATAGCCTCCCAAGTTAAGGAAATGGAACACAGCCTTCTTACCTTGGGAAATCTTAGCTCACTGTAGTTTAACATTACAGAGGCTAATTCACCAAAAGGTTGACAGAAGCACTTTATCTCCCAAGCTAAATATACTCCTTGAGATTACCTGTGTGCTAAAGTCCTCTACTCCTCCCTCCAGGATGAAACAGATGAGGCAAGGAGTCTGAGACTGCTTTTCCTGAGATTTTTCTTCCTACCTCCTCCTAGATTTTAACAGTGGAGAAAAGGATACATTGAGACAAATTAAAGATAGTGCCAAATATTTGACATGCCTCCTGTCAAGAGGTGAGCTCTCTATCCCATCCCCTTGATTCTGGGTGGGTTCTGTGACTGCTCCGACCAGTAGACTACATCGAAAACAATGCTAAGCCCATTACAGGATCCAAACCATAAGAGACTGGCAGCATCCATCACCTCTTACATGCTACACACAAGATGTCCAAACACTCTGATGGACATACCATATGGCAAAGCCCTGAGACTACATAGAGGGGAAGAGAGGCCTGGCTGAGCTTGCCAAGGGACCAAATGTGTGAACTGTCTTCAACCCTCCAGATCAACCCAGACATCAGTTGAATGTCACTAAGTGATGCCAATCAAAGTATGTAAAACAGAACTGCCTGAATTCCTGACCCACAGAATTATGAGATATAAAAAATGGTAGCAGTTCTGCAGTAGTGGGTTGGATAGCAATAGGTAATAGGTACAGACACATAGGTGCCTGGGATGGATCACTGAACTTTTAAGGTTCCTGGACTTTTTGCATGCACTTACAGATGGAAGATTGCTTCTGTCTAGCACAACTCAATGCAGCCAAGCATAAGGAAGAGAATGCTGCCTTCTCCAAACAACTGATAATTTGTGATCTCATCACTTCCAAAGTACATAGAAAGCCCTGCTCTCAGGTAGATAAGAAAATAGTTTTGGTGTAAGACACAAGATTATGTGAAAGACATAAATGTAGGCTCTTTTAATTAATAGCTTCCAAATATAATTCATTCTTCTATTTAATTACATGTATTGCAATGTATACTCTACTTTAAATGACTGAGAAGACAGTATATTTTCGAAACATACTATACTTTTTTGAGTATTCAGTTTGCTAAACCATAATGTACTTTCGACCCAAGAGAGAGAAAGAAGGGAGATTGACAAATAGTCAACTTGGATTTATCCTCAAACTACACTGGCCTAAAGTCTTTGAAGTGAAGCAATTTACTATGAATGTGCTTATTTTCTACACTAAAGTGTTTGTGTTTATTTGTTTGTTGTCCAATAGAAAAACACAAAAGCTGGAGAGGAAAATTCCCTCAAGAGAATCCCATCCTAGAAATCTACGGACAGATGTGTGATCCCTTGATTTCTCACATGCAGGTTATCATTTCCAGAAGTTTAAAGAAGAAATATTTATGAGCCCTTTATTTCAGACTTACCCTGACAATCATAGATTATAGAACTCAGATCTTTGCTGGTATCGAGAGATCAGTTTCTGCATCTGTAAAATAAGTTTAATAGCCAAACTATAGGTTTTGTTTTAGGAATTAAATTAGTTTTAGGAGGAAGAAGAAGAGGTTGACAAAAGATAGAAAAAAGAGAAAAAGAACCATGAAAAGGCAATGCCACATCAAAGATAGGGGAGAGGATAACAATGTTTTATCTAGATTGTGGGATTTGGGGTGCTTTTTATATTCTTTGTATTTATATGGCTTAATTTTGTCATTAACATGTGACATCTATTAAAAAAAAAAACTCAGGAGAAGAAAATAATTCAAGGAAAGGGTAGTCAAGACTGCTTAAGGAGACCCAGAGCAGATGACTGAGTCTTTTTATTTTTTTCCTTTCTCCCTTGGATTTTGGTGTTTGAACTTGAAAAAAAAATAATTACAAGTGTATATATATAAGCAAATGACCTACTTTAAAAGAATAAGTTAATTTCATTCTTTTGATTTATCTTGTTTCTTATTGGGGTTGGGTGGAGGGGGATTTTTTGTGAGCTGTATAGATTTCCAGTTTGGACTTGTTCAAATGATGCAGGAACAAAAAATGAATTAAAAAAAATACAACATAAAAACCAGAAAAACTTTGTGATGTATAAAAGCTGTAGTCAGATTCTTTCTCTTTTCTAATGGCAAATTATTTGTCCCTTTTTTATAGAAACCTACCACAAATTATCAGATAAGAAAGAAAGAAAGAAAGAAAGAAAGAAAGAAAGAAAGAAAAAGAAAAGAAAGAAAAGAGGCCCAGAGATCTAAGAAGATAATGACTTTTCAAAAGATGTACCTCATCATTCCAAACCTTTTTATATTGCATTGATCCCAGGAGCCAAACCAAAAAAACTGAATGTAAACAATGCTTTCTAGGAGTCTCGCTTTAAGGATTAGTTGCTGTAACTTAAACCCATGGAGCCTCCAGATTTTTAAAATAAGATTTAAACATATTTTTATATGTGAGAAGCTTAGCCAGTGTTGGAATGTTCTGGATTCAGAACTGAACAGTTTGTGGAAGTAATGTTGATTTAACTGCAATGTTTTCAAGATTTTCTAAAATATATTGGATATAATCTACAGATAAGAACTTTATACAATTTTTTTCATGGCCAGTGACTGCTATTTAATTAGTTAAAACTTATTTTATCATAACACAAACATAACCTAAGTATACTGTAAATGTATACTTATAATCAGCTTATCTTCATTTTATTTCATTTTATAAAATATTTAGATTTCCTCACCCATTAAAAAAAAAAACTTCCAAGTTTAAGACGAACAGTTTTACACATTCTGCTTTAAAACGTACAAGAAGTTTTATAAAATTCTTCTAGGTTGTATGTGAAGAGAATAAATTTTAAGACCACTGGTTTATTAGAAGACATAGGATTTGGCAACAGAAAGTCTTAGGTTTGATTACTATATTTGCCATGCATCGATTGTGTAATTTGGCGCAAACTGCTTCCACAGCATTCCCTACAAAGTGTAGATGTACTATCCCTAAGTGGCAGGCACTGGACTAAACACTAGGAAAGAAAGACAGCAAGGTACAAATGGTCTCCCCCTCCTAATTTCCTTAGGCCTCCCTTGCCCGCTCGTGCATCTGTTGTAAAGATGGGGATGTGCTGTGTACAGCACCTGGTACAAGGTTGGCGCGAAGCCTACTGCCATCATTATTACCACAACAAACAGTAAGAGCTTTTACCTTGCATAAAAACTGCGGATCCCCAAGATAAGGAAAGCAGGTGTTACTTTCTGGATAGGACAGCTAAGTTCCCCTCAGGCCACACCCACCGTGGTGGTGACGGACCCACCGTGGTGGTGACGGGCTCACCGGAAGCTCAGCCGCACAGGCTTCCGGGTCTGCACGGCGGGGGACGCTCCACATCCGCGCATGCGCAACCTGCGGGCGCGGCTGGGGCCTGCAGTGCGGATTCTTTCTTAGCCTTCGGGCATGTGAGCCAGAGGATAAATACCAGAGTTACAAGCCGCACTAGTGAGTCCCCCTCAGGGCCAACCTACAAAGGACCTTTGCGTTGACTTTCCTGCCTTCTCGGTTCCACATTCCCCAGTCCCTCGCTCCTGAACCCTGGCTCACTTCCGTACTGAACCACGTGCATGCAAGCCCTTGTCTTGGACATTGCTTTCGAGGGACAATCCGGCTACAGCCTGTCCATCTATAGAAGAAAAATATTAACTTCGTAGAATTTGGTTATTGGAAGGGTATATAAAATCGACCATGCCATGGCAACCACTTAAAAAAGTGAGGTAAGTCAAGCCAGTTAACGGGAGAAATTTCCATTTTCAGTAAGAAAGGCAAGATAAAGAACCACGTATGTAACGCAATCCCATTTTTTAAGACAAAAAATCGTCTCCCCAAAAAGCCTTTGATCTATATGTAAATACACTTATTTGAAGCATTTATTTTTAAGTTATATATGTAAACTTTTTAAAGTATACTGCTAGTTTGTTAAATGTGGTTGGGGTGTGGGAATGGAAGGGAGAAGGTTCATGAAAGAAAAGTGGACCTCATTAGAAGAGCCACATGTGTGGCATGATAATATTACATTTAGATAAAATCATGCAAATATAAGCACATGCCTTTGACAGATGAAAGGATGGTTACCAACATGCTAATGCTAATCATCGATTATTTATTTATATAATCAGAAAAACATTAAAACAAATATCAAAACAAAACAAAAAATGAAGAGGCAATTTGGCATAGTGGCTAAGAGTACAGATTTGGGAGCCACAAACGACATTCAAATCTTATGTCTGTCACAGTTGTGTGATCTGGACAGGTTATTTCATTTATTTTGGCTTCAGTTTCTTTATCTGTAAAATGGAGATAACAATAATATAATACCTACTTCATTGGGCTGTTAAGAAAATTAAATGGGAAATATAGGTAAAGACTTCAGAATGGTGCCTGACACATGAAAAATGGTATAAAATGTTATTATCATTTTTTTGTAACTGTAAAAAGAAAAACAGCTGAAGGGTTTAGATGCTACAGCCTTTATTTAGGAAGGAAGAAAAAATATGCCTCTATGTCATCATGGCCTGGGTACCCATTCACACACAGCCACTCTATTCCTGCTGCTTAGGCAGCTTTTGCGTTCAGGAAGAAAGAAAAAGAAAGGAAGGGAGAAAAGACAAAAAGAGGAGGGAGGGAAAAAGGAAAGGAGAAAGAGAGAAAGGACAAGAAGGAGGAAAGAAGAAAAAGGAAAGAAACAATAGTCACAAAGGTTCCACATGAATGCTATTGGAGCAGGGTAGGCCTGACAAACTTCCCTCTCCAAGGTGTCCTGGCTGGCCTGGATTCTCTTCCCAGCTTCCTAATCACCCCAATTCTTCAAGAATTTTGCAAATTCATAATGGTGATCTATTTTTCTTTTTCTTAATTGAGATGCAACTGTTAGTATAGTACACTTTGCTGACATTTATGTCACATTTCCTAGATACCAGATAAAAAAATACTTTTAATTAGTTATAAATGAGAATGTATACACAACAATTCTGAAACTGTGTCTTCATCGAAGTTTGCTTCCAAGTATGACACGTGTGGCTTTAATGCCAATTTTTAACTGTAGTGCAGTGTGCTGACACCCATGACACATTTCCCCATATCTAATCACAAAAATACTTCTAATTAGCCATAAATGAGAATGTACACACATTTCCAATAGTCACTCTGTTCCTATCAAAGTTCACATCAGAGAAAACCTAAACTGTTGCCACTGAGCTGCCTTGCTTCCAGTTCCAATAACTCATATTTCAGAAATGCTTAGAAAATTGAATCTTTAGATCTTACTGCGTAAACAGATCTGTGGTAGATTTATTTCAGCCTGAGTCCTTTATTTGAGATGTGTGCTCCTAAACCCAACTAAAATGCATACCATAGCCATTTCAAAGGTAGTGATAAAATTACTTGGTTAAATATTTTGGCTAGATTTCTTGTTTCTAGAGGCCTGGGCTTTATATTCTGTGGCTTCTGTATTTGCACGTGGTGATGGGGCAATATTAAATGGCACCACATCTGCCAACCTCCATAAGAATCATGCACCACAGGAAAAGCCACAGGCACCCATCCACCACTGCAAACCACACAGATAGACAACTCCAAACCTTAATAACCACATTCAAATTCTTGGACCTTGGACTTTCTTCAGGAATCCAGGCTTGTAATCCTCTTGAGATAATAACAGATCATCAAGTACCTCCTTCACAGTTCAAAGTATGGACTTTATAAAATCACATTAGTTATAATTCAGATATTCTCCAAACTTGAGGCTGTGAAGCATTCTGGTCTGTTCTTAGATGTCTGTATAATCTATCCTTCATTTTATAGCTGACTTTGTCTTCTGTTGCTCTGTGCAAATGGCAGTTCTTTACAGGTCATGAGGTCTTGATTTGTGCATGGTACATCCCAGTGAAAAGGGGGCTTTATGTGAGGAGAGGAAAAACAGTTCTGTTAAACTTTGCTTAACTTTCACTACCTTTAAAAACTCATTAAATAGGATTCTGCCTTTTACTTGCCGAAGTGTTTAAAACCCTTTTTAATGAAAAATTCTAATCCTATATAATCATACCATAAGTACTTTCTTTCTGTTCAAAGAGGAAACAGTGTTAAATTTTAATGCATACCTCTGGCAGGCTATAATAAAAGCGTTCAGTCAGTTTTAAATCCGATTAGTGTAACTGTTACAGATTAGAAAAACTCTCAAGTGACTGGAGCAAGCCCCCAACTCAAGAGAACTAATTTAAAGTTAGGGTCTAGGCCTGATCATGTCAGATTCAAAGTAATATCAAGACTCTTGTATTCAGTTTGCCTAAAATTTGTTTGGAAGGTAATAAAATAAGGTCTTTTGCTAGATGCAGCAATATAAAAACTTGCTTCTGAATAGGAAGCAGATAGGACAGAATGCAACCCTAGACAAAGTAGAATGGGGGGAAAAGCAGAAGTGGGGAGTTCTCAGAATTTAGAAAAGACAAAATCACATCCTAGGGAGAGAACTATTAGGATTTCTTAGAGTATGTGACTTTTAAAAGAGGCCTTAAAGGACAGACTCCATAGATGAGACGAGGAAATCCCTGCTAAGGTGGGAAAAGATACAGAGTTTCCCAAGAACTATAGAATGAGCATTTGTTTAGAACTTAGAGAAGAAAAAATAAAGGCCGCTTTGTTGAAAGCTGCTTTATAACAGGCACTATACCAGGCACCAGATGTATTTTCTTATTTAGTTCCCACAACATTCCAGTGAGGTGGATGTTATTACCCCCATTTTATAGATGAGAAAAGTCAACCTCAGAGAGATTGTCAAACTTGCCTAAAATCAAACAGCAAGTGGCAGGACTCAAGAAAATTATGGTTGAGCTTCTGTCAATATTTAGTCTCAGAAACTCTGCAAAATCACACCTTCCTCTTAGCCATCATCAAGATGCAACTTGTTCTAAAAGACCTTCTTGACCACCTGAGTTAGAAATGGGATTTCTGGTCCCTGAATTCATAGCATTCCTATTGTCTGTTACCCAAGAGGCACATTGTACCCTGGCTTATATTGTCATCTTTTGTCATGCAAATATCAGTTATGCAGAGCAGGCATATCAAAAACATCTGAGAAGAAATACATATGTACGTTTAAATATTTACACATATTTATTCATTACATATATATTTAAAACATAATTTTATAAAATATATAAATATTTATATTTATAAGACTGCCCTCCCATCCACCTCACTTCACCTCCCTTCATCTTTAATACATGTTTAATACATCGTTTAATACATCTAGGAGTGCATGCCCGAATGCGTGAATGTACCACCAATGAGCACTTTGAAATAATCCCTCAGTGATTCTAATTCCTGCCCCATCCTAGGTGAGAACAATTAAACTAGCTGATGATCTAGTGATCTGACATCAAAATCAGGTGATCTGACATCAGCTCCCAGTTCTGCCACTTACTGATTGTGTGATCCTTATCCTCCCTAAGGCACAATTTTATCATCTGTACCTTGAAAATCGTTGTACCTGCTTTACCTGTGTTTTAGGATTACTGTGAGGATCAAAAGAATAAGTCTGCAAAGTCTTTTGCATGATGATATTTAAACCTCAGAATTAGAAACACTTTGAAAGCAGGACTGTGCATCTTTTATGTGCACATCCTAAGTGATGTCACAGAGTGGATATTTAATGATAGGTGTCGACTCGTAGAGATGGACCTCTTAGAACCTTCGGGGAGATAACAGCATATCCAACCAAGAAGTCAGGAAAGTAGCAAAATGTCCTCCACTTGAGATAATATTTGCCTACCAACTGCCTCCTCCACATCGATACATTTTAAAGACAGTGCCTCTTTCAAAGTCATGGCTATGTGGGCCTTTATGACTCTGAAATGAGAAGATTTAGGCTCCAAAGTATCATTAATCACCAACTTTCTTTTTTCATGCTCTCCATCTGTACCTTCAAACCAAGATGCTCACCTATACCTCTTCAAAGTTAAGATGTATAGATGATTACTCAAGAGTAAAGAACTCTTTTTATCTTGAAAACAAATTTATAATGAGTGATAAGAAGAAAAATTAATATCCTTATTGAAAAAGGATCAGGAAGAGGAAATGAAAGCCAGATACCCCCCACAGTAAGAGATAAGACAGTAAATACATACGATCATGCAAACATACATACATACTACATACAAACAAACATACATTCATACATACATATACACATGGATTCATAAATGCAGGAAGAAATTAAAACAAATCTGCAGGCCTTCATAAATACAGCAATCAGGCAGCTCCATGCATGCATCCATATTTGTATTTTTATTTTTGATAATTATTTTTGAATCTGCTTTGCCTAAATTTGGCCTCTTATCAGAACCTAATGACTCTACTTTATGTTAAGCTTTTCAAAAAATATAAACTTAAAACTAGGAAAAAAAAACTGTTAATTTATCTTGCAGGAAAAGGTGTTATAATTTGAATGAAAAACAGCAAGCAGACAGATAAAAAGGAGCTGGCACAAAGCTTGGGCAATCAGTAAAATTTTTTTGTACCTGCAGGCAGAGAAATTGTCTCCAGTGTTGTATGATGTTATTATCATTGCCTATTTTCACTCGTATATTAGGTTCAGCACAATTGTGTGAAGATTTGAATTTTCTCTACATATTTACTGTTTTAATAAGCTCATAATGGTAAAATACTATATGTGCTGACAGAGGTACTTACACTGTATTAAGCAAACAAATCAAATAATTTTCTTCAAAATGATAAGTAGCCTAATTTGACCCTTCTTCAGGTCCTGGTCAGTTCTGAAATGGTCCCTTATAATAGTCTTCTCACTGACTTTTCTTTCTTTTATCCCATCTATTAACAAAGATACTGTCCTCATAGACAACATGACCTTATCATTCCAGAAACTGTCCTTGTCCTATTGAAGGCTATGAGGCAGACTGGGGCCTCTGTGAGCTACATGCATGATTATTCATGGTAACCAGAAATATATTCAGATACCAGAAAGCAGATGTGGTAACTAGTTCATAAATCTAGTTTATGAAGTAAAATTCAGGCTGGGTAGGATGTGTCTTTTTTAGAATAGAAGGAAACATTAAATCCATGCACAAGCAAGAGGGAGAATCATTGGCATAGGTAAATCCAAAGTCAGAGATAGGTGGAAGTTGACATGGAAACAGGTAGAATAGTGACTCCACTTTTAGCAGACCCTTTTGGGTGTCTGCTTTATTTTAAGAAATAATTTAATAGTACTTAAAAAATATAGGTCCATCATTGTAAAAACAATTCAAAAGTACATACAAACACGAAGGGAAAAAACAATGATTCTATATCTCAAATATGGTCTTTGTTATTGATTTTAGATATTATTTTTAAATATTTCTTTATTTTTCAATTACAGTTGACATATGATATTATGTTAGTTTCCAGTGTATGACATAATGACTAGACATACATATAATTTATTAAGTGATCACCTTGATAACTCTAGTACCCATCCAACATCATGCATAGTTGTTACAATATTGTCGACTCTGTTCTCTATGCTGTACTTTACATCTGCATGACTATTTTGTAACTACCAATTTGTATTTTTTAATACCGTCCCCTTTTTCATTGGTCTTCCTAATCTCCCTCTCCCATCTGGCAACCATCAAATGTTCTCTGTATCTATGTTTGTTTCTGTTTTGTTTGTTCATTTACTGTGTTCTTTAGATTCACATATGGGTGAAATCATATATTTGTCTTTCTCTGTTCAACTTACTCCATTCAGCATAATACTCTCTAAGTCCATGCAGTTGCAGAATGCAAGATTGCATTCTTTTTTGTGGCTGAGTAATATTCCATTGTATATATGTACCACCTCTTCTTTTTCCATTCATTCATTGAGATTGTCTTCATTTCTTGGCTATTGTAAATAATACTGCATTGAACATGTGGATTTATGTATCCCTGCAAAGTAGTGTTTTGGTTTCATTCAGATAAATACCCAAAAGTGAGAATACTGGGTCCTTCTTTGTCTCTTGTTATAGCCTTTGTTTTAGAGTCTGTTTTGTCTGGTTAAATATAGCTACTCAGCTTTTTAAATTTGTTTCCATTTTCATGAAATATGTTTTCCCATCCCTTTAAGTCTGTGTCTTTCAATCTGAAATAAGTCTCTTGTAGGCAACAAACATAAGGGTCCTGTTTTTTTAAATCCATTCAGCCACTCTATGTCTTTTGATTGGAGTATTTAGTCCATTTACATTTAAAATAATTGTTAATAGGTATGTAGTTATTGCCACAGCTGCCTCCTCCTCCTCCCCCACCCCCGGCTCCCTCTCCCTTTCCTTTAAAGAAGTTCTTTTAACATTTCTTGTAATACTGGTTTGATGGTAATGAACTATTTTAGCATTTTCTTGTCTGGAATGATTTTAGATATTATTCCAGGCTCTTCTATGTATGTTTGAACAGGATAATCACACACACACTGACTTTTAAGTTGCTTTTTTTTTTTTTTACTTAATATCTCATCGACATCTTTTCATGTGACTAAATATTGTCCAACTACAGAAATCCTTTAATAGCTGTATAGTATTCCATTAAGGAATGTCATGTTGCCTGTGATTATACATTTAGGTTGCCTCCACAGCCAAATTAGATGGTAATGAATTTATAGCAAGTTCTTTATGAAAACCAGAGCCTGTCAATGTGCACTCCTCAGAAAACATCTTTCAGCTCTTAAAGCCTTTAACTCCTTTATGAATTTAGTGATCAAACTTTTCTACTGACTTCCATTTAATTTTTGAGGATGTATTACATACACACTCACACACACCTACCTTTGCCTTAAAATAAAACCTTTCAAAATAACTATATCTCCATCAATTAACATTTTACTGCTGCAGTTTTATAATGTGTAGTTCATGTATATTTGTTTCTGCAACATCACCCTTAGAATAAATATATAATATACACACTTAAGAAGCACTGCACAATTACTTCCACCATATCCAAAGACACTTCTCATTTATTTATAGATTTATTCAACAAGTACTTATTGAGTATTTCTTATATAACTCACTCTATGCCATGTGCCAGGGCAGAAACATTTAAGCACCCAGCATAGGTATGTCCTTACTTCAAAGCCAAAGTCACCAGAGAATGTTTATGTTTTTTTGCCTATCTTCATCAAATATCAAAAACAATACTTAATTTGTGTTATATAAAGGTGTCATTCTACTGTTAAGCGGCATGTGGATCTTTTCAGCTTGTTGACCAATTAATAACAAGACATTCCAACAAATCTCTTGACAGAAGTACATTCTATACCAATCCAGACCAAATCACCAGGGTTTTTTAGCAGTTCTAGATTTCTGTGGTTTTTAAATAACAAATATCAATAGAGATCTGTTTTTAGATAATAGATATCAGTTATACAAAAGACTCATCTTGATAAATGATGTGGGTGAATGAGTAGCTATAGTACCAATCTTTAAGGATCCCATCACCTCCCTATGAAGTTTTAGGACCTACCCATCAAGATGATCCAATAACTCTCTTATGTATCCTTATGTGTTCCTTTATCCCATCATTTCACTCTTTTATATGTCTACCTTTACCTTCTCAATTTTTCACTGATTGAGCTCTAAGTATAAGACTTCACTCATTGTATGTCTCAGCCTTCAGACACCCTTCCAAACTCTCATTAGACTATAAACAATGGTCCCTTCCTAGTGAGTACTTCAAAGAATACTCTAAGCTGGCCTCCCTCTCAAAATCATTCCCAACTGATTGTAAGGAAAAGCAGCTTTCCAAAGAGTTACATCTCAACAGCATGCCATTACCCATAGAAAGAGTATTTGGATATAGATAGTGTTGTTACATATGTATGAGAATATGTTTTACTTATTCACCTGCCTTTTTTCAGCCTGATTGTGAGCCCCTAAAGACTGAGAACAGGTTTTCTCTCTATTCTATAATGATCTCACCCCCACAGAGTCACACTGCTAAATGTTGGTGCCACGTTTCTTCAAGGCAACCAACAGAAATTACAGCATTTTAACTGGTTAGGTCTGAGAATGCAGATTTTTTTTCAGAGAAGGGAGGCAATATTAGAGGTTACCTAGTCTATCACCTTTTTTAAAAAATTCACATTTACTTTGTGTTTACTACATACCAGACGCAATGCTAAACTTTTTATGTGAATCATCTCATGTGATCTTCACAAAAACTCATACAGTAGGAACTCTAAATATCCCCATTTTTGTGTGCATACCAAAACCCTTCTTATACTTTTTCACAATAAAGTATATGTAAATGAATGAATAATATCTCAACCAAGGGTCAAAACTAAGTAAGTCAGGAGAGGCACCTATGGAGGAAAATTTAAGGCACCCCCCTCTCTCAGGATTTTCTAAGGACCTCCTCAAATTTTCCATTCTAGATGCCTCTCTTGCCTCACCTTAGTCTCAGCTTTAGCCCAAACCTCACTGAGTGTCAGGTACTGCTCTAAATATATTTATGTAGTTAATATTCTCAACAATTCTAAGAGATAGGTGGTATTATTCTCATTTTCAAATGAGGAAATTAAGACTAAGTAATATGCAAAAAGCCTTACAGTTAGTAAGTGGCAGAGATGGGATTCAAATCCTAGCACCCTGGTTTGAGGTAGATAGATAATTGAATGAAAGAAGGAATGACTGACTATCAAGGCCATACTAAAAGTTTTAGGCAGAGCGATGCCCAGAATTCTGATTTTCTGGTTCTCAATCTGCTACGGTTCCCCCACACTGCTGACTATCAAGCTTTAATGAGTTACCAAATTAAATATGAACAATAGAGTTTTCTCCAATACTACAATTTTTTTTAAGTGAGAAATAATGATACTTGAAATACATGTAAATGGTACCTATTTATAGTCTCTAACATTAATTGATGGTTTTTCTCCAAAGTATTTAATTTCCAAAGTTAGGGCAAAGTCAAGTTTTCAAATTATTTTAAAAACTTACGAACTCTTAAGTAAAATTACATGCTACCAGGCTGTTCACTTTCTACCAAAAGTTTTAGATCTGAGTATGTGCTCAGATCCTCTTCCGTCCCACTTTCTAGTTTGTTTTTCTAGTCCTGGTAATATTTTGGTAGATTCCATGTCTCAAAGCAATAGATATTGTCATCGTAATGGGATCTGATGCTTCTCAGAATAAGTTGTTGCTATTTCTTCCATGGGACATTTTTGCTTGGCCTTAAAGCTTCCATCTCTCAGTCAAAACATGCCTTCCCTCACTTTATATTATTTGGTAATTCCCACATTGCAGGAAGTTTCTGGATAATTTTAATAACTGTCCCTCAACAAAAATCAGGAACTCAGATAAATTCTGCCACTTTAGTTACTATCAATATTGGTTTATTTTTAAATTTTTTAATTTTCAACTCCTAGAAATAAATCTGATTGGCTCAGATCATCTTTCTAGCCAGGTCAAAGTCACCTATAACTAGCTGCCTGTGAACTGTCTCCCCTTAAATTAAGGGTCCATCTCTAAGCTATCAAATGAGGTCAAGTGCAAGGTTCCATAAAAGGAAACTTGGTAATTTAGGGCAGCTCATATGAAATGGTACAGACTGGGAAAGTAAAATGTGTGAAGGCAGAGTGAGGGATTTTTGTATTTTTTATACTTTAATGTGTTATTTCAGAAACAGTTTGGGAACAGGATAGTCTACGTGAATGAATTAATAATGAATTGATTTTTTTAAACTCCCTAGTAAGTGTTATCCTCTAAACAAACAACAACAACAAAAAAATAAGAACAATGGGAAAACTTGCAGAAATCACAAAATTATTTTCAAGAAAATGTTGAAGAGGGCTTCAATAACAGCAGCCGTCATGAATGGGTTAGAACATATGATATGATTTATGCTACAGCACTTAGATATGAACACATGAAACTGAATCCTAATAGTCTATCTGAGATTATAGACACACCTGACAAAATTTCACAGTTGGATTGATCATTTAAAGCAGTAGTTATTTTATTTTCATGTATTTATGTCTGTTTCTTATTTGTGTCTTCTTCCTAGAATAACAGTTTCTAAAGACAATACTTTGTTATTTAAGATTAGCCTTATGCAGCATCTAACCCCACACATCAGTCCAAGGAATAAATAAACAGAACATCATAAAATGTTGGGAAATATAAATATCTTTACTTTTTATATTTACTTTTTATGCTTTTACTTTCTGATCTATTATATTATTTTAGGGAATAAATAACATGAGCCAATACAGTGAAATGGAACAAGGATAGATTGTGGAGCTAGATAGGACTATTTTAATAGTATTCCTGTGTAGACTAGGGAAATTACTTATCTGCCTTAACCAGAGTGACCTCAATGTATAAATTTTTATGAGGTTTAGCTCTTCAGTATATAAAGAATATACAGTGCCAGCACTTGTCAAGCATTCAGTATACGGTAACTTTGTTATTTTATCACGTATATTTTTGGAAGAATCATGTAGAAACTATGGCAGATTGATATTATATCACAGATCTAATATAAAATGTAGCCAACATAGACAAATCAAATATTGAAGAGTCCTATATCAGTCAAGATAAGCTAAATTATGCTGAAGTAGCAACTGAAAAACCCAGTTTGCAGAACTCAGCTTCAGTTACCCAGGTTTTGCTGCTGAGAGAGGCTACCTTCTAATAGCTGCTGCTTCTGGAACATATAGACTTGTCAGTCACTAGCAGGGTAAGAAGTTGCTAGAAGGTCTCATATTGTTAAGAACATATTGGAAAAGGAAAAGATATACATCACTTCCACCTACAGCCAATTGGGAAAAACTAGTCAACATGGCCTCATCTAACTGCAAGGTGGTATAGCAGTGTCCTCTGATCCTCTCATATGCTGGGAAGGAAAGGAAAATCAGACATAAGAGCACCAAAAACTCTACCACAAGACTTGTCCCTTTGTCCAGAAGACTATCAAAAAGAAACTTCTTAAATTCTGCTTATAACTGAATGGCTATTTCCCCAAGTTGGTTTCATTCTCATTGTTAAAGAAAAGAACCATAGAACTAAGTTTAGAATTTTTTTTTAAGAAATACATTTTAACTAATACTAATTTAGCACAGTCTAATCTGGTATTTGGTCAGTTTGGGTGTGGAGGAAAGCATTACAAATAATCATTGCTGGAGCTGCCATGAGTATGCCAAAATAAAATTGTCATCCAGAAAGGAACATTGCACAACAAAGTGTTAAATGAAATGCTACCAGGCAAAATAAGGTAATGCTCTTTTGCTGTCTAGCACCACATAAGATGCTAACTGAAAGAGTAAATAAAAACATTCAACATGCATTTAGCTTTTATAATTTACCTTCTGCAAGGTTGATTTAGAGTATGCAGAATATGCCACATTATTTAGGCTGTAAAAAGGAGCTGCTTTACACTACCTGCCATGTACAGTTATAATAATCTGTCAGACAAATATAATTACAGAGTGTGATGTCTGTTTGAGTGTGAAGGCTTTGATTGTGTGGTATTGTCTGCTCTACACTGTGGCATAGCATAAACAATTATACTCTGTGGTAACTCTCAGCCAGGACTAATGCTACACATCAGGAACACCCCATCAAACAGCACAGATGGTTGGGTTTGGGTTTGAAATTGCTGGCTTATTTGTTTGTTTTCCCCCTCAAGGCTTTTTCAGGGGCAAACTTGACCACAATAAGCCTTCTACAATGAAATGTGGTATGTCTTTGAGATGTTAATAGATCATAAAAGTGAATGGGAATGGGAGACTAAGGCAGGGTATAGTTAAATAACAAGTGCTAACTAATTTTAAGGATGAAAAGTAGGTTAAGAAAGGAATACATGGATCACTTTAGCAATTTAAAAAAATAATTAGCTGACACTCCATGGGTTTAAAAGATAAAGTTGTTATTTTATAGAGTGAATTATGAGTATAATTTATTAGACTCTCACTCCAGCTGACAAAATAAAAAGGTAACTGTCATTAAAGCCATTCATAAGGGTATTTATAGAAATTGGAGGTATATTTGATTTAAATTACTCAGTGGTTCCCTTGTCATATCACCTATACTAAGTTAGATCAGGCCACTTTTAATTTATTTTCAACTGATGATCTTCACATCACTGTGTCCTTCATACCCAAAGATTTTGCTGTGGAACTTCTTTACAGGGGACTCCATTTGATCTTTAAAACTTACCTAGATGGGATTTCAGAGGTATACACTTACCAGTTTTATTCTGTTGTAACTCATGTAGTAGAGAAGTTTAATATTGTGGTCCGGAATGTGGCACCCAATAAATGGTCAGCCCAAAGGAACAATTGGGATTTGGTATCTCATTTTCTTTAAATTACAAAACATGTAAGACCCCAATGATATCTGAGAAAGACAACTTTGTACTAACAACACAAGTTTCTTTCATCTCTGGGAGACCATTAAATATTCTGTTCCTTCTGGCCATAGGGGAAAAGAATTCCAGAGATTAGTTCTTATAGTGCTGATACCTTTATGCTATAGATATGAAAGAATTTTCTGGATGAATCTGGAGAAGGAATATTGTTTTCATAATCTTTCAGTGTTTCAGTCTTCCAAGGAAGATAACAAATCTACCATAAAGTCATCACAGAGTCACGAAATATTTGCATTGGAAAGAGTTCTCTCCAAATAGAAATGATTACTTCACCTTTTGGACCCAACTGTACCCTTTATAGAATTCTCTCATGATTATTGTAAGGATAATATGCCTACCTCTACTGGTCTACAAATTTCTTGAGACTAGAGATTATATTTTACTGCTCTTTGCCTCCCTAAAGGCTAAAATTGTCCCTAGGGTAGCATGAATAACTGAGTTGATAGATGGATAGATGAAAGGAAAAAAATACTGTATTGTAATAGTAGATATTTGTTGACTTCTTTGTGATCTTCCTTTCCAAAAGTCCCAATTTCTGTTTGAAGTTTCGAGTGATTGCAGAGCAGCTGTTTTTATCTGCAACTCCAGGAGTGCAATATATAATCTAAGTTGAACCAATCAGCACTTTTATCCAATAAATAAGTTTTTGGCTCTGCTTTGATCACATGATCTAACTAAAGATTTTCATTCAGAATAAATTTTAGTATTCTTTCTGAGAAGGAAAAAAAACAAAGATGCATTTTGCTGGCTATAAATGTGGAAACATGCGATCCTGGGGCTGGTGGCAGGCATCTCAGAACCATCAAGACAGCAAGTTTCAGGGTGGAGCCAACATTAGAAAGATATAGCAAAGACAAAAAGAAACTAGAAGCTTTACTTGACCCCAATTTTATCTCTGGATTTTTCAGCTACAAAAAAAGGAGGAGGAGGAGGAGGAGGAGGAGGAGGAGGAGAGAAAATTCCCTTATTTTTCATGTCAGCTTAGGTCAGATTTTCTGTTTCTTCCAACATAAAACATACGATACAATTGTAAATATCACCATTGATCAGATGTGACTTGAACAAACATGATGTATTTCAGAAATATTGTCAAACCCTATTGCAAACCACTCCACAAACCACTAACCAAAAACGATGAATGCCTTAATTTCCATTTCCCACTGAAAGGAACTGTAACTTCCTAAAGCAGTGATTGATTCCAGGTCTTTAATAGGAAATATACAGGCTGAACCTGGGACAACTATGCCATAAAGCAAGAAAATTCTCAAAAGCTGCGTTGTCAAAGAATGAAGGAGCCAATTTGAAAAGTCTTCTTTTAGCCAAAGGTGGGACAATTTGAGTATTTAAAAAATAATAATAAGTTCTATGGATTAAAATTAATCAAATGTTAAAATTTATGCATTCATAATGGTATTAGAGGAACCAAACTTCATCGATTTTAGAGAATATTAGAGACCACCTAAATAAAGAGAAACAGTGAAGCATCTAATTCACCTTTTTTGTATGAACTGTGCCTTAGGGAGAAATAATAGTTGCTAAGGAATAGTTTTTCTCTATACACACATTCCAGCAAAGAAATTAAGAAAACCCCATGTTACAGACCCTTTATGAAATAATGGATCTATCAGCAATATACATCAGTGGCTGCTAACATCTCCAAAATTAAAGACAACTAAACATCATATGCCTCTCAATGGAAGTACAACACACACCCTATAAAGTATTCTTTCCAAATAATCAAACAATCAGATCAAGTCTTCATGAAAAATAAAAAAAAAGATGCAATCAACAAAATCCAAAACCTAGGAAGCTCTGTAGAGAAAATGACCCAGTTTTTGTAAACAAATCACAATAAAAAAGTAGAGAGCTAACTTACAGATTAAAAGATTCTTAAGAGACATAATAATCAAATGTAATGTGTGTAACTTTTTGACATTCTGATTGAACAAATCAACTATAAAAAAAATGTAAGACAATCACAGAAATTTGAATGCTGACTTTTTTAAGGAATTATTCATTTTTATACGTGTGGCAATGGTACCATGATTTTTAAAAGATTCCTTGTCTCTAGATTCATACAGATGTAGTTACAGACGTAAAGATATGATATCTTTAATACAGCAGTAATGCGGGAGAGAAGTAAAAATCAAACAAAATTAACTATGAGTTCACTGTTGAAGCTAAGTAAAGAGTATATGAGGGCATATTATATCATTTTTATTCTTGGGTTATATTTGAGATTTTCCACAATAAAAAAATTTTAGGTACAATATTTCATCATTTAAAATCATACACACATGAAAGCCACCTTTGTTTTCACATAAACAGTCCATTGTCCTTCAGTCATGTTCTAATTCCTCTGTGTTCTTATTCACCCACATACCTAGCCACAGTCATTGATATCTGCATTCCTTCTTCACAAACATTACCCCACATAATGCCCACTCATCCCCATAAAGGTGTCATAGCAAATCCATCACTTTCCTAGCCCACACACAAAGACTTCATTTTTATAGACATGGTTTTCTCCCATTCATTCTCTTATGCCTCTGTTCTATTTCCACAACACTGTTTATTGTAATTCCCAAATCCCTCTTTGAAAATAAACCACACTTTCTAACTCATGAGGACAGACATATAGCCGGTGCTAAATTGAGAAGTTTCAACATCTTTCTTTGGGCCTCTATACATAATCTGGCTCAGTCTAAACCTCTTAAGCGAAATGCTCTCCTGGAAATAAAACCTGCTTTTTATGTTCTTCTATTTTATTTCAAACTCAATTCAAAGCAGTGGTCCCCAAAGAAAAGTTATGCTGGAGTTAGGTTCACACAATTTCCCTGAAATGTAATACGAGATTTAAACACAAATGATATGACTGGTTAATAAATGTCACCATTGAGTGGATTTGTTCACCTAATAATATCATTCAGATCATTATAAACAAATTGAAGGAGTTCTTATGTGAAACAAACACGGCAGGACTTATTCCTGCGTAACACAAGACCGACACAGGGCAGCCAATCCTAACGGCCTTCAAGAAGGGGCAAGGCCGGCATGCAGCTTTGTGGTATCCCGGGAGGATTTTATTTCTAAATATAAAATTCATGCCATTCTCAGAGGCAGAACCTTAGAGTAGTCACAATGATCTAATGGAAGCATTACTATGGAAGGCTGCTACTAATACTTTGAACTACTGCCGTTCTATACAGATCCAGGGATATGATTTCAAAGCTCATGTGGAATGAAGACTGCCCCAACTGAAAGCAATCCACCTGAGTAAAAAAGAGAAGAAAGAAAAGAACAGAGCAGAATGCAACTGAAGCCCACAATTTGGGATTTCTAGGATGGGGAGGTTGGAGTTGGTTCTTTGATTGTGGCGTTTCTTTTATTATTGTTGCAGTTGGGGCAGGGAGTGGCAAAAAAAAAAGAAAGAAAAGAAAAGAAAGAAAATGTCTCTAAATTGGAAGGCATTGCCTGCATCTGATTTTTTGAATTACGTTAACTTAAAGATTATAATGTATTTATTTTCCTGTTCTGAAAAGAGAGGGATCGCAATTCCTTTCATTACCCTCATGCCCTCCTCCCTCTGCCATTAATAGAACGAGAGCTCACTGATGACACCTTACTTGTGCTCAGTCTTGCTTCAACACTGAGGACAAAAAGAAAAGAAATAGCATATTAACCACAAAAGAGTTGGGAACCCCTATAAGTCAAACCTAATAAATATCCAAGGCCTGTTGGGCCTGTCACTTGACATTTAGACAGAAACAGCTGTTGTTATACTTCTAGAAACCAAAGGAAACATCAGATTCTTTGCAAACAAGAAAACTGAATAATGCTTAAGTGCCTTTATTTATAAGTAACATTCACTGTTTAGAACTAACCTGTAATTCTTTTAGAGGTTCTGATGGAGCTAACAGGCCTTAAAGGGGGTTGGGGGGAGTGATAGGCACGCACACGCGCTCACACACACACACACACACACACACACACACACAATTTTTAAATGATGCTGGAATTTCATTTTTTCAATAATTTACAGTTAGAATTCATAATTTTAGCAGTATTTCTCACATATAATGCCAAATTTGGTAACACCTATTTAAAGTGCATTGTAACGTATGTTTAAGATGCATTGAGCTCTTTGGGGAAAAGGTGCTTTAGAAGTCTAATAAATAATAAGTAGATGATTGACAAAGGTTAATATTAGGAGCTCATTTTTGAAACTTAATAAAAATGCACGCATTTTGTGTTAATCCTCAACTAAATAGTCTCCTTGGCAGGTAACATGTAGGGTTTCCACCTGCACCAGATTTTAAAGTTCTGGAGCATGGAAAGAAAAAGGTCATGGCCTACAGAAGCTCATTCTGAGACTGGAATAGTTTTCAACAAGAATCTAAGCAAAGATCCTAGTTTTGGCCTTGAAAATGCATTCATTTATGCTATTTGGAAAGTAAAAGAAATTTGAAATACATAAAAAGTAGAATTATAAAGGGCAACTGGATTCAACCACATGACCAAATTTGAATCAGCAAATTGACATTCTCTGAGATAACACACGTTATGTCCTTTAAAATTAAAAAGGGAAAACAAGAGCCAAGTATCATTACTCATTTGTTATTTTGTTAGCTGGTTCAACTCAAGAATGCATAATTTTCTGGTTATAATGCAAACTAAGGAAGGAAGAGAGCCAGATATAAACAATTTTCTCCTTCTGGAATAAAATATATAGCTATCCAGGGATTCAATGTGATTGTGAAAAGAGACCAGATACTTTGATTCTTGGTTTCTACAGGACTTGGCTTGTCAAGCTATAGGTTGATCATTAGAGAGGTAAAGATGAGTCTAAGAAACTTAAAAGATGGAAATAAAATACTTTGTAAGTAAGCAAAAGTGGGTACAAACTTATCATAAGCAAAGTAAGCTAATGAGGGTGCAGAAAACAGTTTTACTAGAAAACCAGTGTACTATCATTAAGCTAAAGCATGACATTTTAATCTTCAAATGGAATCATGAGTTTATAATTTATTAAGCATTGGGGTTATATATTGGACAAGTTCTTACCATTCTTCTTTATTTTTCTTTGGTGATTTTTTATGATATATTACTGATATACACAGCATATATAGCAACTGATTATTATATGTATTTTGTAAAGATATATAAGCCAACTAAATAACATCCTTCACACATGGCTTCCAAATTGGTACAAATATAGAAATGTTTTTTATGCCACTGTCTTGTTATATTGAAGTTGCTTTTATCATTTAATTTTCCTGTTTGCTAGGGTGAGAAACATTTTACACACTATCACTCTATAAATGACTCGATCTTGCAATATCTTATTTTTTATCTGAAAACTGTAATATGATACATATTCCTCCCTAATGAAGAATCAGACAATCTTCTTGAGACCATGAGATAATTTTGAAAATTAAGCCAACATGTAGAGTAGGGGAGCAGAGAGAAGGAAATAGGCTGAGTCGTCATCGACATTGCCATTCCACGAACCAACCCCAAATTGTCTCCTACTCCTGAATCTCCCCTTACATGAGATCATTAAGTTAGGTATTCTATTTCTAGTGCTTAGGTATTCTTTTATTATATTTACGACTTTTTTTCCTTTTTTTTTTTTTTAATAGTAGAAAGCGGCAAAACTAATACACTAGGGTTTGGGGTCTCAAAACCATAATACATGAAAGACTCAGAGCATGAAATTTATGCCAATGCATTTGGAAGCAAAGATCAAATCAGTTTTATCTAAAAACATTCTTTGTAGGGGTGTGTGGGATGTAGGGGAGAGACGGCAAAGACATTGATATTTCCTGAGAAGAGGTCCTGTTCCAGCTCAACTTCTGTTATAATCTCAAGTGAGGGAATGAAAGAAATTCCAGTTACATGAGATAGAAGTAGTCTAGAGAAAGCCAAGTCAGAGTGATTTGTGGTGTAGATCAGAAGTGTATACACATTTGAATGTACAGCAAATGAAGACCAGGCAGAAATGGGGAGTCTCAGGGATGCAGGCTGGGCAACTTGGGACCAAATGTATCCCATTTCCCACCAACACCAGCATCAGTACTTCATAACCTGCCTGGCTGGAGACTACACACAGCCCTCTGGGGTTGTGGGGTGGGAATTAAGGAAACCTGGTTGATTAAATTTTGTTT
The DNA here is from genome assembly GCA_030015415.1 of Cynopterus sphinx. NCBI lineage: Eukaryota > Metazoa > Chordata > Mammalia > Chiroptera > Pteropodidae > Cynopterus > Cynopterus sphinx. Next base: position 72,617,764 of record CM057384.1, on the reverse strand, counting down.
CTGACAAAATGAGAGCTAAAAATAGAAATTTTACATTTATACTCACTATTTAATTAATTAATTAACTGCTGACAGTAATGATATAATACCAGTTCCTACAATCAAGAAGCTTACAGTCTAGTAGAGAAGACAAGCAAATAAATAGTTAACTATTAATGTGAAGTGTTTGATAAATATTTAAGATGACATGCTTGCACAAAATAAGATTAGGGGTAGGGATTACAACTTGAGCTGAGTTTTGAAGGACAAAAAAGCAGTTAATCACAGATGGTGTCGAGAAATGGTGAGTTCTGTTGCATCTGAAGAATGACTTTTGTTTGTTTAACATCAGAGAAACTTGTACATGTCTATGGATTAAGGGGAATGAGGCAGTAGAGAGGTGAAGGATGAGGAGAATGACTACAAATGATGGCCTAAGAACCCTGAAGAGGCAGATGGGAATAGTGCAAATATATTGACAAGTAAATAACAATATTGGTACAGTTATGGATTTAGACAGAAATTGATAAAGAAGGCAATTGGATTTATGGATATGGAGTTAAAGAGAGCAGTCCTAACCTGGAGAGAGGGACAAAGTTGGGAGAAATCTGTTTCCATGACCGTGGTGGTTGAAACAATGGGTATAGATGAGATCAACTTGTATGAGTGTGTGAAGAAAAGATTTTAATGGCCTTTGTTTTTAATCCATTTCTATAATTCACCAGTTTGATCACCTTCACTGTCTTCACTGATTCCTAAATATCTATCCTACATTCACACTTAGAATTAATATTATTTCATTTGGTGTTCATAGTAGTCCAGAAAATCCCATAAAGCCCACACATGGGAACTAAGATCCACTATAAACATGTTCTGTTATTATGAGTTCATTAGTTATAACTGTAAAGTGAAGACTTTAAGACTACCAAATGAATGACTCTTTAGTTAGCAGAATACTAAACCAAGAGTGAGAATCCCCTTTTGTCACCTCTGGCACTAGTCATAGTATATTGGACAAATTTACACAATTTGTTACGAATTTTAATATTCTAATTATGAATACAATACAATGTTTCAGTTTACTCTTTAAAATCATCTTATATACACAGATACATATGCAAATGAAATTACCAAAGATGCTTTTAATCCATTTTAGTTCATTTACTATAGTACACAAAATGAATATATTTTATTTGTTTCCAACAGCAAGGCAGAAGATCTGGGGAAGGGGGGGTTGGTAATATCTCATGAATGACCTTAGTAATGACCCAAATATAACCTATTAATTACCCTCTGTGTACCTTCCAGCCCCTGATTAGTTGTATTTAGCATTTGTGTGAAGCTGTGATTCTACTCTGGAAATCTTCCGTATAGCTTGTAATTCCCAGTGGAAAAAAAAATTGCTGTGACCTATACAGTTGGAGAAAAGAAAACACAGCTACACTTTTCCAAAAGCAGAACAAAGCAATGAAATAACATACCTTTCAACAGGGACTTGGTGTTATCTGAAACCCTATAATCCACATCCCATTCTGTTTCTTCAATAGGTTGGATGATTTCAGTAGGCGGGTCGGAGAACTAATCAATTTTGAAACAGCATCTGCAAAAATAGATAATGTTCATCTAAAGGGCAACCTAGTCATAAAGCCCCACAGGGGTAAGTAAACAAACACATGGGCTTTGTGTAAAGGAGTTCTCTAGATGGAATCGCAATGCAGTATTGACAACGTGGTATTCCATCAATACCATCAAAAGAATTTATCAAGCACCAACATTAGGATGAACTGTGTGATTAAACGGACATGATTCCTGAACTCCTAGAATTTAAAATATAACCAAACTTCTACACCCATAATGAAACACCTAAGAACCTAAAACTCATTCAGTCCAAAACTAAACTTTTCTCCCAAGTTTCTTTCTGTGGTTCCTATGCTGGTGAAGGAATCCAAGGCATCCAAGATTCCATTCTCTCCCTCACCCCCTATAACCATCCCTCTTTAAGGCTTGTTGGTTCAATCTCCTAATTACGCCTTAAGCTATTTATTCCCTTTTCCTTCATCTGTGGCCATCACCTTATTTGCCAACACCGTTCTTGTATCAGTTGCCCTGAATCTCCTCCTCCGATCTATTCCCCACATTGCCACTAGAGTGATCTAACATTCAGATCTCAGTATGTGGCTCATCTGCTCAAAATCCACAGACATCTCCCAATCACCTGTCATGTTAACAAAAAAATCTCTACTTCTTTCTTGATACTCCTAGTCTTTTTTTAAGCCTCAACTCGAATATAACCTTTCTATAAAGGATTTCCAGACTCAATCAATTATTCATTCATTCAACTAACATCTATTAAGCACAAACTTAGCATGGTGCTAGCACTGGAAATAGAGTGGTGATATAATCTGACCTCAAAAAGTTTACAATAGGATAAAGGACAGTGAAATAACAGTGAAGTATAATAAAAATTGTGAAGAACTAATTTGGGTATAGACAATAAGAAGAGAGAGTTCCAAGAGCCCTCAATATTTAAGATGGGGGGTAGAGGAAGAAAACCCACCAAGAACAACAGATTATTTGTAGTTTTTGTTTATTTACTTTGTATTTGTTTTTTGGAGTGGTTAAGGTCTTAGAGTCATGGCCTAAAACTAAACAATTTAATACATATATATCCCACATGATAATATTTTTGCAAAATATCCAATGGAAAAATTTGCTTCCTATTGATGTGACATATTTTAATGAGTGAGACATATGCCCTCTATATTAATAACATAAAGACAGGCAATCTTTCACATACAGACAATATGAATTTACCAAGATAATCTAAGGTGATCTAGAACTTATCATTTTATTTTAGCTAAATGTTATTTGAAAAGGGAATTTGAACTGTAGTAATGTAACTATCATAAAATTTAAGATATTCTTTTTTAAAAGTTTCATCATTCAGTTACTTCAGTATATGTATATTTTGCAGATAGTTCATTTTTAGAAGATACCCCAGGAAATAATCACTGTTCAATGAGGACTTTATTGATACTTAGTTTAATTTAGGTTTACATGTATTAACATTTTTCAACCTACTCTGGCCAATTTCATTTAGAAATAAGCTCTCCTTCTATGCTTCTTAGGTCTTTTGAGATCAAGAGAGAATTGGAAATGCAGGAGATGTGCCTGCGAAAAATAGAGGGGAGATGGGCATAGACTGATTTTGAATGTACTAAACAAGAGGTGGAAGACATGCTAATTATCCAGATCAAAGAATTTGGAGAGAAGGAAACAGTGAAGATAATGTGGGAGCTAAAGATGGCAGCCATTAGCTTAGGCACAGAGTGGTTCAATTAATACTAGCTCATTTGAAACTTAGTTGACCAACAGCAGAGTTAACCATATGCAAGGTCATATGCAGTCTCTTCTGTATCATAAAGCACTTTCTGAGCATTCTCAATTTACAGAAGGCAATCTGAGTCAAAGTTCATGGACAGACCCAGGAAGAGAGTCCAGAACTCTCACCCTTCAATCGGTGATCCAACCCAGTTATTCACTCTTCTCCCCCTCTTCCTGCTCCAAAGCTTGATATGGTTGAATACACTCAGTAGTCCTCAACATGTTTTTCCCTTACAGTTCTTTATTAGCAACATTCATTTCGGTTTTGAATTCTTTTCAAATGTAATGTGAATGGAGACCAGATGCCTTTTCTGAACTCAACAGAACAAGAGGAGAGTCACAAAGCCCATCTTGCCACAATCAAAACTAGTGCTTACAACAACACCCACTGTTGGTGACAGGCTGTGTGGAACAGGGCCAGTGCTGATCTAGCAGTATATGCCAGCTCAGTGAGTCAGAAAAATGTTTCAGATGTGCCAGGTTGTTCAGAAATCCCCATCAGTTCCTGGGCAGAATAATTATTGTATTCCCTAAGAACAAGAATTCGAGATGAGAGGAAGCAACATCCCGAGGATGGTTTGTGTCATTCATATTCCTTCCTGATAGTAAAGGACCACTGCTTTTAAGAGGGTACCACAGACTTACTTACATGACAGGCAGCAAAGGCTAGGGTTGCTGGCAGCAATTCAAAAACACAAGGATGGGGCAGAAGCAATTGTGGGAAGGAATTCAAGGAGGACAAAAGGATTAAAAGCAAAAAGATGCAGGGTGTAGGGGGACGGATGATAATCGTTTTCTGTGGGTTTAGCAACACTGACATGTTTTTATGAATATTTACAAGAACATTTGGAAGCTGTGTCTTTTGCCCACACAGCCTCCACCCCCAGCCCTCTTGGTAGGAACTGCACCATATTTAATGAGGCCATGGGGTGGGAGGGGGGAGCCAGGTCCTTTTTGCCTCCAGGTTGCCATCACCTTTCCTAGTTGCCAAGATTCCCCGGGGGCAAATATAAGTAAAGTTCAAATGAGAAGCCAGGCCTTGGTTTCTCTGCTTGTAATATGAAACCTGGTGATAAAGGGAATGAGAGGTGAAAGAAATGATAGTAAAAAGATATGAAAGGAATGAAGCAAGAGTCTAAGACGAATGATCCATTTTAACGCCAATGTTCTTGCCCTCATCAGTAAAAGAGTTTATAAGCATCTTTCTCTAAGTTAAATGAATCATTAACAAAATCACTTCAATTCTCAATTTTTATGAGAATACTAACAAGTCAGGCTCCTATTCTTCCTGACTCCTGCTGTCTGTTGTAAAGACCACTTAATTCTACCACCACCTCCACCAGAAGAGCCTTCTTTCCTCCTTGATTTCCCTAGTTTATGTCCCCTCCAGCATTTCTTTAAATATGTATTCTGGCAGAAGAGAGCAATAGTCAAGAGCACAGGTTCTGAAACCTCACTGCCTACATTCTAATCTGAGCCCTATCACTCTGGGAAAGTTGCCTAGCCTCTTCAAATCTCAATTTCTTCATCTGTAAAATGAAGCTGATAGTAGGTAAGGTTTATCCACGGAGAGATACCAAGGAAAGCACTCGGCATGCAATAAGAGCTCTTTAAATGTTAGTATTATTATTACAGATAATCCCAACTTTCAGACAATAATCACTTTGCACATGACCCATACTCCCACACATTGTACATCAATATGCCTAAAATGCTGAATTTCAAATATCAGTTGACTCACAAAGATGTCTAGTTAATTAGGACATTTGACTACCAGCTACTGAGAGAGGACAGAAGGTTCATGTGTGGGGGTCTGTGGCAGTATTAACTCTTGGGCTGATGCAAAGCTCATTTTCTGACAGGTCTGTGTTGTCTCTTCTAGTCAGATGCCATGGTTAGCCAAATAGAAAACTATAATTACATTTCCTTTCTAATAGCTTTTAGCGTTGTTTTTCCTGAGGTTAATATTCACATCATATTTTTGTTTGTTTGCTTGATTTTCTAGGTTCTTTTCTCTAATTCTTCCAGACTCTTTAAAGGAGATGTAAAATCTCATTAATAAACATTTGTCACATTATCAACTTATCAGTATTCATATATTTCCTCTTAACTTCATCTAGGGATTCCTTTTAGCTCTCTCTCACATTTGATCCACAATTTCCTGTGTCCCATATATTCCTCTGGTTCACTCTTGCCATGTTCTTAAGCACATCCACCAGTAGCTTCCTGGGAAAAAGTATATGGAAAGTAAGTTTTTTCAGACTTTTCATACCATAAAATTCTTTATTGCTTCTTTACACTTATAGTTTTCTGATCGAATATTTCTAGTTCAAAATATTTCCTCACTAATATCCCAAATATGTAAAGAACTCATACAACTCAACAACAAAAAAACAAACTATCCAATTAAAAAATGGGCAGAGGATCTGAACAGACACTTGAAGAAGACATCCAAATGGCCAACAGACATGAAAAGATGCTCACCTTCACTAGCTATTAGAGGAATGCAAATCAAAACCACAATGAAATACTACCTCATACCTGTTAGTATGGCTATCATCAACAGAACAATAACAAATGTTAGAGAGGTCGTGGGGGAAAAAAGCCCTCATACACTGCTGGTGGGTGGGAATGTAAATTGGTATAGCCAATATGTATAACAACATGGAGATTTCTCAAAGAATTAAAAATAGAATTACCATATGACCCAGCAGGCCCTCCTCTACCCAAAAAGATAGACAATCATCCTTAAAGTTGTATGCTCCCCAGTTTTTCATTGTAGCATTATTTATGGTGACCAAGACATGGAAACAACTGAAGTGCCCTTTGATAGATGATTAAATAAAGAAGATATGGTACATATATACAATGGAATATTACTCAGCCTTAAGAAAAGATGAAATACTTCAATTTGTGACAACATGCATGGATCTCGTGATTATTATGCTAAGGGAAATAAGTCAGCCAAAAAAAGTTAAGAACCATATGATTTCACTCATGGGAAACTGAATATAAAACTGAAATCAACAAATAAGACAAATGAAAACTCATAGCCACAGACAACAGTTTAGTGGTTACCAGAGGAATGGGGAAAAGAGGGAGGTAGGTAAGGGTAAAGAGGGTCAAATATACAGTGATGAAGGAAATTTAAATTTGGGTAGTGAACACACAATGCAATATATATACAACGTATTATTAAATTGTTCACTTAAAATTATAATTGTATTGACTAACGTCACCCCAATAAATTTAATAAATAAATGAATAATGGCTTAAAAACAAAAAATTTCCTCAGAATTTTGAATTCATTTCTCCATTGTCTTCTACCTTCCAATGTTACTACCCAAAATTCAGATCCTGTTCTCACTCCTGACCTTTTTATATGATGTTTTTTCTCCCTTGAAGCTCTTAGGACCTTTTCTTTATTCCTAGTGTTCTGAAATTTCAGGATGATGTCTTTTCATGTGAGTCTTTTTGTTGTTCATTTTGCTGGTCACTCAGAGGTAATTTCCTGTCTTTAGACGTAGGACCTTCACTTTGGAAAAAACTTTCTTATTCTTTTGCAATTTCTACCACACCATTTTCTCTGTTGTCACTTTTTTAACTTTTAATCTTCTTTCATTTATCTCCTACTATACATTCTTTTGTCATTTTCTGGTAGAGTTCTTCAATTTTATGTTCTCAGCCTTCAACTAACTACTAAAATATTTCTATCACTTTTTTTTAAAGAGTTTCCAAGAGTTCTTACTTCTTTTCTGAGTGTTCTTTTTAAGTATTCTGTTCTGGTTTTATGAATTTTGTCTGTCATAACATTAAAAAGTGATTTGTTTTATTTTATTGATTCTTAATTCCTTTTCTGAGTTCCTGAGTGAGTGAGTGAGTGAGTAAATGAGTGAATGAATGAATGAGGTTGTTTCAGTCTCAGTTGTAGGCATTCCTCAAATGTCTAGCAATCTGTCTACAAATATTTGAGTGTAACAACAAAAAGCTGACTATAAGCCCTATTGACCAACATACTTTCCTCTAGGATAATTAATCAGAAATCCAGACTTTTCTTTAGGAAACTCCCCAAATATCAATATCCACAGATCTTTTCTCAGGAGCTGGTCTCTAATCTTCCATTTGGCATATATACACCTGGCAGTGAGCATTATTGGAGCTTAGTAGCAGAGGAAGCTGAGAAGGCTTCTTACTTTCCACTGTAAATACTTCTATTCAGTTTCTTCTGTTTTCAGTGAGCACTTCACTCCTGTCTTTCACTGTGCCTGCTGTGCCAGACTCTCTCTGGTTCAATTTCTCTAATGAACAAATAATATCCCATTTTATACACACACACACACACACACACACACACACACACACACACACAAATGGGATTAAACTATCCACATTACTCCTTATCTTGCTTCTTTCCCTTAAAAATTTGTCACAGATGCTTCTTCTGTTTCAATACATATAGCTCTACCTTCTGCTAAAGGTGCTTTGTTCCCCAGTGGCATCGTCATTAAAATGACAATTTGATCTGAAAATCTCATTTGCATAAAAATTAGTATGTAATGTTCAACAGACCGATCACATTCAAAGTTACTTTTTTATTTGCAAATTATATATTTGATAAAGGACTTGTACCTAGAATCTATAAAGTCCTCTTACAACTCAATAATAAAAAGGCAAATAACACAATTTAAAAATAGACAAATCATCTGAATAAACATTATCCAAAAATGATATACAAATGGCCATTAATATTTAAAAGATTTTCTATATCATTAGCTACCAGGGAAATGCAAATCCAAAATGACAAATGGTATTTTACCTACACAGATGGTTATATCAAAATGACAAGTAATAACAAGTGTTGGTAAGAATGTGGAAAATTAGAACCCTCATATATTGCTGTTAGCATTCCAAATGATGTACCCCTTTGGAAAACATTCTGGCAGTTCCTTGAAAGGTAAAACATAGAGGTATCACATGACCTAGCAATTCTGCTAGATATATTCAAGAGAAATGGACACATATTCATACAAAAACTTAAACATAAATGTCCATAGCTGCATTATTATTTTTTATTATTATTCAATTATAGTTGACATTCAATCTTTTATATTAGTTTCAGGTGTACAGCATAGGGGTTAGACATTTATATAATTTACAAAGCAATCCCCCCAGTTAGTCTAGTACCCACCTGGCATTATACATAGCTATTTCAATATTATTGACTATATTCCCTATGTGCTACATTCTCATGACTATTTGGTAACCAATTTGTACTTCTTAATCCCCTCACCTTTATCACCAGGTCCCCCAACTCCCCTCCCATTTGACAACCATTAGTTTGTTCTATGCGTCTGTGAGTGTTTCTGTTTTGTTTGTTCATTTATTTATTTCCTTAGATTCCACATATAAGTTAGGTCATATGGTATCTGTCTGACTAATTTCACTTAGCATAATACCCTCTAGGTCCATCCATGTTTGTCACAAATGGTAAAATTTCATTTTTTATGGCTGAGTAATATTCTTTTGTGTGTGTATATATATATATATATATATATATATATATATATATATATATATATATATATATATACCACCTCTTCTTTATCAAATTGTCTGTTCATGGGAACTTAGGTTGCTTCCATAGCTTGGCTATTGTAAATAGCACTGCAGTGAACATAGGGGTTCATATTTTTGAATTAGTGTTTTCAAATATTCAGAAGTAGAATTGCTGTGTCATAAGGTAGTTCTATTTTTAATATTTTGTGGAACCTCCAAACTGTTTTCCAGAGTGGCTGATCAATTTTCAGTTCCATTAATAGTGCATTAGGGTTCCCTTTTCTCCACATCCTCACTAACAGTTGTTTCCTGATTTATTGATTGATAATAGTCATTCTGACAGGTGTGAGTGATATCTCATTGTAGCTTTAATTTGCACTTCTCTGATGATTAGTGATGTTGAGCATATTTTCATATGTCTATTGGCCATTTGTATGTCATGTCTTCTTTGAAGAAATATTTATTCATGTCCTCTGCCCATTTTTAAATCTGATTTTTTTTTGCTGTTGAATTGTATGATTCTTTATAAATGTTGGATATTAACCCTTTATCAGATGTATCATTGGTGCGTATCTTCTCCCATTCAGTAGGTTGTCTTTTCTTTTTGTTGATGATTTCCTTTGCTGTGCAAAAACTTTTAAGATATTTTTTAGTCCAATCAAACTACTTTGTTTTTTTGTTTGTTTGTTTGTTTGTTTTTGCTTGAGAAGATATATCAGAAAAATTATATTGTGAAAAGCAATATCGAAAAGTTTACTAGCTGTGTGTTCCTCTAGGAGTTTTATAGTTTTGGGTCTTACATTTAAGTCTTTGATCTATTTTTAGTTTATTCTTTTATATGATGTAAGATGGTGGTTCAGTTTCATTTTTCCCATTTATCTGTCCAGTTTTCCCAACACCATTTGTTAAATAGACTGTCTTTACCCCTTATATATTTTTGCCTTCTTTGTCATAAATTAAATGACCATATAGAGGTGGGTCTATTTCTGGGTTCTCTGTTCAGTTCCATTGATCTATGTGTCTGTTTTTATGCTGGTACCATGCTGATTGGATTACTATACCCTTGGAGTAGAGTATGATATCAGGTAGTGTGATACCTACAACTTTATTCTCTTTTCTCAAGATCGCTGTGGTTATTTGGGGTCTTCTGTGGCTCCATATATATTTAGGATTATTTGTTCTAGTTCTGTGAAAAATGCCATTGGTATTTTGATAGGGGTTGCATTGAATCTATAGATAGTTTTGAGTAGTACAGACATTTTAACAATGTTAATTTTTCCTGTCCATAGCACAGTATATACTTCTGTTTATTTGCATTTTCTTCAATTTCTTTCTTCATCTTATAATTTTCCAAGTATAGGTCTTTTACCTCCTGGGTAAAAGAGGATGTCACCTTTTTTTATTTGCAAATTATATATTTGATAAAGGACTTGTATCTAGAATCCACAAAGAACTCTTACAACTCAATAATAAAAAGGCAAATAACACAATTTTAAAAATAGGCCAATCATCTGAATAAACATTATCCAAAAATGATATACAAATGGCCATTAATTACACTAAAAGATTTTCAACATCATTAGCTACCAGGGAAATGCAAATCCAAAACACAACAAACAAGATATTAATTTATACCTACACAGATGGTTATAATCAAAATGACAAATAATAACAAGTGTTGGTAAGAATGTGGAAAATTGGAACCATATATTGCTGGTGGCATTCCAAATGATGTACCCCTTTGGAAAACATTCCTGTTGTTTTTTTTTTATGTAATTCTAATTTCTCTTCTTGATAGTTTGTTATTAGTGTATAAAGATGCAACCAATTTCTGAATATTAATTTTTATCCTAGTACTTTACTGAATTTATTAGTTCTAATAGTTTTTTGTTAGAATCTTTAGGGTTCTCTATGTATAGTATCATGTAATCCACAAAAAGACAATTTTATTTCCTTTTTAATTTGGATACCTTTCTTTTTTTTTTTTCTTGTGTGATTTCTTTGGCTAAAACTTGCTCATCCAACATTCTCTTAAAGCGACAATGAAAAGTATCAAAATTGTCATTTATGTTATTTATGTCTTCATTAATCTCAAAATTTTCATGGAAAATCCTGAGTGTGCCACCCTCATACTTTATTTTAATTCAAATAAAGGTTTCCATTTAAAGCAATAATGAAAAACTAAAAAAGGGTGAGTGCAGAATATATAAATGTCTTCTAGCCTGTTGATTAAATGTTTAGCTAAGTAGGGTAAGAACCCCTCTCTCAAAAAAAAAAAAAGAGGAAAATCAAATTCCAATTTTTTTTAAAAAAAGGTGTTTAATTTTTGCAGTTTTTTTCTTAGCATTTATATTGGTCAGTGTGTTTGGTTGCAATCAATAGGACACAATCTCACTATGTTAAGCAGGAAATTGATGTATTAAAGTATACTGTATTAGGTAACTTACAGAACTGTTGGGAAGGCTGGAGAAACAGACTTGAGGCTAATGGTCTAAAGTTAAATCATGCCTGAGAAGTAGTCTGGGAAGAAAACTGCTACTGCACCATCACCATCCCTGATACCACTTCTTTGTCAGGAGTTCATCCTTGCAACCACTGATGTGCCCCTAAAGCAGGACACCTCCAACACAAGCCAGCAAAATGGAAGTTATTCTGTTGTGTTGCTCATTTCTGAATTGAAGCCTTGCTCAGATGGTCTGTGTCCTAGACCAAAAGTATATAAGAACTTTTTAAAATAACAATTATAATATAACTGTATTGAATACTAAGTGGGGCTGTTCTAAATGCATTACAAGATGAAATCATGAATGGAAACATCATCTCAGTTCTCATCTTTAACAAAAAGTTGAAATATTCTCATTCTTTTAAAAATTTGCTACTTATTTTTCCCTCAACAATGCTTTCTAGTTTTTCCAGCATATATGTCTTATATAAATTTTGTCAAATTTATTTCTAAGCATTTTATATCTTTGATGCCATGATAAATGGCATTGTTTTTTTTTTAAGTTCAATTTCTGTTTTTTACTGCTAGTATATAGAAATACAATTGATTTTTGTATATTGAGTTTGTATCCTGTAACTTTTCTAACTTACTTATTGGTTCTAGTAGCTTTTTGTCAATTCCATATGTTTTTCATTATTGATGATCATGGCATCTGTGAAAACAAACAATTTTACTTTTTTCTTTTTGATTTCATGCCTTTTTTTTCCTTACCTTTCTAGAATTTCTGATGCATTGTTAAAGAGAATTGGTAAGGGGACTGGGAATTTTAATTTAGGTAGGCAGAACTTACAAGCTAGGAATTTTCCCAAATATAAAAAGACTACTTAAAAGGGGATAGAGAATCACAAATATGACAGCCTCTGAATGAGGAGAGAGATGAGCAGGGAACAGTGAAAGAAACAAATAAAAAACAAGTAAGAAATACCTTTGCTCTCTTTTTTTTTTTCTAGATTGGGTCTTCTATAGCAGATTAAGAAAATTTACCCAACTGAGAGGTAAAAAATATAATCCTAAAGATAGAAAAGTAGACTTAACCATACATGTGAAATTCACTTTTCCTTAGGGAAATTGAATTAATTTCCTTTATAAGCATCTGTGATATACAGTGACTATTGATTCACTTTACTGCTAATTAAAATACAATAAATAGTTTTGATTTTGTGCATAGTTATACAAATATGTTTGAAATTCTCTGGGTTGAAGAGAATTTCAAAATTCATATTATATCCACTCAGAATCTCTGGATATGATCTTATTTAGAAATAACAGTGTTTGCTTATATAATTAAGATAAGATCATACTGGATTAGGGTAGGTCCTAAATCCAATGAGTAGTGTCCTTATAAGAAGGCTATGTGGAAAGACAGAGGAAGAAAGCCAAATGACAGGCAGAGATTGGAGTGATATAGCTGTGAGCCAAGGAATGCCAAAATTGCCAGTAACCACCAGAAGTAAGAAAGAGATAAGGAGGGGCCTTCCTTCAGAGGGAGCACAACCCTGCTGACATCTTGATTTTAGACTTCTAGGCTTCATGACTGTGAAAGGATAAATTTCTGTTTTCAACTACCCAGTTCATGGTACTTTGTTACAGAGCCCTAGGAAACTAATACAGATTTGGTACTGAGAAATGGGTACTGTTGTAACAAATACTTAAAAATTGGCTTTGGAATTGGGTGATAATGGCTAGAAGAATTTTGAGACACATGATAGAAAAAGACTGGATTTCCTTAAAGAAATAGTTTGGTAGAAATATGGACATTAGAGGTGATTTGATGACATCATAGGAGGAAAAGAAGAACATGATATTAAACACTAGAGTGGATGCAAGCAACCATCTCAGCAGAAGTCAGGAATAAAGATGGGGTTATCCACAAAATATCTGTGGAAGACCCTCTTGTATGCTGTCTTAGATCCCCATGAATTGCACAGAAAACCAACAAGATTTTTGAGAATGTTATACCAGCAGAAAAACTGCCAGCCTGGATTGAATAGACAAAGCCAGGAGGAAATGAAGGAAGAATAAATCTAAGGGGAAAGCCATGTCTGTAGAGGTTATCTTCAGGTTCAGAAGTAGAATGTGAAGCCACAGATAATTATTCACAGATGATTATTCTCTCAGGCCTTGAAACCTAATGGATTTTCCTATACTATTGTTAAGCACTGGACCCTAGGGACAGAGTTTCCCATGATGTTTCTTTAATAAATGTACATTGTGCACATTTGTGATATATGGGCCTTCTCAAGTATAGGCCCCAGCACTGGTCCCTTTTTGCAGGAACCAAAATCTAAGGTTCTTAAGTAGTTAATAAAGAGAAAATGACTGATACTGTATTAATAAATGGGCTCATTATTTATCTGTTTATCCTTAGTTCAAGCCATTGTTATAAATCAGCATCTTGATTCTTGCTATGTCTCTATTTTTACTTCTTTATGAAAATTCAGTGCTAAATTTTAACCTTTTTAATGCATTAATAACTCAGCAATTTTACATGGTTTTTGTGGAAGCTAGATGAGTTAATTGATTTATTCTCATTTTGTTTGTGTGATTGTTATTAGCTAACATATAAGCTATGGCTATTAATTACATGTTCTGTTTTGTTTTTTAAGTTTTTTATTAATTGATTAAGTTAATTGATAAACATACTACACCAGCACATTTACTTAATTTAATGATACAGAGTTAAATGAATTACAAAGTCAGAGCTAATACGTGTAGTAACATGAAAAACTAAAAAGAAAAGAAATCAGGATCTCCTTTATCTAATTTACTCCCAAATAATTTTTTTAAAACTTTACCTGAATAAATAGAACTAATCCTAAAAGTTCAAAGAATGAGTTCAAAGGAATTTAGTGTCCAGGCTCCTGACATTCAAACAGGCCAGAGCATTTGAGAAAATTAGTGCTTCTCCAAGGAGATAAGCCATGACAGGTTGTTCGTGACTAAATTTCTCAATGCATCAAAAATGCACATAAAACATTTTGATGAATCTTAACATTCTGAATTGAAATCTGTGTTGTTAATGGTTTTACTGCATAATATCCACAGAGAAGCCTTGGTGGTGAGCAAATGATCAAAATCAATGTCAATGTGCTAAATAATTTGAGTCAAAATACACATGACCCAAGTCTTTCAGCGGGTAATGAGTTGTTTTAATCATTTCAAATTATACTTTAAAAAGTTATTCAAAATTCTGAGCGAATAGAATACCTTTTTTTCTTGCAAAATCTTTTTTTCAAATTACCTTGTCAAGGCCATATGACATATCATTACACACCTCAAACATGACTGCCTTTCAAACACAAAATGTCTATAACAAAAATCAGATTTACCTGATTAAATTAATACTAGGCCTTTGTGGAGAAAAAATTTTTAATAAAAGACATATTTTAAAATACAGTCACTTGCTTCACACCAGACACTTTCTATAAAATCAACACATTTCAAGTAAAAGTATTTAAGCATTATGTTTCTAAGCTCAAATGAATTTGGATTTTTTATGTTATAGTTGGCTCTCAAATTATGAGTGCATGAACATTGGCCAGTGTGAAGGGTGATCATAGGCCAAACATCCATTGTAGTCATGGTGGTTCTAAAAATAGAAAAGTAGTGTTCCTACTGACATTGAATCTTTCTCTATCTCTACAGCAGCCATGGACATTCTGAGAACTGCATGACCCCCAGTGTAGCAGTAACAGGAAGAGGCTGTTACTTCTGCCTCTGCTATAACAGAACAGTGCTTTATGCAGTCACAGATGTTCATAAAGCAGACAGTCCTATGAGATTATATTTTGTAAGAAATTTATTTATTAAATATATAAATAATGTGAGAAAAATAAGCACAATATGGAAAATCAGGAAAGAAGAGTAATGGGAAGGGGGGATTATTGCCGAAAAACATCATAACAAATAGCTTTAAAATATAAGCATATGCTTCTTAATATAAATTTTACATTTTAAATGGTTTTAAATGTGATAGTTTGAAAAAGAAAACATAATATATCAATTGTAGGCCTTTGGTTACCAGACTCCTTCTCCTGGGTAGGGGGTATTCACACCAGGGCCAGGAGTTTTATAGGTTAACAGATAAAAAGAAAATAACCCACAACCATTCAACTGGAGATAATACTTGTGCAGTTAATTTCTGTTTGTACCTCTAGATTCACTCTGCTCCACAAGGCTGATCTCTAGGAACTATATTATCAGGTTTCACATGTGATGTCCCACTGGGACATCAGGAGATAGCAGGGTAGGAAAAGAGCTAGGTTGGGATCCTCCACAGCTTCATCTCTCCAAATTGCAATTGCCTGCCTCAGACCTAGAGCTGGTAACACTACCCTCTGCTGCTAAGTTCCGGATGCCTCCTATAACCCTGCCGACATCTCTGTATATCATTCCTGTCTTTAAACTTTCTTCATCTAAACCCTATTGGGTGTGCTGTCTGTGTCCTGCTAGGACCTTGACTGCTGGATCACTGTCAATATTTTGTTTTATTTTCATTTAAGTCTTTTAAGTGCATGCTTTCATTTTGTCTACAATGTTGTAAGAATTTTCCCCATATTATTGAAAACTTTTTACAAACATGATGTGCAACCTAAATTACTTCTTGTTGGACTACCCAAATTTTTAATAACCTAAACAATGCCACAAAGAACATCTTTGGATATAAATTATTGTTTGAATTAATTATTTTTTCCATGGAATGAATTCCTAGAATTTAATAGCTGGATGAAATGTAAAAATACTTGATATGTGCTTTACAAATTGTGCAAATTGTCATAGTATAAGTGCTCACTATGCTATATCCTTGACAGCGTTGAGTATTATCATTTTCCATCTTAAAAATAAAATGGCAACTATTTTCTCCATTTGCATTTTTATATTACTTGTAAGGATAAGTTTTAACACTGGTTAATATTTTTTTTGAAAAGTCTTAATTATATTTTTATTTTTTAATGGCTTAAAAATATTTTATCTTGAAAATTTTTAAATACATTTTTAAAAATAAAATGTTATAGTGAACCCTCATAGATATGTTACCCACCTCTATAACAAATACCAACATTTATACTGCCTTTAGAAAGATTCTTAAAAAGATAAATAGCACAGAATGGGATTCTATTAAACAATCAGTGTTTCCCCCATTTCTAATGCCCATTCCCCAGGGCTGCTCACTCTATAGTAGACAGGCTGCTTTACATACTTCACACCCAGGTAATCCCAACATTCCTGGCAAGGTGCCCATTTACATGTAGACTCATTTAGGGTTTGCTGCTGCCCATTCGGTACTAATCATAAGCTCAGAAATGAAGCCAGAGTTTCCTGGTTAAAGAAATCCAGGTTTTAAAGCCATGGCTGGCAACTTTTCTTCCCTGAAGAAATACAATGCCTTGGAAAATGGGCAACATGCTAGTCCCCAAAATGGCCACTTTCCTATTTCAAAGTCTTTTTTCTTTTCATCTGAAAATGAAATAATTATATCAGGAATTAAGATATCCTCCCTCATTGATACCTCACACCCCTCTTAGCTACTCCCTGCCCTATCCTATATGGTGCTGGTGATAAAGGACAGATGGGGGACACAGGTTAGAGGGATGAAATGGTATCCCAGTGGCTTCCTCACCTTGCCTTGCCCTCCAGTTGGGACCTGACAGTTTTTCAAGTAACTGTGGAGGGTGCCAGGCAGTAGAGGAGGCAGAACCCATGAGGGAAAAGAAAGCTCTGATTGAAAGGGCTTATTCCGAATACCCAAAAAAGGAGAAGGTCAATGTCCCAGAAGAGGAAGCGTTAGGCCCATTGGTTTTCAGGTAGGGCCAGGCTAGATGGAGTTCTTTCTGATTCTTCCTTCCTCAGAAGGGAGAGAAGTAGCCAGATTCTTTTTTCCTCAGAAGAGAGAGAAGTAGCCACCAGGAGGGACAAAATCCTTTAGCTTCATTTGCCAACTTTATTTACGACTTGTCCTAAGGATAGTTTGAGGGCCTCAAATACTGACTAGCAACAGGCAACAATGCCCTCCCCAAGGGCCTCAAGTTCAGACTTAGGTACCAGTTTCCCATCCTCACACTCTGTTATAATTTGTGTGATCTTGGGTAATCATTTGGAAACCTACACCTCAAAGGGTGGTTGAGAGGGCTCAAGGAAATGGTACAAGCAAAGTGACTCGCACAGCACCTAGCATGTAGGAAGCACTCCATAAATGGTAACAACTGCTGCTATATTAGTTACCAAATGCAGTATTTATTCTTTGTATACCAGACTTGGGAACTTCTTCAAAAGTCCTGTTAATTGCTTACAGATTAACTGTTAGAGTTGGTGGCTAATGTTACATTTTCTTACATGTTCTGAAAAAGGAATAAAAATAAGTCCAACAAAAGGCCCCCCCACCCCCACCATATCCTACTGTTCAGGTTGTACTGGACACACACAGTGGCTCCAGCCTTCTTTCCTCAGATTGTAACTGTGAACTTTGACCCTCCTGCTGGTGATTTCAAAGTTCAGAGTCAGAGAGGGCAGCATAGGAGAGTGTGGGGTCCAAGGCCTTTCCCAGGTGGGAATCTGTGTAGACAGATTCGGACAATCTGATGGAGAAGCCAGGAAACTACTCATTGTACAGCACCCTCTGGGAGGCTATTCAACTTGGCAATGCAGGTTGGAGAGGCAGAGTGCACACTCTGACAATGACTGTCCTGGTTCTGTAGGGGCTCAGACACTTAGTGGATGATTTCTTCCTTTTATTAAGCTCACAAAGTTCATCTTCACATGGAAATAAAAAATACATTTGCCTCTATACTTTTTATAATTTTTTGTTTTGAAATCATTGGAAACTCAGAAAATTTGCAAGAATAGCTTATAGAACCCTCATATAGCCTTTCCAAAATTCATCAATTTTTAACACTTTTTGTCACATATGCTTTTTTATCATGTCTCTTGCATGTTTACTCACTGGATCGTTCTCCTTCTCTGTCTCTCTAATATGTGTACATTTGTGTAATTTCTTTTTTCTAAACTACTTGAGAGTAGATTGCATATATCATGACCCTTTACTCCTTAATATTTCAGCGTGCATTTCCTAAGACCATGAATATTTGGTTTACATTACCACAGTACAATCAAGTTGAGGGACTTGAACATTGATACAAGACTTTTATCTAACCTGCGGTCTATCTTCCAGTCTTTTTAAATGTCCCTTATAGCATTTTCTTCCTTAAGTTAAGAATCATGTATCACATTTAGTTTTCATGTCTCTTTTGTGTCTTTTTATCTGGAGTGGTTTTTCACTCTTTCTTTGTCTTTCATAACATTTTAATTTTTCAAAAACACAAGCTAGTTGTTTTATAAAATATTCCTCAATTTGAGTTTATGTAATGTTTCCTCATGAGTAGATTCAAGTTATACATCCCCAGAGATGTATACATCTCCTGGTATCACATCTAGAACACACACAATGTCCATCAACACTCACTGGTGATTTTAATTTTGATTACTCAGAGTATTGTATGATTTTCCTACTGTGTAATTAAGGATTTTCCTTTTGAGATGAATATCAATCTGTGAAGACATATTAAATCTAAGGAAATATAGTCTTCAAACTTTTCCCCTAAATTTAACATCCACTGATGACTTGCTCTGATCAATCCTTCACTATGTGGTTGCAAAATGCTGTTTTTCCAGCTCCACTATTCCCTCTGTTCTTATTGATGGACAGAATTCTCTTCTGTTTCATTCCTTCACTCGTTTATTAGTATGTCATCATAGATTTCTCTTTTTTTCAATAGCTTGATTTTAAATCTTTTATCTGCTTTATTAATTTTTAGTGCAGCTGGTTTTATTAATTATGAAAAAACTATTCTTAGAGAATTTGAAAAGGTATTACTATAATTTCAAAATATTTTTCTAGTTATTATCCATTTTGTCTCATTTGAGTTATCTATTACTGAATAACAAACCATCTCAAACACAATTTATCATTTCTTATCCTATGAGTTGATATGGTAGTTCTGCTGGTTTCTCTTGGACTCGCATGTGTGGCATCATTTAGCTGATAAGCTGATCCTAGATGGCCTTACTCATGTCTGGGTTGTCAGCTGGGTCTCTGCCACCACCAGTACTGCCACCACCAGCCTCTTAAGATCTTGCTTGGAAGTCACATGTCACTTTTACCATGTACAGTTTGTCAGAGGAAGTCACCAAGCCAGCTCAGATTCAAGGGGCAAGGAAATAGACTATTTCCTTTATGGGAGGACCTCTGACATATTTGTAGCCATACTTCTTGTGTGTGTTCTAAGTAGAACACAAATTTATTCTTTTTTTAAAGTCATCTTTATTCTCCACATTAGCAAAGAACTTTGTAAAATTTTTTAAAATTTTTTCAATTATTGTTGACATTCAATATTGTGTAAGTTTCAAGTATATAGCATGGTGGTTAGATATTTATGTAACTTACCTAGTGAGCCCCCCAATAAGTATAGTACCCACTGGACACCATACACAGTTATTACAGTATTACTGACCATATTCCCTATGCTATACTTTACATCACTATGATGATTTCATAACTGTCAATTTGTAGTTTTTAATCCCTTCACCTTTTTCACCATGCCCTAGAGCCATTTTTAATCTGGCACAATCCCAATAGCAATTCTGAGAGAGAATGAGAGCCAGTTACTATCATCTCTCATTTACAAATCAGGGAACTGAGGGCAAAGAGGTACATTGGTGTAGTATAAGGCAGTGCTACTTTACAAATGACCCATAATCCAGCACCAGTATTATCACAGGGTGGTTGTTAGAATTGCAGATTCTCAGATTTCCACCCCAGGCCTATGAATTAACATAGGCATAATATCAAAATAATAGAGTTATTATATTAATAGATACCATTAGTATTATTCTATAGTACTACACATGTCATCCCAGGAATTCATTTTAATAAAGTCTCCACGTGGTGCTTCTGCATTCTGGAGTTGGAAACACAGTGGAATCAGAACAAACATATTCGAAGTGAATTGAACCACATTCATGTCCCAGTTTGTCACCTGCTAGTTAGGTGACCCTAAATAGATCACTTACCCTTTTGGAACTTGAGATTTTCTTATCAGAAAAAAATGCTAATAATATCTGCTTTGAATACTCGAGCAGCCTGTTATGAATATGAAAAGAGGATATTGCATGGAAAAGGAGGCAGTAAAATAATGATGAATATGGTAATAGTCCGAGATCATAGAATTTATTAGTGATAGAATCAAGACTAACACAGCTGGATTCCTGGTCTTAAACCTGTTAAAGAACAAATAATAATTGGGCCAGCAGTTTTTCAGCCTTTTTCAGATCTTCAGAGCTATAGCAAACTACAATACTGATTACAAAGAGCCAGCAAACAGTTGAGTGTGATAAGTGCTCTCAATGAAACAAAGAGCCTCTTCTCTCCCCTATCTCCTTCCTCAGTGGCACAGACCACCCACCCACCCCCAACACCATTCCCTAAACAAGCTCACACAAGGCCATCACAGCAGGGCATAGCTGGCTTTCTTCGTTTTCATGAGGAAGGATTATTGAGTGGGAAGTGTTCAGGATGAGTGAGTGTTACTGGGGAGTGGGAGGTGGAGTGACAATCCTGGCCTAGATTGTGTTTTTCAAGTTTGATGCCTGTCAGTGGAATGGCATCTACAGCCTGCTGAAGCTTTTGGAGAGTCAGAATTTGAGAGCTGGTGGGTGAGAAATTGCGATCTCTCCCTGATTATTCACCTCCTCCACCTATATTTTTACTTCACCCACTCTTAATTCTAATCTTCTCTCCAAGCAATTTTCTAAAACTCAAGAAGCCAACTGCTGTCTTATCAGCTTTCTTAGTCTTCTTCAAAATCAGTCTAATGTAGAAAGAAGGTAGTAAAGTCTAGATAATACCCTTATTCTACTTAACCACAAATCCAGTTTTCCAACCAAGTTAACAGTTAGAAGATGTGTCCAGGCATTTAAAAAAAAAATAGTTCAAACTATAAAAAGAGACAGCACATACTTTCCGGGACCAAAGCCCAGCTTCATTTTTACTGACCTTGGATACTTACTCTGTTCCTCATTTTCAATTCTGTAAAATGAGAATAACGATTCTAACATATAGGTGTTATGGGAGCTACATGAGTTAATACATGTTAAGCCCTTCAGACAGTGCATGGTACTTGCAACTATATCGAGCATTATACATTTTGCCAAACCTCACTGGATTAATGCAGCAACTGCCTATCTGGTCTCCTGTCCTTAATCTTTCCTTGCATCTCATGCATCTTCCCATGATTAAGCTTTCTCAATCACCATCAAGTCCCCCTTCTCCTACCTTAAAGAATACATTACCTATTGCACTATATCTAAATTTCTTAATTTAATATTTGAGACTTCTCATTATTTCCCTCCAACTCTATCCTACCACATTGCCTAATAATACCTCTCTCTAGGACAAGGTTTCTCACCCTCAGCACTACAGACATTTGGGGCTGGATAATCCTTTGTTGTGGGGGCCTATCCTATACATTTGAGGATTTTTAACATAATCTCCATCCTCTGCCCCTAGATGCTGGTAGCAGCCCTTTGGTTATGACAACCAAAAATGTCTCTAGATATTACCAAATATCCCCTTAGAGAAAAAATCTCCCCTAGTTGAGAACCACTGCTCTACAATGCATACCTTATCATTTTTCAAATGTGCCTGAACTAATCTCATGTTTTTCTTTTACTCAAAGGATATTG
Source organism: Cynopterus sphinx (assembly GCA_030015415.1). Classification (NCBI taxonomy): domain Eukaryota; kingdom Metazoa; phylum Chordata; class Mammalia; order Chiroptera; family Pteropodidae; genus Cynopterus; species Cynopterus sphinx. The sequence continues at coordinate 72,595,605 of CM057384.1, read as the reverse complement.
ATTTTTTTATCGTAGCAAAATATATATACCATTTTAAGTGTACAGTTCAGTGGCATTAAATATATTCACATTGTTTTTGAAACCATCCATCTACATAACTTTTTCATTTTCCCAAACTAAAACTGTATTTATTAAATAATAACTTTCCATTATTTCCTCCCCAACCCCTGGCAAAAAAAAATTCTACCTGTTGATTTTATAAATTTGACTAAGTACTGTATAGTGTGGAATCATAGAATCTTTGTCCTTTTATGTCTGGCTTATTTCACTTAAGATAATGGTTTCAGGGTTAATCCATACTGTGGCATATGTCAGAATTTTCTTCCTTTTTAAAGCTGAATAATATTTCATTGTATGTATAAACGTGTTGTTTATTCTTGCATCTATCAGTGGGCATTGGGACTGTTCCTGCCTTTTAGCTGTTCTGAATAATGCTGCTGTGAACATGGGTGTACAAATATCTGTTCAAGTCCCTGCTTTCAGTTATTTGGGGTATATACTCAGAAGTGAAATTTCTGGATCATAAGGTAATTCAATGTTTAATTTTAAGAGGAGCCATCATACTGTTTTCATAGAGACTGCACCATTTTACATTTCCAGGAGCAATACACAAATGTTCCATTTTTTCTACATCCTGTCAGGGACTTGCGATTTTGTTTTTCTGACAGTAGACATTCTAATGGTGTGAAGTGGTATCTCATTATGATTTTGTCCAGCATTTCCCTGATGCCTAGTGACATTTGTTCATTGGTTGTGTATCTTCTTTGAATAAATGTCTATTTAAGTTTTCCATTTTTTAATGAAATTTGCTTTTTTGTTGTTTTTATGGAATCATAATTTATCATATATTCTGGATATTAATCCCTTATCAGATATATGATTTGCAAATATTTTTTTCTATTCTGTGGGTTTCCTTTTCATTCTGTTACTAGTGTCCTTTGATGCACTGAAGTACAAAGTGTATTAATTTTTAATAAAATTTAGTTCCATAAAGTCTTTGAAAGAAGTGTTCCAAAACAAACATAAACCTGCAATATGTATTTTAGTACTATACACATAAAATCTGTGTTAGTTTTCTATTTCTACTGTAACAAATTACCACAAACTTAGTGGCTTAACACAGTACAAATTTATTATGTCATTATATTATAATTCTGTAGGTTAGAGTTCTGAAATGGATATTAATAAGGGCTAAAATCAAGTTTTCAGCAAGGCTTTACCCTTTCTGTATGTATTCTAGAGAAGAATATGTTTCCTTGCCTTTTCTGGTTTCCTTGCCTTTTCTAGCCACAGTCCTTGGCTTATTTCCCCCTTTTCCCATTTTCAAAGCTAGCAACATTGCATTGCCCTTCAACCATTCTTTTATACCCATATCTCCCTCCAACTCTCATCTCAGGCAGGAAAGGTTCTTTTAAGGATTTCTTTAATTAGGTTGGGCCCACTCAGATAATCCAGGACAATCTCTTCATCTCAAGGTTCTTATGCTAATTGCATCTGCAAAATTCCTTTTGCCATGTAAGATGACATATTCATAGGCTCTGTTAGAGATTTTGGGGGGCCCATTATTCTGTCTACCACAAAAAGAAAAAAAAAGTGAAATATAAATAAACTTGGACTTGAACATTTATTCCTCTCATTCTAGCCAAGAACCGTAACTCTTCATCCTCTAGACTTTGCTAACTGAATTTCTATAAACTTTATGACCATCACTTTACTGACCAAGATATTTCATGACTTCACACTTTATTTTCTGGATTAGAATAATTGGTTATCTGTTTCTGATAACCAATTAGGTTAATAAAGGATTTACTGATATTACAGAAACAGATGGGGTGAAATCTTTTGAAGTTTTGTCATAACTTTAGCAAAGGAAATTAGAAAAATCTAGCAAACTTGAAATGCTGCCTCCATATTCATACTAGTAAGTGCTAACTACTTACACCTTTATGTAAGGATATAATAGGTGTTCAGCCAAAAGTGGGCAATAAGATTCTCTCTTAAGTATTAGTGCCCTAGAGATGTGTGGCACATCTAGTGGAAACAGGCCATCACATATAATCATGTAGTTTGTTTTAAGCACAATGTACCCAAAAGCCATCTTTTGGGGTCCATCCCCAAACCATTTACCCTTCATCTAGAAGAAGGGGCTTTTTTTCTAAATTTTACAAAGGTACTATATGAGCAAGTGGTAGCCTAACCTGGAGGGTATTCAGAAGGAGAGGACTGTGTACCCTTGGCATCTCCTTACTGGGATACAGCCATACTTAGGATACTGAAAGAAGTTACACACACACTATTCAAAGTATTCTAGTTCACTGCTGGAGGCATATAGAATAGTAAATAGAAATACATAACACCTAGCCCAAAGGTATAGCTAAAATATTCTGTACAGATAGGATGTGGCCAGGGCAGAATCAGTCTCTGACAGACTCTCCATACATAGACATCAATGTACCATGGCCTCCACCTTGACATCTATCCTCCCCTGCTGTATATTTAAATCTACCATGAACTGTTTATTATAACTTAATAATCCCATCCCCCCTCAGCAAATAATACACATAAAACATCATATACAGCTGCTTTCCAACAGATAGAAAAGTATCAGCTTATACCTAAAGTATATTCATGTGAAAGGAGTTCTACCAAACTACTTAAATAGAATCAATTATTTGTAAGCATCTCATCTTATTTAATATCAAAATAGATTTGACTAATCTCAGTATTAGGCAATTTGGTACTACATGCTAGCCATCTAGTCTGGAGACATAGGTTAATAAAGGATTTACTGATATTACAATACATAATAAAATAATGTTATTATGTTTACAGATGTTATGAGCACCCTGTAGACATATAGTGAGGTAAAAAGAAGAGAAAGAGATTAGAAATCACTCAGCATAATCTCATATACAAAGATAAAATTTATCATCATCAAAAGAATTCTCTGAGGTGCTTTTTGTTAAGAACCCACAATTTGCCTGTTCCCATGCAAAACTTCACTATTCAAACACTGACAAACAATATAAAAAAATCCCTAGTAGAGATAATGCTATACCACTGGCTTGTCATTCATTTTAAGGACTTTTTAATGTGGAATAGGAAAGACCTGATAGAAATGATTATGGTTCTGTAGAAATATATATTTCGGTAAAATTACACACATTTCTACAGATCTATACACTGAATGTCTCTTTTAGAAAAATCAAATACAAATAAAGTTGTTGGAAAGAAATATATTAAAATTCATTTTCAAAATCTTTCTTTTCCTTTTGTATATATCTTAGGAGAGAGGAAATGCAAACCTTTAAAGAGATAATGAAGTGAGAGCTTACCCTACTGCTGTAAGATTTTGAGTAAAAGTACACCCTGCAAAATGCCTTTTGCCGTGTAAAATGACATATTCCAGCATATTCCAGTTTATATATCCAGCAGACAAATAAACATGCAGTTCACAGCTTGCCCACAGCTTACTTGCTTGGGCTGTCCAGGCTCCTGTCCAGTGTCTGTCCATTCATGTGACCATATCACTAAACACACTAAATTTCTCCCTGTTCCCTGAATTTTCTGACCTCCATCCCTTTAGACAGACTCTTTGCACTGTCTGGCACCTCCCTGCCACTTTCTCTACCTAGTAAACTCCTGTTATCACTTAAGACCCAGCTGAAATGTATCTTTTTATTTCCCTGGCCTTCCTTACTGCAGACCCCTCCTGGGACTGTTGAATCATTAGCTTCACATTTATGTACCCAAAGCACTTATATTACACGTGTCTCTATTATAGCACTATCATAATGCACTATTATTTGTGTACATGTACATATGTCACTCGCCTCTAGTTTGGACTTGTTCCTCATTTTTTTTAGTACTCAGAAGCTAACACATTACCTAGAATAGCCTGGTGAATAGAATTGAATAGAGGAAACTTATAAGAGATGAACTTTATTTTCCCTGAGATGATATTCATTCCAGAGAATGTAGAAATCGCTTTACAAGACCTATAATGAGCTTAATGGTACTTAATATCAATTATGTTCAATCTTCAATTTTAGAAATAGCTTCAGATTTAGGTTGGTTCTTTTTTTTTTTTTTTTACCAATGGCAGTTAAACAAAGATATTAAAGGAAATTTTATTTCAGTAATTGCTCAAGTTGAAACAGGTTTGAGAACAAATCCAATTTAAATACATGCCATTTACTCTATTTACCTATAAGATGTTTAAAATGGAACACTTTGGGGCAGAATTATAAAAGTCTCCATCTTCAATTGTGAATTGTAGGGAAGTCTTTTTTACAGCTTTTCAAACATTGTACTGTAGTTTAAATTATCTCAGATTGTTCCACTGCCATAGAGTTATAGCTATAATATTCATTCAAATGAACCTATCATCTATAGAAAGCTCTGATTCCAATGGATTAGCTGTAGACTTCCACCAAGATGACACAAATTTGGATGCTTTCTCTAGGTCCTGCTCTGTACACCTCCTTGCTCCCACAGTGATGAGCAGCAATTCAGGGTACTATCTGATGTAGAAGACTGTACCTCCTCCAACTGGTTTTTTTTTTTTAAGGCCTGAAGCTAGAAAAATTTTTTTAAATAATAATACCCAATTAGTGAAGTTGTGGAGAAACTAGCATTTCCATAATATTTTGATTAGTTCTAGTAGGGTAAAATAATAAAACTATCTTAAAGAGCCAATCTAAGAATATGTATCTACAACTTTTTAACTCTTCGGACACTTCCTATTTCATCCCTGAAGCTCTCCCGTAAAGATCTGAATGACGATGTTTCTAGCTGATCTGAGTCTTTGCTGTGTGTAACAAGCACTTGGACTTCTTTGTGCCATTTGTTTTCCAGAGTAAGTTCATCCTACATTTATCCAAAGGATTTTGAAGCATGGCCTGTATTGATGTGGCTGGTATTGCTGCTTTGTATGAGCATATTTAGTCATTATTTGAATATTTTGATCATATTTTTTCTTGTACTTCTAGAATAATATATTCTGTTTTGTATCATTTGTAGCTCTGAGCTTAAAACCAGGTTTGATTTCAGAGTAAATCCAGTTGAGTTATTTAGCTGATGGCATTTGAAGAAAAAAAAAATACCAGACTTGGCAACTGACTTTTCTTTTTTAAGCTGTATAACCCTTTGTTCAAAGGAAGCCTTGCACATATGTGAAAATAAATGCTTTTTTAAAAAAAGTAGAGCAGCTGGGATAGGATAAGGAGTCATAAGGTACCTAATAACTTGTGGGTCCCACCTTATCCCTTCTTCTGCTCCCGGGCCTCCTCAGAACACAGTATGAAAAACAGTTTTATTGTTTGTCTGTAACTTCTTAATTGAAAATTAAAATGTTTTGTTTTGAGTTCTCTATATTTAAGTACAGAGAACCTCCATTTCAGACACTTCTTACATAGCAACCAAGAAGAGTGCATAAATGAAATATATAGTATACAAGTATGTGCTGCTTTTACTTTCCATTATTTGTGTTCTTAAATGAAATGCTAATTCTCTTTATACATAGTTTGACTCTCTCCAGCCATTTGGTTCTTCTGAGATTCTCAGAAAATAGAAAAGAAAAGAAAATAGAAAAGAAAGAAAATAGAAAAGAACAAAGGTATATGTGGTCAGAAAGATAACATGGAGGCCCTGGCTTCACCTTTATCACCATGTGACTTTTACTAAGCATCCACCTCCTTGTGATTTAGTGAAACTAGCAATATCCACATTACAAAGTTGATCTTTACATCTGATTAAATTAAAGCACATAGAAAGTCCTCAAAAGAAGTACATTGCTGCTGTCCATAGTGATCGTAGAGTTGGAAAATTTTGCAGCAGGTATAAAATATGCAAGACTTTCCCAAGCAACAATTGTTTTTACTGCCACAGACTGATTATCTATCTTTTAAGAATCAAGAGGTGCCCATATTCTCTATTCCTTGATTATCTGGGGAGGTTGGCTTTCCTGAGAAACCAGGGCTGGTTCAGGACCTCTAAAACTGTAGAGCAAATATACTTCCCAAGAGTCCAGAAGTCAGATTGTAAACTAGTATTTCTCACTCAAATATCCCATCATCCATAGGAAAATTGCACATTTCCAAATCTCCCCCTTCTTCTCCCACATATGTACACTCAGAGGAACTAACCTATCTATCCCTTATCTCTTCAGGCTATTCTATGTTGTCTAAATTAATAAAGAATCTGTGTTTTTTTTTAATGTGGTTTACTTTACATTTAATTGTTGTCCTCATGTTATTCTTATCTTCTACTAACCTTTCTCATCATCACATTACTTATCTACTCAAAACTTTTTCATTTCCTCTCACTTTAGTTTTAATTATAATGCCCTTAATCCTCTGGCATTACTCCCAACCACCCAAAAGTATTTTCCACTACTTTTGGTGGATTCTTGGTATTCAAGTCACCACCCCACAACATGGCAGGCTCCTGGGATTGACCTTTCTACTTCTGTCCACTCCCTAAAATCATACCCTCATATCAGGTCTTGCCTACTACTCCAGTACCGCTAAACCTCTCCTCATCAAGTTTCCTACAGCTGCTGAAAGAAATCACACATATTTAGTTCTTAATTAACTACTGCCTGATCTTTATTATTTTGTTTTACTACCTCATATCTTCCTTATCTCTCCAGCTTCATGATAAACTTCCTGAGACAGAAATAATACATATCTATATCTCTCATCCTGTCTATCACCTAGTAAGAAATGTTGGTGGCCTGTGTGACTTGCCATGCCTCGCACTTCATGGTAAAAGTAAATGTACCAATGGAGGAAATTACAGACCAGTAGGGAATGCTTGGGAGAGGGAAAACTTGGCCTTCAGCTCCCTCCACACAGGCCATGTCCTCTTCTTTCCAAATAGAAGTCAGCCCTGGACACACTGACATTTCTATGGGTCTAAAAATCATTGTGAAATAGCTCAGTGCTACATCTCACTGGAAGTTTTCTGGAAGAAGTGAGATTTACTTGCCTGTTATGCAATAGGAACTCAGCTACTTAGACTACATGAGTAACAAATGAGACTCAGTCCATAGTTACATTTCCAGGTAGGCAAAAATTTACGCCTAAATTTAAAGCATCTTTATCTTTTATATTTTAACCATTTGATGGAAATTTGTGTTATATCCTACAATGTACAGTATAGTTCTTTGTTTTATTAAATAGGCTCACATAGACTTGATTTAATAAACAGCATCTCTTAAATATTTTTACACAACTTCTATCAGCTTATTATCTCTCCAAGATAATAAGCACAAAAAAACCTCATTTCTACATTAAATTATTGTCTAAATCTTGCATTCCATAATATATCTTTGTTTGAGAATGAAATTAATTATGTAAATCACTGGTTCCCTAACACATGTTCATAGATTTGTCAAAAGGTCTACTTTGCCAAATCCTTTGGAAAGTTTATGTCTCTCCTATTTGGTTAATGTTAAAGAAGTACAAATTAGTAGTTGTTAGATGGTCATGGGGAAGGGGAGCACAGCATAGGGAATGCAGTTTGCTTTACTCTATTGGCTAGGTAAAAAACCAGATGAGAGCAATTAGGAGGATTGTTTTATAAACTATATAAATGTCTAACCAATGTACGGTATACTAGAAACTAATAAAAAATCATATTCATCTATAAAAAATGATAATAACCTTTCCTGTTGAAATGTTGATAAATGGCTTTAGGGACCAAAAAAGTTAAAAACAACTGAGTCCCTACCCTTTTGTTTTATTAGTCTCTAAGTTTCAAAAGCCTAGACCTACTATTTGAATTTATCATAACATGTTTAAGTTCCAGAAGGATATTCCCATGTTTCCTCTGCCCTCTAACATACTACCTTATACCCCAAAAGTGTACATCTTTCTGAACCTCATTTTTTCTTGAAAGCAAATGATGGAAAGCCATGCTGGAAAGCAGTGATGCTCTCAGGGCCAAAAGAAGTAAATGGGTTTCTGGTCCCACACTGAAATCTCAGGCTACTGTACTTGCCTTCTTTCCCAAATTGGCCATCAAGCCATCCACTGTCTCTTTATATCCATTCATGTGCCTGATGTCAAAGTCTTTATCTCACTTTTACATTGCTTTGTATACTTTCTCATGATTAGGACACCAGATTTGCAAAAGTTTTATGTTGAACATTAAAATATTTTACATGTTAAAATTAAAAATAGAATAAACTCACCTGAGTAAGTGTCTGAAGAATTCACCTATGGGTGAGTGTGTGAATGTTAGTTTGTGAACTATTCTAACCACTCAAAGATCTCTTTTCCTCTCTTTTGTGTTCTTAGCCACATTACAAATAAGTTAGGTTTGGGGCAACTAAGTTCTCATTAGATAAACTGTTATTAAACAAGTAATCAGTAACTACTTAATGAATATCCAATTTAAATTAAGAAATAGTACTTGATTTAAAAAATCCTTGTTGTTATTGTTGCATTTTTAAAAATCATCCAAAGCTCCAAAACTTAGTGGCATGCAACAATAAACACCTATTCTCGTGCTCATATGTTCTCAGGTCAGCTAGGATTCAGCTCATCTAAGCTAGGCTATGGAGGCAACTGCTTCAAGTTGTGAATCTGACTGGATGTGACTCCTTGTTCTAGTTTGGGCTCAGTTCTTTTCCTTGTGTGTTCATTCTGGGATCCAGGCTGAAACGGCAGCAACTACCTGGGTAAATTCTACTCGTGGTGCTGTGCAAGAGAGCAAGCCCATCTACATAAGCACATTTCAAGCCTTAGCTTATGATACATCTGCTAACATTCCATTGATCAAAGTGAGTCGCATGACAAAGTCCAAAAGTCAAAGGGCAGGAAAATATTCTTCACCCACAAGGAGGTCATGGTATAGGTAGGTGTATAATACCTCTCTAGGAGACTGAAGAATTGTGAGAAATGCAATCTACCACAGGCTGGATGACTTTTAACCACAGCACTAATTATAATAGGATTTCTAGAAAAGAGAAAAAAAAAATTTTAAGGCAATTTCTGAAAGTTGAAGAAAGGTACCTTGTGGGATATAACAGAGCTTTCAAATATGATTTGTTGAATAAATGACATTACGAAAGAAATGGAAAGTAGTTGCTTCTTGATGTGGCAGTTGCATTAGGATGCATGTAAAACTGAGTTTGCTATAGGCTGATTTTATAAGCAATAATTGATTGCAAATTATATTGACAGTTATTGAATATAATTATTCACCACAGGAACCATCCTTAATCAATTAATCAGGGCACAATTCAACTTCACTTCTTGTGCATGGCAACAATCTTTTTTTTTTTTCCTTATTCCTTTACCTACTTTATTTGCTGTTGTTGAAACATTTTAACAAATTAATTAGATGTTAATTCTTAGCAATGAATGAAACCTTTAAATAGTAAACTCCACAATAAAACCTGTTTATTCCCAAAGATTTCTCTCACTCTGAATAAGCACAGATCTTCAGAGATTACATCTTTGGACTGGTACCGAGGATCTCCTCACTGGTATCAGGAACAACACCAAGGCTATACTACAGGTCTAGCTTTGTCTTAATCAAATATTAATTAAATGCCTTTAAAAAAAAACATAAACTATGCTTTGTTTTGTTTTTATTGAGGCAACATTGGTTTATAACATTATGTAAGTTTAAGGTACACATTATAATTTGATATCTGTATACGCTATGGTGTGCTCACCACCAAAGGTCTAATTTCCAATCACCATGAATCTCATATATCTGACTCTTTTATAAAACCCTGCTTTTTGAATTTTCTGCTGATCCAACAATGGAAAGGATAGGTAACATATTAGACACACATTGAAACTTCTGAGCAGGCTGAATCATGCACAGGATCTTACAAGACAATACTTAGTAGGGAAGAAAGTAATGCCATGTTCTCAGTGGTGGTATACAAACAAATCCCCCTAACAGGATGGGGCCTATAGAGAGTGAGAGCCACTCACATGAAAAGAATTCAGCTGTTTCAGTTAATATTGAATAATAGAAATCAACAGTGAAATGTAACTCAAAAAACACTGCTGAATACTTGGCCCCATGCATATTTGTAGAGTCCAAAGTGATAAAAAATAATAGTCCCCTTGCCCTCTGTATGGGTCAGACTCCAGGGAGAGTATTGTATTTATTATTGGTGTTATAGTGTTCAGAGGAAATTAAAATACAGATATGTATATACAGAAGACTGTGATTAGGGTAGAGAAGCGTTTCAATATCAACTCTTATGAAGAATGATAGGAGTAAAAAAGTGGTATATTGTCTGAGGAAAGGAGACACTAGGAGAGACAGAAGAGTGTCTTTAAATATTACAGGATTTCCCTGAGAGAAAAGGACGAAGATGAATTCTGAGCAGGAGATACAAAGGGCATTAAATGACAAAAACTTCAAGAAGGCAGCTGTCGGATACCCTCTGCCCAAACTTTTGTCTCAAGAAGTCGGTCCTCTGTTTTAGCGAGTCTGAGACCTAAAGCACATTTCAGCCTCACAGTTCTAGGATTCTGTACAGGAAGAACAGATGTGTCAAATTTGTTATTACACTGAATTTTTAAAGTTCTTTCTTCTATTGAAAAATCAAGTACATCTTTGCAAAATAAAAATAGAATTTTATTATAGCAGTACAAACATTTTGTACCATTCTTTATAGTTTCAAAACTATGAATATCCAATCAAACTTCATAATTGCTTTCATAAATGTCTAATTAAACTATAAATATTATTAAATATCCACGTACAATAAGGAATGGAAACATCTGGATGAAAAATGAAAAATTTAGACAAGCAGCTGGTTATTTCACCTACACAATGCTAGACACCAAGATATTCAGAAACATCAAATGGCTGATAGAGTTTTAGCATATCATCTGGATATTTGACTCTATCTTCTACTTTATTTGAAATTACTTCTTAGTTTCTCTGTTTCTCTTTTTTAATGAGAATATTTTATACACTCCTACTGAAAAGCATTATCCAGTCACAGATAAAACACTTTCTCTTTCTCTGACAGCTTTCTCTATTCTGACCTCATCCCCTTCATTTCACTATCCTATTGCAATATCAGATATTTGAGAAAAATTTAAATGGGGCTTTTGAAATATACCCCTCTCTCTATCCTCCTCTGTACAGCCTGTGATGACTTTCAGAAAATCCAACCAATCTGGCTTCAGAACCCTCATTGTGAAACGCTTTTCAAATTACACCTCCATCCCTGACCAGGTTTCTACCTTAGCTACCAGAAATCCATTTTCAATTCAGTATCTTCTCTGACTCAGTTTCCAGGGCACCAGCTTCCTGATTGGCTTTGTGGCCCCAGTCTTCACAGTGCTTAGAGTCAAAATAATAATGATAGAAATACTAATTCCAACTTACTGGGTACTTACCATATTCAAGCATTGCTTTGAGTGGTCTATATGAATTAATGCATTTAGTATTTACAACAACCCTACTATAAATATTTTCATTTCACAAATGAGAAAATTGAGGCAAGTATATTTAACAATATGCCTAAATTCTCATAGATGTAGCACCATAGACTGCAATATGTATTTAAGTTTTTTCACTTCAGAGCCCCAGTCTTAACCACTATGCTATACTGCCTGTCTAGTTAGTCTATTCTAATTTCCAAATATTTTGCCAAAATTTAAGTGCTATCAAAAAAGATGTTATATCAGGTACCTTCCATTTTTCCAGCAGGATTTTAAATTCTACCTCTTTCTAGATGCCTATATACATGGTATCAGGAAGATGACATTTTTTCCTAATGGAGAAATTCAAATAACTGCCTTCCTAGGATAAAAGCACTTGTCTTTTGCTCATTCTCATTGTTCTTGGTACAATATAAATGCAGCAGGTAACCTTGTATCATTTAAATATTTTCACATGCTTTTTTACAAAGGTTACTCCATGTGAAAAAATATTTCATTCATTCATTCATTTAACAAATATTTACTCAACTGTTCTAGTCCCTGATGACACAAAACTCTCTACCTTCATGGAACTTAGATTCTTATTGAAAAGACAAGGTAAACAAGACAAATATATAAATGATATGGTATGTTAAATAATGGCAAATGCTAATGAGAATATAAAGCAAAGAAAGAATATAAGCCATGTATAGGTAGGGGTTTGAAATTTTAGGCAAGTGTGTCCAGGAAAGGCATCATGGCATCATGAAGAACATAACTTTTGGGTATGACCTGTAGGAGTGAAGGATCTAGCCATGAAGGTATACAGGAGAGGAGAGGAGCATTCAAAATGGGGCAGTCTAAATTGGGAGTATGCCTGACATGTTCCAGAAACACCCAGAAGACAATGTGGCTGGAGGAGAGAAAATGAGGATTGGGGCAGGGCCAGAAATAGAAGATAAGATCATAGAGAGAGAATCTTCTATGATTCTCTCATAGAATCTATGGAAGGTCGGGAGTCCAGATCATGAGGACCTAGCAGGCCATTATAAAGAGTTTGATTTTCATCTGAATGAGCTGGGAAAAGATCAGAAGGTTAGGCAGAGTGGTAAGTTCAGGTTTATGTTTGAACAGGAGCATCTGCCTACATGCTAAGAATAAATTGCAGTGGGGCAGAGGTGGAAGCAAAGAGGCCAGCTAGGAAGTCATCACAAGAATTCAGGTTAGAAATGGGGTAGGGGATAACTTGGTCCCAGGGTAACAGTAAGATAGCTAAGAACAGAATTCTGGATATATTTCAGAGGTAGAGCTGATACAATTTGCTGTCAGATGTGGGGTATGAAAGATAGAGAGAAGTCAGGAAACACAATGAGATTTTTGGTCTGAACAAATATAAGAGAGATGATTAAAAACTCTTTGAAGAGAAAATCAGGCACACATATTCACTTAATACATAATGAATCTAAATTTTAAAATAAGAAAATGAAATTCCTCTGGAAGTGTTAAATGTGTATAAAGCAAAAATAGGATAATGTTAAGATATGTTATTAAAATATAGGATACTTCTTCATTTAAATATGACATTAATAGTCTTGAGTACCAAGTAAGTAAAAGAAAGGTTTAATTCTTTCTACAGTGATGTTCAGATAGCAGATACTGAACACGGCGTTAAATATTTGCAAGAAAATCTGATAGTCAGATTTTGATATTTATTAAGGACTTTCCATATTGAGTTTAATTAAGGATTTGATTATGAATTCTACCTTGAAGGCATGATTACTACTTATCTCTTCATTCTTGGGCCAAAGAGAATTACAGATGCTGAATATCTCTCCACTGCATCTATGAAATAGTCATTAGTTTGAAAAGGCATCTCTTTTCTTCGTGTTGAAAATTGCCTAGAGAAATTTAACTCGTTCAGCTTTTATAGTACTCTTTTAAGAAACACTAGACATATTTTTAATATTATTATAACCAAGAAGATAGATGAATCATCACAACTAATTTTCTGATAAATATGCAATTATCTTTCATTTCTCTTTTATTATCATATATTAGGAATATATATATATATATATATATATATATATATATATATATATATTCCTGTTAATGCTGTGAAATATGGCAGGGAAATAATGCTGCTTTCTTAGAGGGTGTGTGTAAAATTTACTACTCACTTTCATTGCTTAGTGTCTTCTTTCCCTACCTTTCCCAAAGCTTCACCGTGGAATAATAAAAGATTGCTCTTTAGGAAATCCTATTGTTAGCTAAATATCTTGGCTATTAGAGAGCTGAAGGGTTATATTGCAACTCATTTTAGCTATTGGAAACTTTCAGACACATTGTTAAACATATTGGGAGTCGTATGGTTATTCAACAAAGAAGGATCTTCTGAGACATACGTGGTGTCTCTTCTCTAAGAAATGGAAAGGCTCTAGATATCATAAACTGGTATGTATGGCAGCCCCACAATCCCTCAAAAGCTTATTGTATTCATCTCTTCCCAGGTTCATACTCAGTGACATCAGGTTGGTATTTTGATTTGGGCTATGATGAGAGTATTTTACACCATGGAAATCAGCAACTGTTACCAATCTATTTCTAATTGAACACTCCTATCTTTCCACCTGTGATTTACTATTACCCATTTTTAGCCTCAGAAATATTTAGAAACTCATATTTCTATTGAAGATGTAATAATGATAAAAGAAGCAATAATGCTGTATAATCAAGCAGTGGAAGGATGAAAACAAGCAAGGATGAATACCTGCCCTTGCTCTCCCTTCACAAATGACCTGGAAAAGTTAACCCAAATGCTAATGAATTTTAAGAACATCATGTGAAATGAATGACCAAGAAAGCAATGATCAAAATTGAGCTTAACCCAAACAATCACAGCAGATATAAATTTTTAAGCCCTGTATTCATATGTGTGAAAATTTGAACTTAAAATTTTTGTACAATATCACACTTTATGTTTAAATACCCAACCCCAGTTGTATGCCAGGACAGGCTTGTACCAGCTCAAAAGCTGATTGAATTCATCTCTTCCCAGGTCCATACTCAGTGACATAAGGTTAATAGTTTGAAATTGGCTGTGGTGGGAGTATTTACACCATGGAAATCAGCAAATGTAACAAATCTGGATTTTGTTTTGTTTTGTTTTGTTTTGTTTTGTTGCCAGAGAGCAAGCTGTTAAACATCTACCAGCTTACTACTGCTCTCCCCTATGATAAAAAGGTAATCCTTAACAATAATGGATGAACTGTCCTTCCCCCTCCTTCTCAATGGAGGAACATTTACATCCTAAGGTGCTTCTATATCATCCATGCATCTGGGAAATTGATCTAGTCATCAATCATAGCATCTTCTGAGATGTCCATACGATCCCATCTAGTCTTCAACTGACATCTCCTCCCATGGTGGCAACCACCAAGATATCTCTAACACCTTCCACTCCTATATTGTGTGGTTCAATCTACTTTTCACTATAGCATCCCTTTGTAACCATTATGAGCTCCCTATCAGTTCACCACCTACTCTCTCTCAGCTACCTTCGGCATACCTCTCTTGGGGAATAGTAAATGTAATCCTAGCATGTTATTCTTTATCTGGGAAGTGCAAATTTTGGTGGACTATCTCAGACTCTTTCATGCCAGACATAATTTGTCATCATAAGCACTCTGTTGCTGCTGTATCACATCAGGGGTGTGAAGAAACTTTGGGCCTTGTTGTTCTCTGAGTCATTTCTCAGAAGATAAGGCATGCATCTCCATTGTTCAGATTGACAAATATGTCAGAGGGTTTGATTCCTCTGCCCTGAGACTCTGCCTGAGGAGATGGCATGAGGCAATGTCCCCTATTAATGCCCTACCGATATTCTTTCCCATTTTTTTCTTCTCCCTTAAGTCCTCAATATAAACATGTCAGCTTTTCAGGAATAATAATAAAAAAAATACTCTTATTTTATCCATCACCAGTATCGAAATGCAACATGAAAGGGGGATTATTTTCTCTGATCTTTCTTTGACATGGTTTTTGACCATTTTATATTTATTCTCCATTCCCTGCTCTATATTTGTCCATGGATTAAGTGTCACTTATTAGTGATATTTTGGACTATGCCAGTCATAGTAACCCTAAGTAATCGGTTCCTCCAGACCTATAGCCTAGTTTTAACCTTCATTCTTTTCTCAGTGTTCCTACTGAGAACTTTCACATATTCAAATAGTTTTTCAGTTTCTAAATTAATGGTTAGTGTCTATAATATTTCTTTCAAAGAGATAGTCTCATCTAATATTAGAAATAACTATATTTTCATATGTTTCTCTAATTGTCTTATGTCTAATCATAAATATAATTAAAAGAATAATAATAAATTGCAGTGAATTTATTTTTAGAATTGAAATTAGTGCAATCAATTTTTTTACCAATATTCTTCTTTGAGAATCACAGTCAGAACATGCGAACTGCAAATGCTTCATTTTTGTTGAAGAAATATAGAAAGTTTGCTAAATATATTTAATGTCAGGTATAAATATGAATTTGTGTGTAAGAGAATTTATTTAGTGCCAGTCATGTGTCATTATTTTAAAAGGCAACTAAAGAGCTTTCCCAAAACAGATTTAAATAAGGTAAAATTCTACCTCTCTTTTTTTGACACTTAAACATAAATGTACAAAGCAAGTGATCCCCTTTCATCTGGGTAAAAATGTATGCTGAAAAATTATTAAGAATAAGAGACTATGTATCCTAGGCTAAGTACCAAATGTTTGGTAGCAACAACAGAAAGTGTAGACAATAGGAGTTTAAAGGAAGAAGAGACCACTTTGTGCTAAGACTGTCAGTGAAGGTTTCAAAAAGGAGGCAGGATTTGAAGTGGGCTTTTTGGAATACGTAAGATATAGATAGTTGTAGAAGAAATGGGAAGCTTATTTCAGTAGGGGGTAAGGTATTAGCATGGTGAGCATACGTAGGTGTTCTTAAACAATAGAAAGTGAAGGTATCTAGTTAGAATGAGTAGAATGAAAGATAGATCAGGAGCAGAACTGGAAAACTAGATGGCCCAGAAATGTAAACTTCAAAGGATACTATTCTAGTGCCTCCTTATCTATGGGGATACATTCCATGAACCCCTCACCCAGTGAGTGCCTGAAACCGTGGATATTAGTGAACACTATATATTCTCTACTGTATTTTTTTCCTATCATACACCTATGATAACTAAAAATAAAAGAACAATTGTAACAATATACTATAATATAACTTATGGGACTCTGGTGTCTCTTCCAAACTAGCATGATTTCTTGCTCCATCACAATTTCACTGGTAGAAAATTTGTTCTTACCACAGATTTTAGCAATCTCAGCATACTTTTTTTTCTTTTTTTTTTAAGTCAAGGATATTTACCTTTTCACCTAAAAGAAGCACTTTACAGATATTCTTTGGCATATCCAAATTGCCAGCATCACAACTCTAGAACTTTAGGGCCCTTATTAAGTGAAATAAGGATTCATTGAACACTAGCACTGCATACTGTGACAGTCCATCTGATAACCCATATAGATACTGAGTGTCTAACAAGCAGGGAGCGTATACATCATGGATATACTGGACAAAAGGATGATTCACATGCTGAGCAGGAAGGAGGAGGAAAGGCATCAGGTTTCATCATGCTACTCAGAATGGCATACGATTCAAAACCTATGAATTGTTTATTTCTGGACTTTTCTATTTCATTTTTTCAGACCATGGTTGACAAGTGGTAACTGAAACCTTAGAAAGTAAAACCACAGATGAGGGCTACTGTATCCAGACAGGGAAAAAATAACCCATATAATAGAAGAAAATATTTTCAAATCATATGTCTAATAACGGCCTAATATCAAGAATATGTAAAGTACTCTTACAGTTCAACAATAGAACAGCAAATAACCCAATTAAAAACTGGGGAAAATGTTTGAATAGACATTTCTTCAAACAAGAAAGACGGTGGCCAATAAGAACATGAAAAGATGCTCAGTATCATTAGTCATTAGGGAAATGCACATCAAAACCACAATGAGATACTACTTCATACACAGGAGCATGGCTGTAATAAAAAAGGTAAATAATAAGTGTTAATGAGGATGTGAAGAAATCAGAACCATCATACATTGCTGGTGGAAATGTAAAATGGTACACCTACTGTGAAAAAGTTTGGCAGTTCCTCAAAAAGTTAAACATATGTTTATGTTACCATATGACCCAGCAATACCATTCCTAAGTATCTACCCAAAGAAATAAGAACATGTTCACACAAAAACTGGTACACAAATGCTCAGAACAGCATTACTCATAATTGCCAAAAGGTGAGAACAACCTAAATACCCATCAAGTAAAGAAAGGATAAACAAAATATGATATATCCATGCAATGGAATATTATTCATTCATAAAAAGCAATGAAGTACTGACACATGTTACAACATGAGTAAGCCGTGCAAACATTATGCTAAGTAAAAGAAGTTCAACACAGAAGGCATATATTGTATTATGTCATATATATACAAAATGTCCAGGATAGCCAAATCCATAGAGACAGAAGACAGATTAGTGGTTACCAGAGGCTGTGAGGAGGGGTGAATGGGGAGTGACTGTTAACAGTTATAGGGTTTTTTTTGGAGGTGATGAATATGTTCTAGAGTTAGATAGTGAGGATGGTTGCACAACTTAGAATATACGGAAAACAACTGCACATTTATTTTTTTTAATGGAGAATTTTATGGTACATGAATTATATCTTAATAAGAAAAAAACCCTACAATAATAAAAAAGAGAAGTATTTGGAAAAAAAGAAAAGAAAAGAAAAGAAAAGAAAAGAAAAGAAAAGAAAAGAAAAGAAAAGAAAAAAGAGAGATATGAACTGTATCTATTGGCCCTAAGCAGCTACCTAAAGTTTTTGAGCAGGACAGTAACCTGTTCACCTTTACATTTTGATCTATCTCGACGTATCCCTAGGTCTGCAACAGCCTTTCTCACAGTGAAACTCTGTTTCTCTCCTTTTTCTACACAGCCTTTATTTCCTGACCCTGTCTTGCTCTCTGACCCTTACCATCTGGCATTCAGTTTCATCACATTATTAAAATTCTTCTCTTAAAAGTTACCATATTGTTCCTTGCTAGTAATCTAGTAGGTGAATGCTTATTTGCACTCAAGAAAATAAATTGTTTTATTTTGTGATAATGGTAATCACTTTTTCCTTATAATTGTCACCTCTCTGAATGCCCTTTTTTATCCCCTGCTCTCTAAAGTGAGAGCTATCCCCCCAAAGATGTACTCTTGACCTTTTATTTTCTGGCATTCCTGGTGATATTATCCAACCCATGATTTCTGGGGGACTTGAAACTCTTTACCCTAATATCTCTCCACAGTTCCAGCCTCTCACTTCTTTCTCCTGGCTACACCTGTCCATCTGAATAGACAGGTGCAGCCAGCAGTAAGAAAAGGCTGCTCAATCTCAGTGTGACCTAAACTAAGTATACAAATTTTCTCCTGTGTTTTCTTTATCTGTAATAAACTCAGTCTCTTCACAATTACTCCAGTTCAAAAATCATGATAACACATCCTTATTCTTTTTATCCAATCAGTTGCTAAGACCTATTGATCCTATATTCATATTTCTCACATTTATGCCCTATTCTTCTTTCCTACTGAGAACTAATTCAAGTACTCACTACATCTTGACTGGAATATCCTGCCCTTATATCCCTGTGTCTTATTCATCTTTCAATACCTGGCTTAAACACCACTATCTCCATGTCATCTTCTTCAGCTTACTCTATCTAGAAGTAATTTCTTCCTTCTCTAAAGGTTTACCTTGCTCTGTCTATACCCTCGTAATTACGAGAATCTCCATAAAATGCAGTGGAGAATACCTTCTTCCCCACTATTGGTAGCTCCTGAAGCCAAGAATCATATCCACTAGAATATACTTTGCAACTTAAAATTTCTACTGCATTACTTTGTACCCAACTAGTTCCCAAAGATATTTAAGATAGCTAGTGCCTTATACAAAGTAAGCCTTCAATAACTATTTGTTCAATAAGCAAATGTTCACATGAATTTTTTATAAGAACTCTCTTAAGCATTGCTGATTATTTGAAGCCAGAATTTGGAAAATCCAAAAAAGAAAACACTCATCACAGACAGGCTCCAACTTATTTATAACTTATACATGCAAATAGCACCCCATCTAGACTAAGACAGGAATTCTTCTTTCCTCTGCTGTTAACATTACCATGTAGCTCTTATCTCTTTGGAGAGGGGGAAACCACTGCTGCTGCATCCCCCTTTCTGCCATGGACAGGGGTTTGGTCAGGGTGAGGTCAGAAATTTAGGGCCCTGGGAATCATCATCTCCCCAGCCATGCCTTGCCATCCCTCTGACCCTGGGCTCAGTTCCCTGCCTCCCATTCTAGTCCCTCAGCATTTGCTCATTCAACCACCTGTCCTGCTGAAAATCCTCTCTAGCCACAGGAGCCACCACTGGTGCCTTCAATCCTCAGTACTCCAAGTACTGTGGTCACAGATGGGGTGATGAGCATTCCTGCTCCTACTTAGTTAGAGTGGGGAGAATGACCTGCCCTGACATTCCTGAGCATGCTGAATACGTTTTCCCATGGAAATATTATTAAAAATAATAATTACCTTCTACATTTCAAATACATTTCACATGCTAACCAAAAAAAACTCAATAATTATTTATTACAGTGCTTTCGTGAGAAAATGGCTTCTGCGTTTTAAAAGTGAATTTAAAAATGAAATTAATTGTAGAACAAGATATTCATGTATTGAGAACCACATTTACCCTTGAATAGAGCAGTATTATTTTTTACTTTTATTATTATTAATCCTAAACTCTAGTTTTTTTGCTATCGGTAGCTCAAGAGAGTAAATCAATTCAATCTAAGTAAGATCCCTTCAGTTAAATTAACTTTCGGAGACAAAATTCAGGAAACTGTGCTTTAAGCTCTTTTGAGTAAAATGAACATATATTTCAGGTGAAGCCCTAATGGATACTTGATTTTCCAACTAACCCAAATGTGTGAACCCTTGTAGGTGAAGTCAGTCAAGGCTTTAATATTAAAATGATGAGGACATTTTAGTCATCCTTCAGTCTGCTTCAGATGTCTCCCCATTACCTTAGGAAGATGTTATACTGTTGACAACTAGGTGTGATTTTGTCACATCAAAATATACACCTATGCTTAAGAAAGAAAGATGATTGTGAATAAGGTCCACAGTTCTAAGGTACAGCACGATGGTAGAGAGCAGAAGGTTTGATAATGAGAAATTACAGTTCCCTGCAATTCTTGAGGACCGGAAGGAGGGAATTATTTGCTTTATGCTGGCAGTAATTTCCCTAAACCCTGTGAGATGGCATAGCTCAAGCTGTTGCAAACGTAGATGGAGTAGCGAGATTCATTCGAGTGAGATTCCCTGGGGCACGAAATATATTGAAAAACCTTTCTAAATAGGATTGATCACTTAATTTGACTGTTTTAGAGAAAATCCTACATAGTCATCAATTTCCAGCATTTGTGCACTACTCCCTAGAAGCTTAATAATCACTTCTACCACATACATGTATATCTATATTTATATATTCGAAATCTAATATTTTAATTAGATAATCTAATCAGAGGTAATCATAAGTACACTATATTAAAAGTGTTAGACACTAGTTATAGAATATTCCTTAGCTGGCTTTTGCAATATAGTGCCCTAAGCAGCAAGCTCTTGCTCTGAGAAAAACAATTAAATCTTTAGATGCATGTTTGTGTCTTTTTTTCATGATAGGTATGGCAACATCAATCATTAACACCAATCCTCAAGGTAAAACAACCAGCAACACTAAGGGAACCATCATATTTAAAAACAGAAATTGATAGCTGTTTTGTTAGCCACACACTTTAACTTTATAAAGGGGTTAACTTTTGCCTCTCACTTATACTTTTTCTTTCATGAATGAGCAATTAATTACTTGCTGCTGTCGCTGCTTCAGCACTTCAATTTACAATAGCCTTTTGTTTTCTTGCAAACAAAAAGAGCTTTGAAGGATTTCAATCTTCAAAAACATGGAACACTTTCTCTTTATTTCTGAACACAAAAAAAGTGTCTATTCTTATGTATATTTAATAACAGGCTTCAAAAAGAGCCTCATTGTGCACCTTAACATGATCTGATTGATTCTTGCAGCTAAGTCAAAGGAACACATACAAATCCTAGTTCTGGGAAACATTTTCTATTTAAAAATTTTAAAGTGTAAACTTTATAATAACCTAGGGGAGAAAATGTAAATATGTTGTATTTCATTTAGAATACAGTTAAGTGCAGTTTAAACATAGTCAGCTCTCCAGATGATAATGTGACTTGGATAATGAAGCTCTTCATCTTAAGTCACAGGAAGTTCAGTGCTGTTACAGTTTACCATTAGAGGGAAAACTCTGTATGTCCTTATTTAATATGTTAATCTCTTGAAAACAAGAAGATGCGTACATATGCACATATATCTTTGCCTGTGATGACTATATACACAGGCAAAGGAAAATAAAAGGCTGAGGCATTATCTTATAGAATAGTGGGTATTGATAATCTGTAACATCCCTCTTTTATTTCTTAAAAATGGATGTAGATATGGCAATGATTTTGACGAGGATAATAAAACTTTAATTATCTAGAATGGTTACAGAATTGAAGTGTCCTAGTTAATTTAACAGTCTGATTAATTCAGCATTGACTAGTATACACTTTCTTTTTAACCCATGAAATTAAAATATGAGTAATTCAGTTAAATGTACAGAATAATTTTCATCTTTGGTAAAGATAAACTGAATTTGGACTATATCTTAGAATAATTTTCATCTTTGGTAAAGATAAACTGAATTTGGACTATATCTTAGTCTTACTATTTAGAAAAATTATACTCCTGACACAAGTTAACTGATTGTCAATCATTTACTTCTTATTATATTGGTGAGATGCCATGGTACACACACACACACGCACACACACACACACACACACACACACACACACACCAGTTAATAGAGGACTCTAAGGAGTTAAACTCCAGCAAATTGAAAATATACTATAAGTATTTCAGTTTTGTATATAATTTTATATTTTATCAGTAGAGTATTTTGTGTTTTTATGTTAAGGTCTCCTTCCTTGTTCACTGGAGAACTTTCTAATACACATTCCTAGCATTTGTGTCAAAATCATATACAGAATAAGACAGCAGGGTCAGGTGTATGCCAACTTGACAACACCATCATCCAATCAGGTCGTGTCTCTAGTAGTTAGAAACAGCTTCTGCTCTGGTATTCAGAGTGACCATTGATGATGTCCAGGCTTTGGGGATGCCCTCCATCATATTTTATTCAATCAAATAGGGGTTCAGAATCAGAGTCATCCTATTAAGTGAGACCCTTTGAGAATACTGGGAATCCGGTCAGGTTAAATCAACAAGAACTCAATTCTTTATTTATGATTACCTCTCAATACCACCATGGGATTCAGGGCTTCCAATGGAGACAGTTGGGATTCAAGTGATCAAGAGGTTCTGCATTGTGGGAGACTGGGAGGTTATGGTTAATTCTGGCCAGATTATCAGCTTTCCAATTTTGTGGTTCTAACTTATGACTACATTGAAACAGACTCACATAAAATATAATGGATCATTTAAAAATATTTTATGTTTTGGCTTAAATTCCTACCCGGGACACACTATTTATCTCTAGTACAATTTTTAACATCTAAATACGCTATCCCATTATATGGCTATAGCATAATTTGTTAAACAAATCCCCTGATGCTTGGACGTTAGTTTATTTCCCATTTTCACATTAATAAGCAGCTATGCCATGATTGTACTGTACTCTTGAGAGGGTAAACCTCAGTGGTTAAGAGCATAATCTTTGGTGCCCAGCAGACTGAGGTTTGGGTCCTGTCACTTTGTAATGGTGTGATATTGGATAAATCTCTTAACATCTCAAAGTTACCTTCATCTCTAAAAGGAAGAAAATTTTACTTACTACCTAGGGCTTTTGTGAGGCTCCAAGGAGAAAATACATGTAAATTCAAAGTAAATAAACATTATTTGGTTCTTATTAAGCTAGTTAGTTATATTTATTTCCTCAAGATAAATTCATAGACATGGAATTATTTGTCTGTGTACATTTTTTAAGGTTCTTGATACATATTGCCTAATTGCTCTCAAAGTACACAATTCCCAATGACAATATTATATTGTATTGTAATTTGGTATGCATCAATTTGTATCTAGAACTAACCTGTGAAGTCCTCAAGAGGAGTGCTGGGTCTTATTTCATTTCCGTTCTCTGGATGCCAAACACAGGGACAGATATACAACAACACATGTTCAGTCAATGTTCGTTGAGTGAATATCTATATCTTTCCTTCTCACATCTGTTTTTTAAACAGCACCACATTTTCAGAGTTTCAGCAAAGGCCCTGCTTCTCATTAATTCTGAAGGCCACTGTTTGTAAATAGACAAGTGTACTGCACAGTCAATGACAGTATTTCTCATCCAGGGGGTTGTTTTTTAAATGCAAATTCCCACGTTCTAATTTCATGGATTCTGATTCAGGAAGTTTCATTAGAGGCCCGGGAATCTGATTTTTAATTTACCACCTTCTGACCACTACTATTCCTGACACAGGATATATATTCAGTTTTGATAGACACTGGTCTCTGGAGCTTTTGCCTAATAATGTCAGACTCTTAAGTCTTTTCCAGCCCTAACTCTGTAATGCATTTTTTTAAAAAACAAAACCAATCAAAACAAACTCAGAGCCCTTACAATTTATCCATAATATTTGATGATTAGTAGAAGATGCATCATTGCTAAACTAGCCATGCTTTCTGTTGATTTGGGGGAGAAACAGATGAAATAAAGATGACAAGTTCATCTTGGTACCTGCCCTGGGATCTAGTCACAGGATAGTAGGAACTGAGTTGGTCTGCTTGATTTTGATAGAAAATAAAAACTAGGTTATCACTCAGTCTCATACTGCTGATTAGGGATGACTACAGATGAGCTGGAAGTGGCCTCCAAAGAGGGAGCCAACATCAAAGCCTGTTAAGGTAGAGTTAAGCAGCATCCCTGTCCCTGGCCATTTTTTACTGGGCAGCCCAAAGCCAACAGGCCTAGGTGACAGTTTGAAGAAGGTGGCCCTCAGAAAGTTCTATAAGATCAGTAGAGAAACCTCAAGGGTCAACTGCAAATTTAGCCACCAAGACCTAAAAGCTAATGCTCCTGAGAAAGGAGCATTCCAAGTGAAAATACAAGTGATATTAGAAAAGAGCCACTCTTAAGCTAGATTGCCAGTTCATGTATTTTTGGCTTATGTAATTCTTGGCACATCTATATTCAGCTCTTCTCAGAATAGTTCCCAATTACCCAGCTACCCCGAGCCTCAGATGAGAAAACAAATACTATCCTACATCACTTTTCTCTTCTTATGTAAAATAATAATAGGGCTGTTGGGAGGATGACTTAGCAGAATTCTTGTTACATAATACAGGTGGCCAATCATTTTCTTTCTCTTTTCCTCTCTACTTTCACCCCATTCTTACTCCCAATCTCTATCTTTCTATGTCTGAGTAGGATAGCTAATTCACATATTACTATGTCTTTACTTTTCAAATAACCAACAACCAACAAGAATTTGTTAAAAACATGATTATATACCAGCATACTTATTATGGAGTTTACAATAAAAATATAAATCATGGTTCACAACCTCAATGAGTTTATAGTCTGATAGGTAAGAGAAAACCAATATGTGATTTGATTTATTATTTAATTAAAATGTAATAAATTAAAATTTAACTTACTAAAAGTTATCAGCTGGATCATCCACAAAGACTATAGCAATTCAGGGGAAGGAGAACTCTATGGACCAGAATTTCCAGGGAAGGCCTTAAGGCATGATCAGCGTTTAATCTCGGTTCTGAAATAAAAACATCTATATGTTATTTACAAGGTGTCAGTTATTAGACTAAATAGAGATAGGTTTATCTTTTATCTTTATTGTTACTCTCATCCTTTTTATGAAAGTACCATCTAGTTTGCAGAGAGGCAAAGACATTGCAGATGTAAGATACAGGAGACAAGAATGGGGAAAGAAGCTCCTGAGACAAGAGAAATGTAGGGATATGTTCAATGCATTATTCAAGCAACGCCACTTCACAAATAAGCCCTCTTGAACTCCAACATGCTAGGCTTTCTCTATACCTTCCCACCCAAATCGATTATAGCCTATGCCACACTGCCTACATGATTCGAGTTGCCATCATTTATTGATAAAACAAAATAGTCCATGGCATTAGAATCTCGAGTCTAAAAAGCATTCTGTGCAAAATTATAGCAAGTACATGAAGAATATGGCAATATTTTATTCTTCAAGTTATCATCATGGAATTAATTTGACTTGCCCTAAACCATGGGAATGTTGCCAGGAGGAAGTGACACAATGGAAAATATACTGGCTTTGGCAACGCATCACCAGTTAGAGTTTCTCCACCACCACCCACACCCTTGCCCCTTACATAGTGACCTTGGATAAATTATTGTCTCTTGGAGTTAGTTTCCTTGTGTGTAAATTGAAGGTATAAAAATAGTATCTGTAGCATGGGTTTTTTGGGGAGGTTCAAAGGAAATAATCTAGTTGAATGCCTTTTGGAAATTATAAAGCTCTATAAGAAAATTATTGTTGTTGCTGCTTTTATTATAACTTTCAGAACTAAGTATTCTTACATCAGATGAATACATTTAAGTTTGCATAGAAGAAAATGATTCCTACAAAATAGAGCCAGAGGAGAGAAAGAACAATTTGGGAGATCATTTATAAACTGTATAAATGTCTAACCAATATACTATATACTTGAAACTAATAATAAAATAAAATTTAAAAAAGAGAGAACAAATATTTAAAAAACATAAAAACATCACATAAAAAATAAAATAAAATATATGCTTGATCTTTCTTTAGGCATACTAAAATCTTCAGCTCTATAGTAAGAGCTCACTTATTTAACTGTCTTTTCCACATAAAGATTATTTGTGACTCACATAGAACTCTTTGCCTTAGGAGGATACTCAAAACACCTTTATCTATTCTAGATAACAGAATTTCAGAAGCTGGTTGGGTTTTATTCCCCCTCCAGGCCTAAGTATACTGTTTTACTTAAAAAAAAAAAAAAAAAAAAAAAAAAGATTATACAGACATAAGAATTAGTCTATTGCTGCCTCTTTAAAAGACTCTCCTCTCTTTGTCGTTCCTGGCTTGTATTGAAACCAGATGGTAAAACCAAGACTGGAACATCCTTTGGTGTCCAGAAGGAGGCCAGTCTGGCCAAAGCATTGTCATTCTTGTCAGCAACCAGAGTCAAAAACATTTTTATAGTTAATCATCAGGAATGCTTACTGGCTCTAACAGCCATTTATGCAGTTATTTGTCAGCATGAAGGTTCCATCCACACCACAGATGATACCATGTCGGCAAGAAATGTGTTTCAATATCCCTCAGCAATGAGCTGAGCAAATTTTCATGGCTGACTCCCAAAGCAAACAACAATTTAAAATTTAGTGCCGGACTTCTGTTTTTTACCAAAATGTGTGGATATTTTCACTTCTAAAAACTAACTCCCTTACAGCAAGTTAGCCCAGGAGTATTCATTAAAACACAAGAAGTTAAAGAAATGCAGCAAATTACCCCACCCTAAAATGAACTTTTATTTCAAAAGATGTGAAGTTATAATCTTAGACTCTGAGGAGCCAGGGTAATTTCACAGATGAGATCTCACCAATAAAATCTTATTTCTACCTACATTTCAATAATCAATTATAGCAAGGAGATGGTAGATATGCAAATGACATAATTAGAGTAAATACTTTGGAGTTAAAATAGAGTTTTAGTGTCCACAGAAAAGGAAGGCATTGAATAATAACATTTTTAAATGTGTCAAGATCAGGCCTTGTATATAGCTAATAGAAGCTATTCATTTTTCAAGTTCTATAGAAAAGCAAATCTGGGTAGTTGGAGAAGAACATCCAAAAACAGCTTCTCCACTTTACAGTTGAGGCTTGTCACCTATCAGAGGGACTCAGATGAAAACTTCACGTGACAGGTTCAAATAGGAAAATTTGAAGGAGATGCCTGGAGCAGCAGAACTAAATTGTAATTACATACTACAATATTGCAAGAGGATCTGACACAGATCTAACTTCTTTGTATGATGAAATTGTACATGTGTAATCAGTGAAATAGTGTTCAGGGCACAAACCATGTAAGTTTCAGATCATAACTGATAAACATCAGCAGAAACCAGAATACCATAATATTGAGGTTATTCTCTCTGACATGATATTGTTCATAACTTACAGTTTTTGCAAAAAAACAAAGATAAAAATTGTTATGCTAAACCTAATATTCTCCAGTCTGTAGAAGTTAAGATGAAATGCAGACTTATTTACTTTGATAGCATTTGATATGTGATGATCAATGTTATTTATCTTTCTTTGTCTTTAAAAATGTTTCCGAAATTATCTGAGATATGTGAATGATGATGGGAAGTTGCTGGTTTGGTTTCTATATTGTTGAAATTAAGAGTGGCTGTTTTCTCATAAGTAAACCCATGATTTTTATCAGTAATGCTCTTTGTTACTGTTGAATTTTTATGCTGAGAGTATGATGAAATAGCCATTAAAAAGAACAGAGAAAATAGTCAGAGGTCCTTAAGACGGGAAAAAGAAATTAGCTATTTTTAAAGTGAAAGAATTGAAAATATATATATTTTAGAGTAAGAACCTGAGAAATATAGTAAGACTTTGTTTACAAACTGTTTGTTATGCCTGTGGTCCCATGGTGAAACATAAGAAAAATAATGTATCACATCTTAAAAACCAAACACCACAGTAGAGAGCAATAATGTAAGAGACAGTACATGAATTTCTTTCCAAGAGCCCACTGCATAATTTAAATCTTTTGATTGGCCAGTCATTTTCATTCCCAAGTCAAAATGATTGGAAACAAGCTTTCTCCAACCCCCCCCCCACCCCCACTTTAGTTGTTAACTGAGCCAGTCACAGAAAAAGACCAGTTTTGAACCTACAGAGTAAATAGGTTCATACATTTAAAGAAACATGGCTCTCTAGATGCCCTTTGTTAGAGGAGAGATGCTTCCTTTCATTCCTCAAGGAAAAGTTATTTGTTTTGCTTTCTGAAACTTAAAGTGAGCTATAAACAGCTTCATGGTAAATTCAAATGTCCAGAAAATCAATAGTGAGAGAGATTTTTATTCATTAACCAAGGAGCTAGTCATTCTGTAATGAAAGCTATCTATTATAGGTTTAAAAAACATTGTTCAAATAGGGGTTTGGAATTCTGACCTTTTGCTCCGTGTATTATATAAAAAGGAAGCTTTAAATCACCTAAAAATAATTTTTAAAAATTTTAAATAGGGCCCCTGATATCAATTTTCACTTCACATTTATATTAAGAAGCTAGTAAACTATTGATTAAATAAAGCCAAAGGATGCATATAAGCCCTCACTTGTTATTAAGAGACCAGAACTTTATATAATATGCATGTTTTTACTAATTCTTCAAATTTTGAACACTTTGTGTGATACCAAGGAGTACTGATTAATGGGGTTTAAAATGTTTTTCCAAGCTGTTTTATATGCAGAGCATTTGAGCTTACTTTTGTCAGTAGTTTGGTGACATCTAGTGGAAATAGTGATTTGCAGCCTAAAGTACTCAGTTAAGTTCAACTCCTATACCAAAAGAGAATTGTTTAGGACTAAAAACATGGATAAACAATCAAAGATATTTCCTTACCTTCTGTCCTAAGTAACAAGAGTTTAGGTAGCCCTTCTGAAGAAAAATAACTTGACATCCATGTCAATTACTATTAAAAGTATTTTTTTTATTATAAAATAAATGGTCTTTGTAACAAATTTGGAATAGAAACTTACAAAAATACAAAAATTATACATAATCCTTTCACCCACCAATAAACATCATTGGCATTGTATGGCTTTTCTTCCAGGCTTTTGTCAATGTTGTTTTTATTAAATTTGAATATTCTGAATATACAGTGTTATATCCTAATTTTTTAACAGCCTATGAACATTTTTTGCATGTTACCAGGAATAAAAATAATTTTAAACATGAGAAGCAGAAAACTATGATATTATTTATTTTTAGAATAGGATAATAAAAGCCTATAATTTTGTGAATCTTGCCTGAAGATCCAAGAATGATGTAAAAACTCGATTCCATCAAAGTTCTTTTATGAGCCCAGTTTTTTAAAGGCATACATTTTTCACAAAAATTTAAATGTGTGTTTTGCATCAACAAAATTTAATTCTGGACTTACTATGTTCTCAGACTCTAATAGTATCAAAAATGAATAAGATCTAGATTTTTACTTATGAGACACAAATAGTTTAATAGGGAAGAAACTATTATTTTACAAATAATAGTTTTGTCATCAATATATATACCTATAACAAAGAAAGGAGCTATGATCTTTAGGGGAAAAGGAAATTGAAAAATCCTCAAAGAAGAGATGACAGCTATGCAGGACTCTGAAGAATGAATAAGAACGAAGGGTATTTGTAGAAGAAACATACAGAAGAAAACCTGGGCAAAGGCGAGAAGCATGGAATGGCTTAGTGTAGGTTGGTATCCCTGGAGAAAAGCCATAATGATGTGACGTGGATTGCCTAGAGGGCTAAGAATATTTATTATGGAGGTTATAAAAATCCACTAAAAGTTCTTTTTCAAGGACAGTGACATGATTACATTAGCATTTTATAAAATCATGCTGACTACAGTGTGGAAAATGAACAGGAGAAGAAGAGACCAGGCAGTGGACTGTCAGCAATTCAGGAGGGAGACAGTGAGGGCTGAACCAAGAAAAAGCAGTGAGTTTAGACAGAAAACAGAGAGCTCACGGCAGTTTAAGAGATAAATTGCCTAATTTAAATATGTCCAGTGATGAAGTCATAGGTGCCAAGAATTACAGTAAGCTTTACTTTAGGTAACTGATATCTGGAACAGCATTCAGACAATTATTAGTTAAGGGGGAAATATTTTTTTATTTTTAGATTTAGATTGTGCACTACAACGTCATTTAGGATTGGGCAAATCTTAATTATCTTAACATTATACGATACATAGCAGGGAAAGAGGTATGCACATCTTGTAAGACTAGTTCTGGCTATTGAATAGGTTTTCTTTGGCATATAGGTCAATAAAAAGGAAAATATGGCATGTCCTCACCACCCCAATTATTTTTTAATATGCCTCCACTGTAGGCACAGAGAGGTCAACATCTCTAATTGTCCTCAACACAGTGCCAAGACTCAGGGGGTGAGAGGAGTGCTAAAGAGGTTAGAGACCTAAACAAGGAGAGCTAAAAAGGCTGGTTCTATGAAAAGATCAATAATATTAACAAACCCTTGGCTAGACTCACTAAGGAAAAAAGAGAAAAGGCACTAATGAAATCAGAAATGAAAAGTAATTATGACAGAAACCACAGAAATACAAAGGATAATACAAGCATACTATGAAAGACTACATGCCACCAAATTCAATAACCTAGAAGAAATGAATGAGTTTTTAGAAATATACAACCTTCCCAGACTGAATCACAAAGAACTGGAAAATCTAAATAGACCAACCAAGAGGAAGGAAATTTTAACCATCATTAAAACCTTCGAAAAGTTCAGGACCAGATGGCTTCACTAGTGAATTCACCCAAATATTCAAAGATAATGTAATACTTGTCTTTTTCAAACTCTTTCAACAAATTGAAGAAGAAGCAATACCTCCTAACTCATTTTATGAGGCCAACATTACCTTGATACCAAAACCTGGTAAGGATAATGCACAAAAAAATAAAACTACAGACCAATATCTCTGATGAATACAGATGCAAAAATCCTAAACAAAATACTAGCAAATCAAATACAAAAATACATGAAAAAGATCATATGTTACAATCAAGTGGGGTTCATTCCAGGGGCACAAGGATGGTTCAGCATACACAAATTGATCAGTGTGATATACCACATTAACAAAATAAAAGATAAAAATTATACGATCATATCAGTGGATACAGAAAAAGCATTTGAAAAGATACAGCATCCATTTATGACTAAACACTTAATAAAATGGGTCTAAAAGGAAAGTACATCAACATAATAAAGGCCATATGTGACAAATCCTCAACTAATGTCATATTCAAAAAATCATCAGATTTGTATGGAATCACAAAAGACCCCAAATAGCCAAAGCAATCCTGAGAAAAAGGAACAAGACCAAAGTTATTACATGACCTTACTGCAAATTATACTACAAAGCAACAGTAATCAAAACAGCATGGTGTTGTCAGAAAAACAGACAAACAGACCAATGGAACAGAACTAAGATAAATCCACATGATTATGGGCAAATAATTTTCAACAAAAGAGCCAAAAACACACAATGGAGAAAAGAAAACCTCTTCAATAAATGGTCCTGGGACAATTGGAAAGCCATATGCAAAAGAATGAAACTAGACTGCTATTTGTCACCATAAACCAAAATTAACTCGAAATGTATCAAAGACCTAAATAGAAGACCTGAAACAACAAATCACATAGAAAAAAACATATGTACTAAACTCGTGGACCTTGATCTTAGAGAGGATTTTATGAATTTGACTTCAAAAGCAAGAGAAGTAAAAACAAAAATAAAAGAATGGGACTATGTCAAACCAAAAAGCTTCTGCACAACAAAAGATACCGTCAATAAAACAAAGAGGCAACCAACTAAATGGGAGAAGATATTTGTAAACAACGCCTCCAATAAGGGCTACTATTCAAAATATATAAAGAACTCATACAACTCAACAACAAAAACAAAGAGTCCAATTTAACAATGGACAGAGGACCTGAGCAGACACTTCTCCCAAGAATATATACAAATGGCCAACAGACATATGAAAAGATATTTAACTTCACCAGCTTTAAGGGAAATGCAGATCAAAACCATAATGAGATGTCACCTCACACCTATTAGAATGGCTATCATCAACAAGGCAAGGAATAACAAGTGTCAGAGAGGTCATGGGGGAAAAAGAGAACCCTCATACACTGCTGGTGGGAATGTAAATTGGTACAGCCAGTATGGATAATAGTATGGAGGTTTCTCAAAGAATTAAGAATAGAATTACCATATGACCCAGCAATCCCTCATCTGGCTATCTTCCCCAGAATTTGAAAACACTTATCCATAAAGATAGCTGCACACCAATGTTCAATGCAGCATTATTCACAATGGCCAGGACATGGAAACAACTGAAGTGTCTGTTGATAGATGACTGGATAAAGAAGATGTGATACATATATTCAATGGAATATTACTCAGCCATAAGAAAAGAT
This sequence comes from Cynopterus sphinx, assembly GCA_030015415.1. NCBI lineage: Eukaryota > Metazoa > Chordata > Mammalia > Chiroptera > Pteropodidae > Cynopterus > Cynopterus sphinx. The sequence goes on along the minus strand of CM057384.1, from coordinate 72,562,693 downwards.
GAAATCCTGCCATTTGTGACAATATGGATGGCTCTTGAGATTATCCTGCTAAGCAAAATAAGTCAGACAGAAAAATTTGAGAGCCATATGATTTCACCCATATGTGGGATATAAAACTAAAAGCAACAAACAAACCTGACAAATAATGACTCATGGACACAGGCAATGGATTAGTGGTTACCAGAGGGAAGGCAGGGAAAAGGGAGGTATATCAGTATAAAAAGGGTCAAACGTTTGGTGACAAAAGGTAATTTAACTTTGGGAGGTGAACACACAATGCAATACATATATAATGTATTGTTGAATTGTACACTTGAAACTTACTTGATTTTATTAACCAATCAACCTAACAATATTAATTTAAAAAAAAATTAATCTCAGCCACAGACAACAATTCAGTGCTTAACAGAGGAAAAGAGGGAAGGGAACAGTAGATAAGGGTAAAGGGGTCAAATATATGGTGACAGAAGATTTGACTTTGGGTGGTGAATATACAATGCAGTATACAGATGATGTATTATTCAATTGTTCACTTGAAACCAATATAATTTTATTAACTAATATCACCCCAATAAATTTAATTTAAAAAAATAATTTTTTTTAAAAAGGAGAGTCAAAAGAAACCTGGTTTCAGCTATCTCAGAGATTTGTCAATATGGAGTGTCATTAGAAAGAGTGAATGACCTGTTGAATTCTTTGATATTGAGAAGACATTTCTAAAATGTAGAGAAGATCAAAATTATATCATTCAAAGACTGTCTACATGCCTCTGTGCATATGCTTCCATACATACATAGTAAAATGGAGAGAGTTTGTAGAGTGTGTAATTGGAGACCTGATTCCCTAAGTAATGATCCACTAAGGGATCTAATTCACTAAGTCAACAAGAGGTATGTTTTGTCTTCTTGCTATATGCTCAGTTCAGCTGCTGCCAGACTGCAGACATGCTCAGCTACCACTAATGGAGCATTCACCTTGGCTAAATGCTGAACAAACATTATCCAGCTTAATCCTTTCAACAGCCTATGAGTTTAACCCTTTGGCGCGTAGGGCAGTTAAGCCGTTTGCCAAAGGTCACTCATTCAGTAAATGGAGAAGCTCAGATTCAAACCCCAGTCTCCTCCAACCCCAGAGCTATAGCTTTAACCATTATACTATCCTAGGTAAGCACTGTTCATTCATTTTTTAAAATCAAATTCTCAAGTTTTATTGTCACTTAGTGCTTCAGGAACATGGTGACCCACCCATGCCACTAGCTACATTCTGAATATCAACATAGAATTGCATTTCTACTTTAGATTTGTGGCTCCACAATTCACTTTTCAGTGTAGTTTTATTTTATTTCAGAGCATGCAGAGTTGGGGAAATACAGGTGGCAACCAGTTGCTATGACAATTGCCTCTTATTAATGATAAAGGGTAATTACTGAAACAAATTTCTGTTTAGCTTGAAAATCTGACTTGCCCCATCGCCACAGGTGACATAACGCTTTATACCCTCCCTACTCACAATGGCCTATCATCTTGTATTAGCTCTGCCTAGACCACTCCACTTTGCTGTAAAGAGCTAAGTAAAGCCTTACTTCTTAAAGATTTAGAAGGGAGAGGAGATGAGTCACCGAAAGAAAAATCCCCCCAAAAATACACATTCCTCTCTACTAGACTGTCCAGACTTGTTTTTCCTTAATTAAATTGTGAAGTAAGTAATCTCAGGTATTGCACATTCATGGACCAAGTTCAACGGCTATTTAAATGGTCACATGTGATTAATTACTAGATGCTATGACTGAAAGATCAAATAATATTTTTAAACTGACTTAGAGAACAATGAAAAAGATAAAGATGTCCCAAAGGAAGTGATTCTGATAAATTTATATGTTCAGTATTATTTATAAGTCTTTCCAAGTAAGCTAACAATCTTTTTGATGGAGAACTATGTTTAGTATGTCAGGGGCAATGTACAGTGAAAACTTCATTAGTTACCCTTCAATGCAGTGCTCTATATGAGCTTTAAAAGGACAATTTCTATCTATAGTACATTATAGACGTGGAAGGTAAATATTGTCATAAAAATAGATGATGCCAAAGTAAAAAGTCCAGAAACTGGAAATCACCATAAAATCCAATACCTATTTAGTTTCTCATTTCTTTCCACCCCAAACCTGGGGTCCAAATACTTTTCCTCTCTTTAATTTATTTTGAAATACAGCCCATGATTGCCTGACACACCAATGATCCACAGAAATTATACTCACACACAGGAAGTGTAATGATGACACTCTAAAGCCTCTTTCATAATTACCTTTTTTTTCTTTTTTTAATCCACTTCTCACTTACATTTAATACCCAGCCTACAGACAAGTGAACCAGCTTCTGATTCAAAATAATGAACCGCTCTTTACAAGAATGTATACTATTCCTTGGAGACTAATGTGCCAAGATGCATGGAATTCCAGCCCTAGAGTTTGGTCTATTAACTGGAGTTGTTTCACTCTAACACTTTTTTATGTGGCCATAAAATGGAGCAGAGGAAGTTCAGATGGGAAACAACCCAAGGGCTAGTTCACCCACCCACGCACGCTATGTAACACAGGAGGGAAGTGGAAAGAGTTCACCAATATTTGCAATCTTCAAAACTGTGACTGTGAGGATCACAAACATTCAAGCACCCTGGAGCCTACAGCATCATGACTAGGCTCTTAACTCAAGAGCAGACATCTCTTTTGATCTAGATAGGCTGACTCTTTTTCATTTTGAAAGCCTGCACCTGGCAGAAAGAAAATTGGGAGTTACATACAAAAAGCCCTATTCAACTCACCTGTTGCATTTCTGTTCCAGGGTATGGCAAATTAAGGCAGGAAAGCTGGGGAAGAAAGAAAATCGAGAGCAGAATAGATGTGAAAGAGGAAAAGAGAATCAATTGGGTTTGAGGTGTTTTAGCCTGTAGGCACCTCCTTGTTCAATCACCATTGATTGAAAGTTAATTAGCTAATTTCTGAAAGAGTTTTGTCTGGTTTGTTCCCTATTATATCTCAAACCTTCTGAACAGTTCCTGGCACATAGTAAATTCTCAGTGAATATTTGTTAACTATATGAATAAAGCCATTTAATTCCATTTTCTGCCATTTTAATCCTCACATCTTCCCATTTTTGTTTAAATTAGAATAGCCAACATAGCCTATCAGAGTATGAATTAGTACCTGGACCATCACAGCATTAAAAATAGCAAGCAAATCCAAGTAAAATCAGGTTGAAAATTTAAGCTATGGCTCTGATTTTCTTACCTACTTCCAAGAAAGATTTAAAACTGAGGCTAGGGATTTCACTCCTGCAATTTACTTTCTGAGAGACAAAAGGCTAAGGTCCTGTTTGGCAGGCCTTCCCCTAACAGTGGATGCTCTCTGGGACCAAGGAATGGGGACTCAAGGGTTGCCCATCAATTGGTAAGAAGGTTAGTGGGTGGGACAGAGCTATGAAACATTCTCTTATCTCTGAACTCTGCAACCACAGTCTTCTAGAAAGCCCCCAGAAACTCAGAACAGGTAGGACACTAATTGCAACCTTTGACTGTACTCCTCCCCTTTCCTTTGCTCGTTGACAGCAGACTGGTTCTTTCAAAGAGGAAAGTCATATATGGATATTCCTGTTCTTAATACACTTCCTCTCCCTCAACCTCGGCCAAATTCTTCCCTGCTCTCCAGGAAACATTTCACAATGTCTGGAGGTATTTTTGGTTTGGTTGTGACAAGTTGGGGGTGCGGGCAGGGGAGAGAGGGCACTTCTAGCATCTAGTAGAGAGAGGCCAGGGGTGTTACTAAATATCCTACAGTGCACAAGACAGCCCTCACCACAAAGAATTATCTGACCCAAAATGTGGATAGTACTGAAGTCAAGAAACCTCCATTGTGTGGCACTTACGTTGTACCAGGTGCTAATGCTGGATGCTTCTTATGCCTAATTTTATTTAACCTTTACAAGAGTCTCTGCAGTGGTTCTTATTATCTTCATTTTACAGATGAAGACAATAGAGGATTGCAGACCTTAAGCAAGTTGTCCCAAGGTTACACAGACCCCATGAGTGGCAGAGCCTGCCTCCAAGCCCAGATCCGCCAACTCAAGAAGGACATGCTGCTGCCTCTCACAAGTTCCACCAAGATGAGCTCAAATGCCCAGCCTTCCCTTAACAGATCATGACACCAGCCACAAACACCCAGAAAGTAGCTCCAACCAGGGGCATATTTAGATACTTTTATTCCCATTTTTAAAAGTAGTAGTCATACAATAGGAATAGGCATGTAATCCTTGCTTTACACCAAGTGCTGTTATAAGGGCTTCATGTGTATTAAGACACTGAATCCTCTAAACAATCATATGAGGTAGATACTAGTATTATCATGTTAGTAAGCAAGGTTCAGAAAAGTGAGGTCACACAGCCAGCAAGGTGCAGAGGTGGGATATTGTTGCAAGAAGTCTGATTCCAGTTTCTACAATCCTTCATCATTATTCTATTTTTCTGGTATACCTACAAAGCTGGAGAAATGGAGCATAAGTCACTTGGTGGACTATGACCCTTCCTCTTTCACAGCCTACCCCTTGAGTTCCTTGGCAGGAACTAATTTGCTTCCTTTGCTGTTCTTTGTAGAGCTGCCAAGACTCAGTAAATAATGATACTGAAAGCAGGAAGATCAGAAATAAGCTCCTCTCCAGTTTACTAGCCCCTAAAGGCAAACAGCTTCACCCTCACTTACTGCTTTGAAATTCTCCTTTATTGTTTGCATAAAATTTCCTTTTATTACTTGTGGGATTCAAAAGGTTTTCAAATAATTACTATAGTTAGTCTAAAAGTAAAAAAACTGAAAGGAAAACTGTTTGCAATTATGGTATACATAATTTCTGTAAGGCTGCCTAAGTTGTCTATATTTGTAGCTAAAAGTCAGGAAGTACTTTCGATGAAACAAAATGAACTCCATTTGCCAAGTTGACCCTGACCTTCAACATTTCTTTTAAGCACCTCAACTTATTATGGAAACTCAAGTAATTAGATACTTGAGCACTTCTTCAGAAAATATTTTTACATCCTTGCTTATTTTGTCTTAAGTGAACTTTATAAAAGCAGGAAGATTAATTTATAGGCTCTCAAACATGAGTCAGTAGATCTTATGAGTCATTTTTCCTCAGATGGTCCTCACAATCTCACAAATTCCATCAGAAAAACATTCAACTCTTCTCTCAGAAAAATGCATGCTTTATGGGTACCTATATATAATTATAAATTAACATAAATATATACGTTGCCTACTGCCAATTAGTACGCATTTATAAGCAGTGCCCCAAAACCCTGATGACAAGTGAAAGTACATCAGCGATGAGACGTCCCTGGGAAATGAATGGGGATCTCAGCAGTATTTAACTTAAGAGTAGGTGGAGGAGACTCATTACTGGCCTGGCTTGTTGCTTTGTTCTGTTTGAAACCTTGATTAAAGAAATAGCAAACATGGAATGCTAATTAAACTGTTTGACCAATTTCAAAATAAGCAGGTCTAATTTGGGGAGTGAAGACAGGAGATAAAACACTGCAGTTTTGCTATTCATTTTCCTACATCAGTTCTTTGATTCCTGCTATAAGACCTCTCCCCAAAGGCCTTCAGATCAGCAGGGTAGCTGATTCCAGGGTGTGAGAGAGGAAAACTTGTGGACTTAAACTTGTCAACCTGGTGAAGCTTGCTACAAGCTACTGCTTGCAGGCTCCCTGAGATGGCAACCAGTGACTGCAGCCTGACCCACTCACTGACCTTCACATAGTAGGGCATGTTGTAAGGCATGAAGACTGTGTTTAAGTATAAATAGTCTTACCTGGTTTGAGCAAGCAAAACTGTTCCTTTAGTTCAGTGCACACACAGCTTGGAGGCGAGTGTCCTGGGCGTACCGGTTGTATGTCCACATGAAATGAATGTCAGCAGTACTCTAGTATATAATATTATCTATTAGACAGTGCATAAAGGCCTGCACTGTGTGTACATACCATGGCCACACAGAAAACATTACCAAATGAGCCTGCTTTTAGCCCACTGCCTCATACAGTGGTAATTAAGGAGAACTGCTTTCTGATTTGCAACTATTTGCTGTTCTGCAGGAAAAACAGAGCTTAGACCATCTTGTTCCATTTGTTGTTGCCGTGCTTAATCTTCTGATTCAGGAGGAATTATTATACCCAACACCTATGGAGAATTTAATTGTTTGGCTCCTACTCCTCTGGCTAGTATAATTATGGAGGAGGAGGATCTATAGATTAGCATTTTTTAAAAGCTTAATCCAAGAAAAAATAAATAAAAGGAGGTGGAGCTTTTTTAAAAGCCCTGTATTGAATAACACTCAGGGTTGGAACAATTCCAGAGCTGAGCTTAAGGGAAAATGTCAGTGCCTAAATGGGAGGTCAAACCAGGGCCACACAGCCCAGAAGTTTGGTCCCAACGCCATTAGCTTGGCGATCAGCAAGACCCCCCTATCCCTCAGATATTTGTAAGTAATTAGGATACATTTTGTATGGATGGATAAAAATATAGAATGAAATGGTTTTGAATGAATTGGGGTTAGGAATGTTTTAAGTCTCATTTCCATTGTTCTTTAATGATAAAGTTCTATATCGTGGTAATCATAGGTGAATAAGAGAGCTGTATTTCCCCAATAATTTGAAAGGCAGGGAAAATGTGATATTTTGTATTGTGTTAATAAACTTTTGTGTGCTGTTAAGTGTTAGTGTGCAGACAAAGAAATGAGGGCTATAGCCCACACCAGGAGGGCCCCTCCCATTTCAGTGGCAGGCTTCTAACTGCCAGTATCAACAGGTCTGTGTACCTGAGGACTTTTTCAGGAACTGTGGAAAGCCTTGCTACCTATGGTAGGCCAATGACTCTCAGAAGCTGGTGAATAACTACCCCAGCTCCTTCACCCTGAAGGAGGACAGTTCGCAACATGTATTTTATACCATTTTCCAGAGTTTTACCACAGGATTAAGCTCCAGTTGCCACAGTGGTGGCTGGCTTAATACCACATCCTTTATTGGCTGCCATTCCTTCCTTGAATCACTTCCCTGCTCCCTTACAGGTATACTCTGCATCCAGAGTCCACATGTCAGGATGCTGGGGAGCCCAAAAAAGACAAACTGCCTCCAAAGAGCATGCAGCCTGTTGGAGAAATGAGCTTAGAAGAGAATAGGATAGGCACAGAGGAGAGAAGGGAGGCGAGGGTATGGGAGAGGAGAAGAGGAGAGTGGAGGAAAGGGAAGTGGAGGGAGGCGAAGGAGAGGGGAGGGGAGAGGAGGAGAGATCAAATAGTAAATGTAGTTATGTGAGTCAGGTATATGCTAAGAAATGTGGTGTTTTGTTTCTTTGTTAATCTTACCCTGTCCCTAGGCAAGCTATATCACAGCAACAAATTTAAAAGTTTCAGCTTACATTCTAGTATATATAGACTCCTAAGCCATATGGTAATAAGTGTCGCAAGGAAAAATACAGCAGGATGTATTAGTCTGCTCAAGCTATCACAAGATACCATAGACTGGATGGCTTAAACAACAGAAATTCATTTTCTCACAATTCTGGAGACAAAAAGTCCAAGATCAAGGTGCTGTCAGGGTTTGTTTCTGGTAAAGCTTCTCTTCCTGGCTTGCAGATGGCCACCTTCTCTCTGTGTCCTCACATGGCCTCTTCTCTGCAAATGTGGAAAGAAAGAGCTCTCGTGTCTCTTCCTTTTCTTATAAAACACCTCTTCCCCTGTAGCAGTGGTCCCCAACCTTTTTGGTATGAGGGACTAGTGTTCCTATGAGAATCTAATGCCTGATGACCTGAGATGGAGCTGAGGTGGTAATGCTACACTGGGGAATGGCTGCAAATACAGATGAAGCTTCGCTCGTTTGTCACCTCCTGTTATGCTGTCTGGTTCCTAACAGGCCATGGACTGGTACCAGTCTGCAGCCTGGGAGTTGGGCACCCTGCCCTATAGGATTAAGGCCACATTCTTATGACCTCATTTAACCTTTATTACCTCTATATAGGCCCTATCTCCAAATGCAGTCATATTGGGGACTAGGGCATCAATATATTAATTTGATGAGAAACAAAATTCAGTCCATAACACAAGATAAAGGAGTAGATAGTAACTGTGAAATTGAGCTTCTAGTATTCAAACCAGTGAGAAATTTAGTCCTAAAATTTATTAGATGGCTGCTTGGACTAGGTATGGCTGCACAGTAGTAGACTACTATCATAATTGTGGATTTTAATATGATATAATTTATGATCAAGACTCCAAAATAATAAGTATATTTCACTCAGAGAGAGTAAAAATGCTTTCTACCCCACTTATTTCTATGGTTTGTCTTTATCATGATGTAGCTATGATCTCTAAAAAATAAGGTTATGTTATACCAGGTTTTCAATTGCTAGCAAAAGAAGATAATTTTAAGTCTTTAAAGACATGTTCCCAAACAGAAATTATAAGTAAAACCATTGTGTAGAAACCCTAAGCAAACCTATAGGACAAGGGACCTTCAGTGCTGCCCGGCCGTGTCCTGATGGGCATCAGAAGACACTGATCTTTCAGAAGAAAATTCCCATGTTAATCGCTTAAGCTGTGTTTAGAGGCTGCTCACTTTCTTCAGAACATGCGTGGCTTCTTCAAATGCTGTTCAACCTGACCAAATCAGAGAGCTGTATGCAGACCACACATACCAAAAAATAAAAATAAAAAAGACAATCCACACCTTCAGCCCCTTCAGTATAATTATATGGTACAAATAATAGAGTTTTTGTTAACTACCAGGTCTTTTTGTAAAGCCTATCAAATATCAGAGATGATATAATGCTGTAATTGCATCTATGAACCTGTGTAACATTTAGACAATGAGTTCCAAAGGTCAAGGTACATAATACATATCCAATATATTTTTCTGGTGAGCCTAAGAAGTTTAATGTGATGTAAAATGAAACTGAGAACACAACATGTTTCTCTATAAGAGATATTAACTTCTTTAGCTATTATCAAATGCCAAAATATTGTTTATTCTGAAAGAGTCATATTAATTGCTTATTTGCAATTTTGCTTATTGATATTACAAAAGGATTTGGTTCAGCATATGCTTAGTTTACCTTTTGTTAGTAATGGGTAGTTCAAAGATCTCAATTATGTTTTTGCTATTAATACTGAGATCAAACCTCAGTTGATGCTATCAAACACAGGTTGCTTGGTCATATAGAGAAATGGCCTCTTTTATGTTGGAAGGCCTCAGGGCTCAAACTTTAGTTCCCTATCTACAATTTGTCTTTAAATCTCATCTGTAGTCTAATAACTCTCGGATTTACATCTTCGACCCAGCCCTCACTCCTGAATTTAGGACTCATATATCAAATTGCCTACATGAAGTCTGCACTTGGAAGTCTAATAGCCATCTCAGGGTCAACAGCTCCAAAACAGCTCATAATTTTATACCACCAACTCAGTTGATAGCAAATCTATCCTTCCAAAAATCTGGGAGTCATATTGTTTTGCTCACCACATTCAATCTGCCAGAAAACCATACTGGTTCTACCTTCAAAAGATATCTAGAACCCAACCTTATTTTACCTACTTCGTTATTACCACTATGGTCCAAGCCACTAAAATCTTTTTCCTGGATCATTTCAATAGGCTTTCCACTGGTTTTCCTATTTCTACTCTTGAACCCCTTCACTAAGTCTGTTTTCACTACCACAGCCAAGGGATCCTTTCAAATATGTCAAATTATGTCACTCATCTGTTCATCTTACTCTGAATAAAATACAAAGTACTAACATGGGCTATAAGGCTCTAAGTAATAAGCCCCCTCTCTGACTAATTTCATTCCAATTACATTGATTTCTTTGCTGTTCTTCAAATAGGCCTGGAAAACTCTCTCCTTAGGGCTTTGCACTGCTGTGTCTTCTGCCAAAGATGCTCTCACCCCAGAACCCTATGTGGCTGACTCCATCTCCTTCAAGACTTTGCTCAAATATCACCTTCACAGTAAAACCTAACCTAACCAACCTACTTATGATTACAACTGACCACACCTCTCCTTCAGCCTTGATGCTCTAATTATTATACTCTTTATAAAAAAAAATGCTAAATACTATGCACTTTAATTATTTATTATGTTTACTGTTATTTTCCATCTTGCCTAGACAGACTATAAGGCCTGTAAAAACAGATTTACTACTGTACCCAAAAACCTAGAACAGGGCTCAACATAGTAAATATTTGTTGAATCAATGCAATTTCTTAATTTATTTGTCTCAGAAGTATCACTTGGGTTTCATCATAAGAAAAATGAATCATTGAAGGAAAGGGACCACCTAGGCTGACTGCAAAATGATAATAATACCTAAAAATAATAGGGTGAACTAAATTTTGAATTTCAAAATACCAACAATTTCTTTAATATCTTTGTTAGAAAAAAAATTGTTTAAAATTTGAAAATAGGGTAAAGAGATAGGTATGCTTTCAGTACAAGGCTAGGCTTGGCTTTAAATTGCCCAGATTGTTTATTGTTTTTTCATTCTATAAGGGCAGAGGTTAACATGTATGTTTTTTGTTCAGTAAAAATACAAATAACTTCTGTCCAGTGGAAGAGATGCTCATAAAGATTTATGTTCTTGTAGGACATTAAATAATCCAGCAATCTTTTAAATTTTATAGGTACCTAGCTTCTCAAAACTCTTTGGACTAATGTAACATTTTATTGGTTTCATTAACTTACAAAATGAATAAAATTTTGACATGTTTTTATTCTACATGTCCATGACAGTCATGAACAAACCTTCATGAAAATTGTGTTTTAACATATTTAATGATCAGCTATCTTATTCAGTACTTGGAAACTACAGTGAAATATTTCAAGAGCTCTGAAAAGAGAAATAAGCTAGAATATAAAATAAACTATCTCATGTTCACTAACACAAAGTTTCAATGTGATAGTTGTCATTCTTCATAAGTTAATATAAATTTATCAGAATTCTAACAAAACACCATCATTTTTTTTCTTATTTGTTGTCTATTGATTTTTTAAATAATCCTGTTTATTTTGAAAAAATGATAAAAATAGGAAACCTATGAAAAGAAAGAACAATGAGGATTAGTCTTACCAAATATTAAAACATATTATAAAACTTCAATAAACTAAACAATGTGGTACTAGCATACAAATAAATAAATATATCAATGGGACTAATAGAAATATACCCAGATACATAAGGAAATTTAGCATAATTTAAAATATAACAAAAGCAGCACCCTAAAACTGTGAGTAAAAGATGGTTTATCAAATAGTGGAGCTGCAGTCAAGCTGGGGGTGGAGATTATGCTATATTTATACCTCACTCTGTAAACCAAGTGGCTTCAAGATTTCACTGTAAAAGATGAAATCATATATGTACTAGAAGAAAATATAGGAAAACTCCTTCATATCTTTGAAGTAGGGAAGACCTTTCTAACTATAACTCAAAATCCAGAAGCCCATCTTTAAATAATTGGTAAATTTAAAACGCTTTTAAAATTATGTGTACACTATGTATGCATGTATTTTCTTCCCACATGTAAAACACTATACATAAAGTAGAAAGACAACTGAGAAATATGAGAAAGCATTCACAATATACATATCATAGATAAAGGGCTAATCTCATGTATATGTATTTTTAGACTCACATAAATCAATAAGAAAAAGACGAACAATCAAATAGAAAAACAGGTAAAGTTTAAAGAACAACCAGCTCACAGAAAAAAAAATGCAAATGACTCTCAAATATCTATCTTTAAATCTATTATCTATAGAATGACAATTGCAAAATAAAACTACTTTAGATACCATTTTTCAATTATCATAGTGGCAAAAATGCAGTCATTTGATAACATTCAATTGGCAATGCTGTGGAAAAACAGGCAATCTCATACATCAGAAGTGCAGGTACATATAACCCTATTTATGGGTTTTATGTCCTATGGAGTGCTATCTGACAATACCCATCACAGTTGCTTGCATATATTCTTTGACCAAGCAATTCCTTTCTGTAATTTATCCTATAGATATATTTGCATATGTGGAAAATTATATCTGTACAAGTTTATTTAGAATGGAAATAATGTAAATGTCCACCAGTGATGACAAAGTATGTAAAAATATATTAAAAACCATGGTATAGCCATACAATAAACACTTGGTGTCCTCAAAAGAAAATTTAGGGCAATCTGTATGTACTACTATAGAAAGATCTCCACTCCAAGATTTAAATGAAAAAAAGTGATTGAAAAAAGTGACCCAAACAAATATAAAATCTTAGTTTTTACGTAGAAAAAAAAAAACAGATAGGACTATCCTTATATTTACCTCTGTGTGTAAAAAGATACTTTGAAAGGAATCCCAAGAAATTAAACAATGTGTAGCAGCCATTAACTGTGTCACTCAGACCTGCTGCTGCTTGGGGGCGTGTAATTGACTTATGGTCCTAGGAGCGGCCCCTCAGGGTCGACCACCACCGTGTTTGTGCCCAGGCCAACTTGCCAAACTTTGACAATGAAAAGGAGCAAAATTAGGGTGCTATGGCAAGCCATTCCAGCAGGCCAGGTGGCTCTCGTTACAAGAAACTCCCCCAGAGGTCTGGCCAGTCCTTCTGGGAACTGCCCTGCAGTCTGAAACTCCTCCTGTTCAATTCTTTTCCCTTCTTTCCTTCTCCCTCTTTTGCAGATATGAGACCTGCACATCTAGTCCTATTTTGGTGTCTGCTTCTTAATTGACTGTAGTTAACTTTTTAGGGGTGAGAGATGTAGCAGGTTTGGAGCCAGAATTCTTATTTTGGGGCCATGTAAACTTAGTATATATTCAAAAATTAAATTAAAAATACTCTCTAGCAATGTTTATCCAAGTGTTATTTTAGTATCTCCTGCAACGATCATCTGTCCTAGGCCCTATCCCTGGTCCACTGGAAAGGTATATCCATGGGGGATCTAGGAATCTGCATTTAAAGGTCCCCAAATTGACTGAAAACATGTTGAAAGGACTAGAAGGTTAAACTATAAGATGAGCATTAAGTGGACCAAAATTTAAACATGTAAGGCAAACTGAAGGAACAGGAATGACCATCACACTTACACATCCATTAAATGATGCAACTCATCTAAACAAAGAACATTTGGATTGGGAAATTTAAAAACTAGAAAGCAGGATTAAGCAGCCAAACACAGCTTTTCCAAGCTTTTTCAGGGCAGAGGGAACAATACTCAAAGGACACTAGGTATTCTGGTCCCATGATAAATCCAACTCTTCCATCAGAATGGCTCAGGATATCTTCTTTCTGTCATTAAACATTAAATAACCTATTTCATTTATTTGATACTCAGCCCACCAAACAACTTTGTAATAATAATTTGGTTTCCCACATGGTTCACCCTATAGGAAAAGACTGATAATTTCTAAAGAAAAAGAAATTTTATTATATTCTGTATGAGTATAGAAAACACTATTTAACACATAATTTAATTCATTCAATTTATGCCATTCTTTTTACTTACTATCTATTTCTAGAAATGCTTATATTTATTTTCATTCTCCTCTAATTACCTGACCTATAATGTTTCAATCAAAAATCAACTCTAGAAAGTCCTTGCTTATAGCTTTATTGTCAACCTTATTTTACCAAAATAGTCAATTGAAGGCCAGATCTTTTTAAATTAGAAATGCCAAGGACTTCTATTTCTCTTAAAGAATGTAAGCCCACATAGTTAACTGGGGTATCCGAACTATTGTTTCGAGGGGTACATTATTTTCAATTATCTAGCATCATTGCCAGAAGGTCACACACACACAAAAAAATGGTAGGCACTATTTCAAAGGGTCTCTTATGGGATATTTTAAATCAAACAACTAGTGACTTTTTATTATATGGTCCTCATTCAATGGGCTGTCCTTAGTTAGCTATTGCATCTGCTCACAAATATCCAATTAATGGTCATTTTTCTAGTTGGCCTTCCGAAATAACTAGTACAGTTCAGGTGTTTAGACACTCAGCTTTAACTTACAATTTCAACTTTTCTCTATAATTTAAAACATCGGTGCTGCAATATATTGCTCTTTGGTGTAACAAAAATAATCATATTAATGATTTCTTGAGCCATTATATCAAATCTTCAGAGGGTTTATATGACCTTGTTTTCTCTAGAAATAAGTTAAAATAAAAATGATAGAGCTTTATTATATAATCTAATTGGGAAAGAGGAAAGGTGAGAGAAGAGAGGGAAAGAGATCTCAATATACTTTAAGTATGCGTTTCATTCTGAATATGTGAAATGAAACTCCTGTGTAGAATAGAATTCCTATGAAAGTACTGTTCTCATTATGTCTTCAGTTTGTATGCAAGCCTCAGCTGTGTTACTTTTATTGCCATTTTCAGCAGGAATTCGAGAGAGAATGAAAGGATAGAAACTCAAACAGAATGACTAAACTGCAATACAAAGATAATGAACTCCAATGCAATAGGACAGCAAATTAGAAGGCTGGGAAGTTGTTAGCCAGAAAAAAGAAAAAGAGCTTTATTTCCACACTTTTGAAGCATTCTTTGGAAACCAGAAAAATCTAGCAATGCAGTTAACCCAGTTACTGTCAGTGCAATTCTACTTTCAAAAGAAAGCTAGGCTAACATTTTTAAACAGCAATTATATTTTATGAAAAGGGAAAAAGGGATAGTGAGGGGAACATCCAAATTCCCAAAAGCATGAGGGGATGACAAACCAACCAATCAGAAAACAGTTTAAGATGTCCGTTCATTTCACCTCATCTTTTTGAAATAAGCATTTCCAGGCTTTAACACCCTCCACTTTATCAGCCTGACTAGGACCTGGGGGGATATCAGCAGTTGCTGCCAAGGCGATTCATATGCTAAAATGAAGTAAGCCATGGACCACCCCTGCAGTCAGGAAACAAACATAGTTTAATTTTCCTTTGTGCCCTCTCTTCTTAGGTGACTCATCAGAACTCAGAGAGGATGGGTCACCTTGAATTTGTCTTAGAAGAGTTTTTCTACAATAAGTTTTAAGCTTCCAAGGCATTGAATTAAGACCAAGATTCTTCTGAGTTATGGTTGCCATGACGCACTGGTGATTGATTGTAAGTGGAGCATCCCAAAACAACAAATAAACCAAACTCTGGGGTGGCATTTCAAAGCTGTAAAACACCAATCAGAGAAGACTATTTCAAATGATTTTTTTGAGTTACCAAACACTTTTCTTGAAGAAAAAAATCTTCAAAATTCATAAGATGATCTTACTACATACTCCAACTAAGATTTTAAATCTGATCAAATACAGTTAATGAAGAAAATTACTTTTTATATTTATTCTCTTATTACCATAAAGGTGTTTTGAGGAAAGTATTTATGAAGCCTCTTTTTTTTGTTTTCTTTCTAAACTGGCAAGCTAAACATGTTCCATTTATTTTTAAATGAAGTGAAAATTAGCCAGGTGTGTTAGATAAGCTTTCTATACACAGGTCTAAATATTGACAAAGGAAGATGTGTCACTGGAAAAATCATCAGTCTGGCAATTATCACGTTAGCATGTTAAGTGGAAAAAGATGTGAAACTTTCAAATGTGTCAATACAGATAATTTCATTTCCACTAGCAGCTATACTGTGAACATCAGTTCTTTAATGTACATTGAGTGAGCAGTTCAGCTAAAGAAATTTCTCCTCTGTGCCTAAAACAAATCACAAGGTCTAGTGCAAAATCCCATATGTTCCTAACTGTGGCTTCAGATGACCCAAAGAAGGGAAGAAGGCGTAGATGATGAAAAAGTACTTCCTTATATTGTTTGTTTTTAAAAGAACTGTTTCTGCACTCCTCTTTCATTGGATTATGTGGGTGATCCCTGCCAATCTCCCTGTTCCCAAACCCACAGCCCTTCAGAAAGCAACAGCAGCCCTTGCAAAGTAGGATCATATTACCATACTCATAATACTGAGGAAATAGATTCTCTCAGTAATAATCATCTTGTTGCACACTTTAGACTCCTATGAACTGCACTCAAAGATAAGAGAAAGTGTTATTAATGTTTGTGTTATTAAGAATCAGGTGTGTATAAGAGTAAATTCTGACAATATGAAAATTTCTTCTTTTTATCACTAGATGATTAAGTAACCAGATAGGACAATAATATCTCTGCTAGAACATTTCTAAATATATCTCTTTTCCTATTTTTTTAACCCACATCTTTCTCTTTTCTGTGCACTCAGTGGGATTTCTATTTACTAACCACTGCTCCATTTTTTGCTTTCTATTCATTGGTCCTCACCTTGCTACTAATCACCAGACTCTCAGACATTAGCTTTTCAAACTCTCTTAAAATGTGGATGTCCAGGAGTGGCATATTTGAACTCCCATTTAGTTTTCAGCATTGCTTTATATTTTTTCATAGTATTTTTTGAATTCCCATTTGTTTCAACTCTATATTTGGTTATGAAGACCTAATAGTTTTCACCATGTAACCATTTACTTGCTCTTTAAACTTTTATAAGTTTGCCTCTGCCCTACCACTTTGCTGAAATTTCTCTCTTAAAGGTCACCAATTACTTCATCATCACAGAATCTAATGACACTGTAAATTATTCCAGTGTCAAAGAGCCAGGTGCTGTTGGCTCTTTGTTGACCTTTTCCTTTTCACACTGTAACAAACACAGCATGTTCCTGGCTGCTGGTTTTCTGTTTCTCTCATTTCTGGAAGGTAAGAATCTCCACAATTCTCTTCTTTACTTGGTCCTTTGAGTCTCGCTACAGCCTCCATCCACCATTCCCACAGCTTTGGGCTCACTTCTATGATGATAGCTTCAGAATTTACATTTCTGACCCCAACCTCTCACAGATAAGAAGCCACATTTTCAAATGATGGCTGAGAATCTCTACCCAAGTATCTTTCTAGCATCTCAAAATCAGTTATGTATAAAATAAAGTTGTCATCAGCCTACCTATCCAAATCACCTTCTACAACTACCTCTATTAATAGAACCACCAAACCTCCTGGTCTGGATTCTGGCATTTTGGACTACCAACTTTACCCTCCATACCCTATAAATTACGAGGACATGTGGATTCTGGCACTCTGATATTTTTCCATCCTAGTGCCACTATTCTAGTTCAAGCACTTATTTCCTTTGTCAGAACCAGTGGTCCTCAAAGTGAATCAACAGCATCATAATCATCTGGCAACTTCTTAGAAATAAGAATTCTCAGGCCTCACCCCAAACCTATTTAATCTGAAACTCTGACAGTGAGGCCAGTGACCTATGGTTGAACAAGGCCTCCAAGTGATTCTAATTGTGCTAAATTTTGAGGACAATCTGGCCTGGATTATTGCAGATGACTTTTAATTGGCCTTCCTATCTCCAGTCTTTCCCATGCCTTACCTCACATTGTTGCTCTCAGAATTACCTTTCTAAAGAATGATTCTGATCATACCACTTCCTGGATAAAAATATTTGACTCATCATCATAAAAAAATAAAAAATAAAGAGGTTGAAGGGACCAAAAACCCACCAAAATGGTATCAAAGTGAAATCATCTGAGCTACAGCAGATGTAAATGGAAATCTATCCCAATCTCCCTTATCTGACCCCCCCCCCAAAAAAAAAAAAATGCTTTGTAGAGCTTTACAAGAGTCAGCTACCACAAACTGCCTCTCTACCTCCAGCGGGGTGTCCTGCAAGGGAAGCAACTGACCTTGGGCACCAGGACATCTGCTCATAAATCATCAGAACCTTCCATTGAAGCCCCTGCCCGCCCCCTCCACATTAAGCTGGTGTATAAACTTTTAACCCTAACTATTCAAGGAACTACTCAATATAGAATACTCTCGTATGTGTAATAAACTTTTAAGTTAATTGTTTGTCAATTAATTTCCAGGCCCCGAGCACTAAGGCCTAAATTGGTAGAGGAAGTTTTCCTCCCAACAACAGAATATTCATCTCATCCACCAATTTTGGTCATGGAAGAGGATTCTTATGAACTCTCAGGCTTGCTAATCTGAGAGCCAAAATCTTCAAAGTAATTTTTTTTAATCTTTGTGAAAAAATTTTACTGCTCATGAGAAGGGCTTTATATCTACCTTGTTACCAGAACTATGTTCACAGAATAAGTTTTAAAAACCGGAGCAAACTTTTTTTTTTTTAAAGTGAGACACGCAAACCCTAGTATCCAAGGCAATAGAGACTTCAGAAGTTGCTCTGAGTATGCAATAACACAAGTCAGAGAATCAGAGGCACATGCCTCATTGACTCCGCATTGCACTTTTATCTACAAATATTCATCATCGTTCAAAACATGCCAAACCTATCAAAAACACATAATGGAACTTCCAGCTACAGCGGAGTGAAAAAGTCAATAAATCCTCTCCCTCAGAGCAACTATTAAACGAGACAACATTGTCAGAAACAATCATTTCAGTGCTCTGGAAATAGACCAAAGACAAACAAAAGGGAAGTATATATTCACACACACACACACACACACACACACACACACACACACACACACACACAAATGCTGAACTTTGTAAGAACCCGGCAAGACAACAGTGTTCATGCCTGAGGCTTCTTGAATTTCCTCCACCGTTCTTAGCATTGCCAATGAGGTAGTTACTCGGGGAAGGGCTGATAGTGAAAAAGCTGCTTCACTGCTGCCATGGGGGGGAGGGGGGTTAAGGCTGTTTAATTTGAAACAGAGAGGAAAAGCCATTCCCAGTAGCAGGTGACAAAAGCCTTCAACTCTCCTGGCCCTCAGGCTGTTGTCTGGAAGGCTTCATGCATAGGCAGTGGAAACCTGAGAGTTCCCATTGGAAAGTAAAATCTGGTACAGACTGGACAACTCCTTGGACTGTCGATACACTACCCAAACCAAACAAAGATCCACAAGCAGAGTGTGGAAGCAGTAATGTTTGAGGACAACCTCTGACCAAATATTAGCTGATAACTAAGTTATGTAGGCATAGAGGCAAACTTAGGGAGCCAAGCTAAAAAATAAAAAGAATTATTATTATTTTTTTTAAACTGAGTAAATATCAGCAGGCACACACCACAAAGATGACAGATTCCACAGACAAAGTCCAGGCAAGTTACTTTTACAATCAAAACAAAACAGAATGAGATCAACAATAACAAAACTCTCAGGGAAAAAAATTAAAAAATAAAAAATTCATAATTACTACAATATATATTTCCAGAATCCAGTTTAAAAAATATATAGAAAAAATCAAAAGAAAAAAAAAATGTGACCTATGGAAAAGGACAGTAGAAAGCAACTATTGGAAACTGTCTTTGATTGGACTCAGATGTTAAATTTATCAAAGATTTCAATGAAGCTATCTTAAATATGTTCAAAGAACTGAAGCATACTTTGTTCAAAGATCTCAAGGAAAATATGATGGCAATTACTCAATGAAGAGGGACTATCAATAAAGAAATAAACAGATTAACAGGAACTAAACAGAAATTCTAAAGTTGAAAATTACAATAAATGAAATGAAAAATTCCTAGATAAACTCAATAGCAGTTATAACAGAATAAGTGGTGAACTTAAAAATAAATCAATATAATATATCCAGTCTGAAAAACAGAAAAAATATTAAAGATAGTCAAAACTTTAGAGGCCTGTGGACAACATCAAGCATACTAAAGCCAGACAATGACATTAAAAAAGGAAAACTACAGACTAATATTCCTCGTGAACACTGATGCAGAAGTCCTTACCAAGATATTAAAATCACATCCAGCAACATGTAAAAAGGATTATACACCATGACCAAGGGAGATTTATCCCGGGAATGCAAGTTTGGTTCAATATCCAAAAACCAATTAGTGTATACATAATATTAATGAAGTAAAGAACAAAAAACACATGATTATCTTCAATAAAAGCTGAAAGAATATTTGCAACCCAGTTACAACAAAAACTCTCAACATGTTAAGAATAAAAAGGAATGTTCTCATTTTGACAAAAAGTGTCTATGAGAAACTTAACAGCTAACGTCATACTTAATGGTAAAAGACTGAATGCATTTCCCCCAAGATCAAGAATTAGGCAGGATATTCACTCTCACTACTCCTATTCACATCACACAGTAAGTTTTATCCAGTGCAGTCAGGCAAGAAAAAGCAGTTAGAAAATACAGATTGAAAAGTAAAGAAAGAAGTAAAATTATCTTTACTCACAGATGACATAATCCTAAAAAATTCTTTTTTTAAAAAAAAGAAACCATTAAAACAAATAAATAAATTTTAAAAGGCTACAGAATATAAGACCAATATACAAAAATCAATTGTCCTGCTTTTGATTGTTTTCTTCGCAAAAAAAAAAAAAAAAATCAAAAAGGGAGTTAAGAAATCATTTTATTCTCAATAAAATCAATAAAAATAAAATACTTAGAAATAAATTTAACAAAAGAATTGAAAGACTTGTACTCTGAAAACTACAAAACATTATTGAAAGAAATTAAAGATCTAAATAAATGGAGTCATATTCATGTAAATGGACTGGAAGCCTCAGTCAAAATTGTTAAAATAGCAATTTTCCCCCAAACTGATCTTTAGACTTAATGGAATTCCAATCAAGATCCCAGGAGTCATTTTTTTTTTTGTAGAAATAATCTGATCCTAAAATTTATATGGAAATGCAAAGTAACTAGAATAGCCAAAACAATATTTTTAAATAACAAATTTGGAGAACTTTTAATACCCAATTTTACAACTTATCATAAAATTACAATAATGAAGATAGTGTGGTAAGTGTAAAGATACACAATTATAAATCAATGGAAAAGAATTCAGAGTCTAAGAATAAACCCTTACATTTATATCAATTGATGCAGTGGTTTTTTCAATTGATGCAGTGGTTTTTTCAACACGTTGCTGGGACAGTTGGATACACATCTGTAACAAAGTAAATTTAGACCTTACTTTACAATATACATAACAGTTAAAACAGATCATAGACATAATTGTAAGATCTAAAATTATAAAACTTTCAGAAGAAACCATAGGAGAAAACTTAGGATTAGGGAAAGATTTAGAGATGATACCAAAAACATGATACATAAAAGAAAAATAAATGATAATTGGACTTCATCAAAATTTAAAACTTTGGCTTTCAAAAGTCACCAATAAGTGTTAATCAATGTCACCATTAAAAAAAAAGTCACCAATAAGAAAATGAAAAGACAAATTACAGACTGGGAGAAAGATATATTCAAATCATAGGTCCAAAAAGGGCTTGTTTTCTTAATATACAAAGAACTTTTACAACTCAATAATAATAAGTAAAATAACCCAATTAAAAGTAGTCAAAAGATTTGAATAAATATTATACCAAAGAAAATATACAAATGGCTAACAAGAAAATCAGAACATTCTCAGTATTATTAGTCATTAGGGAAATATAAATTATTCCGCAGTAAAATACCATACCCCCATGTTAAAATGACTCTAATTGAAAAGAGTGATAGTACTGAAGTTTGGCAAGGGTATTGAGAAATTGGAATCCTCAATAACATCCTCAATTCATATGCTGGTAAGAATGTGAAATAGTATAGCCATTTGGAAAACAGTTTGGCAGTTTTTTAAAATGTTAAGCCTGGAGTTATCATATGACCTAGCAAGGCCACTTCTAAGCATATCTCCGATATGTCCACAAAAAACTTGTACACAAATATTCATGGCGGCATTATTCATAAAATTCAAGATCTGGAACCAATATAGATGTCCATGAACTGGTAAATAGTAAAATCAAATTTGGCAAGTATATTCGTACAATGAAATACAATTGAGCAACGAAAAGGAATAAATTTCTGCTACATACTACAACTTGGATGAAGCCCCAAAACAGTATGCTAAGTGAAAAAAAAAGCCAAACACAAAGAGTACATATTACATGGTTCCATTCATATGAAATTTTTAGAAGAGACAATTGTACAGAGAGCAAATAAATGGCTTCCTGAGGCTGGGACAGAGAGCAGGAAGTGACACTGAGGAAAATGTGCTAGAACTGAGGCATAGTCATATTTACACCAAATTCTATAAATTGGCTAAGAATTATTGAATTATATAGTTAATCATGGATGAATTTGATGGCATGTAAATTGTATCTTATTGAAAGTTACTTTTAAAGGAATTATTTTTTAAACCCTAAAAAAACACACACACATGAAATCAGCTACATAAACCCGGTTTATGCCATCAGTTCCAATTGTTCTGTGACAACTTAAAAATCAGTGATTTCATCTAGATTGAAAATAATGTGGAGAAAATTAAGAACATTTGTTTATAAATCCAGCAAGGATGGTACTTTATTTAATGCCATTGTTATCCAATTACTTTTCTGTTTAATGGCTTATACAAGCTAGTTTATACACATCTATACTTAAGCACCTTTAAACTTGGTAGAAAATTTTCTTGCTTCAAATATTTTAGCGATGGTCAATTAAGCTTTCTTTCTTACTAATTATAATTATTTGGTAAGAATGTCTAAAAGAAAGTCTTTTTGCTCTTCAATAATCTCCCCAGAGCATTGTCCCATAGCTTCTGTACTGTTGTGCAGTGCTCTTTCTTCTGTCCTGAAGAATTTCTGAGATATATAGGAAGAATCAATAATGTCCCCAAGTTAGGGAAAACAACTATACTTTGAGTTTTCTTTCCAGTGTAACATAGCAACAATATGAAGACTAGAGAGTTTTACCAGATCTAGCAATCAAAAGAGAATTTTGAATTCAGATTAGAAAAGTTACAGGTTTTCTAATTTAAAGTTAGACAAAAAGCGCACTTCTGTGGTGGTCGTGGTTGACAAAAGCAAGAAAATGTGTTTAAATCAATTATGATAGTTCATTTCTCATTTTAGTTATTGATTTGGATGGAATAGACATGTGATTAATCCAGCTGTTAAAATATAACAGAAGTCGGTGGGAACTTCCGGAAAAACATTTCTCATATCTAAAAAAATAAGTCTCAAGAAAGAGACTGTTCTTTATTTTCTCCTGTCTGGAGAGGAAACTTGAAATTTTTGAACCCATCAGGTGAATATAAAGGGAACTAGTAACAAAGATTCTTTCCTTGACCAAATCTTAGTCAGGCTCTTCTGAGCTCTCTGTTGGACTAGGCCCAAACTTGGCCTTCCATCTCCATCCATGTAAAGACCAGTTTCAGCAAGAATTCTGGTTAGTTTAGCATTAATCCCCCCACTCTCCATATCTCATAAGCCTTGATATCTGACCAAATCCCTCATTAGCCTGCCTTTAGCAAAAATCCTATTAGATCAGTTTAGCAAAGAATTACTCTACCCTTGTAGTAATTTTCTACCAACTCTTCCCCCAAAGTCTGCCCTATGGCTGCAAATTTCTGTTTTTTTTTTATTATATTCAAAATTGATCCTAGTTCTATATCAAGGTCTCTCCTCCTATTACAATAGTTCCTTATGAAAATCTGCTTTTTCTGCTTTAGCTATTGTCCTCTGAATTTCTTTCATAGTAGCCTCCTCAAGAAGCCAGTGGTATGGACAGCAGAGCAGGGAAATAAAAGGGGTGTGAGTCATCAATAACTTTTGTGAGCTGCTGATCATATAATAACCTATTTGAGTCAGGTGGTGGTGTTTTTTTGGGTGGTTGTTGTTATTGTTGTTGTTGTTGTTTTTTTGGTTTGGTTTTGGTTTGGTTTTTTTAACTTCCTGCCAGAGTACCTGAACACAATGCTTTTCTGTGATTATTAAAACTGAGTGTTTTATCCTAGGCTATGATCATTTTCATAGGTTATATTGTGATGATGTGCCCCTAGAAAGATGTAAGAAGGGGTTAAGACTAGAAGACTCTATGCCAACCGCCACAGCAGCCACATTTCCTGATCGAATACCTGGCGATTACATCGGTAGGCTATTGTTTAACTTTGTTCCCTCAAGAAAGAGTAGGAGGAATTTATGGGAAACATGGTATGGGAATCTGACCTTTTAATGTTCCACTTTCTGCTTCTGTGCCCCCGCTTACGCATCATATCAGACCACCATTTGGTGACGGGTAATGAATAGATGATGTATAGATCCATTGTGATTGGGATATAGTGATTAATGGATTTTGGGGTATAAAACTGTGGACCTGAAATGGGTCGAGGCTGCTCCTTTGGAAGGACAGCTGCCGGCTGATAAACTGCCTCTAACATCAAAGCACTCAGGTTGAGTCTGGTTATTCCGGTCACAACACTATAGGGAAAATGTTTTTAAAAAGGATGGTAAAAGGGAAGAGGAATAGAAAGAGGTGGTTCAGGATGAAGGATGACTTTCTACTTAATCATATGGCATTTTTTCTTCAACATTAGTTTTAAGAATAAGCACTATATCAGCAGATGCTCTGAAATCAAGAGAAATCGAAACAAAGAAATAATAAACTTGCCTATAGCTTTAGGGATCCCAGGCCCCAGTAGAGTCATGTGCAATTTCATGTTACCTGGCTAGCACACCCAGTGATCTCTGTGGGAAGTTGCCATTGATCTTGGCCCCACAAGGTGCCCAAAAAGCAATGTGACCTCCCACCCATTAGTACAGCATAGAGCCATTGAAGAATATGTTAAATGCCTAGCCTTTGTAGAACATTTTTAACTTGCTACAGTACTTTCAAATCCATTAGCTAATTGCAATCTTCAAAACAATGCACTAAAGTAGACATTACCCCCATTTGACAAATGACGAGTGCAGAATGCATGGAAAAGGTGAAAACACTTGCTTAAAATAACCCAACTAACTACACTATGAATAGTCCACACCCTGAGAGTACTTGCTCAGAAAACCAAATATTCTCTGATCCTATTGTACATAAGCTCTGCTCAGAATTCTTCAAGGGCCACAGTGTCTCTGAGCATACTGAGTATACACTCAATATACACTTACCCGCCTTTAGCCTCTGCTGTAGCTAGTTTGTATTTCAACTTTATCGCTTTCTATTTTTCTATCCTCTCTTGCTTTTCAACCATTCACCATGTCCAAATGATGTAGAAATTCTATGTGGGAAACGTTTAACAGACCAGCCAAAAAGTGAAAAGTGAGGAGAAACAGAGGACCACAGCTACAATTGGAGAAAGTGCATCTTTTGCCTTAATCAAAACAAAGAGAGTGGTAACTTGAT
Organism: Cynopterus sphinx; assembly: GCA_030015415.1. NCBI lineage: Eukaryota > Metazoa > Chordata > Mammalia > Chiroptera > Pteropodidae > Cynopterus > Cynopterus sphinx. Next base: position 72,537,493 of record CM057384.1, on the reverse strand, counting down.
TTGGTTTTTAAATAGAGTTTAAAATAAGAACAAACATTAAAAACAAGACAGCTGGCCCAAAATGGAGTTGTTTATGCTAAGCCCTACATCACAAAACCGAGACTTACAGCTTTCACTCTCCCAAAAGTGGAATCTCAAATCAGTCGATCGGGAATCACCTGATCAGCAGTAGTTAGGCCATCTTCCTGCGTGATCCCTCCATATCCTGTAGAAAGTAAGCTTGCAATAGTGAACTCACTTTTTGCCTAATAATACTTCCTTGTTCCTGTTCACTTCTGCCTTTAAAAGTCTTTCACTTTGTACAGAAATTTAAAGCTTCTTTCTATCTCCTAGACTGGATGCTGCCCAATTCATGATCATTAAATAAAGCCAATAAGATCTTTAAATTTTACTCAGTTGAATTTGTGTTTTTAACAAAACCATTATAAAAGGAAAATGCGCTGCTTTCTCTTCTACTCTAATCACTTATTCAGTCATAAGTTTGGTTTTCCACACCGAGCGATTCTCCATTTCTCTGTAGACACCAACTGGGTGCCCTGCAATTAAATGCAATTCTGACTCTATCAACCTGGAGTTAACATCAGATCCCACAAGTTAAGGGCTCGGTTTCACAAGACTTCCCCCACTTCAGATGCCAGTCACAAGTCCCAGGTTGTCACCTGTACTTCTGACAACCAACTATAAATTAGGGTTGCCATGACATCCTCCATGGGTTTAATAATTCCTAGAATGTCTCACAGAACTCAATAAAACAGTTTATTTGCTAGATTAACAATTTATTATAAAAGGATATAACTCAGGAAGAGCCAGATGAAAGACATACATAAGGCAAGGTATGGGAAAAAGAACAAGGAACTTCCATGGCCTTTCCAAGCACACTACCCTTCCAGCACCTCCATGTGTTCACCAGCCAAAAAGTTCTCAAACCTCCATTCTTTAGGGTCTTTTATGAAAGTTTCCTCACGTAGGCACAATCAGTTAAAAGCTTAGTCTCTAGCTCCTTTTTCCTCCCTGGAGAATGGGACGTGGAACTGAAAGTTCCAAGCTTCTAATCAAAGCTTGGTCTTTCTGGTCGAACAGTTCCCATCCAGGAGCTATCGAGGAGCCCACCAAGTGTCACCTCATTAAAACAAAAGACATTCCTATCGTCCTCAAAATTCCACAAGATTTAGAAGCTCTGTGTCAGGAACCAGGGTCAAAGATCAAATATTAGAACAAGAGATGCTCCTGATACCTTTATTGCTTAGGAAATTATAACAGCTTTAGGAGCTCTGGCCAGCACCCGGGGATGAAGACAAAAATGTATATTTTTCATTATAGCACAACATCATACCTTAACATCACACATTTGCAAAGGAACCTATTATAGCCCTACCAAAATCACCATTGAAAGTTTTAAAATGAAGACCAAAGGACTAAATAGCCAGTTTCAAAATGTTTGTTGTTAATTTAATCCTTTTAAAGGTGGGATTCAAACTGTTAAGTTCAAATGCTAAAAAAAAAAAAAATTGTGATTGCCACTACTCTAAATCCATTCTTTCTTTGATTCCATTATTGCACATACTATTTTATAATACTCTTTTTCCCAGAATTTCAGTGAGCCAAAAAGAATAAAATTTGCAGATTTTCAGTATAGATTAGAGTGTATTTTCCTCCTTTTTTGTGTGTAATATAAGCCACAATTAATCTGTTCACTCCTCAGACTTACTTGGAGGCAGGTATTATTATATTTAAAAGTACCTTAACAATGTTTTATTATAATGGCTCTTATAAGAAATATTTCTTTTCATATTCAATTATATGAAGACTTATAAATGGTTTGCCCTGACCTTTTCATTAAATATTATATAACATGTTAGAAAGAGAGGTTGACCAGGGAATTACCTTTGAAAATAATAAGGTAGGGAAAGAATCAGTTAAAATTCTCAGCACACACTTTGAACAGAAAGTTTCAGAAAGAAATTTAGGAAATGAAGATTTAAAAAAAAAAAACTAGATAGTGGGAAGAGAATGCCATTTGCAAGTTACAGGAAAGCTTACTAAGCCATTCCTAATGCAGTAGTTTTTCTACTTATATAAAACTTTTCTACTTATATATCTGCCAGTGTACAGATCTTATAAGAATGTATTATAGAAAATAAAAAAGTAAAATGCATAATCACTGCTATTTAGTAAACTTTCTTTATAAAGTTTCTTGAACATATTTCAGTGAAGTATTTTACTGAAGGGAAGGAAATTCTCAAAGATGTAATATTAAAACCTTTATCAGAACTGAAGATCTGATCTCTAGAGTAAAAGGGCTCACATGATAAGTGAAGAAACATTCACCAAGATTCATCAGAGCGAAATTTCAAAACACCAAGATAAAGAAAATGTTCAATAGCAGTAAAAACACTAGACAATGGTGTAGCTGTGCCTTCAAAATTCTGAGAGAAAATATTTTCAACTAAAAATTGTATACCTAATCTATCAATCAAAAGTAAGATTAAATTGAAGCCAATCAAAAGGAATTTAAATATTTTGCCTCCTATTCACTGTTTTCTGGGAAGCTGCGAGAGGATATCCTTTAGCAACATGAGAGAAAAAGAGGAAGTCATTGCTTTAGGAAGGTTAAGGACTCCAACATGAGAGCAATGAAGGAAAATCCAGGTTGACAATTATGCAGCAACCTAGAAAGCAACTGGTCCAGATGTAAGCAAAAGGAGCAATGACTTCAGGAGAGATATGTGAGAGCAGGAGCTTGAACTGTTCTCGTTTTTAGAATTGTGTTTCAACATATATCTTTTAATGGATAAACATGTGACCAAAAACAGTGTATGATGAATATACAGAAAATTTAAAAATTATAAAAATTATTAACTCCAGGGAAAATGAAAAGTTGACAAGAAAGGAGTCTACTTGTTTTTGTAGTCAACAACTTTATAATATCATGATTTTATAAATTTGATCACAAACCATAAAAATTAATTAAACAGTATCATAATTATTTTGAGAGTATGAAGAAGAAGAAAGGGGTCAGAGGCAAGTAAAAAGAGTTAAAATATTATTTCTTTTAGTGTTGTCTGAAATCAGCACATAATACCAAAAGTTAAAAAATTGAAATTGGTATGAGGTGAGGAAGGTTCAGAAACTGATAATTTTATAATAAAACTTTGAGTTGACTTAGGTCTTACTGATGAGTGGGTTAATGTATTACCTTAATAAAAATATAAATTTCTAAAAAGTGACTCAACTGTGGAAATACTCTAGTGTGGTGGTAGACAAGAAACAGATCCATCCCAGCCCTACTGACTCCAAAAGACTGTGACCAAGTTTCTTTATTTCATTTCCTTGTTGGAGGTTGGGGCTCTAAAAATGTCTCTCAGCTTCACATTTACATGCTCAAATCTGCCCATCTTCAGTGAGGCTATTTCTCGTGTCTCCTTACTGTAATTCATTAGCTAATCAGAAAAAAATCCCAAATGAACAGCTTCTTCTCCAGGATCTTAAATAGCCAAAAATAAATATTCTTCTCTGACCTAGAAACTTAACATGCTATAGAACTACAAGAAATAAAGCATTACCAGGTAGTAAAAGGAATGCAGTGCTCTGACAAGATCTTAATTGACTCACTAAGTTATGGAGATTTTGCAACAATTTACCCTGTTCCTAAATTTTAAAAGTAGTTGTCATAGCAACTCCCAGACACAGCATATGGTATGTCTGGTACCTCCAAGATAACAGAGCAGATTCTTGATGAATTTTCTTTACAATATGTTATGAACTTTTGTACTTTTTAATGTTTCAGTGGGCAGTGTTATAATGTAATATTGTTAACAAATATTATCAATATATTTTAAAGCCTATTTTGAAGCATTATTCATTTGCAAAGAACAAGCTTATAATGTTTTCCACATTCCTTAAAATTTTTTCTTTGTAAAATAAGAGCTGCAAACTAGTAGAAAAATAAGGAAATAAAGATACTCTGAAAAGAATAGTGTAAATAAAGAATAAAAATATAGAAAATGCCCTGTTCGCTTCTAGGGAAGGGAAGAAAAATTAAAACTAGATACTATTTTTCCACTTATCACAATGGAGGAGTGGGATAAATTTGAATAGTTACTGCCATTCTGGTAGGTGATTTGGGATTATAAATTCAAAGCCTTTAAGATGTTTCTGCCATTTGACCTGAGAGTTTCACCGTTGTAGTCCTATCATAAAGACTTGGTATGTTTTTAAATGCACAAAGATTTATATGCAAAGATTTTGGTAGAAGAATTGTTTATAGTAGTTAAAAATCAGAAATAATTTTAATACACAATAAGAAGAAATTTAAAATTAAAAGTTCTATAAACTTTTTCTTATTGGGCATTTAGGTTTGATGCAGTGTTTTTCAATTATAAATTTTACTACTATAGTTATATTTTTATTATAAATTATGGCACTATTATATAGTACATATGTGTATATATGTACTATACGTAAAATAAACAGGTTTTGAAAGAATATTGACAATGAAAATATCGATTTATATCATATTTGTAATGTACTGTATATATGTAATCATAGAAAAAAGCACAGAAGGCTATAACCCCCCAAAATAAAGTGCTGTAGTGGACACCCCACACTGATCCCCAATAAGTCACGCCCTTGTATAATCCCCTATTCCTGAGTGATGATTTGCTTCTAACCAATAAAATATGGCAAAGATAATAGATATGATGTCAGTCCTATGATTACATTATAAGGCTCTATTTTAGAAGACTGGAGAGAGAGAGATTATTCTACTAGCTTTGTAAATTCAGGCTACCATGTGGCAAGGAACTATGGTCAACTTTTAGGAACTACGGGTAACTATTGGAGCGTTAGGACCCAAAAGGGGATCCTCTAGCCAACAGTCAGAAGCCAGAACCCTCAGTGATACAGCTGCACAGAATTGAATTCTGCCAACAACCTGACTAGCTTGGGAGCAGATTTTTCCCTAGACAAACCTCCAGATGAGAACACAACCCAGCCAACATTTTGATTACAGCCTGGTGAGAGCATGAGGCAGAGAACCCAGCTATTCTCTGCAGGGACATTTGACCTCAAAAACTGTGAGATAATAAATATGTGCTGTTTTTTAAGCTGCTAAGTTTGTGGTAATTTATTATTCAGCATAGAACACTAAATCAGTGGCTATCTCTAGAAAGTAGCATTTTTGGTTTTTACAATTTTTCCCTTACAAATTTCATGTACAAACTTCCTTTCTTATTTGTACTTTTCTAAATTTTCTAAAATGTTATAATAAGAATTTTACTGCTTTTAAAATCAAAAGATATTATTTTCAACAAATCATCTGAAGGCAAAAAATAAGTACGCTTTGCAATTTTTTAACTGATTTTGAATTTGGCAAAAGAACATTTTTTAAAGTGTACAATGAAAATATAGCACCAAGATTATCCCAGAATTCTATTTTTTAAATGATCTTAACAGAAGATTTTATTTAAATCATGTTAACATAGACTGTATTTGAAATTTAAGCTTTCTATATTTAATAATCCCTGCTGGAAGGGAAAAAAAAGAAATTATACTTTTAAATGTTTTTTTCTAATTTGACCATGATTTAAAATGGAAAAAGTTATGTTGATTGTGGCTAAATGTTCTCATTTTAGAGGCCATTATGCACTTTAAATTCTCTGTTGGCATTTTAATTTCATTTTACAAAATAAATCCCAACTGACAACAGAATAAAGCAAATTCTAAGTCAACTAAGTGAAAAAGTGTCACCGCAAACAGAAAGAACTTTGCAAACTGATGCAACATTTCATATGGCTCCTGAACCTAAATTTCCAAAGTTTCAACAGAAAAAAAAATGTGTGCATGTGTTGAGGGGTAAGTATTGACAAATGAAACCATCTCCACAACTTACTGTCTACAACATGATGTTACTATTCAACTGTGTGCATTAACATAAATTTACTGTTGTAGGAAGTTCTTGCCCAAGATGAAAATTGCAATAACTATAGCTTGCCAAAATTTTTTTTATCCAATCATTTGACTACTCAGTTACTGTTATTAGAATAATACCCATTTCTCAAGACAATGGATTGCTTAATTAAGCTCCTCAAATGATTCTTCAGAATTTGCTTTGAAACTTCTACCTTGCTGCATCTGCTAATTTGAAGCCATGTCATAAATGTTGCCCAATCATAATAGAAACATTAAAAGATCTATTAAATAAAGCCCATAAAACTTCATAAATATGCCACCATTATTCTCTCCTCTCAGAGATGTCACTAAGACTCTGTCAAAGTAGTGATCTTCTATTCTGCAGTAAACAATAAACTTGTTTTTGCTTTATCAACAGGCTATTTCATTGGTATTTCAAGGAGCCAATATTCAACCATCTTGGAGGTTCCATCAAGATAACAATAAAGATCTGCTGTTGCAGTGACTGAAGACCTTTCACAAGGAAACTAAGTGCCCCTCAGAGCCCCTCAAGCCTTTTTCTCAGATGTGTCCATGACAATAATGTTGAGGTAAGCCTATATTGGATATAAACTTTAATTTTTTGTTTTTTAAATTCCCCAAATGATGAATTTATTTTGACTCCTTGAAATATGAAGATAGTCCACAACTTACAAGTTTTCGACTTTATGATAGTGTGACAGCAATGCACATAATAAATTACATGAGATATTCAGCACTTTATCACAAAATAAGCTTTGTGTTAGATGATTTTTTCCAACTGTAGGCTAATGTAAGTGTTCTGGGCACGTTTGAGGTAGGCTAAACTAAGCTAAGATGTTCAGTAGGTGTATTAAATGCATTTTAACTTATGATATTTTCAAACATGATACATTTATCAGGACAAATAAATGTATGTGTAAGTCAAGGAGCATCTGTACTCTGTTGAAGGAGAAAATTCAGGAGTGTAAAACACTAGGAAAAGGAGAGGAAGGACAGATTATGTTTGTTAAAATAATTAAAGATTATAGAGTTCTTGAATCTGCATACGATTTGTTTTTTTAAAAAACTCTTGTTTATTAGTCAGGTGTAGTCATGGGGGAGGGAAGAAGCACTCAATGTTCATGGTACTTTATCAACTTTAACTGGTTAGAACTAGCTATGATGAAAAATCATAGTTACATAAAGAGCACGGTTTCTTTTACAAAACTTTTTTGAGTTCTATGTCTGCCTCTCATTACCTTACTTGAGAGAATCCTTGCCTCCCCAATCAATGTAGAAATTGAGAACAACAGTTCAACCTACCAATGTCAGCAGAAATTTTGGGGACAGTGTAAAAACACTTCTGGGAAGATGTTAATGAACACAGGCGTGGGATTAAACATTAATTCCTATACCCCATTCCATCTAGACCCCAGTGCTGGAGGAGTCTGGCTTCTTCCTAAGAACAAGATGCATCCCTAACTAAAAGGAGTTGTCAGATGGTGAAACAGCATCAGAAATGTAAGGGTACTATAGTGCTGAGAGCTTTCTACCATCAGGTTCAATCACCTCTTTCTTCAAACTGCCCAGAAGGATTGCAGACTGACCCTTCCACAGACAAAGTGGCCCATTCTCCCACAAAGGTACATGAGCTCTGTATGAGAGGGAAAATAATTTTCTCTCCACCCTTGGTTCTTGGCTGAGTTCCAACTGTAATAAAAAGACTGATTAACAGGAGAAAAATTATTTTAATGATACATGTCCTTTTGGGAAACCCCACAAAGATATGAGACTCAAAGGTAGCCAGGCAATTGAGCCTCATAAACCATCCTGAGCTAAGGAAAGGGATAAGGGTTTGAGGCTTCAAATGGGAGGAAGTTGATTCACAGGAAGTTGAAAAGAGGAAAGGTACAGTTAACGAAAGTTTCCCTGCAGTGTAGATGAGTCTCTCAGATAAAAAAGTGATCTCTGATAATAGCTTTCCTCCTGGTACAGGCCACCTTTCTCTTATAAGTTTTTCTTACATATGGGTAACTTCTACTCTATTTTCAGAGCTTCTCCAATATATGCAATTTCTCTGCATAAATGATCCAAAGCAAAGTAACACAATACCTTTATATATAACTTTTTAAAAATGTGATTTGAAATGACTGTAAATGTTATCAATGGAAAATTTCAATAGGATTGCCTGAAGAAAATCTAAAGAGATATGTAACAAATCAAGAGTGTCATATAGAAAAAACTATAAATCTAATGACTCTGAAAAATGATATCCATAAAAACTCAATTTTATTTAGGATTCTTTCTTGAAAAAACTTCTGATTCCCACACAAATAATTTGAATGATGATAGAGAACTTATAAGAACTTTAATATCATAACTTGTGGCCCAAAATTTGAATTTTTGCTGCTTGAGCTCTGAAGCTGCTGGTAGAGCATAACTTTGACCCTGCCTGGTGCTGATTGTACTATTTGATAAATTGTATTCCTTGCATCATTGTTAAGTAGTATTACCTGTACTATGATTGTGTGATGGAAGACAGCTTTTTTATTCTACAGGCCTGGGCTGAAACTAGGACTTGATAAAAACTTAATCATTTATAATCCATTGTTCTCACCTTACAACTCCACTTGCTTGATCACTGAGTCAGCCAAACATTGAAAGTCCAGTTGCCCCCACCAATAAGAAAACAAATGATGTCAGTTTATGGTCTTGTTTCCCCCTAGCAACCCTTCTCTTTAATTAACAGCTCCTTGTGACTTTAGCCTTTATAAACCCTATCCTGTCCCCACCATTTTGGAATGTAATCTTGGTTCATACAAAGAAGTACACTTGCAGGTTTGCAAGTTGTTACCTGAATAAATTCTTTAAAAATTTTTTTTAAAGTATCTTCAGATTTTTCTGTTTATATGAAAGACAACGTAGCACTGAACTCCTACTCTTCTCTTTCCACACTCCAATCCAGGCCTCTTTTAGGGTTTCCTGCCTTAGTGACTGACATCACCATCCTTTCAAGGCTAGAAGTCATCTGTGACTCCACCCTATATCCAGTCCATTCCCATGTCCTGTGGATTTGCATTCTGGATATCTCTCAAATCTGTTTATTACTGTCTATCTCCACTGCCACAATTCCAGATCAAACTGTTGCTTTCTCTGTTCTGAACTACTGCAATAATCTAATCTGTCTTCTGAAATCCACTAATTCGTTCTTCAACCTGTTCTCCTAATTGCAACTGAGGGTTTTTTTCTGATCCGGATCTGATTTGACCCATCCATCTCCCCAGATCTTGCTGTTAAAAAATCGAAAACCATTTCAGTTAAAAAATTTAAAGCTAGATATTTCCTAAACATCGTCAAGTAAAGAAATTCACTGGGGGAGGGAGTGGGAATCAGAAATATTAGAAAGGAAGAATTAACGGTGTTCATACTGATTAAGCATTGAACATTAGCACTCAGGATTGGATAAAATGAGGCTATAGGTCTTTACATAGTTGGTTAAAATAAGTGAGTCCCATTCATTGTTCATTAATCAGAAAAGAGTCTTTAGTTGGATACAGCAAAAGTCTGATATCTTGGGAGGAAGGGATGTCACTCAAGTTCGTGTCTTTTATCAGCTTCACCTGATCAGAACAGCTGTGGTGAAACACAACCATCAGTTTTAATATCTCCCAAGCAATTAATGCTATTTGAGGAAAATTTTTCTTTTACATTACTCCTTCAGTCCCACTCCCACTATTTCAGGTTTCCCATTATTCTGTGATCTAATCCTTTTCACTTCTCCAGCCCAATCATGGCCCTCTTTAAGTCCTGCCCACACTGGCCTTATCTTGTCCCTATTCCTTATGTATCTTGTACTCCTCTTACTTTGCTGGTAAATACTGTTCCCATCATCCCACTACCACTTTAGCTTAATTAAACTGGCATTTTTAAGATCTCAGTCTAACTGTCATTTCCATTCAGAAATTCTCCTTGTCCCTCCAGTTCAGCTAAGACTCCTTCATTATACATCTGCCAACAAATTTTTTTTTTCTTCAGGACACTGATCTCCATTTATTTGATTAGTAGGTTTAGTTAATTAATATCTGTTTCCTGTCCTTGACTAAAAGCTACCTGATGACATGGACTGTATTTCCTTTTGCTTACCATTCTATCCACAAGCACCTTCTAATATACCAAATGAAACAGGTGCTCAAAAATATTTCTTGAATGAATAAATGAGTGAATGAGTTGATGGAGGGATAAATGAATCTACCTTTATTCATCAGAGTTTGTGATGATAAACTAACAGAGGTAAGGAAATTTTTATAAAATCTTAGCTTGTTCTGTTTTTCATAAAGTTTAATTGTAAAGATATGAAGAAATTTGATCTGAGTTGAAATAAAGCATTTGGTCAGATGGGAGAGGAACTAGGGAGGAAAAAAAAAAGACAGAATCTTCAATTATTTCCTTAAAGCTACTATCAATTTGGGATTTTGAGAGATCATTCTTGAAGCCACCAACATTACCTTGTGCCACCATTTCAAGTCCTATCATCAGGCATAAGGTGGTTATAGTTAACTCTAATTTCCCAATTTTATTATTTTTGTCAGTTGATTTCACAACTTTAATGTTAATGTAGCTATTTTTGCCCTTGTGCTTTCGTCTCTAGTAGCTTTAGCCTTTTTTTTTTAACCAAAGTAAGCCTAGTCCCTAAAAATAGTTTTATGTAAATATGCTTTCATTAACTTAGTGATTATCTGATACAAATGAGCTTACAAGAGGAAAAGGATGCCTGAAGGTATATAAGGCACTATGGGCGCTAAAATAACTGTAAAATAATTGAAGCTCAAAATACTGTCTAAGTTTATGGAATATTTCTTTACAATAAGAATTATGCTATTATGGGAAGAAATAAGAGTATATACTTCATTAAGCAATCATCTTCCAATACTTATTGTTGTTCTAGTTAGGCACATTTTAGAAATGTCATTAGTGTTACACGTGACAGAATAAATTCAAGTGTATTCCAACTCCTTCCTCAATGACAATATCTTAGTCCATTTGGTCTGCTATAACAAAGTACCACACTGGGTAGATTCCAAATAATAGAAATTTATTTTTCATAGTTCTGGTGGATGGAAGTTTGAGATCAGCATGCCAAAGTGGTCAATCAAGAGTCCTTTTCTTGGTTATAGACTTCTTGTGTTCTTGTGTGGCTGAAGGGTAGCTCTGTAAGGTCTCTTTTATAAGAGCAATAATCTCATGATCTAACTATCTCCCCAAAGGCCTCATCTCCTAATACCATCACATTAGGCATGAAGGTTTTAACATATGAATTTTAGAGGAACACAAACATTCAGATCATAGCAGACAGTGAGGGAAGACAGCATGCAAAGACAAAGAAAACAGAGGAACCAGAAAAACATTTGGAAGCAGGAGAGAAAATGGATGATGGTACTGATTTACTAGTCCAGAAAAGCATAAAATTTAAGCATGGAGAAGGAAGCTCAAAAGCAGTATGTTCGTTCTCACTCTTCCCTCAGAACATCTGGACAGATTTGGAAATTAGAAGCACCTGGAACTTTGGAAGAGGTACAGTATAAGGCTAAGCACTGGAGAATTGTTAAGAGATAAATAACAGTAAGATTTCCAGATCCCCTCCCAATGAGCAAGGTGAGTTCCTTTTTCCCACCCTAGCAGAAATTACTCTCTCTGGGAAAGAGAACACTGGCAGCCACATTTACAACTCCAAGGCAGTCCAAAGAAAACATCTAGAGAAACTGTCACTTGAGGGCCCCTCAAAGAAAGAATCAGTGCACCCTTACCATCCTACACCACTCAGTAAACACCAACCTCAAGATTTAGAACATCCTATTGCATTAGAGTGCATAATTCTCTTAAAATGTGGACAACCAAGAATCAAAATTCTCTTTTTTAAGGCTCTCTCAAATGTCATTTTCTCCATGAGGTTTTTTCCCATAGTTGTCAATTTAGTGTTGCATTAACTATAATTTACCTTGTCACATAGTTATTCTCTGTTTTAACACCTGTTAGGTGACAGCAGATACATTTCCATATCCATTTACTTCTTAAATAGTCCTTAGTTATCTCTATTTTCCTCAAACTTAACTTGGCCAAAACGAAACTCATCATCCTGCCTTCCAAACCTGTGCTGCTCCCTGTCTCACTAAGTGGCACTTCTGTCTACCCATTTAGCCTTATCAGAAATCTAACTTCTCTACTTCATTTGCTATATTTCAACAAATTTCGCTTATTCTACTTTCTATATATATCTAAAATACATTTCTATCTCTACTAGCCAAAACACTGTGATAGCATTCCATGTCACTTAGAATGAAGTCTGAACTCTTTAAAAAGGCTCATGATACCCTGCACAGTCTGACTTCTGCCATCCTTTCCACCTTTAAAGATACTACACTCCCTGTAGAGATGGAAGACTTCCCTATACTTAGAATCCTTTTTCTCCCACTCTTCCTTCTAGCTAACACCTATTCATCTCTTAAGTCTCAGAGAGGACCAACGTATACCCGGTGCCCTTAGTTTATCCTTTTGCATGGCACTTTCTATCCCCCTTCACAGCATGTGTATTTTGTAGATAATATGTATACTACTAGATTATTCATTTAATATCTGCCTCATCTAACACCCTATAAATTCCATGAAAACAGGACCACGGATGTTTTGCTTGCTATTGTATCCCCAGTACAAAGCATAGTCTAGAATAGACACTCAAATATTTGTTGAATAAATAAGTACAAATTAATTGACTGAGTCATTTTACTGTTTTCAATACTTTATCAACATCTCTTTTAAGCAGATATATTCTCAGTGCATCCTGGACTTGACTTTTGTAAGCATTTGTAATAACTTGTTCAAAGCCAGTCTTCCCCCACTCAGCTGTAAGTTCCATAAAGATAGTATTGCTCTCTCCTTAGGAAAGAAGCCACTAGACTCCCTACAGTGTGGGGGCTCTGTGAACAGAGTACTCAGGAAAGCCAAATGTCAGGTTGCTGAATAGAGAAATGTCCCTTTTCTCCAATGGTAGTGATGGCAGCCACACTAGAGAAATTTCCATTGCACAAGAAGCCCAGCATCATTCCACCAATGCAATGAATAAATGATTTCAAATTACTTAGTTGGCTAGTAGCACATTTGTACTTAAAATTTATGGTTCTCAATCCAATAATTTCTCTCTCTGGTGCACAGCTGCAACACGTATTTCTAAATATCTATCTCAATCTACCCTAATGTGAAACAGACTATCCCACTATTTCAGGTATATTATAAATTTAAATTTGCCAATTTTGAAAGTGCTTTGAAAATTTTGAGATATCTTGTGATATTTAGAAGCCTAGAGAGGCTTAGACTCAAAAAAATCAACTCAAATAGGGGTCTACTGACATCTTCCTCTTTATGCACAAAGATTTATATCGTGTCAAGGTCATTAAAACTTGTTCTAAAGTTCAAATCATGGACTATTTGATTGCACTACAGATATAACAGCTCAAAGAACTTTCCCAGAAATTCTAGACAACAGGCAACAACTTTATGGTTAATATATCTGCTATTTACAGATATTCTGGCAATACTGTGACCTTATTTTTAAATATTTTAATTTGATAGAAACATATCAATATTATATCCCTTTACCAGTGATTTTGCTCCTTGACTTAATTTAAATTCACCAAAACATGTACCTGAAGCATAGAGCCACTTAAATATTTCCTAAAATGAACTAAAATGTACTGTTACACAATTCTCCATTAAGAGGAGTTAAAGGAATATGGATCCCAGCTTTAAACAAAAATCAGAGATTTTTACCATTAATGTTAATATAGTGCTGATTTTCTCGTTGTTTTACCTTTTGTGAACTATCCTGTATTGTGACACCTAAAAATCAATGTTGAAAAAGCTAAATTATATGCTTACATTGATATAAGTTATATAATTGTTCATATGGTGGATTATTACAGAATATTACTAATTCATTAGTAACAATAAACTTTTCCAAAGAGTTATGTAAAACACACAAGGAATTACTTCATTTTTAGTTTTTCCTCCCATCATATAAATCATCTTTCTCTTCTTAAGATATCACTATCTCTCCAGCAGGTTAATCCCAGGAGGTTAACAGCTGCAATTACTACATTTAAATATTCCACATATCTGTCAAGGCCTAAAAGAATTCTGTGGTGTCAGTTTAAATATAAATATATATAATTTTAGTTAATCATCACTTAAGGCAGTTTTGAAAACCACATTACTTATTGCCTCAAATTTTAATGTTATATTGTCTGTGTTGTGTATTTTGCTATATTACAACTCTCTCTATTGATTTATTGGTTAAAAAAATGTCCATACTGATTCTGTCAAACATAAGTGTTCCCTTTATACAGAAAACGCATAGTTTCTCACTGAGGTAAACTTGTCAAGATCATTTCTTCTAATCGTTGAAGAGAAAAGAACACCAGAAAAATCACTTGGCGCTTTACATAGAGCTCAAAGTGGGGTTGTAAATCTCAAATAAATATAGTATTTCAAGAAAATCCTAGCAAAACATATTACAAGCTTTTATTTGTTTCATCTGATTCTATAGGAAACCTTTATATTTACCAGTGACCATACTCATGGTCAATAGCTTTCATTCTTCTTTGCCTTTTAATGTAAGTGCATTTTGTAATTTCATCTTATAAACAACTTCAATAATGCTGCAATGAAAATCAAACATTTTGATGGTATAGTAACTACAGCTACATAATTTTACACTCTAATGGGTCATAGGGTTGCTATGTTTACCTTTAAGTTAGATTTGTTCATGTGTCTGTATTTATTTATCCTACTTGAATAGCCCTTACAGTGAAGATAAAAGTGTAATTATTTTTACAATAATGAAAGATTCAGGGTGCCAGAACCTAATATCCTAGTGCTGGGCAACCATAACAGGCACCAATGAATAGCACTTCAAGGCTTTTAATCTCCATGACAACCTACCTTGCGTTCTTCAATAAAATACCACTTTGCATGCATACAAACATATTCTTTATGCACACAGTCTACTTATTAATAAATATCACTTGCACTGAACACCAAAAAACCTTCCTTTTAAACAACTCTGAGTTCTCCCTATAAAACTAATTAATTGAACTGAGAAAGAACTTAATTTATATCTTTACATCTGTAGCACACCTACACAAAAAGCCACCAAAAGACTTTCTGAAATAGATATTGAAACTGATACCTTTTTCAACATGAAATGATGTAAAGACACTACCCCCCCACCCCCAAACCCTCTTGGGTGTTGTATCAATAATACTTTCTTGTGGCAAGCAGGTAATTTCACTTTAGGCCTAGTTTTTGCTGATGTTCTTCTACAGGTGCAGGTGAGGGTTGGTTTGAATATGCTGATACAGGCTTAGGATTTTCTGTTTATTTTCTCAATAGTTAAAGACAGTTCTCTAATTTTTAGGGTAAGACTTACAGGTATGTTGATTATTTTAGTTCTTGTCACATTTTTAGGACACAGCTTTTGTTCATTTTGCTCATTATTTTTTACAATCAAGAATAGATTAGAAAGAACTGGAAGAGAAACCCTGAAATGTTCAAGGAGTGGTTTTTCCTGCCCACTTTAATAAAAGGTGCTGGAGTAGAAGACAAAAGCAGTATCTAAAGTGAGATTTAAGAGATTCTGTTGATTTGATTTTTGTATCTCATTTTTTTTTTGAGAGGAACAGAACTGATTTATTGCATAGAACTACTTCCTTTTTAAATTTTCAGTCTAAGATGGCTTCTGTATAGATCAGAGGGAAAGGTCTTAGAAATCAGAGAACCTGATACAATGTGTAGAACATTGAAAATTTTGACCAAGATAGATCACAATTTACTTTTCAGATAATCCTTTGCTTTCTTATGAAAATTAGTTCTCTTTTCATATATCCAGTTCTGTTTTTACTCTTTTGCCTACTTACCAGACTAAGATGATGTTAATTACTGTATGGATTACATAAAAGTCTTAGTAGACTTAGTTGAAAAATATTTAACTATATTAACCCCTATCTCAAAAAAACAACTTAAAAAAATTGACACTATAGTCACATGTTCCCTAAACTAAAATAATGTGGAAGCAAAGCAGATCCATGACTTCTCCTGTCCAGGTAATTTCAAAAATCACATCTAAAAGCCACTCATTTTGCCTTTACCTGCATAGTATGGCATGTCTATTTTGCTGTCTTCTCTATGAGAATAGCAGTATTTTCATGATCCTAAGGTTTGCCTTACTCATTTTGTCAAATAACCAATACGGCATCAGAAAAGCAATTTGCAAACAATCTAACAAACTCTAACAAACATTTTATTAAAATAGATCAACTCTTTTTTTCTTTAATTGTTTTTTATTTTTCAATTACAGTTGAAATACAATATTGTATTAGTTTCAGGTGTACACATAATGATTAGACATTTATATAGCTTACAAAGTGATCACCCAATAAGTCTAGTACCCATCTAACACCATATATAGTTATTACAATATTATTGACTATATTCCCTATGCTGTACCTTGGGTTTTTTTTTTTTTCTAATTTTACAAAACAATGAATTTAAGTAACATTTTTTTATCATATAGTAAAACTGGATATTTTCCCTGAATTGACTGGTTAACATGACATATAAAAGTATTTAAGTGTAGTAATTATAACATGATAATGTCAGGCAACCAGACAACCTGTTTTTTAGGGTTCTGAGAGCTTAGGCAAAATAGGCATCTTTTATAAAATATCATGAATCTAGTGTTGGGATTTGGTAGGTCTCTAATATTAATGTTGGCTTTACTGTCTACATGACAGCCCCTCCAACTGACCTTTAATCTCATTGAGAGATGATGCTATTGTCTTTCTCTAATTTCCCAAACAGTGGCCACTACATAAAAAATACCTCAGCAATGTCTGTTTAATCTAATCAAATTAAAATTCAAGTAAAATAATTTTCATGCACAACATTCTAACCATTGAGTACTAGCATTTCTTGCTTGGTATTGAGTTAGAAGTCTTTTGTGTTTAGATTTAAAATTGTTCCTTTTAGGCAATTTCCAAATGCTTTGGTTAGTGCATTAAAGCTAAGTATCAACATTTCTATTTTTGTGTCTTTAAATATTGTCATGAACAGTAATAATGCATCCTCAGCAGTAGCCTTTTTTCCCTGACACTACCATGGTGAGAAAAGCACAATAGTAAGACCCAATAACTCTAATTGAGAAGAAAATAGCATTTCTTCCATTATTTTTTGCTG
Organism: Cynopterus sphinx; assembly: GCA_030015415.1. Lineage (NCBI taxonomy): Eukaryota > Metazoa > Chordata > Mammalia > Chiroptera > Pteropodidae > Cynopterus > Cynopterus sphinx. The sequence goes on along the minus strand of CM057384.1, from coordinate 72,520,300 downwards.
GAGCCTGCTGGCAAAGATCAAACAGTCCTGAGAGGTGGAGTGAGGATTAAGGAAAAAAGACAGAAGAAGAGAAAGAATCGAGAGGACTGACAGTCAATACTGCAGTCCCGAGTTTATTCAGCACACTCCATTTATCCATCATGACTACTCGGGAATTCCTAATCCAAAAATCCCAAGTATACACAAACAATTGCTGACATTTGCATAAGACACCTATTGCTAATCCTATCTTCCTCCTTAAAACATTCAGCTCACTCCCTGAAGCCACAAAGGTGCTTTTCGGATTACAATATTAGTAAAGTATTTGCCAGCTATGGAGACATCCTGTTGAGTAAGGGCAGCCATCAGGCAAATGGCTCTCAACATCTCCCCCTTTTTTATTTTATACAAACCACAGCCTTCCCATCTGTGGGCCAACAGACTGTGCCTGAGTTGGGCGATCTCTCACCAGACTGAAGCTTTACCCGTCTTTGGTACACACATCTCTGGCATGCAAGCCCTGTCTTAGGTTGGTTCAGCCCCAAGGGATTCTTACCTGTCTTTGACTACCAGCCTCGGCAATTAGGGAGATGGGGCCTCGGACCTTTCAAGTCAGAGCCTGGAGCTTAACACTGTGGATATCTGCGTGAATCTCCAGAAAGAAATGGAGTATATATTTGAACAGAGCATAGCCCCATAATTATGTTTGATGTCCAAATCTATAGCAGATGAATCAGACAGATTAACAAAGTCCAAGGCTGCAAAGGCACGACACAAGTTCTTTTGAATGTGTCCTTTTGGGGTACCCTCCAGGTGAGCTTCTCTAGGTCCAATCTATCTACCATCTTCACAATGCCTGACCAGCCTCTCAGACAGCCAACAAGGTCCATCTGCACTTTCAGGAAAAATACACACACACACACCCAGCCCCATACTAAAATGTGATTTGGGCTATGCCATTCATTAGTTAAATGGATCTTTTTCAACATCATCTGTGTTCCAAAAATTTAAAGTAAAAAGTACATGGTTTAAGATATTCTGAGGAGTTATGGGCTGACCCCCCCCTTTTTTATGTTATAGTTTAAGTTTGTTAACAGCAGTAACAGCAGACTAAAGAAATATCAGGCAGTATATTTTCTACAAAAAAAAAAGGCTCTACTTTTTGGATATTAAAAAACATGTTTATGAAGATTAGCTACATTGACATATCCCTAGTAAATGTAATTTAACTTTATCTTAATTCCATTCAGAGGCATTGTAGTCTCTGAATGTGATCCAACCAACACCTTAATCTTTCTGCCTCCTCCTTATATTATTTCCCTTCAGAAAATTTATTCCCTTAATTTTAATTTCTAGAGAATTGTAAACTGCATTTTATATAGATCAGCAAATTTATGCATATATCAAATTTATAATTTTAATCTTGAACAACTAGTAAAATTAGCATAAACTTACTTGACCAATAAACACAGGTAGAATAAAATTGTGTTTCTGTTAACGTGAAGACACTACTTTTACTTAACCTACAATATTAAACTGTTATTACCAAAAATCATCTCAGATCATGTAAATTTGATAAAACAAAACAAAACATCTGTATTAGTTTCTATTTTTCTGACAATTTTAGGAAGACTTAATTTATCTATAAGGCGCTTATTTCTTTCTAAACCAATTAAAGCAGAGCTCTTTTATAAATTTATTTTCCAATAAAAATAGATGCTCAAGCTCCGTAGGCTTGTGCTTGTCTCCTGAAATCCTTAAAATGGTTAAAGAGTTATTGAAAGGGGGGATGGGGGGACATAGGACAATTTGAGAAAGAAGCCTGACCCATGTTAGTGAAAACAGGTAAGAAAAGAGAAAATCCCCAGAAGAGCCAGCTAAGCCGGGGCTAGGAACAGCCTTTAACCTAGTGTCCAATCAGGCGGGGCCACGGAGGCCAGACCTAAGGAAAGAATCAAAATAAGTATAGGAGGGTAACAGTACATTTGGCCAGCCCAGCCAGACAGACACAAGACAGACAAGACAAACCACAAATAAAAAACGCTAGCGCACCAGAAACTGGAACCAGAACATGTACAGGGTCAGAGTCTGACGTCTCAGACTGACCGAACTAGGGAAGTATTGCTGCGTCCAGCCTTCCACTAGTTATCCAAGGGCCCAATCAGACAGGAATAGAACTGATGCATCTAGATAGTTGCTAATGCAGTCTTATTCACCGGTGAAGCTGCTTTAGGTGGCTTGTGCCCAATGACAGTAAAAATGGAACTTCTTTTTTTCCCGCCCTCCTGAGCAAGGCTGCTGCTGCTTGATGTCGGGGGCTGAGAAACATCTCTCAGCTCAGCGCCTGCCTCCGGGACAAAGCAAGTCCTTACCCAAGGTGGCAGGGGATTGCGGATTTTAGGAGATCCCTCCCTCTGTTACATCCGGAACAGAAGTTAAAAAAAAACAAAACACAAGTTAGTCTTTTACAAAGCTAGCAGAAACTAGTTATTACAAAGGTACATGTAGCCAGGGAATTTGCTAGTTTTAAACATGGCCTTGCAGATGTTCTTGTTATCTGTACCCTGGAATGTTGCGCTCTTAGCATATGAGAGAGCTCATTGTCACAAGTTTCAGGACAGACTGCGGTTAAGGGTCCCAGGAACTAGGCATTCTTGTCCTAGTTAAATCATTCAAAGTCCTTAAATCATCCTTTCTAAGTTGTATCCTTTGGGGCATGATTGTTTTAGGATATAGCTTATGTCCCAAATAGGAGTAGGGTGGCTCAGTTTGTACCTTATTGGGAGCAATCATTAAACCCTGCTCCTTTAAGGCTTGTTGTAAATGGGTGTAAGCTGCCAGGAGAATCCCTTCCTGCTTGTAAGCCAAGAGAATGTCATCCATATAGTGAATTATGTAATCAGAATAAACTTGCCTAGTCCTAGACACTGCCTGAGCTACAAATTTCTGACATAAGGTTGGACTATTTGCCATACCTTGAGGTAACACCTTCCATTCTAGTGATACCTCTTCATAGGTTCCCTAAAATTTATTGATGGCACACTAAAAGCAAATCTTTTGCAGTCTTCTGGAGCCAAAGGAATAGTGTAAAAGCAGTCTTTTAAATCTAAAATAATCTTAAAAGTGTCCTTAAGTATAGCTGAAGGAGTGGGCAATCCTGGCTGAAGTGCTCCCATTAATTCCATGGTTTCATTAACTTTCCGAAGGTCTTGTAATAGCCTCCATTTTCCTGACTTCTTTTTGATTACAAAAATTGGTGAATTCCAAGGAGAATTGGAAGGGGCTATATGGCCGCTGTTGAGCTGTTCCTGTACTAACTGCTCTGCAGCTTTTATCTTCTCTTCATTAAGGGGCCACTGATCCACCCACACAGGTTCTTCACTTTTCCAAGCAATTGGGTCTGCAGGAGGTACAGGCCGGCCAGCGACCCCTTCTAGAAATACCCTAGACCAGCACGAGGAGGATGCTGAGCTGGCATCAATGGCTCCCGTATTCCCTGTCCAGAAATCCCCAAGCCCTGATTTGGCAAGAGACCTTGATCAAACATTAGCTGAGTGACTGATATACTCAGACTATAGATATACACCCCCATTTGACTCATGACATCCTGTCCCCAAAGATTAACTGGCAGTCCGGGAACAATATATCTTCCTATGACAACACATCACTACTTTGTTTGGTACTTTGACTCTGACCTATGCCTTGTAATTGTGTTATTGTAGGCTGTTTAGGCCAGGCCATAAGCCATTGAGCACCTGTGAGGACAGAGACATCCGCCCCTGTGTCTAAGAGACCCTGAAAACCCCTTCCATTAATTTTTAATGTAAATTCCAGTAGATGAGCCTCTATACCTTGCACCCAATATGTATCTGATGAGCCGAATCCTGCATTTCCCCTTACTGCCATCAGGCAAAAAGCTCCCAACAATTTTTAAGTGAATATAATTCCTACAAAAATGTGTCCACCAAAATAAGTTTTTTACAGGTACAGATGTCTGAGAGAATTCATGAAAATACTGTGTAATTTCCCTTCTGCCTTCAAGAAAAATAAAACCCAAACTCTCCACAACAGCACTTACTGTCTGAAAAGTCACCAAAGAAGACTAGTTGACCAATTTTGTCACACATTCTAGTGATTCACTACACTTACATATAATTCAAATTCCAAACACAGCTAAAACATAAACTTACCTTTTCTGGTTTAATCCTCAATAAAGCTAGTAAGATTGATTATATAAGGAGTAAAATAATTCTCAGGCCTTTTGTTTATGATGAACCAAAGAATTGAGAGCTGCAGTTCTTCTTTCTATACCAGAATTTGCTACCCAAACAGCCAGTAGTTTAATGTTTTCATTTCCAGTGAGCCACTCACCAAGGTCACTTATGATTGATTGGGTTTTGCCAAAATGAGTAATGTATAAAGGCAGCCCTACCCCAACTCTTGTGTTTCTGTGGACTTTCTAATTGTTTATATAGTCAAGTGACTATTCTTTCAGCTCATATAGAGATACTGGTTGCCTATGGTATACTGGTAAGCAGATTCTAAAATTAAAACCCTGATTTGTAAAATTGCCAGTTTTCATGGTGTACATGCTCCCTCACTGTGATTGATTTCAAGCTACAAACATGAGATCACTGAACAAGAAATTAGGAAGAGTTACATATAACTGACTCCCTTGAGTAAAAAGAGCCAGTTCCAGCACACTACAACTGGTTGCTGACTGTGCTTTAGGGATTTTGTTTTTCTGATAATAAAGATAATTGACATACAAAATTGGAAGTGATTAATACTAAAAGGAAATGGAGATATAGCCTAGATTCTAAAAGCCAGAGATAGGCATTGTTAATATGGTGTATGGTACTAGTGCCTACCACAAGTAACCCTTGTGTGGAATTCTAGAATATATGGGTTTGTTCCAGTGTACCTTTCTGGATATTATAGAAATTTTAATATGTGTTCAATCTAGAGTAACTCCCACTGAGAATATCAGAAAAAGAAGGATTTGGAACTCAAAAGAAAAATAAAGAAATTGGCTAAGAATTAATTAGTAGACATTTTAGCAATGAATCTTAGATAGCTAAAGCTGGAAGAAAATAAACTCAGAAATTAAAACCATATTCCTACATCTGTTAGCTCAAGGGAACTGAGGATCAAGGAGGAGCTGAATGCATGTGGTTAGCAAGATATCATTAAGCCAAATGTAAGGTAACCTTGTATATTGAGGAGGAGGTGTGAAAGATATGAGCCCAGCTAGGCTGAGTTAATTAAATAATTATTGCCCAAAGATTTTTCCATCTCAAACATCCAAATAACTATGTATCTCTGACACCAAAAACATAACCCTAGAAGTGGGAGTTGACAGTTCTGAGTCATACCGCAAAGGCATTAAGTACAGAAAACTGCAATGCTTCCTATTATGCATATTATCTGCAACAGAGCAAAACAAATATACAAGTATTTTGTAAAACAGTGTAGGAGAAAGGAGATCATAAAGAGCAAGGATGATAATAAAAGCATTATTACAAATTCAAGATATACAAAATGGCATTGATACTCTCCCAAGTAATGTCCCCTTTTTTAAAAATGAATTTCAAAAATATTTACAAAGAATTCTATAGCATCACCTATAATTTAATTTCACTATCCATACCTCCAAACTATGGAGATTTTCAAACTTCATTTTTATAATTGAACATTGTCTTTACATTTTTCCCTTAAAATATACTTTCTTTGCACTGATATGTTTTTATTAAAGAGGTGACTCATTAATTGTGTACCATCTTTTTAGATTTACATAGCCTGATCCTAGCCCATTTTTGTAAATAAACTTTTTTATTGAAGTATAACATACATAGAGAAGAGTACACAAACTATATTTGTCCAGTTCCATTAAACACCACAAAGTAAAAACAATCATATAAGCAGCACCCAGATAAGAAATAAGGATGTCATTCAGCATTTCAAAGATTTCCTTGTGCCCTCATCCAGCCTCTACTCCAAAACTCCTCCCCAAAGATCATCACCATGTTGACAACAAACACCATAGATTAATCTTGCCTTTTTGAACTTCATATGAATAAAACCATTCTCCAAAGTGTATTTTTTGTATGACTGGCTTTTCACTCAGTATTTTTACCCATTTTGTTGCACATACAGTAATCTTTTCATTTTAATTTCCGTATAGTATTCCATCAAACTATTTCTATCACTATTTTTAATCCAACATACATTTTATGCTTATTGTTTGGAATATATTTTTTCCACCCTTTTCTTACAATTTATTTTTTGATTTTTTTACTTTAAAAAGTGTATCTCTTGTAACAAGTCTGCTTTTTAACTAGAATATTTAGCCCAATAATGATGTTTAATGGTAGACCTAAGTTTAACAATATATAGTGTAATTATTCGTATGTTTGGATTTAGATCTACCATTTTGCTGTTTTACAGCTGTAACTCTATTTCTAGTGGCGATCTAGGGATATGCATCTTTAACTTATCACACTCTACTTAGAGTTAGTATTACGCTGCTATTTTGTATAAAATATGAGAATTTTGCAACAATATAGTTCCATTTACCTCCTCATCCTTTGTGCCACTATTGTTATAAAAGGCACAAATACAAAAAGTAATATTATAATTTTTGCTTTTAACAATGTCTTTGTTAAAATGCCTAGTGCCTTTTATACTTACTCAGATATATATCTTTTCTAACGTTCTTCATTTGTTTCCTGTATGTACAAGTTACGATTGTGTCATTTTCCATCAACCTAAAGAACTTCCCTTAGCATTTCTCATGGTAACACATTCTCTCAGTTTTTCTTTATCTTCAAGTGTCTGTTTTGCCTTCATTTTTGATGGATAGTTTCTCTAGTTTTAGAATTCTTGGCCGAGTTTTTTTATGATTATTTCTCTCTTCTTTCAGTGCTTTTAAGATATTGTTCCAGTTACCCCAGTTGTTACAGATCTCAAGGTAGTGGAATAACAATGCTTGTTGTTGTTTCCCTCAATGTAATATATTCTTTTTCTCTGGCTACTCTGTATTCTTTCTTTGCCTTTGGGTGACTATAATATGCTTAGTATGGTTTTCTTTGTGAAAATTTGGCAGGGGGGTTCTTGATCTTTGAGTTTATGTTTTTCTGAATTTTGTAAGTTTTTAACCATTCTGTCTTCAAAGTGTCTTTTTTTCTGCCCCATTTTCTCTCTTTACCTCTAGAACTTTAATTGTACACATATTCGACCTCCTGATATCATCCCACTTGTCTCTGATACTCTATTCTGTTTCCTTCCATCATTTTTCCACTGCCCTTCAAATTAATAATTTCTATTGCTTTATCAAGTTTACCAACTCTTTTTTTCTGCTATTTTTAATCAGCTTTTAATTTTATTTGGTGAATTTTTCATTTTAATTCATGTGTTTTTCTATAATTTTTATGTACTTTTTTTAGCTTCTAGTTTACTACTAACATTTTCTATCTGTTAATTCATTATATTTTCCTTTAAATGTGGACATATTTATAATAGCAGCTTTAAAATCTTTATTTTTAATTGCAGCATCTGAATCATTATGGAACTAGATTTAAATAACTTTTTCTCATGACTATGGATAATATTTCCCAATATCTCTGCCTATCTATTGTTTTTTTTTTTATCATATACTGGACATTATAAAAACTATTGCAGAAACTTTGGATTCGGCTATATTCCTCTGAAATTTATTAATTTTTGGTTTAGAAAGTAGTTAAATTGGCTAGACTTAAAATACAAACCCTATCTCCAATATAGTGGGCAGAAGTTAGAATCTCTGCCCAATTCTTTCATCTTTCAGCTGCTGCTTTTTTACCAGACCCACTGGTGTCTCTCCGGGGCATATACAGTTTAGTGGTCATCAAGAGTCTGGGTAGAATTTACACACAGATTTTGAGTTTCACTCCCTCTTCAGCTTCCTTTCTTCCAGTCTTCTTTTACCTCATGCTAGTAAAATTACAACTTTTTGTTACCCAGAGACCACTGCGGGTTAATATATACCCTTAGGCAAAAGGGTGCATACTCATAGATCTCATTGGTTGTAGTTCTGTCTTTCAAGTGTCAACTCCCTTCAGTATCTGAGCACTTAGTTGTTCTCCAATATTTTCAAATAGTTTGGGGTTGGGGGAAGGAGTTTAAATATATTTTGCTTATATATTATATTATAATTATAATTATTATCTGTGAAAAAGTTATTGCAGCTAAATTACTTTTCTATTTCTAAAAGCCTGAATCTTATATATATTTTTATTGTTCTTTGTTTTTTAGTTTACATTATATTGTATAGTTTTTTCACATGAATACTTACTATATGATGTGTTTTATGTGCTCTGATTGGTGTATCCAATACATCTGTTGGTTATCTGAATACAGAGCCTTTAATTTGACCCTCATACTTTTTTATGTGAAGGTCTCATGTCTAGCCTCTCAAGTCCTAACATTATTCTATGCAGTCAGCTCAGTCTGTAAAACCTGGTAAAGCATTATTGAAAGATTTAAAAATCAGTTATTTTTGTTATGAAGCCAAATTGAGTCTTCTAACAAATTCAACTTCTAACAATATAATTTAATTTAAATGATGGTATGTTTATAGTCACAGTCTATACCAAAACTATTTATTTGGTTTTCCTTTATAAGTATTTTTTATTCCTTTAATTAAAAATTTTGTTCTACTACAAAATTTATGGAGAAGTCATGTTTTTACTCTACAGTCCTCAGTAAATTTCAGCATAAGAGCATTCAATTTCAGTTTTTGTGGCAAAAAAAAATGTTCACTTTTCCATAGATTACACTAAAGTTTATTCAAGGATGATTCACCTAACAGTTTCTTTATTTATTTATTCAGCAAATGGTTCATTAGTGTTTATTACATATAAGACAGTGTGTGAGACAGAAGGGAACTAGAATAAGTAAGACACCATTCAGATCCTATTAGGAAAGACAGAGAGGTAATTAAAAATGACAAGAAATCAAAATGAGTGCTACTGATGACTGGCACAAGAAGAAATGATAAATTCACAGGAAAAATTTAATTCTGCTTAGAGAGATATAGAAATTCTACATAAGGATCAACAGTTATGCATTACTTTGAAAGATGACTGTTTTTGCCAGAGCAAGAACTTGAGGAAAAATATTGCAAATCCAGGGGACTGCAAGTACTTATGTATCATAACAGAATACAGCTATATTAAAGAAATAGCAGAAGATGAGGATAGAAAAGTAGATAGGGACCCAAAAAACAATGATCTTATTAATTATACTTGGTATATAAGTATCTGGATTCTATTCTGTGGATTATGAGAAGTTGGTGCAAGATTTTAAGGATTAATGATCAGGCTTAAGTTTTTGAAATATCACTCTGGCTTCAAAGTGGCTAATGGATTTTATACCAGAGGTTGGCAAACTTTGTTTATAAAGTGCCAGAGAATAAATATTTTGAGTTTTTAGGCCACACAGTCTGTCACAATTACTCAACTTATCCATTGTAGCACAAAAACAACCATAGACAATAGGTAGATTAATGCGCATGTTCCAATAAAATTTTATTTTCAAAAAAATAGGTATTGGGTTGGATTTAGTGATAGGAGAAGAAGCCATGTCACCTCATGATCCATATAGTTTACCAATCCCTGGATTAGGTGATTTGACCCAAAGCAACAAGATAGGTTAGGAAGCGATTGCTGTAGTCCACATGCATGATAATAAGAGCTTGAATTGGAGCAGTGGACATGAAATTTCAGAAAAGACAGTTTCAGAAACATTAAGGATATAGAAATGACAGGACTTGGTGACCAATCGGATCTTATGGCTGAGGGGTAAGAAATTTGAGGACTCCAATGTTTATAGTAAGTGACTGGGGAGATGATGTTACCACCTACAAGAACAGAGGAGGGCAGGGAAAGTAGGGTGGGAATTGAATATCAGGAGTACCATGATGCAAAGATTTCACCATGTCATGAATTATAGTTTTTTTCAACCGTCATAATACAGTAAGTACTTTTAGTCATAGAGTATGTAATGTACATTTTTAATAGAAAGTTGTATTTTTCCACTTAATCTGTAAAATATGTTTGTTATGGGAAATTAAATCTGCTCACATAAGCTGTAAATGAACTAACTCAACTGTATTACTTAGGTTCCCTTGATAAGTTGAAAATTTTAGAGTCTCTTGCTCTGTTAGCCTTTTCCTTGCAGGCTGCTTGCAACAAAGAATACTTCTAGCAGTTTCAAATCTACTAAACACAGTGTAAAATCACTCTCTCTCACACCTTGGAAACACTATTTAAACAAGATGCAGAATCGATGGGCCATAATCTCACCCATTACCCAATGTGGTAATTCCTAAATTCTGCCATCACATATTTGATCCCTTTTCCCCCATTTGTGTCTTCTAATTTTTTTAACTAAAACTTGCTAAATCTGTATAATGGGATCATATAAAAGAATACTACTTTATTTCACTTTATGGTCAGTATATCAGAGATATATCCAGATTTTGTGGTGCCTAAAGCTAAATCGTACAAAATCAAGTATGAAAGCAAATATTTATTTTTAATAAGAAGTGAAAAAAAATTAAGCTGACAGATGTTATATATATCTCAAATATCAGAAAAATAATATAATATTTTTATATTATTTAACTACCTGATACATTTCTGATATTTTTTTCCTCACATCTTTTGGCTTCATATTTTTTTTTATTTTTTCTTCATATGACAGTGATTTCACAAATTTCTCTATAGAAAAAATAATGGTACTGCTACAAATTTGTGCCCTATAAACAGGAGCATGGAATAAGTTCTATCATGCAAATATTATTTATAAAGAAAAAAATGAGTGCTACATTTGTAATTGTCTCTGCCCTATTATCAAATATATTTCCGAGAGGAGAAAAAAATTTATTTTGATTGGAATCAGTAGGAACCAAATCCTACAATTTTCCACTTTTGATGATTGGAAGAATTTTTCACAGATCAGTTCTAGTTCATACATTTCCAGTATATTTCTCTACTGCCCATATATTACTGGTGGTAACCTGCCATGACAATCCCAAATAGAGGAGGGACACAGTCCACGTAAAGAGAGAGGGCAAGGAAGGACTCTGAGCAGTGCTTACTCATCTAATTAACATCTCAAAGAAAATTGTTAGCAAGAAATTGTACTGTCCAAATTATTTACTGAGAATAGTTTACCAGAAGCAAAACCATGTTCATTCTGAGGAAGGTTTTGTGTTTTTTTAATGGTTTTTTGATATCAGCAAAATTGTGGAAAAACAATCATTAGTAATTCCAGGTAAATTTTACCAGTTATCTTTTTTTTTTTTTTAATTGTACTATCAGGCAACAATTAGTGCACATCAAACTCTAAATGACTGAGAAGAGCATTTCTCAGTCTATTCCTCGGAACACTAACTTCCAGCAATGCTAATATTACAGTCTCTCTTTAAGAGTCAAGACACATTTGCATGTTAAAGGCTCTGTGAATGCTGCATAAATAAACCTATTTAACATTATTTAACCAAATGTTTCCCAAATTTATATGGCTGTGGAATCACGTACACATCGTGTGTGTGTGTGGGGGGGGTGTTGGGCAAGTAGCAGACCAGCTATTGAACTAGTAGTGTTCTACGAACTATGGGTTTGGAAAAATAACCTCTCCCTCAAAAAAAAAAAAAAAATGCTAAAAGAATGACACTTCAGACCTGGACCTTGAGGCATAGGCATTCTAATAGCTGCTAAAATCATATCAGTAGATAGATAGTCATTTGTCTCAGTATAAAGACCCTTATCAAGCCTATTGCTGTCATTAATTCTAAAAAGATATGTCCAGTAATTGAGTCCACTCGATTTCCCAGACCTTTGGAGTATTTGTTTCAGTGTGGCACACAGAAAAGTTATAAGAAATTAAGTCTGCTCAAACTGATAGTAGTTCCGGCATATTTTGAGCCACAGGCAAAATATTCTAAGTTCAAGTACTTATTGAATTGTACTTGCCAGTTTTCATGGCATTTGTGATATTTTTAACTAGATAGTGATAGTCATTAAATCCAACAATAGCACAAATTTTATACAAGAAATGCACCAGTAGGGTAACAAAGACTCTCACCAAACCTTGGACAGGCTTCTCTGAAATCTCTTCTCAAGTAGGCCTCAACCTTTGGGCTTTCCTATTTCTCTTTTTATCACCCAAATTTAGCAAAAACCCTGTTAATTGAGTTTAGCAAGACTCTCTACCCTCAATATCTAATCAAATTCCTTATCTTCCACTCCCCTAGATGATATGTGATAACCCTAGCCTGCCTTCAGCAAGAATCCAGATGATTTAGCCAGAATCCCCCATTAGCCCTGATGTTTCTTAGCAATTTTTCATCCACTGGCCCCCACTCTGCTCCTTGGCTATAAATCCACACGTGCTCATGCCATATTTAGAATTGAGCCCAGTTCAATAGTGAGGTCTATTTTCCTGTATCACAATAGTTCCTGAATAAAATCTGTTCATGCTCCTTTAAATGCTATCCAGCTCTGGTTTTTCTCTAACAATGTGCAAGCTAACAATAATTAGTTTGTAGCAGTAAACAATAAACACATCAACTTAGGAAGGCCTAATGAAAAGTACTTGAGTATCTTAAAAAATTATACTGACAGCTTTGAAACACAAAGTCTCTTTCTATTCATAAAACATATGTGATTGCCACCAGCAATTCTAAGTTCACTTTATGAGTGAACCTCTGTCTGTCCCTCTAGAGAATGAGAAGAGGGTTCAGATTGTATGCCCATTCAATTCTTGGCTCCTCTACTGAAACCGCCAATTAGAGCATTTTGTGATATGGACATCTGTCCACTGGACTGAGACCAGCTCATTTCACAAAGCAGTTGTCAAATGGTATCAACTTTCTTTGACAACCTGTGTTAGCTTCAAACCCATGCCCTTGGAGGTGACATGGCTTCCTTTCCAATCACTAAATTCTTTAAATGCCCAGAACTTAGGCACACTAATTTTCAAAGCAAACTAATAATAGAATCACAAGATCATCCTCATTTCCCCTGATTAATGGAAATTTTACTGATGCTTGCTTTTATTATAGAAAAATGATCCCCTAAGCACATTTTTATTCTTGGATATCTTGGCATTTTTCAAGTCATTGTGAAAGAAATTTATATATTCAACATTGTTTCAATGAGTGCTTTCTTAGTACCTGCTCCCTGTTAGGCAGTGCAAAAATGCTACCGGTTTCCTTTTTCTTATTTTTTTCTGAACTTGTTTGCTGAATAACTGAAAAATTCATTTTATCTCTTCACCATAACTAGTTCCTTTTTTTTTGACTCCACATAATGCAAGGTAAGAGGAGCAAAAAAGTTTAATAAAAGGAAAGGTAATGTTTGAAGTTACATTAGTTCGAATGTAGTTTAGTTTCTCAATATATATAATTACTTTGAAGGAAAAAAATTGTAAGAATAGCTTTATTGTTATATTTTTCCAGTGGGTGTGTGAAGTGATTTAACTTACAGGTAATGATTATGTAATTGTATTGATACAGGGAATACAGCCTACCAAGCTTAGTGAATCATCCAGGCTGACAAGAGGAGGTGTAAAAATTCTGCCTGCTGCTTTTCTGCTTCATATCCCTGCCTTTACAAAGGAGACAAATCTTTCCTACAAGTCAGGGAGAGCAGTGGTAAGTGAGGCATCAAAACTCCAAGATCACAGATATAGATGCAACAAGACAATATGTCAATTCCTAGTGGTATAATTTAAAAATTAATTGGGTGGTGGTGAAACTGCCCTGTCCAAATGATGACTGTGCCATAAGAGATACAATGTAAATGGCAGTCAGAGCTACCTACCATTCAGAAGAGAGATTCTAAGCTTTACAAAGCGGAACTAAGAAATTAATCTCACTGAACTGTTCCATGTTGTTTGTCCCTGTTTAACCTCTTTAGGATGCGTTTGTTACACAAACTCAACCATTTATTGCACATATCTTGTACCCAAAGAATGTGAATTTTTTTTATTTTTGTAACCAATGGCCTCTACAATCATAGTTGAGAATAAAAGTACAAAAATTTAGATCTGGAGAATGATTGTGCTAAGGACAATGCTTGACCAAATGTAATTAGCTGAATTTAGATAAATTCTCAATCTGCTTTCTTTAACTTGAATAGAAAAATCACACACTTCATTGAACATGAATGGATTTGAAAATGAACATTTGAATTATATGTGAAGATATTTTCCCAAAATAATGGGCCCAAGATATTTCAATGTGCTAAGTAGAAGCTCTTTGTTGACCCAAAGAATATATCAGCCTTCTGTTTTTACTCTCTAATTCTATTTGCTGATTTTTGTTAATATTTATAATAACAGAAATAGTAGGTGAGGAAAAGCAAGAGAATAACAGATTCATTTAAATCTTTACTCTTTGTTTTTTTAGTGCTTCTTGTTCTTTTTCTTAGGGATAATTAGAGATAAATGGTATGGTATTATATTCGTTCAGATAGCAATACAAAAATGTCTATTTCCATCATTTTCAGTAATAGACTTTCAAGCTATATTTTTCCTAAAACTTGGTTCTCATTATTCCAGTAATATTTAAGCTATTAATTTCTCCAGAGAGTGCTTTTTGAAATGGTAAATTATAAGACAAATCCCAAAATTACATTTTCTTTAATTTACAGTATTGTTCAAGCTCTACTGTTAGCATAAATGAATAGTCTGAGCTGCAATCTGAAATAAAGCCTTGAGCATTAAACAGTTGGCTTGGAAACAGAAACATTAAGAATATGATTGAAATTTTTACAGAAGATGAAATAACAGCATGTGCAAACGCTTATTTATGATAATTCTAACATTTCTGCTAGAGTTATAGAAAAGTAACAACATTTACCAAAAAAAAAAAAAAAAGGAAGAAAGAAAGGAAGGTGAAGGGTTTCACTTTCTAACCAATTGCAATAATATCTGCAATGAAAGTGATTTTCACAGTTATATAGATTTCATTTTTTTCTAAGTTGCAAGTTTACCCTTTTGAAGGAACACAAAGGGCTTTTCAAAACAAAAGTCAATTGAAGTTAAAGTTGTCATGTTTGATACTTAAAATGCAGTCATGTTATAAACACACAATAGCAATATAGTCAAACAGCAGGGTACCCTGAAAACACTAGTGAGTTGAACTCTATACAAGTCTTTAAACGTCAGTATATTTATCTTATCTTATTATAAAAAGACATTAATTATGCTAATGCGCAATGAAATCACATATAATTTCTTCCTGAGTCTAGAGGTAAATTTTAAATCACTTATCCAGTTTCATTTCACATCAGTCATTTTTGTTTGCATCGTTTTTGTTTTGCCTTTGTTAGGGGTAGGGGTTTAAGAAAGGAAGATAAGAAGTATTTTTTATAAAATTATAAAGAAGACTAGACTTCTAAAAGATATTGATAATCTGATTAATTGTCAATGATAGCCATCTGAGGCCTAAACAAACATTTTTAATTCTTCAAACGAAAGCTTCAAATTCACTCAGAAACTAAGAAAATCACTTCCTCCATCTAGTGGCAATGAACTGTAATTCTTTCAAAGTCTAAAATAATATTGAAAATTTTTTCCAATTTTTAAAAAATATCATTTTGTTTTTATATTTACTCTTTGGTCAGATAATTGTATTTACATAGAAAATTAAGCTAAATTTTGTTCATTTTCTGATTTTACTAGTCTAATGAAACATGGCATTATTGTCTAAAATATTTCATTCTTGAGCCAAAATGAATAAAATTAGTCCTTGCTTACAATCTAGTTAAAGATACTTGACATATATGTATAAAAGGTGAATAGGTTTTTACAGAGGTATCTGTCTGGGGCAAGTGCATTTTCTCCTGGATTTCTTCTTTGCGGGTTGGTACCGGAGAGTGAATGAGGTCACAGACACTGGGAAACATGGTGGAGTGAGAGACATCCCCAGATCTCTTCCCTTGAAACAACAAGCTGAACATCTAAAACTCAACAAAAAACACCCAAACTGCACACCAGCATATCTGAGCATGGGATCTGTGCATAAGAGCTACCAAGATATCAGAACCCTTGGTGTCTGGAGGTGGACTGAGAGAAATAAAGAAGCTCCCTGTCATAGCCGCTGGAGCTCTCTGTAGAAGGAGGAGGCGGGGAGAAGGTGCGGTGAGTTCCCTGAACAGCCTTGCCTGGGAGAATTGTGAGTTCCTTCCAGCCGGCAGCAGGGCCCAATCATAAGGGTAGAAAGCAGAGAAGTGGTTGGCAGAAAAACAACAGTTGATTTTTATGACCATAGTTGCAAAACCAAGGCTGAGTCACAGCCGCCAAATCCCAACCCAGAGAGCCCCTCCCCACCTTCCCTCCAAAACCGATCACCATGGAGCCACAGGGTAATCTGAGCGAATGCTACCAAAACTATCTCTAAAACTGACAGCGACTGAGACTGAGGGTAGCAAGCATGATTAAACATCTACAAGAAAGAAAAGGCATTATTAAATCTTTATATAAAGCAGAGATCCAAGAGGCTTAGATGCCACCTACTGGAAAACAAAAGAAAAGCGCCTTATTTGCAGCAGGCTAAAGAGAGACCTTTATATAATAAATCTTCTTTCTGGAAAACCAGTAGAATACATTTCCATTAATGCCAAGGTGGAGAAATAGTTCATTAAACACCATGAACAACCAAGGTGACAAGCCATCTCAGAAAGGAAGAAAAAAATCTCCAGAAAATAAGCTTACAGACATAGAAATATGCAACTTAAATAACAGCATTCAGGATGGTATTTCTGAAAAAACTCAGTGAGCTTCAAAATGAGTCATAGCAACAATTGTAAAAATTGAAAAAAACAACTAGATGAACAGAATGAATTCTTTAGCAAGGAGATTGAAACCTTCAAAAAGAACAGATCTTCTGGAGATAAAAAAAAAAAACACATACACACACACTGCAAGAGTTGAAAAATTAAATAGCAAGCTTGGGAAATAGAGTCAACCAAATGGAGGAAAGGATCAGTGATATCTAAGACATAAATCTAGAAATAAATAATAAGGAAGAAGAGAGAAACCAAGGAATGAAAAATAATGAAAGAGAAATACAAGAACTAGTTGATACCATCAGGAAAGGAAACATGAAAGGCGAGGAAAAGGAGCAGGAACTAGAAAGCATTTTTAGACAAATAGTGGATGAGAATTTCCCAAATCTAAGGAATGAGCTGGAGCTTGGAATTCAAGAAGTCAACAGAACACCCAATTATCTCAACCCAAAAAAGCATTCACTAAGACACATTGTAACAAAGTCATCAAAAATCAACAACAAAGACAGAATTCTCTGAGCAGCCTGGGAGAAGAAAACAGCAACTTGTAAAGGAAAACCCATTAGATTATCATTGGACTTCTCAGTACAAACCTTATAAGTCAGAAAGGAATGGAATCAAATATTTAAACTATTAAGTAAAAGGAACTACCAGCCTAGAATAATGTATCCAGCTAAGCTCTCCTTTAGATACGAAAGAGAAATAAAGACCTTTCCAGACATATACAAATTGAGGGAATTTTCCACTCCGAGGCCTGCACTACAGGAAATACTGAAAGGGATCAGCTCACCTAAAACAAAATAACCAAAAACAAAAAATACATAATTAGGAGTAAGGTGACTATCAGAAAAATAGAAGCAGAGGGGTGCAACCCTTACTAAGAACAGGACATTATATGCTTAAATAATAAGAATGAAATTGCTACAGCAAGGTAATGAAGAACATTTAGCATACATAGGGACAACAACAAAAAGGGGAGGATTCAAAGATCCAAATTTACAAAGGGGAATACAAATAAGGCATGTGCAGAAGAAAATGGATGACTGTATATACATAGCTATCCTTTAAACATTCACAATGGTAAACACACACCAAAGATTCAGAACTGAAATATACAACACAAAACAAGAAGAACCTGAGGGAAAATTCACAAAAAGCCAACCAAAATAAAGAAAACAGAACACAAGGACAAGGAAGCAAGGGAAACACTGAGCTACCAGAAAGCAAAATATAAAATGACTAAAAAAAGACCTCATATTTTAATAATCACCCTAATGTAAATGGACTGAACTCACCAATAAAAAGGCACAAAGTTGCAAGACCCAACTATATGCTGCCTCCAGGAGACACAGCTCAGCTTCAAAGACAAATATAGACTCAAAGTGAAAGGGCAGAAAAAGATAATTCAAGCAAATGGTGTTCAAAGAAAAGCAGGAGTAGTGATACTAATAGCAGACAAAATAGACTCCAGAATAAAAAAGGTAAAGAAAGATACTGAGGCACACTTCACAATGATAAAGAAAATCATGCACCAAGAAGACATAACACTTACTAATATCTATGCTTCCAATCAGGGAGCCCCTAAATATGTAAAGCAATTACTAACAGAACTAGAAAGAGAAACAAACCTAAACACTATTGTAGTAAGAGACCTAAATACCTCACTGTCAGATATGGACAGATCGTCCAAACAGAAAATCAATAAGGAAATAATATTAGACCATCTGGATATAATTGACATGTACAGAGCCTTCCATCCCAAAATAGCTGCTTATACATTCTTCTCTAGTGCACATAGAACATTCTCAACAGTCTACCACATACTGGGACACAGAGATTGCCTCAACAAATATAAGAGGGTTGAAATCATACCAACCACATTCTCTGATCATAATGCTTCCAAATAAAGAACAACTACAAAAAAAAGCAGGAAGAACCACAAATACATGGAGATTAAACAACATGCTACTGAAGAATAACTGGGTCAGAGAATAAATAAGAAGAGAGATCAAGAGATACATAGAAACAAATGATAATGATAGTAAAATACATTAAAACTTTTGGGACACGGTAAAGACAGTCATAAGAGGAAAGTTAATATCATTAAAGGCTATCTCCAAAAACAAGAACAAGCCCAAATAAACAACCATCACCACTGTTATTCAATATAACATTGGAGGTCCTAGCAAGTGCTGTCATACTAGAGAAAGATATAAAAGACATCTAAATAGGAAACGAAGAAGTCAAACTGTCACTATTTGCAAATGACATGATTCTGTATATAGAAAACCCTAAAGACTCCACAAGAACACCACTAGAAACAATAAGCAAATGCCATAAAGTTTCTGGATACAAAATCAACATTCAAAACTCTTTAGATCCTAAACATGTAACAGACCTATATAATGAAAACTAAAAGATCCTTTTAAAAGAAATCGAAACAGATAAAAAGAAATAGAAAGATATTCTGTGTTCTTGGATTGGAAGAATCAACATATTTAAAATGACCATATTCCCTAAAGCATTATACAGATTCAATGCAATCCCTATCAAAATCCCAGTGGCATTTTTGAAAGAAATAGAACAACAAAAAAAAAATCATCAGATTTGTATGGAAGCACAAAAGACCCTGAATTGCCAAAGACATCCTGAGAAAAAAGAACGAGGCTGGAGACATCACTCTGCCCGACTTCAAATTATACTATGAAGTGACAGTAATAAAAACAGTATGATATTGGCAGCAAAACAGACATATGGACCAGTGGAACAGTATTGAGAGTCCAGAATAAACTCATATTTATATGCTCAAATAATTATTAACAAAAAAGCCAAAAATATACAGTGGAGAAAGGAAAATCTCTTTAATAAATGGTGCTGGGAAACCTGGAAAAGAATGAAACTAGACTGTTGTGTATCACCACACACCAAAATTAACTCAAAATGGATTAAGGACCTGAATATAAGACCTGAAACAAACAAAAAAAAAATGCAAAGAAGAAAACATAGGAATTAAACTCAAAGACCTTGGACTTAAAGAGGATTTTATGAATTTGACCTCAAAAGCAAGGGAAGTCAAAACTAAAATCAATGAATGGGACCACATCAAACTAAAAAGCTTCTGCTCAGCAAAAGAAATTGTCAACAAGGTAAAGAAACAACCATCCAAATGGGAAAATATATGTGTAAGCAATGCCTCCGATAAGGTTCTAATATCCAAAATATGCAAAGAACTCATACAAATCAATAACAACAACAAAAAAAAAAATCCAATCAAAAAATGGGCAGAGGACCTGAAAAGATACTTTTCCCTAAAGGACATACAAATGGCCAACAAATATGTGAAAAAAAATACTCAACATCACTAGTTATTAGGGAAATGGAAATCAAAACCACAATGAGATACCATCTCACACCTGTTAGAATAGCTATAATCAACAAGACAAGTAATAACAAATGTTGGAGAGGATGCAAAGGAAAAGGAACTCTTATACACTGTTGGTGGGACTACAAATTGGTACAGCCATTATGGAAAACAGTATAGAGAGTCCTCAAAAAACTAAGAATTGATCTACCATATCATCCAGCAATCCCTCTACTGGGTTTTTACCCTAAAGACTTAAAAATCCATATCTGAAAAAATATTTGTACACCAATGTTCATAGCAGCATTATTCACACGACATGGAAGCAACTGAAATGTCCTAAGATAGATGATTGGCTAAAGAAGCTGTGGTACATATATGCAGTGGAAGATTACCCAGCCATAAGAAGAGATGAAATACTGCCATTTGCAACAGCATGGATGGACCTCAAGATACAAATGCTAAGCAAAATAAGCCAGACAGAAAATGTTGAAAATCACATGATGACTTATATGTGGGATATAAACCTAAAAGCAACAAATGAACAGGAGAGAAACTCATGTACATGGATTGTAGACCAGTGGTTTCCAGACGATAGGGGATGGGGGAGAAGGGGAAAGGTAAATGGGTAAAGGGAGTCAAATATGTGGTGACAGAAAGAAATCTAACTATGAGAGGTGAGCACACAGTGTAAATACACACACACACACACACACACACATACATATACATACATACATACAGAAATATATATATATATATATATATATATATATATATATATATATATATATATATATATATATATACCTTATTGCAAAGTGTATAGCTGAAACTTGTTGGATTTTGTTAACCAGTGTCACCATAAAAAATAAATTTTTTAAAAAGTGAATAAAGGAAAACATGCATTAACTATGAAAGGAGTGATAAAGGCAAATACTACAAGAACTCTGAGGAAGGTATGGTTTTTGATGGTCACCATTGTTTGAAAAAGGCTTCAAGGAATATGTGGAATTGAAATGGCCTTTTAAAAGATGGTAGGAATTACATAACAAGAGAATATGAGAAATGTATTCCAGGAGGGAAGAAGAGTTACAAACCAGATGGGAGACAAGAATGCATCTGGTTATGGCATTTTTGGAAGACAATGGGTAAACCCCTTTCCTATAAAAATGAGTCTGTCTGTATGGTCAAGAGGGATGTGAGCAGGGTAAAAGTAGTGTTATAGGTTTGTTGTAGAGGGTCTTGATGTTAAGATTAAAATGCTGGACTACATCTTATTAGGTTCAATCTCAGGAATTAAGATGGTGGCATGCACGGATCGATGGTTCATAATGGGCTTTGGTGTGTCCAAGAATTTCTTGAAATAGGGAAGTTCTTCTTTGCATGAACATATATGTCTTTCTTTAGGGAAAATATCTACCATTATCATCAGATTTTCAATGGGTTTCACTGCTCTGCTAATAGGCAAATATTAAAGATTTTGAACAGCAAACTGAGCTATGAGAAGATTCCTCTAGCCTTTGTGTGTTAGCGGTGGTTTCATTTAGGCTGATACATTCCACCAGCACAAGCAATACTGAGACATTTTCTGTCCTGGTTATATGATACTTTGTTCCTCACCTCTCTGGGCACTTAATACTTCCTTATGAGATGTTATAAGTCTGGAGTTCACTCTAGGACAATCTATAGACCCATATAAGTGGTCCTTTCAAAAAATATCCATAAGCATGCCTAAAATTTAGGTTTAGTGAGTGTGTCTTTCTCAACACTGATTCCTATTCTGACTGCATTTATATTTGGATTTAGACCTCATAATGACAGTAGTAATCATAAAAATTTCCATTTTTAAATCTAAAAAACAAAACAAAAAAAAACAAATAAACAAACAAAAAGCAAAAACAGACCCATAGAAACAGAGAAAAACTAATATTTGCCATAGGGGAGTGGGTAGGGGGAACAGGTGAAAAAGGTGAAGGGGAATATGGTCAATAATATTGTGATAATTTTACACAGTGACAGATGTTTATTAGACTTAGTGTGGTGATCACATTGTAAATATGTAAATGTTGAATCATTGTATTGTACACCTGAAACTAATATAATATTTTGTACCAACTATACTTAAATTTATAAATTTTTCCATTTGTTGAAGACTGTGTACTAGGTACTAAATTAGGTACATGTGTTCAATGAATTGAGTGCTTATTATTTTCCAGATAGGTTATTAGTAATTCTTACGATAACCCAACGAGTTGGTTATAGTCCCCCAATTTTATAAATTGGGAAATTGAAGTTTAAAGGGATTAGGTAACATTCTCATAGTCACCTTGTTGATGTCTATTAGAGCTTTGATTTCAACTCAGACCTCTCTGATTTAATAAGATGTGTCAAAAGTGGAACTGAAAAAGGATTTGGCCAGGATGTAAGATTTCTGAATGCCTGTATCTTGCCCTGCCATAGCATATCTTTTCTTTTCTTTCTCTTCCCTCCATTCGAACTACCTTTACCCTCCCTATCCTCTTTGCAAGATGCCCAAGGGATAGGCACAGAGCCCAAAGCCAGGTAAATGTGCTTTCTTTCTTACTGTGAAGCTTTTGTCCAAAACTCCAGAGTATGAACTAAGTAGGACCCAGTACTCAAGTCCCTTTTCATAGCTTGATATTTTTCTAACTCTTTTCCTAAGAAACTGTTTAAAAGATGTCAATTGGTATGCCATATTAAAGTTTTCCATGACCAAAAATATCAGGGAAATATTGGATTATATATTTCCCTCTTGGCATTTAAAAAGGCATATGAACAGATTAAAAACTGAGAAGTCCTACAGGAAGAGAAAGATTGGGTAAGTCTGCTCAAGACAGTTTTTCTCAAACTTGTTTGACCAAGATCTTTCTTATATAAAACTTCTGCTAAAGCACCACAGAACAGTGTCTCATGTTTGGGAAACACTAGCTATCACCATGGCAAACATAAAACAAGTTACAGTGCTTAAAAATGGACTTGCTCCAGTCTTTCACTGGAATAATGTAGCTCCTTCAGCATCTACAAAATTGAGTTTCCCTGATCCCAAGCATTTTGTGTGTTCACTTGTCCTAAATACAGCATGGTACGTAAAGAACATAATTGCAAGCCTCAGATTCACAAAAAGTTACAAAGCACAATTAAATTCCAGAATAGATGTGACCACCACTTCAACAATTTACAATGTAAACATTAATTATTTGTCAAATATTATATCCCAAATAAAATCAATGCAGTCAAATCAAGAAATAATAAAATCTAGGCCCACATAATTCTCCCCAGCCATAAACTATAGCAAGGAGACACAAGAGTGGAAAAGAAAAAAAGCTTCCTGGTTTCACCTTCACTGGGGTGCTAGTCAGTCCGTGACAATTATCATGAGTTCCTGTCTGTGATCTTAAATTTCACGTGGGAGAAAGAGCCCATGAGAAGGTTAACTGAGACCCTAGAATCCCATATTATGAAGGGAAGGAGAGAGCAGTTGGGAAATCTTCCTGCACATTGCATTATATTTTGAGGGGACCTGAAAGACTCCTGTTTTCTTTTAAATTTTAGAAATTGCATTTTGGGTGCCTCTACTCACAAAATCTTTTCTGAAGCCCCATTTCCCACCTACCATCTATTCCATATATTTAAAAACTCAAATTTCCTCTTTCCACCTTTCTTTGGCCCCTGCATTTCTGACACCAAAGTCTGAATTGACAGTGGTCAGCCTCTGGGAAGCAGCTTCTATGCTTTCCTATGAGCAAAGAACGCCTATATTTATGTCAGGCAGCTCACCAAGTCCTAATCTGCACTTCTCTCTATGTTTCTTCATCCCAAACAGGATCCCAGAATGTCTATGGCCAGTTCTTCCATCTTTCTAGCAGAAGAAGCCCCCTGTTCTGACACACTCAACCCAGATGAAAAAATGACTCAATGGTTTGCAGAATTAGACCCGCTAGTGGTGATGTGGCTTAAGGGGTATAATGTTACATAACACCCATGTGCTCAGAATACAATCTAGACCTGCTGTTTAGCATTGCTGTTTTCAGCTGAAGTCTGTAACAGAAGTGTGGACATATCCAGAGAAAGCAGATAACATCCAAAAAAAGTAGAAGAGAAAAACATAAGAAAATCTTTATGCTTTCAAGCTTATTTGTCAAATAGCCCTCAGAAACAAACATTTTTGTAATGGGGAAGCAAAAAGGAATTTATCACAAAGTATTTTTATCTACCTTTATTTGGTAACTTAATGGACAATGCTTTGATTCTTGTTCTGTAGAAAATACAAAAAGAGCTAATGATATTCTTAGCTTTGAAAGACAGTCTCCCACCTTCCATAATTTATTTTGATACTTATATGTGCCCCTCAGTATTTGCTGCTAACACTACATAATGAGTGGCAAGCTCAAAGTTACAATAAATTATGCATAATTTAGTCTGTTGGAAGGTCTATAAATACAGTGCGAAGTGTTTAGCTTGTTATTTGATGCCACTTCTGAAATCAGATTGCTTTGGTGTAAATGTTTATTTCAATGTTATAATTGTGACATGAATTCTTCTGAATTTATTTTGTTTTCAAAGAGCATTTTATTAATTAGTTTCACCAGTCTCAAAGGTATAAATTTTTTAGAGACATAAGCACTAGAACTTCTGTAAATAGAAAATAATTTATTTTTAAAGAAGTTCTTTTTTATTTTATTAGATTTATTGAGGTGACATTGGTTAGAAGTCAAGTTTTATTTTAAAAATACCATTTGGAGAGCATAAATACTTCTAGAGGGTGTATTTTCCAACATTTCTAAGTGCTGAAGAATTTGCTCATTTTATTATTTATTGCTTCTTATTATCATCTCATTTTCTTTTGGCAAAATCAGAGTTCAAGGGTCTCATCTTTATGTTCAGTTGTTTTAGGCTAAAATATCTAAGAGATTTTACCTTATTTATGATAAAATTGTTCGTAATTCTTGCTTTTCTATAGTTCATAGGCTTCATGAATTTTTTATCGAGAACTCATGCGTATTAGAACTTTATATATAAAATTTATTTGAGGACTGAATTTAAGCTAAGCTTTTTTGGAAAGATTTAGATTTGTATCCAAAAAGTGCTTGTGAGAACTACCAACCTAGAACCACTTTTTGAAAAACTTTCTCACCTCATATTTTGGGGAAGTGGGAACACAGTTTGTATTACTGCTCCAAACCTACATAAGGGCTAATTTGTGTTTAGTAATACTCAAGTGAGATTTTTCTTAAATATCTTCAACTTCAGCCAAAACTGAAGCAACTTAATGTTCTTATTGTCTCATTATATTGCTGGGGGGTTTTACCTAATTTACCCTTTTTTTTTTTTAATGTATCATCGTTAAGGATCCCAGCTTAATGCAGAAATCCATATTCAACATCTTACCTTGCTCAGGCCCTGGGCTTTGTCTTCCATTCTCCACAAATGTTGCCCAATAAAACAGACCTTTTAGGCCACCAAGGATGGACATATTGCACCAGAGGTCTAACAGCTAGGGTGAATTTTTGAATATATATTTTCATTTTGGGCCTTGGAGGGATGCCGTCACTTCTACATAAGGTCATTCATGCATCTAAAGATATGTGATTTATATTTTATCTCATGATTTTGTCTTCTCTACTGTGAGCATTCCTCATGTACCACATTACCAAAACCAAAAGTCAATGGTTTATTTTCTAAAACCCTAGTTCTGGCCAAATATCTACCCACATTTTCAACTTTTCAGTGTTCCTTACCTCAGCTCAATTGTTTTTTATTTGTTCCTTTGATCTTAACTCTACCTCAAGTTATATTAAGTTCCTATATTATGTCTCTCCTTTCTTTTGCTGTCAAACTTTTTAACTTTTTATTCCTTTTTTAATACATAGGATTCTGCTCTATCAGACTACTGACACTTCTAAAAGTGGCTATAATTGTAAAATCTTTAGTTTTTTTCTACAGTAACAAATAACCCCAATAATTTTAGCTCAGAACAATGCTGTTTTCCTGTTCAAGGCATGCATTTATCCAGGTAGGCTTCATTTCATCCTTACTAAGGGACTCAGCAACAGGGGTACAGATATGTAGAATCAGCCACCAACTCTTAAAGGCTTCTCCCAGAAGCAGCATATGGCATACATCACTTCCTCTCACATATTTCATTGGCCAAAGCAAGTCACATGTCCAAGCCTAACTTCAAGAGAGTAGGCAAGTACATATCATCATATGCCTGGAAGGAGAACAGACATATTGGGGAAAAAACCCTAATGACAACCACAAGTTCTTTTCAGTAGATATCTTCCTTGTCTTCTTGTGGGAATTTCTAACTTCACTGTTCCTCATAGATTGACTTCTACCTCTCTGGGCCCTTCTTTCTCAGTTTTTTTCTTAGTTTCAGAACAATCCATCCTCTAAACCCTTATATTCAGATGTCCCACAGAGTTCCGTCATTGGCTTTGTTTTCATTCTAAGCTTTTTCTTAAAATACTCTCATTCCTATTAATAGCTTTGACTTCTCTATCTATTACTAATCTAATCTGGTCTCTTCTGAGCACAAGACTCGTGTATCTAGCTACCTCCTGAATAGATCCACTTAGATATGGTTACTATCTAAATTTTAACAAAGTTGAATTGTATTTTCTACTCATCAAACCTGCTTCTTCTCCTAAAATGGCACTACTGGCTTCTTTAGTTACCTATACAAAAACAAACAAACCTCAGATTTTTAGACTTCCTTCATATAGCTTCGCTATATGAAAGAGCAGACTAGATTCAGTGTTTCTATACCCCTATTCAAGCTATTATGGTTCAGCTTCTATCCTCATCACTATACTGATAGGATAGCAATTAAGACTACCCAGGTTGGAATCACAGAGCAGCCCACTTGTGCCTGTCATGCCTTGCACAATGTTTTTAACTTCCATGTACTCAGTCTCCTCATCTGTAAAGTGGGGATCATAATTTTGCATGCTTGCTGGGATTATTGTGTGGATTTAGTGAGTCAGTATTTGTAAAATACTTGGTACTTGCCTAGTAAATAATAAATGTCAAAAAAAAAGGAAATATTATTTCTAAAATATTTAGTTACTGATTTTCAGTTCTTACATTATTTAATCTTGAGACATTTGTCTTCCTTTTACACTTTGATTACATTATCAGCAGAGCTCAAGATGTGTAGAATTTATTCTCCTCTTCATTTCTGTGATATCTCTTGTACCTGACCTTCCTTTCCACTTCTCTTATCACTCCTTCTAAGTCTTCTTAGTTGTTTCCTTGATTTCTAATGTCAGTGTTTCCATGGGTACTTTCTTTAGACATCTTCACTTTTTATAATATACCTTTTCTCTGGATGATAAGATTCCATTTTCATGGCTATACTATATACTAATGACTTTTAAACTTATCCTTTTAACACTAAATTCTCTTGAGCACTGGATTAATGTAGCAATAGTTCTAATGTCTTAGCAATTTGAGGTCTAAATGGGGAAATTCTCCAAAAGGGTACCTCCCATTTAAATAGAATTTTTAATTATGAGGTTGAGGAGGAGGCCCAGACTGTCTATAAAAGACCTAATCTGTTGTGGAGGAAAATTTTCATCTATAGTCTTATGTTCAGTACTTTGGGTCTTGCAGATTAAGCTGACAAAAGACAAATTAACAAGAGAAAAGAGATTTTTATTCACATATGTACAGGGAGGGAAATTCACAGAAATGTGACTCAAGTAGGAAGTTAAAATTTGGGGCTTATGCACCAAATTAACAAATAGGAGATGAGAGACACAAAGAGGCACTTCTGAGACAACAAATAAATTCTTAAAAGTGGGGAATAAAAGACAGTTATGAAAAAGAATGATTTTTCGGAAAGACAAAAGAGCCCTTCAGAGAGTAGATGGCAAACATGATAGCTTTGTGACAATATCTGTTTGGGTGAGGTGCTAACTTCTCATCTCTGAGAAGAGAATAAGGGAGCTGCTCCACATCCTCTGTGAAGCCTTCTATGACACCCTTATGGTATGTCTCTTCCTCCTTTATACTCCCTTCATATCTGTGTATAATTTAGTGTAACACTTATCACAATAAAATATTCAATTTAGTCAGCATTTATTAAGTGTCTATTATGTTGCATAAATAGTACTCTGAGGATACACGAGTGAGACATGAGCCCTTCTTTTGAAGACCTCAGGATTTGTTATTGTTTTTTTTTTCTTCATTACACTATGAGCTCCTCAAAGACTTTTATTTTTAGGTTCCTTAAATATGACAAGCATTCAGCTGTTTGTTAAGAAAACAATTATCAGTTTTGTTTCTGATACCTTGTTTTAAACCTTATATTTTACATGCTTTTCTTCCAAAGCTCTGTGTGCTTTTGAAGCCATGCAAAGAAAGTTTGTCCTTTCAAGTCTTAAAGATGTAACTAAGGCCATCCAGCCTGCCTAGTCAATTTGCCTCAGAGTGGGGTTTGATATTCTTTCTGTCAAAAGGTGGCAACTGATTCTCCCCTTCGTAAATATGACCAGGCCTTACAAACTTACTTCTAATAAATAGAAGGCGGTGGAAAGGATATTACCTGACTTCTGACGCTAGATTAGAAAAGGCAATATTGCTTCTATGTGGCTAACTCTTGGAACCCAGCCACCATTGGGATGCTGGCTCTTAGAACTAAACCACATGCTGGGAGGAAACTATGGAGTGACAGGAAAGGTCAGGTGTAAGTGTTCTTTCTGACCACAGCCCCAGCCAAGGACTCAGCTGACAGACAGCATCAACTAGCAGATGTGAGTAACCCAGGCTTCAGATGATTACAGCCCTCTCAGCTGATGCCAAGTAGGGCAGAGAACTGAATTGACGAGCCCTGCCAAAGTGACAGATTTTAAGCCATTAAGTTTTGGGGATATTTATTAGGTAGCAATAAATAACCAGAACAACACTGGAATGAATTGCAATCCAAATGCTACAAACAACTCCTCAAAGAAGCTGCCAAATAGACACAAAGGCTGTTTTATAGAGCTGCTAACCAAGAAAGCTTTAAAGTAACATTGGTTCAGTTGCTCCTTAAATTTACACTTAGATTATGTTATCCGCAGAGCTCAAGATGTATAGAGTTGGTCTAAAGCTTTTCTGTGTCACGTTATTTATCTTTGTAACAGGTCTCCCTGTTTCTTCTCTTGACTACCATACATTCTATTCTTGATACAGCAGCCAAAGTTATTTGTTTAAATCGTCAGTCAGATAATGTCCCTTTCCTGCCCCAAACTCTTCAGTAGCTTTCCATCTCATACAGAATAAAATTCAAATTATTATGGCCTAAAGGTCTATATAATCTGGCCCCCAGCCACCTCATCTCTTCCAACTCTGTCTCATTCACTCTTTCAGCCAGTTGACACCCTTCTTATTTCCAGAACATGCCAAGCATGTTACTGTCTCAGGGTCTCATTTCCACACCTTATTCATATCTCTGTCTAAATGTCAGATTAGAGAAGACATCAATTTAAAAGGAAGCCTCCTTTCTATTATTTTGCTCTGTTGTAGTTTGCACAGCACTTCCCATCATCTGACATATTACATATGTATTAGTTTATTTGCTTATTTTATGTCCTCTTCCACTAGAATGTAGGCTCCAAGGGAATAAGAACTTTGTTTACTGCTCTGTCCTCAGACTAGTATAGTAACTCAATAATTATTGTTGATGAGTGAATGGATATTTCTAATGAGGAGTGAATGGATATTTCTAATGGATATTTCTAAACATTTTAAACAATGCATTAATGTGTTTTGTTCAGTCAAGATTCCACTTACACTAATTCTGACTGTCACCAAGATATTAGTAAATGATATTAGCCACATTACATGTTTCTGTTTACAGAAATTCAAGTACTTGTAAAGTGATTTTAATAGGAAACATTAACTATGAATTATATATGTAAATGAAAAACGTATACTTAAAAGATTCAGCATGAAAAAGCTGAGATGTAGAAAAATTAATTTGCACTATTTTAGAAGATACAGTAGGAAATGTTTTTCCATTTACTTTATTTGTTCAAAGATATTTAAAATTTTAAATTATAGTTAAAGGATAAGAAGGCACACGTAATGGATAATTCCTGGAAATAACATATAATGTGGTCATTCTTGACATTGTTCTATCTATTTCTTCATCTCTTTGCATAGATTCAAATGTCCATTTGCTATCACGATCATGATCCTTCTCTCTGAGGCACTTTCTTTAACATTTCTTGTAGTGCAGATCTGTTGGCAATAAAGATCTGAAAATTTTTGGAAATATCTTTATTTCACTTTCATTTTTGAAAAATATTTGTATGGGATATAGAACTCTGGTCTAACAGTTGTTTTTTCCTTCAATACTTTAAAGATGTTGTTCCATTGATTGCTGAGTTGTGTAATTTCTGTGGAGAAGCAAAATGAAGAAAATATCTATGTCATTCTTACAATAAACAAACAGAAAAGCTATAATGGCTACATTAATGAAGTCTACGTATAGGGTAGACTTAAGAAGGATTATCAGAGGTATAGAAGGCTATTTCATAAAGATAAAGGGGCCAATTGTAGAGATAACATACATGCACCTAATAATAAAGTTTCAAAATAAATGAAGGAAAAACTGCTAGAACAGCAAAGAGAAATAAAGTCAACATAACAGTAAGAGATTTTATAGCCCAGTCTCCATATTTGATAGAAAATGTAGGCAGAAAATTAGTAATGATACAGAAGGTTTGAACAATATAGTCAACTGACTTCACCTAATTGAATTTATGAAAACATTACCAAAGAACTGTAGATACATACTCTTTATAAGTACACACGGAACACTTACCAGATAGACCACATTCTGGGCCATGATACAAGTCTTAATAAATTTTAAATTATTACAATAACAATGAAATTTAATTAAAAATTAATAATAGAGTTCTAGAAAATCTCCAAATATTTGGAAATTAGGTGGCATAATTCTAAATAACCCATGGACATTAACTAGCATAATTCTAAATAACCAATTCTAAAACAAGAAATTAAAAAATATTTTTAATTGAATGAAAATGGAAATGCAACATATCGAATTTCATGGGAAATCGTTAAAGCAGTACATAGGGAGAAGTTTATAAAACTAAATAACTATATTATAAAAGAAAAAATATCTCAAATTAATGGCCTCAGTTTCTACCTTAAGAATCTAAAAAAAAATTTAAAAAACAAGCAGAAGGGAAATAATAAAATAAATTAATGAAATAATAAACAGAAAAACAAAAAATCAATAAAACAAAAAAAATGGTTCTTTAATAAGATTGATAAAATTGACAGACCTCTAGCAAGACTGACAAAGAGAAAAAGAAAGAAGACATATATTTCCAATATCAGGATTATTTTTAGGTAACATCACTAAAGATAATAGAGATATGCAAAGAAATAAATGACACTATGAAATAAATTTGACAATTTAGACAAAATGAGCAAATTTAAAGAAAAATATGAACTACCAAAACTCATTCAGGAAGAGACAGATAGCCCCAAATAGTCCTACAGTTATTGAAGAAATTGAATTTGAGGTTGAAAATCTTCCCAGAAACAAAACTCAAAGCCCAGTTAGCATCTCTGGTGAATTCTATCAAACATTTACAGAAAAATTAATTACAATTAGTCAAAAACTCTTCCATAAAATTGGAAAGAAGGGACTATTCCAAAATCATCTATAAGAAACCAACATAACACTGACACCAAAATCTAAGAGACATTACAAGAGAAAAAAAAAAAAAACTATAGACCAATAACCCTCATTAATATTGATATAAACATTCAAAATAAAATTTTAGCAAATCAAATTAAATAATATACAAAAAGAATTCAACATAATTACCAAGTAAAGTTTTTCACTGAAATTTAAGGTTTATTCAAAAGTTAATCAATCTAATTCAATATATTAATAAATTAAAAAGAAAATTATTCCACCATTTAAAGAGGTCATGAAAAGATATTTCACCAAATCAAACACCCCTTCCTAATCAAAACTGTCAGTAAATTAGAAATAAAGGAGAACTTCCATAACCTGATAAAAAGAATTTACTAAAAGAAATTTCATCTAACATTATATTTAATAGTGAAAGACTAAGTGCTTTCTGCCTAAATTCAGAAATAGGACACTCACCACTTCTGTTCAACATGGTACTGGAAGTTTGAGTCAGTGCATTAGACAATAATAAAGAAATAAAAGGCATCCTCACTTGAAGGGAGGAATAAAAACTGTACTTATTCCCACATAATATAATCATCTATACAGGAGAACTAATGGAATATATACAAAAAGTTGCTAGAACTAATAAGCGAGTTTAGTAAAGTTGCAAGATACAAAAATGATACATAAAAAAATAATTATATTTCTGTACACTAGAAATATAAACAATTGAAAATTAAAATGAAAACAAACATTTGTAATAACACCAAAAATAGGAAATACTAAGGTAAAAATCTGACAAAAGATGTGCAAAATATATACACTGAAAACTATAAAACATTTTAAGATATGGTAATGAAAACCTAAATAGATGGAGATATATACTATATTCTGTTTTCACGGTCAGAAGACCCAATATTGTTAATATGTCTCCTCTGCACATTTTGATCTATATGTTCAATGCAATCTCAACCAAAATTCCAATATAAAATCCATGTGGAAATGAAAAGATCAAGACAAGTCAAAACAACTTTGTGAAAGAAAAACAAAGTTGGAGGACCAGTTCTATCTGATCTCAAGAGTTGTTATTAAGTTACAGTAATCAAGAGACTGTGATAGGCATCAAAATAAACAAACCGATCAGTGGAACAGAATAGAGAGTCCAGAATTAGACTCGTGTATATATTGAAAACTGATTTTCAACAACGGTGCAAAGGCAATAGTAGAGAAAGGATAGTCTTTTCAATAAATAGTACTGGAACAATTGGATATCCATATGCAAAAATAAATTATACCTAAAAAGAGTACATGCTCTGATTCCACTCTTATAAAATTCTTGAAGATGTTAACAAATCTGTAGTGAGTGATAGGAAGTGCATCAGTGGTTGCGTTGTGATAGGGTAGGGGAGTGGAACAGAGAGGAACAGAAGAGAGGGAATATAAAAGTGTATAAGAAACAACTTTTGGGGATGTGGGGATGTTTGTGCTATAGGTTAATATTTTGATTGTAGTGATAGATTTATCAGTATATCTTACATGTACAGTTTATTATATGTCAATTATATCTCAATAAAGTTGTTAAATAATAGCTTAGATAATTTCAAAAACTTTTTTCAAGCTTTATTGAACTATAATTGACATACTTTTTGAAATTAAAGTAATAAAATCCATTTTATAAAATAAAGATATAAATAATGTGTATATTTTATTCATTATACAATTTATGATTCATATACCTTTATTACTTTGCCAGCCCATCAACAGAACCCAATCATGAACATTGATAATTAAATTTTTATCTTTGATAATTCCTTTCAGTTATATCAAAGTCATAGCTTTACACAGTAAAAAAATTTTATTGTGACAAAGGTATATTTTTCAAGATAAGAAGTTATAATGTATTTTAACAGTTGATAAACATTTTAGGTGACAATATTCCAGAAACACTTGCTCTGAGGTCAAAGGCCATGGCCTGTTTCAGTCACACCTTTAAGGTAGAATGAGATGGAAAGATGGCAAGAGTCCAGGCCTTCAAACAGCCCACTCCATTATGCCATAATACACTTCCTTGCCAGACTCCCCAGGGATGTATATGCAGAGAGGACAATGCCAGGCAAATGTACACTCTTTGTTACCATGAGGCTTTTTTTCCAAACTTGAAAATCCTCAGTTGAGATAAGCACAACTCACTAAGGTCTTTTTTTTGCCTATCCTAGAAGCAGACTATGTGATATTATGATTTATAATAAGAAATTTATATGTGATGTTCATCTCACTTCTGACACAGAGCTCCTAACCCTTGGAATTTCCTAAGTGAGAGTTATAAAGGTGTCCTTTATTTTGTTAAGTAGGTGGCTTTTAAATCCCACTTAGAATGAGGGCTGGTTTCCAGAAGAACCTAGTTTGCCATTGGGGGCTGGAACTTTAAGTCCCATCCCCTGACCTCTGCAGAAGGGAGGGAAGCTAGTGGTTGAATTCCTTGATCAAGCCTACATAATGAAGCCTCCATAGAAACCCAAAAGGATAGGGTTCAAAGAGCTTTCAGACTGATTAACACCTGGAGATTCAGGAAAAATGGTGCACCTGGTAAGGGCATGGAAGCTCCATGCCTTTTTCCCATACCTTGCCCTATGCCTCTCTTTCATTTGGCTGTTCCTGAGTTATATATATTTATAATAAACTGGTAATCTAGGAGGTGAAAAAGTTTTCTGTGTTCTGTGAGATCCTCTAGGAAATTAATCGAACCTAAGGAGGAGATTATGAGACCCTCTAATTTATAACCTGTCAGTCACAATTATATACAGTTAACAACCTGGACTTTCGACTGGCATCTGAAGTCAGGGAAAAGGAGGCAGTCTTGTGGAACTGAGCCCTTAATCTGTGGAATCTGATGCTTACCTTGGGTAGATAGTGTCAAATCGAGTTGAATTGTAGGACACCCAGCTGATGTCAGAAAGTTGCTGGGTGGTGTGGGAAACCACACTTCCCCACCCCAACACACACATATTGGAATTGGGTCCAGAACCTTTAGGCCATATTGGGTATCCTTTAAGTTTCCTCTTGCATCCTCTTGGCTCACTTTTTTGTTCCAGAGCTGTTGTCATAACAAACTATAGGAAAGTATAGCCTTTAGTACCTTGTCTGAACTGCAGCAAAGCACTTGCTCTCTCTTTCTCTCTCTCTCCCTGCCAGACTTCTCTTTTGTCACCATGTGGGATGCCTTTAGGAACCTGCTTAGCCATTCTGGCACACCCAAAAGAACTCTTGATATATGAGAGGACAGGAGTTGGAGAATAAATAACCTCCTCTTCTGTTTCTCCAGCAGGTAATTCTAAGGCACATTCTATACAGTTGTTATCTCAACTGGTCCATGGTGGAGAGAGAGAAAAATCTCAGAAATTAAAGCTCAAGAAAAACCTAAGTGGAATAAGGAATGAAGCTGAAGGAAAGAAGTCTGGCATTCTCTCTAGGCTATGCCACCATTTTATACATCTTCATATCACTCTAATATTTCTCTAAGTATAGCTATTTAATAAGTATATGTTGGGAAAAAGTGAAAATATGGAGTAAGTGAGATAAATATAAATATTTTTCTGGCATATATTTGACTATAAATTTTATGGCTGATCTAATGTATTAGCTGTCTAGAAAAAAATTGCTTTTAAAAAATTATTTAAAATTATGAGCCTGGAAAACACCATGTGTAGTATTTGGCATCTAATCAGAATTTTTAGTTAAATAAGCCTTTTATTTCTTCTACAATGAAAATTTTTATTTACATCTTCTCTCTGAAAACAGAATGTTAGCATGAGTTAGCAAGGGTTGATTGGAGAAGGAGGATCGCAGGAGGGGATCTGAATAATGGCTGGCAAGGACTCCCCTCCTACTGACTTTACTATTTTCAAAAGGCAAATGAGGAAGTATGGAATTTATTTAGTGGAATGTTTTATAGCTTTTAAAGAGCTTAGTTGTTGTGTAAAACCATTGACAAGGGCTATTGACATTAATTCACTTAAATAGATGAAAACATAGTGAAACTTTTATTCCAGAATGTTATAAACAATAAATTTCATGAATCTTTATTGCAAAATCTACCAAATTATAATTCTTTATAGTGCATTTTTCACCTAAAATTTCACTGTCATAAAGTCACAGCACAGAGTCTGGGATGTCTAGTATAAATATTTACTAAATGAATTAGAATCAGAAGAGGTTCCCTCCACTGTTCTGACTCCTGAAACCACCAAAGCTTTTCCTTCTGTTCTGCCACACCCAGAGATACTCTAGGAGATGAAGGACTTCATCCTCCAACAGAGGAAGGAGCATACTAGTATGCTTTTAAGAGAGTAAAGTGTTAATCTTCAATACAGTGCATTAAATTGAATTCTCAACAAAGTCTTAGGACAGAAGTAAGTATTTTGAGAAGGTGCCAAGGGGCCTTAGAAGGGATCTGGTATGTATCTGTAACTATTTTCACCTCTTATCTTTGTTTTGGCCCTAATTATGTGCTTTCTATCTTTTTAAGATCCTAATTTTATTCTTCAGGGACCTAGATGAAGTCTTAAAAATTGTAAAATTTGCATTAATTTTATTCAAGATGATAAAGATAGTACTGTCAACTAGAGAACAGGTTAGGATGTTCAGGAAAAAAAAAGAAAAACATAAAGAAAGAATGGGTAAGTCAGAGAATCATAAAATCTTAGTGTTGAAAGATGCTGTAAAATAGTGTTTCCCAACTACTGACTCTGGGCCAATGCAGAAGAGTGGAAAAGTTCACCAGAGGAGAGTATAAAGGGGAATCATTATTTACAAGGTTTCTTTTTCAAGTAATCAAAATATACTAAAATTGAGTTGTGACTTCTAAGCAAATCTCTCAATACATTAACTATCATTACATTGTACACCTAACATGGGTGAATTTTGTGATATGTGAATTACAGTTATTTTTTAGGTTAAAATCAATAAAAGGAAAGACTAATAAATTCGAGAGTTTGCTCAGCACTGACAAAATAGGGAAATGCATTGTTCTGATGTCTGAGAATAGAGATGGGTGGATATTGAAGAGTTAATTTAGGATCTTAAGAGAAATACTAACAAAGAGCACTATCACAAACTCGCACAAGCTACTTCCTATGCTGGAATGCTCTTCTCATTCCTCCACTCATCCTCACCTTCACACTCACAAGGCTGACTCCTCTTTATCATTCATATCTCTGAATTAATATCATCTTTTCATAAGTCTTTGAATGCTTAATCTAAAATAGCCAGCTATTCACTATAACATACTGTATTTTAATTTTTGCATTGCAGTTTTAACTATCTGATATGTTTATGACTTAGAAAGATATCTGTTGGTTTTAAAAATTGGAACTATGTACACAAGTTACTGTCTACATAAATATAACTTTGTTATTCTGCTGTTTTCACTAACAACACTTTATTATCCCTCCATCTTCATTGACATGATTTTTTTTCCAGGAAACTCTTATCCAAAAAGAAAAAAGTCACAATTTTTTAGAAGTAGCTTTATTGAGATATAATTTACATACAAAAAAAATTCACCCATTCTAGATGTAAAATATAATAGACTGTACAATGCAATAGCAGTTATTATATTAATAGACTTCTACAAAAATCACCACAATCTACTCTTAGGATATTTTGATCACTCTGGAAAAGAAATCCTGTGCCAATTAGCAGTCAATCCTCACCTCCTGTTAGTCCCAAGCAACCACTAATCACTTTCTGTTTCTATAGATTGAACTGTTCCAGACATTACAGATAAATGGAATCATGCAATATATGATCTTTTGTATTTTATTTCTTTCACTGAATATAATGTTTCTGAGGCTCATCTATGTTGTAGCATGTATTGGCATTTTATTCCTTTTCATTACTAAATAGTATTCTTTGTGTGGATATACTAAATTTTGTTTAACCTCTTACCAGTTGATAGACATTTGATTGTACTCTTTGGCTATTATGAACATTTGCTGTGAACATTTATGAACAAGTCTCTATGCAAGCATGTAATCTCATTTCTCTTATGGAGATTCCTAGAAGTAGAATTGTCTGGTCATATGTTAAGTCTCTGTTTAACACTGTAAGAAAGTGACAAAATTTTTCAAGAGGCTGTGCCATTTTTACATCCCACCAACAACACATGAAGGTTCTGATTTTTACTCTTCTTTGCCAGCACTTGTTACTTTTCTTCCTTCCTTCCTTCCTTTTCCTTCCTTCCTTCCTTCCTTCCTTCCTTCCTTCCTTCCTTCCTTCCTTCCTTCCCTCTTTCTTTCTTCCTTCCTTCCTTCCTTCCTTCCTTTCTTTCTTTCTTTCTTTCTTTCTTTCTTTCTTTCTTTCTTTCTTTCTTTCTTTCTTTCTTTCTTCTTTCTTCTTTCTTTCTTTCTTTTTTTCTTTCTTTCTTTCATTTTTCTTTATCACTATTCTAATGGTTATATTTCTTCTGGTCTCTTGTGATTTTGATTGGCACTTCCCTAATGCCTAATGATATATAGCATTCTTTTGTGTGTTTATTGGCTATTTGTGTATCTTCTTTGGAGAACTGTCTATTCATATCTTTTGCCTATCTTTAATTGGGTTATTTGTCTTCTTATTGTTGGTATATAAGTTCTTAATATAGTATGGATACAAGTCCTTATCAAGTCATATAATTTGCAAATATTTTCTTTCGGCCTATGGGTTTGCTTTTACAGTTTTTTAGTGGTGTTCTTTGAAATGAAATTTTTTAAAATAACAATAAAGCTCAGTTTATAAAATTTTTCTTTTATCACTGATTTGGTATTGAATCTCAAAAATCATTACTGAACCCAGGTAATTTTTTAAATTGCATTTTCAAATATTTCGTTGTTAGTAAATAAAAATAAAATTCATTTTTATATATTGATCTTATATCCAAAATTTTGTTAAATGTGTATATTACCTCTAGCTGCTTGTTTGTAGACTCCTTTAGATTTTTACATAGACAGTCATGTCATGTGCAAATAAATTGTTTTTTCCTATCTAAATGCTTTTTATTTGTTTTTCTTTAAAGCCACATTCTTAATATCAGTTTTTGTGCTCTTAGTTACTTGTTCTGAATTCAACACCTGACTTCGATTTCCTCATGAATTGACTGAAACATACAATCTTACTTACTTTTGGGTTTGTATACATTTCCTTTGAGAGACACTAAACTTTCCTGGCACCAGTTTCTTGTAATGAATCAGCTGGTCTCCTGGGTAACTGGACTCAATCATTAGGTGAATATTTAGATGGTAAACAACATAATAGGCCAGATGGCCATAAATCTAAAATTCTTTATCATATTGTCTTATGATAGAAGAGAAGTTTTCTATCTTTGCTGAAATAATAATTGAGGTGCTTTCATAAAAGCTAGCTTTCATAAACAATTGTTTACAGAAGTTGAACTTCAAAGAGCTCTAGAGATCAGATAATATATATTTGAAGTCTGTCTCACTGCCACAGATTTTACAAATAAGCCACACTAACTTTCTTTTGCTTTAGATCTTGGCATCTCAATACTTCAAACAGCTATGCTTGGAGACAGACCATGAGTGATGCCAAAATTTTACCACACTATTTGACAACTCCTGTGGGTATTTTAGTGGAAATCAAATCATTAAGTGGCCTTCAATGAGTTACTGGATTTATAGTACAAAAATCTACTCGCTACTACCTAAAATTTGGGCAGGGATAATACTTGGTAAAATAAAGCCAGATGTTAATCGGATTTTGTTTTAGACAACAATGTCCCCCTTGGAAAAAGAAATTTTTAGATAACTTAATTAAATGATCAAAAAACTGGAGCTTGATTTGAGATCCAATCCCTATCTATTCAAGAAGATTCTGGTCTTCTTGCTTTTCTCCTCAGTCCTCTTGAATGCTTTATAAAAGGCCCAGAATGTTAGAAGGCTTTTACTTACCTTGCTTTAGAGAATAACAGAAGTGTTAGACAATGCCATCTGGACTATTCAAATCCTTGCCTAAGAGGTTTATAAAATTGGGTGCTTCAGAATAGAGCCACAAAGATATGATATTGGCCTTTGAGGGAGATACACATGCTGTGTTAAAGGAAGAATATTGTATGGCAGTTCTATTTTTAATTTTTAAAGGAATCTTCTTACATACCATTTTCTATAGTGGCTGCACCAATTTACAATCCCATCAACAGTGTACAAGGGTTCCCTTTTCTCCACATCCTTGCCAACACTTGTTATTTGTTGATTTTTTTGATGATACTTGTTCTGACAGGTGAGGGGTGATATCTCATTGTGATTTTGATTTGCATTTTCTTGATGATTAATGATGTTGTCCACCTTTTCATATGTCTGTTGACCATCTCTATGTTTTCTCTGGATAAATGTCTATTCAGGTCCTCTCCTCATTTTTTAATTAGATTGTGTTTTGGTTGCAAAGTTATATGAGTTCCTTACATATTTTGAATATTTACCCCTCATCAGATGTATCACTGGTGAATAGTTTCTCCCATTCAGTAGGTTGTTTTTTTGTTTTGTTGAAGGTTTCCTTCCCTATACAAAACTTTTGTAGTTTAATGTGGTCTCATTTGTTTATTTTTTTTTTTTTGCTTTTGCCCAAAGAGACATCCAAAAAGATATTGCTAAGACCAGTGTTTTAGGAGTTTCATGGTTTCAAGTTTTACATTTAAGCCTTTAATATTTTTTGACTTCACTTTTGTATATGATGTAAGAAAGTGGTCCAACTCCTTTCTTTCTTTTTTTTCTGTTTTCTTTCTTATTTATTTATTTATTCATTCATTCATTCATTTATTTATTTTTTATACATCTATCTAGTTTTCCCAACATCTCTTACTGAAGAGACTATCTTTATTCTATTGTACATCCTTTTCTCCTTTGTCATAAATTAGCCAGATTAGTGAAGATTTATTTCTGGACTCTGTACTTCATTCCATTGATCTTTATATCTGTTTTTATGCCAGTACCATGCTATTTTTAAAGTCTAGACCTTTAACATTGTACTATTTGGTGTCCTTGAAGAATTTTAAGAACAGCCATAAAGTTCTAAGCTAAGCTTTAAGCCAGTGCTTGCTTCCTAAATGGTAATTCTGTGACCCAGACATTTGTGAGAATTTAACATTTTCTCCCAAACCCACCATCAAGACATGCAGCTGAGAACTGGTTTATTATAAGTGAATTGCTTTATTTATCAACTCACTTAAGAAGTCATTTTCCTCGAGTATTCTGGGAGGAATTTAAAAAAATTAAAGTACGCAAAATAAACTGAAAACAGTTTTGATTGCCAGCAATTGTATCAAGAATTTTTAAGATTCAGTTCAAGCATGTTGTTCATTACCTGGTTTATTCTGGGTGGCATTACCAATGTGCATTCCTGCATTTGGAGTTACTCTTAACTGGAAAGAGGCTCTGATTTCTATGTAAACACTTCAGGCCAAGAGATAGCAATTAAGAAAAGCAAACAAAACAATCTCTTTTTTTTTTTGAAACACCAAACTGGAGAGGAGGAATGTAAACATGTCATATCCCTGACCTATATTAGAACATCTTGTCTCACATTGGCTAAAAGTAAACTTTGAGCCCTACTTGCTAAAATCACACAGTTACCCAGCAGGAACAGTATCAATCCAATTCATTTCTGTTAATAAACCTACTTATTTTCCAAACAACCCTGAAAGAAGAGACCTGAAATTACTGTTTTGGGTGGTGCTTCCTGCTGCCAGGCAGGAGGTGTTTGATTTAAAAAACACTAAACTACAGTTAGATTAAAATTTTAGATCAAAACATTCATGTGACTGAGACTTTGAGAAAAATAATTCTATTTGGTGGCAAACAACTACTTTTCCTAAAATGTATTTTGATTCTAGTTCAAAAATTAATGTAAAAGGACTGGTCAGGCAAACTAATATAGGAAGCATTTTAGTGTACACAGTGAAAACTCCATTCAGAAATTTATTAGCACTGCTGATAGCATAGCAGATGCTTAACAAATACTTATTGATCAAGGGGGTCTTACGCTAATAATGGTCATATATATATATTTTGAATGCAATGTTATCATTATACTTGTACACAAGAGGTAACCAATTAAATTGACAATTTGTTTTGGAACCATGGGATGAAAACTCTGTAGCATCAGTGCCATAATTGGAAATATTAAATATATTCCCAAGTATTTGAATATTGCAGAGGATCATAAAAGAAAGCCTAAGGAACAGACAAGGAGAATGAGCACAGAGACAGTAAGAAAAAAAAAAAAAGTCCATTAAAGAAGGAAGTGAAAAAAACAAATCTGAGGTAAATATGAAAGCAGTAACAAGATGATGAATTGAGTAAGAATAGTTAAGCTATAAAATTAGTTGGAGAAAGAATAATTCTATTTCATTATATTAAGTGTTTGTTAGAAGTTAGTAAAATAAAATTTGGGGAATAGAGTCCTATGGTAGCCTGTATTCTAACTGTGACATATTTTAAACTATGTTGACCAACATGACCAACATGTGGCCACTGGCCACATGCAGCTAAAGAGACTTGAAATGTGACTAGTACAAGTTGGGATGTGCTGTTAAGTATAAAATACATACAAATTTCAAAGACTTAAAAGTAAGACATCTCATAAATAATTTATTGATTACATATTAAAATAATATTTTAGATAGATTAAATAAAATATATTATTTTAATTAATTTTACCTTTTTCTTTTGACTTTTTAAAAATGTGCATACTAGAAAATTTAAAACTATATACATGACTAATATTTGTATTGGCAGTGCTGGTCTAAAGAATTGCTGAAGAGAGACTAAAAGGGACCTATTCAATTCTAGAGTTCCTGAAAAGAGAAGCAGACACCATTCCTATATGTTGTTCTCCTCCATCCCCACCCTCCCACCTCCTGTCTTTTAGTTGTTTTAGCACCATTGTAAATAGAAGAGTGAGTAGAACAGAGGAAAATAGCATACAAGCAATAGTAGTAGTGGGGAGCAGGGGAGCCATTTGTCGCTCCTCTAGCACAATCTCTAAAAGAAGCAACTTTTTTTGTAAGGCAGTAGGTTGACATTAGATTAAGCCTATAATGATATAATAAAAGATGGTGAAGAAATTAGTGTGAAAGTAAGACCAGAAAACATAAAAGTAACACTTCCCCATCTATCAACAGTCCTAACTCCTCCCTCCTCCTCCCCCACACCCATTCTGTTTCTTGGCTAGGTATCCTTTTATAAGAATCTGAGTTGACCTCTGATCAGACTTTTCAATTGTCCCTTCTAGAAATAAATTTCTCATTGTATGACTCTGCTAGGTTTCTAAGTAGAAGGAAAATTAATGTAATAAAAAGTTTTATTCCCAAATCTCAGGGATGGTAACTTCTCAGGGGAGTAGTTGGGTGAGGTGACTGGGTACCAGGCAGAA
This sequence comes from Cynopterus sphinx, assembly GCA_030015415.1. Classification (NCBI taxonomy): domain Eukaryota; kingdom Metazoa; phylum Chordata; class Mammalia; order Chiroptera; family Pteropodidae; genus Cynopterus; species Cynopterus sphinx. The sequence goes on along the minus strand of CM057384.1, from coordinate 72,477,012 downwards.
TATTAATAAGGATTGATAAGGAGTGCTTTTAAGCTAGAAACTTATTTATCGGGGCATAAGAATAGGAGACCAGAATCTACCAAAAGTGTGGGTCAAGTATCTCATTCAAGTTGGGTAAGAGAGGAGGATTAAGTAATTCTGACTCATATGAAAGACAGAAAGGGTTACAAAAGATTTAATATGGCTAACCTAAGGGAGGAATGAGCTACTGGAAAGGACAATTTACTCCAACAGTATACTGATTCTAGGCAAGTCCAAATGTAAGAATGAGTGCCATGCTGCAATGCCAGGTTTATCAGCATTACTGTCTAGCAGAATGTTGTTACTTTCCTAATTAAATAATATCATTCTTCATTTTAATTTGTATGTTCTTGGAGTTTCAATAGCCCTAACTTCAGAGGCAGCAGTTTAAGGGGCAAAACAACACAGCTTTGTGAAGTCTCCTAATAATACAGATGTACCCCAATTATCTCTGACTCTCAGAGATAACATTTTACAGTTTATCTATGCATCCAGAAAAATTGCATGCCACACACATACACATTCTTTAAAAGGATACTGTATATAGTCTTTCTAAAGCTGATATTTTTTCATTGATTGACTACTTACTAATTTACTTCAATATTTTTAGTGCCTGCACGGTGTCAGTATATCAGATCCTAAAGTCAAAACTTATTTCCTTATTGATAGATGCTCAGGTTATTTTCTATTTTCCACTGTTAAAAACAATACATCAGTTAATAGCTTTTTACCTCTTTGTGTTAGAATATCTGTGAAATAAATTCCCAGAAATCTAGTGTGTCTTTCAAACTGCAGTTTTGACAGAGGCTTAAAATGTTTTTTATCATGGCTTGGTTTGAACTGATCAGTTTAGGTAAATCAATGCTATTAGATATAAGGGTGAACTGGTGACAGTGTCAAGAGCAGTTGTTCAGGTTCTTCCTTAAAAAAAAAATGCTTAAGAACATCTTCAGTCCGCCCTTTCCTTTCTTAAAGTTCCCAGATGTATCCTTTCAGAAGTTGAGGCGTTTTCAATCAAGAATGTATTGCGTGACGGTTGTTAAAGAAAAATGGGTGTTGTCTCAAGAATCTCACAGAACTACGCTACAATCCTGTAAATGGTCTCTTGTCGGAGAGAGAGAGAGAAAAAAATTGTCGCTTTCTAACACTTACCCTCAAATCTTTTATTTGGGATCAGGACTGGTCCTACCACGTATTTTCAGGTTGTGGCTGGAATAAGGGTGATTAGTGCACTTGGCTTTTGGTCTTCCTCAAACGTAGGTTAAAAGTCCTGTCTAAGGAGGCCTAGGGAGACCCTGAGGTACTAAGTACGGGGAGGCATATTTTGTTTGTTTTCACGTCTCGCTGTTGCTGTTGTCTACGCTGTGACAACACGAGTAAATCCGTCCGGGCTCCCTTCGTGCTTTTCTTCTCTCCACTCCTTGGAGGAATGAAACTTCAGCACGTCTCAGTGTCGGAAACGAGGATCCTCTCAAGAGCCACCGGGCAGAAACACCGATCCCGCGCCGGGACCTACTACTCCAGGGACCTAACTAGGCAGCGCGACAGAAGGAAGTGGAGTGAGGCGGGCGCAGCCGGGACGCACCCTCCGGGAGCCCCGCCGCGGCGCTCCGAGTCTCCCCCGCCGCCCGCGTCGCCGGGTTCCGCCCCCTCAGGGGCAGGGAGGAGCGCCCCTTCCGGGTTGCGGGCGGAAGTGGTGGAATTTGAATCGTGCCGGCCGTTGGGTGAGGATGCTCGCGGTTGACGCTGCGCGAGGACGCAAGTGACACGGCTATTCTGGAACTCCTGCTCCGCGCGCCTTGGTGAGTGGATCGGGATGGGAAGAAACGGAGTAGATTCGAGCGAGAGGAGCCGGGACCGTCGCATGGGATAGGGGGTTGGGAGGCGGGACAGTGTAGCCGGGGCCTCGGACTGCCCTCGGGGGTGTTGGGGGGTGGGGGGGGACTCCGAAAAGTTGGGGCGCTCCCGACGGTTGGCGTAGCTGAACCCACTCTGAGTGTTGAGGAATCCGAGGCCCCACAGCCCCGAGTTTGAGCTTGGTTTCATCTCTGACTTTCTGGTAGTCGCAATTTAATATTTCCGCCAATTCGGCTCGGATATGCTGAAGCTCCGGCGGTAGTTCAAGCTAACTGCGAAAGCGTTGCCACAGGTAAAAGAATCTTCCTCTATTAAAGATGGAAGGTTGAGGACAGGTTTAGAATGAAGAGATGCACTTCGTGGCTCCGAGTTCCTCCTAAGAGGAAGACGGGTAGTAAGTAGTCTTTTCCTCGGGACCGCAGGGGAATGACAGGCTTTGAAATGCCTGGTGGGGATTTAAACTGAAATCTGAGTCTCCTTTGTATTTAAAGCCCGAGTAATTTTCTTTCATGGTTGACATTTTTCACGTACCGCAAAAGTCCAAGATTCTTGCTCCCTTAAACTGGCTACTGTAACAACGGTGATTCACAAGGGTCTTAGTTGGCTAACAATGGGGAGGGATTAGGTTTAGTTCCACACATCTGCCTTTTCACCCCTTCATTCATTGGCCAACTGGGTTATCGTGGAGTCATTTTGGAAGCACTGTGCAAATATCTCCCGGCGTGAGGTTTTCTTTGTTTTGGTTTTTTGTTTTATTTTTACTAATGAGCTACCTGAAATATCAAATTCTAACTCCGTAGCAAAGGCATGCCTTCCGGAATAGTTTAAAAGTGTACCCTAAATGTAAACTATAAATGAGTACTTTAAAATGTATAGAAATTTTATACCTTGCCCTATGGAAAAACTATCCGACTAATTTTGTGTTGCTTTTTGGGAACAAATATTTTTATGTCCCTTTTTAAGATTTTAACAACATACCATACAAATGTATAACTATCTTTTTTAAAGTAAGACTTCGGATTATTCAAAATAAACTAGCTACTCCCACTCTCCCATCCCTGCTAATGAACTTTTGTTTATTAGCCAGGAAAAATAGATTCATTCAGTATTTATGATTGTTGAAATTTAAACATTTTGTATAAGACTGCATCAGACATTAAGTATACTTTCCTAAGGATTGCAGACAACTGTTCTGCTCATTTTATATAAGCTACCAGCAAAGATAATTTAAAAAGAAATTAGTCTGTACATTTTCACCTTTTTTCTCCTTCAACTCTTTTGAGTTTTTGCTCTATCAGCCTAAATCAGTGAGTTTCAACCTTCATTTGGTATGCATTACCTTGAAAGATTTGTTAAGGGTTGAGTCCTGCACTTTAAATCCAGAGTAGGTCTGGAAGATAGATTAAGGAATCTAAATTTAACTGGGAAGTTAGATTTAGCCAGTTTCAAAAATACCTACTTAATCTTTCCTAGAGAGGCTTTATAATACATAGGTTAAGGACATGGAACTGGAGCCAAACTGCCTGGATTTTGAATTTCACTTCTACCACATGGGAGCTGTGTGGACCCTAAGAATGCCATAACCTTTCCATGCTTTAGTTCCCTCAGATGTATAATGGGGATAATAACAATACCTACCTTGTAGGATCCTTGTGAGAATCAAATGAGTCAGTACATATAAAAATCTTAAAATAGTGCGTGGCACATACTAACTGATACATATATGTCCTATTATATTGAATTACTAAGCATTGTACGAACCACATTACATATATTATTTTATTAACCTTCACAAGGCTAAGAGGGATTCAGTAATTTGTTCTCACAAAACTAATAAAATGTTTTAACTGGGATCAGAAACTAGATTTAATTAGAAAATTCATGCTTTTTCTTTTAGTGTTTCCTGCCTCTTTCTGCAGTATCCTTTTAAATGTCGCTCCCTAAAAATCTCTGACTGCTTCCCATTGTCTACCATATATAATTGAAATTTCTTAGTTTTTTTTCCCAAAGCCTTCTCAATCGAATTTCAACCTATTCCCAAGTATCATCATAATATTTCACCACCCTTTTCCACCCTATGATGTTTTATCCATACTACTGCAATTCTTCAAATCTATTCTTTATTATTTTTTTGCCTACTTAGCCATCGACCTTTTTTATTTCCCTTTAAAATTTTACAGTTGGATTTTAAGTACCTTCCCAGACTTCTCAGGCAGAGTGCTTCTTCCACAGCAGCAATTTAGTTGTAAACATTATAGCACTAGATTGAGAGCTCTTGTCTTCTTTATCTTTATATCTGCAATTCTTGGTACAGAATAGTGAGTGTCCTTCTATGTGAAACTGTTCAGTTAGTGCATGTTATTCTAACAACAGATCGTGTCTTGTTAATACTGAAAAACTTTAAAAAAAGCTTTGCTGAGCTGATAGAATTCTGTAGTTTAGTAGAGATTTTAATTATATGGTTTGTAAACTTTAAAAGTATGCAAAAATAAGTTTTGAAATCATTGGTTGTAGACATTTCAAGTAAAAAAAAAAAAGAGTAATGTTTGCTAGCATTCACAGAACTCCCATACATTTTCTCACTAACCCTTACAGCCATTTTATTATTCGTATTAAGATGGAGAAACTGAGGAACCAAAAGATTTAGTAACTTTTAAAAGTTGTTTTGCAACTTTTTTTTTGTTCTGACCTTTTTATCCACAACCGTTTCTTTAAAAACCTGCCCAACAATGTAGGGACATCATTCTAAGGACCAGTGGGTAGGGGTTGGTCTAAGGAGCATATGAGCCTAATATGCTTCCATTCTTCCACACACTTCTCCAGCCGAAGTAGTAGCACGTAGTTGAATCAGAGCTGAATATCTCATGCAGCTAGACCATTCACATTATTTCTTCTTGAATTTGGAGTTGGGATACCAAAAGACTGTTGGGAGCCAAGTAGAAAGTTTTTTATCTGCTCAGATGACAATGGAATCACGAAGAAACATGAACAGTAGACATATGGAGCCAATATGAAGAAGAGGGCAGGTAACCTGTTTCCTGAGGGCCACTCATAAAGCAAGTCAATATAAATTTATAATTTCTTTTTCTTTTAAGACTTTTTTTTTTTTTAGAAAAATAACTCATCGGGCCGTTGTGCTTTCTCTTTTGGCAAGTTATTAATATCTTTGCTCCAGGCCTATTCAGATTGTTTACTCTTGTATGAGTTTTGGCAAATCATGTTTTTCAAGGAATTGGTCCATTTTGTAGATTATCAAATTTGTGGGCATAGAATGATTCATAGTATTCCTTTTTATACTTTTAATTTCCATAGGATCTGTAATAATAGCCCTTCTTTCATTTCCAGTATTAGTAATTTGTGCCCTTTCTCATTTTTTCTTAGCCTGACTAGAGTCCTGATTTTATTGAGCTTTTCAAAGAACCAACTTTTGGTTTCAGTGATTTTTCTCTATTAATTTTTTTGTTTGTTTTCAATTTTATTGATTTCTACTCTAATTCTTATTAGTTCTGCTTAATTTGGATTTAATTTGCTTTCTTTTTTTAGTTTCCTAAGATAAAAACTTAGGTAATTAATTTTAGACCTTTTCTAATACATGCATTCAATGCTATAAATTTCCCTCTGAGCACTGTTTTCACAGCATGCCCCAAATTTTGATAAGTTGTATTTTCACATTTTGTATCTTCTCTCAGGATTTCTTCTTTAACCCTTGTGTTATTTAAAAGTGTGTTGTTTAATCTTCATGTGTTTTAGGATTTTCAGTTATCTTCCTGTTATTGATTTCTAGTTTAATTTCACAGTGGCCTGAGAGTAGACATTGTATGATTTCTGTTCTTTTAGATTTGTTTTATGGTCCAAAATGTGGTCTTATTTTGGTGAATGTTCCATGTAAGCTTGAGAAGTATGTCTGTTCTGCTGTTGTTGGGTGAAGTAGTCTATTATATCCAGTTGATTAATGATGTTGAGTTCATCTATTTCCTTATTGATATTATTACCTGCTGGATCTATCCATTTCTGATGGAAGGGGTGTCAAAGTCTCCGACTATGGTAGTGGAATCATCTGTTTCTCTTTGCAATTCTATTAGTTTTTGCCTTACATAGCTCAGTGCTCTGTTATTAGGCATATACATGTTAGGTATTGTTATACCCTCTTGGAGAATTGACCCCTCTATCATAAAGCCCTTATTTATCTCTGATAAGTTTTTTTACTTTGAAGTCTGCTCTGTCTGAAGTTAATATAGCTACTCTTGTTTTCTTTTGATTAGTATTAGCATGGTATATTTTTCTCCATCCATTTATTTTCAATTTATATTTAAAATGGTTTTCTTGTAGACAACATATAGTTAGTTGGGTTTTATTTTTTGATCCACTCTGACAAGTCAGTCTTTTGATTGGTACATTTAGACAATTGAAATTCAAGTGATTATTGATATAATTGGATTAATATCCACCATATTTGTTACTGTTTTCTATTTATTGCTCTTGTTCTTTGTGGGATTTTTTGGTCTGCAAATCTTTTTCTGCCTTTTGTGATTTTAATTGAGCAATTTATATGATTTTATTTTGTCTCTTTAAGGTATCAGTTATAGTTTTTTGTTTTGTTTTTTTTACTTTTTTTTAGTGGTAGCCATAGAGTACAATATATATTTACAACTGATACATAATCAAATACATTGTAACTATTGTTAGTTTGAATGAATGGTTATCTGTTAGATCAATTAAGAATAAGGAAAATAAGAATTGTTTATTTTTTCACTTATTCCTTATTCGATTCCTTATTCTTTATGTAGATCCAAATTTCTGATCTATATTATTTTCATTCTCTCTCAAGAACTACTTTTAACATTTCTTGCAAGGCAGGTCTACTGACAACAATTTTTCTCAATTTTTGTCTGAGAAAGTTATTTCTCCTTCACTTTTGAAGGATAATTTCACAAGATACATAAAAATAAGTTAATTCTTTTTCTCTTAATACTGTAAATATTTCACTTCACTCTTTTTGCTTGCATGATTTCTGAGAATAAATTGGATTTAATTCCTACCATTGTTCCTCTATAGGTCAGGTGTTTTTTTCCTCTGGCTTCTTTTAGGATTTTAAAATTTACTTAGATTTTCTGTAGTTTGAAACGATGTGCCTAGGTATTGTTTTGGGGCATTTGTCCCTCTTGTTTGTCTTTGAACTTCCTGGATCTGTGGTTTGGTGTCTGACATTGTCATTGTTTCAAATATTCTTCTGTTCTTTTCTCTCTTTTTTTTCTTGTATTCCTGAAATATGTATAACTCCTGTAGTTGTCCCAGAGTGCTTGGATATGCTGTTCTGTTGTTGTTGTTGTTGTTGTTTCAGTCTTTATTCTCTTTGCTTCTCAGTTTTTAAAGTTTCTTTTAAGATATCTTCAAACTCTGAAGTTCTCTGTCCCATCAAATGCATTCTTCATTTCTATTATGGCATTTGATCTCTCTAGCATTTTAGTGCTTTCTTAGAATTTCTATGTACTAACATTGACCATCTTTTCTTGTACACTGTCTATCCATTAGAGCCCTTAGCATATTAATCATATTTGTTTCAAATTCCTGGTTTGATAATTCCAACATCCCTGCCATGTCTGGTTCTGATGCTTGCTCTGTCTTTTCAAATTGTGCTTTTTGTCATTTGGTATACCTTGTAAGTTTTCCTTTATAGCCAGACATGATATACTAGATAAAAGGAATTGCTGTAAATTAGTAATGTGGTGAAGCATGAGAGGAGGAGAAACGTGCATTTTGTAGCTCTGTGATTAGGTCTTAGTCTTTTCCAATGTCCATGGACAGTGAACTTCACAAGTATTTCTCTGTTTTTTACCCCCATTATGTGGGTCAGGATGGCTAGAGTTTGCTGGAGTTAGATATTTCTCTCTTCTCAGGTCATTTAGGCTTTGATAATAACCTTATAGGCTCTGGTTAACTAGTTTTCCTGAGAGCAGGCCTTATTAAGAAGGAAAGAGTGCTTTGGCATATTTCTAAGTGGTATTTTTTTTCCTCCCCTTGCCAGAATCACAAGGGGATTTTTCTCTGATATTGTAGGATCCTGGTCAAGTTCCTGGTGATAAATCTCACAATATTGTGAGAAACCTCCATGACTGGGTCCCCTTGGAATTTTTAACTCTCAAAGTTGTCCACAATGAGCCTCCAACAATTAGTCAATTACAGGTAACCTGTGACTCCCAGTATTCACCTGTCTCTTTAATCATAGGGCACTGGTCTGCCCTATGTGTCCTCCCTTCTCTTACAGATTCAAGAAGTGTTATTAATTTTTCAGTCTTTTCAGCTCTTGTTAGGGTGGTGTGGTAACTTACAAGCTGCTTACATGCTGCTTTTTCTTTTAATTTAAACAAATATCTTCATTTTTAAACAAAGGTTAATTTTTAAACTTTCTGGTAATATAATTTGTATAAAATAAAATTCACTCATTTTAGGAGTACAGTTCAATGAATTTTAGTTAATGTATTTTATTTTATGAGTATCCCATATTTTGTTTTATCCATTGATGGCCATTTAGGTTGTTTACAGTTTTTGGCTATTACAGAAAAAGTAGCTTTGGGCATTAGTGTATGCCTTTATTTCTCTTGGTTGCATCATATGGTGTACATTGATAACTTTTTATTGAAGTTCACAGTCATAAAATTAACTGTATTTAAAGTATACAATTTAATGACATGTTAGTACACTCAGTGTTGTGGAACCATCACCTCTAGTTCCAAAACATTTTATCACCCCAAAAGGAAAACTCATACCCATTAGGCAGTCATTTCTCATTGCTCATGCCCCTGTCTGAGGAACCCAAAAATCTGCTTTCTGTCCCTATGGATTTACCTATTCTGGATATTTCATGTAAACGGGTTTATATAGTATGTGACCTTTGTATCTGATTTATTTTACTTAGCATGTTTTTGAGGTTCATCCATGTCATGGTATATATCAGTATTTCATTCCTTTTTATAGCTGAATATTTCATTGTATGGAGATACCACATTTTATATACTTATTAATCAGTTGATAGACAAATTGGTTGTTTCTCTTTTTTAGCTATTGTGAATAGTTCTGTTATGAACATTTGTGTACAAATTTTTTGTTCTCAATTCTTTTGGGTAACTACCTAGTGTAATTGCTGGGTGATGTGGTGTGGTAATTTTGTGTTTGATGTATTAAGCAACTGCCAAACTGTTTCCCATAGTAGCTGCACCATTTTACATTCCCATTAGTAATGTATAAGGATTCCAATTTCTTCATATCCTTGCCAATGCTTGTTATTTTCCTTTTTAAAAGAAACTATATGATCATCTTCGTGGGCATCAGATGGTGCTCATTGTGATTTTCATTTGTGTATCCCTAATGACTGATGATGTTGAGTGTTTTTTCATGTGCTCTTTGACCATTTAAATATTCTCTTTGGAGAAATGCCTACTCAGACCTTTTGCCTGTTTTTAAATTGGGTTATTTGTCATTTTGTTGTTCAGTTGTAAGAGTTTCATATATATTTTGGATACAAAATTCTTAGCAGGTATATGATTTCCAAATGTTTTCTCCCAGTTTTGTGGATTGTCTTTTTCACTCTCTTGATAATGTTATCCAGTTTTTTCCTTTTTTTTTTAAGTGGTGGTTTGTGATTTTGGCGTCATATATAAAAAATAATTGTCATACCCAAAGTCATGAAGATTTAGATGACCCTATATTTTCTTCTAAGATTTTTATTGTCTTGGCTCTTACATACTAAGTCTTTGATCCATTTTGAGTTAATTTTTGTATATAGTACAAGGTAAGTGTGCAACATTATTCTTTTGCATGTGGCTACCCACTTGTCCCAGCACTGTTTGTTGAAGAGACTATTGTTTCCCCATTTAGTAGTCTTGGCACCCTTGTCATAGGTGTGTGGCGCTTATTTCTGAACTCTTACTTCTTTTCTAATAATCTATATGTTTATCTTAAGATCAGTACTACCCTGTTTTGAATACTATAGCTTTGTAATAAGTTTTCAAATTGGGAAGCATGAATCCTTACATTCTTTTGTGTGTATTTGGGATTGTCTGTCTTGGCTATTCAGTATCCCTTGCAATTCCATATAAATTTCAGGGTTAGGTTTTCCATTTCTACCAAGAAAGGTCATTGGATTTTAATAGGGATTGCATTGAATCGAATCTGTAGATTGCTTTAGGGACTAGTGCCTCTTAACAATATTAAGTATTCCATCCAGGAACACAGAGTGTCTTTCCATTTATTTGGGTTCTTTAATTCATTTTAGCGGTGTTTGTTGGTTTTCAGTGCACAAATCTTCCACAGCTTTGGTTACATTTATTCTTAAGAAGTTTGTTCTTTTCAATGATGATATAAATGGAATGGATTTCTTAATTGCTATTATAGAGTTTTTGCTATTATAGAAATGAAAACTGATTTTTGTATGTTGATCTTGTATCCTGTAACTTCACTGAATTTGTTGGGTTTTTTTTTACATCTTAAAAGTTTTTTAAATTAAATTTATTGAGGTGACATTGGTTAATAACATTTTCTGAGTTTCAAGTGTACAGTTCTGTAATACAGCATCTGTATATTACTTTGTGCAGTCACCACTCAAAGTTTAGTCTGTCTGTCGCCATGTTTTTAACCCCCTTTACTCTCTTCATCCTTCTCCCACATCCTTTCCCCCCCGGTAACCACTCTTCTGTTGTCTGTGTCTGTGAGTTTGTTTGTTTTGTTTGTTCTTTTGTTGCTTTCTGTTTTATATCACACCTATGAGTGAAATTATATGGTTCCTGTTTTTTCTATCTGACTTATGTTGCTTCACATCATATTCTCACGATCCACCTATGTTGTTTCAAATTGCAGTATTTCATTATTATTGCTGAGTGTAGTATTCCATTGTAAAAATGTACCACATCTTCCTAATCCAGTCATTTCTTGAGGTACATTTAGGTTGTTTCTATGTCTTGGCTATTGTGTATAATGCTGTAGTGAACATAGGGGTACATAAATCTTTACAAATAACTGTTTTTAGATGTTTTCATGTAGGTATCCAGAAGATGGATTGCTGGATCATATAGTAGCTCTGTTCTTCATTTTTTGAAAAACCTCCATACTGTTTTTCGTACTGGCTGTACCAAATTATGTTCCTGCTATCTTTGTATGAGGGTTTCTTTTTCTCCACATCCTGTCCAATGCTTGCTATTTCTTGTCTTACTGGTAATAGCCATTCTGACAGATGTGAAGAAGTGTATTATTTTGGTTTCGACTTGCATTTCCCATAAAGCTATTGAAGTTGAGCATCTTTTCATATAATTGTTGGCTATTTGTATGTCTTCCTGGGGAAAATGTCTGTTAGGTCCTCTGCCCATTTTGAATAGGGTTATCTTTTTGGTGTTAAGTTGTATGAGCTCCTTATATATTTTGGATATTAACCCTTTATCAGTGTGTCATTCAGTAGGTTGTCTTTTATTGATGTTTCCATTGCTGTGCAAAAACTTTTTAGTTTGATGTCGTCCCATTTGTTGATTGTTTTGTTTTGTTTTGTTTCCCTTGCCTTTGGGATCAAGTTCATGAAATCCTTTTCCCATCACTGTTTATTGAAGAGGCTTTCTTTTCTCCATTGTATATTTTTGGTTCCTTTGTTGAAAATTTGTTGCCCCAAATCATGTTTATTTTTGGGTTCTCAGCTCTGTTTCATTCGTTTGTGAGTCTGTTCTTCTGTCACTACCATGCTGCTTTAATTATTGTAGTTTTGTAGTATAATTTAAAGTCAGGGAGTATGATACCTCTAGCTTTGTTCTTTTTTTTCTCAGGATTGCTTTGACTATTCAGGGTCTTTTGTGATTTCATGCAAATTTGATGATTTTTTTTATATTCCCTTGAAAATTGCCGTTGGGATTTTAATGGGGGATTGTATTAAATTTATGTGTTGCGTTAGGTAAGATGGCCATTTTAACTATGTGGATTCTTCCAATCCATGAACACAGAATATCTTCCCATTTTTTTGTGTGTGTCTACTTCAATTTCTTTTAATAGTGTCTTATAGTTTGCAGTGTATAGGTTCTTCACATCCTTTGTTTATTCCTAGGTATTTCATTACTTTTGTTGCAATTAAATATGGAATTATTTAATTTCTTTTTCTGATATTTCTTTGTCAGTATTTAGGAACACGATGGATTTTTGTACATTGATTTTGTATCCTACAGCTTTGCTATATTTATTGTTTCTAATAGTTTTTTGGTAGAGTCTTTTGGATTTTCTATGCATAGACTCATATCTGACAATTTTACTTCTTCATTCCTAATTTGGATGCCTTTTATTTATTTCTTTGACTTATTGCTCTGGCTAGAACTTCCAGTATTATGTTGAATAACAGTGGTGAGAATGGGCATCCTTGTCTTATTCCTGATCTTAGAGAAAAGCTTTCAGTTTTCCACCATTTAATATGCTATTAGCTGAGGGTTTGTTATATATAGCCTTTATTATGTTGATGTACTTTCCTTCGGTACTCACTCTATTCAGTATTTTGATCATAAATGGATGTTCTATCTTGTCGAATGTTTTTTCTGTACCTATGATATGATCATATGACTTTTATCCTTTATTCTTTTAAATGTGGTATAGCACATTGATCTCTTTGTGTATGTTGACCCATCTTTGTACCCCTGGAATGAACCCCACTTGATTGTGATGTATGATCTTTTCAATGTATTGTTGTATTCAGTTTGATAGTATTTTGTTCAGGATTTTTGCATCTATATATTCATCAAAGATATTGGTCTGTAATTGTGTGTGTTTGTGTTAGCGGGGGAGGGTCCTTGCCAGATTTTGTTATTAGGGTAATGTTGGCCTCATAAAATGAGATAGGAAGTAATACCTCTTGTCCAATTTTTGGAAGAGTTTGAGAAGGATAGGTATTAAATATTTGAATTGTAGGTAGAATTTACTAGTGAAGTCATCTAGCCCGGGACTTTGACTTTTTGGGAGAGGTTTTGATTATCGTTTCAATTTTCTTACTGTTGATCAGTCTATTTAGCTTTTTTAGTTCTTTGTGATTCAGTCTAGGAAGGTTGCATATTTCTAAGAACTTGTCCATTTCTTCTAGGTTATCAACTTTGGTGGTGTATAGCCCTTCATAGAACTCTTTTATAGCCCTTTGTATTTCTGTGGTATCCGTTGTAACTTCTTTTATTTCTGATTTTGTTTATTTGAGTCTTTTATCTTTTTTTCTTAGTGTAGCTAGGTTTGTCGATTCTGTTAATCTTTTCACAGAACCAACTCTCTTGCATTAATTTTTTTTATTGTCTTTTTCTGTTTCATTTAATTCTCCTCTAACTTTTATTCTTTGTGTTTTGTTCTTTTTCTAGTTCTTTAAGGTGAAATGTTAGATTATTTAGTTGAGATATTTCTTGTTTCTTCAGGTAGGCCTGTAATGATATAAACTTCCCTCTTGTTACTACTTTTGCTGTAAATCCCAAATTTTGGTATATTGTATTATAATTCTCATTTGTCTCTATGTATCTTTTGACCTCTTACTTTATTTCTTCTTTAACCCAGTCACTGTTTAGTAACGTGTTGTTTAATCTCCACATATTTATGTTTTTTCCTGCTTTTTTTTTTTTTTTTTTGTAGTCGATTTCCAATTTCAACGTGTTGTAGTTGAATATGCTTGGTGTGGTTTTAGTACCCTTAAATTTGTTAAGGCTAGTTTTGTGCCCTAGTGTGTGGTTTATCCTTGAGAATGTTCCCTGTGCAGTAGAGAATATATATTCTGGTGTTGTGGGATGAAAAACTCTGAAAATATCGATTATGTCCATTTGATCTAATGTATTATTTAAGGCCAGTGTTTCTTTGCCTGGGGCCAGCCCCAGCTCCAGAGTCTGGGACCCGAGGGGTGTCTGCACAGTTGGCGAAGGAAGGGACAGCACTCAGGGATAATGCATCAGGATCTCTCTTTATTGTCTTAACATCTGTATTTTTATACTCCAGGGTTACTAAGCAATCTTACGGTTATATAAGTGATTTATTGGTTTTGATTTTCGAGTTAACAATCACTGTTCCCCTGTTTGATTTTCCCATCCCTTCCTATGCTATTTCTTGCTTCTGATTTTAGCTGAACCATTGTTCTCTGGCTACACTATTAACTAAATTAACAATTGTCCTGTACCTGTTCTTTCCTAGATATTAATACGATTTACTATTTCTGTGGCTCTAAGCTAGGGGTTTCTAATTTATTTTCTTCCCATAACTACCCACTTTCCATTATCCTCGGAGTACACTCCTGTGAAGAGCAACGAACCATGTATGGGAATAGGAACAAACTGCATTCCTTTCTTTCTCCTTGGAAACTAAAACAATTTCCTATTACCTATTTTCATAAATCATAAGTTATCCCCCTCGGTACACTGACTGTTACAGGCCTCCGAGTAGGTCTAAGATGTTTTGATGTTCCCACCCTGTTTCTCAGGCAATGCATAAGGCTTTCTTGATAAATTTTCATATAAGCCAGGACATGGCTCCTCTTCTGGCTTTAATATATTTGCTTCCTCCAGACCCCCCAAATCCCCATCACTGATCTGCATATGAGGCTGTATTAAGTATCCCATACATAACACACATGCTAACACACTCACACCAAGGGAGCCACAAAGAACCCATCTGGGGCAGCCTAAGCCTTGCAAAGGTGCCACACTGTATGCTGTGACCTTGTCAGACAGCTATATTAGATATGGCTCCCGCATTTCCTCATTGATTTTGTTTGGGTAATCTGTAACTGTCAATGAGGTATTTAAGTTCCCTACTATAATTATATTTTTGTCAGTTTCTCTCTCTAGTTTTGTTAGCAGTTGCTTTATATATTTTGGTACTCCCAGGTTGGCTGCATATATATGGATAAATGTTATGTCTTGCTCTAATGTATTATCTCCTTTATCATTATAAAATGCCCATCTTTGTCTCTTTTACCTTTTTATCTTGAAATCTATTTTGTCAGATGTAAGTACAGCTACACCTAAATTGTCTCTGGATGCAATTTCCTTCGGGTGCCATTTTCTACCTCTTTAACTTTGAGTCCTGTTTGTCTTTGCAGCTGAGATATGTCTCCTGAAGGCAGGATATAAGTTGGTTTTTGTTTTTTAATTCATTCCACTACTCCATGCCATTTTATTGGTGAGTTCAGTCAGTGCAAATTTAGAGTGATTATTGAGATGTAAGAATTTCTTATAGCCATTTTATCTTTTGTTTTCCAGTAGCTCTGTGTCTCTTGTTTCCTCTTCCTTGTGTTTCTATTATTTTAGTTTGGTGGTATTCTATGATTTTTTGTTTCTCTGTTTTCTCTTTTTTATGTTACGTATCTCAGTTCGGATTTTTGTTTTGTGGTTACTGTTTATGAAAAAAGTTTCATATGTGTAATAGTCCTTTTTATTCTGATTACATCTTATCTCTATTCACCTGTGCAAAATTAGTCCTTTCTCCCCTCCCCTATTCTGTCTGTGTTGTCAGAAATTATCCATTTTATGTTGTGCATTCATTTCCAAACTGCAGTAGCTGTTGTCTTCTATTTTCTTTTTAAAAGTTTTTTATCTCATTTAACCTTTTTTAAGACCCTGTTCTAAACAAGATTTCATTTCCCTGCTTCTGCTTACCTGATAGTCATCTTACAGTTTTGTATACTTTTGTTGTTTTGTTTCAGGTAGAAGAGTAGCTTGCAGCATTTCTATTAATGAAGGTCTTGATATAGATGTGTGAAATTTTCTATTTTTGCTTGAGTCTGTTTTGTAAGATTAACTTGTTTAAGTAGTTAATTATCTAACGTTGGTATGCAATTGTTCCTGTAACCCTTTTTATTTTTGTAGGTTCTGTAGCAATGTCATGTCTCTGTTGTTTCTGATGTTAGCAATTTGAGATTTTTTTCCCCCAGTTATTCTAGCTAAAGGCTTGTCAATTTTGTTGATCTTTTTAAAGAATCAACTCAATTTTATCCTCTCTATTGTATTTCTATCCTTTATATGAATCTCTAATCTTTATAAATTCCTTCCATCTACTAGCTTAGGCTCCTTTTGCTCTTTTTCTAGTTCCTTTAGGATCTTTTTTAAAAATCTGCATTTATACTATAGATTTCCCTCTGATCGCTTTTTGCTATATATCGTAGGTTTTAGTATTTTATGTTTTCATTTGTCTCTAATTATTTTCTAATTTCCCTTGTGATTTCTTCTTTGATCTTTTACTTATTTAGGATTGTGTTATTTAATCTCCACATTTTGTGAATTTTTCAGCTTTCCTTCTTTCATTTGCTTGTTGGCCATATTGTATTTCTTTTGTGAAGTATGCTTCAACTCTCAGGTACATTATATGAGGCCAGCATTACCCTGTTTCCAAAACCATATGTGGGCACTACCAGCCAATATATCTGATGAGTGTGGATAAAAAAATTCTCAACAAAATACTAGCAAACCAAATTCAGCATTAAGAAGGACCATATACCTCGGTCAGGTGGGATTCATCCCTTGATGCAAGATGGTTCAATGTATGCAGATCAATAAATGTGACACATCACAATAATATGAGAAATAGAAATCTGTCATCTCAATAGATGCAGAAAAAAAGCATTTAACAAAAACCAACATCCTTTCATGATGAAAATTCTTAACAAATTGGGTATGGAAGGAACGTACGTAGCTCAACATAATAAAAGCCATACATGACAAGTCCACAGCTAACATCATACTAAGTGGTGAAAGGCTGAAAGCTTTTCCTGTAAGATCAGGAAGAAGACAGGATGCCCACTCTAACCTCTCCTATTCAACATAGTACTAGAAGTCCTAGCCAGAGCATTCGGACGAGAAAAAGAAACAAGATAGCATCCAAATCAGAAAGGAAGAAATAAAATTGTTTGTAGATGACATGATCTTACATATTGAAAATCCTAAAGTACCTACCAAAAAACTGTTAGAAAAGCCACCCAGCTGCAATGAGAATGGACATGGGTTACTTTGTTCTGTTAGTTATCTGTTGCTGTGTAACACATCACCCCAAAACTTGGTGACTTAAAACCGCATTTATTATCTGACAATTTCTATAGGTCAGAAATTTGGGGGCCGCTTAGCTGTGTGGTTCTGGCTTAGGGTCTCCCAGGAGGTTGCTCTCACACTGTCAGCCAGGCTATAGTTATATGAGACTGAAGGATTCACTTCTAGAATGGCTCACTTGCAAGGCAGTAGTTAATTACCTCAGTTCTTTGTCAAGTGGGCCTCTTTAAAGAGCATCTTGAAAGTTCTTATGACATGGCAACTGGCTTCCTCCAGAGCAGGTGACTCATGATAGAGGGCAGAAATGAAGTCACAGTGCTTTTATGACATAGTCACACATTGTCATTTCTATAGGGCTTTTTGATGGAAGCAAGTTACTAAGCACAGTCATAATCAAGAAGAGTGAAATCAAGCTCCACCTTTTTAAGAGGGAGGAGAAACACACTATATCACTGACGGATGAAGTGAAGGTAAGCAGTAGAAGAGACTCAGAATAGCTCTTGACAGTGGCTTTCTGAAACACATCATTAAATTGTTAGTGATTTCTCAGGGAAGCTGGGAAGAGTGATATTTCTAAGACCAAGTCTGTTAAGACTTGGACTGTTACTGAGATTTATTCTTACATGATATTGTTTTCTGCCTCCTATTTAGGACATTTTAAAATTCATGTACCAGAAGGGGAAAAAATGATAAAACCAACTAAGAATATGTGAGTAGTCTCTTTATTTATTTATTTATTTATTTACTTATTTATTTATTTATTTATTTATTTTGCTTGAGTTTGTTTTGGAAATAGCTTTTTGAAATAAAGAAGTCATCACGATTTAAAAACAAATGTTTCATTTCAGGTGTTGGGGATTAGGAAGAAGGCTAATGTGAATTGGTCAAAAGTCACATTCAGCAAATATTTATTAGCACTGTGCGGAATGATATGTGCTGAATGATACGGGGATTTTACCCTCAGAGCAACTAAGGAATTAACAAATTCAAACATAATAAAAAGTATTATGTAATTAATGTTTGTATTAATGCCATGGAGAGAGTTTTAAATATCTTTATTAAAGTTGCCTATATTGTGTACCTCAGTCATTATTCTGAGTTACAATAAATATAAAAGTAAACAATAGATAGTTGCAATTCACCCACAGAGGGGAGAGGGTAAGGAATTGTAAGATGTAGAGGTTTGGATCCATATCTAAATCTGTGTTGTTGGAAATTGATTAAACATCATTTTTGAGTTAAAATTTTATATTTACGCTAGGTGAAGTACTATTATATGATTTTTTGAACTTTCTGCAATAAATTCTTAGGTATGAGTGGATTTATGACATGCTGAATTTATTATCAGAGTTGAATTATAAAGAAGTTCTAATAAAAAAGCCATTTTACTTTCCTGTTTATTAAATTCATCAGTTTTATATGGACACCCCCATCACAACTGTATACATTGCTTAGCATGTTAAAGTCAGGCTATGATCCTTAATCAGTTTTGGCCAAGTAGTGCAGTCTGCAGTCATTGTAGGAATATATGTAAACATCAAAACTGTTGTCATATGCCTGTAGAGTATAATCAATGATTCTAAAAAAGAAAAAAAATCCAAGAAACACTAAAGGAATATTTCTTTAACCTTACCCTATATTAATGGTTATGAGCAGGGAATGGGGAAGGTAGGCTAGACCTACTTAATCGCAAAGCCTGCTTAAAGTAAAACTCTTTAGTTGTTTTATGGATTCTTTGAGGAAATACTACTAATCTTGATGACACTGGTGGTTTTATAAGGAAGAACCAGAAGATATTGAAAACTTGGAATCAAAGTGATTCAAAAGACTTGGACTATGTATAACTTTTTATGAAAGCACAAAAGTGATATACATATAAAAAATCAGTGTTTAAACAAAAGTTATTACAGTCAATATAAAATATAAATTCTAAGTTGTAAGAAAACATTGATAAAATTTGATAGTAAGTTTGTGGGGTTTTTGTCCTTTTGATATTAATATTCTGTATTTTTTATCGTGCTCTTTATTTTCATGTGAAGTGTCAGTCATCAGTTATAGGCTAGTCTGTTAGAGTTCTATGACCTTGGACAAAGGTTTAACCTCTCTGAGCATTGGTTTTGCAGCTATAAAATGAGATTACATGTACCTACTTGCATCATTGTTTTTTCTTTTCCATTTAATTTTAAGAGCTAACAATACGTTATCATACTTGAATCTCATAACAGTTCAAGGAGACAGAATTGCAAGACATCCGCAATTCACAGTTCAAGTAGGCTGTTCATATATCCTTGGTAAAGTGAAACTTTGATATTAAGACGTTTTTTTTTTCTTCTATTTGATCTTTTGACAGTGGAGAACAGTTAGAAAAAATTATATTTCCATAATGAATATAAGTAATTATATTTGTTAACTAGTGGGGAGTGAGGTGACCGAAGCAGATCTGTGTCTTTTTAGTATATAAATGGTTGAGCACTATACTAGACTGTGACGTGGCAGTCAGATGCTTGCTGCTCTGTATAGAATGCTTGTAAGTGTAATAGACAGAAATAAAGCCTGATTGTTCTACAGGCTACTCAGATATGAATGGCATTGCTATTGATGTTGTGATTCCCCCCCCCCAAACAGTGAACAAATCTTGGTATAATTATGAATAAAAATAAAATACAAATTTTCTTGACTTTACATAGGAGTTGTAGTTTGGACATATTCATTTTGTCCTAAAATAGGAAGAAAAAAAATATTTATGCATAATGTAAATAATCATTTTGTCCTAAATTAGCAGGGAACAAAGATTTATGCATAAAATGGGCTTAGGTTCTAGGTTAATGTAATTATAAATAGGTTTGTTTGTTTTTTTTTTAACCTCCTTGAATATTTTGAAGAAAATTAGAAGAAAGTGTAGACTAGGTTATATAGGTTTGCTTGTTTCACTGCAGGATGTCTTGCAATTCTGTTCCCTTTCCAAGGCAAGTAGTCATCTTAATTTTGACAACTAAGAAGCATTTCCTCCCATTTTAACAATGTCTCCAGACTTTACCACCCTATTGGTCTTAGATGTGTAAAAGGTGAGGAAATTATGTACTAGAGTAAGAAATGACATGAAGTTTATTTGTTATCAGTGCGTGGACTAAATTAAAATAGATAATTTGAGACTTTTAAAATTAAGATGGTTATATTGTATCTTCTTATTTTTCCTAGTAAAATGAATGAAAATAAACCTGATGGTTCACAGACTCTCGGTAAGTAACTGTATTTAAAATGTTTTCAAATACAGTTTAAAATACTAAGATATTTTACTCTTTTCATTATAACATTTCTTTAGAATGCTACTCAAACAATAGGAATGAATTTCCTAATCCATGCTACTTCATATATCCATATACTAAAGTACAATATTATGTATATTCATTTCAATAAAAGTCCGCTATAAGAGGATAATTCACCAAATTTAATTTGTATTCTCTATATGTATTTATCAAATTTAGTTTGTATCTGAATATAACTATTATTTATTTAATAAATGTTTTCAGTTTCTTTACAAAAGGAAAAATGCAGGTGAGAACAATTTAAACAATACACAAAAGTTTAACATGAAAAAGAAAAGGTAGCTTTAAGTGCTCACTACTGTCTCATCAAATAGCTGCAGACCTTTGCTTTTAGTTGTTTCCTTCATTTATTAGTTATAAAAGTATATGTTGACTTGCTACCAAGGAAAGTGAGAATTTTAAATTGTTACTTTGTACTCTTCTCCCACTATCTCTCACTTAGTCTACCCTTTTTAAGATTTATTTTTTGATTCCCTCCCAGATTAAACTATTACACTTAAAACTCTATACCTTCCCTATGATTTATAAATTATCTGTTGACTACACATGATTAGATAAGGAAATTTGCATTCTTAAACTTGTCCACTTTCCTGATTTTACCTATAGACTTCTATCAACTATCTTAATCGTTCTGAAACTTAGTGATTCACAGACTACCTTCATGTATTTGCCAAATGCAAATACTACCTATACTGTTATTTACTTAATATTTTTGCTAAGATTGACTTGGTATAATTATGAATAATTAAATATATAAATGTTTATTTCAATATTGTAATAACAACCAGTATCATTTGCTATAGTAGAAGGTGATCTTAGGTATAATGAAGTCAGAACAATTTTACTGAATTTTAAACATTAATGTTAAAAAAACAAAGGTAATCCACTTATAAAAACATATGCCTGGATCCTAGTCTTTTCTGCGTTCAAGGTCTTCATACAAGGCAAAGAGAGGAGGATGAGCAAATGGAAAGCCACAGGCTCACAGTATATAGCAGATGCAGCTCCATCCAAACATGTATCATGAGGACTCCTCTTCTGTAGTCAGAATTTTTTGTATTCCTCTTTCTCTTGATAACTGTATGCACACTTATAACTGAAAGTTATAGGCACTGGAGATGAAGGAGTTAAAGTGGGAACTGCTGGTCTAAGATGTCCAATATACAAATGGCAAT
This sequence comes from Cynopterus sphinx, assembly GCA_030015415.1. Lineage (NCBI taxonomy): Eukaryota > Metazoa > Chordata > Mammalia > Chiroptera > Pteropodidae > Cynopterus > Cynopterus sphinx. The sequence goes on along the minus strand of CM057384.1, from coordinate 72,455,616 downwards.
TTGCTGAAATTAATGTGGTCAGTTACTTTGTATGGGGAAGGCAGGGAGCTTAAACCTTTTAAAAGATGGGACAAGGGGTTTTTAGTTATGCCTTTTCTCATTAAACTAGAGTGTGGAGGGCAAATGTTGAGGGGATGTTTCACAGTATTAAGTATTAGCTCATGCTATTTGTTTCCAGTTCTGGAACCTGTTTTGTGAATAGCCTGTTAATAAACATATGGCACCTTTTTAATGCCTAATATCCATTCTTGATTACATGTGTTAGTTAGTAGTTAAGTTAAATAAGACTAGCTGCTATAATAGGTAAACCCTGAAGTCTTAGTGGTTTAGTACTTACTCATGTTACAGACCAGCATGGACTGGTTAGGGAGATGGGACAGATATTTAGAGATTCAAGCTCCCATCTTATATTTATCTGCTGACTTGAGGTCCTCAAACTTTTCTCTTTAGCTAGTGATTTTTTTCGTTGTTAGTATGTTATGTGAAAATTTTTCAGTGCTAGTAGATATCATTAGATAGAAAAGATTGATAATTATAATACTAACACTTATTCAGTTCTATGTGCCACACCCCTTTTATTATATTACTATATGTTATCTCATTTAATTCTCATTCTGGCATAGTTTGAAATAAGTTCTGTTGTCCTCATATTTAAGATGAGGAAACAAAGCCATAAAGTATTTATGTGAACTATCTAAGGTTATGCAGTGAGGGTGTAGTAATGAGCCTTAACTCACTCTACAATTTGCCTTTTTAAGTAATTATTATTATAATAAAGTACATATAACATTTATCATTTTAACTATTTTAAAGTGTATAATTTGATGGTAAGTAGTACATTCACAGTGTTGTGCAGCCATCACCACTACTATATAGTTTTCAAAACATTTTCATCAACCCCCAAGGAAATTCTGTACCCTTTAGGTAGCCACTTCCCATTTCCCCTATCCTCAGCTCCTTAAAATCACCCGTCTGCTTTTTGTCTATATCTGTGGATTTACGTATTCTGGATAATATAATCTGTCATATAAACAGAATCATGTGTATGACCTTTTGTGCTTGGCTTCTTTCACTTAGCATAATGTTTCTAGGTTCATCCATGTTGTTGCATGTATCAGTACTCCGTTTGTTCAGTAGTTGAATAATATTCCATTGTATGGATGTACAACATTTTGTTTATCCATTTATCCATCTGTTGATGGACATTTAGTTTGTTATGCCTTTTTTTTTTTTTTTTTTTTTTTTTTGGCTATTGTGAACAGTGCTGCTATGAACATTAGTATACTAAGTATTTGTTTGCATATCTGTTGTTATTTCTTTGGCGTATATATCCAGGAGTAGAATGGTTGTCACATGTTAACTGTTTAGCTTTTTGAGGAACCGCCAGACTATGTTCCAAAACGGCTATATCATTTTACATTTCTGCCAACAGTGTATAAGGGTTCCTATTTCTCCACAGCCTTGCAAACATTTCTTATTATCTGTTGTTTGTTACTGTAAATGTTAATATATTTTTATGATAGCCATCCTAGTGGGTATGGAGTGATACCTAATTGTGGTTTTGATTTGCATTTCCCTGATGAGTAATGATATTAAACATTTTTCAGTGTGCTTGTTGACTATTTATTGACTATTTTTTGGAGAAACATCTACTTTTTATATTTTTGCTGTTGAGTTGTGAGACATTCTTATACTTTCTGGACACTAGACCCTTAATAGGCATATGATTTCTAAATATATTCTCTCATTCCATAGATTGTCTTTTCACTCTCTTGGTAGTGTCATTTGATGTACAAAGGTTTTAAACTGTGATGAAGTCTAATATCTATTTTTTCTTTTACTACTTTTCTTTTTATCTAAAAACAATTGCCAAATTCAAAGTTATGAAGATTTACCCTTATATTTTCTTCTAAGAGTTTTATAGTTTTGGCTTACAGTTAGGTCTTCGATCTTGTTTTGAGTTATATTTTGTATATGGTGTGAGGTAGGGGTTTAATTTTATTATCTCACATGTGGCTATCTAGTTGTTCCTGCAACTATTTGTTGAAGAGACTATTCTTTCTTCATTGAATTGTCTTGGCATCCTTATTCAAAATTAATTGACTTTAGAAGTGTGGGTTTATTTCTGGACTCTTCTTTTCCATTGATCTCTATGTCTATTCTTATGCCAGTACTGCACTGTTTTGATTTCTTGTCATAAGTTTTGAGTCTTCTCTCTTTTTTTTCTAGGTCAGTCTAAAGGTTTGCCTTTTTTCCTGGGATAGTTTAAAGTTCTGTTGATCTTTTCAAAGGATCAGCTTTGTTATATTATTAATTTTTTCTATTTTTTTATTCTCTATTTCATTTATTTCTGCTCTAATCTTTATTATTTTCTTCTCCTAGTTCTGGGTTTAGTTTGTCCTTCCTCCCCGCCTCCCTCCCCCAGTTCTTTAAGATTAATATTTATTGATTTAGGATCTTTTTTTTTTCTATAGAGATTTTCATGAGCCTAAAGATCAGCCAGAGGTAAAAGCTTAGGGTTTCTGTGGTCTTTTCTGAACATACACGTGTGTGCTCTTCTAGATTCCCCCTGGTATAGTCAGGAGCTGTTCAAAGCCCTTATTTCTCTGTATCCCATTTTCTCAGCTTCTCTCCTAGGCTTTTTAGTCTGTTACCTGCTTGCCCTGTCTGTCATTCTTTGCTATAAAATGCTGTAGCTAGTATGTTTGCCTTAAATTCTTTTGACAAATGGTCAGGTTTCAATCCTGAGAAAATACTGAGGTAGGAAAAGCAAGGGGAAGCTCACAAGGATGTAAAGCACGGCAGCAGGGGAATATAGTCAGTAATATTGTAATGACTATGTATGTTGCCAAGAGGGGGAACTAGACTTATCAGGGGGAATCACTTCATAAATTATATGTGTCTAACCACTCTGCCATATCCCTTCAATATAATATAATATTGAATGTAAACTATAATTGAAAAAATTTAAAAAAAGAAAAGCATCTGAGCCCAAACCTCAGAGAGTCACTACACAGATAAAACACATAGTCACATTTCTTTGAGAACAAGACCCATGTGACACCTCTTCCTGGACAATCCTACCAGCAACATGGGCCCCGGTACCTAACGCCATTGCCCAACTAGAGAGTGGGGGATGGTAGGTGGATAAGTTAAAATGCCATAGAGATTTCATCAAAATTTAGCAACTTGTTTATTAAGTATTTCCCAGTTGTTGCAAGTTCTTAATTTAGATTTTAGAGTTTCTGAAAAATTGGGTCTTACCATTTTTGACAACTTAATCATTGCTTTAATGGCATTTTGGAGTTTCCTAATCCATTATTTTCAGTGGTGTTACCCTACAGGCTGTCATTTTAACTATATACTGGAATTCATCACCAAAGATTAATTAAAAAAATATAGCTTCATTATGTTTTAAAAGTAGGTGTTGGAAATTTTAAGTTATCGATAATGTGATTTACTCACTCAGAAAGAATTAAACACATCAGTTGAGAGACTCGCCAATTTCATAGGGGTTTTTGAGAAATTAAAAAATATTTTTATATCTATTTACTTTTTTTACTGTTAGCTTGTGTTTTCTGTCGAAAAAATGATGACTGTCCTAATAAATATGGAGAAAAGAAAACTACTGAGAAATGGAATCTCACTGTACATTACTATTGTTTGGTGAGTATAATTTATAATTAAATTCTAGAAGTTTGATGTTCTTATAAAGAATATAATTAGATCCTAATGATGGGTTTCTGAGAATTGGATAAATCACTTAACTTCTCTGAATTTCATTTCACCTGTATATAAAAATAAGATTTTTCCCTTATCAAATACTAAGATTCTGAAATTACTTGGTACTTATAAAGACCTGTCATCATTACCTGTTTATTTTTATCTAACCTTTTAGCGAGTGCCTAAGTGAAAAAAGGAGAAAATGGCTTATTCTCTAAGAAAGTGCTAGTGATAAAGCTTAGAAAAGACTTGTTTGAAGGTTCAGGGCGTCGGAGAAAAGCATTTTATTTCACAGAGAACCTGGAAAGAAAAGTTATGACTAAAGTAATAAATATAGAAAAGGAAATAAACAGGTTAACTTATGGGTCACTCAGAAGAAAGAAAAAGTGATTTTATACTGAGAAATTGTCTCTCATTTGTTCTCTTTTCTCCATTTTTTACCTCACTGAATCTGTGTCTGAAGTTCTTACTTCCCGGGTGCCTCCATAGAGGCTGTTTATAGCATGGCATTTGGCTTCTTCCAGAGCAAGTGAAAAAGAGAGGTTCACCAAGAGGGAATCATATGACCTAGTCTTCACAGTTATATACCACTGTCACTTTTGCTTTGTGATATTTGTTAGAAGAGAATCATTAAGTCTAGCCCACAGTCAAGGGGTTGGGAATAAGGCCCCACCTCTTAAAGGAAGGTGTATCAACAAATTTGTGGACATATTTTTATACTCACCACAGTATCCATGTTAAAACTCATTAGATGCTTCCTTAAGAAAACATCTAACATATTCTTTAGTGGTTCTCTAAGACTACAGTTTTGTGTCTCGGGTACCCTGTGGGTTAAATAGACTTGTAGACTGGTCTAGGAACCTAATTACTTTGTACCAAGACTTAAGGGAACATGAAGATGGCATACCAAATCTGCTTATAAGTGGAGTGTGTTATATTTTGCGTTTCATGAGAAAACTATTGCATTTTTCTAAGAGTTTATTTTACTTTTTACATATTAGAATTAGAAGAACTATTTTATTAGTGGGTTGTGTTTTTGTAATCAATTCTCAAGTAATGTGTATCACTTTTGGTTTTCTTTAGGATATAGTGTACTGCTTAAAATAAGCCTCTTTAATCACAAATTTGACATTTTTGAATTATTTTATATTTAAGTGGATCATATCAAAATTTTTCTTATATAGTCTGTCTTATTTTCTTAGTGAACTAATTTGAAAACACTGGCCCTAGGTTCAACACTTATAAGATTTTATTTTGTTGTGAACAGGAAAGTTTAGTAACAAATGGCAATGGAATGTTAGAGTGAAAAGAAACTTAGAGACAGTCTAATATAGTCCACTGTTTTTATTTTTCTGTTTAAGGTCAGAGACACCAAATTACTTGCCTAGGGCTCCAGAAAGTTGGACATAGAACCTGGTTTGCAAGCCAGGATTTCTCATTCGCACTCTCATTCTTTTTCTTGATTCATGCTTCCTTAACATATTTATACTAAAGTTCAAAAGAATGATTTATAAAAATTAAACCTTTTCTGTCTTCTACATTTTAATAGGTTTCCTTGTAAATATGCCTTCATGATTCAGGATCCAGGTAGATTTAAAGTTAGCCTGAAATATCACTGATAATCTGAATTATTTCCATAGTGTTTACTATTATTACATCTACACATTTCAGTATTTACTTTTTTCCTGTAAAACTTAATCATAGGTGGTTTTTGTTTTCCTTCTTTTTTCTGTTATTTCCTGGAATACTTTAGAAATCAATTTGGTTATATGAACTGTTAATATACATTGTCTTTCAAATCAAAGAATAGGAGTAATTTCTTACTTTGACCATGAAAAGTATCTATTATAGGTAAGAGGTTCTTGAAATTTGACTTATTTTATGTCTGTTTTTATTGGGATATTACAGATATTGATGTATTTTATTCCAAACTAGTTTATTAGAGTTTATTTTCTAATTGAGAATATATTCATAGTTGATGTCAAGTGGAATTTGGCAAAGAGGTAAAGAAGAAGAAGGAGTTTATGGTTTTCTAATAGAAGATATCAGGAAAGAAGTGAATAGAGCTTCTAAACTGGTAAGTAAATTATTTTACTCATTACAATAAATACCATAAATAGTCAGTACTCAGAAGTCTTCTCTATTCCTTTCTCTCCTAAAAATTTGTAAGAAAGACTTAGATTTTATGTTCTAGTGATTATTTTTGTCAAATATGGTGAATTTTAGAAGAATATTTCTATTTTTGCAAATGAAAGAGCTTAACTCCCCCCGCCCCCAGTATAATATATGTGACAATACTGGATTTCATTTCCTTATTCCAACCTACCCATCATTTCACCCACTCTTACCATCCGAACTATGAACATATTGCCAGTCTGCTATTCAAACTTCAATCCTGAGTCAACCCAGCCATTCATTTTTTATTCTTATACCTCAGTCGCTTGAATTGGAATGATGGATTCCAGTAGAAATTACACAACTCTGCAGACCCATAATTTATGATCGCCACACCTCTTGTGGTCCTTCTGTGATATTCTGTGCTTGTGTTCAGTACCTTCAGTTCAGTATTCTAAACTTTAACTCCTCATTCATTCAGTTATAATTTGTGAATCTTCTGTGTGATAGCTAGTAGATTACGTGTAAGGAAAGGACTGTAGGTCTCAATGTGGTCTGAGGAGAAATAATGAAAGTAAGAGAATAAAAAAGGAAGTATGAAGATAGAGCAGTGATCTACCATCTACACAGAGAATTAAAATAATGTTCTGTTTGTCCCCCCTTCCTGCCTCTTTCAATATCCCACTCCCACCCCTCAGCAAGTCTGGTAATTAAGGAGGATGAGGAAATAAGCAGTTTCATTCAAGAAATTCTATAAGGGAAGCATGTAGAGGCCTTCATTTTAGTTGAGGTAAAGAAATGGAGGCAGTTTTTTAAGATGTTGAAGATATAGAGGACTTGATGGTAGAGAAGAGGTTCTAGAGCAGGAGTTCCCAACCCCTGGCCTGTTAGGAACTGGGCCTTACAACAGGAGATGAGCAGCAGGCTAGCTAGGGAAGCTTCATCTGTATCTGCAGCCGCTCCCCAGCACTAGCATCACCGCCTCATCTCCACCTCAGATCATCAGGCATTAGATTCTTATAGGAGCACGGGTCCCTGGTGCCAAAAAGGTTAGAGATCGCTGCTCTAGAGCACAAGGGAAAATCTTGGGAGAAAGGTTACCTGTGGCATTTATATTAAGGGCCACATGAGAGTATTAATATCAATTCCTCAGCCTCCTGATAGTAGTGAACTTGTGGTTTAGAAACCTATTTTTTTTTTAAATCTGAATTCTCTCTTGAGTATACTATATTGTGAATCTTTGAGACTGTCTTAATCTTGAAGAGTTGTCTTCATTTGTGACCTTAGACTATAATTCTGTATGTCAATTTACTGGGAAACCTCAAGTTGGCAAAGTATTCTCCTGTGACCTGGTGGTACTTGAGGAGTCAGCAGTAAAACTCTATAATCTCTTCATCAGTGACCATTATAATGACAATCTCAAGGGTTCTAGGATGTTGTAGGTACTGCTCTATATTTTAATAAGGATCAACCCATCTGATAGCCTTTCTGTTTCTATACCACTGTTGTACTTTAGTCAGTGGCCGTGGTATTGTATTTGTTTTCCAGGACTGTCATAATAAATTACCACAGGTTGGGTTGATTAAAACAAATTTATTCTCTCACAACTCTAGACACCAGAAGTTCCAAATCAAGATATTAGAAAAATAACTTCTTCTGGAAGCTCTTAGGGAAGATCCATTCCATGTTTCTCTTCTACCTCTGGTGGCTGCTGGCAACCTTTGCATTCCTTTGTTTGTGACAGCATAACTTCAGTCTCTGCTTCCATCTTCACGTGGCCTTCCTTTCTGTGTCTGTGTCTTAAATCTCCCTCTTCTTTCACTTACAAGGATGCCAGTCATTTGATTTAGGAACCACTCTAAATCCAGGATAATCTCAAGATCTTTCATTTACTTACATCTACAAAGACCCTGTTTCCAAAGAAGTCACATTCATATATATACCAGGAATTTAACCTACTATAGGTATCTAACACTTTTTCATTTGGTTGGGATAGAATAATCCTAGCCAATTTTTTTGCAGGTTGGTTTTTAATATTGTTTTTCTCTTTTCCTTGGTCAATATTTCTTAATGTGTTTTCAGTTGAGATTTAAATGAGACTTTCATAAGCTGTTATATTTATAAACTCTTCAGTTCAGAATATTTTAGCAAGTAGGAAGGAAATGAAGCTTCTCTTATTCGTATGTTAGGTTACAGATGTTTCCTATGTCAGAAATTGTTACAAGAGTGAATCTTTAGTGTCTTTTAGATTGTTTCTGGATAGAACAGTTTTTTCAGGGAATTTCTTTAATATGCCATCCTCACAGCTATAATATGAAAATAATTTTCAGACTCCCCTCATTTATACTTAAGTCATGTTATGGTAATCAAATTTTATGTTACTGCCCTTATTTTCATATTTTCTTCTAGAAATGCTGTGTTTGCAGGAAAACTGGTGCTTCAATTGGATGTGTTGCACCTCGATGTAAACGAAGTTATCATTTTCCATGTGGACTTCAGAAAGAATGTATTTTCCAGTTCACTGGCAATTTTGCGTGAGTTAATTAATTGTGGAATGTGAAAGATGACTCAAAGAAAAGTAGATAATGGATATAGATATATCTATCTTCCTTTATGGAGTCATTTTTATCTACAAAGAATGAGAATTGCTAGGTAGGAAATGAGCATATTCAACTTCAGCTTGCAGCTCTGGAATATAATATAGAACTGTTAATTTATTCATATTAGGTGAAAATTCTGCCTTACATAATTCTAAATTATTATGTCACTCTTTAGATTTAGTTGTATAAATTTCTTTTATGGGGCCATTTGTATTTCTCATTGAATAAATTGAAGGCATATAAATTAGGTGGAGTGCAAAAAATAAATATTATGCCATGTGATGCCCCTAAAAAATATTACTTACTGAGCCCACCTTTAAACATCAAGATTTTATGAATTTTGGTACTTGTTATATGATTAAATATTTAAAACTTAAAGTTCCTTTAATTTTGTTCATTGTTGAATACAACAGAAATATATTCCGTTGCTAACAATATTACATAGGATTTCAGCATAATATTAGTTACTGAAATTCTGAGAGGTAAGTCTTACCACCAAAAAGTTCACATTTTGAAAGTTTAGTTCGTCTTGGTCATAGATTAGAAACTGATTCATAGTGCCAAATTTCCAGTCTGTTGTAGGTCGGTTATTAGAAAGATGTGAACAAATTTTCTATTATAAATGTGAATTATAGTGCTAGCCTAGTGGTGATTTGTAATTTATTAAATGTCGGTTTTAAATAATTTGCATATTTAGGTCATTTTGTTGGAACCATCGACCTGTTCAAATAGTTACACCTAATAATTATAGAGACTCCTTACCATGCACCATTTGCTTGGAATTTATTGAGCCTATTCCAACTTATAGCATATTACGAAGTCCTTGTTGTAAGAATGCTTGGTTTCATAGAGACTGTTTGCAGGTAAGATGTTGTATAAGCCTTTCTGGTATAAAATTGGTTGATTGCTGTTTTGAATTTAAAATGGGAAATAATTAACATGTGTGTTTTAGCTCTTATTAATTGTAACTTTTTAAAACAGCTTCTTGAAGCATATTTTATATGTAAAATTCACCCTATCAAATTGTATGATTAATATTATAATAAATACTTTAGATACTACTTTTTAATATATGTACACTTTAAAAACTTTGTTTTTACCCAAGGAATTTGTTTGTATTTCACAATGAATAAAACACAGATTTTAATTCCCAAGTTTATTTACATATTTAAGCTTAGAAAACCAAGATATGTGAAATGATCATTTAACTGTAAGCTAAGATATTTAAATGTTGAGGCCTTTTTTTAAAAAACTATGGTAAATACTTTATCATTAACTTCTTGACAGGGAACTAATTACTGTCTAATGAATTAAAAATATTAGTTCTTTGAGAGCTAGTTTGTATGTCAAACCTGATGACAAGTTCTCACGTAAATGAAATATCATAAAACATGACATTAATATTTTTTGAGTCGGAAGATATTTGAAACAAGTATTATTAGTAACATCAAATATATAGTATACATATGTGATAGTGCTAATTGACAGACAGTAATAGTTAATAAAAAGCCAAATAACAAAGGATTTACTTTAGTTTAATGCTTTTTTAAAGCTTGGATTTTATTATTGTTTAGTAAAATCAGATGTTATTCCTGATTACAAATTATCTTTAAAAGTATTTTTAAAGTAAAGAGATTTTTTAAATCCTCTTGTATTTCAGTAGCTGTAAAAGTACTAACAGTAGTCAAAGTAGTAAAGCTTGATTGATTACTTTCTCTTTTTTTTTTTGTATGAGCCTTGAACATTTATGTTTAGGATTATTCAGTTTAAAGTGGCAGAATGGAGCCTGTTTTTGTTAGGTAAATATGAGAAATTCTGTTGGTTCTTACAAAGAAGTGTTTGTAAAAGGATCCAGAGAGTGCAGTTCATAAACATGAAGTGTTATCTTTACCTATTGAGGAAGAAGTTCACATTATATGAGAATCTTTAAAAAGTAATTTATTTTAATTAAGAGTTTGTATTTGAATGAGTGTTATTGCTGTCAAAGGTATCATCTTGTTAATTTTATAACAGTATATTATTTTTCAAGACGATTAAGATTTGCCTTATTTATGTGTTAGTAATGAATCAGAGGTTCTCAAACTTGACCTATTATAGGGTTTTTTGTGAACACTCTGAAAATAACCAAGTTTCCAATTCTGCCATCAAAAAGTAGAAATAGTATTTCTAACAAAAATGTAGGTCTACTTTATACAAATATAATTTAAAAATACAGCCACATGGATACCTGTCAATGATATAATAGTAAGCAATTGTTACTTAATTAGAACCAATTCTTGAGCCATGTTCTCTAGAGGAGTTCCAATGACTTTCCCACTGTAGTACTAGTCTTAACTGAAATAATAAGTGAAAACTACCCTGTTTATATAGCTACAACAATACTTGAGTATTTTTTAATTTTTGAACTTTATTAATATAAAAGAGTCAAAGTGAGAACAAACCTATGCAATATAAAGAGAATGGTATATGGTTAAGTTTAAAAATTTCATTATTTTTGACCACTACAAATGCTATACATTGAGATTTTTTGAGGAGAGAAAACTATAAGTTAATGTCAAAAAAATTGATGAAAACTTTCATTCTGGATATGTAGAGAATTGTCACTATTCTTGTTCAGTTTGGATTTCTCTGTCATTGCTCTGGTTTTGTTATCTTTTATATATCCAATGGTATTTTTTCGCTTCATACTAGATTCTTAACTTCTTTGTATTATATCCTATATTTTACTAAGAAGTGACATCTGTGTATAGTTGCTCAAAGACCCTTTAATTTCAGAGATTTCAGTAACTTGTTGCTTTCTTACCGAATGCTGTGTTTGTGTGTGTGTCCGTGCGCACGTGCGTGCCACTTGCTAGTTGTTTGAACCTGGATTCCTCTTTATTCACTTCTTTCTTCACCATCCACAAATCATTCCCCAAGACAATCGAGTCCAATAAAGACTTGTATATCCTTTTTTGTTGTATTCTCTGCTTTTTCTGTGATTTAACTTAACATACGTTAAAAAGAAAAAAAACTAGACTTTTAAAGAAGCTTACTAACTGGTCTTTCTCCTGCATGCCTTATTTTCTATTATTTCTTCATACTACTGGCTTTGGTTTACCTTTTTAGCCTCATTACTTAGTTAAGTATGGCTTAAGAATACTTAGTTAAGAATGTAATCCCTAAGTATATTATTAATTAATTACCTAATAACATGGGCTTTCTCTTACCAGTGTGACTTGCTATATGCTATTTTCAATTTTTGTAATATCCTCTTTTCTTGGCAGACCCCTATATCTTCTTCCAACCTTAGCTTTGACCTGACCATCCCTGTGGCATTTTTGTCTGGCTCTTATATAGCCTTACGTACTTCTACCTCTCTTCTGTGCATATACTTAAAAAAATAAATAAATAAACCTATTATAATTATATACTTGTGCACCTATTCACAAGAATTCCTTGAAGTAAAATTTAAGTCATTTTATATTTCTATTTTTGGTACATAGTAGTGTTTGGCACCTATGTAATCAGGGTTAAATATTTGTTAAATGAATGTGTGCTACTAGGTTTTTTTCTGGGGAAAAAAGCAGTAGGCTTACAGTTTTCTGCCTCCTGCATACCCTCTGCCTATTGCTTCTGTATTTGTATTTGCTAAAGGGTGAGATACGTTTTATACTTCTCCCCTCAGAAAAGAAAACTAACAGACTGAATCAAAAACAGAACCAAGGATGCTTTTTATATAAGTTATTTAAACATCCTTCCTACATGAAATAACTCAAGATTCTTAACTGTTTTATTCACAGAGAGTGATGGACAACACAATATTTGTGAACAAAAATGATATTAGATACCAAAGATTGAGAGGAATATATGGCTAAATATATAGATGTAAAGCAAATAACTGTCAGTTCATTGGCTTAATTGTTTTAACCATTGGGGAAAAAGATCTCTACATTTTAGCATTGGGATAATTTAGTTTATAAAAGTTTGCAAAACAAAAGCATAGAAAATAAGTTTTCATAATATATTAAGTAAAAATAGCACATGATCTTGTTAGCATGAAGTTCATGACCTAATAACCTGTTAAATTGTTAATAATATATTTCCTATTTGCCACTATAGGTTCAAGCAATAAATTCCGGAGTCTTTTTCTTTAGATGTACAATATGCAATAATAGTGACATATTTCAGAAAGAGATGTTGAGAATGGGAATTCATATTCCTGAAAAGTGAGTAATATGTAGTCTTTTGAAAAAAAAAAAGATATTTTAAACATAGGAACACCTCAGTCATGTACAATATTAAGTGATTTATATATGGATATAATGGGCTTCAAAATGTATGTATAAATTATCAAAAGAATCAAGATGTGATTTAAAATGTATGAGAATGGTATTCTCAGTACTTAAAGATGAGGAATCCACGAATAATACTACTTAACCTGAAATAAAAAAATTGGAAGTGAAATGTTAATAAAAAATGTAGGTTTTATAAAATTTCTCCTGAATTTTTGATTTAGCATTTGAAAATTCACTGTGAGACTAATTAAGTATAGGATAAAATGGCACTAGTGTATTTACATTTTGAAAAGTTAACCCTAAACAAGTTTTATCCTCATTTCTAGTATGTGAAGTTATTTTTAGGTTCATTACTAATCCTTTTATGTAACATTTTAGATCAAAGTATATTTTATATCTTCATTTACAGAGATGCATCTTGGGAATTAGAAGAAAATGCTTATCAAGAACTTCTGCAGCACTATGAGCGTTGTGATGTGCGGAGATGTCGTTGCAAGGAAGGGCGAGACTATAATGCGCCTAATAGGTATATTAAGAAGTTCACTTTTGCTTAATTGTGTTCTTATTTAAACCTTCTGCTTAGTAAGCAGGTTTCTAGTTAGTGTAATGTAGTTTGCTATACGATGCTTGAAGTTTTAACTTGAGATAAGGTATATTTAATAAATGTATATTTACATGTTTACAGAGAAATTATTGTACTCAGCATAATTGCAGCTTATTTCTGTGGTGTATTTTCATGAGGCTCTATTTGCTAGAGCTGCATTGTCTTAAATGGTAGAGACTGGGCACGTGTGACTATTGAACACTTGAAATGTGGCTATCCCCAATTGAGAGGTATTACAAGTGTAAAGTACATACTGAAGACTTGGTATGTGTCTTAGTTTGCTAGGGCTGCAATAACAAAATACCTTAAAAAATAGAATTTGTCATCTCATAATCCCAGAGGCTAAATGTGCAAGATAAAGATATTAGCAGGTTTGATTTCTTCTGTCATCTCTCCTTGGCTTGCACATGGCTCCCTTCTAGCTATGCCCTCATCTCCTTATATTGGATTAGGGTCCGCCCATATGCCGTCTTTTGTCTTATCTCTTTAGAGCCCTGTCTCCAAATACAGTCACATTATGAGGTACTGGGTGTTAGGACTTCAACATAGAAATTTTGGGGAGACATAATTCAGCCCATAACAGCAAGGAAAGAAAAACTTAATAATTTTTATATTGATTACATGTTGAATAAAATGGTAATATTTTGAAAATATTCAAATTTATTTCACCTGTTTCTTTTACCCTTTAAATATGGTTACTAGAAAAGTTTAAATTACATATGTGATTTGCATTTTATTTCTGTTGGATGGTGCTGTTCTAGAGGTTAGTTCTAACAAGATTAATCTAACAGCATTTCTTTTGGATCACTATAAAAAGGATTTGACATTTGAAATTTATTGATTATATCTTCGTAACATCAGTAGATATTGGCTCTAATCTTAATCATTTTGTATTTTCTGTGTATACTATACTGTGTTAGATACTAGAAATCAAGAATAGCTTATTTTTAAAATGTAGAATAAAAAGCAACAAAGCCAGGTTAGTCAAAATTTATGTAGGAAATTTTATTAAATTTTTATCCATGTTGTACAATCTTACTTGAACATGGCAAGGTGAAACTTAAAGTGTAGAGCAGAATCCTGGAAGGTGATTTGGCTGGCTAAGCTGCTACTTACTTGGGAAGACTCAGCTCTGAGGTCTTGCCAGCTTTGGAAAGTTTCCCCTAAGTAGTTCTTATCACTCCTAATTCTCCATTTTGTGCTGGGTTTTTCTGTAGCTTTGTTTATTACAATATAATTGACATTATTTAAATTTGTCATTGGACTAAAAATTCTTTAAAGGCAGAGATCTCATTGATGTCAAGTAGTGTGCCTTTAGGTTACTTGATTTGGTGACTCTGAATATTCATTTGTAAACAGTAATAATAACCCTTTCTAGGGTTCTGCTGAGGCACAGATAAGAAAATATAAACAGTAAAGCACTTTAGAGTTCTAAGAAGCAATATATTCCTTACTATTGATATATTCTAAATTCATTTTAAGCTATTTTAATATATAATTTTTTTATATATATCACTCGTTATCTAGTTAGTAATTATCAAACTGCCTTTTTTTCTGGCAGTTACCTGAGATTGCTATCTTTTGCTTTTTCTCCTGGGACCCAGATGCCTTCTATCTAAATGCTTTCTTTGTAATCCCACTTCTCTTATTCCAGTGATAGGAAGGCAGTTTTGCTGAAAGGCAGCATGGTATAATGATTAGGAGTATGAGTCTGAAGCCTCACTCTGAGTTTTAATGGCAGGGTGAACTTGATTGGGCAGGTTATTTACCTCTCTATGTCTTGGTTTCCTCTTCTTTAAAATAGAGGTAACAGCATTTTTCCTTACCTTCTAGAATTAGGATTAAACTCTTCACATAAAGAGTGAAAACTGAGCCTGGTGTATAACAAGTACTCATGTTAGCTGTCTCCGCTCTTTCTCTTCATCATCAGTTAGCAGAACTATATGGGGAAGAGTGGAAGAGGAACATACAGGATACACACCTACACACCCATATCACACAGAGGGAAATTCACCCATGCCTACCAAAAGGGGGGGATCCAGTTACCTCTTGTCTACATACTCAGGGAGCATATCCATTTTATACAGAGAGGTGTACTACAACCAAAAAGGAGGACCTACATGAAAACTCCCACCTGTATCCATATAGAAAATATGAATGCAAACTGGCACACATCACACAATATAGTGGGTTGGGGAGTGGGTGGAGAATAGATGAGAGAGAAAATAAATATGGGCCAAGTAGTGAGTCTGGATTCTTTGAGCTGCATAGTACGTGAGATGTTTAAGCAAACTTGTTATAGAAAATAATTCCTCACCTTGGATAGAAAAGATAAAGGTAAGATAATTTACTGAATGCTTCTTCCATATCATACACACTGGTTCAGCAGTCTTCCTATGAGCATAGTCATCTGCAAATATAAAAAAAAAAAATTTTCCCTTTAATCATATTCTGATATGTGTATTCTTTGTATATGTGCATGTACATGTTGATATTTAGTTTAGGTATTTTAAGTAAGAGATTATTTAGAGGAGGCGGTTATAAACATAAATAATGAAATAGGAAAAATGCTTTAAGAAAAAGTAATGCAGTATCAAAGCAAATAATTTATTTTTCCTCCTTTGGTAAAGGGTTGGTTGTGTGTGTATGAGTGAGGCCCATTGTAGTGTTAGTGGTTGGAATGTGACTGATCAAAATGTTAATATTTGCTTCTCTTATGTCCTCAGCAAATGGGAAATAAAGCGCTGTCAGTGTTGTGGTTCTAGTGGAACACATTTAGCCTGTTCCTCACTACGATCATGGGAACAAAATTGGGAGTGTTTGGAATGTAGAGGTATTCTCTACAATTCAGGTAATATTTTGTAATTTTGAATAGACGTTCTTTCCTCAAATATACATTATAAAACATTTCTACCTATATTTCTATTATACTAACATTGGGCTTTAAATCTGCAGGGAGTTTCCAAAAAGCCAAAAAACATACGTCACCCAGCACTAATAGTGTAGGAATAAATGATTGTTTGTTGGAAGAGTCTTCACCTAAATTACCCAGACAGTCACCTGGAGCCCAGGGTAAAGATCTGCTGAGGTGTGTATTTTGAATTGAGGAAAAATATAGAACTCTATTTTGAGAAAATTAAACAGGAGGTGGCTACATACATTAGAATATTAGCTGATCTTTACAGTAGTCTTCAAGAGTGTTTTTCAAACAGCAGGACCCAGCATTTGATCTTGAAATCATGCAATCAGCATTTTAAAAAGAAAATGAAACAGGATAGAATATCAGTTTGCGTTACAAATAGAAAGAATGTATATGAAATATATTTTATTATATACTAAGTCATAATGTAAAATATATTTTTATTATAGATCATTTTTAAGATATTTTTAAAAACAGACCTGGAAAATGTACATAAAATGTTATTTGATCATGGAGTAAGACAAATTAAAATGACAAGCACACCATGTTACTTTGTTAAAAGGAAGGCCATTTAATATAGAAAGCTTATGTTTTCATTTTTTAATCATTTGTATGTTTATCAATGTCAAGGTCTAAATAGTAGCTCTGTAGGAAGTTAATGCATACTTAAAAGTATTATTGTATTAATGGCTATTTTCAGATGAAAGCAAAATAAATAACTTTCAAAATCATTCATAACCATTTAGGTAAGACTAGATAGAATTACATCTTTATACTGTGTCATATAGTTGGGTCAGGATTTTTATGTGGTTTTACCAAAAAGTCTATAAAGCCTGTAGCCAATAGGGAAAAATAGACAACAGTAAAATTAGTAGCAAAGCATGAAGAAGTACTTTCTTGTTAAAAATATTAAAACTTAGAAGAGCAAGAGAATTTTCGTGAAAATATTTGATAACTAAATTTGCAGTTAAAAGTGGAATACTATTTAAAAAGTGAAGAATTGGTATTTTAAGATATCACTTGTATTAACTGAGATTTGTTATATTTTATAATATTTTTAATATCAAAAAAGACATTCACATTAGCTTTAAATAATTTTAATGTTTAGGACTCTAAAGATGTTACACCAAGGAAATTTGATTCCTTGCTCCTGCTATATTGTGCCATCCATCAGGTTCTAGAAGAATAGCTTTGACACTCCCATTTCAGGCAGGAGCAAGGAATTAACCTTGCTATAAGAACGTATATTTTGGAAGGATTGTCTTCAACTTGAGTTAATTAATAGGGGATTGTGTAAAGAAAGAAAAGGCGAAGACTGACCTTCAGTGGGGCATTGTAATGTCTTAGGATGGGAAAAAATTTATACATGATGTAGAAAGACGACACATGACATTGCCCCAAACTGGATCATTTTGAGTACATTAATTTCAATTACAGATGGAGAAACTGAGGCAGGGAGCAGTTGAGTTAATCTATACATTCACCCAGAGAGGTCTTATTAAGACACAGATTGTTGAGCTACTTGCTCAGAGGTTCTGGTTCTGTTTATCTGCTGTGGCGCTCAAAAATTTGCATTTATAACAAGTTTCCAGATGCTGCTGCTGCTGCCGCTGGTCTGGAACCACACTTTTAGAATTATTGGCATAGACTAAAAAGAACTACTTAAAGGGTTGTGAATTCTATTTATAATATTAACTCTACTGTTAATTAACTTTATGATTAAAATACACGGAATTGATCAAGTTTGAGATAATCATCAATCATCGTCATCATAAATCTTTATGACATTCAATTTTAATTTGTTAGAAGGCTGCACAGAAGAAATCAAGAATTTAGAATTATAGTTATCAAATAACTGTTTTTGGTTCCAGGCCAGCCACTGTCTGCTTTTGGGTGGGAGATGGGGAAGAACTTCCTTTTAATCTTTTTTTCTATTCTTTTTTATTGGCTGTATAACTGCTGTGTCACATAAAGTACTTTAGAGTACTTACATCTATGTTTAAATTCATGTTTTATAGGCAAGGCAGCAAATTTAGAAGAGACATTTCAACAATAATTATAGAGTTAGGATTTCCAATTATAAAAAAATCTAAAAGATTATATATCAACAAAGCTGATATCTGGAATAGTGCCTTAAATGGATTCAGAAATCAAAAGTTTAATCCTTCGTACACAATTGAAATAGCATATGTTAATGAAAATGATAATTTTGGAAGAGAGCATCCTGGATCAAAGCATGAATTCCTAAGTCTTTTAATGCAGCATCTTGAGAACTCAGCATTGTTTGAAGGGTCCTTGTCAAAGAACTTGTCCCTAAATTCTCAAGGTAATTATTCATTATTGTACATATTTTATTACCATATGTAAAGAAAGAGATAGCTGGTTAAAATTAATTTCAATACCTGTGGTTGAAATGTATAATTTACTTTGTTAATAAAATATACAGAAAAGAGGATGTGGGAATGATATTTTTAAAAGTAAATTTTGTAGTGAAAAATTTTCTTTAAGAATATCTTTGATTTTTTTATAGTAATATCCTCCTTGAAGTGGTTTCATAATTAACTGTAACCTTAAAAATATATTTTATATTCTAATTTCATTCAACTGGGATGGATGATTGTTTTGAGCCCTTCTTGTTCAGATATTTGGAATTTGCATTTGGCATGTTTCTTTACATCCTAGGATTTTTATAACATTTTCTGTTCCACAAGTAACATTTTTTTAATGTACCTCTTTGCTTTCAAGAATTTTTCTTATACAATTATGTTTATGATATTTTTCTGTCTTCTGGTGAGGAGTTGATGTGATTAAAACAGGCATCTCAAAACATTGGTTAATTCTCGCATTCTTTTTTAGGAGCTTTTATACCACTTTTGCTGTAATAGGAAATTCGACAGAGTGAGAAGACTTATTTCATTCCATTTCAGTTTCCTCCTATATGTTCCCTAGACCTTCCTCACCGTTGCCCAAAGCATCATTGAAATAATTGAGAAACTACCAAGGATCATTTGTCCTCTAAACAGTACACACAGTTTAATTCTAAACTTTCTTAAAAAGAAAAATTAAAAAAAAAAACCACTCAAACAATAAGTAATGTTAATTCAAGGCAGTTTTGGTACAGTGGAAAGTACATGAATTTAAATTACAAAATCTGAATTCAGTTTGTACACATCACTTAAAGTAGCTTCGTATCCTTAGATTAATTATGTAGCCTCTTTGGATCTCAGTTTCTTCATCTGTAATATGTGACTACTAATACATAGTTTATAAAGTTACTGTTGAGATTTTATTACTAGTTTAAGTATTATTAATCTTAATAAGTTGCTCTGAACAATTTTTAGAAAAAATAAAGGAAATTTTACTTGGTATCCTTTTGACTTAAAATAGCTAAAACATTTTAAATGGCAATTTAAAAATGCTGAAAGCTGTAACTAGTAAGATGATAAATCTGTGCCATTTTGGAACATAATTTAGCACTATGTATCAACAACCTTTGAACCACTAATACTATAGCTACCCTAATCTATACTAATCAAATAATCAGACATAAACACAAGTATGTAAGTAGATGTCGATTATAATACAGTTGAATAATAATTTTGCATAATATAAAGTTACAATATAGTAAGTGGAAAAAAGAAGTGAAACTATTTATATACATAATTATATATGTGTACATATATACACATATATATGTAAATATGTACACACACACACACACACACACACATCCCAAAGTGTGTACACTGGTTATTGTGGTAAGATTATAGATGACTTTTTTGGGGGGTATTTATATTTTTTAGAGTATTTACATTTTGTATTTATATTTTTTCTATAATAGGTTATACTTTAGATGAATCTTTTTTATATGTAATTATAGCTTCTATGAATTAAATTATTTTACATTTTATCTAATGCTTAAGATTTTGGGGGGATTTTTAATTTATTATATATGTATTCATTATACATGATGGTTATCTTATTATAATAAGTGTATTTAATTTATTCCTATCTGTATTTACAGCTCTGAAAGAGAATCTTTACTATGAAGCTGGCAAAATGCTTGCCATTTCTTTGGTTCATGGTGGTCCCTCACCTGGCTTCTTTTCTGAAACATTGTTTAACTGCCTTGTTTATGGACCAGAAAATACTGAACCAATTTTAGATGATGTTTCAGATTTTGATGTGGCACAGATTATAATCAGGGTAAGAAATGTACATGTTTATTAAATGTACACTACATTCTTAAGTATATTTGCATATAAATGATATACAAAATAGAAAAATAATACTCTGTGCAGTAGTTAAGGAGTGTCAATATTTCTGTTTACCAGCAGAGTTCATAACTAGTTAAGAGATAGATGTAAAGGTCAGACAGCTGGAGATCAAAGTGCCAGGTTTAATGTTGGTCAGACCAGTTAGATAATGTGACTTCAATCTGAGGTCAAATGGCTTGCTTAACATTCCTCATAACTACATGGAATTTTCTACTTTGCCAGGACAATATAAGGCAGGTTCCTTGTAATTACTAGACAGCAGATAAAAGTACACTTTTGTGCAGGAAGGTGAATCTGAAGAAAACAAGGACTTAGCTTACCAGTCAGGAAACCTATCCTTCTTTCTACAGGGAGATATGAATGATAGGTGAATGGAATGACAGGTTGAATTTCTTCAATATAGAAACGTAAGGAGATTCAATGTTCCCATCTAAATATAGTTACCAGTTATTGGGCCCTGTACTGTACTGCAGTGTGTTAGATGTAAACTCAATTTAGTTATCAGATAAGTGTCATTGCCTACATGTTACTGTCTTGGAAACTAATTGAGACAACAAAAGCCATTTAACTTTTCTTCCCTGAACCTCATTCCTACTTAAGCCTATCCTATCCATTGTCTCAGGCAGTTAGTTTAATGGTTAAAAGCAAATGCTCAGAAGTGAGATTTTTGATTGAAATAGCTATAAACTATAAATTGTATCACTTGGGCAATGAAGCCTAACTTTATCTTCTCCACTTCCTCTATGGATTTCTTCACTTACAGTGAGGCTTCTGTTCCTACCACCATGCTCCCAAGATAGCTAGTTCATAGCTAATATCCAGGTATCTAGATCTTAACAAAGGCCTTTTTTCCCTAATTCCTCATCTCTGACTTCTGTAATCACCATTGTCCTCAAATTCCTCTACTATTTTCTTAAATATTTTACTCCCTCCTACCTTTGAAGCTATTGTCTTTTCTAATGTTTTTTCTTCCTACCCCTAAAACTTAGACATTTTTCAGTGTTGTCTTAATAATCCTCATTCTATACTATTTGGAGAGCTTCTCATTGATAACCTTTCTGAATGATTTCCAGACCTATATTTTTGAACCCCTAGACTTTTATATGAAGATAAAATCTGGGTCTTGCTAGCACATTGATCCCAGCATGTTTAAGACAGAACTAATTTTTTCCCCAAGAATTTTTTTTGCCTGATTTTCCTTTTCTTCTCAAGAGATTTCTTATTTATAAGACATTCTGGCAAAGGCATTTTTATTCTTCCACATTCCATCAGTACTTTCAAGTCTTCTGTCTCTAAGAGTGACTTATCTTTAGACTTTCCCTTCTTATTTCCAATATGCCCACTATACTAAACTCAAATTATGTCTAGGTGTAAACAATTAGGATATTATTCTAATATTCTTATTCAAGATGATTTTTTTCAAAACTACAATTTTGACCACACTGCTTTCTTCTTTAGGAATCCTCATGGCCTACTGAACAAAATTCAAGCTCTTCATTATGGCATTTAAAACTTCCAACTCTCCTCATGACTTTACCTAATCCTGTTTTTGTACTTCTATCCAATGTTTGTTCATTTAGTCAATGAATACTATGCACTAGTACTGTTTTATCACAGAAGATACTTGTGAACCAAAATTCCTGTCTCCTTGAATTTACATTTTAGAGGGAAGACAGAAGATAAATAAATATATAATATATAATTAATATATAATTGACCCTTGAACAACACTGGGGTTAGGGGTACCAGTCAAAAATCTACATATAATTTTTGATTTCCCAAAAACAACTATGGTTGTCCCTTGGTATCTGCAGGGATTGGTTCTAGCTCCGCCCCCAACCTCCTGTCTCCTTCCACAGATACCAAAATCTGCGGATGCTCAACTTTCTTTATAAAATGGCATAGAATAGTACATACACTTGGCCTTTTACATTGCTGACGCAAAACCCATAAACGCAGAGGGCCAGCTGTGCTGAAAAAAAATCTGTATGTAAGTGAATCTGCAGAGTTCAAACTCATGTTGTTCAAGGGTCAATTGCACTATTATGTAGTAATATATAAAAATAAAACTATGAGAGATAGATAAGCCTCTGGGTATAATAAGTTAGAGCTTAGGATAAGCTGCGATAACCAAGAGACCCAAAAAGACCAGGGCTCAAAAAAATGGCAGATATTTATTTCTCTCTAAAATCTCTTGTCTAGATTGTATTGTAAGGATTGGCAAATTATGGATGTAGATCAAGTGTGGACTGCTGCCACTTTTTGTAAATTAAAGTTTTACTGGAACACAACCACATGCATTTGTTATGTGTCTGTGACTGTTTTCACACTACAATGGCAGAGTTGAGTAGTTGTGATAGACACCATATGGCCTACAAAGTATAAAATGCTATCTGGCTTTTACGGAAATGACTATTTTAGAGATACTGTGATACATCAAGTCATCCAGGGAATTGGATTCTTTCCTCTCATTGTTGTGTAATCACTTAGGATAGTGTCTTCATCTACATGGCTGAAGCTTGCTCTTAAGGGAGAAAGTAGAAATAGAGTATAGGGAAATTTGGTACGTTTTTCACTCAACATCTCATTGGACAGCTCTTAGTCACATATGGCCACATCTAGCTGCAAGGAAGGTTTGGCTTTGTACACAGCTAAAACTCAGGGTGGTGGGTTTAGAAGGATGAGACAGTATATACCCAACTTATTAGTCTCTGACAGAGTGTGAAATAGATTTCAGCAGAGATCTGAAATGAATGAGAATTGTGACTCTCTGGGGGAAGAGTTTTTTAGAAAGAAATAGCAAGGAAGTTTTCATTCTATGAACTATTGATTGCCTCCTATCTTTATCTTTCTCCCTCTGTGACTTTGTTCAAGAGCTAACTTATGTGAAAGTGTCTGGCACATAAGTGGCCAAGTATTTCTTTGTTTATGCTATTCCAAGAAATATTCTTTTGATTGTATTTATCAAGTCTCAGCTGATATTCTTTCTCTTTCATGAAATCTCAGGTCATCGAGATGCCTCTGTAGTGCTTTGTAGCTGTTCTATGTCAATTATTTGCCTTTTTTATAAATAATTTCCTATATTAAAGTGACATTATACTCTAGATTTCTTGAAGGCAGAAATATACAATGTGTATCAAACTGGATTGTCAGATATTTATTCTAGAAAAATGATTCTTGGTATACTTTCACTCCACTCTGGTGTATTGAGAATAAAGTAATGTGTCATTTGAAATGTAAATATCATTCACAAATGAAAGAAAAACTGAGTATATTTTCTTTGTTACAGATAAATACTGCAACAAATGTACCTGAATTAAACTCAATTATGAATGAATATTATAGCTACTTCGAACTTATTGGATGTCTAAGGATTATAACATCATTAAGTGATAAATATATATTGGCAAAAGACATACTTGTTTACCAAGTGATTAAGAGAGTACGAGCACCTTTTGAGAGGTAAGTTATTTATATTTGAAATATTCTCTCAAATTACAGGTTCAAATTGGTTGTCTTATAATATGAAATATAATAAAAAATAAAAACAAATGTTATTTTAAAATAACACTTTAAAACTAATCTGTTAAGGATGATTTTTGTTCTGACCATTCTATATATAATTGCAAAAATGTATGATGCTTAGATAGGAAAGTAACTATTATCTCAATTTATAATTATTTTTCTAAATACAAAGTATTTTAAAAATTCTTACCATATAAGCTAACTATTTCATCTCCATTCATAATAACTATATATTGAGCAACTGTCATCCCATGGGTAAAATAGTACTGGGCATTCTTTGATGACAGAGTAGATGTGATTCTTGTTCTTTAGCTTGCAACACTGGTCTTCAAAATTTTTGTCCTAATAACATTTTAAAGAAGTTTGAAAACATTTATATGTCCTCATACTCTTCTATTTTTTAATAATGGAAAATATAAAATAAATATGAAAGTAGGCAGAATGGTACATTACGGAATCATTATCCAGATCTAACAATTATTAATCAACCTGTGGCCAATCTTGTTAATCTATCCCACCCTTATTATTTTCAGGCAATTATCAGACATCATATTATCTCCAAAATGGTCTTTTTTAAAAAAAAAATTTCAGTATCATTAACTCACAGATTTAAATATAATTGTGTTTACAACTGTTATAGTTATTATCCTTACTGAAGTTCAAATTGTC
This sequence comes from Cynopterus sphinx, assembly GCA_030015415.1. Lineage (NCBI taxonomy): Eukaryota > Metazoa > Chordata > Mammalia > Chiroptera > Pteropodidae > Cynopterus > Cynopterus sphinx. The sequence continues at coordinate 72,430,906 of CM057384.1, read as the reverse complement.
TCATCTTTGACCAATCTAAGCCTTTTTATGTTGTTTCTTTGAGTTTTTTCATGTTGACCCTTAATGGTCATTACTAACAATCTTTCTATAACATGTTTCAGTCTTATTTTGTCATTCTGGCTTAAAGAACCTTTGTTTCTTTGAATGGGAAATAGTATTTCAAAAGCACAATCTGGATGCTAGGAATGCTTATTTTCGCCAGGTTGGTCACTGTTTCTAGGTCTTTTTAGTGGCCCCAAACTAGGAACTACTGGGATTTTTGGTTTGGTTTGGTTTGATCTTTTAGGATAAAATACATCATGAGTTTATACTGACACTTTAAATTTACTACCACAACATTTTTAGCTTTTTCTTTGTCCCATTTTGAAAATCTCAGTTCTCAAAGTTCACTGGAGAATTAGTGAAATAATTACTCAATTGACCTAGTCCACATTTTATAAACAATAGTTTCAGAATAACAGTACCAACATTATCACCAATAACAATATTATTGAAAACAGGTTTAAATTATTATTATTTTGTTCTAGGGCTATGTAGTCAAATTACTGTGTTTTAAAGTGATTTGTAATAGTTTTTTTCTGTATTGTTACACTACTAACTGGTTCTACATTTTTTTCATTTTTTAATTTTTAGTTTTAGTGATTTTTTTTAAAATTTGATTTTTAAAAAATGTAAAATATGCATGGTTCCAAGTTGAATCTATAATAAAAGAACTCAGCTCTATGATAAAATTGTATTGAAAGAAATATAGTTTTCATTCTTATTGCATCTACCTTCTACCCCTTATGAAGAAACCATTTTAGTGGTTTTTATTGTTTATCCTTCCAATGTGTTTTTAAATGATAGCAGATAAATATAGGAGTGTATTTGTACTCATTTCTCTTATTAGATAAGATACCATACACTCTTTTTTCTACTTTATTTTTATTTAACAATATATTCTGGAGATCACTCCATGGTAGTAAATAAATATAATCAATGCGTTTCAGAGTTCTACAGAACTCCATTGTCTGGATGTTGTTTTTTCAACCAGTTTCCCATTGGTAGACATTTGGGATGTTCATGGCACTCTTACAAATTAAAATATGACACCATAAACTTAAATAGTTTCAGAGGATATAATTTCCAATATATTTTTAATATTGTGTTTTAAAATAACTCAATCTTTTAAATATAGCCAAATGTCCTCCAACTATAAGACTCTTTAACAAAATTTTATTATGAATAGAATTACCATTTATAATTATGATTAATACATGAATACACAGAATAATCCAATTTAGTATAAATTTTGATGTAGTTATTTTAAAATTATTTAAAATGCACCTCTTAACGAGAGGTATACACAATATTTTTTTTCCTTAAGATGTATCTACAGATGGATTTTTCTTATTGCTAAGTCAGAATTCACCATTATTTATTTCTTTTATGTTTTGTTTTGTGTTTATAGGTATGACTAGTCTGGATGTCAGGATAGGCTTCCCTATCTACATAAGTGGTGTTTAAATTAAAATCAAATGGTAAATAGGAGTTTGGCAGATAAGATTGAAGAGAAGAAGAGAAAAAGCTTAATAATCTCTCCTATGTAAAAGATAAAAAAATCATACAGCAGAAACAATCTTTTAACTATTTAAGAGCTCATAGCAAAAGAGTCCTATGTATGTCTGAAATAACAAAGAAACCAAAAGCCAAATTACCATAACTGTCATATGAAATCAAGACCCTCTATTTCCCCAAACTTGGGTTGGCATCCTGCATACACCCAAACCTGAAGCAATTAACCAAGTAATTGGTTTTAGGAATCATAGCACTTATAGAGTACCAGACAAAAGCAAATACATAGCAGCTGTGTAGAAAAATTTCTATAGCCTGAGACTAATGGGAATGCTAAAGAGGAATTATAAAAGACAAAACACACAACTATCCAAAAAAGCAAGTATTGGGAATAGCACTCAAGTACCTAAATAACAAAAATTGAATGAGATAAAGTATTACCACAGTGATTTAAAAGAGAAAATAATTGGGGGAAAAAAACAATGAATCAAATAATACTTCTACATTGAAAAATGATCACAGACTTCAGTTCTGGAACATGGAATCGACACACTTCTATTCCTTCTGCTAAGTTAGATTAAAAACCCTGGACATTGTGTATAAAACAAACATAAGAAGACTGAAAAAGGTAAAGAGGTAAAAGCAGACTAACTGGGGATCTCAAGACCCAAGGAACAACACAACAGAACAGAAGAAATCTAGACATTCTCATATGAAGTAAAACAAAGAAAATTTGTTACTGGCAGACCTACTACCCTAAAAGAATGACTATAGGAATCTTTTGAAGCAAAAAGAAATTATTAAGGTTGGAATCTCTGAACATCAGGAAGGAAGAAAAAATTTTAAAAAGTGTGTTTCTCTTGCATTTTCTAAATTATGTTTGATATTTGAGGCAAAAATTATAATATGTAATGTTCACAATGTATGTAGAAGAAATATTTAGGAAATTGTTATAAACAGGGAAAGACAGAGACTCAAAGGGAGGTAAGGCTTGTAAAATTTTGACAATAGTCAACTATTGTATTTTTTAAAACTACAAAGAGATACTCAACAGCACTATAGATAAAAATAGAATCTGAAAAATTCAAGTAACCCACAAGAGGACAAGAAAAAGAAAACAAAAATAATCATGGAACTAAAAGTTGGTAATTGTTAAGTTCTAGGCAGTTGGAAAAAAACTAGTGATTCGAAAGAGGAATATGAGGATATAACAGAGAAAAAGATTGAAAACAAGAGGTGTCATGAAAGATTAAGAGCACCCACACATATATTTAACTAAACAAGATGGTGGCAGGGCAATATTATAGAAAATGCTGCTTGAATAATTCCTCAGGTTCATGGGGCTTGATGAGCCAAAGTAGTGTGCTTTGTGCTAAAACTGCATTCTGAGCAAAAAGACTGTAAAAATGAAGTGTCAGTTATACTGAAGCAGTGTTCTTAGTAACATCAACAATGAAAATAGCTATGGTAATAACTTCACAGAACTAGTTACATTATTATTCAAGAGTAAGAAGGAATAAAAGACATTTTGGGATGTTTACTTCTAAAGAGATTAATAAAATACATACTTAAAGAAGAAGGAAATTGAACCCAGGAGGGAAAAGATTCAAGCAGCAGCAGTGCACAAAGAAATGAGAAAAATTTGAATGAATAAAATTAAGCACTGGCCATTATAAACAACTAAATTTTGGTAAGAAATGGTTAAAATAATTAAAATGTTAGAGAAAAATTAATGAATGTTATTGGATTTATTGTTTTAAGCAACTTGTATTGTTGAGGAAATACTAGGGAAGCATTAATTAGCTCTAGCTTGTTAAATCAAGTATATACTAAGGGAAAATTGTAAAATAACAGAATTAGAGTCTGTAATTTCCAATTTGGTAGGGATTGGAGGAGACATAAAACATTTAATCTTAAAATATATAGGAAATAGGCATAAAAGCAAGCATATACATTCAGAGAAAGCACACTATAAAATAGAAAAATGATTTAAATAGATTGGTGATTATAATACATGTTAATAGTTTAAACTCATATTAAAAGAAATTGCATTTTAAATAAATGACTTTAAAGCAAAATAAACAATTAATGAGATACTAATATTCTTTTTAAAAATCTTGTCCTTAAATGATCCTAATAATAGTATTAAAAAGAACAGATTCTTTAGGGACAATAAACAGTCGTGAATCTATTTGTACCTAACAACATAACCTCAAAGTATGTAAAGCAACAACTGACAGAATAACCCTGAGAAATTGTTAATTATGTTGTAATAGCAAGATATCTTAAACGTACGTCTCTTAGGAGTTAATAGTTTAATCGTACAAATAATTAGGGTCTAAAATAGCACTGAATAAAAGTATCAGTTTTGAAGAGGGTTCAATAAAAAGAATTAAGGCAAATACAACATTAAAAAATCTTTAGTGTATCCTGCTAATAGATCAAAGGAGAAAAATATACAATTTTAGATACAGTAAAAGCATTTGATACATCTATACATAATTATAAACTAACAATTTGAAGTGCCATTATAAAAAATATCTTGTAAACATTCAGCTAACATTATCCCTAATGGTGAAAGGTCACAGGCATTCCTCTTAAGGCTATGACAAGTCTAGGATACACATAATTACCCCTTTCATTGTCACAGTATGCTGGAGGTCTTAGCAGAGCAACAGAGAAATTGGTAAACAACTAATTGTACAAGATGGAACTAAAATTTTAGGTAGCATAGGAAGAGTGAGAACTGTTAGAGTTTTAAGTGCTATAGGTCTTTGTATTGTTCAGGAAGAAGGTAAATACAGTGGTCCCCTCCACCTCATCCACAGTTCGCTTTCCTCAGTTTCAGTTACTCTTGGTTAACAGAGGTCCAAAAATATTAAATGGAAAAATTCAGAAATCGTGTTTTAAATTGCACATAGTTTTGAGTAGAACAATGAAATTTCACACTGCCTGAGATGTGAATCATCCCTTTGTTCAGTGTAATCACACTAAATACACTACCTGCCGGTTAGTAGCCATCTCGGTGTTGAGATGGACTGTCACAGTATTGCAGTGCTTGTGTTTAGGTAACCTTCACTTTACTTAATGGCCTCAAAGTGCAAGAGTAATGATACTGGCAATTTGGATATGCTCAGAAGCTATAAAGTGCTCCCTTTAAGTGGAGAAGTGAATGTTCTCGGTCTTAACAAGGAATAAACAAAAATGGTGAGGTTGCTAAGATCTACAGTAAAAATGAATTCTATGAAATTATGAAGAAGGAAAAAGAAGTTGGGGCTAGTTTTGCTGTCACACCTCAAACTACAAGTTACAGCCATGGTGCATGAAAACTAACTAAGATTAAATTTGTGTGTAGAAGACATGAACAGAAAACGAGTTCTGATTGATGGCAACATGTTACACCACAAAGCATTGAGCCTATACAAAGACTTCAAACAAGGATCCCCTGAAACCAGTAACACCAAGCCATTTACTGCAAGTAAGGGGTGGTTACACAGATTCAGGAATAGGTTTGGACTGAAAAATATAAAAATTAATGGATGGGTTCTGTCTGCCCATGAAGAAACTGCTGCCACATTTCCAGCCAAGTTGAAGTTGACTAGTAAAGAGAAATGTATTTATGTATAGGAAAAAACATAGTATGTATAAGGCTTGATACTATCCACAGTTTCAGGCATCTGCTGGCAGTCTTGGAACATATCCTCAGAGGATAAGGGGGGGACTGCTGTACATTGATTCACTTTAGATTTTAAATATGCCTATTAAAATCTTGAGAAGCTACTATTTAAAAAAATAAGAATTAGTATAACTTTTAAAATAGAAAGATATTAGAATTTTAAAAAATGAATACAAAAATCAGGAAGGAATAAAAAAATTTTTTTGAAGGCAGTAACAGTTGCCCAAAATAAAGTGATAGAAATAGTTTCCAAATATATAAATTACAATAAGTGAAAATAACTCTCAAAAAACAAGTTGCAGAAAAATATACAGTACGGTACCAGTCATAGAAGGTTTCAAAACAATCACAGCAATTCTAGTTGTTATCTAGGGGTACATATATGTAGTGAAACAAATGAAATACAGGCTAAAGTAAAAGTTTCAGGATAGTAGTTAAATAACAATTTCAAACAGTTTCATTTGTAAAGGGAGAGAAGGAAAAGTGATGGGTGGGTAGGATTTAGTTGAGTAAATATTTTTAAAAAAATCATCTGAGCAAGCATAACAAAACATTAAGTATCTCTTAAAATCTAGTGACAGTTTGTGATTTTGTTATATCCTGAATTTTTATGAAAGCTTGAAATATTTCATAATTAAAAGTAAAATTTTAAGGGTGAACTTAAGTTTGGCTAACATTTGCTTAAAGGTAAGGTGAAGGTAAAAGTTAAAAGCAAGAAAGGAAAGAAAGGATGGGGATAATGGAGGGCCCTGGAAGCCATGTTAAGGAGTTTGGATTTTGTTTCATGGACAAGAGTGTGTATCAATTTTCTTAGGCTGCTGTAAAAAAAAAAATAGTGTCACAAACTGAGTGGCTTAAAACAGCAGAAATTGATTCTGCAGTTTTGGAGGCTCAAAGTCCAAAATCCAGATATCGGCAAGGCTACGCTCTTTCTGAAAATTTAGAAGGACAGTCTGTTCTGTATTTCTTCAGCTTCTGAAAGTTCCTATCAGTACTTGGCTTGTGATAGGATAACTCACATTCTCTAAATTTGTATCATGTGGCCTTTTTCTCTCTGTGTCTCTCTTGTAAAGACACTTGTCATTGGATTTATAGCCAGCCTGGATAATCTAGATAGGATATCTCAAGATCTTTATATCTGCTTAGGCCATTTTTCTAAATAAGGTAACATTCATAGGTTCTAGAGAATAGAATATGGACATATCTTTTGGGGGATACCTCAGGATGAATGACAGTATTAGGATTTATTTCTGGCACATACCTGTGGCTATAGCATGGAAAATGGACTTTGAAATGAACACATCTGGTACAACAGTTCCTCTGCAAGTAGTTTATAATACAGTGGTAATGTATATATGGAGAAATGGGCAGATATAAGAAATTTCAGAGAGGAGGATTCATAGGATTTGGTAATTGGGAGGGGTTAAGGATGACTTTCAGATATAACTACTAATTTGACAGATAATGGAGGCATTTACTGTCATTTATGGTGCAGATTTTGGTAGTAGAAATTAGCTTTCTTTTGAATGTAATAAGTTTGGCTGCTTGGCATACGTGGTACCCAGTTGGATATATTTCTGGGCAGGAGATAACATACACCTGCAAATTAAAGCCATGGAGAAGTTGGCATTGTTAGAGATTCATGAGGGAAAAACAGCAATATTTTAGGTAAAGTAAAGAAATAAGAAGCTTTTTGTAAGAGACTGAAAGATCTGTCTAGGGGAAAAAGGGAAAACCAAGAGACTGGTGCTATAGAAAAGAATATTCATGAACTTCTTAAGGGCAGTTTTTCTTGAGATGTAGACAAGTGGAGGAAAAGTGAATAGGAAATTAAGAAATGGAGACAATGTAGATAAGTCATTCAAGTAGGTTCTCTCAAAGGAAAACTGATGGAATTGAGTGAATTCAAGGATGGGAAAAACTAGCACATTTACATGCTCTTGAGGAGAAGCCAATAGAAAGGAAGATGAATCAGTGTGGGGTACCTGAAGAGGTGGGTAGGGAGTCCAGAACCACAAGCAGGGCTTAGTCTGATAGGCAAAAATGGTACCTTCCTTCCTTTTCTTACTAGTGAGATAGGTGCCTTTAAAAACAATTCATTTGTTATTTATAATTTGTTAATTATGCATTCATAGTTTGTTCATTTCCTATTGGATTGTTCTTTTAGAAAAATGATTTGCGGTTTTGTACATTACATTCGTTTTGTTATGTATATAAAATATATGTTCTCACTGTTTTATCTTTGTTAATTTCTTTTTAGCAATACATAATGTTTAAATTTTTATGTGGCAATCTCGAAGAAACTTCATTTTTATACTAACTAGCTTTGAAGTGTAAAATACTTAAGATATCTACTTTTTTCCTCTTAATAAAATTCATTGGCTTAATTTTTAAATTAAAGCAAAATAATGTCAGCATATAAAAGTCTTCATATTAATATATTTGCTTGTTACTGATTTGAGAGTATCATGTGTATAGTATACCCATATTGTTCTTTTTCCTCCTATCTATGTATATATGGTAGTAAATTAGCTAGAAATGTTAATTCCCTATTGTAATACCAAACACATGTATGAAGTTTGGCTCATTATTTTTATTCTCTTAAGTTTTAAGCAGGGTCTGAAAACTCTTGGTGTTTTGGAGAAAATTGAGACTTACCCAGAAGCGTTTTATGGCATCTTCTGTCATAAACCTGAGAATCTTTCCGCAAAAATCCTTACTGATCTTTTTACAGTACACACATTACCTGATGCACAAGCTTTGGGGTTTTGGAACAGTTATTTACAGGCCATTGAGGGTATGTGAATGTTTTGTTTTTATCTAACTCTGTTAGGATGTTTATTTAAGGATGTTAGTTTATTTCTTTGAGTTTTGCTTTTTGATAAAAAGACTTTCATCTGTTAAATCCATATTTACAAAACATTTCAAACAAGTTTATATGATTGAGTTGAAACTGATGAGGACACTTTACAGAGTAAACTTATATTTTGCAATTTATTTTCCTCTAGTAATTTGAGGTTTTGAAGGGCATATTTCCTAGGAATTTTAAATACATGAGTGATTAACACTGCCTAAAATAATCCGAAAGCTAATTGTCTATTTCCTCTTTTTCAAATTTAAATTGAATTGAATTATTTTTTGTCCATTGGTTAGGGCTATGATAGTGATATTCGTCACTGAGCTTTAGCAATGTAAAATTATTTTGTTTAATAGAATGAGAAAAATTTAACTTTTAGTTTAATTTTAACTAGGTTGTTTGTTTTACACCATTCTCTGCATTTGTTGAACTACTTTGTCAAATAGCAATGATCTAGAAGTTGTTTAAAATTGTTTTTAATATATCCCTAAAAGATGGAGTTTCAAAACCTACTGAACCTCCAATAATTTCATATTAGAGAAAGCATTAAAATATACATTGAGTAGTTCAACTAAATGATTTTGTGAGTCCTACTTTGAGATTCAAATAAACATTTGTTGATTATACTGTTTTCCTTACATACTACATTTGACTTAGTGATTTAGTTTGCCCAAAACAAATATGAGAGTCTCTGCTTTTCAACACTCCCAGGCTAGTTGGGGATGATAGTAGCAATAGATAATGAATTTATTTATTTTTTCTCCTTTTGATAAACTTTTTAGATGGTAAAACTGCAACAACAATGGAAGATATTCTTATTTTTGCAACTGGTTGCAGTTCTATTCCACCTGCTGGATTTAAACCTACTCCTTCAATTGAGTGCCTTCATGTGGATTTTCCCGTTGGAAACAAATGTAATAACTGTTTAGCTCTTCCAATCACCAATACATATAAAGAATTTCAAGAAAAAATGGACTTTTCCATAAGAAACACTCTACGATTAGAAAAAGAAAGTTCTCCCTACATTGAACACTCAGGTGTTTTGAACAAAGACATCCTTCTTTAAAAGCTGCTCTTGATACTTTTTGTTTCAGAAATCTGTCCATCATCAGTTTGAACAAACTTGTCAGCTGCTTGGCCAATAAAATTTATGATGTGAACATAAAAGAATGTTTTGGCCATTTAAGCTAAAATATTTTTGTTAAGGTGTACCAGTGAAAGTTGATGTTTTTCCATTAATATGCATGCTTCATAAACTTCAATATAAGTACTTTTAGAATGGCTGTACAGACTTCAAATACAATAGCATGGTGTATATATAAGTATAAAACTTATACTCACTGTTTTTGTAAATCTGGATTAGTTATAGGATGCCACAATTATTTTTCTAGCTTTATGCAATTTTCAAATTATTAAAGTATTAAATAGAAAAGCTAATTGATAAATCCTGTTATATAAATCAAAGACATATATTCTGGGGTATGTGTTATATGTATCCTTTTCTATGATGGCATGAAATTTGTTGTTAAAAGTGTTTCTAGATTACTGATTTATATTAAAATAGACCCACATTGCAAATAGATTATGCCTAATAGGAAGTATTACATAAAAATTTATTACATAAATTGCACAATATTCTATAATCTATGGACATTCCATAGTCTTAAAAACACTTCTGAGGTGGATAAAATATAGTTGAAAATACCTAAAAGTGTCGTGTTTAAAGCCTTGGCTTTAATCATAGGATTTTTTCTTTTCAGTATTAAACCACATTACGTCTGATCCACAATTTTTTTAGGTATCTGGTATCTGTGGGTTGCAATGTGATAGGTTTGGCTATGTGCCAGTTATTTATTATTGAGATGGTTTTAAGATAGGTAAGTTGGCACCATTGCATTATATAGCTATCTTCTTTGCTCTTGAAAGGTTATCTGTTATGATATAGGCAATGTAGAAATATGTAAGAAAAAAATACAAATAGAATGAAAAACCCACTCTGATTTCACCATGCAGAATTAACTACGGTGTTTCTGTGTATTTTTCTATAAACATTTTTCCATTTTTAAATTTATTAATGTTACTAAAAGTCAAAGAATATCTCAAAGTAACAAGAAATCACATAACAATTTGAAGGTATATAGTCCCATAGTCACACCCCCAATTTATACTCTTGCAAAAGAAGAAATGAGAAAAGTCTAATATCCCTAATCTATTAGCAAGTATTCATGAGTTTTCTACCAAAGTAAATCATTTGAGAAGCTAACTGCTTGGTTGTAACCACATTTTTCTTAATACAAATGAAGGTAGCTATCATCTCATTCTTCCCAAGAAACATCCTTAAGTTATTGATATTTTTAAAGAAAACAACAGAATTGATTTGGTACTCGCAATATATCTTAATTTCAAAGGCAAACTAAGACATAATCCTAGTGTAGTTTTCTTTTGCTAACAGACCCAGCAAATTAAAGTTTCACTTTCATTTGAAGTTTATAAGAACATTAAGCAAGGGATTCCTTTGTCTTGTGTTGAATTTAGATTTTTGAAAGTAATTAAAGTGCCTGTAATACAATGTACTATAAACCTCAAACTTGCCATATATCTTTTATTTGAAATATGTTGATAAATTGGATATTTTATTTCTTAACCTGTCTAGTGTTTATAAAATTTAAAAAGCCATTAAACCAATCTAAACCACAAAAGCTAATTTAAACTATTTTGTGGCTATTTGTAGTTTTTATTAATTTCCTTACAGTGGTTAAATAAAGCTGATGAGCACTTACTCACTTTTTGGGTGGGGAGGGATGGGACAGAGGCAGCATGCTTGGTTTGGCTATAATTAAAAACAGTATTTCAGTTCCTCATTTCACTTATTTTATGAGTAGACAGGGCCTTAGGGGTTTAGGTGGTATAAATAATAATTTAAGATATGCATGTTTTAAAGTGAATCATAAACATCAAAAAATATTTTCTGGTTTTAATGATGTTTCATTAGTATGATTTTTTAGATTAATCTGTATTGTCAGGTCACATCAGAGAAACCTGTAGGTTATTTATATTCTGCAGTGTTACTATGTCAAATGGTATTGTGATTGTTCTTTTTCTTTTCATTGTTATAGGCAGTGCACAATTCTTAGTGATGCTGATTTTAAAAAGGAATCATGCTATGAACCTTTATAAATGTGTATATATATTTCTTAAATATTTCAATCCTCTGAATGACATGTTTCAAGCTTGTTTTTTATTGCTCGCAATATCAAGAAAAACCTGAAATTTGCCTGTCATGCATCTACTGTTAATGGTGTTTGGTTAGTTCTATATTGTTTTTAAGTAGTTTTTAAACTTTTGGGAGTGTGGAGTTCATCTGAAAGCCTTTTATACAATTCTCTGCTATTGTAGTCAGCTGTTTTAATATTTAAGATAAGGATTCTTTAAAATAGCATCAGAAACTAGCTTATGATTTTATATTTTGTCATATTTAATTTCTATATTATGAATAAGCCATTTTTGTTTGGATCAAGTAAAAAGCCTTCATTTGATTACTAACCTGAGAAATCATTTTTGTCTCTATATGAAAACGTTTTATAATTTTTTTTCCCTAATTGTATGGAAGCTAGTGGAACTTTTGTACTCAATGCTAAATGCTAAGTAGAGTATTATACATAAGTTTTCTCAGTGACTTCCTTTAGCATTGTCATTATAAGAAAATGATTAGAACAAGATTCTATTTCTAAATATGTGATCTTTATATGATGATTATCACATTTCATTGTTATTTTTATAATATTCAAGTAATGCAATATAAAGCATAAGAACACATTGAATGATGGATTACCTGAATGTGTATTACATGTAGTTTAGGAATATTTGGATTGCTTTTAAGAGACCCAGTTTTCAAGTTCTCATTTTGACTGATCTTTTTCAGTTACCAAACAAATTCCAATACCTACTGTAGGCCAGGTATTATGCTAGGTGATAGTTTTTATATGTCAGCATATTTCCCCCCTTTTTTAAAGACATCAGATGTAGCCAAAATAAAAAATGACACATAATGAAGTTTTCTAAATAAATGTTTATGCTACTAAATGCAAAGTGCTTATACAAGTAACTTGGTAGGATTTAAAAAGGTTAAGGTTCTGGGTTCTGACAGTATTAGATACAAGATCCTTTCCTCCACTTCTGAGAGATCCTGTAAACAGCTGTTGGTTGACACCTAGGAACCTCTCTTGAGTTAGCTGTTCTCAGGTATTCTGTGTTAAAATTATCTATCCCCCAATGTAAAATAATAGCTTGCCAGAATAAATTATTTAAGCCAAAAATCTGCATATGTAATCAATTAAAAGGGTAGAGTAAATTAACTGACACTCTGAAGCCACAGTTTGTTTTGATTATTTCTGATTCTAATAATCAACCTTAGTCTCAGCCTTACAGACTATTTGTCTACTGCCACTGTTTTTCTGTGGAGCTTATTTTCTATACATTTATTGCCCACACTATCTGCACTCCTTGGTCAGGGCAGTTGTTATTTCATATGTATATACTGTGTGTGTGTGTGTGTGTTAATCATTGTCTTAGCATTTTAATATGACTCATATAGTCTTAGGAAGAAGTCTGTTGGAGCTAAAATGGTTAGGTGATAGATTTGCATTTGGAAGTAGAAGTATCCAAATAAACAACATTCGCTTCTCAGATGTTGGAAAGTGGGAAAGTATATATTTTATATTCCATGGAGACAATGAAGTTGAATCTTCTCATAGGGCAGGAACTGTCATTTCTGTTTAATTACAACACAGCTAGATCATTGGTGATTCCTTCACAGTATTGGTTGGTGATAGCACTAAGTAAAACAGTATTCCAGTTAATTTCTTAGTTAATATGCCAATCAGCTATAAAAGTGAGAGATAATGCAATTCTTAAAGAATGTAGGTTCATAATCTTTACAACTTCTCCCTACTGCTCCCTGCTCCTGGTAACCACTTTTCTGTTGTTTCCATAAGTTAAAAATTTTAAGATGTCCCATATAAATCATTGCACTAACAGGCTTTTAGCTTTAAGATGAATAAGGGCTGAGGATCTAGTATATAACGTGGTGACTATAGGTCTGAGGATCGAATATATAACAGTTGCATTATATAATTGAAATTTGCTGAGGGTAGAACTTAAATGTTCATTTATGTATGGTGATGGATGTGGTAACTAGATGGGGAAATCTTCACAATGTGTCTGTGTATATGTATATATATAATGACAATGTACATTTAAATATCTTACAATTTTTATGTGTATCTTACAAATTTATATTATTTGTCAATTATACTTACAGAAAGCTGCAAAATAAAAATTACACAAGAATGTAGATTCACTTCTAGGGCATTTCCAAATGGTGTTAAAATAAGATCATCTGTCTCAAGTTACATAAAAATAAATGACTTTTGTGATATAGAGAAATTGGTGTTTTACAGAATTGTGCTTTTTGTATAATTGCTAGAATAACTAACTGACGTCTCATAAATTTGAAAGTTGTTTTCAAAACAGGTTTTGAGGCACAGGGTCTATATCATTTCAGAATTTGGTGCATCTTCAGAATGTACACAGTCACCTGCAAATGCAGTATCATCAGTGAACTCGAACATATGGTAAATGAGTTGTCACTGTATCCATTATTGCTATCCAATAAAAATCTACGGATTAAATTAGGAATCAGTATTGGATGCGTTTCGTCATCACAAGGCTTCAAGTGTACATTAAAGCACCAGCCCTACCATTTACCCCCTCTACCCTAAAGTAATGTTTCCTGATTTTGCAGTTACCAAAGGGACGAAAGAGGAGAAATAAGTTTGTCACTGTGCACCCGTAAACCCCTAAGTATTCTTGCCAGGTTAGAGATCTGTCAAGGACCTAACAGCTCAGTATTATGTTAATTCTATACCATGCTTCTACTTACCCTAAGAGCTTCGTTTAAAGTAGCTACCGTTTGAGACGCTGTGTCTTGCTGAAATAGGAAAAAGAAAAAAAAAAAAAAAAAAAACATTCCGCAGCTGAAGAACACTAACCCGCTGTAGGTCTCCGAGATCGGTGGGGAGTTAAAGTCGGAGCGCGCCCTGGAGGAGGCGGGTCCCACCTAAAAGAACTTCCTCTAGCCCCGCCCCTCCGGGCTTCGCTTCCGGGGCGGTCGCGGCGGCCACGTCATCTTCGGGCTCGGCCGGCCAGCCGGGCAGTGGATGGTGGGAGCCAAGATGGCGGCGCCTGCGGCGGCTAGCATTCGAGAGAGGCAAACAGGTACCGATTCCCTCATTACCACCTCCCTGCGGTTGTGTGCCTGCCGTGGGTATGTCCTCCTTCTGTGCTTGTCGCCCTCATTCAGTCGCGGTGCGTACAGCCCAGAGACGGACCTCCAGGAGTTTGATCCAGTTCCTGGAGCTTTGAAAGCTCATCCCCCTGAGAGTTTTTGGGGAAGAGATGCCATTGACTTAAGAACTCAGTCTCCTCGTTACTGGTGCAGGAGAAGGGGCTTCAGGTGGCTCTGGTCCTGCCCTTTTCCTTTTACAACTGGGCCTCAGAAAGCCATCACCCACAAGATCTGGCAGATGACATTTTCCCCTCTGTTGCCACCTGAGGTCTCGGGGCTTGTTTCTGGCATGGTTCAGCTCTCTCCCAATTTAAATGTTAAAAGAGTTTCATATTCTGGACTTTTTGTAACCCCAGTTACAAAATTTAAGTATTTTCAGAGCGGTTTAACGTTCTACCATTTCTCCTTTGGACCAGTATTTTGGGGCTACCTGAAGAGAAGTGCCTGATGATAAAGGTTGCCTTCTTTAGCCTGCTGGAATGGGATTGAAGAATGTCAAAACAAATGAATTAATTAATAGTTTTCCCATTTTAGCTGTTTGACAAATTAGTGTTTTAAAACTACATATTTCATCTTTGACAGCATAGTTATATAGCTTCCATTTAGACAGTGAAATGTAAAAAATAAAAAATACATATTCCCTTGAGCTTTGTATTTTTTTCCATCTGAGGTATTTTTAGTTTTGCCTTATTTTTTGTAAACTTCTGATGACAAATACATTACACCTGTTAGCTACAAACTAATGATTTACACCTGTTAGCTAATTGTCTTGAAAGTTGTCACTATGTTTATTCTGAGGAGCTAATAGAAATAAGCCATCAAGAATGTGCATGCTTGGAAATTATGTCTCTTGTAATTATGTTCTTTTTGCATATACATCTGCTAGGAAAATAATTGATTACAATTAATATAAACTACAGAAGGGATTCTGACTGCTTTATTCCTTTGGAATTCAAGGAAAAAAATAATGAACAGACTTCAATCTAATAATGAGAGTGTATACTGAGTTGTGTTCTGCTTTTCCCAATAGGTAATTTAGTATAATCTATCAGTTTAGTCCAGCATAATTTATGAAATATATGAAAGTCCAAATAAGATTTGAGGAATGTCTGCCATTCATTTTATCAGTGCAAATAGAAGCCCCACTTGTCTTGGAGGTATGGTTCTGACAGCTTAATGAAGCTCAGTGAATTAGATATTAAAATACTAAAATAAAGAAAATAAGATGTGAAGAAAGACTCTGTACCAGTACAAAGTTGCTTTTTGAAAAACTAAATTTGGTGCTAACTTTTATATGCATAACTTTGTAGAATTTAAATTTATAGCATAATTTCAATTTCTATGGAAATAAACTTCATTATAGCAAGATTTCACTTTACTAGATAGGCTATGCCAGATTAATTCATTAGCTTAGTTCTCTTGTTGAATTCTGTCTTATTTCCAGAGGAAAGTTAACCCCTTTATATGTGCTATGATAGCAGAAGTAAACACTTCCTTGATGCCTTTTGAGAATGTCTTGGGAAATAACTCACAATCCATTAGCAAATATTCTAGGTACAAGACAGTGTGGCACAGAGGAGTTTCCAATCTATTTGGGTAGATAATAGCTGATATATATTGAGCATTTAGTATTGCCAGGCACTGTTTTAAGTAATTTTTAAATATGTATTATTATCTCCATTTTGCAGATGAGGAATCTTAAAGGTATAGAGGGGTTAACTAGCATGCCTGTTTTTTGCTTTGCCTGTCTGAAGAATTTTTATTTATTTTTTAAAGGTCAGTTCAAAAGTCATCTCATTTGTGAAAGTGTTCTAGATCACTCACTCCCCTCTCTAGTCTTAGAGAATGTCGTGTTGCCATTGTCCTTCATGCATGCCTCTCTGTGGGGGGTTCTTGCACAACTGCCCCACTTTCAACATTGGAGAGCTTCAGATTAACTGCTTTCTCTCCTATGATCTCATGTAACCTATTGGCTTTAGGTACTATATATATGTAAATACTGACGATCCCCCGAATTTATATCTGTAGCCTGGCCCTCTTTTCTGAATTAAGTGTTTACCTCACATCAGTTAATGGCAGTGCCATCCTTATAGTTGCTCAGGTCAGAAACCTTGATGTTTTCTTGACTTCTCTCTTTCACATACCACATCAAATCTGTCAGTAAATGTTGTCAGCTCTATTCTGAAAATATCTCCAGGATCCGACTATTGTTGCTATCACCCAGGTCCAAGCCCAGTATGAATTCCTACAATAACCGCCTATTTGGTCTCTTTACTTTTACATCCCTGTTCCTCTTCATTTTTCACACAGTATTCAAATGTCACATATTTGCTCAAAACTTTCCAGCTGCTTCCTGTTTCATTATAAAAGCCAGAGTGATCTTACAGTGGTCTACAAGGCTCTACATGATCTAATCCCCACTTAACTTTCTGACCTCAATCCCTTCTTTCCTTGAACACACCAGAATATTCCCATCTTAGAGCCTTTTTATTTGCTTCCTACATTTGGACTACTCTTTCAGAGATATCTGTGGCTCACTCCCTTCCTTTAGGTCTTCATTCAAATGTTACCTTCTCAGGAGGCCTTCTCTTGGCTATTTAAAATTACTCCAAACCTCCCCCTTATCCCTTCTCTTCTGTTTTTTTCTTCGTAGCACTTATCGTGATCTCATATACCACATGTTTTTTCTTATTTTGCTATCTCCCCCAACTAGAATGAAAGCTACTTGAGGATAGATCATTTTTATTCAGTCTGTTTTGTTTAGTGCCAACAGCTAGAACAGTGAGAGCAGTGTCTGACAGATAATAAATATTCACTAAACATTTGTTGAATGAATAGTAAATGTAGTTGTGTGTCTAGAGAATGAGTGAAGAAAACATTCCAGGTAAAGGTGAAACTACATTAACCAAGTTTAAGACTGTAGATAGTATGTTTAGGGCCAATAAAGAAAACTAATTTGTCATTCAGTTAAAAGCACTGATTTAAGCCTTTGAGGAGTTTCCCTGATGAAAGTAAAATTACATTCTTGTACATTATTTGAACATGGACCTTTATACTTTATTAATAAATCCACTTTGTCAAAATCCCTATTAAGTCAGCCAGGAGTCAAAGTTGGGGATATTCTACATGGAGCTTAGAAGGCAAATACCTGCTACTTCTGGCCTCTTTCATTTAGCTAAGGCCTACCTCTGGAGAACACTGTATACCTGGGGCTCACATGCAGCCCAGGCCGTGGTTCTTCCTACTTGTCTTATATAAGAGTGTGAACAGCTTTTCCTAGAAAAAAGATTTTCTCTCTCAGGCCATGAGTGCCAGCCAGGGTAGTAGTAGCTGTATCACCTGGAGTTGGGTGGAAGTGCTCTTCCAAAGCACAAGGAGAATGTTAATCCTGGAGCATCTATGACTCCTGTGTTCTTTCAGTTTAAAGTACCAAAATGTTTTTTGTTTGTGTATTTTTTTTATGTATAATACCATAAGACCTGTGAGTTTCTGAAGTGGGTGTAAATTAATATTGGCAATGTATGTTGTTGGCTAGGCCTTAGGGATTAACATTTTACCAAATATTATGTCTGTTGTATACACACGTAACTATACAAATATATCACTGAAGTGCAATTTCTTAACCATTTTACCTGCCTCAAGAAACAAGCATTTAATAGAAGCTTTTTTCCAGTGAGTGAATTAATATGCTGTAAGTAGACACTCAGGAGATACAAGTATTATATAGTTCCCTGGTAGGAATTGGGCTTGTAGATTATTCTGTATTACTTATCAAAGCCTAACCAAAATGCTTTTAAAAATAACCAAAGAGATTTTAGTTTTTCCAGTCTTTTAAAAATTATATTACCTAATGAGTATCCTCCCTTGAATATTTGGCCATCTCAACTTTATATAGAAGTATACTGAGATTTTTATTTTCCTTAGATTAGAAAGTATATTGGAGTCTGCTGTAACAAATGAACAGATGAGCAATAAACAAAATACTATACCATATAGAGTATAACTGGTGTGATTTTAGAAATTGTATATTTTTTAGTAGGAAGTCTCAGTTATCTTCAGTATCTATGGGAAATTCTCACTTTTTCCAAGGAGCATATAATTTAAGCAATATAACTTTTCAATGAATCTGACAAGATAAATTGGTCCTAAAATGTACTCCAGGATAACTAAAAAATAGAACTGCTATATGAAGATTTTGTATAAAACAAAGTAAATATAGAAAATTTTTGTTTTTAGAAAAACTTTATGATCTTTATGATTTCAGTCATATAATAGAGAACAGCATCAGTTATCTATTGAGGCCGCTGCAAGTTCATGATTGTAGTGTGGGATCATTAGGAGGAATGCAAAACATTTTCTGAACATTTTCACATTTTCATCGAGGGACAGATGACTATGTATTTTAGAAAACCCCAAACACATGCCATTTAGCTGTTGATGGTATGCTCTTTCAAAGTCTGACCGTTTTTCTACATATCCAGTCATTTGATTGATCAGGTTTAATAGTGTGATTTGTGCATTTTGTTTTGAGGTAGTAAATAATGTGTGGGAAAAGTGAAATTGTAAAAAAATGGTGGTATTATTATAATGAGACTTTTCATTTCCAGTGGCTTTGAAACGTATGTTGAATTTCAATGAGACTCATGTTAAAAACAGTACTGGAGAACCAGTATGGAAGGTAAGAGAATTTATTTTAATGGGGAACTATTTCCTTTTTCTCAGCTCTCATTGGTAGTAATTGGACAGTTTCTTGTTAATAATATACAGTAGCACAGTTGTAATGCATGAATATTTTATTTTTATTTAACATGACTTCTTAATGTGAATCTTTTTAATGAACATTTTTTAGAGTGAGTCAGACGATGATAGTAATATTCGGCTAGGAAATCTAGCTGATCTCTTGGGTGGGGCCTCACTGATAGGTCTTCATTCACTCTGGTTGACGTTTTTTGTTCCTTAGCTTTTCAAGTTCAAAATTAGAAAATTGCAAGCTTGTTCACGGTTAGTCAGACTCAAAGGACTGACTGGTCCGTTTTAACCAACTCATAAGAGAGTGATCTGTAAACCAAAATGCTACTTTATTACTTTATTATATATAAAACTATCAGTAAAACTGTTCATTGGACCAGAAAGCAACTTATAATCTTTCTCCTTTGAGAAATGCTGGAAAACCTTTAAAAGTTCCTGTTCTATGAGCCCATTCATTCAAAATTTCAAGCTCACTCTCACTCTTTCTTCAGAGATTATAATACAGTTAATTAGGTATAAACTTATTAAAGTTTATAATCACTTTAAACTTCCCTCTTGTTAGGAATTAAGTGCAAGTCTACTTGATTACAATTTGGGGTGTTTTGAAACTCACGAGACCGTATAAGTCCTTTGGGTTAACTCTAAATGTGGTTAAAGTAATCTATATTGAATTCATAGTTTAAGCTTCAGCATGTTCCCTAACCTTTTCTTTCCTTCCTCTTTATTTGCTGGCATCTTCTTATTGCCCCTTGCATAAACTGTACTTGTTTATTGTTTCTAAAGCCTATGCTAAGCTTTTGAATTACATAACTTGAGAATTTCTTGGACATAGATTTGTGTCAAATTCTTTTCTACCATCACTTCTTTATTACAAGATTAATACTGATAAATTGAGATTTAAAGAGGGAAGGCTTTTGAGGGATGTATCATTCTACCTCATATCTAGAGCATGAAGATTTTTACCTTTCCTAAAGGAAATGTTGGCATCCAAGAAAACCATGTTTCTATGACAGCATGTTTCATTCTGTCATTAGCAATTTATTGCTCCGTAAAGAATTGTCGAGGTAGTGGTGAAAAACACTAGTGAAAGTATCATGTTTGCCTTAACTCTAAAACTCATTTTGAGTTAGAAGTCTTAGTTGGAGTTCTTACTGCTCCTCAAAGCTGTTTTGATACTTTTAGAATGTGAGGAAAGGCATATAACAGAATAAAGCAAGCAAGTACTCTTTAGAGATTTAATTTTAAAAATGAATATTTTATTAGCCTGCAATGTTTAAATTACTAAATTTTCTTTACAGTCTTGAAACTTCTTACACATAAGTCTCAGAGTAACTAATTTTTGCTATTCCCTTTTTAGAAAGGACATGTGAACTGGATAAGGGGGCGTAAATGAGTTTACTAGATGTTCAGAGTCTTTTATTATAGCTTACAGTTAAGATGTTATAGTCTAGAGTATGTTTTTTAACCTAGAAAAAGTATTTTATAAAGAAGGTATTTATATAATTATTAATTTGAGCCTAAGTAATGCTTTTCCCCATGATCTGAATGCTTTATTTATTTGTTTGTTTGGTTGTTTTTAATTCAACACATTTATTTTTAGTATATCCACAAAATGAAAGGCACAATCCTAGGCCCAGGGAAAATAACCTTGAACAAAACAGTGTCCATCTTAAGGCAATATTTCTATTTATTAGTTTTCAATTAGAATTGACTTTTAATATTATTTTATATTAGTTTCAGGTGTTCAGCATAGTGGTTAGGCATTTATATACGTAATTTATGAAGTGATTCCCCAAATAAGACTTGTACCCAATTGGCAGTATACACAGCTATTACGATATCACTGACTATGTCCCCTATGCTATGCTTGAGATCTCCTTGACTATTTCATAACTACCAGTTTGTATTTCTTAATCAGTTCACCTTTTTCACCTAACCCCCTCCCTCAACCTGCTACCATCCATCAGCCATCATTTCATTCTCTAGCTATATGTCTGTTTCCGCTTTGTTTGTTTCATCTTGTTCCTTACATTCTATATATAAGTGAAATCACATGGTATTTGTCTTTCTCTAGCATAATAAGTAATACTAGTTTTAAGAATGGATTGCTACTTACATAGATATTTTGGTAAAAAATTAAAAATATTAAATTGAGGTAAGTATAAGAATTCATATATAATTTATTAAAATAAGATGTACTTTAACATTGCCTTAATATGGGTTCTCTATTGGCTGTTCACTGATGATGATGTTTAAACCCTTTTTTTTCTAACTAGGTGCTCATTTATGACAGATTTGGCCAAGATATCATTTCTCCTCTGCTGTCTGTGAAGGAGCTAAGAGATATGGGAATCACTCTGCATCTGTGAGTTTTAACATATTTCTATAATGGCATTTGTTTTCAAATATATTATTATAGATTTTTTGGGCCACCCTGAAATCAAATTATTAAGGGACAAAATGTTAGATAGTTAGGTATGAACTACAGGCCCAGCTCTGTAACCATAGTAACTTTCCTTAAAGACGTTCCTTAAGTACCTCTCAGAAATTCCTCCCTTTTAGGGTTATACATTATCCCAAATTCTAGAACACAAAGGCCATAAAAGCTGCTGGCTAACCCAGCTACAAACACATATGCAGAAAGTAGTGCCCATAGCTTCAACCTCATTATACCATCATTATATCATCACTATGCCTGGAAGTTCATGAATCTAATTATAACAGACTGAATTCTGAGTAAGCACCTGTGCAGTAGGCAAAGTGTTACATAGCAGTCAACTGACGGTTAAGGTGACCTCGCATAGGGATCATCTAGGACCTCCAATCACAGTTCAGATATAAACAGACTTTCCCCCCTCTGCTTTGTTACAGCCCTCCTGGCTGGAAACCCAGCCCTCTCTTTGGGGCATACAATCTTATCTCTTTAGCTCCCAAGTTCCACAGGGTTACAGCCTTCCTTAGCACGCCCGTCTCCTTCTAAAATATACTTTCAATAAATCTCATGTTTTCTAAATCTCTCCAACCTGTAATTCTTTGCTTTGTAGGTGTAGAAGAACAGGGGAACAACAGATAACGCCACTGTCTTCTGCTTCTCCCACACAGCTGGGGCGACCCCAGATTTCATATCATCCTAGCAGTGACAGCTTTTTTATATAGAAAGTAATGTTAAATTACAGTACTTGTATAGAACAACATTTTTCCCCTTTAATTCAACCCTTTACTTAATAATCATCAGTCTGAGGCTAGTTTCAGAATTTAAATTTTCTCTCTTCTGTCTCTTCCTATTGACTCATTTCCCTCATGCGGAGGAAAAGAACTGGTTGTCTTCAGTTCTTTTCCAGCTCTGAAAATTTTCTGTTCCTTTAATTTAAATATTTTATTTAAAAGAGGAATGTCTAATTTACTATTAATAAGAAAAAATAAAGTAACTGAAATAATGACTGTTAATCACTATCAGAGGCTATATTATTATCTTAACTACTGAATTTATTTGATTATATTGCTTCTGATGTATTTAAAAAATTAAAAAATTGTGTGTGCCTCTTTCACTCTCTTTTTTACTAAAATATTGTGTATAGAAGATTATATACAGAATATTGCTTACAGAAGGATGACAAGAATACTGTAGAAGTACAGTGTTAGCCATATTTCCTGATGGAAGCATGGTTAAATCTTAA
Organism: Cynopterus sphinx; assembly: GCA_030015415.1. Taxonomy (NCBI): domain Eukaryota; kingdom Metazoa; phylum Chordata; class Mammalia; order Chiroptera; family Pteropodidae; genus Cynopterus; species Cynopterus sphinx. Next base: position 72,408,047 of record CM057384.1, on the reverse strand, counting down.
AGTGGAAAATAAAGATTTTGTGATTTGATACTGGATATTTAAATGAATATACTCACTAAATTGTAAAAGAGAAAACTATCAAGTGATAAGTTTTTGAGTTGCTTAGATGATCTCTTGTACATTCTCTTATGAAGCAATAAGTACAAAAAATAGTCAAAGTTTTAAGGAAACATTTATATAACTTTCATTTAAAAAATGAAATTTTTTTTTATTTTTTTATGGTTAAATTTTTTCATTGCTTCTAAAGATTTTTTCAGCTTTCTCTTTTATCTCTCTCGGAGAATTTCACTTTCTTTCTACTTACCTTCCCCTGACCATATTTCTATGAAAATAGGAATAAAATGGATTCTGAATGTGCTTTAGTTCTCATTCAAGGAGACTTTCTGAACATAAGAGGTACCAAAAGTAAGGCAAGTGGAGTAGAAGAAATGAAGACTAAGAAGAGATTAGGATCTTACTAATAAGTAGTATTAACACTGATATAAAGAGAACACTGTTAAATGAATAATTGCATCAAGAGCTTTTAGAGTACCAGTTACTGTTCTTGAACTGGTGAACTCCTAGTGAGAAATAACTGTTTTAAACTATCTTCTTAAGATAAGTGGCTTTAAAAAAAATTAACTTTATATTCTTTATGTTTTCTAGGCTTTTACACTCTGATCGAGATCCTATTCCAGATGTTCCTGCAGTTTACTTTGTAATGCCAACTGAAGAAAATATTGACAGAATGTGCCAGGTAATGTGAGTTCTTATTCTCCTGACTCTTGAATGTATAAACAGATTTTTTTCAAAAAAATTCTTAGACGTCTAGTGTGAAAAATCAGAAATCCCTTTAATCCAATTTCCCACTTTGATTTTTGAGACTCTTTGAATTCTAAAAACTAGATTGAAAGATTAAATTTTTTGGCTGAAGAAGCATTATATTAAGACTGAGTCAGGCTTCAAAAAACAGAAAACCCAACTATATAGCTTTGAAAATAGGGTTTTATTTTTCTAATAGGAAGCCTCAGAGTAGTCCTAGATCTAGGCATTTGGGTTGCTTCTATCTGTTGGCTGTTATGAATAATGCTAGTATGCAGTGCAAGCTGATGCCGCAGCTCTGTAAGGTAATCAAAGACTCAGGCCCCTTATGTCTTTCTGATCTTCCATCTTAAGTTTGTTACTTGTCATTGTCTTGCTTGCTGCTTCGTGCATGCAAGGTGGCAGCTGTAGACATCACATTTATGTTCAAGGGAAGGGGAAAGGGATATGCTGATGCCAACTGTTGGTTTTGAACAGGAAAGCTAAGCTTTTCCAGAAAGTCACAGAAGACTTTTATTTATGTCTCACTGGGCAAAATTGGCTTCAAGGGAGACCACAAAGGTTAATATTTAGATGAGTGTATTGCCACCCCAAACAAAATCTGGGTTCTTTAGCAAAGAAGAGGGGAAAATGGATATTTGATAGGTAGTTAACATTGTCTGCCACAAATCACAAGCATCTTGTTATTGACTGTTGAATCAAGTTATTAATTAAATTGTTAATGAAGATCACCTATTTTGTGTTATGTGTAGCTAATGAGGCTTGTCTTTCTCTTTTACACTGCATAAACCCAACTATGCCATTTTTAAAAGAGGTACAATTAGTCCCTTTTTCCTTTTTTAATAATAGCTCTATTGTAATTCACATAGCATAAAATTCACTCAAAGTGTACAATGGTTTTCAGTTTATTTACAGAATTGTGCAGCCATCACTATAATCAATTTTAGAAAAATTTCAGCTCTTCATCTAATATATCCTCCCATCCCTGAGCTATTTTTTATTTCTATATATTTGCATATTCTGGATATTACATGTGAATGGAACCATACATGGTCTGTTGTATCTGGCTTTTTTTTTTATCATGTTTCTAAGGTTCATCCATATTGTAGCTCTTCATTCCTTTACATTGCTGTATAATATTCCATTGTTTGCCTATACCAAATTTTGTTTATTCATTTATTGATGGGCATTTGGGTTGCTTCTATCTGTTGGCTGTTATGAATAATGCTAGTGTGAACATTTGTGTACAAGTTTCTATGTTGATGTGTTTTCATTTCTCTTATGTCCATAAACATAGGAGTGCAATTGCTGGGTCAAATGATAACTCCATGGTTAACCTTTTGAGGAACTGCCAGACTATTTTCCAAAAGCGGTTGTATCATTTTATATTCCCTCCAGAATTATATGAGAGTTCCATGTTCTCTAGATCTTTATCATTACTTTTTATTATCTGACATTTTGATTATAGCCATCCTAGTGGGTAGAGAGTGGTATTTCATTGTGAGTAAATTTGCATTTCCCTGATGACTAATGATATTAAGCATCTTTAATGTGCTTATTAGCCATTTGCGTGTTTTTGGAGAAATGTCTTCACGTCCCTTGTGCAGTTTTTAATTGAGCAGCCCTTTTATTGTTTAGTTAGAGTGCTTCATATATTTTGGATAGTAGACCCTTCTTAAGTATGTTATTTGCAAGTATATTCTCCCATTTTGTGGATTTTTTTACTTGATGTCCTTTGGAGCACAAAAATTTTTTATTTTATTTTTAAACTTAAGTTTATTTATTTTTTAGTTGCTTATACTTTTAGTGTCATATTTAAGAAACCATTGCCAAATCTGTAGATCAATTTGGAGAGTATTGCTATCTTAACACAATATTAAATTTTCTGATCTATGAACATGGAATACTTTTGCATTCATTTAATCTTTTTAAACTTTTTTCAGTAATGTTTTGTAGTATGTAGAATGTGTTTTGCACTTCTTTTATTAAATTTATTCATATTTTTGATGCTGTTGTGAATGGAATTATTTTCTTAATTTCATTTTTAGGTTTGCTCATTGCAAGTGTACAGATACCCAGCTGACTTTTATATATCGAGCTTGTATCTTGAAACTCATTCAACTTCTGTGCCCTTTGGTACAATAAAGATGTTTTAGTCTTTCTGTCCTGGATCAAGATTCAGCCATTTGTCTGAGGAGCCCTGGGTTTCTGTTGAGAATGGTGTTAAGAAATAAACATCTGGGTATTAGGTATAATCATTGCTACTAGAGTGTCACAATTCTTAAGCCCTCTCAATGGACAGAGCTGGGAAATATATGTTTGTACATATGCACATACTTTTATATCTATATTTAATTCTATACATCTTCCTCCGTATCTCTCTAGATAGACAGATGACCTCCAAAACTATTTCGGTTCAGAAATATAGTATTTATTCTAGCTTTTCCTTTTTTCCTTCAAAAATTTGTAACTTTTTTCTCTGACAGTAAGAAACATGGCTCTCAATATCCTCAACATGTTTACTTGTTTTCTCAGTACTTTGATGGATCTCCCAACCTTTGTGGACCCCTGCTCAGCCAACTTCCCCACTCAGGCTCCAATTCCATTTTTCACATTTTAACATCTCTGAAATCAGATGCATCTTAAAATTGATGGTGTGTTACATAGAATTTATTGGCAGCATTAATTCTTAGTATTACATAAAATAATAGTGCCTGTTACAATCAACAGTATCTTAGATTTGAAGAAATATAGTTTAGAGGTCTATTGCCTAGAGTTTAAGAAGATAAGTAAATTTGACTTAAGAATTTGTATAATTTTAATGCTACCTTTGGATGATTGAGAAGAAACACTTCTGGAATTAGTCATTGGAATTATAACATCTGCGCAATGAGAGAAGTGGTTGTTCTATCATCTGATTAGAGCTGTAGGAGGTAATGTCTTATGCCAAATTTAGTAAGCACTTTACTATAAGAGAGCCAATTCTGGATATTTTTAAGAAAATGCAGACATGCTATTTCAAAGCAATTTTGTGAAATACTGTAATTAATAGGATTTTATTGATAATATAACTAATTATTAAAATAGATATCATTTATATCTGGTAACCAGGTAAACAATACTTCTTCATAACTTTGTCCTCTTGGGATACTTTTACTGATTGCCTGTTTTTTAAATGTGTACATTATCCTTCAAAACCTTATTCTAATAGCAGTTAAAGATTTTTATTTGTGATTGTCCATTATACTGACTGTCCTGTAAGAATGAATTATTCATTGTATTTGTAGGATCTTCGGAATCAACTCTATGAATCATATTATTTAAATTTTATTTCTGCTATTTCAAGAAGTAAACTAGAAGATATTGCAAGTGCAGCATTAGCAGCTAGTGCAGTAACACAAGTAGCCAAGGTAAGAGATTTTGGTTGGCTGAAGACATTTTGTTAATGGAAAATTTAGTGATAATTCTGAAACCTGTAAAATGCCATAGGTGTTTTATTTTCGAAGGACCGGAACCACCTAAGAAATATTTAGATTTAATAATTTTAGAAAGCTATGATAATGTAAATTATCTTCAACTTGACCTGAGCAAAATGAACCAAACCAAAAGAACCTATTCAGTCAGACAGTTGTGCCTCCCACTTAAATGGAACCTATTCAAAGAATTTGAAAGACAAAAAGAAAAGGCTGAATCACTTTTTGTTTTAGGCTGAGATTTGTATAATCTTTTTGGCTCCATTTGCAATAGTTTGACAATTGTGTTGTCATAAATTATACTCAAAATATGTTGACATTGTTTTATCTATATTCACTCTATTTCACCATACTATCTCTAGATCTTTTCTTAATAGAGAGGATCCAAGGAAGCAATGTTGTGTATTATGAAAAAGATGAAATTCATGACAGGCCATCACCTCTACCTCAGAGCGACAGATTCAGTTTAGCTATAAATAAATCTGTAAAATATATTCTTGGTTATAGCCTTATTGTGCCCTGTGCTTCTTGATTTGGACAGGACATAAATGAAAATTTGGGGGACTGTATACAGAGCAAATAAAAAACTAACCAACCATGCATTTACTTATTCTTACCCACTGATAGTCTGCTACTACTTCTGATTAGTTTTTCAGGCTTATGTCTTAATGTTCCTGCTCTTCCAGAGATTATTAATCTTACATAATAGGAGTGATTTTCAATTTGTTTAACTGAATTTAACATATTTCAAGTAGTTTTCTTTACTTTGTCTCTTAATTTGCACTTCTGGTATAATTTTTCCCCACTTGTGAACATTCATGGTAAAAAAGCAGTTACTGTGACTTTCTTAGGAAGTGTGGTTAAAATGACTATAAAAATTTTAATTGTGCTTTCTCTTTAAAATTGATATCCTTCCCCACAATTAAAAAAACTTTTCACACTTTAAAGTTTGTCTTCTAAAAATATTACTCCCCTCCTTCATAATTTATTGTCCAAAGGCTTATTTTTATTGCTTCTTTGTATTAATGCCTCATTCTTGCCCAATTAGGCAATCAGCTACATGGTATAATTTTTACTTATTGAATATAATTTTATAATTTTTGCCATTTTTACCATGGTAGATTAAATCAAGCTAAATATGTTTTAAATATTATAAAATTGATTTGTAAAGCTTTTCTTTTTTTCCTAGGTTTTTGATCAATATCTCAATTTTATTACTTTGGAAGATGATATGTTTGTGTTATGTAATCAAAATAAGGAGCTTGTTTCATACCGTGGTAAGTAAAAATGGAAATATTCTAACTAATTGTTAATAAGATGAATGGTATACTGTAAAAAAATGAACATGTTCAGTGCACTCCAAAACCAGCTTTGTTTATAGGAGTAGAGCTATATATAAGATCCTTTAAAGCACACAAAATCACAAGCCTCAGACTGAATTTTGTCACATATAAATAACATTTAATAAAGCACAATGAAGTACCAATTCTCTGACCTTTTAGGTATTGCACAGCAACTTGCATGAATGGTTCACTCATGGCAAGTAAGACGGTTTTTTAGTATGATTCAGTTAATCTTCTAGTACTTTTACCCTTGAACAAGAAGAAGGTACTTTGTTTCTCTGTGCTTTAGTTTCCTTATCTGGAAAATGGGGGTATAATACTATTTACCACATACAGTTTTATGAACATTAAATGGATTAGTGTGTATAAAATGCCTCAAAGTCTCTGGCACATGTTAAGCGATCAGAAAAGGTTGGCTAATATTGATTGCTATTTAGATCAGATGGCATATTAACACATTCTCTCTCTCTCTCTCTCTCTCACAAACACACACACCCCAAATTTCATTGTTATATTTAAAAAAAAAAAAAAACCTAACATGAAATCTACCCTCTTTTAACATTTTAAAGTGTAAAATAGAGTATTTTTGACTATAGGTACAATGTTGTATAGCAGATCTCTAGAACCTATTCATCTTGCTTAACTGAAATTTTATGCCCATTGATTAGTTATGTCGAATATTTTAAAGAAAATTTCAGACTGTGGAAGATATGGTTAGTCAGTTTAATGAAATAGTTGTTAATTTGCTGCTTAAGGATTGAGATGTTTGGGGATGACTAGAATTGCAGTGATTCGTAAGTGGAGAATGTATCTCCTATTAAGGAAGCATTTAGAAATGTGTCAGGACATTTTTGATCATCACAATCGGCAGGACTGCTTCTAGTGTTTAGTGAGCAGGAACTAGGGATACCAGGTGTTCTGCAGTGTATAAACCATGCTCACATAACAAATGATTCTGCCCCAAATGCCAGTGGTCCTCTATTATATAACACTGGACCAGATAATAAGCTACCTGAAAGAATAAATTAATCTTTTGGTTTCATTCAGCATGCTTGCTTGTTGAAATTAAAGAACATTTCGAAAGGGTGTTTTTTCTGAGTTGCCCATGTAAGAGATTTTTCATAGTAGTTATTTACAGAAGTCTTTTACAATTAATTGAGTTTTAAATTAATTAGCTACTTAAGTTACATGTTTAAAACCTACTTTCCTGTAAGTCTTTAAGCAAAACTTATAAATTTTGTTATAAGTCAGGTTACATAAAAATAAGCACTTTTTCTTTGATCAGTTAACTCAGACTAAACAGAGTAATTCTCATCAGCCCCATTTAACAAGCTAACTCAGCAAGCTTTGTTTGTTAAATTTCCTTGAACTGTTTTAATTGAATTTATTAAATTTTATTTTTTAAGTACTTCACATCCCAGCCAGGCAAATTTATAAATCTAACAAGCAGAACCTGCCCAAATATTTTAATGACTTTAAAAATAATTAAATTTGTAGTGAGTCCAAGTTCATTAAACATTCTAGTACTTAAAAATTCAATTACACTATTTCTCAACTTTAACAAAATCAGAAGTCTGAAATTATTAAAGTATACATTTAATGTATTAATTTTAAAATATAATCACATCTTTAATTGCCCAGATTCTCAATAGTATAGTTAAAACAATAATAGATAGCTTTATAAGCACTTTACAATGTAAGCTCATTTACCCCTTAGTAAAATAAATGGTATTATTATTCCCATAATCCAAATGAAATTGTCACAGATATTAACTAACTTGATAATGAAAAGGCAAAACCAGGGTACTAAATCCAGGGACTCACTCCAAAGACAGCTGTCTTAATTATTTTGTAATTGTGCCAAATCACTCAAACGTTACAGGGGCTTTAACTGATCTTACTTGAAACATCAATCAGATATACTAATGCCATGGATCTGATGACCTACTGTCCATGGATTGGGAATTGATCCAATAGAGGATTTATTATCTCAGTGAGACTCAGGCTACTATCTCAGACAAAACAGATTGTTAACACAAGTGAGTCAAGATTATTGACGGACACTTTTTTAATTGTTCAGGTCAGTTCTCAGATTGTGAGACTAGGGTATAGGACTAAAGGGCTGGATACTTCCATATATATTTACCTGTAGCAGTGATTGACAATATGAGCTGAGTATTTTCCTGGATTGGTGCCCCTTAACTTGCATAGTTAACAGTGTATCCCTATGCCATTTTTATTATCTGATTTGAATACGTGGCAGCCTGTACCACCAAGTAGCAGCACATTTTCTCATTCAGATTCTATATTGCCTGGCTGAACTCTGTGTTCTCTGTTCACTGGGCCATACTTTCTTTAAATACTTTGATATATCCCATTGGATTCTGCTGTTCTCTCATGCTAATCAAAGTTATATTGAATTTAATATTTATTTTCACAATCGGGATGTTGGGAAATTAAAAATATTATATAGATAATACTTTAGTGCAATCTTTTTAGAAATAGTTATTGATCATCTACTTGTGAGACACTAGGCCTAGGTATTGTGAGAGCTAGTAAGATGAATAAGGCAAGCTCTTTTATTGTCAAGGACAGCAGTGTTTTTTAAAATGTAGCCCTAAGAATCACCTAAAGTGCTTGTCAGAATTGTACCTCAGATTTTTTTAGAATTATCTTAAATGTATGGAATTGAATCCCTGGGGGAAAGGGCTAAGAATCTTCAATTTTTAAAAGCTTCCATAGAAATTTCTTTCTCTTTCATATTCCTAGAGTGATTCTTATACCCACTAAAGTTTGGGAACCACTTACATACCATCTAGTAGTTCAGATTAGAAATTCATACAACTTATTATAATACAAAAAAATTATATATGATGTTGGTCTTGCCATAATTGATTTATTGCATTGTCCTTTTCTGGCTATAGTTGAAACTCAGTAGTTTCTTGAGGCCATCTAGTGTTTGTGAATAAAATTATGAAATATTATATTTTTCAATTTACTTTGGCAAAAATTTTGTATGGTTGATGTGTGTTTTTTCCTTATTACTATTCTGATATTGATACTGCTGATTAATAATATTAAGGTGGTATTTATTAGAGATAATATAATTTTTAATAGATACTTGTAAGTTTAAAGCATAAAAATTTTACTTGTTTGAGTGTTAATAGATGTCATCCAAGTGTGCATTCATTAGGAGTTTAGTAATAATTATATAAAGGTAAAGCATAAATTTTGGTCACTTTCTTTTTTTTTGCCTGTGTTATTTTAGCTATTAACAGGCCAGATATCACAGACACAGAAATGGAAACTGTTATGGATACTATTGTTGATAGCCTCTTCTGCTTTTTTGTTACACTGGGTAAGTTTTCAGACCTTTCTGTGCAGGCTTCCTGGTGGTTAGAATTTGGCACTCTTAAATCTTTGGGTATTTCTTCAAAGTAAATTATTTGACAACTCATTTTAATCTTACACTGTAATGTCCCTTTTTATCTATCTGGATCTCTATAGGCTCTCTCTCCATAGGTGGGATAAAATATATACTCCATACTATATAAAACCATAACTCTTCTAATTTGATGTAGTTAAACTTTTTGAGTTAGCATATGATCTATTGAGTTAACTTCATAAATGTCTTTGGTAACTTTCTAGTATATTTTTGAATGATTTGGTGGTGACTTCACCTATGTGCCTGATAATTTTCTTTCAGTATTTTATTATGAAAAATTTTAAATGCACTTCCAAGTGGATTGTTATAGCTTGGTAAACTATTAAGGTAAACTCCTAAGGCTCCAAAAAACACTAAATTTACATATAATACTAATCCACTATACACAAAATCTTAAACGTTTCTTTGGATACCTAAATTTACTTAAAGCTACATTGTGTTTAATATCTGATGCATGACTTAATGCTTTGCTATTATGCTAATGGATCTGTTTAGAAACATCCTAGTTGCAATTTTAATTTTGCAGACACAAAACCTTTCAATCAAAATAATCCTCACACTAGATTAAAATTTGTGTTTCACAAATGAAAAAATTAAGGAAGAGAGAGCTATCATACATAGTTTAGGATACAGACAAGAGCTTGAGAAGAATTTGTATGCAAATTTGGGAGTTCTCTCTTCTCAGGGATTTTCCCTATAAGTTTCAGCCCTGAATGCCAGTCTTTGATTCCTTAGTTCAGTAAATCTTATGTCTTCAGTTTGTGCTCTTTTCTCCTGTGTGCCATACAAACTGGAAAATACCATCAGGAGGAAAGCTGGTTAAGAATCTCTCACTTTTTAAGTATACCTCTTCTTTCTATAGTTTATCATCCACTTTCTGACTGCTTTTAATTGTTCTCTACCTTCCTATAGGATTGTTGGTGGGATTTGTTTTTTTAAAAACAGAACACATGTATACAACTTTTAGTCATTAAACAGACATAATTAATATTTTCTATTTTACCATCTCACACAGTCTCCAAAATTTTGCTGAATCTAGTTATTATGGACATTAAGGGTAAATTGAAAAGTATAAACGAAAACCACTGAAGTATTAGTCACCTTCATTATGTAGAGCATCAGGAAGTGATTTTTTTTCAAAGAAGAAATTGAAATTATTTTTTTTCTGACATAGATGTCAGAAATAGTTCAATGAAAGCAAATTTAAGAACTGTATACAATATGATATCCTATTTTTGTTTTTTTATACATGCCACTCACTTATTTAGATTATATGTAGAAAATAACCAGAAAGAATCCATATCTACTTCTTAATGGGGATTACTTTATGGTGCTAGAATCAAGAAGGTTAACTTTATACATCGTTAATATTTGAATTTTTATAATATGCTTGAATAACTTGCCATCAAAACAAAGTTTAAAAATTTACTAATAGTTCACATTTTTACTTTTGCAATAAACTGAGCATGCTTTGTATAAAATCTAAAATGCAACAGTTTCAGCATATAAAGATTACAATGTCCTGTTTATTTTATGAGATTTTCAGTGTAATTAGATTTTTTAAATTATTTTAGGATTTTAGCCTTTGATAAAACATGAAATAATAGAGAAATAAATAGGTCTAATGAGTTAGTTTGATATTGAATTGAGGACAGCTTTTAGGAGCATTTTAAATTATGTGAAGAATGTTTTTTCTGTTATCTTTTAGTGTTTTAAAATGAATGACTACAATCCTTCATTGTTAATTTTTAAAACAAAAATATATACCAAACTGTTAAATTAGCTAAACTCTTCATTCTTTTCTTTAAGTCAAAGTTAATCCTTTGAGTAGTGAGTAAGCTTACTCTTTGAAACTGCCTGTGAGGAATCAAAATGCTGATTTCATCAGTCTGTTGAATAAAAACTGGTCACAGAGATTGGCCAAAACTATATTAAGAGTCTTTTTCTCAATCCTTAATGTTTTCTATATAAATGAGAAGGTCCATTTCTTAAACCTTGCATTTACTTTTGAGATTATAAAGTTTTTAGCCTGAAATTCTATACATCTATTATTTGTTATTTTTTGATACCAACGGGTTTTATAAGTATCTATTTTAGTTTTTTAGAGCTTAAAGCATTGCTAACATCTATTGTTAAAACAGGTGCTGTTCCTATAATCAGATGCTCAAGAGGAACAGCAGCAGAAATGGTAGCAGTGGTAAGTTCATGCAGTATCTATTGGGGAAAAATAATATTGTGTCAACTGTTTTCCATAAGTACCTCAAGTGTTTCTGTTCATTTTATGTATATGATTGCTATGGGTTATATATTAAGCACAAAGGCAAATATTTTTATTTTATGACATTGAGATTCCACCAAAAATAAACAATCATTGTGTACTTCTATATGAGGGAGTAAAATGATTTACTCCAACTTGCTATTCCAGTCCAATTTTTTTGTTACTAAAATATATATTCCTCATTCAGCCTTGTTTGAGTAGTATTTTATACCTATTTGATCTCCTCAGTCATTTAATATTTAACTTTATTTATTAAATATTTATTAATAACCATTTTGAAAATGATGTGCATTTTGTTACCCTGCTATATTGGAGTAAAATATTCAGTATATCTTGAGCATTCAAAATTTACTTTAAAGATTAGAGAAATTACAGAATTACTAATTAGAGTAGCACGGAAAGATGAAGGAAGATACACTAACATTTTTGAGTTTTATTGGCCCAAATGAATCATTGGTGGAGGGCTATTTTATTTCACATATTCCATTTCTATTGTGGAGCTTCTTATAGCCACTACTATATAGACACCTTCCTTGGTATAACGGAATCATGCTTATTAGGTCATTACTGCAAAGTGGTTTCAGTACTTAAAATAGTCTTGGAAACGTGACTGTTAAATCAGGCCCGGGTCATAATAGAAAAAGCATTGGTCTTTTCAAATCCAAATTGTGATGATGTTGAATAGCAAAAAAAACTAAAATATTTTGATTTTAGAATTGCTATTTCATAAAGAAATTCTGAATTTCTTAGTAATGAAACCAAGAATCTATTATGTAGTACCCTGTGTAAAGTTTGTGAAACCATTCAAGAGTTAATATAAAATTTGCTTTTTTCAGAAACTAGACAAGAAACTTCGGGAAAATCTAAGAGATGCAAGAAACAGTCTTTTTACAGGTGACACGCTTGGAGCTGGACAATTCAGGTATTACATGAGTTAATATACTTTCTAGGACTTGGAAATTAAATATTTGTGGAGTTTTTGGATTGTTTTTCTTGTCTAATAGAATACCCTAATAATTTAAATTTCTTTCTTTTTAAAAATGAGGTAATCATTTGAAATACTAATAGAATATTTTATCTCATTTAGCTCCTTTTATTACAAATTTTTGTTTCGCATTTTTATCTATTAGAGAAACTTTTCTGTTTATATGGCTTTGAAGATGAAAAGCTCTTCCCTTTAAATTCTCATTAAGCTTCTTGGTAATAAAAAAAAGTGAAAAACTTGTGATTCCTCTATCTTTTTCTCTGTATTAACTAGTTTCCATTTTTACACTGAAATACTTAATAATAGCTTAAATTTGCAAATTATTTTTGTCTTTGTTAGCATGTCTAGCAAGAGTAGCTAATTCCAAAGTCACTACTGGGTGTTCAGTTATTATTTAGTAGGAATACTTTTAAAAACTATGTTTCAGTACCTTTAACATTTGATTATTAAAAACAATGGACTTTATGGGGGGCGAAGAAGCAAAGAAATCTACACAAGTGGTTGAGAATTATTTCAGAGGAATAGTGTTTTAGAAAATTCTTACCCCTACTTTTAGATGAATAAATAAAGAAAGCCTGTGAAAATAAATTGATACCAAGTATAACTGCCCTCTAGGAATAATAATTTTATGGTAACTTTTCATAGACTTCATTCACATCAATTTTGATTGTTCCTGTAGTCTCAAGCACTATAATAATTTGGTGTTAACACTAGCATTATTTCACTTGTTTGTTCAACTCTCTCAGCTCCTACGTTGTTCTATGTTCTATTAATGTTCTATGATTTCATTGCTGGTCTTAAATATTTTTTAGTGTTTCTCCTTAAGTGGAACAGAAACATCACATTCTCACATGATTTTATTTTCAACAGAAGCAACCACTCTGTTATACTTTCTGTAATAATTCTTTCTCTTTTTATAGTGCCAATATAAAGGCACTGTTTTATTCAGATAATTTTTAAAACTTTATCCACATTATTAAAATATAGTTGTCTTATTTTTAATTTGTTGGACACCTTTCTAAATTATTTTAATTAGGGTCAGCATCCTTGATGGACTGCCATTAAATACATCTGAATCCAATTGTAGGTTAATGATTCTCATAATTTGGTATTGTCAGCAGACACTTATGGTTGTCACAACTGGATAGATGCTACTAGAATCTAATAAGCAGCATTATCGGATACTGCTAAACCTCCTACAGTGCATAGGACAACTCCCCATACTGAGGAATTATCCAGCTCCAGATGTCAATAGTGCTGAATTAAGAAATCGTGCCATAAGCTGTCCTCCCTTATGTTCCACCTAGCTCCAGGATAATAAATGATAGAAAGTGTTAAAGGTGCCCCTCCTAATTTTTATTACTAGTCTTATGATCAGCGCAGGTGGGACTGTCTTACACCCATTAGGTTATAATAAGTTACTAAAATGGTCAGAGGTTCCTTGCAGAAAAAAGTATGTATAGTTAATAAAATCACATAGCAATGCCTTTTGAAAATGATATGTACTCCTAATACAGTAGTACCTCTAAAGCAGATTTCTACAATTTTTGGAGACATGGTAACCAAATGACTTTGTGCTTCAATTTGCTTTAAGTGTAGTCTGTTTCATATCTAAATTGTAATAGTTGAATGAAACAGTATATGAATACTGGTAAGTGAATAGTTATATAATTACCGTTGTGGCATGGTGTTTTAATTTTATATATTATAATGAAATAGGGTTTTCTGAGGCTCTTCTCTAGAGACTTTTTTTAATTTGTATTTACAGAAAAAATATAATTTATAATTTGTGAAACTCAAATATATACGTGCATTTATAAGATCTTGCTCTTTGTTTTCTGTGAAGCCAATAATGGCTTTTCCTTCATTTTTTTCAAAAATATGAAATATAAATATGGTTATAGATTTACTCTTTGATAACTGTAATACTCTATAAAAGTATTTGTATGAATTTTTTTCTTAAATTCTCTAAGTAATACATAATCTAGCATAATATGCAGGCTCTAAGTAATCTGAAGCATTACTTGACTAAACTAGAATGGTTTTTAAAAAACAAAGTATTATGAAATGTCAATATTAGTATACTTTCTGTTCATATCAAAATGACATAACTGGAAAGTATTAGAAAAATTTAGATGTATACACTAGTATCAAGATTTATATAACTTTTTTAATATATTTACAGCTTCCAAAGGCCTTTGTTAGTCCTTGTTGACAGAAACATAGATTTGGCAACTCCTTTACACCATACTTGGACATATCAAGCCTTGGTGCATGATGTACTGGTAAGAGGCTACATATACCACTTTTTTACTGTAATGTAACATTTAGTGGTCCCCGTAATTTGGAATTAGCATCATGGCTACAGAAACACAGATGAGAAGGATGGAGCTAAGATATATGAACAAAAAAAGTAATAGGCTTTGGTTTCACTGAATGTGGATGCTGGAGAATAGTGAAGCATTGAGATTTAAAGTTCCAAATTTATGATTTTTGATTATAGGATAAATCAGATACTTTTGGTAATGGTTAAAAAAGAAAAAAGAATGGAGCAAAATGAATGAATACACACACACATACACACACACACACACTCTGAATAAATAATATGTTCTCCCTGGGAAGAAAAGTTATAATTTCTCCCATTTTATGGGATCAGTTAAGCCTATATCATGGTAAAAGTACACAGTATTTTTTATATTACACCATGTTTTCGGAAGTAATTCCACGAATGAAATTTCATGCTTAAAATAAAAATCTGTATCCGTGCATGTATTGATCTGCTAGATATTGCATATAACGTGTGATATACAGAGATAAATAAAACACAACACCAATTTGCAAAGGCAGTGGAATAAAAATATGTATGCAGATAATTTCTGTACAAGATCTATGTGTAATGGGGCCAGAGTAGTTTCCATTTGATAGAAGAATTGAGATAAAGACGTTAAGGGATTTGAACCCAAATAATTGGCTCTGCTAAGACTAGCACTCTAATTTACTAACTACTAGTGTAGGTCTCTGGGGATTATAGTATACAGTAGTATATTATTGTAAAGATTGCCCGAAATGTTGTGTGAAAGGGAAATGAAAGACATGCAACACATGGTTTTGGTTTAATGGCTTATTTCTTTAAAACCCATATTTAGCTGTAAATTATTTCTTTTAAAAAATTAGATTTTAGGACTACTGATGGAAACCGGCAGTTCTGCACCCTTTTCTATTCTAGAGTCCCGTGTCATAACTGGACTCTAAGATGAGTGTCAATAAAATAGTAGTCAACTCTGATTCAGTACAGAGGTCAAGAAGAATCAAAGGAACTACCAAATTAAACCCTGAGTAAAGGAACATGGAAGCTAATTTTAGGAAGTTCAAGTAAGAGGCTGAAGAACAGGAATTTGATTCAACCACTGTTGGAGTGCCTACTCTCTGACAGTACATTGTAGACCCTGGTTTTATCAACATATTTTAAAAAATGAAAATATTCCTTCCTGGAGCTTGCATTGTAGTAGGAGAGACAGGGAATAAGAAAAATAAAATATATAACATTTCAGGGGTAAAAAATACTCTAGAGGAGAATTAAGTAGTGGTGAATGGTATTGCAATTTGAAAATAAGGAAAACCTCACTGCAAGAGACATTTGAGGAAAGATTTCAAGGTGATAAGATAGTGAATTATGTAGCTATATAGGAGAACAGTGTTCCAGGCAGAAGGATGCCCACTATCAAGGCAGTCAAGGTGGCCACAGCAAAGAAAGGCAAGAGATGTAGTTAAAGAGGACACAGGAAGCACTCACTATAGCATAGGACATTATAGGCCATTGTAAGGATATTGACTTAATTTGAGGAAAATGAGGAGTCACACAGTTGTGAGTAAAGGAGTCATCTTACATACATTTTTTAAGAGTATTACTCTAGCTGCTTTGTTGAAAGCAGACTCCTTAGGAAAAGTCAAGGAGACCAATTAGGAGGCTGTTGCAGTTAACAAGAGATGAGGGTAGCTTATACCAGGATGGAAATGGTGAGAGTTGTAATAATCTGTTGAATATAAAGTATAAGATTTGTAGATGTATTGGATGTGGGATCTTTAAATAGAGGAGTCGAAGATCATTCCAAAGTTTTGGCCTTTGCAATGGACAGATATTACTTATTAAGATGGGAAAGGAAGGAGCAGTTTCAGGTGGAATATCAGAGGCTGAGTTTTAGACATGCTACATGTGAGATACTTATTAAGACATTCAATTGTTGGTATCAAATAACTAGTTAATATATGAGTCTGGAGTTAGGAGAAACATCTTATCTAGAGAAATAAATTTAGGAGCAGTCCATATGTAGAAGCCATTTAAAGCCAAGAGATGAGATCGCCAAAGAAATGAGTATAGGTAGAAGAGAGAACAGGTCCAAGAACTGAACTGAGGCATTTCAATATTTAGATGGTGGGTAATGAGTAGGAACTAGCAGGAGGAAGCAGCCAGTGAGGTATGAGAACTAGATCTATATCATTTTGAAGGCCAGTGAATTAAATGTTTCAAAGAGAAGGCAGGGATCAGCTTAGACAAATGCTGAGGACTAAGTCACCATTGTATGTGGCAGTGCCAGGCTTATTAGTGACTTTGGTAAGTGCAGCTCCCATAGTGTAGAGGCAAAACACTAAAGTGGGTTTAAGAAAGATTGGAAGGAAAGGCATAAGAGAATGAATACAGTCAAATCTTAAAAGAGTTTGCTGTATAGGAGAGCTGAAAAAAGGGGTGATTTTTGGAAGCAGATGTGAGGTCAAAAAGATTTTAAATGACAAAAATTACAGCATGGATATATAACAATGGGAATGATTAAAAGAGAAATATTGGTGCAGAAGATAAGCATATGCAGGTTTATAGGAGACATTAGACCAGGATGACTGCAGACCAGGATTTCTCAACCTTTGCATTGACATTTTAAACTCGATAATTCCTTGTTGTGGAGTGCTATCCTGTGCGTTGTAGGATGTTTAACAGCATACGTGGTGCCTACCATCTAGATGCCAGTAACACTCCCCCAGTTGTGACAACCAAAATGTCTTCACACTTTGCCAAATATACCCAGGGTGTGGAGAGGGGCAAAATTGCCTCTGATGGAGAACTGTTGTTATAGGCTGATGGAGGGAGTTTCAAAACTGGTATTGTTTTAGGGAGGAGGACAAGTAAAGAGTCTGGGAGTACCAAGGAAGACCCTTCACCAATCCTGGGTCCAGTGATATGAGATTTGGGACAAATGAAAAAAAAGGTCACTGTCTAAAAGGAATAGCCAATTGAAGTTCAGTTAGAACAAGAAAGCACCATAGAAGTTTAGAGTAGATGTTCAGAATAGGAGATTTTGCTGATGACTGTGTATGAGTTCCAGAGGATATGACAGTAGTGTTTCAGGAGTCAGGTAGAAATGAGAAATGGGATCTGAAGGGGGTTAGTATAAAGAGATACACAGAGATTAATGGACATGATGAGATAATTTTGATAGTCTCAGATTTGGTTGGCGAGGCCCTGACTATTGGGACAGGGTCTTAGAAAATACATTCAGGGGTCCCACTCCTGTCAGTGGTATATAGAAGCATAACAGCGTTGAGATACTGGGATCCTTTCTGATTCCTGAATTTGAAGAGTTCCAGGAAGAAAGAAACATATATACAAATAATTGCAATAAAACGAATATACTTTGAGTCCCCATTGTCATAAGAAAAAAACTGGGAAGTGTAACTTAGAGCAGATTCCCCAAAACCAGGCAAGGTTAATTAATACTGGTCCTTGAGGTTTCCACTGTGCCAGAGTTTTTATGTGAAATGAGTTTTTATGACCAACCTTGATAATAATTTTTTAAGTTATTTACCTTTTATTTTCCTTATATCCTTCTGAGATACACTAATTTTTACTTCCTACTCTTTGAAGTTAAAATATCCTTTTAAAAATACAAGATGGCAAAAGTAGATGGTAGGATTTTTTTTTTTGGTTTTGTTCTAAGCTTTTTCACTTCACAGAGTAAAAAGTTGGCGACCTTATGTCACCAAAGAATTCAGTAGGTGTTGTCTACTGTGTATCAGATACTGTGCTAGGCAATACAAGGAGAAGCAGACATGATCCCTCCTTCTAAGTCGGGTAGAATAGTATGGCATCTGGATTACTGTTATTTTTATTTATTTTTTATTATAAATAATAGCACAATGCATATCTCTAGTTAACTTTGTTTGGATAGGTTCTCAGATTTCATATTACCTTTAATAAGTCTTTTCTCAGCATTAGAATATTTAGGTGTTATAAAAATAGTCTTAAGATTGGTTTTAATAGCTACACAACTTATATTAACTTAATCCTGTTTATTAATTTTAGTGCAGTTTCTAAATGTGAAAAACCTATCACTGTGATACCATGAATTGTACTGACACCATTTTTTGATGAACGTTAAAACAGCTGCTTTCGAAGTTTCTACTAAGCTTTTAAAATTTTTAATAATTATACCCTTTACCTCCACAAGATGGAGTAGAAGTTCTAGATAGAAACCATTAACTTGAAATTGGAGCTTGCTTTATATATTAAATGCCTTTACTTAAAAATCTGGAATATTGATAGTATTTATACATCAGACCATGGAAACAAGTATGAAAATTCACACAGCTTCATTATGTGCCAGAAAGATGATTGTTGTCATTTAATATAGGAAATACACTCTTCTGGTGAAAAACTTTACCGTGTCCTTTTCTTCTAGTGAGCCATAAAAAGCAAAATTAGTAATTAGAAAGTCATGATTTCTTATTATTTTATCTTGGTTGCAGGAAGGGTAGATTTGATTGTTCAGCTGCAATGTTATCCTTAGGCAAAGGGATGGATGTTATTCCATCTTAGTATCTTGTACTTTATTTGGCCTTTGTTTTTCAAAACTTAGGTTGCCCTTTTTGTATCTTTGGCCCTCTGCTACTAACTCATTATTTGAAACCTTCAATCAGAATTTATGCTAATGCACATAAGGGCTTCAATAAAGTTAAATTTTTTTCTCACCACTCAGGAAAAGAAGTTGTTTCCAAATTTAAAATGCTTCTAAAGCATTTTAGAAGCACTCATTTTCTTGAAGATGTGTGATTTTATTATAACAGATGCCAAAGTAAGTGTAGTTCAAAGTTTGACGCTTTGAAGATTGATGCTCTATTGGATCTTCTAGTCTTTTTTAACACAAAACCTCTTAGCATTTTCAGGCATTTGCCTAAAACTAAAAATCTAAGCACAGATTATTTGTATCTGAACAAACTTTAGTATTTTATAAGCTCCTACTAAAGGCGTGTAGGCTATGTATAAGCCCAGAAAACATCCTTGATTTTATTCATTGTTTTAAATGGTATTGTATCAGTATATATCCATATTCACTGCTATTTCTGAACGTTGGTTAAAAATTTGATTTAATCTAATGGAAAGAAATGTATTATATTTACTAAGCCAGCTTTAGCTGCTAGTCTTTTTGCCCTTAAATCCTAGTTGCTTAGTATGTAAGATTTTGAGACTTTTTAAAATCTATGTTTATGATGAACCATTTTACAAGGATTTGTTTTCCATTAAATGATTCTTGTGTATATTCGACACTAGATTTTTCTTTCCTTTTTTATCGTATTCACATTTTAATAAAAATACAGTACAAGCTACAGATGTGATTTAGTTTTTCTCATAACCACATTAACAAGAAAAACAAGTGATGTTTATTTTAATATCTTTTGTATTGTCTTTTTATGTACATAGTAAGTCTTAAAAATTCAGTATATATATTATACTTACATCACATCTTGCATTTCGGGTACTCAATATCCATATGTAACTAATGGTAACAGTTATATTTCTAAATCATTAAGTCTCGAATTCTTCACTAGAGATTGAATAAATTTATTGGGATATAAATTTGTTGAAATTATCACATAAAGACTGGTAGAACATGTTTGCACATTGTCAGCAATACATCTGTGAGGAATTTTCTTGATTCCTAGAGTTATGAGGAATCCTGCTTTAATAAGAGCAGACAAGCTTGCCAAGTGTACCTGTTGTTGTAGAATCTATATAAAATTCCTTAGCCTCTCAATGAGAGTATGTTAGGTTGTGCTGCTAATCTAAAACAACCCTCAAACCTCAGTGGATTAAAATGACAAATATTTAATTTTTGTTCACAGTATTTTCTTGTTCCTTGTCCGGTATGAGTGGGCAAGGGGAACTCTGCTCATGATGGTCACTCATAAATTCAGGGTGTTGAGGCCTCATCTCAGTATGTCTTTTCGCAATAACTGTGGCAAGGGGCAAACAGTTATGGTTGTACTTTAAATTATGTTTCTTTGTTATAAAGAAAATTTTAAGACATTTACTAGGAATATTTCATATAAAAACACAAAGTCAGAGAATACTATAATGAACTTCCTGGTGCATCATTTAGTTTCCCAGATAATACACATCTTACACATCTTATCCCAGGCATTACTTGATCTTATGCATAAATACTTCAGTTTACATCTTTAAAAAAAGAAGAGTACTATAAATTTATTATCCTACCCAGCAAAATTAATATTTTTTCTTTGGTAATAAATAATACCATCTTTGAATTCATTGTTTCCTAATTGTCTTTCCAGTTGGTTCAAATAGAGATCCAACCTACATTGGGTTGGTTGATATACCTTTTTAGTTTTTCCTTTTACAACAGTTCCTCTCTTTACATTCTTTTTTGAAGCCATTTTTTGGAGAAAAGGAATTGGGTGGTTTTTCTAAAGAATTTTCTGCATTTCTGTATTTGGTTGATTGTATCCTTGGGTACAATTTGACATTTCTCTATTCTGCATATTTTCTGTAAACTGATATAGAGACTTGCGCAGATTTGGTTCAATTCCTTGCCAAAATAAAAGTTGCTTTTATTTTACTTTGCTTCTTTTCTCATGTGAATATAAATCTTAATTCTGCATAAATGAGCCTATATTATCAAAATGTCATTTTGTTTAATTAGCTCTGTCTGGCTGTACTGGTTTGTTTTAACTTGTGAAATGAAAATAAGCCTGCTGAAGACTTATCCGTGTTTTTCATTTTTTAGCACTTACAGATGGAATTTATTTATATCTGGTGATTTGGGACACCATTGTCCAGTCTTTAAAGTCAGGAAAGTGTGAATATCAGTGGAAACAGATTAGATTTTACTGTTAAAACTAATTCTGTTGTCTTTTATTTGTATAAATGTTCAGTTTCTTTAACATGATTGAGTACAGCACAGAATGTTCTAATTTTCTACATTTCAAGACTGAAATTACTTTTTCTTATTTGGCTGGCTATTATGCAGACAATGGGAATGTTCTTGCCATTATTATGTTATTTCTCAAAACTCTAACATCTTCTATTTATCATTTTCCATTTTAAGTATTTCATCAAAACTTCAGTAATATGCCGTCCTATTTTTAAAACAGTAATTCTGCTAACAAGTTACATTTATTTTGAATGAGCTGTGTCATCACCAAGGAAATAGTACTTCACTAGAAATTCTATTTAAAAAGCTTAACTATTTGAAAATGTTTCCCTTTAGTATCTTTTGTTTTGTTAGATAATTTTTAAAAACAAATGTTCTTCTCAGATGTAGTTGTTAGTATATACTTATTTTATGGATGATTTGTTGTATAAAATGAGATTAAGATATGTGAATGGGAAAGTAAAAGGAATTAAATAAGGATACTGTTATGTTTACATCATGATAATATGAGGAGTCTGTAAAAAAGGCAGTATTAACAGGTTGAAATATAACATACTGTACTCTTGTTACTTACACAACTATGGCAATAATCATCTATATTTTGCACTCTTTTTTTGTGTTTGTCATAAGGGAAAATAGCAAGGTAAGAAGTTGTAAAGGATTTATTTGAGAAAGTTGCAAGTTACGGTCTAAGATTCTAGACTCAGTATTGATGACCTTGTTTTATCAAGTGGAAATTAAATTCTTTTCGGTACAATTTTTGCTAAGACCTAGAGGCTTACTCGTTAATTAAAAACTTATGTCTTAGAGCTAAAATGATTCTATCTCAGTCATACTAATTAGTCCATATCATTTCTTGCTTGCTTGTCATTCATTTACTCACTAATTGATAGCCATGTTTCAACTCTAGCTCACTATTCAGAGTAGAGTTGAACCATAAAAATCTGCCATTACATGAAGGAACCCACAGGTCTAATGCATGAAGGAGGGGGAAAGGATAGAAAAGATACTCACATGTGTTTTGTTTTTGTATGTTTGTTTTTTGAGAAATGTCAAAAAATCAAGCCCCATTGTAGTAAAAATAACTCTAGGCAGAAAAATTTAGCACCTACTGATCTGATTAGCTCTTAGAATTTATTTGAAGGGTGGTGCTGTAGCTTCTATTGGAATTTTTTTAAAATGCAATTCATCAATCAACAGGTCAAAATGTTAAGATTGTTTGTTAGAGGAAACAACTAAGCATCAAGAGGCCTGGTTAAATGAGTATATATAGCTAAATATGGGCCACTACATAGACATGATAAAATGAAGTAGATGTACGTATACAGATAAAGAGCTCTAAAACACATTATTAAATGAAAAAAGGTAAAAGCATATATAATGTAATCCTATTCTTTAAAAGGATATGTGTATGCTGGCATATGCATTCTGGAAGGATACACAAGAACCTTAATGTGGTTTTTATATATTTTTTGAAATTTTAATTCCATACATCTTTTAATTAAAACATAAACATTTAAAAGTAACAAAACATTAAAGGAGGTCTTTTATCCTTGGAAATATTAGAAAAGGCTGCAAGAATGTTATTTTCTTTGTAGGAAATGTTATGGTTCTTATATTCAGAAAATTTATTTAAAACAGGATTACTTTTTCCTAGGACTTTCACTTAAACAGAGTTAATTTAGAAGAATCTTCAGGAGTGGAAAATTCTCCAGCTGGTGCTAGACCAAAGAGAAAAAACAAGAAATCTTATGATTTAACTCCAGTTGATAAATTTTGGCAGAAACATAAAGGAAGGTAAGAAAAACATCATTAAAAGATTCACTCCTTAAAAAGAAATGAAGACGTCATCTGACTGACTTAATTTATTTGATTTAAAAAAAAATCAAAAAGGTCATGGTAGTTTATCTACACAAGGAGTAGGAACTGTAAGTAGTATAGATAAGAATCTTTAGTGCCTGGTTTCTTCCTGACTCCTGAGTTGTTTTTGTTGGTGGTTTTGTAAGGGTACTTCTCTTTTCAACAAACCCATACCATATGATTTTGTAGATTTTACAGATAGTCTTTCTAAATTTTATTGCTGTCCTCACTGATCTATAAGACCATTTCTGCTTTTTATTAAAATAGGTTTTTGTGATAGGGAAACACTGAAGTTTGATTTTCTCTTTTTGTTTCATGTTTGCCTTCATATAAACTCAGTATAATATATCTGCTATGGAGAATACCTCAGTCTGAAAACCAGATTTATTTAAAGTACATTTAAAATAATAGGTGAAAAAATTGTGAAAATTTGCCATGTGATTTATCATAGACAGATATACAGATCCCATGTGTTACTATGTTCCCTTAAAGTTTAGAGTGTTTCATGGGCTCAGCAACTGTTGTGAAACTTATTTGGTGGTCATTATGGATAGGAAAATTCTAAACAAAAAAATTTTCTTCTGAGAGAAAAAGAATGTTGTTCATCAATCATTATGGAAATATGTTATTATTTTGACTATTTGAAGCGTTACTAGATCTTGTCTGTCTACTATCTGTCTATATGTAGAGAGGGGGAAAAGGGAAGGAAGGTGAGAGGGGGAGGGGCCTATGTCCTTGATTTGGCTATTCTCTTTAGGTACCTTTATGTTGAAAGAGAAATAAGGTATAAACTTAGTTCAACATGCTGTTATTTACAGCTTTAACACTGGAAATCATATTTTTATATCAAAGAATTTAATTTTTCTGCAGAGAAAAGCCACTATCTTCCTCTTTCTATGGCAATTTTGGGTACTGTTATAGTATGTTTTAAATAATTTCTCTTTAGAATTCCAGAGTCTATATTTCCTTCCAGAATAATGAAGCACAAGAAATTACATTTACATAGGATTTTTTTAAAGTTACCTTTAAGTTTATATTCCCTAATAAGAAAAAGCTTAAGAAAAAAAATTTCTTCATTCAAATATGGAAGTTTTAAATATTTTCTTTAGACCATATGTTTAGGAACAATCTAAGAAGTCAGGTGAATGTTAAGAACTTTAATTTTTCAAAGACACTGGAAGACAGCATGGAGTTAAACAAGCAACTTAAATCTCTCTGAGCTTCAGTTTCCTCAGCAGTAAAATGTGAGGATAATTCTACCTATTGCTTTATTTCAGAAAGGTGTTATGAAAATTAAGCTTTCATTTGTTAAACAAGGGATAAAACCCAGCTCTGGCAGATCCGGAGTTCCTGGTCTTAACTATTAACAGTGTTGACTTCACCAAGACTATGATCAGGATTAAATGAGAAAATAGAGACAAATTATTAGCAAAGTGTTTTGCATACAGTAAACACTCAATAAATGTAAGCAGTAATTATTGTTTGTTAGCTCTGAGACCTGAAGATACTAGAGATTTTAAGCATCTTCTAGTTCACCCAGCACATTTTACATGCTCGCTGCTATTTTTAGCCAACATAGACTTGCTAAGTTGAGCTTAGTGCCTGCTGTTTTCATATAAAACCAGATTATGTTCCTTAAAATCCTTTCAGAACTTCTGTGTTTTCTGTCTGTTCATTGGATAAAATGTCCTGATTATAAGTGAAGTACTGTCAAGTGTCAGGGCTGGGGAAAGAGGAAGAGATTTGTTTCATTACTGATGAAATGTGACATTTTCTTTCTTGAAAGAGAAGAAGCTTCTGGCCTCCCCTAAGACTGTAGATAAAAAAACATTCATGTTAGCAGCCATTTTGTGATCAACATATATTCATCTAGAATTGTTCAAGATTAGTACCTAGCAACAGTTATGCTACCAGAACTGCTCAGTGATTGCATATCAATTGTGTCAGAAGTTTATGGAAATTACTGTTAAACTGCACTCACCTGGAAGAAGATATCAGGCATTAGACCAACATAATTGGTCCATGTTCTGTTTTTACTGGTAGTGTTCTAGGATATTAAGCTTACAGAATTAAAAGGTTTTTTCCACAATTTACTGGCATGTAGTATGTTTAAATACTGCCTTTGTAGTTGCATGGACCTGTGATACTCTGAGTTAACTTGGATGATAACATTTAATTGATGCTTGATATACCATGACTTTTTTGTTTTTTAGTTAGATTATTTTTTTCTCATAGCTTATAGGTGAAAAGAAAATGTCATATGGTTAATGAAAAGAATAGAAATAAAATTTGTATTTGTTTAGATGTATAAGTATTATGATACACATTTTAAAGAAATGGCATTTGTAATGTGCAGTTACCCTTGAACAATGCCGGGATTAGAGGCAAGGACCTCCCTGCTCAGTCAAAACTCTGTGAATAACTTTTGACTCCCCAAAAACTTAACTGCAGTGGACTCTCTGCATTCAAGGATTCAACCAGCTGCTGTTGAGAATGTGAAAATATTGTTTTTCATCATGGTTGGTTGAATCTGTGGTTGTAAAACCTGTAGATACTAAGGGCCAACTGTATTTATTTAAAAAATCAACATATAAGTGGACCTATGCATTTCAAACCCAAATTGTTTAAGGGTCAACTGTACGTATATATCACAAGAGATATAGTTTATAGTTGTAGTTATGCTAAATGTTGTCTGTGTATGCATATAGAACATTCAGATCCAAATAAGTACATTTATAGTAAAAAATCCTCATTGTATGTATTTCAAAATTTACACAAAAATCAATCTTTTAATATTATATTCATAGTTTCTTCTATGCAATACTGTTTCAGTCCATTCCCAGAAGTTGCAGAATCAGTTCAGCAAGAACTAGAATCTTACAGAGCACAGGAAGATGAAGTTAAACGACTTAAAAGCATTATGGTAAGATTCTGTTTGCTTTCTTGGAATTACAGGGAAAAACATATGGAGAGAGAAAGAGGTTAACTTTTTTTTCTCCTAAAAATTCAACGCCATTCATTGCTTTAATAACAAAATTTCAATTTATATATAAAAGATCTTTTCAAAAAGAAATCTAAATACTGAGGAATAAACCAAAATTTTTAAAAGAGGGTGTGCCAAGCCCACCAGGTGCACCAGGCCCCAAGTGTATACCACGAGCTTGTGGGAGGAGACGCTTCATCTTCAGAGATCCAGTTCTAAAGGGAAGATGGCAGCGTCCATAGGTCAGGGGTGGAAGTGGTACAAGGGAGGGAGAATTTAAAAAAAATTTTTTTAAGAATAATATGAATTTATGATTTGAAAATATATATATAATGTGGCTTAGCTGCTCATTCTATGCTTTGTTCTAACTTCATATTTCAGCTGTACTGTTTATTACTATGTGACCTGTGGCAAGTTTCTGGGCCAATTTCTTTGCCTGAAAATTCCAGCTGATTCTTTTTTAGTCATCCAACCATTTATTAGTCTGTTGGTGGCTAGAACTTTTCTATAACTGTGAAAATGCATATGCTTGCTGCTTAAAAGATAATTATTTTTCTAGGTTACCTAAATCTTTATCAGTGACCTTGGAAATATGTTGAGTATGCTTGGTCTTGGGATTTTTTAGTTGTTGCTGGGACCTTTTTTCCTTTCCAGGGACTAGAAGGGGAAGATGAAGGGGCCATAAGTATGCTTTCTGATAATACTGCTAAGCTAACATCAGCTGTTAGGTAAGTAAGCATTGTATATTCTTTGAAGACCTTCTGTTGATAAGATTTATTTAGGATGTTAAAAAATTGATTAATACCCTAAATAGAAGAAATAATAGATAATAGCATATACCTTTAAGATTAAAGAACTAAATTTATGTTCTCAGCATGTTGAAGCTAATTTGTTCCTCCTCCTATATAGAGGATCATATGCTGCTTTCAGTAGTTAGAGAATTGTATAATGGAGATAATTTTACCAAGAAGATAGTATTAGAGATAAAATAATGCAAGTTATTAAATTTTTGTTGCTACTAATAACAGTTAAGCATTTCCTTTTGGACATTTTAAATGCCATCAAGGAGAGAGGAAATGTGTTTTAGAGATATGGATACAATTATATTTCCATTGATGTAGTTTTATTCTAAACCTCCATTTTTTGCAATCAGAAAGTGAAATGGTGAAATAATGATATTCAGGAGGCAGATTATTTTAAACTAAGAAGCATACTTTATGTATTCAAGCCTAGAGATTAAATTCAGTTGATAGTTTAACTTGTCATTTCATTACTGTTTTACTATTCTTAGTTTCTTCAGAGGAAACATCCAGGTGTGATTTTTATTAAGGTCTTTGTCATTTTCTTAGAAAATTTAATAGTTAATTTTTCACTTTTTTGATATTTGTAGTTCTTTGCCAGAACTCCTTGAGAAAAAAAGACTTATCGATCTCCATACAAATGTTGCCACTGCTGTTTTAGAACATATAAAGGTAAATTTAACTTTTATCTCCCTCATAATTTTTATTTCAATAGGGGTTTTATATTTGGTAGGATACTTTCATATTCATGATCTCGTTGAGCCCTCACTGTAACCTTATGACATATAATTATCAAAGGCAGCATTATTACCTTCATTTTTTACAAATGAGGAAACTTAAGAATCCAGTAAGACTAATGATTTACCCAAGGTCACACATTCAGTAAACAGAAATTAGAATCTGTGATATTTCTATTATGTTGCACTGCCTTAATATGTCTCTACATATACTATATTAACAATAGACCTGTATCTAACCATAAGCTATACAGATTTAGACATTCTTTTACTATCTAAAATATCCATTAATAACATTTTTATGTAACTTGGTTCTGAACTTTTTCATTTTAGATGAGTCTGTTAGCATTAAAGTTTCACTTTCTCTCATTGTACTGGGATTTGGAAACAAAATATATTGGATTTTCTATATATTATCATAGTTCTTTTTTGTCATTAGTTACGGTTACCCCATATTAGCTTGACTTATTTATTTTTTTTCAGTATTCTATAGTTATTTATTCTCTGGAAATGAAGCTGAATTCTGATGACAGCTTCATCGTATGCTAGGATGTGGTTATTACTGACTATTGCATGCCATTTAATGATACATTTGAAAAAGTAATGTTAAAATAAAGCTGAATATGGTTACTGCCTGTCAAGGATGTTGATAACACCTTGGATTTGGAAAAGGGACTTAAACCTATCTTTTTTAATTATTTAAAAAGTTACGGAACATTAGAAATGAGCTAATATAGATAGATAATGAGCATGTTGCAGCATGGAATGTAAACCTGCATAATTTCTGTTAAACTGACAACCTAATTTTTTTCTTTGTTCTACATCTTGATATTGATACTTGCTATTTTCTTAAACCTATAGGAATAGAAACATATTTGTTCAGTCTTTAAATATCATCTGCTGATGATATTTTTCATTTTATATGTAGCATCTCCATAAGTGGGAAAAGACTTATGATAGATCTCTGTATCTGAGATCTTTATCTCCTGAGGAAATAATATATATAACCAGGTGAAATACAACAGAGAGCTATATAGAAAATTTCCTTCAGGAGAAAAGACTTTACTTATAAGGCAGACCGTAATCTAATATAAAAAGTTTTTAAATGTATTGCACTAAAACAAATTTTAGTTTCTAGTATTTTGAACTACAATAATATAATAATGATCTTATGATCTATTCAACAAACATTCTTTGAGTACTTGCTATATGACAGGCAGGATGCCAGGTGCTACATGCAAATAAGTAGACAATTAAAAACAAATTCTAAGAAGTTATGACAGTTGTTTTGTTTTTAATTTTATTGGGGTAGCATTGGTTAATACAATCATATAATTTTCAACTGTACATTATTATTTGACATCTGTATATTCTGTTGTGTGTTTACCACTCAAAGTCCCATTCTCTTTAGTTACCATATATTTGATCCACTTTACCCACTTATCCCTCCCTTTTCTCCCCTATATTTGACACCCATTACCCTGTCTATCACCCTCTTTCTCCCCCACACCACTAATAACCACTATTCTATAGTCTTCTCATAACCACTAGTCTATAGTCCATGTCTCTCTGTCCTCATTGGTTGCTTTTAGGTTATATCCCACATATAAGTGATGTCATGTGATTTTCAACTTTTTCTGTCTTGCTTATTTTGCTTAGCATGATTATCTCAAGGTCCATCCATGTTGTTGCAAATGGCAGTATTTAGTTATGACAGTTGTTAATAGTTCTGTGTGTGCTTTGAGAATCAAGCTGCCCTTTGGATTTCCTTTGACTTATAGGGTTTTAAAAGTTTATCTTTATATTTCACTTTCTAACCTCAGTTCTTAAAGCTATAAACCGAGAAAAATGCCAAGCTCATCTCCTACCAAAATAAGTTGCATAACCAAAGTAACTAATTACTGTTCTTATGGAAAGGGCACAGTTTCATCCTACTTATAAAACTTTACAAATGTTATCTTGCTATAAATGTATATGAATATGAATATGTCCCAGGTCAGAGACTAGAGCTTATGGTTTGAGAAAATTCTGGTTAAAATAATTTACTTATTTAGTCATGTATATTGAGTGGTATGTGTGTATTGTGCTATGCCCAATTCCGTAGATTCTGTAGTAAACAAGACATACATTCTCTGTTCTCTTGGAACTAATTGTAGTAACAATAAAGAAAAGTAAACAGATTAGAAAACAAGATAACTTCAGGCATTTAGGTAATGTGAAAAGGACAAAAAACAGGGTGATGTGAGACAATAGAGAATGGCTGAGAGGGCTGCTCTCACTGGTTAGGAGTAAGTAGGTAGGGAAATCACCATTGATGAGGTGCTGTTTTGAATTGAGACCCAAATCACAGAAGGAGCCAATTTTTGAAAATCACAGGGCCAAACATTCTAGGGAGAAAGACTAATAAGTGCACAGGGCTTACACAGGAACAAGTTGGTGTGTTTGAGGACCAGAAGACTCATGTACTTAGGGTGAGTAGGGAAAGATTGATAGACTGTGGGGTCAAGAGAAATGAGAATTTCAACGTTATAAGAAGTCATTGGAGATTAATGACTTGATCTGATTTATGTTTTAAATGGAGAATGGATGGGAATGTAAGAGTGGTGAATTCTGGAAGTGGAAATGAAAGAATGGCTGTTATAGTGTCTTGGTGAAAAAAAAGATGTTTTTTAATGTAAAATGTACTTAAGAAATTTTTTATGGTATTTACAATTTTACACTAATAATTTTATGTGTTTTTCCAAATAATTTTGTGCTAATGGAGGCTATCTGTCTGAAACACTTTAATATGCCAACCATGCCTGACCCAAACAAATTCTGCTTTAAGACTAGGTCGTTTGGCTCTCTTCATAAAAGAAGCTGTTTCTTCAAGGGCTAATTGGCAAGTATCTTATGCTAAGAAATAAATTTGTCATTCAAGGTGTTAAGTGATTTTATATAAAAGCTACACATTTTGGAAGTTTTTTGTTGTTGGTTTTTATTTTTTATTTTTTTATTTTTTTGGCTGTAGCTTAAGGAAGACAGACACCCTTTCCTAATAGGTTCTGATTTAAAGAAACCATGCTCTAAAGGACATTCATTTGCAGAAGGAAAATAATGTCATGTATGGGATACACTATTCTTCATTAGGTTGTTCTAAGAAACTCAGTTAATATCAGACTTTTAAATATCATTGATAAAGCAGCATATATGTATAAATTATAGTTCTATTTAATAAATCACATACTCTGTTATCCTGATGGAAGAAATTCTATTAGTAGAGAAAAATTGGAATGTTCTCTGTGAAAAGTCCTCTTATAATGTTAGCCATCTCTTTTAAGTTGTTCTTCTCCCTTATCCCTAGCGTCTAAACTTCATTATTTCTCATTATTCCTAGTTATAAAATTTCTTCTCATAGTTTTTCATAATTATTAAATTTCTAATTATATAATGTTTACTTTTAAGTGTCATGTTTATAGCATTTCTATGTTCTCCATCTACCTCTGGTTATAGTGTTATTATTAGTTAAAGAAGAATTTTTCTCCATAATCTCTTGCACTTGTCACTAGAATTTAACCATCTGAGATTCACTTATTTGTAAACATTTATTCACATAAGCAGTAAATTTTTTTTTATTAGCAAGGATATTATAATTTTTTTATACAGAGATCTCAGAACACTTCTCTTGATAACAGTCTGTCTGTATTGCAGTTTGCAATAGGTCATTTTCTGAAATGGAGTCCTAGAAGAAATTAATTTCTTTAGAAGTCTTGGCAATTATCCAGCAATTAATATTTTGGTAGAAGGTTAAAAACAACACACCGGTTTGCAACAACTTTAGCAAATGTTATCACTTAAGTTTATTTAGTTATTCTGAGTATTTTAGTGGCTTGGGTAGTTAACTTTGGCCTAATAGATTAAAGAGTAAATTGTTGAATTCTCATTTTTATTTGAGTAATCCATACCTTTTAAACCTTTTCCTTAGCAGTTCTTTTATTTCTAATACAAATATGACTTTCCTCACTTGCTGGTTGTTGGGAAATGACTTCTGGGATTACTTAATAATTTGTAGCTAAAATTTTAATTTATTTTAATTATTGTTATTCCACCTGCATAGTCAAACTGAATTCAGTGCTCTTTAGCATCAGGTACCTAAGAAAAATAAAAGAAGTCACAGTATGTTAGAGATAGATATGGCTTTTATGTGCTCTTTCACCTCATGCTCCCACTTGAGAGGAAGAGTTGTAACATCAGAATGCTCTTTCCTTTTGTAGCCAGCAAAGAGCAAGCTGTTCATAAGCTGTTGTGAATCGAGTTTTCATTGATGCTGAATCCTCATTTTTGTTCTGCTACTTCTTGTGGAGAAAGTTAAGAGGTACTCAATTAGATCTAAAGATAACATCTGACTAAACAAACATGTATAGCCTTAGGTCTACACTCTGAGCAAGGCTTAGTTCTTGCTAGTAATGCTAGCTTTTTACCACAGTCCCTCCTATGAGTGGGAAAAGAAGATTGTTTCTATAAAACTAAGTTACACAACTCAGAAAGTCTCAATAAAGATTTAATTGTTTAAATTCGTAGGAAGTGAAAAAAAAAAACATAAAAGATCGAAAAATTAAAAAAATATTAAAATTACTTTGCAAATGTCTTTAAATCTTTTTGTTCCACTTCAAAGCAACTGAAACTGGAAATCATATGGGATCCCTTATAAAAGTATGCTTTATGCAAAATAAAAAAAAATTTCAGTCAGTGAACCTTGTACCCAAAGAAAAGTTCTTAGACCTACATCAGGATTGACAGACAGTTGTACATTTTAGGTCTTAAGTTAAAAGGCAATGTTTAAAACATATACAGAGCACAGATCCTTTTTACCATTATTTATATTAACTGACTTTGATTAACTGATCACTATTCACAGCGGGGAAGAAATTTTACTATACTAGAAATCAACATTTCTCTGGCTGGATTTTGACTGATCTATTTTAAACAACCTCTTCTCCAGTATACGTACCAAGAGAATGTTCTTATGACCTTGGCGTCTTTTCTTCAAGGAAGGGGAAAAATATAGTCTATAGCAGGAAGTCCTCAATGGATAAGCTATCACCATCTCCTACCTTTTCTCATCCCAAATAAGATTAGTCAGTAACAGAATTTGAAGAAGTTTTCTTTACTTCAGGCATGACCAGAGAAAGCTCTCGAGAGTAGTCTTTGGTCATACCTAGAGTAAGGAATATCATTCAACTTCTCACACATTGTGAATTTTTGGAGACTGCATCCACTTCTCACTCCCCCTCCCCCCAAAAAAGTATGAAATTGCCATCCTCTAGCTCTGTTCTCACTTCTCTGCCATATGCTTTTGTGAAGATGAAGTATTGTCATGTAGCAAGACCCATTTAATAGATTCATAAAGGTTAAATTCAAAGAAATAAAGACTTCTCAAAACCCATTAATAAACAACCCAGCTGAAAAAATGGCCAAAATATTTGAACAGAGACTTGACTGAAAAAATATACAGAAGATAAATAAGTTAAACATTCATAGTCATTAGAAAAATGCATACTAAACCACAATGAAAAACCACTACCCAGGATAAATGAAAGCATATGTTCATTGTACACAAACATTCATAGCAGCGTCTTTATAATAGCCAAAAACTGAAAACAACCCCCATGGTCATCAACAGGTGAATTGGATAAACAAATCATGATATATCCTTACAACAGAATACTGTGCAGCAATAAAAAGCAAAGTACTTTTGATACATCATAACTATATGGGTGAATCTCAAAACAGAATAAAAGAAGCCACATTTTTTAAAAAGTACATAATCTATGATTACAAAAAATTTATAAATATGAAGCTAATCTAATAACAGAAAGTAAGTCAGTGCTTGCCTTAGGACATGGAGAGGAGTGTTGGAGGGACAAAAGGAAAGCATTACAACTAGGAAACTTCTGGGAAATGAATGATATGTTTACTCTCTGTATTGTGCTCATGATTTCATAGGTTCATAAATTTGTTAAAATTCTGTATTGTTTGTCAGTCACTTCAATAAAGGTGAAAACTTCAAATGGTTTAGCATTCATTTTAAATCTTTTATAGATTAAAAAAAAAAGATTTTTGTTTGAGTCGTTGAGAAAGCCAAAGATTAATGTCGGTACTTTGAAATTTTGGGTTTAGGTTTAAGATGACCTAGAATAGCAAGAAACAGAGAATATGACACATAGTTTGTGAATAGGTAAGCCTGGGAGATTCATACAGATTTTTCCATTATCGAGCTATGCAAAAGGATAATAAATGCAGGAAATAGAAGCAAACCGACATGAACAATAAAATGTTTAAAATAAAAGGAGAGGATAGATGCATTCCTTATTTTTTTAATACATTTCTCAGTTTATACCTTGGCGACTTCTACAGAATTTGAAGTGGCTTACAATGACAGCACGTAGAATAGCCAAATAGAGAATAATGAGATTCAGATATGTAAATTAGAGTAGAAAGTCTAAAATCAAACATAGTCCTTAAAAAATTCCTGCATTCATTTTCCAGAGCCCTTCATTTTCCAGAGTCTTTCATGAACCTCCCATGGAATGTAGGACTTTCAAGCTAGTGGGATCCTTGGAAAAGAGTTCTAAGTAGATTCCACAAATTAGTAGGTTTCTTTCTTGGTCAAATAAGGCTAAAAATGTAATTTACTGTGTTCTCCTCTTGGAGATTCACAATGCATTGTAATATGTAACATAGTCTGGAAGTCATGTGTTTAAAAAACTTAACCAGTATTTCTCAAATTCTTTTGACTTTGGAACACTTTTAGGTAATACTTACAACCAACTCTTAAGAAGCAGCGTTCTGCTGAACATATTTTGTGAAACATTCTTTTTTAGTAAATGAAGGAACCA
Source organism: Cynopterus sphinx (assembly GCA_030015415.1). Taxonomy (NCBI): domain Eukaryota; kingdom Metazoa; phylum Chordata; class Mammalia; order Chiroptera; family Pteropodidae; genus Cynopterus; species Cynopterus sphinx. Next base: position 72,373,243 of record CM057384.1, on the reverse strand, counting down.
AGACACCCTTCTCTTAGCTCCAAAACAAGTTAAATGTTTCCTAGTTAATGGTAGGGTGGGAATTCAGACTTGGAACTTTCTGTATTTTGTCTTGTTGTTTGTTTTTTTTTTGCCAAGCCGTTTATCATTGTTATTCAGTTTCAGTCCACATCAGTTTATCAAGTGAAGCCAAGAATGTCTCATTTAAAGAAATTCCTTAAAGAACTTCACATTATTTTACCTGATTCCTTCTGATAATGTCATTGTCACTTTAATATATAATTATTGATAACCTACAATGTTACAGTTCTGTGGGTGGTTCTTATTTTAATCTTAGTGAAAATATTTACACTGTAATTGTTATGCAAATGCTGGAGCACTTTAAAAATAACATGCATTTTGAGATGCAATATAAATTAGTTTCATTTATTACAGTGCCTCATAGACCGCTTTATACTTCACAAATATTGTGATCAAACATAGCATCCATAGATCATAATCCTAGGCTGAAAAATATGAATATTGATGTGTTTTTTTTTCTATTTCAAGGAAAGAACAAACTTTTTTTATGTCCCATAATTTAACATAATAGATAATTTTCTCTGTTCTACAGAGGAAAATGAATCTCAGAGGTATTGAATATTTGACCAACTGCCAGAAATTGAACTTTGGCTTTTAACTTTTAAGTCTCATGCTCTGCCATACTGTAATTTCTTGAAACGTATCCACCAAAAATTTAGTGACAATTATTTTGTTCTTCTGCAATCCCTTTGGAGCAACTATAGGATCATAAGTAATTTAAACAACAACAACAAAAAAAAATAGAGGGAAGTACGAACCCCCGATTGTCTTATTAAAATAATTGATTTTTTTGTTTGTTCATTTCAAAAATAGTCTAGTGTCTTATGTTCACGAGTGCTTAAATAGGAAATGAAAATGTAGTCAACTGTAAGTTTGTTTCATAAAACATACACTTTTTAAAACAATGAATTATTTTTAAAGGTCAGTTATGTTGAAGTACTGATAATCAGATTTCATACTAGGGTTACATACTGACTGGTAGTAAACATTAATACACACAAACAAATGTATTATATACTCTGTATTATAAATGTTAGACTGTGTATACATATATGTGTGTATGTATATATATTTTGAAGCACATGCAAACTAATTTCTAAATTACTTTGAGTCATTTTATATGTACCCATGAAGAAGTAAAAATGGAAGATTGTTATTCAAAGCTACAAAAATTTTCTCAAGATTTTGCAGACACACTTTATTACATGTGACCCTTTCTTTTGTTTTCCATTATATACATGCCTTTTTTCTATTTTATTTAATAGGCTTTATTTTTTAAAGCCATTTTACATCTGCTGTAAAATAGGTAAAAAGTACAGAGAATTTTCCTATATCCCCTATTCCCCCAGATTCTCCTATTATTAAAATCTTGAATTAGTTTGGTACATTTATTAAAATTGATAAGCCAATATAAATACATTATTACTAAAGTTCTTGTTTGCATTAGGATTCACTCTTTGTGTTATAAATTTAGTGGGTTTTGACAAATGTATAAAGACATGTTTCCATATTACAGTATCATACAGAATAGTTTCACTGCCCTAAAAATCACCTGTGTTCTACCTATTCCTCCTTTCTTGCCCCCAAATCCCTGACAACCACTGATCTTTTTACTGTCTCCACAGTATTGTCTTCCAGAATATCATAGACTTGGAATAATATAGTGTGTAGCCTGTTCAGGTTGGCTTCTTTCACTTAGTAATATACACTTAAGATCCTTCCATGTTGGTCGTTTCCAAGTTTTTGACAGTTATAAATAAAGGTGCTATAAACATTCATGTGAAGGATTTGGTTAGATATAAGTTTTCAACTCTGTTGGCTAAAACCAAAGAGGGTGATTGCTGAATCATATAACAGTATATTTAGGTTTGTAACAAACTGCTAGCTACCACACTGTTTTCCAAAGTGGCTATTATCATTGTAATCCCACCAGCAACAATTGAGAGTTCCTATTGCTCTACATTCTTGCTGGCATTTGATATTGTCAGTATTGGATTTCAGCCATTCTAATAGGTATGTATAGATATCTTGCTTTAATTTGCAGGTCTCTAATGACATATGCTGTGGAGCATATTTTCATATACTACTTGCTATATGTATCTCTGGTGAGGTGTCTGTTAGGTCTTTGGCCCATTTTTTTAATCAGGTTACTTATTTTCTTATTGTTGAGTTTTAAGAGTTCTTTGTATTTGTTGGAAATATTTTACAAATGTTTTCTCACAGTCTGTAGCTTGTCTTCTCATTCTCTTGACAATGTCTTTCAAAGAACAGAAGCTTTTCATTAGGTCCAGCTCATTGATTATTTTTTTCATGGATTGTGCTTTTGGTGTTGTATCTAAAAAGCCATCTCTGTACCCAAGGTCATCTAAATTTTCTCATAAGTCATTCCCCAAGAGTTTTATAGTTTTGCATTTTACATTTAGGTCTATCATCCATTTTTAGTTAATGTATGTGAAAGTTGTCTAGATTCTTTTTTTTTTTTTTTTTTTTTTGCATTTAGATGTCCAGCTCTTCTAGCACAATTTTTTGAAGAGACTGTCTTTTTCCAATGAATTGCATTTGCTTTTCTGTCAGAGATCTTTTGACTATTTGTGTGAGTCTATTTCTTCACTTTTTTCTGTTCCATTGATATATTTGTCTACTTTTTGGTTAGTGCCACACAATCTTAATTACTGTAGCTTTATTGTAAGTCTTAAAAATTGGTTCTTGTTAATCCTTCATTTTGTTTTCCTCTTTGAACGGGGATCCCCAAACCCCTATTAGGAAACAAGCCACACAGCAGGAGGTAAGCGGCAGGCTAGCAAGCAAAGTTTCGTCTGTATTTGCAGCCGCTCCTCAGTGCTAGCATCATGATCTCAGATCATCAGGCATTAGACTGGTCCCTGGTGCCAACAGTTGGGGACCCTTGTCCTTGAATATTACATTGGCTATTTTGGGTTTTACATGTTTTCATATAAACTTTAGAGTTAATTTGTCAGTATCTACAAAATGATTTCCTGGAATTTTGATTGGGATTAAATCTGTAGATCACATTGAGAACTGACATCTTGACAATTTTGAGTCTTCCTATTCATAAACATGGCATCTCTCTCCATTTATTTAGTTATTCTTTGATTTCTTTCATCAGCATTCTATAGTTTTTCTCATATAGATCTTGTATATATTTCATTAGATTTATAACTTTCATTTATTTATGATTTGAATACTAATAGAAATAGGATTACTCTTTTAATTTCAAGTTTTAATTGTTCATGGATTGGAAAGCAATTGACTTTTATATATTAACCTCATCCTACAACCTTGCTATAATTACTTACTAGTTTTTTGTTGTTTTCCATATAGACATGTCATCTGTGAACAAAGACAGTATTATTTTTTCCCATGCTGTATTCCGTTTTCTTGTCTTACTGCGTTTGTTAGGGCCTCCACTATGCTGTTGACAAAGAGTATGAAGAGACAGCATTGCCTTTTTCCTCATGTAGGCTTTGACTTTTGTATATTAATCTTGTATCTTGAAATCTTGCTATAGTTGCTTATTCCAGAAATTTTATGTTGTTTCTTTAGCATTTTCTACATTGACAGTCATGTCATTTGTGAATAAAGACAGTTTTATTTCTTTCCAATGAATATCCTTTTATTTTGTTCTTATTGTATTAGGTAGGGCTTCCAGTATAATGTTGAATAGGAGTGTGAGAGGGGGCATCCTTGCCTTGTTCCCAAAATTAACAGAAGAGCATCTAGTTTCTCATTTGCATTCTATTTTGTGGACGTAGAGAATTAGTATATTTCCATCCTTAAATGTTTGATAGGATTCACTAGTGAACCCATCTAGACCTGATGCTTTCTTTTTGGCAAAGTTATTATTGGTCAATTTCTTTGATAGATATAGGCCAACTGAGTTATGTTTCTCCTTTAGTGACTTTAGGTAGATTGTGTCTTTCAAGGAATTGGTTTATGTCATGGACGCAGTTGATGGCCCCTCTTTCATTTCTGATGTTAGTTTGTGTTCCCTCTCCCTTTTTCTGAGTTAGCCTGGCTAGAGATGCGTCAATTTTATCAATCTTTTCTAAGAACCAGCTATGGTTCCAGTGATTTTTCTCTATTTCTTGTTTTTAATGATTTCTGCTTATTTCATTGATTTCTACTCTGATTTTTATTCTTCTGCTTACTTTGAATTTAATCTTCTCTTCTTTTCCTGGGTGTATCTTTTTAAGAGTTCAACATATTGGTAGTATAAATTAAAACTAAATGTCCTAGTAAAATAAAACTTATAATTGTTTACAAGTGTCATGTAAATCTCTATTTTTTTCCCAAAAATATATAGATAAAACAGTTTTTTGGTATTTTATAATAGTTGCTAATGTTTGTATTTTTAACACTTGTCATCTATAAAGACCACTTTGTGTCCATTTAAAATTTTTATTATATAGATCATTGTAGTCAGAATTTAAACATTTGTAGTAGGAGTCAATAGATGTGATAACTTTATAAATTAGAGTTGTTTCCTCATTCTAAAATAGGTTTAAGGCAGCTTCCAATAAATAGTACATTTGACAAAAATAATGAAAAAGAAACAATAGTTGCTATATAGTTATAATGGTAATTCTCAATTTGGCTTGGAAATTTCTGAAAACCAAGATAAAAAGTAAGAGGCAATTAAGTTTAAAAATAAACTTATCAGAAAGGAGAATTTCATTTTTTTATTCTAAGCAAAGTGTTCCTTAGCATTGCTTATGTTGGGTGTTATCTAGAGTAAAATGAGTGATGTGATGATGCAGTATTTTAATATCAGTTACAATCATGGATTTGGTATGGCAACTTTAATGAAAGCCAAAATATATTAATGAGGAAATATAATTAAATGAAGGAGGCTTTATAAGTTACCAGGTAGAAAGGTCTAAGTTTATAGCCTTTTTGTATCTAGAATTAAAAAATTGCACATTTTTTAATATATTACCACTTTTTAAAAATTGGGCTTTTGATATGGAATTAGATAACAGAGAAGTTGAAGTTACACAGTCTTATGTGGGCCTAGAATACCAGAATTTCACTGGTTTTGGTTGAGAGAAAAATGCATATGTTTAGAAATCAGATAACCAAGTAATGAGGATGATGCCTTAGGTCGAAATTGAAGATCCTAACCAAGTTCCATACCAGTACACTGTCCCACCTCTGTACAGAAATAGGTAGAGGTATAAGAATGAATTTTATTCAGGATTTTTAAGTCACTCCGACATATGAGCAAGTGCCCCAAAGTAAACATTTCCAGCCACCTGTGTTATAGAACACCTTCAAATATAATTTCATGGATCATCTGGGTTTTTTGCAACATAATTTTTCATGTTGGCACACCCATTCAAACCCACCAGTATGAAATGCAACAAAATATACACCAAAATAACTGAAAATATATTAACGTGCTACTTCATTTATTATAAAAAGCCCTAAGTTTTTGAGAATTCCATTCATCTTGCAAGGCACAAGGCATACAATAATGAAAAAGTAGTTACAGATTTATTGTCTAGTGACATATACATACATAGACTATTATGATACAGCATACAGGTGCTGTGCACCTGGAGGATGTAATATCTATATACAGCCCTGAAAAATGATAAGTAAACATACGAAGAAGAAATGTCAAACACTAGGGTGTAAATGATCTTCAACTAGGTATGGGGTATATCTTAAAGATATAATTCTAAGTTCATTTTAGCTTAGGATATGCTTTCCTGTAGATATTATGTGATCGATCTCTATCCTACAAGCTATTTAAATTCATAATATGGAATATTCCTAATGTTATGTTGCAACAGAAGGGTTTATCATCATCCCCTTCTTCCTGTGAGAAGTAGGAGAAAAGTATATTTGGATTATTAATAGTAAAAAGAAGTATAGCTCTCTCTCTCTCTTTTTTTTTTATACTTTCACTGCTGACTAGTGTATTGGGGGTAAAAATCAGGGCTTAGAAAAGAGGGAAGGCCAAGGAACACCATTATAGACTTTGTCATCAACCAGTCATTGAAGTAAGAAATGAGAATTTTAGCTAGCAGTGAGTCCCAGAATGGTGGCGTGTGTAGCTAGAATGGAAAGAGGAACAGTAAAGAGGAAGAAGACATACCTCTCAGTCATTGGAAGGAAAAAGGAATTCATTTCATCTCCAGTATGGGCCACATGACAGATGTTTTAGATGATTTTCAAAAGGCAAATTATGTGTACTACAGTTGAACCTTGAACAATACGAGGGTTAGGGGCACCATCCACCCCCAACTCAAAATTGAAAATTCCGTTTTCAGTCTGGTTGGTTGAATCCACAAACAGAAAACCCCAGAGATATGGAGGCTGACTGTATATTTATTAAAAAACTCTGCATATAGGTGGACTCACACAGTTTAAACCGCTGTTGTTCAAAGGTCAGCTGTACTTCTAAATCCCAGATGACTCTTAAGAGTTTTTCATTATTGTAAGGGAAGGGACAAGCTGGTTATTAAGAGCACCCTTTCTTTTCTGTCCAAATCCAGTAGGCTGTGTGTGTGTGTGTGTGTGTGTGTGTGTGTGTGTGTGTGTGTGTGTGTGGTGTGTGATGTTAATTTAACGTAAATGTGGAGTCTGTGTACTGAAAAGTGAAAAAACATCAGCCTGATTGTCCACTGATAACTCTGAAATTTGGAGAAAAACACTGGACTTTTTAAAAAATCAGATTCCTCTCTTAGCCCTTCTAAAGGAATTTTGAGAAATTTCTTCATAACTCAGAATTTATGTTTACTAGATGTGATTTCTGTTCCATGTATAGTCCTTTGGTTTTCTATAAAATTCCATTCTTACTCATTCTTAATATTTTTTGAAGCTACCAAAAATCTGTTTATCTTGACCTTGTTATTTTGTTTTATATTTTTAATTTGTCTGTTTTCCACATAACTCTTGTTATCCAAATTGTTTTCTTCTTTGAACTGTAATATTGTATTAAAATAATCTTTGTGATTATAGAAATTGCTTCTCGGTATTATCCCTTATTTCAAGAAATTGAGAAAGGACCTATAGATACCTCTCGCCAAATAACCTTTTGCCACATATACATAAATTATGTGTATTACCAACAAAAACCAAATATGTATTAATTGACAAACATGCTTTCTTTCATAAAGCATATACAAAGGAAGCAATAAATTGTACATGAGGAAAATATAATTTTCCCTGCTCTTTATCTGTGGTGTGCATTGGAGTCTGACTTGGATTTGAGTCTCAACTCTCTACTACTTCCTCTCTGGTAACCTTGAATAATAATATTTTTCTCTATGTCTGTTTCTTCATCTTTAAAATGTGACTAATAATTTTTGGCTCATAGTGTTATTTGGAGAATTAAAATGAGATGTATCTAAATTAGTAGTTTTTAAACACTGTTCTCTGGTACCCTAGAGCACTATAGAGACATTTCATAGGTCACTTGTATCTGTTTTATGTTTAGGGTTCTGCAGAAGATTTGCTTTGAGAATGAGGGTCCTCTGTTTTAAACAGATTCTCTGTTTAAAAACATTCGAAAGCCATAGCTATAAGTAAAGTTCCTTGTCCATAATAGACACTGAGCAGATACTATTCTCTTAGGGAGGTTAGAAAATCTCTACTCCTTTCCTCCCTTCATGGGACTCCCTCCCAATCAAGATATTGAAATGCAAAATTACTTTTATTTAACTGCTTTATTGAGGTATAATTCACATACCATATAATCACTTATTTAAAATGCATAATTCTTTGTTTTTTAATATATTCACAAGAGTTATGGAACCACAACCATAATGTAATTTTATTACATTTTCACCACATCCAAAAAAACTCTCTACCCATTAGCGATCAAATTGAGTTGCTTTTGGATTTTGTTTGTATTGCTTATTGGAAGTTAAAGTGTAAGTAAATACATCAAGAAGAACAAAACGAATCTATGTCTATAGCTACATAGATCGGTGAACCATGTTTCTTCACTAGTTTATGTAGGTACAGACATTAGATTCCATTATGGCAGTGTATTTATATATTAAATCACTGAAGACTTGGTTTTTTACATTTTTTTACTTCTAGAAGTTCATTCATCTACTTCCATGACTTTCAAAGATGACTACTTAATTTGTATATGTCCTGCTCTTAGCTTAGAAATTTAACAAATATTTTGTCAGGTACCTGTTGTGAGCCAGGTGCTACATCAATTAGACTCTTAGAGTTAAACATTTCATTAGACACACTCTAGGTAGTTTATACTTTTAGATATACCCTTTTAGAAGGGTAGCATAGAAACTAAAAAGAGTAATATAATATGATCATAGTTATTATGGAGAAGTGTGTAAAATGCTGTGGTACACATTTAATCAAGTAGTAAATTCAGCCAAGGATAAGACTTGGGAGCCGGGGGGCAAGAAGAGGAAAGAACAGAGATTGAAGAGTCACAAAGAAACTGGTCCTTCAAAAATGAGTAGGATTCACTGGGCAGGTGATGGAGGAGGAATATATTGTAAAAAAAGCTAAGAATCCTGAAGCCTAAGCCTAGAGAGTTAAAAGAATACACACATTTAATGTAAAGTCATTACATAATGCATTATTTGATGTAACTAAAGGGAATTGATCCTAGTGTACTGTGGTAAAACAGAAAAAGTTGGCTGGAACACATTGTGAGGGCCTGGAAGTCAATGTCTTTTTTTATCACATCCTCCTCCACCAACCACCCCTGTCTATTTCTGGCTTCAGTCTACAGATAATTAGCCTTTCTGAATCTAATATTCACATCAACATAGTTTAGTACCACCAACTTCCTAGCTCCCCAGGAGTTATCTTTGACTTTACTACTTTGTTTTCCATGTCTATTCTCATGTTAATTATTAAATATTTGTCTCTTCTTTTCCATTCCCACAGCCGCTCCCCCCCTCCCCCGCCCCGTGTCCTAACTAGGATCTCTCTTCTGTTTCTTTCATCTATTTTTAATGTTATATTTTTCTATTCCTTGGACTTTACCTCATCTGTTTTGGTATTCAGAATAGCTTTATACAGTAGCTGAAACAGCTCCTATAATGGAGTCCAAAGAAATGAAGGGCCAAAGATTTTATAAAAAGGAAAACTCTTGTAAAGTTAATTTAATCTTATCAAGAGCTCATTGATAAGGAAATTCTTCATGCACTACTGTAGAATATATCATTGAGTGAAGGCAAGGGACAGAAGAATATAGTATATTACCTTTTGTGTCAGAAAATGGAGGAATATTAAGAAGTAGACCTTATTTACTTAAAGAAACTGAAAAATTATGAAAGGAATAAAGTAAACACCCATAGGAATAGATGGAAATGAGGTGGAAACTGACAGGGATGAAGACAGTTCTCAGTGTATACCTTTTTATGTTTGGATTTTTCAACTGAATATTTCATCTATTTAAAACTCTGGTCATGTGTGCCTCTTGAGGGGGTTGGAATTGAGCGCCTCTGACTGATTTTCTTTTGTCTCACATATGAAATCACCCCTTGGCCTATCATCCAGATTTATGTAATCCAGTTGTCTTGTTATGATCCCTCTAACTGATATGAACTCTCCATGTCACCAAATCATTTTAAGAACTTGACTCAAAATTCAACACTCCTCCTCCACAATTGATGAACAATTTCATTCTGTCACCTTAGCTTAATATATTTATTTATAGTCTGTATTTATACTTCAGTTCTTTATCGGTATCTCTGAGTATTGTAATTTATTTCATAAATGGTTTCTATTCTCCTTTATGTTAATACCTTCAATAGAAAGCATATTCTTTTCTCTCTTTTGTATTATTATCTGAAGTACAATTAAATAGATGCTTGGTAATGACAATTTTTAATTACTTTGGAGGATCCTAACATGTTAATTTCATTTGGATAATTTTAATCAACAAATTTTAAATTAGAAAAGGTATCATACAGAAAATCTATTTGACTACTTTTCCATTATCTAAAACTTCAAAGTATTAAGTGAGAATATTAATGAGGAAAAAGTTTTATTTAAAAGCCATTGATAATAAATTAGAGTAACTTTCTGTCCAGTTAATGTGAAAATATATAGACTTGTACACTAAAAAAGGTGACCATAACATGACCATTAATTTGCATGAACTAGAATACTATTTATGGGCTAGTTACTAATTCATATAGTAATTGAGATTTGTATGATTTTTATCTTTACTAATATAAATAAGACATTTAGAATTAATTTTGAATTTACAAGTCAAATATGGTAAACAAAATAGTCTATTTTTTACATTAAGTGCATGATTGAAAATAAGAAACTTTAAATTCTGTTAGAAAATGAACATTTGTTTGTTAAATTGGTCATAGAAAATAGAAACTTGTAAGTTGAGAGGCCTTTAGTATGTTTTTATTGATTGAAGTATTTAATATTCATTTTGATACAGGCAAGAAAACTAGATGTATATTTTGAATATGAAGAAAAAATAATGAGCAAAACTACTCTGGATAAATCCCTTCTAGATATAATATCAGACCCTGATGGTATGTATCATGAATTCAAAGTCAATGTAAGTTTCACATCTTATGAAACCAGCATTTTCAATTTGAGTGAAATCTGAATAGAATTACTGTTTTTGTGACAATCTGTGCTAATAATGAGATAATTAAATGAACTATTTTCTATTAAGAAGTTGGTAGCATAGTAGTTTATAAAGTGAGAAAATGATTTGTATTTTATTTAACTGAACTTTGATGATGTTTAAACACTTTTTATATTCATTAATTTAAAGTGATACATCTGAAGCTCAATTTCTGCTGGTTCCAGGAAGATTTGAAGGTTAACATTCAAAGCAGGTGTCTCTAAATGATACTCTAATTATTTTGATTTAACCATAAATAGTTTCCTAAAAAGATGTATCTAAAACTAAATTCTATTTTAGGTATTTAGAGATTCACTTTTGAAGAAACTTTCTTTGGTCGATTCCTTTATATTTTACATTTATCTAAATATTTATATGTTAGATTTTCTTAAAATTATTTGTACTTGGAAAATGTAATCTAATTATTGCTTCCAATTATAATGATTGTGAGACCTACATAGGATTTTAGCCTCTAAAAATCCCTAAACTTTAGCGATTTATTGATCGTTTTAAAGTAGTTTTCAATTCCAATCTCACCTCTTTGCCAAAATGAATAAAAAGCATATAAGCTCTATTTATCTTATATTTTTCACACAAGCTATTCAGCTAAATGATGATGGTTTGTGAGTTTGAGCTCTGGTATGAGTTTTAGACTTTATTTCAAATTGCAAGTAATAAAAAAAAAGTCCAGTTTGTAATTAAAGGTTCTATTCATAAAACCTACTGAGAAGCCATAAATATTGCTCACACTTTTAAAAGTTAGGTTTGTAGTGAGAATATAACATTTTGAAGGTATTTGCTTTACAGTGCAGAATATATATAAGTCCATTACTTCGGAGCTATTCTTTATTATTTACAATAACTTTTGAGTAATGTTAAAGCAAATACGTGTGTTGATAAAAAGGCAAACAATCTTTTTTCTTCCTTTCCTCTTATTTTCTCAAACTATTTTTAAAGATGTTAAGTAATGCAGAGCAAAATAGGCATTTATGCAAAATGGAAGTCTGGCGTCACTTTAGCCCAGAACAAGATGTTGAAACCTGAGAAGAATGAGAAGGGCATCTACACATGGAGTAATGGGAGGGTTGGTGATCTAGCATGAGGTGTTTGAAGTCCAAGTGAAGTGAACAGTGTCCACATGTGGAAGCAATCCAGCAGAGTGTAAGAGTTCTAACAGGTTGCTGCATAAGAGCAACCTAGCATCAACTCAGATGGGGTAAGAACTATGGCCAGGCATATGGGTGGGTCTGTTGCAGGGAATCACAGCCCAGATGGAGTGAGGAAGTCCCTTAAACTCTGAGGAAAGAGAACGTTTCCTGTCTTAGGAGCTATGGTCCCAAGAGGCTGGAGCAAGCCCCTTTCTCTTTTTCCTCTACATGCTTAGCCACAGTTGCAGGAAATACGCAATGGAGCAGCATAACTAAAGCCAAAGCATTTTGGCTAGAGAACCAAAAAGGGGAGGGCTCAGGGAACTGGGAAGTGTCAGGGAGATTGCAGAGAGGAAGGAGCTCAGAAAGCAATCCCATGCAGTTGTTTATGAATTCTTGGGCTCACTCCTGAACTGCACATACATGCATCTGATCCTAAACAACATTCCAAACTGAAAAGTAAAGAGCTAGATGACCTCCCAGTTCCCATATAGGCCACTAGATAGCAAGATAGATCCCAGTAGCACTGCAAAATTTTGAAAATAGACTCTGTAATGGAACCACAACACACAGGAAAGGTGCTAGGAACTTTGGCCTGAACCCAACCAGGCTAATTACCTGCAAAAAAACAAAAATATTAGCTTTCTCCTAGGATTTAAACAAGAATCTCATAACTCAGAGTGTCCAAGATACGCTATTTATTTGTAAACATGAGAACTTTGGAAAACTGATTATCGATCTTTGTCTTTGTCATATATGTAAGGATAATTTGAGAATGAGTGTCTGGATTCTAAACCATATTTTAAAAATCTGGTTCATCAGTCATGTTTTATGAAAAACTAGTTTTTATTCTATTATTGTAACAGTTCAAGTTCTTGAGTAGTAGGACACACTTGAAGTGAGAGTGCATATTATTTGTTGAATAGTGAAACTGAGTTAACCTATAAGCAATTACCTATAACCTTTATCACTGTGCACCAGATATGCCTACTAGCAGAGGGAAGAATAAATGAGTTTCTCTGGAAAGTTTTTGGGCTTTGGGTAGTAGGAGTAGTAGCTTGAAGCACCCACTGCAAGCAAGAAATTTCTTTGAAATATTATGTTCTATCTTAAAATTTCAGAAAAATATATTTTTGCATAATGCAGCAATGTTTATTTTAACATGAATGTATTGTTTTTCCAGATATCATGTAAGTAATATAATACCCCTCAGAAAGAGGAAACATGTTTATCTAGTGACCCCAATTTGTGAAGTTTAACCTTAGGCTCAGCTAGATGATTTTAGCCAGCAAGTTTTCATACCTTAATCCCTGAGGTAACCATGCAACCTGTTTTCCAGGACAGTCCCATTATGATACCAGTTGTCCTTACATAAATATTACTAATATCTCCTTCCTTCCTCAATAGTATCTTGTTTTAGAATTATGTGATCACCTACCTATACCTTTCTTTCTTTTTGAGTTTATATCTAAAAGGTAAATCTCAACATTATATACAGTTTGGAAGAGAGAATGGAGATACTTCCATATCCCATTCCTTGAATCCCAAAGGAGTTCATCTTTTCATATCTATGTTTTACATGGTTATAATGATAGTGCCTATAACCTTAAATCAGCTAAATCAAGGACTATATTTTATCTACTCACATTTGTATTGTATATGCGTTGAATTTTTATATACTTGTGTTGATTACATTCTACCTGAATTTTGAAGGGTTTTTTTTTTTTAATATTCTGTTTTCTCATATGTAGCAGGAACTCCAGAAGATAAAATGAGGCTGTTTCTTATCTATTACATAAGCACACAGCAAGCACCTTCTGAGGTATGTCCTCTGTATTCAGTTGTTGAGAGAAAGGAGAAACAACTATTTGTTTCTAAAATAGAAGTAAACATCACTATGGCCAAATAGCTACTTTATTCCTTTCTTTAAAAAGAAAACATTTTGACATCTATTACAGAATATTGAGGAGTCACTTGAGAGAAAATATCCAATGTTCCAAAAAGTTAATAAATATTGTAATTTAATAAGATTAAACTTTAGATTAATGTCATAAGATTCCTATAAAAATGAAGTCAAGATATTTTGTTTTGCAATAAAATAACTACTTTTATATCAGAATACATTTCTAAGAGTGACTAGAAAATGACAAATTTTCCTACTAGATTATTTTTTCTCACTGAAAGCATGGATTGTGGGTAATTGTTTTCTATAATGAGCCATCAGTTGCTTTTGAGAAAAAAAAAATTTTAAGAATATATAAGTAATTAACTTACTGTTAAGATAAGCAGTAATATTGGTGTCAGTCTTATTGCTGGGTTAGAGACCTGTTAACTCAGTATGGTTTTACTGGATAAGCAATAATCATAATAATTTTGGAGATGACATCTGGAATGATATGCTATTGTAAACTCTTCCTTTGCTGGTAGCATTTATTTTTTTAATATCCATTAAAATGCAGCATTTCTTTTGGTCAAAAATTTTTGCTCCATGTTAACGGAGCAAACTAAACCCATTGTTTACTTTAGACTAATTTGGCTTTATCCTAGGAATACATCTGTTGACCTTTATTTTAATTCAGTAAGAAAGAATAGTTTTCTTTTTTAAAATATCTGTCATTAATGGGGATATACCTATGTTTTAGGGAATTCTAATAGCCTATTTACTGTATGATGTATGATTTTAAAATTTAATTCAGGATTTTCTAAAGGTAACCACATTATTTTATTTCTATTTATTTTGGGTAAAGATTATGTCTTTTCATAAGTTTAAGTGATTGTTAAGAGGCTTGAAGGAAATTATGACTTGTTTTGGAATACTCTTGGTCAAGCCGTATCGTTCATCTCAGACTTATCCCAAGGAAAGGCAGTCTGTTTCAACAGCAGAGAAAAAACTGACTCTTTTCAACTTACTGATGGATTACAAAATACTATGTTTTATAAGTGATTTGGGAGCCTGTCAAAGGTAATTTTTATTATATGTGATTTTTGTCTCAGGTGCTCACTTATATACTCACTTAAGATACAACTCTAATCTGCTAGGGTGCCTCAAATTTAAACTCATGCCTTTGGTCTAACTTTTCAAATAATCATTTCACAACAAAACAGTCTTCTCTTTAATGAAAGTAAAAGTTTTTGTCATGTCATTGTTTGCTTATTTCAGGCCGATTTGGAGCAATACAAAAAAGCTTTAACTGATGCAGGATGCAACCTTAATCCTTTACAATATATCAAACAGTGGAAGTAAGTTTTATTTTCTTTTGTGATTTTTATTATTTAAGAGAGCGCAATGGAAATTGAGTTTCTAAGAAAATGAGAATGTTACTAAGAAAATTGAACAGTGCCTTAATATTTTTCTTTATTTAATGATGTAAATATTCTTATCTGGCTCAGCCTATGCACAACTTAAAATTACATAAAATAGTGATGACTTTCTTTCCTAGACATGTTTATATTTTCTTCTGATAAATCAGTTGAGAAAGTCAAAGAGTGAAGTTTTGGTTCAAGTCTCAAAACATTAAAAGAAAATTTTCATTTCAGTAATCAGAGAAATGAAGATTTACATAATGCAAAAATTTAGAAAATAAGGTGCCATGGTCACAAGCAAATTAATTGGTGCGTTTATACTCTGCTATTAGAATTATAAATTGCTGCAAGTTTGCTAGATGGTATAAAAAGTTGCTTCTTTTTTTAATAAAATGCCTATGACCTAGCACTTCTAAGGATTCGTTTCAAAGAAGTATTTGAAGTTGTAAAATCTTAGAAGCAATTGTAATAATGAAATTTTGAGAACCAACATAAATTTCCAACAATAGGATTGGTAAATGAATTATGACATTTCCTTAAGATCGAATACAACTGAATTATTAAAAATGTTGTAGACTTATTTAATGACATTGGGAACTGTTCATATTATAAAGTGAAAAGGTAGTTTATCACACTCTTCCTTGAATTTTTTGATAAATATTTCCTTTGTCTCTGTGCCGAGGGACTGACTCTTCTAGACATCAAAAATACCATAGTGAACGTGCTATAGAAGGCTCCTACTCTCATTGAATTTCCATTCATGTGGGAACAGTAAATCAGCAAATAAGCTAACAAATGAGCAGAATGATGTTAAGCTGTATTAACTGATATAAAGCAAATAAAACTAAGTGATAATGTTTTAACTTGGAGTTGGTAGTTAAACTTGTTGAGATAAGGAAAGTCTGTGGGTAGGTGTTATTTGAGCCAAAACTTAGGTGACATTTTTTGCACTATGATCTCTCTTATCTCTTCATCTGTGTGTGTAAATGATGTACACCTGAATGTTAAATAGTGACTAACTTTGAGCAATAGAAATTTTCTTTTTGAATACTTATATTTGTTTTCCAAATGTTCTACAACAAATATTACCTTCAAAATTGTTCTTAAAATAGTTGTTATAAGACTACAAGATTGAATATGCTATTTCAAAAACTAGGCATAGCTAAAGAAATATGCCAAGTTGTTAACAGTGGTTATCTCTGAGTTGTGAGGTTATGAGTGTTGTTTTTATTACCTATACTTTTGTTTTTATCAGATTTTCTTTTATTTGACAGTGTTCTTATAATAAAAAAAAATTCTACAAACTTTTAAAAAGAGAAACTGAAAACTGTCTTTTCCAATTTTTTTAATATATACACTTGCACATTTGCATGGTATATGTCACTGTTTTTTAATTATGATTTAATTAATAATCAAACATTTGGTGTTATAAGTGGAAAGACAGTCTTGGACATCATTATCTATTTTTACAAAATTTTTAATTTCTAATTTGTAATTTTTTTTCCAATTATGAGTTATAGCAGTTTATTGAATAAAATTTTAGAAAACTCAAGTATAAAGTAAAAAAATGTTAAGTCCCTTTAACATTTCTTGTAATACTGGTTTGGTGATAATGAACTCCTTTCTTTAACTTGTTCTTGTATGAAAATTCTATCTCACCTTCAATTCTAAATGATAGCTTCATTGGGTAGAGTAATCTTGATTGTAGATCCTTGCTTTTCATTCCTTCGAATATTTTGTGGCAGTCCCTTCTGGCCTGCAATGTTCCTGTTGAAAATTCAGCTGACAATCTTATGGGAGCTCCCTTGTAGATACTAACTGCTTTTCTCTTGCTGCTTTTAAGATTCTTTGTCTTTAACCTTTGGCATTTTAATTATGATGTGTCTTGATGTGAGCCTCTTTGGGTTCATCTTGCTTGAGGCTGTGCTTCCTGGACTTCTATGTTCATTTCCTTCACCTGCTTAAAGAAGTTTTCAAACATTATTTCTTTCCTTGCTCTCTCTAATGTGAATGTTGTTATGCTCGATGTCCCAGAGGTCCCTTAAATTATCCTCATTTTTTTAAATTCTTTTTTCTTTTTTCTGTTCCGATTGGGTGTTTTCTGCTACCTCGTATTTCACGGTCACTGATTTGAACCTCTGCTTTATCTAGTCTGCTGTTAATTCCCTCTAATGTATTATTCCTTTCAGTCATTGTATTCTTCTTTACTCTTTTTTTCTTTTATGGTTCTGTCTCTTTGTATATATTCTCATCTGTTCTTCCCCTAAATTCATTGAGTGTCTTTATAACCAGTGTTTTAAACTCTATTTTATAGATTGCCTCCATTTTCTTTAGTTCCTTTTCTGGAGTTTTGTCCTATTCATTCATGTGGGACATGTTTATTTTCTTATTTTGGCTGCCTCCTTGTGTTTGTTTCTTTGTATTAGTTCAAACTATTGTGTCTCACAATCTTTGCAGGGTCGCCTTAATTAGTAGGTGTCATGTAGGGCCCAGTGACACAATTCTCTCTGTTCACCTGAGCCAGATGCTCCAGGTGTGTTCCTTATGTAGGTCGTGTATACCCTCCTACTGTAGTTGAGCCTTGATTACTCTTGGCACTTCATTGAGTGGGATTGACCCTCGGGCTGACTGGCTATGAAGACTGACCATGACAACAGATGATGGACTGTTGTGTCGGGGCTGACTCCATGGAGCAATATTCACTTTAGTGGGGCTCTGGTGCCTGCCAAGTCCACCCTTTGGATGTATCATTTGTGGAGCTAATTGGGTGGTGCTCTGGTGTGGTCTGAAGCTGGCCACCAGGTGTGTGGGTTCTGGGGCTTGTTGGGATAGGCTCCAGTGCAGGCCCAGGTTAGTTGCTACCAGGGGCCACCTGCTAGGAGCAACAAAGTGATCCATGGTTGGTAGCTATCTATGCAGTGTTTGGAGGCTCCTAGAAGTGGCTATGAGGTAAACTAAGGCCTGCTGTCACTAGTGCTTCAGGCCACTTAGCAAGAAGTACAGGGCATGCCTCTCTTTGTTTGCGGCCTGTGGATCTTTCAGAGATTGTAGGAAAGTCTGCAGCATGGGCCAAGGCTGGCAGCTGTATGGAATAGCCGCTAAAAGAGTTTTAGGCTGGTACTCAGTTTGGGTGGGGCTTATTCTCAGGGAACCACCAGAGTGGGGCAAGCAGTTATAACCAAGTTGGTGGAAACTCAAATGGTGCCTGCCTATGCGTGTCAGCTGTGGCTCTGTCATGTCAGGGGAGGGCTCAACAAAGGAATAATGGCTTCTGCCAGCACTTCTGTCTGGGAGAGAGCTTTCCCTCCAGCCCTCGCTCTAAAACCAGACAATTCAATTCCTCTCCATATGTCCCCAGTGCTTTTCAAGCTACTCTCTCTTCTCTGGAACTTAGGGTGAATATGAGCAAGTGAGTCTGTGCTTGATCTCTTTTAGAGTCTACAGCAGCCTTTTATCTTACCTGGATGGAATCTGCACTGGTTTTCACAGCCAGATGTTGTGGGGACTTCTCCTCCTGGCACTGGTGTTCTAGGCTGGGGAGCCCAGTGCGGGGCTGGGACCCTTGCTCCTCAGGGAATTCTCTGCTGATATTGTTCCAAATTCTCATGTGGATATAAGGCCAGCCCATTTTGCATCTCCACCCTTCCTACCAATCTTGATGTGGTTTCTCCTTTACATCCTTAGTTATAGCAGTTCTGTTCAGCTAGTCTTCAGATGTTTCTCAGTGATGGTTCTGTAATTTAGTTTTAATTTTGATGTCATGGCAGGAGCAAGCACAGTGTTTACCTACTCTGCCGTCTTGATATAGTTGTGTATTCTAGTTTTCCAATAACTTTCATTGTACTGATTTTCATTGTGTTAAATAGTCTTCAATGGTAGTATTTAGTGTTTGCATAATATTCAGCCATATAAATGTACTATTTAATTATCCCTTATTATTTAGATATAGTTGTTTCTAGTGAAATATAAATTTTGTAAAGGCAGAAATTCTAGTCTGTCTGCTGCTGAAAACAATTGATTCACATCCTTTCTGAGCAAGATCGTGTTTGGAATTTCTCTAATGGTACCAGTAGATTTTGGCCAGATTGAAATGGAATGTTTTTAGCATTTCAGCTACCATATCTTAGTCCCCTTTTTTTTTTTTGATTCTCATAAGATTTTCTTGTTTTTAAGTAGACTTTTTACTTACAAAAGCATTTGAAATAAGAATCATTACTTAAAAAGTAATGATTCACATAAAAAATGTTTATGGTATGCCAATAAAATATGTTATAGAACAGTATGTACAATATTTTAATTGTGTTTTAAAAGCATATCTATGTTATATATGCATATGTCCAAAGGTTAGAATATACACAAAAATCAAACAGTCATTATCTCAAAGCGGTAGGGTTCTTCTGGAAGCATTCTGTTTTCTGGATTCTCTGCAGTGACCATATTCCCAGAAGAAAAATATTTTTAAAAAAACATCAAAATGCCATCTTTTTCCTCATTCTTCAAAAATTTTGTAATTTAGTTAAAAGAGATTCTAGACATTTAGTAAAGCTTGAAAATAAATGGCCATATGCATTTAAGTATAAAAGTGTATGGTATGGAGTATAGCTAAAAGGAAAAAACATTGGGTAGTACAATTGGAATACTGTTGATGAATAGTTTTAGTCTTTACAGGAAATGTACACTTTCTGTTGGAGAAGAGGTAATAAGTTTATACTTCTCAAAGGGACAGCGTGAACAAAGGCATGTCTCTGGGAATGAAGGAATACAGAACATGGCGAAGAGTAAAGAGACTAAACTTGATCAGTACATGATTATGGCAGCAAGTCTGTTTCATGTTAATGATTGGATAGAAACAAAGGAAAAGAGGAAAAATCGTGAAGTTTAGAGAATTAATGCATTGCTTTTTAAAGAATCACAGTGTTTCAGTACTGTAAGTGTACTGTGAACATTATTTTACATGGTTACAAATTATATAAATCTAGGTTTATATAATTGTTTCTGTGCTAATTGTACTGAAACATTATATTAGTTAAAAATTCATTTCTTTTCAGAAAATGTCTGCCTAGTAAATATTAAAGTTAGTTAATAGATAATTTAATATCATGATACTGAATATAATTTTCTTATTTCATAGAGCTTTTGCCAAGATGGCCTCAGCTCCTGCCAGTTATGGCAACACTACCACTAAACCAATGGGGTAAGTATTTTCAAATAATTCTGATTGGGAAAGTCTGTTACTCCAGACAATAATTAGATTTTCATGCCTTAAAAACACACTGTCTGACACTTTGAGTGCTGAATATTTTCATCGTGATACAGAATAAATGTCAGCATGCCTTTGGCTTCTTTCATTTAAGTTCTCATTTTAAAATGTAAGTTAATATTTTTTACATGGTACGAACTATTGGCTTCTTTTCCTTTTTTTGTCTTAAAACATTACAGTTTTCATTTGCAGAAAATACATGAAGGTTAAAGCTATTTTTACATCAGTTTTTCTAACTCATAGACTTAAAGCTAAGCACTCAGGACCTAGCTTCAAGATAGACCGAGGTATATACCACCAAATAATAGAGAAGTCCCCAGGATTGGTATGACTTCTGACTCCTGAGAATCCTATAAGTATGCATGATTTTCAAATTACAATTAAAGGTAATTCTAACTACTCTTTTCCATACCATACTAGTTTCACATTCCTAGATTATTTTTTACAGTTTAGAACAAAAACGAAGCTCAGAGGAAAGCAGGTTTATCCTAGCCCCACCCTGAGCTACCAGTTTTAATGAAAGAATTTCCAAAAACAAAAACACTTGGCCTAAGGTAGGACCAGCTGGTCTCACCTTCAGTCTGTGCTCTGCATGTTAACAGTCTCCCTCAGAGTTGCCTGGTGCCAAGGAATTGCCTGAGAACCATCCATTCCAGCAAAGATTATCTTCTGCTGTGTGTTAAAGAAAGAATTTCCATCTTGTCCATTTCCTCATTTCAGAGGGGTGTAGGGACAAGATATGGAAAAGAAAAATATATTTAGAAAATTAACTCTCATGTATGTAATAAATAGACTGTCCAATTTTGTATCTTAAAATCTTATTGAATATAAAAAGCCTTTTAGATTTCTAATGGATTTTATAATTGATTTTAATTAAATGTTTTACAAGAAAATTTTGGATGATTCAAAAGATATCTCTAGCCTTCTTATATCGTAATACAGGATTACTAGTCTGTCTCACAAAGCATCTTTTGATTCCAATTGAAAGACAATTTGAGCAAATATAGGCCTATATGGCAAGTCATTTGTGTTATGTTTGATGTTAAAAAATTTAGACAAAATTTACTGTGTGTGTTGTGCTTCACATTTTTTATGATTTATGTATATTGGGGGAGACGGTATACAGTGCAGGAGTGGATCTGGCAGCTATGATAAAGAGCATGTAGTAACTTTTAACTAACTCATCATACTTATAAGCATATATTTTAAGTGTTAGTGTGTTTTGAATTCCAAAAGCAACTTGTCTTAATTTACTATCTTTAATTTTATTGTTATAGAATTAAGGCAGTCAGGAAAGCAGGCAATTCTCTTCAAATTATATTTTGCCTAAAAACTATAGCTAAGGATAAGTAATTAAAATATGTAGAGGGCAGCTCTTTATATTTCATGAATAATTATAGTCAGAATATTTTATATTTTTTTATCGTTTAAAATTGCAGCAGCAATATTCTTGAAAGTGGAAATGCTCAGGTCACTTCTGTTTTAGAGAAAACAAAGGTAGTCCATACAGAGAGTATCAGCATGTGGTGCGTAATCAGGCAAATATTATCTACAACATACTAGAAAGATGATTTATACTTCGTGTGATCCCGTTTTCCCTCTAGTCTCTTATCACGAGTCATGAATACAGGATCACAGTTTGTGATGGAAGGAGTGAAGAACCTGGTATTGAAACAGCAAGTAAGTACACTTGTTAGAAAATGTACTTTTAAGCATAAATGTTGACAGGTTGATTGCTCAGCTAAAGCAACTTCTAGATATATTCAAGTTATAAATATTAGGAATAAAATAAAATCAAGGACCTTTTTTGGTGTATTCAAGAGTATATGGGTATTTCTACATGTGTAGTTCAGGGCTCTGTCACTGCTAATTTTTTTTTTAATTTGCTCATTTGGACTTTACTGACACTTATTTTCTTTTGACTACTATCAGGTCTGTGAAAGTATATTAATTGAAAAAAAATGAACTGAACCTAAACTACATAATGCATCCAATTTAAGTTTTAACATACATTAAGAGATCAAGCTAATGAATTTATAGTGTCAAGGTCTTTGTAAGTTAGAATAAATAAAATATTTAAAGTAAAATTTATTATTTGGGATAATCAAATAACTTGATTTCACACTTGCTTAGTTTTACACATTGGACATTTTTTAATGGTTTTTTGTATTTCTCTTATTTTTCTATTATTCCAATGTATAAATATTCTGCTTCAGAGTCATCATTAATTGATATGGTTCTTTTCAAACTGAATTTGTTTTTTACTTTCTATTATGGAAAGTTTCAAATATACAGTAGTGTATCAGTCTCCTAAACCTTTCACCGAGCTTTCACTCAAGATCCTATCATTCTTGTTTTATCTTCTCTACTATATTTTTTTATTTTTACTGGAATACTTTAAGGCAAACCTGAGACATAATATTTCACAAATATTCCGGCTTTTAATGAGAAGTATTTTAAAGGCCAAATTAAGAAAAGAGATGAAGTTAATTATCAGTTATTCAGATGTGAATATTAAGTGTTTACTTGTTTTCAGAAAAAAAAATAGATTTTATCTTTGAACTTTCATCATGCATTTGTCATTATAATGTTTACATGTGGTATTTTGTATTGACATTTTCCTTTTACCTTTTTTTTCCCAGTTTTATTGAGATATAATTGACATATAATGTTTTACTTCTTGATGCATTCCTTGAGGCCAAGGAATTTTTTCCCCATTTTTGAATTTTGCATTTGTAGGTATTTAATTTTTTATTTGAATAAAGCAAATAACATTTTTTTATAAAAACTATGCAGTATTAATACACAACAGTGAAAAATCATAAATTGCTTTATTAAAAGACTGATATGTTTATTAAAAGACTTAAATATTTTATTGTGCTAACACAAAATTTTAAGTTCTTGCAGAAATGAATTCTCTTCTGTGACGTCAAATATTTTTGCTATTCTTAACATTAAAAATAACAAAACTGCTTTGATATAGGTGGTTTTTCACTTATAAAAGTAAAACTTGAAATGATTGTTGGTTATCTCTATATAACATTTATGCTACCACTACTAGAAGATTCATGCCATTTTTAGGTGCATGTTAATAAGACTTTTTTAGGTTCAAATTAGAGGAAATATTTATTGATTTGGGGGTGGGGGTTAACACCATGAAGTAAAAATAAGTCATAAAACAGCAAGTCCAAGATGACTTTTTATTGTTTCAAAAAAACAAGAAAAAAGCAGATACTGAAGGATATACACCTAAGTTTTAACTTTTTTTTTTTCTGGGTGAGTATGCATCTCATCGTACTTCCATATGATAAACCCTTAGAATTAGATTATGGAATCACAAGGGTAAACAGTTCTAATTATTCGTAATAAGTATTGCCAAATTGCCCTCCAGAAAAGTTGTATCAATTTGCAGCTATCACATAAAACCATTTGGAATATATTTGTGAGGATACTTGTACAAAAATGTGGTGATGAATAATGTAGCACAAAGTTACATAATTTAAAAGTCTTCAATTTCACTTTCCATTGCAAGTAGTGAAATTTCAGTAGATTAAAAAAGACTTAAAAGATCTATTATTTAATTGCAATATATGACCATTATTAAGATTATTATGATTTACACAAGAAAACTTAAAAATATCTAGATGCAACAGGAAAATTTTGACATTGACCTGTATCACGAAATTATTATTATTTTAGATGTGGCAATAGTGTCTTTTTTTTTTTTTAAGATCACTTACATTTTGGAGCTATGTACTGAAATATTTAGGGCTAAAATGATTTAATATTGGGAGCTTGTTTTAAAACAGCCTAAGAAAGTGGGGAGTAGTAGGTGAGCGTATAGATGAAATAAGATTTGCCATGAGTTGATAATCATTGAAGCCAGGTGATAAAGGAGTGAATATCTTTTATCGGATTGATGTGATTCTGTTTCCTTGATTTTATTGCCATTAATATGCTATGATTTTGGAAAAAATACCATTTTGTATATTTTTTATTTACTCATCTGTGGATGCTGGATTCACCTATAAATTCATTACTCTCTTCACTGAAAACTTTCCACACATCTATCATTAATACATCCCTCATTCTCAGTATATTTCCAGTGTCTGCACACTTCATCTTATTCTTTATCTGGCTAATACAGTTTTTAAGATAAGCATTCTCTTCAAGGAGTCCACATGCTGCTTTTTATTCCGTAGGGCTTTGATAATCAGGACAGCAGGAGCCCTCATCCCAACCTCATTTCTGACTTCAGCATCAGTGTATCATCCCAGGGCTGCAGGGGAGTTAGAAATAGTCACCAGAGACCAGATCGTAGTATAGGGCAACAGGTGGCTAATTCTAAGACAACTAGAAGAGGAAATAATTTTTAACTGTTTTGGGTATAGAGCTGTGTTACTTTTCTAAGATTGTCTGGTTTGTTTGTTTTTTTTAATTTCTGTGTATATTTCAATTTTGTTTTTTAGCAATTACACCATCTGAGATAAAATTTACATTGTTTTATTTACAGTGACTAAAATTACAAGACTATGGTCATAAAACCAGTAAGGGTTTTTAGAAATGGATTTCTCACTATATTTTTTCCTCCAGGTAAAATATACATTAATGTTTTTTTTATTTCACTTCTAAAACATCAGTTTACAAAAACAATGAAAAATATGCTTGGGGATTTTTTTTAACAATGTGTTTTTCATTTATGCCTCTTTTATTGAGGAACACACATTTTTTGTATTTCTAAATATAAGTAAGGTGACAGTCTATTTTTTGAAGAAAATTGTTTTTTTTTTCTGATATTTTTCTCTTTCCTGGTGTGTTAGCTGCCACAGTTTTTCAATCAATAAAAGTTGATTATTCTTATACATAAATTATTAATGTAAAATGACTTTTAAATGATTAACTCAATTCAAGCCTTCATTTAGGCCAAGAATACAAACTAAGTAGAGCATTAGTTGGTGACAGAGTGATCTTAGAGTTGTTTTCTGAAGTACTCTTTCTTCTGCCTTTAAAGACGTGCTTCCTTTATCATTCTCTACATTTGAAGTTTTCCTTAATCTATGACAGTGTATGAATAATGTATAGGACAGTAGTGATAGATGATTCTTTTGGTGTTAATCTGGTTGTAAAAACCAGGCAAAAACAAAGAACTATCTCTGGGTTCATGAACTTTTGAACTATTCTGCTAGAAAGAAATTTTTCTTAAGTTATTTAATGACCTATTCAGTGTCAGGCTTGTCTTTAGATATAGTTGAGCCATAAAGTAGAATGTAAAATTTAATTGTATCTTTTAGAAAAATCTTATTTATATCCTAAATGAAGATTTACAATGAGACATTGGTATAGTTAAATTTCCTATTTTCACAAACATAAAAAATATGGTTTGTGGCTTTATCATTATAAAATCTCTTCTGAATTTTTCTCCATTGCACAGATCTAATAGTACAATTCAGGTTTAGCTGTATATAAATAGAGAAATTAGTAATTCTATATTAATAATTTCTAATGTTAGTAATATTTAGTAAATTTAATAAAATTTAGTAATATTTAGTAGTTTATGTTATAATATAATGTTCCCTTGATCCAGGTTGTTGCTGTTCTTTTCTCGTTACGTTGCAAAGTACATCATCTTCTGTTAATGTTACTTGGAACAAATACATAACTGTAGTTTATTTTTATTTTGGAGAAAGCATCTTTAGAGATTTAAATCTGCACAATTATTCTTCAGAGAAAGTCATGGGTTAGACCTTAGTCATATATGAACAAACTCAATTTTATTTGAAACAAAACTGAAAAAAGGTAAAATCTTGTGGTACCTTTTTTTTTTTTTAATTTTAAATAGTAGAATTCAAGAAGTACATTCAGTCAGCTGAATATTTGGTGCTTGTGCTTACATTAAAAAGTTCCTGGCCAACACAGATATCAGAGAATAATGAAATAGCTTTAATTTTACTTGTCTATGGATCATCTTAAAAGGCTTTAACTTGCCAATCCAGAGAAAGAAAAAATTCATATTTTCTGTCTGCAGCATTTTACTTCATGATAGTCTGTTTTAATAACAAAAAAATATTTATGATCTAAGGAAAGTAAATCTTGTAAAATAGTGTTACCTATAGTTATTTAAATAATCAAATTTATTCTTGCCTTTGTTGTACAAAGGCTCTAAGATCCAAAACTAATTTTTCCAGAACATCCTGTGCACAAAGGAAATATCATTTCACAGTGAGCAGAATGCTATCACAGTAGGAATGCACTTTGAATAGGCATCATAGTCATGTAGTAAATTTTCTTTATTTCTTGTATTATTTTGAAATAATGATAAAAATGAGACTGAAATATGATAGTAATATTTCTTATCCCAAGGCGTGCATGTAAGCATGTCAAAAGGCAATCTTTTGCCAACACCAGTGTTACACATTTTATGTTCAAAGTGAAATTTGTTCTGTAAGAAGACAGTACAGTGTGTCTGAAAATTTGGAATTTATTCCAGGCAAAATTAAAATGATCAGTAAATTTTGTATGTATTCATTTTTTAAAGAGCACAAGTATCTTTTTGGCTTAGAAGAATATATATTAGAAATTGAAGAATTCTTAGGTCGTTTAATCTCATACATTTTCACAAACTTTAATTTACTCAGTTTTTAAAGAATTCACAGAAAGGAAATGAAAACAGTTGGAATCTTATGTGATCAAAACAAAAGCTTGCAATTACTAGTATTAAAAGCAAACATCCAACAAAAAAAGTCAAACATGTGCTAAAATCTGGATACACCTACACATTAAAAGGACTTTTTGTTTTAGAATTATATTTTCTGTGGAAATTTAAGTAGTGCCAAGGGTGTTTGCGCCTATGACACCATTCACAGAATACTTAATCTTAGAATGTGTTTAACTGAAATGTAAGCATACTTAACTGTACAATAATTAGGTGGTTTTAATAATAGAGAACTTTAGTTTGTTATTCTTTTGATATTTAACAAAATACTAATCTCGTCCACAGAATCTACCTGTTACTCGTATTTTAGACAATCTCATGGAAATGAAGTCAAACCCTGTGAGTAGCTTATAATATTGTACTTGTGAATTCTGAAATATATCAAACTGACTAAATGAAAGGTGATGAAATCCAAGTTTATTGCAGGCTTAAGCACAGCAGACTACATGAGGGAAAGGAAAGAACCCTTGTCCTCAGAGCCATATATAGCCATTATCATAGATAATGGGAATTGGTTTTCTTAGCCGCTACAACCATTCTAGCCAGCGTTCATCCAAATTAAATGTAGATTATATTCCATATGTATAATTAAATGAAAAATATATTCTAAGGAGCAAGTTTCTGTAAATGAAAAAGACTAGTAAGCATCAGTTGGTATAATATAAAGAATACCAGACCAATTTAACTTTCTGAAAATTAAAATAGAAAAGCACAACGTAGTGAAATTTTTAAGTGCATGTGTTCAGGTGGCACTAAATTCTTTTGGGCTTAAAAGTAAATTGAGAGAGATAAATTTTGGGTTAACAGACAAATGAGTAAATATTGTTAGTATTTACTTCAAGAATGGGTTTCCAAGCTATCTGTTTACAATTCAAGAAAGGAATGTAAAAATTACCACAATCTGTTTCATAAAACAGCCCAGCTTGTTACTGTGGCAACTAGAGAGTGGTTATCATCACAACAGTCTGGAATTGAGAAAGGCAGCATGATCCTATTCCCAATAAAACCCAAGTCTGGGTTTTTATGGATCATTATAGACTTGGCAGCGAGGGTTAGGATCCTAGGCTAAGAAAGAGACTGAGAACAGAATCTTCAGATTAATGTGTGATTTTTTTTTTTGTAATTGTTAAAAATGATTATAATAGTATTAAAGGAAATTAACAATTTTAAACTCTGACCACATGAAAACAGATATAGTGTAATAAATCATCCTCAAAAACAGCAATTATAGTTACAGGAGGAATGAGAGAATTGTCTACAACCTAAAAAGAATTAGATTCTTTCATCTGGCAGTTGATATAGAGAAAGTGATATACAGTGTAGATAATAGACTTATTACTATATCCTAGAATATATGAAGAAGGAACTCTCTTGAAAAGCCTGTGAAAAGTATTCATTTATGACTAATTATTTTAGAGAATGCTGCTTCACAATAGGCAGTAAATATCTGGAAGATGGTATCCCAAACAATAATAAAGAATAAAAGTATAAATAAATGTAAAATTTTAGACAAATGCCACATCTACAAGGGCCTAAGGAAGTTTAGTGTATTTTGTGACTGTCCCTGACCTTGACGTTGAGGTGATGAATAATGACAGTAATAATAATAATATTTATTGCATACTTAGGTGCCAGGAACCATTCAAAACATTTATGTATTATTTAATCTTTATTAGAGCCTTCTAAGAAAAATACTGATTATTCTCATTTTATAGATGAGAAAACTGTGGTACAATGAGGTCAATTAATTTGCTCAAGGACCCACAGCTAATAAAAGGCAAAACTTGGCAGGCCACATTTTTTGCCACTATGTTGTATTGATTAAGAACCATAACCTGCATGGAATCACGGAACTTTAGAGTTTAAGGAAACATTTTAGAAGTAATTTTAACCATGGAAGAGAGGAAACCAAGAAATGTTAAGTGACTTTTCCCAAGTACACTATTTTAACACAAATCATATTGTATTATTGGAACTCAAAACCTACTACTTCTGTATACCTGCCTACTGCTCATACACATGACTTCCACAAAAGTTTTCTCTATAACAGACACTTGGGTCACTAAATTATAGGTCTCATTCAGATGTTTATCCAAGTTGTTTAAATTCATATATCAGTTCCATTGACTTTCATTGTATAACTGAAAAAACATTACTACAGACATTTTTTATTTAGAAAAAATAAGTTTTTTCTGCTTTGAAAGTATTTTTTTTTTCATCTACTAGATGAAGAAACTTAGACTTTCTCTGACCCCTTTTCTGTTTGTAGATAGATAAATTGATTTAGGGGCATTGAAGAGATTTGCAAAGTGTACTAAATTAGACCTGGCTAGTAATCTTGAATGTAATGTATCTCATCTCAAATGCTTTAAAATGTTAGAAGCTAATGCTAGGTGCATTCTTATCACTTACATTTGCTAATTCTCTTTTGATTTGTCTTCCTTGAATAAATTGAAAGAAAGGGATTAAGGCAGTGTCAGGTAGGTTTTGTCTTGCCTTGTAAATCTAACTAGTAGTGGTTTCCTAGAGCAAATGTTAAGGGATTCTGACACTACATTTGGTTTCCTGAGAGTTCTGTAATTGATTAGCACTGTCCACCTTTGAATACAGGACTAGGTAGTGGCAAGACGTGTAGTTTGCCATCAGTCAGGTTTTGGTAAGGCCATCCACACTCCAGAAAAAGAGGAGTTCCTTTGGCTATTTGGGCTATGGAAGGAGAGGGAGGCAGAGATTAGGAAGTAATTACATCATAAGCAGTTATTTCCAACTCCTTTAACATCAAGCAGCTGTTTTCCAGTTTAGAATAGAATTCCCTTATCCACCACTTCTAAAATCCAAAAAGGTCTGAAAACTAAAAGCTTTTTGTGTAACTCTTTTGGTGACAAAACCTAATCTTTCAGTTGAGGTACTTTACAGCTTTTATTTACCCCTCTTCATGTTAATATTCATATATTTAGCTGCAGAAATATTAACGTGTCATGATGGAGTGCTGCCCATTGGGAGTGTTACATTATATATTGTTTATGCATGATATTACCTAAATTTTTTAATTCAAAATTCATCTAACTGTATATGTTTCTATTAAGAGCGATTGTGAACCTGTATTAGGTATTCTGTATATTCAATAAAATGATGTACATATAAAGATAATAAAATTCAGAAAACAAAAATACTTAGGTACATTAGCTTATAAAACATATATTTTCAAAAAGCCAAATAGCATAGTGGTTAACAAGACTACCTGGGCTCAAAGCCTGGAGTTAACATACTAACTAGTCATGTGACCTTAGGAAAGTTATATAACTTCTGTCTACCCTAGCTTGGCCATCTGAAAAATAGGGATAACTACCTCATAGATGTTCCAGGGATTAAGTCATTTCATCTGAAGCATGTAGAGTAGTGCTTAATATGTAGAGAGTGCTCAGTAAATGGTGGCATTCTGCCAAATCAGTATTCATTAAAATAAGCCAAACTGTAACTTTCTAAAAAAAATGCCATAGTCATGATAAACTTTTTTTTTTTTTTTGATAGGAAACAGATGACTATAGATATTTTGATCCCAAAATGCTGCGGGGCAGTGACAGGTAAACAGCTTTTCTTGTGTAATTTGTTGTTTCCCTCACCCCTGCCAAGAATGGAAATAAATTTTTATAAATTAATAACTGCTTATTACTAGAAATTCAAATTATTTAGAAAACTGGTAAGTAAACAGTATGTATAATTTCATTACCTTGAGATAACCCCTGGTAATTCTACTTAACATTTTGGTGCTTTTCTTTCCAAGTACATACACACAGAAACATAACTTTTAGGTGTTTTTTTGTTTTGTTTTTAGTAAAATGATGGCAGTATTACAAACTATCTGTGAGAGGAGAATTTGAGTCTTATTGGACCAAATGAAAACATGGGAGCTTTATGTTAGATGCCAGTTGTTTTGTAGGTTTTGTTTTTTATTTAAGCAGTCCATACAATTCAAACTGCTATAAATTCTTTATGGCAGTGAAACATTCTACAAATAATTTCAATATTTTATGACAAAAATGTTGTGGTATTTGTTTACTTTGTTATGGATATTAGTTTTCAAGATTTAATACATGATGGTTTGAAAAATAGTCTGCAAGATACAGAAAAAGAAAACCTTGTAATGATTGGGTAAAGCTGGTTTCTTGCCTGTACCTTTGTTTGGGACCTTTAGAACTTTGTCTTTGCTTTACCCAGTCTTTCACATCTTTGTAGGTAGTTGGAATAGATAAATTTAACCACTAGATAATTGATAATTAGATTGTTTTGGGTAATTTAAAAGGTTTTTTCTCTTCTGAACTTTCTGGAAATACTACCAAAGTTGCAAAAGAAGCTGCTGATAGCAGCTGCAACTGGCAGGAGAGAATTTGACAAAGAATAAATTATAAGAAGGTAGAGAGAGAAGAGTGACAACTAGTGGGTATGGGGCTTCTTTTGGGAATGATGAAAATGTTCTGAAATTAGACGCTGGTGATGGTTTTACAAATCTGTATATATGTTAAAAACCACTAGGTGTATACTTTAAAACAGTAGATTTTACAGTTTTTTTCCTATCTTGATATTCTCCAGCTTACAATTTTTCCTACCTTGCATTTGCATATAGCTAACAAGTAGATATGTTTTGCTTCTTAAAAACTTAATGAGGAACTCTTAAACCTACTTGTAGTTTATCTGTGATGAGGTAGAATATTAGCATTGATAAGACAGAGGAGCTCAGTCTCATTTTTAATAGATTCATCCTTCGTCTGACCTATCTCATTGTAATTAGATCTTGGTTATTAATAACTTGTAATACTATGCTGTTTAAGTCTTGCCTCTCTTCATTCCATATCTACTCTTAGAGGAACTTAAAGCACTCTGGAAGGAAGTTAAATACTGATGAGGTGTTTCAATCAGGTGGGCTTCTGGTCTCTTGTGGAATACTCAGGCCATAGAAAAAGAAAAAGATGCTAGAACTGTAGAATTGGCCTCTGAAGAATTAAGGAAGGTTAGGATAGCTCTCTTCTCTTGGTTGAGATTTTCAAAAATTGCTACTGAGGGAAAACCCAAATCATCTTTGTACAACCTATTTTAATACTCATATATGTATGACTCACAAAAGGTTTGAAAAATGTCTTTATTTAAAGACCTCTTTGACACCAAGTATTTTTAAAATATAAAGATATAAATAAATGTATAATTTATATATGTAATATATATATAAAGAAATAAGCTACAGCAAAATGCAGGTCCCTCCTCTCATCCCCTTTTTTTTTCCTAAATTGTTGTTATCTTTCTCATACATGTGTTCAGTTTTTTGTATAGATACTCAAAAGCTATAATATCGAGTATGATGAAAATTTTACATCATTTAACACTAAAATATATACTTTATCATCTCACCTTATGCCTCAATTTTCACTCCTTATAGGTTGCTGTTCAGACTTTCTTTTTCCCTCTCAGTCTTCTAGAATTTTATTTTAAAGTCAACGGATTGTCTCATTTCCTTTTAGACATGTACCTCTTCTATCTTCTGCCTCCGCATCCCAGTTCATTAGCTGGCTACACAAAACTAAAGTACCCACCATCCAAGAAAGTGAAGGAGGAAGGATATTACATCTATATCTAATAGTGTGTGTGCTTTTCCCATGCCTATTTTATCCACCAGAAAAGCCTTGGTAAAATTTTCAGTATGGTTTTTCTTTGTTACAGCTCAGTTCCAAGGAACAAAAATCCATTCCAAGAGGTAAGTTCCATGTAAAAATTCTCTGCTCCTGAAAAAGATGAAAAGGTGACCAAGCAGTCAAGAATATCTTTGTCTTAAACATGGCTTTATTATGATTTCTTTGTGGCAATCTTTGTTTTAAAAAATAATTCTTAGCAACTATATTTTTTTGATTTATAAAGCTGCTTGTACTCAGAATTGCTGAAGCTTAAAATAACTGACTTTAAGTAATTCACAGAAAAAGAAGTCTAAGATTGCAGTGAAAGTTTTATGTGTGTAGAACTTCTAAAATTGGATTCCATACTTTTGTGAAGATACAAATATTTTCATTTGAAATACAAAGGAGTTTCTCAATAAAAATACAGTAAAGAACATATATTGGAAATTATATAAATGCTAAGTTTTCTGTTTTTTTCTGCATTAAGTAAATAACTTCAAAAATGCCTTTTTGGAGAAAGCCCTTTGGATTTATTTACAATTATTTATGTGAATAATGAGGTTTCTT
Organism: Cynopterus sphinx; assembly: GCA_030015415.1. Lineage (NCBI taxonomy): Eukaryota > Metazoa > Chordata > Mammalia > Chiroptera > Pteropodidae > Cynopterus > Cynopterus sphinx. The sequence goes on along the minus strand of CM057384.1, from coordinate 72,339,918 downwards.
TTACTCTGGTTGCTGAAAAATCTCTACCTCATTTACCACACACATTTACCTGAGTAATAGACATTAGGCATTATGCAATAGACATTAGACATAAATTATAGACTTTTTAGAAACACATTTCTTTATAATTGAAGTAGCATTGGCACATAGATAAAAAAAAAAAAAAACTAGCTAGCAAAAGGTCATATCCCAAGTTGTGGAATATGCTCCAGCCTAAAAATCATGATGCTTGCAAGTAAAACACTGTTTCAACTATTTATTTTAACTTACCTATTTTGTCTATTTGTATTTTTAGGCAATTGTTTTTGTGGTTGGAGGAGGCAACTACATTGAATATCAAAATCTTGTTGACTACATAAAGGTACGTGCTGGCCTTTTTATTTTACCATTTGTTGTTTCTGTTGTTCTATCTTTAAAATTCTAGAATCTCCTGGTTTTTACATAATCCTTTTTCTCAAGGTAGTTTAAAAATTCTGCTTATAGGGAAGAATGCCCATATGTTCATTGTTTTTTTATTCCTATCATATCCATTTCTGGCCTAAAATTGTACTTGATCTGGGAAATAATGTATCTTATTGATGTAATGTACTTTGCAGCTATTTATCCTAAATTGACTTTAAATGTTTAGAAACCTCAAGTAAGCTCCTTTTCCAAAAGAATCTCCCTCGGTTAAATGGTTCACCAAAAACATTTACCTGAGTAATAAGCACTTCTTTCCTACCCTGTTGACTAAATCAGCAACATACTTCTAACAAATTTAGAATGTCTGCTTTTTCAGCAAAACAAGAGCTTTAGAGTATAGCAAATTAGCAGTGCAGTACTATTCAAAGCTGACAGCAGCAGAGAGTAACAGACAACTAAGCAGATGGGTATGAAGGAAAGGGTGTAACTTGAGCAAAAATACCATTTAAAATGCAGGGGCACCAGAATTAGTGATTGTTAAAATGATACTTTGTAATCTCCATTTATTCACTTAACATTAAATCATTATCATTCCTTACATCCTATATTATGTGAGTCTTTAATAAAAGTAGAAGTTTGGATACAGCAAGAAGGAAAAAACATACATAGGCAGATGCCACCAAGCCTCGAACTACCGGGCACAATTCCCGGAATCCTATCTCAGTTGCATAGGACATGCTTCATCTTCAGAATGTAAACCACCTAGATCCATGCAAGGTACTTTGGTCTCAGGGGAACATCCATCTTATACAAGGAGGGGTCTTCTATAGCCTTCTCTGGTCACATAGCCAAAATCAGGCTGTAGGTCCATGTCCAAAGGTGGAATCCAAGAGAACATAACAGAAACCAGGTACAAACCGTCAATCTGTACAATTTCTGTAAACAATGCTGACAAGCTAGTGCAGGTTGTCACCTGGTCTATCCATGACCCTTGCACAGGACTATATTAATCACCAGTTGGTCTGTATCATCCATTTTTGACCAAGGGCCAACACGACTAGTTCCAGGTGTTCCCAGAGGTTGCCACAGACCAGCTGAAATTAATCCTGTCCACACACCGCCTTGGTTAACCTTAGTTACACTTGTCAACATTCTTCTTTCTACGTCTTTTTTTACATTTATAGAACAGAAAAGTACACTAATCATTTTTTAGTGTAGTGACTGAAGTACTGGTATAAGTTTAAAGAAACACTGTAATTTACCAAACATTCCAGTGTACGTTACGACTAGTCATTCCTGCTGCAGATATTTTAATGTCCCTATAATCTGGCATCTTTCTAACAAATCACCACTTACATTAATAGTTACACAGAGGTCTTTGGCACTGTTGTTGAGCAAATTCTTTTGGCGCAACAGTATCCTAATTTTGCCTCCCAAAAGGGATCCTTTAAGATATATAAAACCTGTAAAAGAAAAACATTGGAATTATTCTAAGTGTTTATCACTTAGATATCATTAGTATCATCTAGACATCTCACATGAGTAACTGCAGAGTAAATCTTCTTAAACCTCCTGGGACTTATCTTGGCCCTCCAGTTTCAAATAAAGGCAGCAATATGAGGGCATCTGTAAATATAGCTAAGAGTATTATTCTCTTGCTCAGCCTCTTACAAGTTACCAAGATCATGTTAGCATTCCCTTTTCATATTATTCACTTAGTGGCTCCCTTCTTAGAGTCAAGACTTCTTTTCATTTGTCATTAATTTTTACCCAGAATGTGGCCTCTGATTTAGAATACCATCAGATTCAGCATAATCTGCTGTGTCCTCTAATAATGTTAAAGGTATTTGCTTCAGTCAGTCATCAGGTATACAAATTCTTATCCAAAATGAGTGTCTAGTTTATGTAAAACCTGTTCCTGTCCACCTGGAACCATAGGTAAATTGTGTGCATTTTCATTTCTCTTAGGAATAGATACCTATGAATGGAATTGCTGGGTCATCATAATTGTTTATTTAAACTGTGTGGAACTGTCAGACTGTTTTGCAAAATGACTGCACCATTTTACATTTCTACCAGCAATGTATGACAATTCTGATTTCTCCACATCATCACAACACTTATTATCTGACTTTTTGATTCTGGCTATCCTAGTGCATATGAAGTGGTGTCTCATTGTGGTTTTGATTTGCATTTCCCTAATGGCTTAGATGTCTCAAGCATCTTTTCATAGAGAAATGTTTATTCAGATTCTTTGCTCATTATTTTGGTTATTTAGCCTTTTTATTATTGAGTTGCAAGTGTTCTTTACAGAATATTTATCAGATACATGGTTTGCAAATAATTTCTTATTTTGTGAGTTGTCTTTTTCTAAATGGTGTCCTTTAAAGTACCAACATTGTTTTATTTTTCTGAAATATAAAAGAATTTTTGCCAAATCCAAGATCATAAAGACATATTACTATGTTTTTTCTAATGATTTTATAGTTTTTGCTCTTACATTTAAATTCTTGACCCATTTGGAATATTTGTATATGGTATGATGTAAGATTCATTCTTTTACATATGGCTATATGCAAAAAAACATCCAGTTAAAAAGTTGGCAGAAGATCTGAATAGGCATTTTTCCAAAGAAGACATACAGATGGCTAACAGGCACATGAAAGGATGCTTGACAGCATTAATCAGGGAAATGCATATCAAAACCACAATGAGAACTCACACCTGTTAGAATGGTCGTTACCAAAAAGATAAATAACAAGTGTTAGTAAGGATGCGGAGGAAAGAACTCTTGTACACTGTTGATGGGAGTATAAATTGGTGCCACCACTATGGAAAACAGTATGGGGGTTCTGCAAAAATTTAGAACTATATGAACCAGTAGTAATTCCCCGTCTATGTATTTATCCAAAGAAAACTAATAAAACACTAACTTGAAAAGACATATGCATTCCCGTATTCATTGCAGCATTGATTACAGTAGCCAAGATATGGAAACAACCTAATTGCCTATTAGTGGATGAATGGATGAAGAAATTTGTCCAACCCTGAATGAAATGTAATAACTGGTGATTAATTTTGTCCTGTGCTAGTGTCCAAGATAGGCTAGGGGGCAACTTGCACTAGCTTGTCAGCATTGTTGAGTAGAAAATGTAAAGATTTATGGCTTGTACCTGGTTTATGTCATGTTTTCTTGTTTCTGCTATTGAGCCTGGTTGTGATTTTGGCTATGTGATCAGTGAGATATAAAATGCCCCTCCTTGAACAACACTGGATAACAAAACTCTAAGGATGCTTTCTTCAGGTAGTACAGATCTTATGTTGCAAGAATGTTGGCCTAAGATTTTATAGATAATTGTTTATTGTGTAAAATATGGCAGTCATCAAATTCCTTATTTTTTCAGTATACAGGCACCAGCAGTATATTATAATATATATGTTTTTAAATATGCCGCTTCACCACTTTATTCCATGCAATTTTAAGCATGGAATAGGTGTACCATAAAATCCTCATCACCCTCCCACCTCCAAAAATAAAAATAAAAAACCTTTAAGAATAATAAGAAGTCTTAATAACTTTAATCCCTTTTCTTAGGGATATTGAAAATATGACCTGTTACTTGTATCTGAGTTCTTTCTCTGATTTTTACAGGGGAAACAAGGCAAACACATTTTATATGGCTGCAGTGAACTTTTTAACGCTACACAGTTCATAAAACAGGTAAAGTGGAGCTTTTTAGTTTCTATACTTTTCAAGAGAATCTTTATATTCACCTGAATATAATTCAGCTAAAACCATAGGCTATAAGAATGTAAGGGTTTGCCATGAACAACTATAAAGAAACTGATAAGTAACAGTATTTCCAGTATCCCAAATCTATGAAAAGTGCAGAAAATATAAAATTGGAGTCGTCTACTCAGTCAAAATTCAGTTCAGCACTTCCTCACACATTGTCCACATTTCTTACTTTGCCAAGCATGTCACAAATCTGGCTGAGAAATCAAGTAACTTTGTTAGGCGGTTACTACCAAATGTGCTCAGCCGATGCGATGGAATTTACGTTCACCTTAAAAGTTAACAGCAGCATCGCTGAGGTGTACAGTCAGTACATTTTTTAGTATTGTTTCTCCAATGTTCTCAATTATTATGTTAACTGGAGCTCTTTTAAAAAGAACTACCTGGGATGCTCAGCAGGTTGACCAATAATGTTCACTCACCTTTGCCTTGGTTGCTACAAAAATTATAACTGCACCCTGTACTCATTTTTAGCAACTATTCCTAGTATCATTTTCCAGTACAACTTTTTTACCCCCATTATGTGGTTCGGATTATGTGGTTCGGGTATTTTTAACCTCAATGTAATGGCCCAGTGGTATTATCAGACTTTGAAATATACAGAAAAGTTAGAGAATTTGCAGTGAATACATGTACATTCCCCATTAACATTTTATAAGATACCCATTCATCCATTGTTCATTCTTTTCATCACTCCAACTTACTTTAATTTTAAAGTAAATCAGTACACGTCTCCCTTAATACTCCAGTGCCACTGTCATTACCTAGAGTTCATTGTTTAGATTTTAATCTTTTAGAGGTAAAATTTACAACAGTGAAGTACACACATCTTAAGTGTACATTCCTCAGTTTTGTCAGATGTGTTCACCTGAGTAACCCAAACGCCTAACAAGGTATAGAACCATCACCTCACAAAGTTCCTTTATGGCCTTTCCCAGTCAGTCCTTGCCCAAAAACAGTATCTTAATATTTTTCTACTGCAGATTAGTTTTGCTTACCCTAGACTATTTGTATGATGGAATCTTTTTCTTGGTTAGTTAACTACACAATTCTCGATTTTGTTAATCTTTTTTTAATGGACCAGATGTTGTTTATGCTTTCTCTATTGTTTGTTTTCTATTCATTGGTTTCTACTATTTATTTTCTTTGTTTAGAGTACTATGGGTTTACTTTTTCTTTTCCTAGTTTATGAACTGGGAATATGAAGGCAATAAATTTATAGTTTTTCTTTTCTAAAATAAGCATTGAAAGCTACACAATTAAAACTCTTTTCAAACACTGCTTTAGTTGCATTCCACGCATGTTGATATGTTATATTTTCATAACCGTCATTTGAAATATTTTTAATTTACCTGGTAGTTTATTCATTAACCCATGTATAATTTAGAGATCTCTTGTTGTTTTCAACTATTTGCAGATTTTCTAGTTATTTTACTGATTTCTAAATTAATTCCCTGTGGTCAGGGAATATTCTCCACATGATTTCATTGTTTCAAAATTTAATTTCCTTTTATGGCCCATCATTTGGTTTGTTTTGCTAAGCACTCCATATGATAAAGAATGTGCATAATGCAGAAGTTGAGGGAGGGTTCTATAAATATCAGTTTGGTCAATCAGGTACTGAAAGAATGGTATTAAAATCTCCAACTGTGATTGTGGAATTGTCTCTTTCTCTTAGGCTCTGTCCCTAGGTACATACAGATTTATGATTCTTGTATCTCCCTATGAATGAATCCTTTTGTTCTTGTGCAGTATTCCTCTACATATCTAATAATGCTCTTTGTTGTCTACTTTATCTAATATTAATATAGCTACTCTAGCCTTATGCTTACAGTTTGCTGTTATATACTTTATAAATTCATAAACAAGCTAAAAGTAAATAAATGGAGAAGTTATATCTAATTAGGTAGTATATATTTGGATCTTTTAATATTATTTTAAACCATTTTGACAGTCTGCCTTTTAATTAGAGTCTGTTGGTCCATTAACATCTAATGAAATTATTGATATGATTGGATTTAGGTCTGTCATTGTACTATTTGCTGTTAGTTTGGTATTTCTCCTTTCCTGCTTTACTTTGTATTATTTGAACACTTTTTAGAATTCCATTTTAATTCACCCACAGATTTTTTATCTATATCTCTGCATTATTAATTTAGTGGTTGCTGTAGAGATCACAGTATATATACTTTTGTTTAACTGTTGACTAGAATTAATGTGTGCCACTTGACATAAACGCAGAAACCAAGCAACCTTATAGACCTATTCCTTCAGCACTTACACTGTAATTGTCATATATTTTGTTTACATTCATCATTAACCTAAGACAGTAGACAGTTATTTGTATTTGAAATAAATCTTTTGCATTTACAGATAATGATTTCTAGTACTCTTTATCCCTCAGAGTAGATTCTAATTATCTGTTGACTGAAAACCTTTTTTAAAACTCAGTGTAGCTCAAATATGTAAGCAACAAGTTCTCTTAATTTTGTATGAAATGTCCTTATTTCACCTTTATTCTTAAATGATATTTTTACTGGATAAAGAATTCTGAATTGACAGTTTTTCAACATTTTAAAGATTATTCTGCAATCTTCTGCCTCCCATTATTTCTGAAAGGAAGTCAGCAATCATTCAGATGTAATTTTATATGTAATTTCTCCGACTGCTCCCAAGATTTTGTCATTACTTTTGGTTTTCAGCAGTTTGTCTGTCTTATGTGACTTTCTGTTTTATCTCATTTGGGGATCACTGCGTTTTCTGAAGGTACAAGTTTATTTTCAGCTATTTTATTTTTTATGTATTTTTATGCCCAATTTTCTGTCTTCTCCTTTTGGGACTCCATTTACATATATGTTCAGTTGTTTATATTGTCCCACAGATACCTGATTCTGTTCATTAGAGTGTACAATTTTAAGTTGCTCTGTCCTCGTATTCACTAAGTCTTTAAATGTGATCCCCATTCTCATGTTTGCATATTTACCAGTTATGAAATATTAATTTTGTTTTTTAATACAGTTAGTATTTCTGCTTAGATTTATTTCCATTGCAAGCATATTTTCCATTATTTCATAGGATAGCTGTGACAGCTGCTTATAAAACCTTGTCTATTATAACACATGGATCATCTCACTGTCAGTCACCAGTGTTTTTCTCCCTTAGAGAATCAGTCACATTTTCTTGTTCACATATTGACTAATTTTTAGACTGTACCCTTATTATTGTGAATGTTGTTTTAGAGACTGAATTCTGTTTCTCTGAAGAATGTTAACATGTGGTTTTAGCAAACAATTAACTTAAGCTCTTTAATTCACAAGTGACTCAGGATTTCACTGTAGATTAAGAAAAAGTCTATACACAAATTTTAGGAGTCCCTTGCTCTGGCTTTCTCCTTTCCAGGATTTCCCCATCACTCCGCCGGTACCTAAGGCCAGGAAGACTGCAGATTTTCAGAGTTTTAGCCGCCAATATAGCACTAACTATGGCCTTCCCTCAGGCTAAGATCAGGGAATTCAGCCCATGCTGTTCCCTCCTTCCAAATGTTGACTCTTCCAGAGCCCACCTGCTTTCAGTTGCTTTCCATCACCTTTGTGTAGTTGGTTTTGTATTTTGTTTTAAGTTTATAATTGCTATTTCTGGAGAACTGGTCCAACAGTTTACCCAGCCTTCAAAATTAAAAACTTTTTCCTTTTAATGACCTTTTAGAAATACAAATATCTGGAGAAGTGAACTGTCAGCAGTGAATCCCACATTTTTTTTTTTACATTTTCATACTGAGTTAATATTACTTTTTTCATTCTCAGGGTTTTTGTTTTCCATTAGTTGAATTTATACCTATAATGTTTTATACACTTTTTGCCATGATAGTGTTTATTGCTATCGCTATTCAGTTTTAAAATATTTCCAAATCTTAAACATTTGAGTTAGTGGTGAACATGAGAGAAATTTTATTCTAGAAATGCAGTGAATGAAAGAGGAAGCCTAAATTCTATCAATCGTGATGAAAGTGTGTGTTTTTTAAGTTGTTTACAAATGTGTTTGAATGCATATGTTTCTTTTGTGATTAGTTTACATTTATAATTTTGTTTTGTTTTAGCTGTCACAACTTGGACAGAAATAACACAGAAGAACCTTAACCTGAGAATCTACTTGGAACTTAGATAAATGTAAAAAGAGAAATCAAAAGAGCCAGATGTTTCTCTATATCAGTGTCCTGTCAGTAAAAGTTATTTGTTAATTTTTAAGGAAATTCTATACTTAATATAATGTGTACTGATTAAAATAAAGCATTCCAGAAATAAATTTTTAACACTGTACATTCTCTCTCCTGTTATGTTTGTTTGACAAATCAGAAGTACTTTGGAAAAGAAAGCTCTCTGAATTAATGTTGAAATATTAATAACTGATACATTACTGAAGCTAGTGAAAGTTTGAGAATGTAATATACAAGTGTTACTTGTTTGGTTCATAAATTTCCTACTTGTATGTATTTTGATTATAAGATCACCTATTTTTCTATGTTGCCTCTAGATTTTAAGTGGAGTGTTTAAAGCCACTTTAAGGTAAGGTCAGTTCTACCCCTAGCACACCTATGTATATTTTATCACAAAATCCCTCCTTTGTATAGTGGCCACAGTCAAATACTAACAATGTCTAGAACAGACATAAACAAAACACCCCATGAAGTTCTAAATGATACATAAAAGTGTTAGACTTGGTTCTGACTGTCCTGGTGTGCAGCACCAAGGAGGAATACTGATCAATCATATAACCCAAAGCAGCCATAAGATAAAAGCAAGCCAGTGGCTCCAGAGAAAATATGTTCTAATTATAAAAGCCAGAGAGCTTTTCCTCCTCATGAGCCTCGTCAAGACGAATCTGTAATTGTCATGATATAGACAACATCCTGATAACAGATACAACTCCAAGATTCACAGAACTGTTTCTTTCTGCACTCCCAACTTCCATGAGTCAGTGCCATCATACCAAAGCAACAGTCAAGGAAAATGATTTGTTGGGGTGTGGCCTGCTAATCTCAGTCCTGGCATATAACTTAAAGTATGTTTGGGTTGCCATAACAAATTACCAAAGACTGAGTGGCTTAAAACAACAAACAGATTTCTCACAGTTCTGAAGCCTGGGAAGTCCCAAGATCAAGGTGTCTGGGGAGGATCGTCTTTCTGGTTTGCAGACAGCCATCTTCTTATATCTACACATGATGGAGACAGAGAGCACTTTAGTCCCTTTATCCCCGTCTAAGGGCACTAATCTCTCTGTGGGGCCTCTACCCTCATGACCTCATCCAAACCCGATTACATCCCAAAGCAGCCACCTCCAAATACAATTACATTAGGGTTTGGGGCTTCAACGTATGAATCTAGAGGGAGGACACTGAGTCAGTCCACACCATCACATCATCTGTCAAAGTGGTTCATGCTCAGGGCTAAAAGAGAGAATGTTATGCAGAGACAAGGCTAATCGAGGTGATAAGCTACAGAGGAGATAAAGCAATGTTCCTGTTTCTTCAATTACAAGAAGTCAGACTAATGTTCAGAAATTTTTTATTAGGTCAAACTGCATGAGAGACAAAGGAGGTGTCATGTCTTTGCATTTAAAAATAATACTCTCAGACTACCAAGATGGCAGAGAAGATAAAAGCTACACTCACGTCCTCCCACAGTCATCAAAATTACAACTAAATTATACAACAACCATCATTGAGAACCACTATCAGACTAGTAGGAGGGGTAGGGACGCAGAATGAGCAGGTCCCACACCCACAGTGTGGCCATTAAGAATCAGGAGGGATATCTTAGCTGCAGAGGTCCCACCTGAGGAGTGAGGGTTTCCAACCCAACACCAGGTTCCCCAGCCCAGGACATCAATGCCAGGAAGAAAAGTCCCCAAAACTTCCGGCTATGAAATCCAGAGGGTATTAGGACATGAGGGGCTGTTTTAGACCTACAGCCCGCACATAGACTCACAAACTCTACCTGCTCTGGGCTCCAGTACAAAGGGAGCAGCTCAGAAAGTGCCAGGGACATATGAGGAGGAACATAACTGAATTGCTTCGGGACAAGAACTGGAGGGGCAGAGTTCAGAACAGCCCTCCAGGATGGATGTACTGGTAGGCACCACTATTCCTTTGTTGAGCCCTATCCCCCACCCAGCCAGTCCAGTGCAGGCAGGTGCCAAACCTGAGCTCTCCATTAACCTGGCTAGCACTGTTCACCCCACCCTGTTCATTCCCTGATATCTCACCCACCCTACTCAAATGCCTGACCAAACCTTTTCCAGCGTCTCCTCCACACAGGCAGCTTGCCTCAGCTCATGCTGAAGTCTTTCCTAAAATCTCTCAAAAGTCTACAAATCCCAAACAAGTAGCAGCTGGCCTCAGTGTGCTCTACACGTCTTGCTAAGCTACCCCAAGCCCAGCAAAACAGCATCCAGTTTCAACTTGCATTGTAACTCCCAACAGGTAGCCCCAAGCCGGCACAAGCAGTAACCAGTCTTGGCTTGGAAAGTAGCCTCAACGAAGCAGCCACAAACTCAACACTAGAGGTAGCCAGCCTCAGTTCTCAGGATAGCCTCTTCCCAAGTCACTACAAGCCTAGCACAACTGGCAACCAACTACAGATCACTTCGTAGTTCCTACCAGATGGCCCCAAGCTGGGCACAAACAGTGGCTTACCTTAATATGCACCAGAGCCCCTCCCAAGAGGCTCCAGAATCAACACACCCGGGGGCCGGTTTCAGAACACACCAGAGCACCACCCAACTAGCTCCACAAATAACAAAAGGGCAAACTCGACTGGCACTAAAGTCCCCTAAAGTGATTCCCACATAACAGGTCATCTGCTATAGTCACAGCAACCAAGGCTCAACTACAACAGGAATGCACACACAACCCACAAAAGGGATACATACCCCTGGAGCACATAGCTCAGGTAACCAGGGAGACTGTACCACTGGGCCCCATATGATACCTGCTACACAAGGCCACTCTGGAAGCATAGCAGATCTAACACATGGAAATGAACACAAGGAGGCAGCCAAAATGTGAAAACAAACATCCCTAATGAACAGGACAAAACTCCAGAAAAAGAACTAAACAAAATGGAAGTAAGCAATCTACCAAATGCAGAATTCAAAACACTGGTTATAAGAATGCTCAATGAACTTAGGGGAAGAACAGATGAACTCAGAACTTCAATAAAGACAGGAAACCTGAAAACAGAGATAGCAAACAAAAGAAACAAATGGAAAAAACAATAACTGAAATGAAAACAACAGAAGGAATAACAGCAAATTAAGTGAAGCAGAGGGTCGAATCAGCAATGTGAGACAAGTTAGCAGAAAATGTCCAATCAGAATAGTAAAAAGAAAAAATAATTTTAAAAAATAAGGACAGTTTAAAGTCCTCTTGGACATCACGTGTACCAACATTTGCATCATAGGGGGTACCAGAAGGAGAAGAGAGACAGCAAGGAATTTAAAACCTGTTTGAAGAAATAATGACTGAAAACTTCCCTATCCTAGCAAAAGAAATCACCGTACAAGCCCAGGAAGCAGTCTCAAACAAAATGAACTGTAAAAGGTCCATGCCAAGATACATCATAACTAAAATGCCAAAGGTTAGAGACAATTTAAAAATAAAAAGGGAAAAGCAGTTAGTTACCTAAAAGGGAGCTCCCATAAGACCTATGGCTAAATTCTCAACAGAAACTTCCAGAAGGGAATGGCATGAAATATTCAAAGTGATGAAAGGCAAAGACCTACAACCAAGTTTATTCTACCCAGCAAGGCTGTCCTTTAAAATTGAAGGTGAGATAAACAGTTTCCCAGACAAGAAAAAGCTTAAAGGAGTTTATCACCACTAAACCAGTGTTATAAGAAATCTTAAAGAGACTTCTTTAAGTAAGAAAATATAAAATTCTCAATGTCAAAGGCAAACAGTAAAAACAGTGGATCAACCAACTAAAAAAACTAGTACAAAGGTTAAAAAACAAAAGTAGATCATGTGTAATTACAACAAGGGATACACACAAACACAAAAGAAGTTTCAAATAATAAGACATAAATGTGGAGGGATGAGTAAAAACTAGTAATTTTAAAATGTGTTTGAACTTAAGTAACCATTAACTTAAAATAGACTGCTATAAACATAGCTTGGTATATATGAAGCACATGGTAATCAACAAACCAAAAATCTATGAGGTACACAGGAACAAAGAGAAAAGAATCCAACCATAACACACTACCTGATATCAAACTATACTACAAGGCTACAGTAATCAAAACAGCATGGTACTGGCATAAAAACAGATACATTGATCCATGGAACAGAGCAGAGTCCAAAAATAAATCCACGCCTATATGCTCACTTAATATATGACAATGGGGGTAAGAATATACAATGGAGTAAAGACAGTCTCTTCAATAAATAGTGTTGGGAAAATTGGACAGATACATGCAAATAAAAGAAGCTGTACCACCTTCTTATATGCAAGAATAGACTCAAAATGGATTAAAGACTTAAAGTAAAACCTGAAACCATAAAACTTCTAGAAGAAAACATAGGCAGTGAACACTCTGATATTACTAACATGAATTTCTTTTCAGATACATCTCCTTGGGCAAGGGAAACAAAAGGAAAAATAAACAAATGGGACTACATAAAACTAAAAATTTTGTGCAGCAAAGGAAATGATCAACAAAAGGAAAAGACAACCAACTGGGTGAAGATATTTGCTAATGGTACATCTTATAAGGAGTTAATATTCAAAATATCTAAAGAACTTATACAACTCATAAACAACAACAAAAATACAATCCAATTAAAAAATGGGCAAAAGATACTTCTCCAAAGAGGAAATACAGATGGCTAATAGACATATGAAAAGATGCTCAAGGTCGCTAATCATCAGAGAAATGCAAATTAAAATCAAAATGAGATATCACCCCACACCTGTCAGAATGGCTATCACCAATAAATCCAAAAACAACAAGTGCTGGTGAAGATGCAAAGAAAAGGGAACCCTCATACATTGTTGGAGGGATTGCAAATTGGTATAGCCGCTATAAAAAACAGTATGGAGGTTTCTCAAAAAACTAAAAATAGATATACCTTTTGACCCAGCAAAGGTATTTATCCAAATACCTTTTCAGATATTTATCCAAAGAAAATTAAAACAATAATTCGTAAATATCTATGCACCTCAATACTCATGGCAGCGCAATTTACAACAACCAAGATATAGAAGCAACCTAAATGGCCATCAACAGATGATTGGGTAGAAAAAATATGGTTCATCTATATATTGGAATATTACTCAGCCATTAAAAAAATGAAATCCTGCCATTCGCAAAGACATGGATGGACCTAGAGGTTATTATGCTGGGTGAAATAAGTCAGAGAAATATAAATACCATATGATTTCACTTATATGCGGAATCTATGGAACAAAAAGAACAAAAACAGACTCACAAATATAGTGGACAATTAGGCAACAGACAGAGGGGGGATTAGGGGCCTGGGAGAATGGGGTGAAGGGTTAAAGAAATACAAATTAGTAGCTGATGGATTAGTCACAGGGATGGGGAGCACGGCATAAGGAATGTAATTAGCATTAATGTAATGGCGAGAGAGCCAGAGAAGAGAAAAAGCAATTAGAGAGATCATTTTATGAACTATATAGATGTCTAATCAATTTATCATATACATGAAACTAATTTAAATAAATTGATTTTTTACAAAAAAGGTCATACCACCACAAATAAGATTTATTCCTTTGATGCAAGATTGGTTCAATATCCACAAATCAATCGATGTGATAAACCACATAAACAAAATATAGTGTAAAAATCATGATCATGTCGATGCAAAAAACATTTGACATTTCACATTTATAGCATCCTTTTATTTAAAAAAATTTCTCAGCAAAGTGAGAATTGAGGGAACATAATAAAGGCTATATACGACAAACCCACAGTTAACATCATACTCAACGGTAAAAAGCTAAAATCATTTTCCTTAAGATCAGAAACAAGACAAGATGTCCCTCTGCTTTCTCCACTTTTGTTTAAAATAGTTTTGGATATCTCAGCCATAGCAATTGGACAAGAAATAAAAGGCATCCAAATTGGAAAAGAAGAAGTAAACCTGATGTTATCTGCAGATGACCCAATACTTTATATAGAGAACCCTAAAGATTACATCAAAAAACTATTAGAACTAATAATTGAATTCAGTAAAATAGGATACAAAACTAACATTCATAAATCAGTTGCACTGTTATACACCAATAATGAACTATCAGAAAGAGACATTAACACTCTCATTTACAATTGCTTCAAAACAAATACCTAAGGATAAATTAAACCAAGGAAGTAAAAGACCTCTATCCTCAGAGCACTATAAGATGCTGAAGAAAGATATTGGACATACAAATAAATAAAAGCATATACCATGCTCACGGGCATGAAAATGTCCATACTACCCAAAGCAATCTACAGATTCAATGCGATTTCTATCAAAATACCAATGGCATTGTTCACAGAACTAGAATAACACTAAAAATTATATGGCACCCAAAAAGACTCAAAATAGCCAAAGCAATCTTGAGAAAGAACAAAGTTGGAGGTATCACATTACCTGATATCAAGACTATAATAATCACACTGCCTGTTATACTATAAGGCTATAATAATCAAAACAGCACGGTCCTGGCATAAAAACAGACACAGATGAATGTAACAGAATAGAGAGCCAGAAATATGGTCAATTAATCTATGACAAAAGAGACAAGAATAATTAAATGGGGTAAAGACAGTCTCTTCAATGTCTTTATGGAAAAACTGGATACATGCAAAAAAAAAAAAAAAAGAAAGAAATGACTATTTTATGATACCATATACAAGAATGAACTTAAAATGGATTAAACTGAAATACAAGACTCCAAACCATATAACTCCTAGAAGAAAACGTAAGCAGTAAACCCTGTAACATCGCTCCTAGCAATATCTTTTTGGATATGTCTCTTTGGGTGAGGAAAACAAAAGAAAAAACAAGCAAATGGGACTACATCAAAGTAAAAAAGTTTCTTCACAGTAAACCACCAACAAAACAAAAATACAATCTACTGAATGGGAGAAGATATTCACCAATGATACATCCAGTAAGGGAGTTAATATCCAAAATATATAAGGAACCCATATAACTTAACACCAAAAAACAAACAATCCAATTAAAAATGGGCAAAGGACCTGAATAGACATTTCTTCAAAAAAAAAAAAA
The DNA here is from genome assembly GCA_030015415.1 of Cynopterus sphinx. Taxonomy (NCBI): domain Eukaryota; kingdom Metazoa; phylum Chordata; class Mammalia; order Chiroptera; family Pteropodidae; genus Cynopterus; species Cynopterus sphinx. Next base: position 72,324,424 of record CM057384.1, on the reverse strand, counting down.
GACATACCAATGGCCAATAGACATATGAAAAGATGCTTAACAACACTAATCATCAGAGAAATTTGAATTAAAACCACAATGAGATGCCACCTCACACCTGTCAGAACCACCATCATTAATAAATCAAAAAACAAGTGTTGACGAGGAGGTGAAGAAAAGGGACCCTCATGTAATGGTGGTGAAATTGCAAGTTGGTGCAGTCACAATGGAAACAGTATGGAGGTTCCTCGGAAAATTAAAACTAGAACTACCTTAGGACTCAGCAATTCCCCTTTGGGTATTTATCTGAAGAAATCCAAACACTAATTTAAAAAGATGCATGCTCCCCTATGTTCACTGCAGCATTATTTATAATAGCTCAGATATGGAAGCAACTTAAGTGTCCATCGATAGACAAATGGACAAGGAAGAGGTGGTACATATATTCAGTGCAATATTACTTGGCTATAAAAAAGAATGAAATCTTGCCATTTGCCACAACATAGATGAACCTAAAGGTCATTATGTAACTGATATAAGTTGGACAGAGAATGACAAATACCATATGATTTCACTTATATGTGGCATCTAAAAAAATGAACAAACAAAAACAAACTCATAGATACAGAGAACAAATTGATGGCTACCAGATGGTGAGGGGTTTGGGGGATGGTTGAAAAGGTGAAGGAATTAAGAAGAACAAACTGGCAGACACAAAACAGTCATGAGGATGTAAAGTACAGCATTGGGAATGTAGTCAATAATATTGTAATAACTGATGGTGTCAGATCAGTACTAGACTTATCAGGGTAATCACTTCATAGTTACATAAGTCATACATCTGAAACTAATAAAAGGTTGTATGTCAACTGTAACTGAAAAAAAATTTATTACTTTCAAGTATACAGTTCATTGGTTAGACACTTATATAGTTTATGAAACGATACCTCTGATTACTCTGTCTTCCCTCGGGCTCTACACATAGCCATTACCCTACTGCTGACTGCATTCCCTATGCTGCACTGCCCAACCTCGTGACCCTCTATCAACTACTAATTTGTATTTCTTTAAACTGTCACTGCTTTCTCCCAGCCCCTCTCCCAAATTTATATGCATTCTTTGATGAGAGCATTTCTTCTCATCAGTGAATGTTTATAAATTTTGTAAAAGCTTGCCTTAAGTTCACATAAAAGAAGGACATTGCCAAGGTTCTGAGAAATTTTTCTGTGGGACCTATAAAGATTTGAGGCCTTTAAAAAACATCTCTGGGAAACCTTACCTTTTGTCAAACTGTCCACAGCTCAGCCCTGTCTGCTCTGGTGCGGGTTACTCAGCAGACCATCCTCATCACCAGGAGGAGCACGGTTGCTGGTGCCTTGGACTGGGCAGCTCAGGAAGCCTGTACCAGCAAGCCCAAGCTTGGTGGATTGAGAAACTAGTTTTGTCTGTCTCCCCAAGGGTTATTCTCCTTGAAGAATTAATTACTTCCAGGGAAAGCTCAAATCAAGGACAGAGGTCAATAGAAAAAGGGACTGCTCTGTCAGGTTATTTACAAAAGTTATGTTGATTGATCCTCACAACGGCACTGACAGGTAATACAGGTCCAATTTTATAGATGGAAACAAAGCTCAAAGGATTAGGGTTCCCACTCAAAGTCATATCTGGTACATGGTGGAGCCAAAAACCGAATGAGAACGCACACCTGTCTGCAGCACATCTGTCCTCTTTCCACTGCTTGAAACTGCAGGTTGAGGAAGCAAGCAGGAGGCTTGGAGTCTTGCCAAGCCACTGCTCACAGATCAACCTGAGTCAATCATTTCACCTCTATTTTTCTGCTGTGTATGATGAGTTGTACAGAGCAGGGGCATCTAACTTGGGGTCCTCAAGGCATTGCTGCTCACCTGGCCCAGCCAGCTCAGGATGTTCGTCAAAACAAACACCTTACCAGTGAGCTCACCCATAAGAACTTAGCCACCCGTCTGAGAGAATTTGAGTAGTGTGGCATAAATATGGGAAAGGCCCATTCCCTCGGCATAGATGGGTCTCTACAATGGAAGGAAAGGCAAAATAATAAAGGACTGAGAGGAAATTCAAGTCAAAAAAGTTTGCCCCGAAATGAAAGCTTCTACTTCATTGCCCATCAGGTAATTTTGTACCATGACAAATTACAGGACTGACTCACATCCTAGTGTGATCAAAATTGTGAATTTTCAACTCATGCCCTTAAAATTTATAATATTTAATATTCAAAAGAAGCTAGAGCTGGGTGTGAACATTTTAATTTATTTAAATATGCCCAGATCAGACTGTGGACATTTGGAGAAAATTTGTCATCATTTTTTTTTTAAATTGCAAGGCTCAGAGCAGCCTGTCTCCATGGCTTATGAGACTGTACTGCCATGAATAAAGAAAACTGGAAGTGAATTTCTGGTTTGTTATAGTGACCACATCAAAGTAGACAGACTCAGCAGAAAGAATTGAAAACTAATTCAACTTCACTTTGTTGAATTGCCTTGGGTTCAACAAAATCATGGGATTTCAAAAATTGATAACCAAAGAGATTCCTGATTGTTGATGAGCATGTACAAGGCTTTAAATATTTGTAGCTGCTTTCACAATGGAAACCTCAGGATGATCCTAACTTAGTAAGCATCAGCCCCATCAACATGGCTCAATTTCAAGGGAAACAGCTGATTGTGCTAAAAGCCAGTTCTATGTAGCAAGATGATATGGTTATCCTAAGAATCCAGAGACAGCTATGTGAACACCAGGAAGGATTCAGCTAAGCGACTGTAGTTATGTATGTTGATTTGCCTGACAGCATCACCTTCCCCATTTTTTGTCACTCTGATCTTTCTCTTCTTTCATCCATATGTTTCAGGTAGAGCTGACACTATTCCCAATAACAAGAGTAACTGATTAAGGGATAGAGAGTAACCAAACCCAGCCAATAAGAGGCCTTTAGACTCCTGCTGAGGTCATTGCTTGAGAGGCACATGAGGGCCACTCTCTATTCTGCTGGATTTCACCTGGAGGTCCTTAAACATGAAGCTGTAGGTATCACCACAAGACCCCCCAAAACGAAGCCAGTGCAGAGCCAAAAGATGTGCTAATCACATCACTTGAACCATTGGGTCTATCCTTAGTATAATCTGAGTGTTGCAGCCAGAGGCAGACACAGCCTTGGGGTAGATATAAAATCTGATGGATGATTTTAACACTCTAAGAGAGCCAAAGAAATGAAAGACAGACAAAATATAAAAAGCTATGATTTTAGGACATTAGACCTCAGAAAGCACAAGACAGCAATCCTCAGGAGAAGGGAAACAAAGTAATCCCCTACCATTGCCCCAGCTTACTTCCTGGAGAATTTTTTTCAGACTAAAACACAAGTAGTTCTAGCCAAGGGACCTCCCTAAATTACGGAGTTGGGCCTCTGAGGAAGTCAAGGCAGCAGAATAATGGAGAAAGCAATATAGAAAGAGTTCTAGAGACCTACAGAGAGTCAGATGAATGCTGAGCAGTGCATGTGTGTGAGAAGACTGCCGAGGCTGGGGAAGAACCAATGAAAAAGATTAGGAGAAGGAACAAGCTTCTTTGCTCATATGGAGCCAGGAATAGTCTGTTCCCATCAATCACCTCACAATTCACGGGGGATTGGCAGAGTACTCAAAGGGTTTTGCTTCAGTAATGGGGGAAATTAACCCTACATGCTATTCTGGTCTTGCTTGATAAACCTTAAAAGGAAGATCCAAAAGGATCAAATAGTATCCATATAATTTAACCATGTGCAAGAAAGCTCAAGAATAGCAGAAAAGTTAGTGCCTGCAATTCAATCAAAACTTACCAGTCAAGACACAGAACAATAAAACTCATGATGAAGAGCAAAATTCTCAATAGAAATGGACCCAGAAATGCCACAGATGACAGAATGGACAACAACATTAAAACAAGAATTAGAACTATATTCCATATATTTGAGAAAGGAGAAGTTGGAACATTTTTAAGATATAGAAAATATTTTTAAAGAACCAAACTTAACTTCTAGAAATGAAGAATTTCAATGTCTGAACTGAAAAATCTGCTAGATATATTTATAGAATATTTATAAATTGAACTTAAACCATAAGAACTATATTTTTCAGCTTACATTTAATGAACCAAAAGTTAACTTTTTACTTTATGCTTTTAAGTAACATGTTTAATTATAAAAGTAATGAATGTTCACAGAATATATAGAAAAGTATGAACAATGACAATAAAGTAACAAAATTCTAGACTATCTAGAAATAGCTACTGTTCATGTTTTAGTATATTTTTTCTATGAGTCTAATGATTTCTAAAATAGTTTTCATTGACAAGACTTATTTTTGACTAATTCTTGAATTTAATGAATGTTCTGAATATTTTTATCACAGTTGATTTTAAGCAAAATTATTAGGGAGACAGTAAGATAATTTTTGGCAATTGAACATTTAAAATTTAGGATTTTGGCCATTGAATCTTCTGAAATTTCAGATAATACTTATAGTATAAATGTGTTTTTTTTTATTTTTAGGGGTTTTTAAATTTTTCAGTTGCAGTTGAAATTTAATATTATATTAGTTTCAGGTATATAGCATAGTGGTTAGACATTTATATAATTAATGACGTGATCCCTCAATTAGTCTAGTACCTACCTGGCACTATAATTATTATATTATTATTGACTATATTCTCTATGACAGACTAACAGGATTAAGACAAACCAGAAGCTCTTTTACCCCAATTACTTAAGTCAGTAAGTTTACTTTTAGGTTTAAGACAGTTTGAGAGAACTTTCTGTCATTTTCAAAAAAAAAAAAAAAAAAACTTATGTAACATGAAACAGTTACCAAAGGCTGGATGACATATCAATCTAACCAGTTCTGAGAAAATACATCCTCTTTCAGAGAACTGCTAAAATTTTTTCTGACATGAACATAGATTCAGAATTATGATTTACCCACAGAACACAAGCCATAATTCAAGAATTCCTTAGTCTGTTAACAGAATTCTCACAGAATTTTTCTTATATTTGACCAATTACACTAGGCCTACAACTATGAACCTCTGAGAATAAAATTGATTAAACTGTTTTGAACTACTTTTTTTGTTGTTAAAATGTTTTGAATTGTTAATTCTGTGTAATTTTTAAAATTTTGTAGTTCACACACAGATTTCTAATCACGTATCCTCTACTTAAAACTACTCAGATTCAAAGATTACAGCCAAACTCACAGAAAACTGATTTATAAACCTCATAAACCTCTATTTCAATTTACTTATAAGTTAACATATGCCAAGAATCAGCAATGATCAATTGCATGGGCCACACCTTATGAGAGGCAGAACAGCAAAGAGTGAAAGGACAATTGATACTTCTGTTTTCTGACAAGGATGTTAAATGCTCGAAATGTTAGTTCATTTAATCCTAAAGAAATCCTTAAGAAAACAGGTATTACAATTCTTGCTTTACAATATATGGTCAGAGTTTGGCCACTATCCAAAGTCACTCAGTAAGTAGTGGATTTTGAACTGGTTGAATCTGAATATAGAAACTTTTCCAGTGGAAATGAGGAATTAGAGGACGTTAGGGATAGTAGGAGTTAGAAGACAGAAAACTAAAAGATATTATTTACTCTGGAGATGCTAGAGTTACAAACATGAAAAGACAAATTTTTAACTTTCCCCATTTCCCAAAAGATTGAAGATAGTATCTTGGCTGCTTCTGGCTAATGTATAAGGAGGCACATCATTTGCAGAAATGGAGTTTCTAAATCACAATGCAGGGTGGTAGGTTGTAAGAACGCCCCTCAGAAGCAAGCCAGTTCTTGCTGTGTTTAATTAGACCTAGTACAGGTATCACTTAACAAATCAATGGTTCTCAGCTCTACTTGCTCCAGATAGCTGGCTGCCTTCCTGTCCTGGAAAGAGAAAGCCCTGTCCAGTATCCTTCCCAGATGTTAGTGCTTTTTAAGAGACAGCTGGAAACACGTCTTTATTAATTAAATTAGAATACATTCATACCATGGAATCTTGTTCATGTGCAAAAGGAATGAGGAAACTTGCTGAGCTGTTATGGGATGGTCTACAAGATTACAGATAAATGGTTAACACCAACAAAAAAAACGGTGTAGAATGCTGCATATAGTATAATAGTCAATGTGAAAAAAAAAAAGAGAAGTGTATATACACTTATGTATTGTATGGGTATAAATATCTGAAGAAGGAAATACAATAAATTAGCAATATCGTTTGCTTCCTGAAGAGATCTGGGTGCCTGAGGTACAGGAATGGGAGGGAGACCTAGAGCCTTTTCATTAACTATCTCATATTTTGAATTTAGTACCATGTATATATAATCTACTTCATTAAAACTGAGAGAGGAAAAAAATACTTCTTTTGGTATACAAGGAGACAGTAGATAGTTTAGCGTACAAAATCTAACCCCAAGTCTGTGGAATCTTTTAAGTTCCCACCTCACTGTCCGCCTCTGCAGCATTTAACATTATTGTCTACTCCCTTCTTGCAATTCTCTTTCTTTGGCCTCCTTGATTTAAAAGTACCAAATTAGAGTCATTTGTTTTGCGGTCTGTCCCTGTCATTCCAAAATGCAGACATCCTGGATAAGAATCAAGGGGTAAAAGTGCCATTGTATTTGCCATAGAATACGTTGTATGTTAACAGCTAGTTTTGCTATATCCTGCCATTAGTGAGAAATTAAGAACAGCTATTCAATACAATGAAGGTTATTACTAAAGTTTATATTATAAATATTAAATTCACAACCTAGCATCTGGAACCAGACCTCCTAAATCAATTCTAGCCTCATCTCTTAACAGCTGCGTGGCCCTGATCTTTATAAGTTTTTATGTCCTCATCGCTAAGAAGGGGGAAATAATGGTACAACCTCAGAAGGTTGCTCGGCAGATTAAGTAACATAATCTACGAAAGTGCTAGTTACAAGGTCTGAAGCTCTGTACATGTCAGCTACAACTAGGTACAAGACTCTGCCATCCACTCAGGGGGCCACTAACTAGTCTCAGTTGAGACCTTTACAGCCACAAGCTGCTCTGGGTCCTTTTGGAGTGGTTCTCACAGACAAGAACCCAGGAGCAAGCCTGTCAACGCTGCAATCTTTGGGCTTCATGTGGCTATATCAAGATGTGTCTGAGACCTTTCTAAAGACTGTGTCACTCTTGTTCAAGAAGCTTACTACAGCCACAACACAAGCTCTAGGAGATAGGCATAAGGTTCTGTCGATAGCAAAGCAAGATTCTGTACCCCATTCTGCACTTCTCCCAGCTGCTAAAAGTGGGGGTCAAAGGCATGACCCTCTTATGTGTTCATATCATATTCACCCAGTGAAGAAGGCAAGTCTCCCTCACTAGCCTGTACAGGCAGAAGTTCAAATATCTCCTCTTAGAATACCACAAAATGTCCCAACTTGTCCCCAAGCTGTAGTAACAGGAAAGGAGGGAAATAAGTCAATTTTCTCATTCCACAGGTGTCATCTCTGATTTGCTCTGCCTCCCTCCTGGCACAGCATCTGAAGTGACCGCCCCCCCACTCCCGTGGTCTGCATATGGGTAATGAGTGCCAGCTGTCACCTCTCTCTTGGCTGCCCATGTGGCCAAATCTGCCAGTGTCTATACCTCATGTATCTGCCTTGGCATGGACTCTGAATCCTGACATGGCATCAAGAGCCTGCTGTAGCATTCCAACAAAGGCTGGGATTCAGCCTTACAAGCCCTGGCATTCAGGCTCCCTGAATTCAGAGAAATGTTTGGCGGCCAACAGCCCTGATGCTGACATCAGAGCAGATCCAGGCCCGGAGACAATCTTTTGGCTCCAGACTGCTGGATGCTCAGGTTTCTAATAAACAGCTTCTGTTTATTAAGGAGAGCGATCCAACAGCAAGAGCAAAGAAGACCACTTTGAATCTGAAGCTGGTAAAAATAAGAATAGTTTTCAAAAAGTAGAAATAAGCTCCTACATCAAAGGGACCTTTGTCCTTTGTTCTCTTTAGGTGATTGCCCTTCTCACCTGGTGTTTTCTTTCCCTCCTCCAACTCCTCACACACCTACCTTCATATCAACAGAGAACTCCACAGGTTGATAGATTTATCCCAAATATATCCAGGTAATAGATACCCAGGGATGAGCAAACTTAAAGCTTTTCCCAACTGCTTTTAAATATTCCAATTTAATTTACCTTCTAATATGGGTGTCCCCATGCATTCTCATTAAGGAGCTACAGCATCACATCATATGACTTTGGGTTATGTCCTCATTTCTGCATGTCCAAACTGAGGGCCATGTTTTCAGAAATTATAATGAAATTGTTCATTTTAAATAAGAGAGGGTGGTGATAAGTGAATAGAGAGCATCAGGTGTGGGAGCCACTGTCTTAATATTCTCTTAGATAAAAGCATATGAAACTATAGGATTGGAAAAGCTCAGGATTGAAGAAGGAGCCCAATGACCCAGGCGAATTGCTCAAATCCTTTCTATTGTGCCTCCAGCAACCTAGCCCCTACCTGGGCCAGCAGTCCTTCAAGGTCAGGGTTGTACTTTCCTCCTGAGGCAAGCACAGCCTTCCTTGTATAGCTGAGTCAAACCACAAGAAAGCTCAGGAAATTCCTTTCACATATATGCACAAGCAGGTCATACTTCTGACACCATGCTTCATTTCATCACTAGTCAGGTTTGAAGGAAATTCTTATCAGTCATCAGAGAGCAAGTGATTCTAGAACTGCCGGTGCATGTTACAAAAGTGGAAGTCTTCTTGGAAAGAGAAGCCTAACTCTCCAAGTCTTTATTTTCACAGAGCCATTGTGGACCCTGGCACCGTGTTGACGAGCTCCATTTACTGAAAAGCCTCTCCTCTGCAGAGTGACATGGGTACTAGTGAATAGGATCCACAAACATATTCACATAAGAAATAAGTCTGCTGGCATACTCCCAGCTGAAAGGCCACAAGGGGGAAACGCTGGGAATGCAGTTAGCGCAGGAAAATTCAGGCACCAGTCTGTAGCCAGCCTTCCTTTTGCTTGTTTTGTGTTTTATCTGGTGCTCCACGTACCTGAAGAAATGGCCCTGTGGTCATCACAGGGTGCCAAGGCCACAAGGGGGTCAGCATTTCATTCAAGTCTTTAAGTTTCCATGGAGATGTGCAGTGGTATACAAAGGAGACCAGAAAGAGAATGCTCTGCAAAACTTCTGCCTACTCATTACCACAAGGGACAAGGTTCTGTCAGAAGAAATTCTACCAGCTACACACACACACACACACACACACACACACACACACACACACACACACACACACACACATATTGAGATACACATACCAGATAGTGTGCTATAGTTAGTTTTGTGTCGGCTTGACTGTGCTGCAAAGGATACAAATTAAACATTACTTCTGGATGCTTCTTGAGAGTGTTTCTTGATGAGATTAGCATTTGAATTGGTGATTTTCAGTAAAGGAGGCTATCTTCCCCAATGTGGGTGGGTATTACCTAAACTGACTGAAGGCCTGAATTGGACAAAAGGCTGACGATGGAGAAATTTGCCCCGTTTTCTTCCTGCCTGCCTGATTTAGCTAGGACTTTGGTCTTCTGTCCTTGAACTGAGATTTACACATCAGCAGCCCTGGTTCTCAGGCCTCCAGACTAGAACTGGCTTTCCAGAATCTGTAGTTTGCTGACTTCTCAGACACACACAGACAGACAGACAGACACACACACACACACACACACACACACACACACACACACAATCTCCTAGTGATTTGTTTCCTGTTTTTCTGGGGACTCCTGACTAATACACACAAATGATGAATGGATGGATGGATGGATGATTGATAGATACATAGACAGATAGACAGATAGACAGATAGATAGATTAGATAGATGATAGATAGATAGATAGATAGATAGATAGATAGATAGATAGATAGATAGGTAGATAGAATGAAAGAGCAATAATTTCAAAGCAAGCCTGGGCCGGATTGAAAATAATGGTTGTAACAACCATTGCCTGTCTCCCACATGTGGGGAACTGTCCAAGTACTCTACATACGTGCCCTGGGGCTGCATCTGGGCAGGAGAGGGGATGTGAAGACTCTGCCTGTGCAGCTAAGCAGCACCCTTAAGAGTCTTCTGGGAGCACAACACAGCCAAAGGCTCCTTGTCTTATGGAACACCTCCTAGGTCTCCCCTGAGTCACAGGAGAGAAAAATTGCATCCCTGTCCATAACTTGTATTCCAGTATGGGTAATAAACAAAGGGTGAGAGTCAAGAGAAGATGACCATTAAATGGGGAAGACATACAAGAAAACCAACCCTCTAGGGACTATCTGGAGGTCCTGCAAAGGAAGAGCTCTGCGGCAAAAATAAAAATAAACGGTGTGTGCTAAAACCCAACCCATGCAGCTAGATGTGCCCTGTTCCAAGGTGAGGTGAGTAATGAAAGCTCCCACTGCTCACCTCCCAACTAGGACTGGATTTAAGGGGGCAAAGGGATTTTCCTTCTGGTTGGGGAGAAAAGTTCAGTGGGAAGATGGCCAGGTGTCTGGGAGAAAAAGACTAAAATAACTCACGTAAAAGAAAAAAATGACAGATTAACAGGAAGTAGCCCAGATGAGGTGGATGTCAACTTCAAACCCTGCCAAGGGACTTTGGAATGGCCACAAGAACAGAGAGGTTTGAGGGCCTGCCAGGTGACATTAGATGAGGCATTAACCAGCAGATCATATGTTTTATACTATGCTGGTCAAGTCTGGAACATAAAAGACGCATACTTTCCTTTGGCCTCATTATGATTTCATGAGCTAGGTACTCATATACCCACTTTACAGGTGAGGAGAACTGAGGCATAGAGAAGTGGGTTTTTTTGGTTTTGGTTTTTGGTTTTTTTTTTTCCAACATTACAGTACAGAAAGGCAAATCACAGTTCTGGAATTAGAAGCCAAGACTTTTTTCAAGGACATTCTTCTTCACCTTGCTTTGCTGCCCATCCACTTATCAGCATTTGGATTAATGTGACTAAGGCCCAGATGTGCAAGGAGACAGGTAATGTGTTAGTGTGGCCTCTGTGCTATCAGCTTATTTACAAATAGCAGGATGAAGTCTAATTTCATGACCATTTGTTATCCTCTGTATGTGATAAAACTTAATTGCACCCTGGGCATGAGATTGTGGCTATTTGTCTTCCAGTCCCAAAGAAACTGCTCCAGCAAGAACCTCCAGGACCCACCTCTTTCTTAGCCCTTCCTGAGAGAGACTGCTGTATTTCCTGGCCCTGCTACTTTGGCCACCAGGGATTAGATTTGAGTGGCATCTCAATTTCTAAACTGGCATGGGGCAATTTCAGCCCAAGGATATCCCAATTGCATGGTGGCTGAACCATAAGATCCATTTTCTTAAAAAGTTTGCAGAAAGAAGGAGCAGTTAGCAACAAGTGGCAATCAAAACAGAAAACTCAGTGGCTAAGTGCAGATGACAGCAGAGAACTAGAGTTGATTTAGTGAAGTCCTGATACTGCAAGGACAAGAAAAGACTCTGCCACTAGAGCCACAAGGCAGCCTGGTTGACCTTTTGGAGACTGAACTAGTTTCCAGATTCATGAGGCCTGGCTGCAGGACTGTTCCTGGGTCCCCACGGGCCTGGTAGTGCGACTGCAATCTGGGTGCATGTGAAGCCACCCATCTGAGTTAGTCTGAGTCTCTAATCAGGCAGTTAGCAACCACGAAAGAGTTACTCTGTTAAACCAACAACCAATGGGTCAGTTTCTATTTCAATAAAAATATTTTGAGAATAGTGACTTCTTCTAATACAGCCTTGAAACTCAGCAGTGGCAGAGACAGAAGCAGATAGTAGATGCAGACAGCATGATTTGTGGAGAACGCATCTGGCTTGGCTTTTCCATGCTGTTACTGCCCTGTTAGTATTCCTAATCATCCCAAATCTCATGAGCACTTCTCTTTAGCCTTCACATCTCCATCAACTTATCCACACTAATAACCTTGTTTTCTATCTGACAATGAGATTCTGACACTCCTGGGAGCTGGGGAGCAGAAAGGCACGAATAAAAACTAGTACCTTACCTGGAGCCTTCTACTGCCACCTCTTTCTTGAGAACATTGTCATTTGTTGGCTTTTTGTCCACTCCCCTGGGCCAATCAATGACTGAACAAAGGCAATGCCTGGCCTCCTTTCCAGAAGCTACAGAACAACCCACACTGGTAAAGGTTTGCCAGTGTGTTTTTACTGTCTTCTGTTAGCAAACACGTCGCTGGCCTTAACTAAGAAAAATCGTTTCAAGCGTGTCCTCACATCTGGGACTTTGGATGGCTATGCGGCTAGGAAAACCTCAGGGACCACTTAGCCTGGACTCTGATTTCTTGCTGTTATTAGTGAGGCTGGAAAAGTTGCTAACTGCCTGATTAGAGACTCACTCCGACCACCTTAAAGATGTTGAAGAAAATGTTTCTCCAGCTGTGAGACTACTTACGTGTTATCCCTAAAAGTCTCTCTCCACCATACCAGATCTTGACAATGCCTATGTATTAATCTAAGTGATAAAGGTCTGCAATACACAGACCTGCCTACTCATTAAACCATAAACTGTTAACTAAACTGTGAGCCCTTCTAGTATAGTGTCAAAGTTTTATTTGTCTCAGTCTCCCTACCATTTAAGATATGCCTGATTCATGAAAAAGGCTCAGAAATGATGGGATGAAGGAGGGCAGAAGAAAGGGAATTGGAGAGAGGGTTAAATGAATAAAACTTAAGGCCATACGTCAAAACTGAGAATTTCATATTATGAAATCTCCTGAACATACCCACAACCAAGTGAAAAGGAGATGAAGCAAAAAATTGCCTATTTTAGTCCTGAATTTTCCTGATCACCAGTCTTCTTTCAGGTCAAATTATCCTTGGAACGTATAAATTTTGGGATGTATAAAATAGACCCAATCATCAAAGTCCTCAGTCCCCACGCAGGGCCAGAACTGACCCGTTTGTGTCCAGAACAATGTGGCTATTCTCTCCACGTTTTTAAGGAAATGTTTGGAGAATTCACTGGCTTGTGTGGTCTTACTGGGTGTCTTTTAAATGCCTCCTACTGGGAGTTATTCTAGAACAGAGCTATCCTGGCTATACTAAGCACATGAATTACTTTTAAGCTAAAAATTAAATGTTAAAATATGTAGCTGAAACTTCTAAAATAAATGACTCTTACTAGCCAAACAAACACTATTTTAAGAATTGGCAACATCATTATCTATTTTTCCAATGTGGTTGAAACTTTGTACATACTGCACTTTCAACTATTTCATTGAAGTTCAAAATCAACATTATTAATGTGCAAAATAAAAGCAACCTCTTATTGAGAAGATTTCCACAGAAGTCAGATGTCTCTGAACTTGGTTTCCAGCAGAAAATAACCTTGTGAGGTATTTCTGGAGAACCCTATCCCTGATGGCTAATAGCAAGATGACATTAGGTAGGTAAAGTCATCTCTAAGTTGGCAGAAGGCCAATACAGTTTACTCTGAGGATACCAATTCCTCATAAGCAAAGGACAAGGAGATCACCCTTGTGGAGTTTATATTGTAGAGAGAGGACACAGAAAATAAAGTATAAATTTGAAAATTTGTCTATTGTGTTAAAAGATTATAAATTCTTCTGGAAAAAAAATCACTGCAAGGTCAGGGGTGGGGAGTGTGTCAGAAAAAGGAGTGCTAAGGAGTCAGGCCAGCTTTGTTGAAAAGGCCACAGTTGAGCAAAGACTTGAAGGAGATGAAGCATTGCAGAAATGCTGTGAGATTTTTTTCATAAAAGGAGTCTTTTCACCATGACCTGGGCTTACAGGATAAAGTGGCTCTCAGGATTCCAGTAGCAATACGGGTGGTAATGACAAGAAAAGCAAACAATCCTTGCATGGCTCTGCTCCTCATAGGTTAAGATGCTGGCTCTGATTTTGCATTAGCTATTTCACAATGTTCCCAATCATGCCCTTCAGAGTTGTCAGAGAGCTAGGATGCAAGTAGATGTTCTAATGACAAAGTTCCCTTGCTTTGCTCTGCTCCAAGCTGCCTCTCTAGTATTTTGGGGTCCCTAGCATCATCCTCCATGACAATTATAAAGGAAGCATTATAGCAGATTCACTCTTATTAAATAAATTCCTTTATCCATACTTGAGGAAACTGATACCAGGATGTGTTTCCATATTCACAAAATTGATCTTTGATCTGAGAATTTTCCCATTGAACAAATTTAAACCATACCCACAATTGATAATGATAAGTAGATTGAGTGATCTTGGTGGATTTGAGCTGCTATAACAAATTACCACCGACTGGTGTCTTAAACAATAAACACTTATTTCTCACAGTTCTGGAGTCTGTGAAGTCTGAGATCAAAGAGCCAGGAGATTTGGTGTCTCATGAGGGCCCACTTCTTGGTTTGGAGGTGGCCGGTCATCTTCTCCTGGTATCTTCACATGGTAGTGAGAGAAAGCAAGCTCTCATGAATCTCTCCTTATTAGGGCATTAATCTCATTCACAAGGGACCCACCCTGATGGACTAATCACCTCCTCAAAGCCCCACCTCCTAATACCATCACACAGGAGGTTAGAATTTCAATATATTAAGCAGGGGAGAGGGATTGGACACAAACATTCAGTCCATTAATCTATAAAAAAATTATATTTACCCATATTGTAAACCTAGATTGACACTAAGTCTATAAATGTCTATATACTTTGGGTTTCATTATATTACGCATCATTTAGACACTGCTTGCACTTTCAAATTTTAAAAACCCTCTGTAATGTTCTCCTTTCTCTTTGGTTGCCCATCAGGGCTGCCAGATCTGGGTAACTCTGGCCCAAACCCCAATGCCATTGGCTGAAAGAGTCAAAGCCTTCCAATTCTCTCTATGTGTTCTTGCTGCTTGCTTCCTCTCACTGATTCCACATTCCCCTGTTGGCCCTGGCTGCCCTCTACAACCCATATGCATTCAGAGCCCAGTCCCCACATTGGGTGTGTGTGTAGTAAAATATACAACCTATCATTTTAAAATGTACAATTCAGTGACACTAAGTACATTTACAATGTTGTGAAACAGTCACCACTATCTTGTTCCAGAACCTTTCATCACACCAATGAGAAACCTCACTGCCATTAAGCAGTCACCCTGCATTACACACTAGTGACTACCAATGTGCTTTTATCTCTATGGGCTTGCCTATTCTGGATATTTCATATAAATGGAATGATACAAAATGTGACCTTTCGTGTCTGACTTCTTTCACTTAACATAACGTTTTCATGGTTCATCTATAATGTAACATGTAAGGGCACTTCTTTCTTTTCAATGGCTAAATAATATCTCATTGTATAGATGTATCATATTTTATTTTTCTGTTCATTCATTTATGGATATTTGGGTTATTTCACTTTTTGGCTACACTAATTTTTTTTAAAACCACTCATTCCAAGCATGATATGAAGTTGGTAAACTTACTGAATGTGAGGCGATCTTAAGGAGGAGTCTTCACTCCTTAAGAAGAGTCACATTACAAAGTAAGCAGCCTTCCATATTCTCTGTGGCTCCAGATCCTCGGTCCCCTGCAGGGGTTACAGACAAATATCCCATATTTTCACTCATATTTGTTCTCTTCCCAATGAGGTCTCTTGAGGTCCTGGTTTTTGTGTTGTTGTTTTTTTTAACCTCAAGAAAGTTTGTCAAAGAAATTCTTCTAAACAAAACTTCCCTCTTGCTGAAAGGAATTCTACTGACTATAATTTTCTTCATCTCATTACATAAGAACCTTTACAGAATTGGCATGGGACAATAAAGTGATAAACTCAAGAAGCCAGAAAGCACACACCAACATGGGTTTCCTATGATGAGGGAAAAGATACTGGCAGCACAGGTATCTAATTTCTGCCTCTTGGGGAACTCATCGGTTAACTGTGTACTAACAGTCAAAGAAATTAGGATCTAAATTTAAAAAGAAAATGTATCAATGGGCATACTGACACCCACGACAACAAAAAAGTATCTTTAAGGAATCTGACATAAATAGAAAGTAATAGAGTATAAAGCTCCCAAATAAAATAAAGCAGTGGGATATTCTAGTTAAGGCCCAAGTTCTCAATGTATTTACATATTAACATCTATACTGTCTTTGTCTTTTCCTACAGAACACCAAGAGATAGGACAAGATCACCAGAAAATCTAGAATCTAGCTAGATTAAAAATGGATGTGTTACCCAGCTTGACACAGCTACTGAAACAAGAATGTTCCAATAATTGAACATTCAACTACAGATAATCTTAACAGTAGCTATAGTAGCAAAAAAGAAAAAAAAAAAGAAAAAAAAGAAAGAAAAAGGCAGAATGACTTTCCTGTTGAGTTTAATACAATAAACTTGTTGATACCTCTATATGCCGAACACTATATGATGCACCAAGAATACACTAATGGATCAGACTTGGTCCATCTCTCAAAGGATTTCTGTTTAGTAGAGAGAGATATTTTAAAAAGCAATTATGATGTTATGAGATACAAGACTGAACAGACATTAACAGAGAAGGTAGAGAAGTACAGGCATGATGGAAGAACAAGCACGTGATTCCCACAGGACACTGTTGATTATGCATAAACTTTTCTGAGTCAATCTCTTCCATCATCTTTCTTGTACCCCTACTCTAAGCCCTCTTATCTGGTCTGAATTTATTTACTAAATGGCCTTCCAGCCTCTTAGGTCCTCCTTCCTATGGGCTACCCTGCATTCTGTCACCAAGCTTAGTCACATGAAATTTAAATCTGATAATAATGACCACTCACTATTTTCCATGAGTAAGAAATTGGGTTAAGAATTTTACATACATGATTTCATTCAATCCTTACCTTATGAATGAGGAAAATAAATTACAGAGTTAAATAATTTGCTCAAGGTCTCCTAGCTAGTAAAGTTAGAGATAAGGTAAGTGGTAGAGCTGGGATTCAAAATCAATTGCATCTGAACTCTGTTCTGTTTGTCCTTAACTACTACCATTCATCGCCTTCTCCACCAGCCAAAATTCTTACTTGTGTAGAATTGATTTAAAAAGACAAGGCATTTATTAAAAAAATGTTAAGTGTAGTTCTGCTTCCACTTAAGGCGTAGAAAACCACAAGACATCCTAAAAATATAGAAAACTGAATAATTTAGTGTACAAAATTTTAACTTTTGTTGAGCCTATCAGATTAGGTAGAGGACATACACGGAGAAAAGTCAGAATTCTGGGCCACTCTTTAAGCATAAGATAACAATAGCCCATCAACGGAGGAATTTGAAGTCTGGTGCACTGCAGGTAACTATAGAAACAACAAACCCCAAATTCATCTAAACTACTGACTAGATTAACTTTACTCCCCATAGTGATGGCCTGACAACCAAAAGTGTGCCCGTATCTGATTTACTTCATTCTCTACTGTTCTATACACAGTGTCCAACATCCACTAAAAAAATTACAAATATTACAAAATATTACAAGAAAACACAACCCATTTTCTAGAAACAAAGCAGTAAACAGAACCAGATCCATAAATGAAGATGTTAAAACTATCAGAAAAGAATTTTAAAATAGCTAAATTATTGAATTGTACACTTGAAACCTTCATAATTTTATGAACCAATGTCACTCCAATAAATTTAATAAAATAAAAATACAATTTAAAAAAAGATCTAGTGGAAAAAATAAACAACATGCATAAACAGATGGAAAATTTCACCAGAGATGGACATTAATGTTAAATTTTAAATAAAAATTCTAGAAATAAAAACATGATACTAAAGATGAAATATTCCTTTAATGGGTTTATCAGCAGATTAAACACAGCAGAGAAAAGAATTAGTGAACTTGAAATGAGGTAAACAGAAATTATGCAAACTGAAGTACAAGGAGAAAAAAAGATCATTCAAAATATCATGGAATAATATCTAATAAGAGTGATTAAGATGCAAAAGGAAAATAATGGATCAGAAGAAATATTTAAAGAGATAATAGTCACATAGTTTCCAAAATTAATGAACCACAGAACCAAAGAACTCATAGACTCCCCAAACAGAATACACACACACACACACACACACACACACACACACACACACACACACACACATACACACATTAACGTCAAATTGCTGGGAATCGGTGTTAAAGAGAAAAACTAGACAGCATCCAGAGAAGTAAGAAATCATACGTAATAAGAAACAAAGAAAAGATATACTGAAAACTTTCTGTCAGAAAATTTAAAAACCAGAAGATAACAGAAGTCACATTATTTATGCACTGAAAGCCAATAAAAAAAGTCAGCTCATAGAGTTACACTCAGAAATCTTTCAAAAATGATGATTAAATAAAGACTTTTCAGACTAACAAAAACAGAAACAGAGAACTCTTTGCCAGTTCTGATGCATTATGAATGCTAAAGGATGTTCTTTAGGCAGAAAGACTGAAACCAGAAGGAAATTTGAATTTATACAAAGAATTGAAGAGTCCTAAAGATGGTTTTAAAAAAAAAAAAAGTGGAAATGAACTTTTTAAAGTTTTTTCTTTACTTTTAATTCTTTTAAAAGATTGTCAAATCATAAATAATAATTAGGTATTATGAGGTTAATAACATGTGCAGAAGCAAAAAGTAAAATAGCACAAAGTGTGGAAGGAGAAAAAATCCAAGTACACTGTTTAAAATATGTTATTTGAAGGTTAACTTAAAAAGTTAAAAATACATATTTTGAACTCAAGAGCAAAATCTTTTTTAAAAATGCAAGTAACTATGAGTGGATACAAGTGGAAATTCACATTAACAGATATTAAAAATACTCAATAAATTTGAAAGAACATAGGAAACAAAAGAGGAGATGGAACAAGTAGAAAACAACTAACAAGATGGTAGGTGTAAAAGCAACCATATCAATGATTACACAAAATATAAATGGTCTAATACAATTAAAAGAGATTATCAGACGTAAAGAAAAAGCAATCTACACGGATGCCACTTTAAATATAAAGACAAATGTCATAGAAGTAAAATAATGGGTAAGAGTTATAATATGTGAACCTACTCAAAAGAAGTTTTATTAATGTCAAACAAGATAGACTTCAGAACAAATATTTCCAGAGGTAAAGAGAAGCATTACCTACTGATAAATGGAGCAATTCATCAAGAAGACATGACATTCCTAAATATCTTTACACCTAATAACAGAAACTTCAAAATACATAAGGGATAACTAACAGACTAAAAGAAATAATAGACAAATCCACAACTATATATGGAGACTTCAACACACTCTTCTCTTAGTATTTCATAGAACAAGCACAAAAATAAATTAATAAGCAATGATGGAGATGATTTGAACAGCACCATCAACTCAACTAACTTGACCTAATTAATACTAATACTATACCCAGAAGTAAATATAAATTTTTTCAAGTGAACATGAAACATTCATCAGGATAGACTACATTTTCTGCACAGATTAAAATTAAGTGAGAAATCAATAACAGAAAGATATCTGCAAGATCCCCCAAAGGTCTGGAAACTAAACAACCTGCTCCTAGATAACCTTTGAGTCAAAGAAAAAATCACAAGAGAAATTAAACATTTTGAATGGAATAAAAACGCAATATATCAAAACTTGTTGATTATAACTAAAGCAGTGCTTGGAGAGAAATGTATAGCATTAGATGTTTGTATTAGAAAAGAAGAAGAGTTTTAAATCAATTATCTAAGATTTTACATTAAGAAAAACTAGAAAAAGAGCAGATTATATAAAAAATAAGCAGAAAGAAACTAATGATTAAAAGTAGAAACAAATGAAATAGAAAAGATAAAATTAATACAGAAAGATCATGAAACTAAAAGCTAGTTCTTTAAAAAGCTCAATAAGATGCATAAACCTTTAACCAGACTAACATAGCAAAAAGGAATATTAAGCATGAAAGAAGACATGTCACTACAGATCTTAAAGATATTAAAAACAATAATCAAGAAAAATTAGGAATAACTTAAGGCCAATACATTTGATAACTTAGATAAAATGGATGATTTGTTTAAAAACAAACTACCAAAACTCATTAAAAAAAGAAGATAACCTGAGTAAGCCTATATTTATTAAAGAAATTGGAGCCCTAGCTTTTAAGTTTCCACAAAGAAAACTTCATGCTCAGATGACTTCACTGAGGAATTCTACCAAACATTTAAGGAAGAAATAATACCTCTTCTACAAAACCTCTTTCCAGTTCATTATGAGGCCAGCATTACCTTGATACTAAAACCAAAGACATTACAGGAAAAGAAAACTAAATATGAAAAATCTTCAACAAAAAATATTAACAAATTGTATCCAGCAATATAAATAATAATAACAATACATCATGACCAAGTAGTATCAATACAAACTTAGCAGAACATTTAAAAATCAATGCAACTCACATTAACAGAAAGCAACAAAAATCCCATGATTATCTCAACTGAAGCAGAGAAAACTTTTGGCAACATTAGACATGTATTAATGATAAAAACTCTCGGGAAACTAGTATAAATGGCATGCTCAAAACTAGTAAAGGACACATATGAAAACCTACAGTTAGCATCATACATGGTGGGGGGAGACTAAATGCTTTCCCTTTAAAATTAAGTCTGTTCTCACTGCTTCCATTCAACCACCATCAAGTAAAGCAATAAGATAAAGAAATAAAAAGCATCATATTATAAAGGAGTAAATATAACTACTTTTATTCACAAATGACAAAATTATCTACATAGGGAATCCCAAAGAATGTATCCAAAAGAGCTACAAAAATCACTAGGTAAGTTTGCAAGGTTGCAAGATACAGGGTCAATATACAAAAAGCAACTGTCTATGCTAGCCATAAACCAATTGAAACTAAAATTTTAAAACAATGTCATTTACAAACTCATTATAAAATGTGAAAAATTAAAACTACCATGAGACCCCACTACATACCTACTCGAATGACTAAAATTAATGTAACTGGCAATGCCAAGTATTGTCAAGAATGCAGACAGAGCACCTGGAACTTTGGTTGTACATTTTTCTCTTGAATATGCACTTTGGAAAATAGTGTGGCAGCTTCTTATAAAGTTTAACAAGTATTTACCATATGACCGAGTGATCTCATTACTAGATATTTACCTAAGAAAAATAAAAATGCATGCCCACACAGGACTTGTACATAAATGCCCACAGTGGCTTTGTACATAATAACCAAAAACTGGAAAGAAACAAAATATTCATCAACTGGTGAAGAGATAAACAAATTGAGATATAACTAAATATTATTTGAATATTATTCAACAATAAGGAATGAACTGATGCACACAACCTGGATGAGTCTCAAACACATTATGCTAAGTGGGGAAAAAAAAAATGTCAGACACAAAGCTGCATGTTGTATGATCCACTTATATGAGTTTGGAAAAGGCAAAACTCCAAAGACAAAAAGATGAGATTAGGCTGGGAATAGGGAGAAGAGATTGACTACAAAGGGGCACAAGAGACCCTTTGGGGGTGCGTGGTATTGGTTACACAACTGCATCCATTAGAAAAAATCATCGAACTATAAACTTTAATGAGGTGCGTCTTACTATCCATTAAGTCATGCTTCAATGGAGGGAACAGGAAGGAGACAGGAGGAGGGATGGAAGGAAGGAGCCAGTGAGGAAGAGAAGAGGGAGGGATGCTGGCCAGCTCATAGTTATCTCTTGGAGAGTTGAGAACCAGGTTTGCAGACTATGCAGAGGGCAGCAATGCTCAAAATTATGCTGAGGGGACAGCAAGGTAAAGACTCAGTGTTTCTGATGGACAGAGACAACACAGACAGCTTCCGCCCTCACCCAGAACCACTGGACACTTGGCACTGACCCTCAGGGGCTGGCCTCTGAAATAGACCTTGCCTGAGATCCCAGATTCTTCCTGTCATTATTTAAGGTCTGGAGAGGGAACATCTGATGGGCAGAGCCTAGGTCACGTTCCCATTACTTAACTGCAAGTAAAACTGGGAGAGAGAGTGCGTAACATTTCTGCTTCCACAACAGAGCAGGCTCTGCATCATAAAGTTGGGAATCTCTCTAACGCAGGTCCCCAACCATCTCTCCAGCATAACGCTTTGCTGGGTAGCCAAGGAGATTTTAAAATGTCCACTGCACCTCCCATATCATGACTCTGATTAAGAATTTTAGAATTTTAGTGCTTATAGGATAAAATCTGAATGCCCTACTTGCGTTCAAAACCTGACCTTGGTCTGTAGTCCTAACCTCAGTGCCTCCTCTAGCCCCAACCCCTTACTGGCTCTACTCACTCAGGAAGTGTCACTGTCCCTCACAAATCTTTCATTTGCAAGGCTTTGGGACTCTGCTATGTTTGAAATGTCCTCCCCCCATCTCCACCTGAAGAGTTCCTACTCACTTGCCAAAGTCCACTTCAGGGAAACCTGGCCTAAACCTGTGGCAACATGAACCAGACCCTCTCCACACTCTGTTCTACAATAACATTTAGTAGATACTAAATATTTGGTGGTTGAGAACTGTCCTCCCAAATCGAAGAAAAGAAATATGAACTTTAAGAATAAAATAAATAAAATTTAATACTCTTCTCATAGTCAAATGTAGCAAAATTGTTGATGTTTCCAGAAATTCTGAACCAACAGATGACCATTGGCCAATATCTTTCCTCACTGTGTCCTGAAGATTCTCTCTGAACAAATGAGTAAAGACACATCTGGAAATTCTAAGCCAAGAAACACAGAGAAATAAAACCCTCAGATCCCAAAGGGGCCCAAGACAAGGTCCAGCTAAGCCTGGAGCTTAGATGGGAACATGGCATGTAGTGGCTGTTTGTTGTGAAATGCTTCTTACTGGTAACTAGCAAAATCAACAATTAGACTGGAGACTCTAAATTACTCCCTGCAGACAAACGAAATAAAACTAATAGATACAGCTGAGCTGAAACTGGAAAAAACCTGTATTGGTCATATTTCTGTCCACACTGACTGACCCAGGCTACTATGTGAGATGTGAAGAGAGGGAGCAGGGCAGAACATTCTGGAGCTGATGCCCACCAGATGTCCATGAATCCCTGGAGTGGAGGATGGGTCCCACTGCACCCCACACTTCACACTTCCATTCTCTGTCACTGGTACCTGTGTTAGGTGAGAGTTCACTGACTGATCAACTCCATTTCACCTGGACCTCAAGTCAGCCTTGTATTCATCTTTGTATTTAGATATTCTTCCCTCTACAAAGATCCCTTCAAAATAATTTATTCTGCCTTCCTTGTTTAAGATGGCAGTGTGCCCTTTGCTCTCTTTCATCTTTGCTTTTCCCTCTACAGTAGCCTTCTGAGCACATAAGGTTTTTGAATCTCTTCTTTGTGGATTTTTAAATTTTCAAGGCTTCTCAGAGTCTGTAACGAAGTCCCTCATTCCCCCAACACATATTGTATGCTGCCCTCCTTCCAGGCCTCAGTGATAACTGATTTCAAATAACTGATAGGCTACTACTGAAAGCCAATGGCCAAGAAGAAGAAAATCTGAAAGAGAAATGTGTTCAGCCCAGGTTAAACGAGTCACAATGGCATCCAGAGAAGCCAGAAGCACCAAATTAGGAACTGCAGAAGCAGTTCAACAAAGAGGCTCAGTGGTACCTCGCTAGACCACCCTGCCCATCCAACTCAAAGGATCTGAGAACAGCTCCTAGGCACCAGAGAGGTGATACAGCTTACCCGGCTCCCAACAACCATTCCTAAGAACATTAGAGCAGAATGTCTCCACAAGGGAGAAAGGCTGAAGTCATTAGCAAAGGAAAATCACGGGAGATAGCATTGCTTTCCCAAACAACCTCTCTAGGCTTGGGAACATGTATCATACTTTTTTGTACCCAGGGAGAAAACTTTTATAACCTTACAAAAAAGTTACATAAACAATACTATCCCCTTTGTTGGTTTCTTTCTTTGCTTTTCATTTTTTTTTTAAGGATTGTTTTGAAAATAGATAATTTTACTGATCCAGGAGCCAAGAATTGTTGCTCTGTCTTGCAGAGCTGTTGGATGCCCTTTCTAGAAGGATTGTTTGTTTGACTAAGATTATGCATGCTTGCTTGGGGCCATAAAAACGAGCTCCTCCAGGAGCTGGGGATTGGACAGAGCTGCACCTGTGTGGGGTTTGTGGGCCTCAGTTCTCAAGGAGCACCAGCCTGCTCTCTCACCCCGCACCCCACTCAGGATATCCTCCAGTCAAAGTGCTCCCTTATTAAAGGTGCAAAGACAGATGCGAGTGGAAGGTTGAGAATGTCTTTTCAGGCAAGATGACCAAAATGACACACAGCAGGGAAAGAAGAAAGAAAAGGTAAACTGCCAGGTAAAGCACACCAAGCCAGAACTAATTCTCCTGAGGCTATTATTTCCAGTAAAATGACATGCCAGAAAAAAAGAAGAAAACTCCAAGAGAACAATGTTCTCACACAGGTACACTCCACAGGAACTTGCTTAAGTCCACTTCTGCCTTCCCTAGAAGTCTCAAAGGAAATGTTTCCGATTAGCCTGAGGAAAAGGCTACAGAATCAGTGCTGCTCTGAGGATAGTTACTCTTATACAAGATAATAGCATACAACCTAGCGGGAAAGGGCCTTGAAGCTTTGCTTTGTGTTTGTAAATCTGCTTGACATGTAAGTAAAGAAGTTCTGCCAATGTATTCTCCTCAATCCAAAAACACAAAACAAGCAACTCTGAAAAGACCAAAGCCAAACTTCCTTCAAATAAGAATTCATTCCACGAATGTTCTTTGTGAGGCAGGGATCTGAAAAAACATCTCCAGCTACAATCACACGTCTCTGTGGTTTAAGTTTTTTCTCTTTAATCGTGACCACCGAGAATAGTAATTTTGATATTAAATGTTCTTCCCCAACAAAAAAGGTAAGTAAATCTTTGGGAAGTAACATATACCGTTTACTGTATAATGCCACAGAATATTATTAAACCCACGCTTTCAGTGTTCAATTTTCTACATAATGACCAAGATCTTCCCTTAAATACTGAAGCTTCTCAAGGGGTTAAAGACTCGTTCATTGCACTGACCCCAGTAACCACACAGCCTGGTTCATAGTGGTGTTCAATAAATGTTGGTTGAGTTACCATTAATGCGAACAAGCATACACGAAGTTACAACTATCCACTTCCACTTTCCGAACAATGGCCTTCCTGCAAACAGTGGCAGCAGGGTAATTTCCTTAGCAAAGGAGAATATTATTACATTGGCACATCAACATTTAAAGAATGAGCTGAGGTTCTGTGCTTGTTGATTTACAAAAACACATCGATTTTACTTGTTTTGAGCTGAGAATCAGCTTGGGAACATGAGAGGAGGCAGAAATGTGGGCATGTTGATTCTTTAGGCACTGCCAATCAGCAACTCCTGTACCTCAAAACAAGTATATTTTTTGCTATTTTTCTTGGAAAACTATGAGAGTGTGCAATGAGTATGTCTTATCAGCTTCCAGGTGTAGGCAGTCTGCCCAGCCAACTGCTTCAAACAGGGAGACGGGAGGGGGAGGGATAACCCGAGTAATGGGACCCAGGCTGGACCTGCTGTGCGAGAGCCTTTCAGCTACAATCCCCAGATTCTTTCCATGTCACCTGGGCTTCCCACTGCTCCCCTTGATTTTTCAAAAGGGCCTCAGTAACACACATAAGGCTTTTGTTTACCCTTATAGAGGAAATAACTAAAAACAAAATAAACAGGCTAGAATACTTCTCACTCTATCAAGCCTATGTTAACCCTCTGCAATCACATAGATTGAAACTACAATACAGAAGGGAAAAAAAATCGTTCCTCAGTCTAAAGCAGATGCACCTTCTATGAAGATTTTTTTATTTACACAATGTTTAAAAGGCTATTTTACACTGATCTGAAATCATCCACCTCGTTCGTCTCTAGTGTTCAGGACTCACGTTTTCTCCCTGTGTCCTGTCACATGCAGTACATTGGCTGGGGAAGCAAGGTCCGTTTCCGACTCTTCCCTGTCCTCTCGTATTTGTTTTGGTCCTTATGTCTTCTATCACTGTCGCTGATGCATTGGCTTCCCCTAGGGACTGCTCTTCTGAATGAGTATTATTTTTCTGACACCTTTAAGTAGCTGCACCCTTTCACAGTGAGAGAAAACTGGTGAAAGCCCTTCTCACCAATAGCTTCGAAATCTGTGGCAACCTTCTGAAAATATTTTCCTTACTAAGTCAATAGAGTAGAACCTAGCAGTGGCTCACATATGTACTGAATCTTGAGCTGATGATTTCCATGTGTGTTGCTGCCAGATTTTACTCTCTCGAGTTCTCAGAACTACTTTGCTATTTTCTGGAGTGTTGAGATGTGTAGCCCTCTTTCAAAGCCAGTTACATTCTCAGAAGGCACTGGAGATCATACTGCTTTCCTCTCTAAAGTCTCAGGAAAATGTCTCTGATTAGTTTGTCAATATCAGTGGTTGAGAAATATTCTGCAGCTTCAGACTACAAAACCTTTGCTGCATAACATGTAAAATTGCAAGGAACCACATCAAGACTTTATGGAAATTTTTAACACAATTTGCAGAACTAGATTTTGAGAGCCACTAATTAAATTTGTTCATTTGTTCACACATCTATTCACACATATTTTGGGTGCATATTCATTGTTATACTTTGTGTTAGAGGCGTAGGGAACAGTTTCTATGATTCACTGCCAGCATAAAAATCTTTCTCAGCATTGTCGGAGTGCATGGGTGAAATCTGCTGTGCTTTAACTTCATCGACATTGTGATATAATAGATTTAATAAATGTTATGCAATCTCCCTTGAGAGTACATTTCCAGACACCAGGGAAATACCTTTCTCCTTAAGCTACTGAGATTGTCAAGAGACTCTGAAACTTGCCTCTTTTGTTGACTATATACAACTAGAATAGAAACAACTGATCTAGACCCATTTGGTTGGTCAGCTTGGTAACAAAGACAAAAGCCTAAGGCCGGTATGGTCACATAGCACCTAGCTCACATAAAGACTCGACCAGCATGCTTTCTGGTAACACAGCTAAACAGTGCCATGAAACTCTGCTACACAGGCATTAATGTCCAAAACACATGGGTCATCCAAAAACTATGAAGCCAAATTAAGAAGACCAGAATCCCCTTTGAAAGGCCAGCAGACAGCATGGCGCCAGCATGACATCAAGCTCCAGACCAACATCAACTTTTATAAATCAGTGGTGGCATCTAACCTCTTTTGGTGCAGGGTAAAACTTGGACCCACTGCAGATGCCACATCTGACTTCTTCAGCATTTCTATTAATGTCACTTTCAGCACTCCCGAATATTAAACTACCAGGACAGACACAAAGTCACTTAAGTCCTGGGATATAATTGTCTACCAAAATTGAAGACACATTTATTACAGTGTAAGCCCACCAACTGGACAGCCACAACACCAAACATGCCAGCAGTAACCTTTGGGGGGGGGGGTTACTGGCTAGGAGAGGGCAGGAGAAAGCCTTCTAGGTGGTGGTTACAGAAGTGATACACACACACGTGCAGTGTCTAACTGAGCGTCAGTTTCCACATTGTTTCTTAGATCTATGAAGTTTGGGTTAGGTTTCTTGGCAGATTTTTGCGGGGTCGTGGACTAATATTTTACTCTATTGAATACCATTATTCTACTAAATACCCACCCCCATCCTCTTTCTTTACACCTCTCTGAAACAACTCATGAGTCAAAGCAAATTCTGAGCCAAACCAATACCAATATGATCAAATCACGTGGACGAGAGCTTAAGAGCACATCTCAGCTATATGAAGTTTTTTCCCCTGCAGTAACTGGGAAATAGTCACACACTTCCAGTAACAGTGAGAACTCCTTCCAACTTTCCAGGTCTTCACCCAAAGGCTCTTCTGCTATATAGGGGCAAAGGAAAAAGATATAAAACTAAGACAGGTTGAACTACTTTACTGATGAGGCATTCTCGGTAAAGCCTGCAACGTATAACATTTAATTGCAAGTTACAAACTGGAAAATTAAGGATTTTCAGCTCAGTGTTGGGAGTGGGGGGAAAAGCACATACTCACTAATTAAGACATAATACCCAATTTTATTCAGGTGCTCTATTTAGGATTCACAGTCCTTAATCAAAAGTGTGGGGGGGGGGGGAGTGAGGGGTTATTTTTTTAAATCATTCCAACAGAGTGAAGTACCATACGGAAAAGAGATGGGAAAGTGGAAAACCAAGTTCACAAGTTTGGTGTTTTCAATCTATAGTGAAGTCATAATTAAAAAAAAAAAGTATGATATTCATTACATAAACCCCCAAAATAACAATGCTAAATCGTAAGTTCACAATGAAAAAAAGTCCAAAGGTAATGGTGAGCTGTAAATTCCATTAGAGTTCACCTAGTTCATCCACCCCAACTTTAGAGATGAAAAAAAAACCAGAATTCATATCTGCAAATGAGTGTAAACCACAGGCAACATAGAGCTGTTCTCAAACATAGCAACCCTACTGCTGTCCCAAGCGCCGGGATCACTGAGACACCCTCCCCACTCCACTGGCTTTACTATTTTTCCAAAACTACATCTGATTTGTGGAAGACTTCTCTTCCAGAGAAGAGAACAAAAGTTCCTGGAAGAATGGAAAGAGAGGCCTCAAACAAAGATGAAAAACAAATAGAAAAAGAGCAAAGAATCCTGTAGATGACGGGGCTACTGGGTAATGGTTTCTCTGACATCACCACAGGGTAAAGATAGTGGCTCTCTCTGCAAGAAAGGAATTTTGTAATCACCTTAACTATTTTTAAGTGTACATTTCAAAACACTTAAAAACTTCAGTACAATTAAGTACATTCACATTGTCGTGCTGCCATCACTACCATCCATCCACAAAACTCTTTTCATCTTGCAAAATTAAAACTGTATCCTTTAAATAATAACTCCCATTACCCTCTCCCTCCCAGGGCCTTGGGAACTACCATTCTACTCCCTATCCTATGAGTGACTACTGTAGGTACCTCACATAAGTGGAATAACACAGTATTTGTCCTTTTGTGACTGGCTTATTTCACTTAGCAAAATGTCTTCAAGCTAAGGATTACAGGTGTACCTCTGAGATATTACAGGTTCAGTTCCGGACCACCACAATGAAGCGAGTTATAATCTCTCTGCTAGTGGAGGTGTCTGAAGTGCAATAAAGCAAAGCACAATAAAGCAGAGGTATGCCTCAATTTTTTAAAAAGAAATTTAACAAGTATAAGCTGAGGATGCAGACCAGCTGTTTTTCCATCTTCATAAAAACAGGGAAAACAAGGGAAAATGAGTTTAAATGGCAAGGGTAGAAAACACTGTCAGATGCTGGAATACAAACTCTTAAAGAAAAAACTATGCCTTTAGAACTTACAGAAGTGCTATAAACAATGTGTTAATACACATAGTTGACTTATTTCCTTATGATAAGATCTCTTAAAATTATGAAATCAACTCAAGAAGTCTTAATCAAGCCTCTGATTATAACAATGTAGGTATTACTAAAGAAATAGAATATTGTGCTTTCCCTTGAAAAATAAATTTCCTCTAGGAAACAATACAACTTTCTTCAAGTTCTTACAGTACTAAACCATTTTCACCATAAACCAGGGATGGCAAATAGCTTTCAACTCAAGCAGCAACTCTTATAAACTGTTAAAGACTGCCCAAAGCCCTGCTATAAATTCTGAGTCCAAGACTGGGCACAGAACACTGTGGTTAGTTATTGTTGTTTGTCATGGGCCCAGAAAGGACAAGCAAGGTAAGAGTGTCATATTTAGGCTTTTTCTTGTACTTTGTTATGCATTATTGATTGCTTAGCACTGATCAATATTCATTTTGCATTTGTCTCTCCAGCTAAAATTGGCTTCACAATAGTCATCAGTACTTCTACTTATTTAGTATTCCTGCAAAATGGCACAGTACTAGGAACTGTATATACCCACAATAATGTGACAGGAAACAAGGAGAAGGCTTCTCAGAAGATGGGAGAGTAGGAAGCACCAGGAATACCTCCACAACTAGACAACAATTCCGCTGGGCAGAATCAGTCTGACATAACTAGTTTGGGACACTAGAGTCTATTGAAGGCTTGCAACTTCCAGGGGGGAAATTTAGATGGTAATTGTGGTTAATTTCAGTCCATTCCAGCTCTTACCACAGAAACAACTACCCATCCACTACCTTTAGCAATCAGCTGTGCATGCCTGGAGCAGCCTGCACACAGCTTTCAGGAGTTAGGGTGGGCAAAAATATCAGGGATCTATGCTCTGATTTCTGACTGCTGTTTCTAATCACAGAGATGCAGATGGAGAGGCAGGAAGCCATTGTTTTGGTACCTCCCCCAACTGTTGAAAGCCCCTTTCTTTTTCTTAAATTTTATTAAATTTATGGAGCTGATATTGGTTAATAAAATTATATAGTTTCAAATATAAATTCTATAATACATCATCTGTATACCGCATTGTGTGTTCACCACCCAAAGTCAAGTCTCTTCTGTCACCATATATTTGACCCTTTTACTCTTTTCTACCTCTTCCCCATCCCCCTTTCCCTCTGGTAACCATCATACTACCATCTGTGTCTACAAGCTGTTGTTTGTTTGTCTT
Organism: Cynopterus sphinx; assembly: GCA_030015415.1. NCBI lineage: Eukaryota > Metazoa > Chordata > Mammalia > Chiroptera > Pteropodidae > Cynopterus > Cynopterus sphinx. The sequence continues at coordinate 72,293,696 of CM057384.1, read as the reverse complement.
GTTTGTTCTTGTTGCTTTCAGTTTTATATCCCACATGTGAGAGAAATCATATAGTTCTTGACTTTTTACATCTGACTTATCTGCTGCAGGTGATTTTCAGAGGGACTTAAACACCTTTCTCTTCTAACCCTTTGGGAGTTGAACATTGCAAACTAGAATATTCAAAAACAATTGCATATATAGGAAAAATTAGAAAGTGACTGCATGTGCCCAGGAACAGGCTCAGAAAAGACCTGAAAAGACCTTGAGAGAATGAGAGAATATTCAAACATATATTTGCTGAGAACTCCCCAAATTTGTTGAGATATATGAATATAAACATCTAAGAAGATCAATGAAGTACAAGTAAAATGAACTAAAAAGACCCATACCAAGAACCATTATAATCAAATTTTGAAAGACAAAGAAAGAATCGTGAAAGCAGAAGAGAGAAGCACTTATGGCATTCAAGGGATTCTCATTAAGATTATAAGCAGATATCTCATCAGAAACATTAGAGGCCAGAAGACAATGGGTCCATATATTCAAAATGCTAAAAGAAAAAACTCAACCAAGAATCCTATATCTGGCATAACTTACCTTCAAAAATGAGGAAGAAATTAAGACATTCCCAGATAAACAAAAGCTGAGAGAGTTCATTACCACTAGACGTGCCCTGAAAGACAGGCTCAAGGGTGAAATGAAATAACAGCAGGCATAACTCGAAGCCATATGAAAAAATGAAGATTTCAATAAAGGTAAAATATAGGGGCAAATATAAAAACTAGTATTATTGTAACAATGTTTGTAACTACTTTTTCTTTCCTACATGATTTAAGAGACTAATATATTTTTTAAAAATTATTTGTCTAAAAGCTAGTATTATTGTAACTCGATTTGTACCTCCATGTTTGTTTTCTACATGTTTTAAGAGACTAATGCATTTAAAATAATTATTAGTTTATGTCTTGGGGCACACAATGTATAAAGATGTAATTCTGTGAGATCAACAACTGAAAAAGGTGGCGATGGAGCTGTGCAGGAGCAGCATTTTTGTGCGTTATTGAAGTAAAGCTGGTGTAAATTCAAATTAGAATGTTATAACTTTAGAACATTAAATGTAACCCTCATGGAAACCACAAAGAAAGTAACTATAACATATGCACAAAAGTAAATGAGAAAGGAATTTAAATATTTCATTGACAACAACAACAAAAAAAATCAGCTAAACACAAAAGAAGATAAAGGACCAAAAATAGCTCTAAGCATATAGGAAACAAATAGCAAAATGACAAAAGTCAGTTCTTTCTTATCAGGAATTACTTTAAAAGAGTTAAGCTCTCCAGTCAAAAGACAGTGATTATCAGAATGGATGAAAACACATGATACAACCATAAGCTGTCTATAAGAACCTCACTTGAGATCCAAAGATACAAATAGATTGAAAATGAAAGAACGGAAAAAAGATATTCCATGTAACTAGTAACCAAAAGAGAACAGGAGTGGTTGCACTAATTTCAGACAAAATAGACTTTAAATCTAAAAATAGTTAACGAAGGACATTATATGTATATTAATAAAAGGTTCAATACAGCAAGAAGCTTTAACAATTAGAAACATTTATACCCAAACCATTTTTGACAAGGGTGCCAGAATCATTCAATGGGGAAAGGACATTCTTTTCAACAGGTAGTGCTAGTAAAACTTAGCATCCACATACAAAAAAATACATTGGATGTTTTACCTAACATCATACACAAAATTTAACTCAAAACAGATCAAGACGTACCCAAGACCTAAAATTAGAAAACTATTAGAAGAAAACAGGACAAAACTTCATGACATTGAATTTGGTGATGATTTCTTAGATATGACATTGAAGGCACAGGCAACAAAAGAAAAAATAGGCAACTTTGACTTCATGGAAATTTCTAAATGTTGTACATCGAGAGACACTACCAACAGAATAAAAAGGCAACCCACAGAATGGTAGAAACTATTTTCAAATCATATATCTGCTATGCGATTAAGATATAGAATTAATCATCATTTATTAATTGAGAACATTATCAATTAATATTAATTCTCAATTGATATTAATATTCATAATATAAATAATAAATAATATTAATATTCAGAATTTTCACAATTATTATGAACTCCTAAAACTAAACAACAAAACCCAATTCAAAAACACTTGAATAGACATTTCTCCAAAGAATATATATAAATGGCCAATAAGTACATGAAAAGATAGATATCAATCATTAGGGAAATATAAATCAAAACTACCATGAGATATTACCTCACACCCATTAGGATGCTATCAGAACAACAAAAAATGACAAATGTTGACAAGTTTTATAACACTTGCGCACTATTGGTGGGAATAGAAAATAGTACAGCCGCTGTGGAAAATGGTATGGTGGTTCCTCAAAATATTAAAAATAGAATTACCATATGACCAAGCAAGTCCACTTCTGGGCATATACCCAAAAGAGTTGAAAGTAGGGTCTTAAAGAGATACTAGTACATCCATGTCCATGGCTGCATTATTCATAGTAGCTTAAATGTGCAAGTAATCGAAGGGTCTATAAAGCAAAATATGGTATATAGGTACATTAAAATATTATTCACCTTTAGAAAGTGAGGGAATTCTAACATATTTTACAACAAAGATGAACCTTGAGGACATTACGCTAAGTAAAACAAGACAATAACAAAAAGACAAATACTATAATGATTCCACTTATGTGAAACAGTAGTCAAAATCATAAAGGCAGAAAGTAGAATGATGGTTGCCAGGGCCTGGGAGGAGAGAGGGATGGGGAGTTATTGTTTAATGGAGAAAGATTTTCTGTTTCACAAGATAAAAAGAATTATGTAAATGGTGGTGCTGACATTGTACAGCATTCTGAATGTATTTAACACCACTGAACTGCACAGTTAAAAATGATTATGATGGTACATTTTATGTTACTGTATTTTGTTTAGTGACCTTCTCCAAAGCACAAGCTTTGTCTCTTCCATAAGTAACAAACAGCTACCATTCCTAGGCCTGTGTGATCCCAACTTCTAGGCTGTTTTTTCTTCTCTTTCCCTTAGTTAAACATGGAGAAAGAGTGGTCTAAAATGGCTACCTACAAGGCCTCATCTCCCACTCCCATTTGGAGGTCTGCAATCTGGGCCTTTCCTTCATGTAGCCTCTTGAAACTGTTTTTGCACTGATCACCAGTTACCCATTACCGGCCAAATCCAATGAACTCTTTCAGTTCCTATAGAGATTTCTCTCTGGAATATCAGACTCCCTTAACCTCTCCATCTTTCTTAGAATTATTTCACCCTTTTATTTTGTTTATTATACCTCCTGATTATTTCTCTTTCTTCTCTTGCTGCTCATTTTGACTAGGGATTAGTACCTCTTCTTTCCTTACCATACAAACTCTTTCTGAGCACTCTCTTCAACAACCATAAACATATCCAAAATTAAGCTAATCGTCTTTCTTCTCATTGTCCTCCCTCCGCACATCCATCTCTCCACAAACACGTACCTTATTTCATACATTGATTAGCACCTTTGCCCATATAGCTACCCAAGCCAGAAACGGGGAATCATCCAGATTTCTTCTTTCTCTTATTTTCCATATCCAGTCACTCTTTGTCACTGTTAATTCTTCCTCTTTGATGTCTTTCATGTATTTTCTCTTCTCTCCATTCTCTATCATTTCTCTCCAGACAACTGCAATTGACCTAGAACTGTTGATCTTGCCTCCATTCTAATTCCTTTATGCCAGCATTAAAACAAATATCCTGGCTCACAAATCTTCTCATATTTCTCCTTTGTCCAAAAATAATTTAATGGCTCCTCATTTTTACAAAATAAAATCTAAACGTCTTAGAAGGGACTGTGAGACCCTTTATGATTTGATATATCCAGCATCATCTCCTACCCCTATCCCTATCCACTTTAGTCTCTAGGAATAATAAAGTCCTTGCCATTCCCAGAACACACAATTTTCTCATATCCTTCCATTCTCTATTCCTTGCACCTGCTCATCCCTCTGCCTGGACTCTGGTCCCTCCTTGTTCACCTCGTATACAGCTATTATTCATCACATTTCAATGCCAATATGAGGTCCTCTCTTATTAACTAAGACTCATTAAACTGCAAATGCTAGAAATGCAGCTACACTAGCTTAAACCCAAGGGGAGTTTACTGGGTTATATAGGAAGGATTCTAGAGAAATCACAGATGTGGCTCAGCATTTTTCGAACCCATGTCCCAGCCTAGCCTCTCAACTCAAAGGTTATTCACTCCATGCTTCTGCTTTTCTCTACATTTTGATTCAGTTAAAGCTTCTTAAAGAGTATTTTAAAGATATCTGTGGTAATTTAGACAAAGAAATAATGTATAAAAGTTGTTCCCTAGTTGGCTGTCCTATTATGTCTGTTGATAACTAGTATAATTTATGGGCTCTTTCACTATAATAGAACTAAAAGAAGCACATGAAAGAGTTTAAACTAATCAAAAATAATTGATAAAATTAATGGAATAATAAAATAAATATTTCTTTGACTTCAGGCTTAAAATCCCCAGTACTAGTCAATAATGAAAATAAGTTATTCCTAAAGATGACTGAAATCCTCTGATTTAGTTTTAAATGCCTCAAAGATGTTTTCTTATCAATAATAAAAAGAAAAGAAAATTTTAAAGGGAAAGAGACAAACAAGCTCTAAAAAAATCTATCAGATGATCTACCTAGGGTAAGAAGCCAAGCCCAATTGCAAAACATCCATATAGGAAAAAACATTTTTTTAAAGCATCCTCACTTGTCCATTTTCAAAGTTACTATAAAAACAAATATTCCCAAGAATCTCTCCCTTTCTTCTACATCAGAGATCTGTGAACTAGAGCCTATGGGCCAAATTCGGCTCAATGCCTGTTTTGGTAATTAAAGTTTTATTAGAGTGCAACCACACCTCATCCTTGGGCCTTGTCCTTGAGCCTCCAAAAATCCCCTCTCCATATCCAATCACCTTTGTGATCAGATCAAATTCCTCATGGGATTTCTGGTCCCGCTGGTCAGCCTTCAGCAAGAATCCTGTTAGTTCATTTTAGTAAGAAATTCTCCTGCCCTTGATGTTTCCTATTAGGAACTGTCCATCTATCTATTCCACCCCGCCCCACCTTACAGAAAGTACCTTTATAGTTCAGAATGAGGGGAAAGAGAAAATGAATGGAACAGAAGAATATTTGGAGAGAGAATGGCTGAGACTTTTCCAAAACCAACAGAAGATTCAAGATGTGCAACCAACCACAAAATACATCTTTATAAAATTTCTGACAACGAAAGACAAAAAGAAAATCCCCTTCAAAGCAGCCAGAGATATAAACAAAGAGACAAAACTAAACTATATTTTTAGGGATACATACATAGGTGGCATAACTTTTTTAAAAGCAAGTAATTATTTGAAAATTTAAGATATCTGTTATCTTGAGAGAGGATGAGGAGGATGAGATCAGGAAGTGTGACACAGGAACTCTGTGCCAGCAATGTTCAATTTCTCCATCTCAATGGTGGTTACCTATGTGGTTGCCTTAATATTATTCATTAAACTGTACAAACATGTCATGGGTACTTTTCTGTATATACTTTAAAAGGAAAAAATATTAAGCAGTGCCTTTGTAAATATGTTTCATAAGTAATGTTGTTGGTTTTTTCCTTGGAGACTGTTTGATGACAAAGAGTACTTTCTGGGGACATGTTTTTCATGTTGGTGGTTTCATTAGCATCGTCAAGTGTTATTTTGACCTGTAGAAGCTTTTTTCCCAGAACTGATAGATCACACTAATGATGAAATTTGACAAGAGATAGTATTATCAAAAGAGAACAGTTGGTGAAAAAAAAATGATTACCAAATATAATTGCAGAACCAATTATGCTGTATGCTATATATAGCAACATATGCTATAGATAAGGGATTATATTTTGTGGTGAGTGGGTGGGCAACTTTTATCTTTTCTGGCACTGAAATCTGTTAATTTCAGTGTCTGCCTAAGAGCCATTTATTTTTAAAAATCAAAACAGATTTTAATGCATAAAACATTTTTTGTTATTATTTGAGCTTGCATAATTAGTCTCTTTTCCTTTCTTAAGCCAGCAGAAAGCTGTTTTTGTATAATAAACCTTTGGTTTCCATATGTAAACATCCCATTTGAGCCTATGCTGTAGTGGATCACAGCATTGTTAATGCCTTTTTATTTTATTTTCTGAATCCGATCTAGCTCCACGCTAGCCCCAGTCCTGTGGTTTGCCCAGTTTTGAGTTTGTCCTGTTCATACAGCTTTGCTAATGAAGTCAAGCTTCAAATACTCAGCTTTGGTTGGGGCAAGCAGACAAAAGGTAGAAAATTATAATACTTCAGGACCTACTTCACAGAGTTAGGGTTGTTTTTACATCACAACAAAGAAAAGTGGACCTGGAGAATTATTAGACTGCTGGATTCCTTTTGGGAACTTTAAAATGACAAGGAAAAAATAATTCATTCTTTTTCTACTAGCCATGTATGAAAATTCAACTATAATTTCATGGAGAAAAATTATTATTACTTCTACAATCTCACTCTCTTCTCAACACAGGAATTCCCTCAACTCTAGGACGAATATTCCCAAGCATCTCTCCCTCTTGCCTTTTTAATCTGCCTCCATTTTATGTATAAAGATCTACTCAGCTTCCTGAAACCTCCTGTTTAATGCTCTGAGAAAAGATGTTTTAAAAACAAAATTTGGTTTTAAAAACCATTTAACACACCAGATTTACTGGGAGTGTGAGCTGGAGGAGATACCATATATACTGTTCCAATGGTTACCAAATGCAAGTTCACAGATCTTCTCCAGTCAGGAACTGACTCTGCACCCGTTCACATCACAAGGACTGCCCTTAAGACAAACCATCTTTATCCTACGGTTATAGCCTTCTAAATTTATGTTAAAAGGGGTTTTTTTTTTTTCTTTTTATAAAAGTAAAGTGAAAAGGTAAGAGATTGCAGTGTTTTGAACAGTCTTTTAAAAAAAATATTTAGTGCCCTAAAATTTTTTTGAAGTATTTCTGATCTGTGAAATCTAAAAGTCTGTGAACCGTACTTCCTAGATCTTTTTAATCTTATGGCTTTTTTATTGAATCACAGAATATTACAACCACCCAGTGCCAGCTGTCAGCCTCTTTAACCAACGCAATTTTATTTGATATATTCAACCACCTGCATCTTCCTAAAACTCCCCTTAATAAGTAGGCCTCAGTGGCACACGCACATGTTAAAAAAAACAACAAGAAGTTTTTCTCCTCTATGTGACTGCTCCTTTATTGTTTTCCTTGTTGATACTTCTGTTTTACCAAGTGAAAAGTGTTAAGTCTGGCCATTCCTAAAAACTCTTTGCATGCACAAGCTCGCGCTCACGCGCGCGCTCTCTCTCTCTCTCTCTCTCTCTCTCTCTCTCTCCATCATCCTGCCCCTTCCACTCCCTTTCCCCCCTACCATTAAATTGTGGTGAAAATGCTTAACATAAAACCACCCTCTTTACATGTTTTTAAGTGCAAAATGTCTCCTCATCTCTTTATTTTTACCCATTCTTACGGGAACTACTGTCTTAAGACTTTAATTACCACGTCTGTGCTGATGACTTTCGACACTTTAGATCTGAGAGCTTCAGTTTGCTGGAGTTCTGGCAGTCTAGAAACCATCTGCACCGGGGTAGCCCACCAACAGCTCAAACTTTCCTTCTTTCGCATTGGATTGATTCATTCTGTCCTCCACTAAACTAGCTTACTCTCGCAAATTTCCAGTTTCCACCGAGCACTCACTGGCAACCAAAACCTCGTTGTTCTTTTATCCTTCCTTCTTTGCCATCTTCTAAATCCAATTATGCCTTAAATCATTTTGATCTGTTTTTCAAAATTTCAACACAAACTTTGGAGTTTAAAAAGACTGAGATTTGATTGCAGATTCTGGTACTTAACAGCTATGAGAATGTTAGACAAAGTACTGCTATAGACAAAATGTTTGTGTCCCCCCACCCTGCCCCCAAACTCATATGTTGAAGCCCCAGTATAACGGTATTTGAAGATGAGGCTTTTGGGAGGTAATTAAGGTTAGATGAGGTCACAAGGGCAAGTTCCTCACAGCGGGATTAGTACCCTTATAAGAAGACACTCTAGAGAGCTTGCTTGCTTTCTCCCTCCATGTGCCCATAAAGAAAAGGTCATGTGAGCACATAGTGAGATGGTGGTTGCCTACAAGCCAAGAGAAGAGGCCTCAGAATAAAACCCACCCAGCCATCACCTTGGCCATGGATTTCCCAGCCTCCAGAACAGTGAGAAATAATCTCCTGTCATTTAAGCCTTCCAGTCTATGGTATTTTTTTTATGGTAGCCCACGCAGACTAAAACACATACCTACACTGTGCCTTTGTCAAATGTGACCAGTAATATCTACTCTGCTGGAAAATACTATTTCTCTCTTTTCTCTACCTCCATTAATACCAACTCACCTGAGGCCCTCATCTACTAACTGCTAGACTGTTGAAACAACCTCCTAGCTGAGTTCTCTATTTCTACTCTTCCCTATTCCTGTGTACCCTGCAAATCAGAGACAGATTAATATGCAAAAAAATCAAATCAGCTATGTCACTCTAATTCCTCAGAGTTGTCAAGGGCTCCTCACTTAACTAATGAATAACGTTTAAATTCTTGACATGGCATTAAAGTATCTCAGAGTACACTTAATACCATCTATTCGAAACCTCTTCACATGTACAGGATGCTATTTACTAATCTCTTTCAAACCTAAGTATATGATGCTTTCACAGGCTAAAAGGTACTTAACCTCTCTTGTGTCTGTCTACCCAGATTTGCTCTTCAACTTCCCCCTCCTCCAGTAGGTCTTCCCTCGCTACACCTAGCATGACACACATACAGTCGATTCTCAGGAAATACTATTAAATGATTGTGGCATGAGCTTACATTCTTGTTTTTTTAATTATAAAATGTTTCAAATACTGTATGGCAAACTCTGGGGAATATCAACAAATACCCTGATTTTTTAAATGTTAATACATTGTCACACTGACTTTCAAATTTTCTAAGGAAATAAAAGTTTGTAGATGCTGTTGAAGTCTCTCTTGATCCCATTTCCTCTTTGATCCCATTTCCCATCCTGTTGCTCTAGAGTTATCCATTTAGATATGTGTCCTCACCATCAATGTTTTAATACTTTAACTACTCATATATGTGGCCATAGATGCTACTTTTTGTGTTTTTAAAAGCTACATAAATGTTTATGTCATATTTATCCACCTAGAAGTTGCTCTTTTCAACTCATTATTAGATTTTGAAAGCTATTCATACTGATAAATTAAGATCTAGTTTAGCTGTTTTACTGTTCCAACATGTTCCACTGTATGGCTGCACCATAATGTATTTATCTATTCTCATAGTAATGAACATTTAAGTTGTTTGCAATTGTTTGCAATGAAAAATCTTGGGCACGTGAGGCAGCCTACTTCCAAAGCAACTAAACCCACACACAGTCTCTAAGTCCTCAACAATGGTTCACATGTGTTCTCTCCTTTTTAAATTTTCAAATATTCTATTCAGGGCTAGGCTGGTTTTTAGTATTCCACAGCTGACAGAATATCATGACCAGGACCCAGTCTCCCAGTCTCAATAGCGTTGCTTACGTCCACCCATCTCTAAATATTAGTAATTACTGTATCCCTCACTCGACGCACCACAGCTACGTCTACCAACAATGTAAAACTGAGTACACCAAGTCTAGGTAAACATTTCTTGTCCCAGCCCAAAGCTTTTTAATGTCTTATCAGCCATCATTGAATAAATATGTATTAAACTTAGTAGTGCCAGGCAACGTTCTAGGCATTGAGAATGAAATGAGAAGCAGAACCTGCTCCGATGGAGGGAGAAAAAAACAAATGAATAAGCGAACATAAAATATATCAGACAGTGAAAAGTATTGTAAAAAAAATAAATGGTGATATGATAGAATATAATTAGAAAGGTAATCCTACATGTTCTTACCACAAAAAAAAAACAAATGGCAATTATGTGACATGGTGGAGGTGTTATATAACACTATGTGGTGATCATTTTGCAGTATGTAAGAGTATCAAATCAACATGGTGTACATCTTAAACAAACTTTCACAATGTTATGTGTCAATTATATCTCAATAAATCTGGAAAATAAATTATTAAATTTTGCAAAAAAAAAATAATTTAAAAAAAAGGTGGGGAGAGTAGGCTGATCTAGAACACTGGTGCACAACAGAACTTCCTGCCATGATGGAACAGTTCTATAGCTGCACCACCCAATATGATAGCCACTAGCCCTACTTCAAATGCAGCTAGTCCAACTGAGGAACTTAATTTTTTATCTTATTTAATTTTAATTGATATAAACTTAAATGTAAATAGCCACTTGTGGCTACTGTATTAGACAGCCCAGGGTTACAATAAGTGACGGAGTCTATTCATAACCATTATATCGTATTGCCTTTATTAGCTGAAAGGAAAGATCTAAAGAAGTTAAGCTTATTTTTTAGTTTGATAATAGAACCTGTTTTTATGCTGATGGAAATTCAGCAGTGGAAAGTAAAAATCTGATGATGTAGAGGAAAGAGAATGCAAGAGGAGACATCTTGAAAATATGAGAGGAGATGAGATCCAGAACACAAAGAAGGAGTCAGCCTTTGATACGCACAGTGCGTTTGATTCTTAGTAACACCAGGGAGGGCAGAAACTGGAACTGATGTGGTAGGAAGACTCGGAGATAGGATAGCAAGGGAGTTTCAGCTTCTCTGACTTTCTCGGTGAAGTGTGAATAAGATTATCAGCTGAGAGCGAAAAAAGGAGAAGGAGAATAGAGGCTTGAGAAAAAAGGGGAAAGTATTATAGGGGTAATTTTGGAAAAGTATGATAGAGCTAAGTATAATAGAATGATAGACAGTTTTGGAGATCTGTGGTTATGAATTTTTAAACAAAACCACTCATTGTAGTTATTTGTTTTTTCTCCGGCAATTTTAGCTGATTAGGCACAGGCACAGAACAAGCAATTATGTATAAAGATGAGACAGAGAACAGAGTTAAGGGTATTTGCAAGGAAGTGATTATATACAGAATCCAAACTGGGTTAGGAAGGAAATGAGGACATGGAAGTGAGTGACAGTGGAAATGTAGTAAAGTCTGTAATTCCAATCAAAATACAAATGGGGGGTTGTTTGTTTTGTTTTGTTCTATTTTTATGGAACTTGACAGGCTGATTCTAAAAGTTGTATGAAAGCACAAAGGGTCAAGAAGAGTTGGTCAGGGCAGTCCTGAAGAACCAGGCTGGCAGACTTGCCATAGCAAATGTCAGGATTTATTTTCAAGATATGGCAATTAAAGCAACATGGTATTGATCACAGAGGCCAATGTATTATTGGTCACAGAGCACTAACCGAATAGAAACTCAGGAAGAGACCCATGATTATATAAAAACCTGACAAGGCAGAGCTGACACTGCACATAGTGTTGACATGACATAGTAAATGAGTCTAGTAAATTAGGTTATCCATATTAAACAAATGAAAATTGATCCTTAACTAATTCTATACTTATGGATTAATGACTTCAATATGAAAATCAAAACTACAAAACTTTTTTTAAAAAAAATAATGTATTTATAATTTCAGGGTAAAGAATCATTTCTTTGAAAAGAAACAAGAAGCACAATCATAAAAAAAAAGAAATTGATAAATTTGAATGCATTAAATTTAGTAATTTGTGTTCAAACAACCTGATAAAGAAAGTGAAAAGATAAGTCACAAACTAGGAAAGGGCATTTTCAACACATATCACTTAAAAAGGATTATAATCCAGCACGTACAAAGAACTATAAACCTACTGGAATCAATTCAATAAAAAAAAATAAGCAAGAAAAAAACCCACATAAATAAGCATTTCACAGAACAAGAAATATGAATGACCCAGAAACATAAAAAAGATACACAAATTCATTACTATTTATGGTAATCAGAGAAATGCAAAATAAAATCACAATGAAATATCATTTTGTAGCCTGAGATTGGCAATATTTTTAAAGTTGAACCATATAAAAGACTGATGAAAATATGGAACATTGAAACTATCACACACTGGTGGTAGAATAGTAAAAGAACTTCATAGAAGACTGTATGTCATATAATTCCATTTATACTACACATAAATGCAAAATAAAGTCTTTGGATCCCCAAACTTCTATGGGGATACAGGCTTAGAAAAACATGAGACATTTCTTATAGAGAGGAAGGATGACACGGAGTTCAGTACCAAGAATTATGGTGAATCATTCCTAGGGAGAAGAACTGGGCCCATTTAAAGGAACAGGTGGCATGTGCTTCAGCTGGATTTCAGAATTAGACCAACGACTGTGCAACCCACATCCTTCGTGTACAGGAGTGTTAACTGCAGTTATCCTGTCCTTGTATCACCATAATATCTCAGGAGTGCAGAGGACAAATACACTTATCTCTTTAGCTCAAGGTCTTTAACAGAAACCATACTCAAAGTGTGGTACCCAAACAACTGTACCTGAACCTGATTAGATGACAAGACTCTGAAACTGGACCCACTGCTGAAATATAAGGAGGCTTTGGGGATCTTGAGAGAGAATGAACGTAATTTTGCATGTAGGAAAAAATGTGAATTGTGGCAAGAGGGCAGGCAATGGGAAGAAGTCACAGATGGCATCATCAGTCCCTTCCCTGCTTGCACCTGCATGGACTCCTCCATTCCAAAGCTGGAGTCCAATTCTCCTCTCCTTTGAATCTGTGCTGCATTTAATGACCTGCCTTAGCCAAAAGAATACATGAAAATGAAGCTCCAGGATATCCATGGATAGGTTATAAAAAGCCTTGCAGCTTCTGCCTTGGAACATGTGCTCTTGGCACAGCTCTTAGAGCCCTGAGCCATCAAGTAAAACATCCAGGCAACTCTTCTGAAAAAGAGGTGTGTGGCTGGAGCACTGAGGTACCAGGCATTGACTACCTAACAGTCAAGCCTTCAGGTGACTCCAGTCCAAGCCACAACCTGACACAACTGCATGAGAACCCCAAGAGAGAACTGCCCAGCTTAGCAGACAATGTTCAGAACTATGGAGAAAATAATAAGTTGTTGTTTTAGGTCACTAACTTTTTGGATTTTTGTCACAAAGCAATAATAGATAACCAGACAACATGATTTTGAGTTCTCATGCCATCCTCCTCATTTTGTCCTATTCACAATTTCTTTTTCATCTAACTTAACGCTATTATAAAAATATTTTTCATTAAAATTCTGCCTGCTTTCCAAAGAGACTGAATCCTGAATCTGACGAGTGCCTGGAAGGATGTGGATACATAAACTTAGAGGTCGAAACTGGACGTAGAAAGTAAGCTCAAGTTGAATTGCTCTGCTTTATAAAGGAATTGAAATGCCTGGGGGAAATTGAGAAGGGAAGAGAAGGGAGAGCCAGAAATGCTGAGTAAAGAACCAGAAAAAAAGTGACGAGAACTCTCAGTGGTGTCATAACAACAATAAAACTTAGAAAAGTCTGATGAAAGGAATAAGATGTTAACTTTGGAGTATATGGTGTAAAAGAGGTAATACATCACCATGCAAGCATGATGGAATGGAAGGATGATGGGCAGACAATTTCTGGGTTACATTTTAGAAAAATGTTTTCTAGAATAGGTATTTAATCCTGTAACCTGATATTAAAGAACCCCCTGAAACTAAAATTGATTCATTAATAAGAATTTTGGAATAAAATTGTTCGATAATTCTTAGCCATTATACTTATCTGGCCTATTTCTCTCCATGTTATGTCAGAGAATATCACAGGAAACATTTTTTATGAAGTCCAGATGCTGTATGTAAATGCCACACCTCTTAACTGCCATTTTAGCATCCTGTCAAAAAAAGTAGATTCGTCTTATACTGTATGTTCTTAGACTCATGCAGCTTCTCTATGTGGTCAAAAAACCCATCCTTTTAATTAATCACTCTACAATCATCACAAGAATTGGCCTTAAGCCTTTTAAACAGAGTTCACTGATGCCTAAAACCTGGAGTGCTTGTTAACCCAGCCATATTTGGGAGAGAATGTTGGCAGAATCAGTGCTGCTGGGCCTTCTCTGATGACTCTGCCATATCACTGTGTACTGCACCACAGGTCACATGTACAGATATGTGGCTTGAGTTTGCACCTGAGAGGTGTTGTGTCCTTCCAACTTATTGACTACCTCTAAAGCTCCTAAATCCTAGTTCTATATGAATAAGGCAGTATCCTAAGAAAAGACGCCCCGGGAAATGCCTAATGCTGAAGTCTCTAAGTGTCAAAGACTAGCTTCCCACTAGTAGCTTAGCCTTGCAAGTTTTAAGAAAATCATCGAAAATCAATTTTTGTTTAAGAACAGAGAAGTGAAAAAGCTAACGAGGCAAGGTCTGGGAGCTTGTTAGTAGAGTACAAATTCAAATGTGCACTAGAGAAAGAAAGGATGCTGACTAAAGCTGCTTACCTAAGAAAAAGGATTTGACTCTGAAAAAAAGCCAGAAAGGTGGAATTGGGGCAAGTATATTTCTTAGTATAAGAATAGATGTCTAGACATGATGGCAGATTTAGAAATTCAAATGAAAAGTAAGTAAAGGGATTAAAAAAAAAAAAAAAGGCTAGCATTAAGAATAGGAATGTCCCTGCATGTCTGGGACTTCCTTCCTGTTAATACACAGACCCTGGTGATCCTTTTCCTTATATCTCTTATTACTTCCTGAAGATTAAACTATTTCAGACAGTTTGGCTCTGTGAATGGCAAAATGAATAAACATGCCTTTCAGCTTTAACAAAAGTATAAGGACTGTGAGAAGTGAATCACCACTTTAAAAATGAATATAATTCCATATGTATGTATACACACACACACACACACACATATACACACACATATATATATATATAATGTGCTCTCAAAAGGGTGCTCTATAACCCTACAATGCCGAAATTTGTTTTAAGTGCTAGTGTGAACCTTTAAGAAAGAAGGTGCCACAGGACAGCTCACCTATGTCCATTCCCAGGTTCCCTCACTCTTCACCTACCTCTTCTAAGGAGGATGATGTTTAGGTCAAATAATCTCTTTCCAACTCTCCCTTGCAACAAGTGTGTGTGTGTGTGTGTGTGTGTGTGTGTGTGTGTGTGTGTGTACGCGCATGTGGGGGAGGGAGAGAGGGAGAGAGGGAGAGAGGGAGAGAGAGAGAGAGAGAGAGAGAGAGCGAGCGCACACGCACTGTAAACTAAAAACTGGGACATTCTTCAATATTTAAGTTGTCGGAAAAAGCACAAGAGAGGAATTAAATTAAATCCTTAGAGTTCACTCTGTGGTGCTTTCAACAAGCACTGGTTAAACTCTTTTTAAAACATGGCTACATGGTAGATGGTGGAGCTAGAATGATGACCAAGACAAAGTCTCAGCCCCAAGGAACTCACAATTTATTCTGGAAAACAGAGTTATGGATGTTCAGATAAAGGCTATACGAGAGGTGTCTTACAGAGCTCTGCGCTGAGAAGGAAGAAGGAAAGCTTCACAAAGATGGTGACAGCTAAGCTGACGCTTAAGAAAGGAGTTAAAGTTCACCAGATGGTATGACTTTTGGAAACACCACAGTCAGTCTGAATTTGCTCAAAGAGTGAAATAATTTTCCATTTTTGCTATTTACTTTCACAGACCGTGCTAATATACCAAAGATGTTCATCACTGGATCATTTATTTCCTGCAGTGCTGCTATAGTTATTCTTCTCTAAAGAAATTTGCATTTGTTTCTTGCACCAAAGACAATGTGGTTTGGCCTTCATATTATCAAGACAAACTTTGGGGATGGTTGTCATTGACCTCAGGTTCCTTTGCTTAAGCATGGCAAAAGTTACTGACAGAAAAATCATTGGCCGATGAAGAAATATGGAAGTATTCTATCATTCCTTTCTCATTCCTGTGGCTCTGAAAATTTTTATAACCAGCCTAGAGCTATGTGTAGACAACCACAGAGTATCCTACTCCGAACCGCTAGAATCCCAATTGATCAAAATGGCATTTTCCTAAAACAGATATAAAATGTAAACGGGCTTAATACCCAAAAATTTGGTTTAGTAAATTATGGTACATCAATGTAAAGGGATTATTCAGCCTCTAAAAATGATAATTAAAATGATTATGTATTATAGGCATGAAAAGAAAATGCAAATTAAATTATGAATATGATTATTGTGAAATGTATCTACTTGTAAAATATTACTTGGAATAATGAAAAAAAATTTTAAATCAGAAACAGCTGTGGAAAAATTTCCAGCATATTTTTTTTTTCAAAATTTTCTATAATGCTACCAATAGGTAATCTTTTAATTTTTAAACATTTGGTGTTACTAAAAAGTGCTCCAAGTGTGGTATGGCTGGCTAGTTACTGAACTCAGGAAGCCCATCATCCTCTTTTTACTTCATAACTTATTACAATTAATGTAACCCAAGACTACAGGAGCTGTCACATGTTACTCCCATTGAGCTCAGTGACAATAACAACAATATCTTATACTTTGTCATCTAAAAATAATTTAATACAGAAACTTTTCTTTAACTCCATTACATTTTTCTTTGCTATAATAGGGCTATCATTTCTATATGTTGGCATACTTTTGGCTACCAGAGGAAGAATAATGTAATAATTAAGAGCATGGCCAGTCTTTTTCTCTCCAGTTACATTATCATGGAAAAGTTACTTAGCCTCTCTGTATTTCACTTTCTTGTCAGTAAAACAGATGATAATAATTGTGATAATATTCACAATTTAATATGGAATTATAATTGTGGTAATAATTTATGGGGTGTCATAAAATCCAATGAAACGATCCATGTAAAGTTTGACCAATGTGTCCAATTAATGGTAATTCACAAGTGTCCTTACACTTGACTCATGGTGGGGTGCAACTGTTTCTGACACCATTTATGCAGTTTTATGCCACTTTCTAACCATTTCTCTTGGCTTATGGCCTTCTTTTCATCTTTTATTCATATCCTTTTAAAATCTGAGCTGTCAGAGAGCTCTCTAGAAATGATACCTTCCTCTTCTCCTCTTTTTTTAATTGGATTATCTGTGACTAAAAAGTCAGAATTATACTGTGTATAGAGTCCTGTCCTACTTGAACCACATTTTCTTTAAAAAGTCTCATGTCACAGAATCATGACCATCAAAACTGTATTACTACATGCTAATTTTCAGATGGAACTGTGCCAGCCTCTATCTCCCTGGCCATCTTAACTAAAGCGAAGTTATATCTTTTTTCTTCTAAATTAGAAAAAAGAAAACATGATATACAAAATAGTATAAAAATAAAAAGTAAATCACCATCCTCTCCTCCTGGAGGCAAACATTATGTGTTTTGTATATCCTTTGAAAATATGCATCTTTGAGAAAATTTATATTTGCATACATATACCTATACATGTCACATTTTTTAACCCAAATTAGATCAGACCATACACACTGTCCTACAAGTTGCTTTTTACTTAGCAATATACCTTGGAGTTTGTTTTATATCAGCACAATGAACACTTCATTTTTTTTTTTTTTTGGTTCATAGCTGTATAATTTTCCATTGTACTGATTAATCCTAATTTTTACCAGTCCCATATTGATGTTCATATGAGATATTTCTATTCTTGTTATTACAATCATACTGCAATAAATGTCCTTCATCTCATACTTATTTTATATAGTATAAATAATCATAACATAAATAATTTAGTATTCTCCCTTTTCCACATATACATTTTGAAAATTTTAGAAACTTATTTTCAGAGTTGCTATTACAGATACAACAAAACAAACATCATCCTTAATAATTCAGATGTCATAAGAAATGTCATTTTGGCAAATTATGATTTTAACCTTTGTGGATATAGAAAATGTTAGAATTGTCTAAACAAACAGACTTCAAAATTCTGCAAAGCCAATGAAATAAGAAAAAAATGATATAAACATTTATTCTCCTTAGCAAACTATTTATGTCAGTGACAAGTAAGCCTCATGTTAGAGCTATCAAGCAAAGAAACATAAGGCCAGTATCTCTGTTACAGCAAATGGGCAAATAATATCTGTTCAATTCCTGGAAAAGTAAAAGTCGATTCAAAGAATACATGCATTGATTGAAAAAATAAGGTCAAATTGTGCTCCAAAGAGGCTCTATGTGGAGTTCTCATTACTTGTCCATTACCAACAATTTTATCTTCTGGTCAGAATTTTACCAAGACCATTAATTTTTCTATTCGTTTCTTTAACTTTCTGAAAAGTAAGTTGAGAATTGTTCTCTACATTGTTAGTCAAACAGAACTTTGGGAAAACTGCAGTTCTATCAGTATTCTTTCCACCAATATTCTCTAAAAATTGACTGTCAGATCCTCAATAAATATAAGCAAACAATTGGAAGACCTGGGAGTTTAAAATAAGGTTGGTCCTAACTGTACAGTTTCATTGGTTCATACTTCTAATGATTAATCAGTTTAACCATTTCTATCTTATTTCCCAACACAAATGTGTAAGTGCCTATTCTACCAGGTTCTGAGATGGCAATATGAACACACAGACAAACATTACCACCCTCCCAGAGATCACATTCTAGTGAAGTGAAATAAACCAAAAAAACTGAATAAGTATAATATAAACTATATTAGATAACAAAAGGAGCTATAGAAAAAAATAAATTCTACCTTAAAAATTAAAATAGAAAATACAAACAAGGTCAGTAGATTGCATCAATGTTGATATCCTGGTTGTGATATTGTACTATAGTTTTGCAAAATGTTACCATTGAGGTAAACTGAGTAAAATGTATATGGGATCTCCTTGTTTCATTTCTTACCATTGCATATGAAACTACAGTTATCTCAATAAAATTTTCCATTAAAACTTTTAAGTAGAAGATCCACTTTTAAGTAGGCAATCAGATAAGGGTTATTGAAAAGATAACACAGAGTAAAGACCTGAAGTTGGTGAAAAAGCAAGACATGGCAATATGGGGTGAGAGTGATCCAAATAGAGGAACCAGAAATACCAGACAGAGCTGACTGAAGTGTTCAAGAAACGACCATCAACAAGGTGAGGGACCAGAAAGCAGTCTGGATGAAGAGTAGAATGAGGGGACAGATCATTACTTAGACTTTGGCTTTTACTCTGAAAGAGAAAACATTGGATTATTTGGGGCAGAGAAGCAGCACGGTCTGGCTCGTGTGTCATTCTGACCTCTGTGTTGATATTAGATAGCAGAAACCAATAGATAAAATGCAGTATCAGAACATGGATGACATTCTACTAAATCACTCAGATGCCAAAATAAAATGCCTCTGCCCGTGCCACTGACTCATACCACATTCTGACATGGAATTTATTGATTCAGTGAGTTTCCTCAGATTCACAAGAAGCATTTTGATAGAAATGAATCAAAGTATCTGACCTCTGTACATAAACTCCTCCCATGAAACTCTGCTTAATTTTTTAAAACTAACAGTACTCAGATTTTATAGGAGAATAGCTCCAAGAAGTTAAAATGGGACAATGTTCTTTTAAAAAACTAATGTTCTTTCTAATCTGAGAAGCATTTTTTAATAATAATATTTTTGCTTTTCGTGTGGTAATAGTACTTCCCAAATTTGACAGTTGGAGAATCATTCGTGGTCGTTAGCATTTGGTGGTATAGTATAAAATCAAGAAACAAAAAGAAGAGATAGTCTTTTCCTTTGAGACTGATAACTTAAAGTTTAAAAAGAAGCAGTAATTGGTAATTTGTATAAAGACTGCAAGAGGTTGGTTTGCACCAGTAGTTGTGCTTTAAGATTGGTGGCATCTTTAACTATCGAAAACAAAGAATATAAAAGAATTAGAAAAGATTCTAGCAACTAGAAATTTCTATGAGTGGGTTCCTCAATAAACCCCAAATATAATGATAATTGATGTTCATAATGGTTCATGTGAGGAACTGCTATCCTGAATCGCCTTCTGAGTCACCTAAGGAAAACTGTGGTCAGTAAAGCATTTTGAATGTTATTAATTTTTAAGACTCCAGGTTTTTAAACTGTGTGTGGTATGTTTGATAACAAGCTATTAACCAGAATATGTCATCACTCAGAACTACCTAGCCTCCCCCATCTGTGTTCATTTACTGTATAAAATTTCAAAGAATATCTAGATTCAAGATATAAAATCTAATCATTGAATATTTCGTGTGAAAAGTTAAAACTGATTGTTCTATCAGCAATCATTAAATTTCTATAAGAAACTTTAGAGATTATCTACTCTAAAAAAAACACATTACATTTGAGGAAATTGATAACAAATGTTAATGCATGTAATTAGTGGTAGATGCTCAAACAGAGCAGTTTACACAAACTGAGGAAAGAAATCAAACAAGTAGAAATCAATACAACTGAGGCTCCTGAAACTTGTAGGGCAGGGTCTCAGAGAAAAGGAGGCTGAATAGAGAAAAGGCTCAAAAACTTAGATAAGGCCAAATGATAAGTTGTGTGTACTCAAATGAGACTTCACTAGGTCTAGGCTGAGAAGAAACACCTGGGAAAAGAACACATACTGGGAACTGAACAAATGCTGGAGCTCACACAGAGCTGGGAGATTGTCTAGTTCTGATCAATCAGAGAGCTGAGCTCCCATGATGGGATTAGTACCCTCAAGAGAAGAGGAAGAGACACCATAGCTTCCTCTCTCTTTCATGTAAAGATATAGCAAGAAGGCAGATGTTTGCAAGCCAGGTAGAGAATTCTCACCAAGAACAGAATCTCCTGGCACCTTGATCTTGAAACTTCCAGTCTCCAGAACCATAAGAAATAAACATCTGTTGTTTAAGCCACCAGTTTATGGCATTTTGTTATGGCAGCCTGAGCTAAGACAACTGCCTGCCCTCTTGTTCTGTCTCCTCTATAGTCTCAGCCTCCTTGACTTTGAATTTAAATGTAGAGCACTTCAAGGTTCAGTCCTAAACCCTGCTACCACTCACTATCTCAGCTCCAACCACGACGGCCTCCCTCCTGGCCCCATATTTGCCAAGCCCCCTTCCATCTAACTCAGGGCCTTTATACATATGTATACTTCTTTCATGTCTTAGCTTAGTCATCACTTCTTTAGGGATGCTTTCTCCTACTCATCTAACTAGGTCATCACTGTTATATGCTTTCATGACTACTAAACACTGTAGCAATTTCTGTTTTAAACTTTTTTTAAATTTAATATCTGTCTTTGATACTAGACTGTGAGCTCCTGGGGACACACTGAAAGCCTTGAGTAAACATTTATAAAATGCATGAATGAATGAATGATTAAATGAATGAATGAATGCCCTCCAAAATTATGATTTCATAAGTTATTTGGAACAAAATTTCCCAATGGTCAATAAGTATTTGTTGAAAGAATTAATGAATCTCCCTATGCCCCACTGTTTTACCTATAAAATAGGAGCCTACCCTGCTTATCATATAGGGGTTTTAAACATATAAAAAAATTATTAAAGTGTTGGAGATTAAAATTTTAAATGGTACCTGTATTAGTTTGGGTAGGCTAAATAAGCTACTGAATTGAATGAAGAAAAACACATTGTGGTTTGACTACAAAGCAAATTTATTTCTTGTTTAGATAACAGTTCTGAATGGGGATTCAGCACTGATTCAGGAATTGAGGTGCCTCTATTCTGTGGCTTCCCTATAGTCTTATTACCATCTGCATCCAACCCGTGAAAAACAGAATGGAGAAAGAATTTCTATTCTCCAAAAGCCCCAGTCTAGAAGTGGCACACATCTCTTCTACTCATCAGGAAACTGACTATAATGCCATTGCTAAGGAAGAAGGAAAATAAATTGTGCAGGCAGCCAGTGGTCTCTGCTGCTATCACCCAAATTCAAAGTCTCATGGTTTTAGCTTTGATGTGTTTTCTGAACATGTGGCAGTTCCAAGTAGTAACAATGCTCTGGGCTGAAATTAGGTCAGATTGAATGGCAATAAAAACCCTATTTTACCATTTCCTATTAATGAGAGGCAACAGTACCCCAGGTTTGTTCCACAATAATTTGATTGTGGAAGATCAGTCTTTTCTCATCTTCCATTACTCAAAGCAAGAAAAAAGAAACTGAGGAAAATGCACCTGGGGTACTACTATTCTAGGCCTTTCACAAAATCTCTTCCAATGACAGTTTAAAAGCTATTAGGACTAAAGGGTAGTTTACTCTTGCAACATAATCCATTCTTAATTATTTGTTGGCTAGATATCATCTGTTTGCCCCTCCATGTCTACCCTCTACCCATTTCTGTGCCTCAAGAGACTGTGTAGAGTGAATGAACAGGCTCCCTCATGCTCCGGCATCCTACTGGGTTCAGCCAAAATAAAGCACCAGCAGGGGGTCAAAGCAAAGAAGAGGGTCAACAAGGACTGGCTACATCCACTGCTCATCCGAAGTCAGGAGCCCTTCCCCACAAAGCTCTCCCTCTACAGCTGCTGGTGATCACTTTCTTCCCCTGACCCTTTAGAACCAGCAGTGGGGTTTCCCTGTCGACCAGCCCCAGGGTACTGCAATAACTCTTATGATTTCTCTAAATTCTACCCATACTTTGTAAATCATTTATTAAAATCTCCTTAAATTACTCATCTTTTTCCTGCTTGGACCAAGATTTCTCAAGGACCAGAATTTTGGAAACACTAGATGAAACCAAAAAAAAAAAAATGCTATTTATACATATGTTATTATATATTGCATTTCCCGAGCCTTTTTTAACATAGAACCTCCTCCTTTTTAAGAGCACCTGGGGAGACCAGTATTCCACAGAACATACTTAGGAAAATTCTGATTGATACCAATGAAATTAGAGAACACACAAATAACTCTACATAATTTCTAAGAATGCTCAAATTATTTATATTTTGGTTCTAAAATGTGACCAATCACTCACACTCTTGTCTATCACTGATGCAACACACTGTATCCTTGCACAGATATGCACATACCCTCTGCTCCTGACCTGAGTCCACTGCTAAGACCCTGAGTTCAAAGCCATCATGTAGGCTACTAGAAATAACACACCAAGGAAGTTTCATCAGAGATAAGCAGTCTTAAACCACTACAGCTTATAAAAGCCCCACTGGACAAAGGAAAAACAAACTGTAGACAAGTTTTATCAGCGAGAAAGAGCATGGAAGCTATGGAATTGTTGGAACCATTGCACGAGCTATGCATGTGGTACCTTTACACAAGAAGCACTAATTTTCAAATTGAAGATTTTAGCAACACCAAACTTGGAAAAACCTTGAAAGATGACATTTCTCACCTTCAAGACTACAATTGAGTCATCCCAGGTAGTCAATAATCTATTTTTTAAAATTTTTTAAACTTCCAAGAAGATCATACTTCCTGTTCTTTTTTTCTCTCTCTGATTATATCCTCAAAAGCACCACCCAAAATAGTAATTGTTAGCTTAATCTTCTGTCTCTTGAAGCAGAATGTAAGCTCTCTGAGGAAAGAAAATAAGCCTTACTGTTTTTAAAGCCTTAACACTTGACCTAGTATATGCTTACTAAATATTTTTGAGCAAATGGCAAAATACTGGCTGAATAAATGTTTCCTTGGTATCCTATTTCACTATTAATCCTGCCATGAAGTTTTTCTTAATACCAACTTAAATACCATCTTGTGATTATAAAAATCCCTAAAAGATACTAGAAACTACCCACTCTGCCGAGTACATTTTTAAAAATGAAATTTTATTGGATTTTGTTCATTGTACATCTTTGTAATCTTCAGAGAAGAAAACTATAGAATCATTCTTGTGAATGTATTCCAATTTCACAAACCTACAGAGTCAGAAAAATTCTTCCAGATCAGGGCAAATATCTGCATGGGCTAGCCAAGCAAAGTAAATGAGTGAAGTATGGTATTTTGATGTAAGGCCCAACATTATGTGCTACCTCAACCTCTGGTGAAATCAGGAGGGCCTCACATGGCCTAATCAAGAGTTCTCTTCCCCACTCTGCTCCCACGGATAAGGCCCCCTAGCCAAACAACCCTCCTTATCAAGCTGACCAGGTACACATCCTGATTATCCCTGAGTACAGAGTTTCGATTTCCTGCCAGCCTGCAGAATCATCCAAATGAGCCAATCACATTTTCCACCAGAACCAAGGGTGCCTCACTCTTTTGATATTTAAAGGCCTGCCTTCCAAAGCCCCTGCTTGTTCACTCGGATCCTAGTGCAAACCTCATGTTGCCCTGAATGGCATGAGGGGTCCTCCTTTCCCCAGGGTTGTATGCGTATGTTATTTTAAAATTGCTGTTGTTTATGGCCATGCTACCTCGAACAAGCCCAATCTCGGAAGCTAAGCAGGGTCGGGCCTGGTTAGTACTTGGATGGGAGACCAGCTAGGACTACTGGATGCTCTAGGCTTAAAAAATAAATTTTAAAAAATAAGGGATTGTGAGCTAACAAGGTTCTTGCAATCTGTGAGGTCAACCAAGGATTGCCTCACCTGAAAACAAGAAAAGAAAAACAAACTAAAAAAAACTGCTGTCATCTCATTTATCCAGTGTTGGATATTGAGGGTTCAGCCCTAGGGTGGAAATCCCTCCTCCACCAAAGGGGCACATAGGAGGCAATTAGAACAGGTATAGACCTGGTATAGAGAAAATAGCTGCCAAAAAAGAACTGAAACTATACTTGGCTTTACACAAGTGTCTTTGAGCTGGGAAGTGGCAAGGACATGGAGGAATGGACAGGATGTGCCACAACTTAAGCAGGCAGCTACTTCAGCACTAGTCTATTGTGGACAGGCAGGAATGAAGACCCAGAACTGTCAAATCCTCAAGTTTTCAAGAGACAGTGAATATCTGGATTTTATGTTTCAATCTGCCACTTTTTAAAGGTCTTCCTACCTCCTTTCTTCTCTTCCTTCTGTTCTTCCTCCCTGTCTTCTGAGATCAAATAAAATCCATCCGTAGTGTTTTTGTGATTTTGTGAGATGCCAGTTTGTAACCTCTGTTCTAAAATTGAAGTCTAATATATTACTCTGACCCCAACACCTACATAACATTCTGCCATTACGCCTTTAATATCATGTGCTTTTTCTCCTAACACATCCTAACGTTGCTGATTCAAATTAGGTTCACCACACCCTTAAAATTAAACAATTTTAGCCACATTTATCTATAAGTCCCCATTATATACTAGGGTATTCTGTTTTTCATCCCAGCAACAATTAACTGCACTGAATATTATTCTGGCCACATTTCATACTCCTTCAATTACTAGGTTCATGCTGGATTTTAATAAATCCTCACAGGCAAGCACTTCTCACCCACACTCAGCTTGTACTGTTCTCTCCATTATATCATTCCAAACATTAATAAAAATATCAAGGATCATAGCTTAAAAATAAGACCTCTAAAATACTTGTTATGTTCTTCTCAGATTGACATGACACAAATAATAACTTTCTTAATTACTTCCAGGAAATAATAGAGCATATTTTTTCCAGGATGTCACTTTTTAAAGACTGATAAACAGTAGTTTCAGAAGAATTAACAGAATTACTATGGAAATAAACAACAGTTCTCTTTAACCATGCCACAACATTTTAATATGCTTGATGAGTGTAAATACTTAAAAGAAACACTTTTGAAGCATATTCACTCATGTAGTCATCCAACAAACTTTTACTGAGCACCTACCATGTGCTGATCACTATTTGAGGCACTAGGAATATATCAGTGACAAAACAATGAAATTCCCACTCTCATTAAGTTCACATTCCTTAATATTAAGTAGAATATAAAATCAGCTATATTTATTAATTTTAGCTAGGTAAAAATATGTAAGCCAATGAACAAAATCAGAAAAGAATACATAAAAATTAAAATAGTTAGTGGGTATGTTAGAGAAGTTACAGTTTATGACTTTATTCAATATAAAATCCTTAAGTTAATAATGAAAAAAAAATTTAAAAACAACTCATTGGTCATCTATAAACTCTGCTAGTGTACCAACTCATTATTTTGAACATTGATAAATAAAATGATCATTGTCTTAGTCTGCTATAAAAAAGAAAAAAAACACCTACTGGGTAGCTTATAAATGACAAAAATAAATTTCTTGTAGTTCTAGAGGCTAAAAGACCAACAAGGAGTATATATAAAAAAAAAGTGACATATGCCTTCAACAGAGAATACCACAAATTTTAAATCACCTGCAAGTAGAGAAATAGAACTTAAATTCCAGCAAAGCGATCATCACAATACAAGTCTGTGGATGTACAGAGTATTGGCACAGGAGGCTTAAGAAACTCTTAAAATAATAATGAACTTAAATAAAAGATAAACAACGTTTCCCTAGAAAAAGTCCAACATAAGTGACAAAATTCTGAACACAGATTCAAGACCTGATAGTACATGGCACCTGAGAGAGGAACGGGGCATACAGGCCTCCAAAGTCCTTTTTGAAGAGTATACTAAAGCAGGAGTCAGCCGCAGCCCACGGGCCAAATCTGGCTTGTCACCTATTTTTATATGGCCTACAAACTAAGAATGTTTTATATTTTAAAAGGTTGTACAAGATGGAGATGAAGGAGGAGGAAGGGGCAACCACTGCAAAGAGTGTATGTGGCCCATAAAGCCAAAAATATTTACAGTCTGATCCTTTAGAGAAAACGTTTACTGACCCCTGACCTAGAGGGTTTGTCCAAGCAAGAGATGAGTGGAGAAACATAAGTAAACAGATGTAATGAGCATTTCAGACATATAATGGTAGAATTAAGAATAAAGCAAAGGTAAGGACAACGTTGAAAGAAAAGTATGTGAACATGATATGTTCTGACAACATAGAAAGAATGAAACAATTTAAAAGTCTTCTATTACACGATTCTTGGGTGAAATGAGATATACAAATATAAATTACAGAATCTTTGAAAAATGATGATGAAAACTGCAAATCAAAATCTGCAAGTATGTTTGAGGCAGTGACTAAGGACAACCTGTATCCTTTGTTGTAGGCTGAAAATAACATGCCCTGACCCCCCACCCACACATGTTTACATCCCAAACTCTAGAAACTGTGAAAATTGTCTAAAAGGCAAAAAGTCGTTATTAAATTAAGGATCTTGAGCAGAAAATCTTATCCTGGATTATCCAGATGGGCCCTAAATATCATCACATGTATGCTTATGAGAGAGAGATGTAGAGACACAGACACTAAAAGGAGCAAGGGTTTGTTTGCTTTTTTTGGAGAAGAGGCTTATTCCGGGAGTGGGAAAAAAGGTCCAAGATTAGCCTGCAACATCTTTTTGTATCAGAAAATATACATAAATAAACAAACAAATAAATAAGGGGGTATTTCAAAGGAACACAAGAGTCAGTTTGAAAAGATTGCCAGGGGGCAAATCTACGATAATTTGATTATCAAAATAATGACATTAATGGAGTATAACCCGTGATGCAGTCCTTAAAAAAATAGGAATGCTATAAAATGCTTGCTGAATGAATGGATGTTGAAATATACATATGTGTGTGTGTGTGTGTGTGTGTGTGTACACACACATATATATACATACATACATATGTATGTATGTATATATACATTTATATATATTTGTGTATTACTATAGATTTCTAGAAGTGAAATTTCTGGAGCAAAGAATGCATGCAAATTTTAAATTGCCAATATCCCTTCAAAAATACTGCAGCAATTTACTTTCTTTCAGCAACATATGAGAGTGTCTAATATTCACTTAAAAAATTTTTAATATAGTTACAATAGTATTCCACTAATTGTGTTATATATTTGTTTCATGAAGTTTTCTGTACCTTTGCTATATATTACAATAAAAATAATTTTAAAAGATTTCAATAGTATATTAATAGAGAGAAACTGGAGAAATTCAGCAACTAAAATAAAAGTGAGAGTAATTATTGAATACTTGAAGTATCCAATACTATTCTTACACGAAGGTATTACTACAGTTTTCTTGACCACGCTGAGGAAAGGGTTGGATGATAGAGAACTAAAAAAACACGTGAAGTGTCCTGGAATTGCTCACATTTAATCCCATACTAGCAAGATCTTAATGTACACTTTCTAGCAAAAGCTTTAAAGAAAATGCCTTTTAAAAAGTTACTTTAATGTATCTTTACATGTCTCATAACTTTGTAATAACTTCTTCTGAAATAAAAGAATGTAAGAGCATATTAACAGATAAATTCAATTGTTTAATTTCTAAGGACTAAAGCACTATAACTTTGTTATAATAACTTCAATAATATTAACAATTCAACAATATTACAACACAATTTTAAGAAACGCAAATATTAGTAAGGCTAAAACTCAGAAGATATATTGATTGTAAGTGAGAGACAAAATGAACATCTCAATAGTTTGGGGTCTAATCTTCAACTAGACAAAGATCCTGTCTTCTTCCCTTTTTTTGTTTTCTTTTAGGTTCTGTATTTGATTAATTTCATGGCCACAACTAATATGTTTATAGAAAAAATAGTGTATATTTGAATTCAACAACCTGTCTTTAATTTTCTGCAATTTTATAAAATCCACAGAAGAAAGCAACAATTAGACTGGACCCCCGTGAATGCTTCGTGAAATGAAAAATAAGTTTTACTAAAGGAAGACTCATGAAGGAAGCAAATTCAACTCTCTGGTACCAAGACAGGCTACAGAATTCAGTCCTAAAAGTCAGTCAGATCTGAGCCACAAAAACCCTTTGGGGTCCAACTCAGAATCACAAATTAAAAGTTCAAGGATCATTTATCCATACCATTTCTCAGTTTGCTGGCATTACCAGAATTCTAATAAAATAGTTCAAAATTTCTTTGAACAAGTTCTTCAGCTAATATATTCTAATATGCCCCCCCAACAGCTGCTAATGGTTGCTGACCATGCAAAACAACCCAAGTCCATTAAACAACTTTTTTCCTTTATATGTGTGTGTGTGTGTATATATACACATAAACATACACATAAATGAGTCATGGGTAATGGTTTAGGATAGTTATGCCTTCATTGTTATAAACTATAATTTTATTTACAGAGGGTTTACTATGTAGCATGTTCTATATTAAGGGCTTTACACACATTTAAGAAAGATGAATAGAAATAAGTAGATCATTATTTTCCAAACTGCTTACTCCATTCCAGAGACACAGGCAGTTATTAGGAAAGACTGAACTCAAAATTAGGAGAATTAACTCAAGAAACTACATAAGGTAAAGGAGAGTTATTAAAACAGGGTAAGATGTTATATTAATCTTACAATCTTGACAATAATTATAAGGAGTTCCAATAACTCAAGACAGTGCATTCAAATGTTCTGCTTTCCCCCATTCTCCTCCACAGCTCCTGTACTTGTAAGCCTAAATAATCGCTTTAGAATACCATTGTTATTCCCACATGCCACAAATAGAAAGTAGTCCTGCAGACCTATAACATTTAGGTGACCTGCTTCTTCAAAGGAAAATGCTAACTCTATTAGTGGGGTGATAATTTTGGAATGAAGTGAGGAACTGAACAAGATAGATTCATTCATGCATTCTTTTATCAAATATTTATCAAGTAACAATAACATGCCAGAAACCATTTGGCACTGGGGACCCAGTATCTAAAGTGAACAAGATGAAGTCCCTATACATTCAGCAAGGACAGATGATTTAATAAATTAACAAATGATATAAGTTCTTATATAATAAACACTATGGAAAAAATAAGCCAAGGTAAAGAAAGAGAGGTGGCTACTTTTAGTAATCATCCCTAGGGATTTTCAGATAAATAGTGAATGTTTCCTCTTTGCATCCAGGTGTTTGTACTAAAAATTTCTGGCTCCCACTCCTTACTTCCATTCAGATGTTAAGAGAATGAGGCTCAGACTTAGTATCCAACTTATTTCTTCCCCTTAAGATCACATGGGAATAGCTGGCAAAATTTCTAGAGTTACTGAAAATAAACATAATAATTCCAACCACCTGTTATTTAAACAGGCAATTCAAATCTCTTTTGTTGTATTAATTACTAAAAAGCTTCTCATTACAACAGGTCTACTATGCTGGTCAAACAAAATATGGTCTTGGATATCACTCAGCCATATAAAAGAAGAAAATTCTGCCATTTGCAACGACATGGATGGACCTTGAGGAAATTATGGTAAGTGAAATAAGTCAGACAAAAAAAAAGACTAATACCATATGATTACACTTATATGTGAAATCTAAAAAATAAATAAACAAACAAAATGAACTAATAAATACAGAGAACACACTGGTGATTGTCAGAGGCAGGAGATAAGGATGGACAAAATAGGTGAAGGGGTCAAAACATGCAAACTTCCCATTGTAAAATAAGTCCTAGGGACATAATGTACAGTTTTGTGACTAGAATTAATAATACTGTTTTGGATAATTGAAAGTAGATAACAGTTCTCATCACAGGAAAAAAGAATTTGTAACTGTGTGGTGATGGATGTTAATTAGACTTATTGCAGTGATTATTTTGCAATTTATACATATATCAAACCAAAGGATTCCCTGAAACTCTGCCTCTCCCAACCCATGGTCCCACACAAGCCACATCCAGTTGTGTCCTTGGCAAATCCAGGGTTCCCTGCTGAGAGGAGCCAACACTCACACTGGTGGCAGTAGGCCTCGGTTTCTGGTGTGGTTTCTTGAGACAACTATAAGCACAGCATCTGTGGATTTCTTGCTGAATCTTAACAGGTGGTCCCAGAGGGACACAGGCTGGGACTAACTTTGGCCTGCAGCTGAACCCCTCTCAGGGCTGTGCTGCTGGACACCTACTACACAAAGTCACACTAATAAGACCAGGAGAATTAGATGCTTTGCTTAGTACACAGAAACAGAAACAGAAAGGCAGCCAAAATGTGAAGACAAAGAAGCAGAAACCATATGAGAGATCAGAACAGAGATCCAGGAATAATAGAGTCAAACAATCTAACAGACGCAGAGTTCAAAACACTGGTTATGAAGAGGCTCAATGTACTTAGGGGGAAGTGCAGATGAATTCAGTGAAGATAAAAAAATAATAAGGAGACTATGGGACACTATTAAATGTAAAAGTATCCATGTCATAGGAGTACCTGAAGGAAAACAAGTTGAAGAGCTATTTGAAGAAATAATGATGGTAAACTTCCCTCACCTGGTGAAGGAAATAGATATACAATCCCAGGAAGCTCAGAGAGTCCCCAACAAGATGAACCCAAAGAGACCCACACCAAGACACATTATAATTCAAATGCCAAAGTTTAAATACAAAGAATCTTAAAAGCAGCAAGAAAAAAGCAGACATTTACCTACAAGGGAGCTCCTATAAGACTGGCAGCTGATTTCTCAAAAGAACTTTATCCAGCAAAGCCATCATTTAGAGTCAAAAGACAGATAAAGAGCTTCCCAGACAAAAATAAGCTAAAGGAATTTATCAACACCAAGCCAGTATTATAGGAAGTGTTGGAGGGACTTCTTTAAGAAGAAAAAACATGTATCAAAAAACAGGAATAAAGAATAGTAATATACATTCCTATCAACAAGTACCACAAATGGAAAAGAATTAAACGCTCTAACCAAAAGATAGAGTGGCTGGATGGATAAGAAAACAAGACCCCTACATATGCTGCCTACAAGAGACACACTTCAGATTAAAAGACACACACAGGCTAAACAGAAGGGGATGGAAAAAGATATTGCCTTGATGGACCTATAAGCTACTGAGCTGAATGAAATAAGTCAGATACAGACAAATATCGCATGGTTTCACATACATGTGGAATCTAAAGAATAAAATAAACAACAAAAAAATGGAAATAAACTCATTCACACAGAGAATATTTTGAGGGCTATTAGATGGGGAGGAGGTTGAGGGGACAGAAAAAAAGGGCAAAGGGATTAAAAAGTACAAATGGATAGAAATGAAATAGACATATAGCATAAGTAAAATAGTTAATAATGTAGTAAATATGTAAGGGGGAAGAAGGGTACTAGATTTAGTGGACCGATCACTTTGTAAATTACATAGGTCTCTAATCTCTGAAACTAATATATTATTGTATGCCAACATTATAATTGAAAAAAAAAACCTCACTGAATTGTACAATGTAAATATGAGCAACTAATTGTCTATTTCAATAAAGCCAAAAACAAAGAAAGAATAGTTCTCAGATGATAAACTTGTTAGAAATGCAAATTATAGGTCCATGTCCTACATTGAATCAGAAATTACGGTTGTGAGGCCCATCTGTATTTAACAAGAGTTTCAGATAATTCTGATGCACACTAAAGTTTAAGAACCACTGATCAAAGAAATTCTGAAAAGACGCTGTCAGTAGTAAGCAGCAGCAGCACAGTAGTAAATAATCTTGTAGAAAATACACCTAAAAATTCTAAGAATATGGCAAGCTGGTGGAAAAAGTAAATCATTAGAGTCTTCTTTGTTTGCTTCTTTTCTAGGAATTGGGTGCCAGTAACATATGAAACCATTTAGTTCTCTGGTCTAAGTAGCTAGGCATAAATGGGTCCCAGTCTGGACATGAGGCAGGATTGTTGCTGAGGCCAGAGAAGCAACTACCAAAAAAATGTTCCAGAACACCACCTGATTTTAATATTTTATGGTAGAATCGACAATTCTCATGCTCCACCCCATACCATGACACATTGAGAACACATCCATCTGCTTTAAGCACAATCCCACCCTTTCTGTAAATTATTTTCTTGCCCCCTAAATATGGCACACATTTAAAAAGACGTCATTGCAGTTTATGGATCTGTGCTTTTTGCAAATGCAAGGGCCCTTAACTGCATTCACAGCTGTGGCTTCCCCACGCTAGAGCATAAGGCTGTCAGTAATGCTTTCTCCTGAGAGTGAAGGAGAAAAGCCTCCTTTGATCCCATGTTATAAGTGGCTTCCATAAGTTCTCAGATTCCAATGACACAGGAAGTCTGGCCCCTTGGTACTTAATCAATAAAAATAGGAAACAAAAAATAACGAACAAACAAAAAAAAACAAATTACATCCTCCAAGATGACTGTCATCACCAACTAAAAGAGAATGGCTGACATACTAACCAGAGAAACAAAAACTTACCATCAAACACACTTGTGGCCCCAGTTTCAGAACCCTGGACTTATCTACAAGAAACCATTTCTGGGCTAATTTTAAAGATTAATGAAGAATTGGATTCTACACTAACCTCAGGCATCTGTGAACTCAAATGTCAGGCAAAATGATACAGACAGTGAAATTCACCTTTAGTGCCCCACGCCTCGCCTACTTCTTTCTGTAATCCTCTCCCACCTCCAAGTAAACCCTTTTCACCACCCACGTTCAATCAATCAAATTACCCTACCTTTGCAATGTCTCACTCGTCACTGAGACCCAAATGTCTAAGGCTGGGTAAAAACAACATCGTCAAATTTCATAAATGTGCAATGATAACTCAAACTAAAAGGAGACATTCTGTCACAGGGAAACAGAGCTTGTCAAAGAAATTCATCTTAAAATTGGGTAGCTCTCAAATTACAGACTAGAGAGCTTTATTTTTAGATATAAGTTTTATACTATGTACTGTTCCTCAAAAACTAAAATTTAAAAAATGGTACTTCTTTTTCAAAAACCGGGACAAGTATTTTACTATTCTGGAGCCATTATAATTTGTCTTTATCACTAATAAAGACAATTTCTATTTTAAAAGAATTTTAGTTTTAGACTCTATTCTGCTTACTCTTGAAACTGAACATCAGTTCATATTCTGCTCTGTGAAACCCTTCATTCTTTTACCATGTCTAAAAGAAGCTAATGTATATGCCTTCTCCCTTCATTAACAATTGGTAAAATTGGACATACTGACTTCATGTTGCCTTCTGTAAAGTCCACATTCTTAACATTGCTCTCAACTTTGTTTGAACATATCTTTGAATACATGTACATATCTTTGAATAGTATATATATATATATATTTGAACATGATTTTTAATATCTTTGAAAATACATCTTTGAATAGTTTATTTCTGGGAGTCTAGTTCCCAAGTCTTTGAGATTTACTCTTCTGTCAACTCTTCTTTTTTGTTTTCCCCCTTCCATTTCTCCCTGACAACAAAAGATCTAAGGAAAATAAACTAAGGGTGAAAATATTTACAGGTTGTGATTCAGAGAACTTCCATCTGGGACTCCCACTTGAAGAAAAGTGTAAGATTCAGGACTTCCATTGACTAGTTTTATTTTCCCTCCTGGCCTTAACGTTCTTTATCATCTTGCTGGTTACCACTCTGTGTGGTAACCTCTAGGTTGTGCCAGGAGGAGGAGAACAATCAGTTTATGAGGACAGGCGGGAACAGCATGCCCCCAACAATCCTGCCAGGAAAAGCAGACAGCAGTACAAACCGCCTTGGCTCTCCCCTTTCCCTCCAAATTACACCATAGATGATGTTTATAGGAATAGAGTAAAGCCCTTGGACAGAACTCAGTTGACGTGTTGTGTCCGAGAAGAGGAAGTATTTCCACTAAGACCTAATGAGAGAAAGGCCTCCCAGCTTGGAGTGGGGATGGGCGGGGGGACAGCCGGAGTCAGGTGTTTTCAGTGACTGGTAGTTTTCTGTCAGGCAACACATGGCTCTCCCCAAAACAGCCCAGCAGTGTCCAGCCCCATCGCCAGAAAAGGAACAGGTGGCAATACAATACAGTGGTTAAAAAAGAAATCTCTGTTATAAAGAAAAGAGAAGAAGCTACGAAAACAATAAGAAAGAGAAATAGACCCAGGAGGAAAAATCCAGAGACTTGGAAGGGAAACTATAAAACTATAAAACTTAGAACTATTAAAGAAAAAAACTGTATAAAAGGTATGATCTAACAGTGAAATTTTAAAAGAGAAGGCAAAAAAATGAATGATGTGTTTAGGTCTTCAAGAGTTATTTTACAATTCACTCAAAAAAGTGTAAAAGGGGTAAAGAACGAAAGGGTCAGGAGGTTACCTAAGAACAAGAACCTACTGATGGTACGGGCTGATAAACATTAAAATGAATTATTGAATAGTTCTGGAATTTAATTATTTGGAGAACTGAAAACGCTGAACTTTAAAAATCTTTATCATCAACACTTACTGTTGGTCTAGCACTTTAGAGTTACCTGTCCTATTTTGTAGGGTTGTTACAAATATCAAATAAGATAATATACTAGAAAACAGTTCTTCTAGTCCTTTCCGTTAAGTCAGAGTGGAATGAATGCTCCCCACTCTCAACTATTTTATAAATGGCATCTGGGTCAACCCCCATGACAATCCTGTGAGATTGGTAGGAAATATAATCATGTTCTATCTTACACCAAGGCCTACAGAAGCCGAGATTATAGTCCTTGGTCACGGAGGTAGCCGCTAAGATGGTGTGAAGCATTAACTCCTTTAAAAAAGCATTTTTGAAAGTTATTAGTACTGGTTTCCACTTCAGAAAATTCATTCAAAATAAGCTTTATGATAACAAGAGTAGGAAAGGAAAGAAACAGAAGAATTCTTTGATCTAGTTTGTTTACTTGGGAAAATGGGTACATTCTGTGACATCTTCCTAACGTTTGAATATCTGAGGCACTTATTGTGTTTGGGAATAGGTGCCCAAGTGTTTTCCTACAATCACGCTCAACCAACAGAACTGATAAACTAAAACATACTGTGTTGCTTTGATTACACTGAAACAAAGGCTGCCTTTTCACCATGACAGATAACCTAAATGAAATATTTTCTTAATAAATATTTTTGGTTTGCTAAGTCACACAGCCAACTTTCATATTATGCATCAAAACAGACGGTCTTTTCCAAGTTTTTTTTTTTAAGCACAGCTATTTTGTAAATAAAACAATAGGCAAACAAAAACCTGAGTATCTCAAAAGGGCAGACTTGAAACTAAGCTTTGATGACTAATTCTAAACCTATCTATTATAATTAATAAGGTAATGTCACTGACATAACTGAAATTTCTTGTATAACAGTAAACTTGAGATTATTGGGCTTTTGATTATTCATTCGAGTTATAACAAACTCTGTCCAAGACCATGAGAGAGGGCAAAGAAACCCAATATTGCATTGTTGTTCAGGTAATAACTCTGCACAAAAATACAGGAAGAGAAAAGGAAGCAGCTAGTAGAGAAAGAAACAGACACTGCTGTGGACCATATATTTAAGACTTGCTTAATCTGAATTGGCTTGCATAGCAGATAATTTTACCCTTAATTTAGTAAAATGAAAACTGATTCACAGACCAATTAAATGATACGTCCAAGATTATAAATAAGAGTAGAAGCCAAGATTCAAACCTAGATCTCTCAAAATTTCAAGGCTCAAAAGACCAGAGTCACATGAGCTTGCACCTACCTACTCTCCCAGCTGCTCCTCCTCCCTCCTCACTCAAATGCTCAGGTTTCATTAACTCCAACAGGTCAAGGTCTTTCCTTCCTCAGCACAATTAACCTGTATTTGCTTTTACTTAGAAAACTCTTATTACCACTTTCTCTTGCTAGCTCTTTCTCATTTTTCAGTCTTCAGCATAAACACCACTTCCTCAGAAAATGGTGCCACACTCCAAAATATGGTCCCCTGGTATGTGTCTTCAATAGAATTCAAGACTTTTCCATTTCACTATGTTTCATAATTACACATTTAATTGTGTTTCTTCCTTTGATGATACCTTCCTCACTAAACTATTAGTTTCAGCAGTGCAGAAATCACTTCTGTTTGCTCTTCACTTTCTATTTAGGACCAAGCACCGTGCCTAACACCTAAAATGTATTCAATAAATACTTTGGAGTAAATGAGAAAGTGAGATATGGGAACTGTCTAAAATTATTCATTATCTAAGGTGCTCCCAAATTCTTTACTATCTAATAAGGTTAGGTCAGTCAAGAGCATTTAGAATTTATGGTGGTAGAAGACTTGTTCAGGTTTTTACTGGTGTGCCAAAATGAGATACCAGCAATGAGAAAAGAAACCGTCACCAACTTTATCAAAACACATGAAAAAGCCATGGAAAACATCATGGCTCTGAAGCCCCTCACCATGCTGGGAAATCAGCAGTATCCTGGGTTTGATGGTCACTCCCTTTGATCAAGAGGCCATGGCTGTTCCTCACTAGCGTCACAGTCATCATAGCATGTCTGTTCTGGGTTACCAAAAGACTGATTAAACCACATGACTAGTCTCTTTACCAACTCTTCAACATTAATTACTGCAAACTAATCCAGGCCAATCCGTTCAGGTTTTATAAAGGCCCAGGCCCAGCCTTCTAACGATATTTCTGACTTTTATTCTGGGTTTCACTTAAACAGAATTTGCTCAGATTACTTCCTGTGGTTGAAAAACTAATGCACTCTAGTTAAGTGAAGATTGAACGGCTAGCCAAAATTCTTTAGTTTTCATTCAGTTCTGTTACCACCTTGCTACGTACAATTAGAGGCCAAATAATTTTAACCCCTCTAATTTATCTTAACTTTCCCATCTGTAAAACTATGACCATCGCTCCAACAGAGTTATAGCTAGTCTGAGGGCTTGTAAGATTCTCAGAGACATCTGAGTGACTGACCCTTGCTCTAACTCTGCAACTCTAAGATCAGAAAACGTCTTAGAAGGAGTGTGGTGCTGGCTTCCAACACATATACTCAAAATTTAAATAAAACAGAGAAGATTAGCATGGCCCCTGTGCAAGGACAGCATGTAAATTTGTGAAACACTTCATATTTTTTAAACGAGAGATTAAAAAAAATAGTGTTTTGATGTTAGTGTACACTGTATTATACCAGTCTCTATAGTCACATGGCGCAGTACCAATATTGATGATCATAAACATCCAGCTGGGTTGGGTTGGGATGTGGTAGGGGATAGTTCTGCCCATTGCTCAGTGACACTTCATAAAAGTCCCAATGTGATCTTCAGTCACTCAGACTAATCGTAGACAGTGATGTTGAAGTCCTCTTTGTGAGACCCTGAGGCATACAGAATATGACTGTCATGGGAGAATACTAGCACTTTTTTTCATCTATATCTTTAGATAAATACACCTTGACTGATTTTCCAGGTAGTATCTGTGCCTGGCCTCTCCTCTCTATCACTCAGAACCTACTATGTGTCAACATGGTGGTAACATAGGTTCAAATGTGCTTTGGAAAAATAAAAAGTATTTCACAATTAAGAATAATTATCACCAACTTCCCACAAAGGTGTATTTTTTGAGCTCTGATTTCTTTCTTTTTTTTTTTTTCAGGCGAGGCAACCCTTGGTTGACTTCACAGATTGCAAGAACCTTGTCGGTTTACAACCCCCCACCCCTTTTTTTTTACACCTACAGCACCTGCTCTTCCTAGGTGGTCTCCCAGCCAAGTGTTAATCAGGCCTGACCCTGCTTAGTTTCTGAGATCAGACAGGATCAGGCTTGTTCAGGGTGGCATGGCCATAATGAGCTCTGATTTCTATAAGAAAGAGATACAATGGTATTTACAATCAGCTCTACTCAGACTGATGCTACTTATAGGCTTTATGTCTTTAGAGTCTCTTGAAACCTGAGTATCTCTATCTGAAAAGCAGAAATTTAATAATAGTAGTGTCTATCTCATAAGGCGATTGTGAGGGTAATGGGGACCAAAGTTTTGCCACCCTGAAGCTGCCTTTGAGATATTGATCTTAAGCTGTCTATTAAGAAACAAAAGACTCAGAAAGAATCTTTGATCCTCTCCTTTCCTGCTCAAGAGATTTGGATCGAAAGGCCTACTCCAGGAACAGAATCTTAAGATGTTGCCTTAGCCTAATTTGAATTAAGTATGGTAAGTAGCAAGGCTTCAGGCAGGGGTCTGTTAGCTAGATAGCCTCTGTGTCCCATTGTTTCTGAGTAGCCCAGCAAGAGTTTGCCTGCCACATATGATCGTATGAACCACATGATCCACTCTTCCTAAACTACCTGCAAATTGCCCATTCTCACTTCTGAAATCCAACACCCCTTTCCCACCTTTCTCCTTTGTCCAAAATGTCATATATACTCAATGTTGCCTCACTGTCTTTGGAATTTTCATGCTTATGTGAATTCCCTATGGGTACATATTAAAATTTTATTCTCTCCTGTTAATCTGTCTCTGTTAATTTAATTATTAGCCCAGCTAGAAGAACTTAGAAGGCAGAAGGAAAAGTATTAATATTTTTTTAGCCTTCACAAGGGTAAAAGATAATACAGAAAAATGCCTAGTGTTGTCCAGCCCCCAGAAGAAGGTGCTAATATTTTAATATGAAAACAGAAACCCAAAATCTGAGAGAAGTAAATGAATTTAAAAGCTCTGCATCTATCAGAATATTTTGTGGTAAAAAAAAAATAACAGAAAATTAAACACAAACTGGCTTAAATTATAATGGAGATTCACTGGCACCTGTCACTGAAAAAGCCCGTGGGAAATGTAAACATTGGGCAGTGTGCATTCCCGGAAGGTGCGACTCCATTTCTGTACGGTTGTCCTGGCTCCCCTTTACTCCACACATTACTCCTCTCTCAGGCCGGCTTCCCTCGCTGTTGCAGGATGCCTGCCAGCAGCTGCCAGAGCAGAACACTTTCTCCTTCACATCCAGAAAAGAAAGGATATTACTTCTCACAATGAACAGGAGTCCTCAGTTTTAGAGACCCTTGAATGAGCCACTGTGACCCAGGTGAGTCCTCGGCACTGGTGCATAGAACTGGGGAAACTGAGTAGAGAGGTGTTATACAATGGGGAAAGGTAAATGAATGTCACAAAGAAAATCACAATGTCTATTATAGTAACACGATAAATGCTTAGTGGTTGACAGTGCATTCCAAAGTTGTGGTTGTTTTGTTTTGTTTTAAGGAGATAAAATACCTATGAAGAAACACTGAGTTCTAAGGTTTCCAGGACCCTAATAAGCCCAGATGGCAGAGAAGGAGTGGGGAAGGAGCTAGCAGGGATTATCTGAACTGCCCACTGGAAACCCCAAGGTATTACCCAGCTCAGGAGGAAAGTTTGCTGTCCCCTAGGGAGTCCTGAGAGTTTGAGCACCACCATTTTCAAGGCTGCTCTGAACACCCCAAAGGTGGGAATCCTGGTAGAGTTCTCCCATCCAATTCCTACAGTTTTGAAACCAACTGGAGGAGCACAAGAAAACTTCCCGCTGCTGGGGAAGTTTAAGTGATGAAAGCTCCTCTTCTTACTTTTCCAGAGAAAATTGCAAACATGCCATCAGTACCGCTGGAAAGTCTGAAACACTGACACACGCGATCTCTGCTTAGAAATAAAGTAAAAGCCCCAGGACAACCTCTAAAGATGATTTCCTTTGCCTAAATAAAGCATTTGATTGCATCGTGGGGCTCATTTGGCTGTACTGAATTAAAATCCACTTACACAAAGGTACTTACACAAAAATGAATTTATTAGATGATTACTCAGTATCTTCCAGCCAAGAAGTAGAGCTGGCCTCAGAAGGGACTAGATTCATTTGATCGAGGAGTGAATGCCCAATCACTTTAGTTTTCTGTCACAATCAGCTTTCTTGGCTTAAGTTTTCTATGAGTCAGTCCTGAATTTACATATTTCTTGTTCAAGAGCCACGGCTACGATGCTGAGTAGTTCCTATAAGCCAAGTCAGATTCCTGAGAGAAAGAGCCCACTGTCGGGTCAGATGTCTGTCCTTAGCCAATTGACTATGGCTGGGGACGGCTATACACTTGGGTTGGGTTCTATCAGTGGACTCTGAGAAAGATAATGAACAGGAAAGTCAAAATGACTGATATGCACATGTTAGACATGTCAGTTTTTCCTCTTCTATCAAAGTATAGTCAGTGCTAGAAGATTTCGTAAAAACATCAGAGAAATAGAAACCATGAGAGCAACATGAACTAAGTGTAGATGAGTAACCTTTCAATTTGGCCCCATTCTAGCTTTTTATGTATTCCTGATACAGCACAATTTCTTAGTGCTGCATTTTTTTTACATGCCAAATAATTATACTTTTCTTTGTAACTCATAGGATTATCAAAAAGATAAAGAAATAACTTTCATCAAAGTAATTTTGAACGTTAAAATGATGTTATTTACACCCTGCACTCTATAAAGCATCTCTTCTGAATTCTAACTCAAACCCCAGTGTTTACATGGAAATACTTGAGTTCAAGGATTATTTATCAAAACAGCCATTTTGGGTTAATTCTCCTAGGAGGACACAGATCTTACATCTCCGTGGTGGAGTGTTTGACAAGTTACATGCTTACACAGCATACACACAACAGACACGAGAGAGGAGAGCTGCAAAGATTACAGAAAGGCAGGAAAGTAAAAACAAAAATAAAGAAAAAACAAAAAACAACAAAGCAAAAACAAGAAAAAAAACCCTCACACCTAAGAAAACGAAAACAGTTAAGTTCATACAGCCTTCAATATGTACTCCTTATCCACTAAGGATAACAAGAATGGAAATAGGCTGCAAATAAGAGATTTGGTCTTTAGAGAGAAATTCCTGGGTATGAGGGCTGCTAAGCATTTCCTACCAAACAAGAGTATTCAGTCAGTCCTTACCATGCAAAAAATGATGCACTGTGTGACTGACACAGTGTTTGACAGATGCATTGTTTGGCAGCAGGATTTGTTGCATTCATCTTTGTTTCCTCAGCATCCAGCATGGCATGTGACCTTGCAGACAGTTAATATTGCTGAGGATATGAGTGTTCAGAGACTGAAATGACAGCAGTATACAGCAACCATTCTTGTACCTTCTCTGATCAAAAATCAGTTCCTTGGCACCATACTGGGGAAGGGGGACATTTGACTTTCTTCATTCCAATATAAAATGTATCAATTATGAGAATGTTCTTGTTTTTGTGGACTTAGAGGTGATCCCCAAGAAGCAAGTATCCCTCTATATTGTTATCTTTCTAGAGTAGCCTGACACTAAAAGCCTGCCATTTACCAAAAATCTTCCTAATTTATGTGTTATGTCTCTTGATCTACTCATAAAGGTTGGGCTGAAATTTGTCAATAACCTCTAGTCCTTAGTGCTGTGTCAGAAAACTGACTGAGCTTTTAGTACAGTGGAAGGCAACGTGGCATGCTAGAACTTGGGGTAGTTCTGATCTTGCTAGTAACTGCTTATCTTGTCTTAGGTACCTCATTTGGCTTCTCCTAACCTGTTTCCTCATTTGTAAAATAAGAGAATTAAACTAGGTGGTCTTTCACGCTTCAGTTCTATCACTGTCTGGTTCCAAATAGTATACCAGAATCTTAGAGTTGCTTACTATCCCTAGAAAATCTGTTACTGCTCAAAGGGAAGATGAAAGCAAGTGTGATATTCATTTAATTTTTTTAATTCCATATTTTCAGCAACGTCTGAATACATTTAAAGTCTGAGTCTTAGTCAATGTCTGAGGGAACACGTTTTTATCTCTGAGGGGACTGGGTCCATCTTCTTCTTCCAATCACCATGAGGTAAAAGTGGCAACATCAAAAAAAATGTAAAAATAAAAAGCCAACTTTACTACCAAAATGACTGAAAGAAAAAAAGTCGAAGAAAAAATTTTAAACCTAAAAAAACACCAAACAGCAAAATTCTAGGCTGTTAAATACAGTAATTCATGATTGACACATCACTGGTTACCAGCAAGTCCAAGCAAACAAACATCACTGAGTATAGAAATGATCATCTCAATTATGCCACAATCCAAAACAATTTTTTACACATATGTTGTTCCAAAGAACAAATAGGAGCAGATCAGAACTTTCTTTAGCCTTTGTAGAAATAAATTAGCCTGGCAAATGTCCCTTTAATCATAAACAACTTTTGCCTAAAAGATGCAAATTTACTAGAACAATCTAAATCATCCTTTCCAAATCTATTGCCCAAGCCTTAATGTCCTAAGGTATCCATGGTTTGTAATTGAACTAACTACTCTTTTTTGTATCTAGAAAGGTACTTGCCATGTACCATCCTTGGAAGAATTGAGAAAACAGGCACCCAAATCATTTTTCTGAAATCCAGGTCAGAAAGGCTGATGAAACAGACTCAACATTCCTTACACTTCACCTCTTCACAGTAGTTTATAGCCCCACAAGCCACAGAAATATGCCATGCCAACATGAATGGAGTGGGTCTCTGCTTCCATAGGTTTATTTATTAGTCTTACTGAACAGCTTTATATTTAATATTACACAAAGCTGTGTGTGTGTGTGTGTGTGTTGTGTGTGTGTGTGTGTGTGTGTGTGTGTCTTTATGTTATTTGTACTTTGTTTTTGTTTTTTCTGGCTTTTGTTTGCAACCTGTCCAAACTGGTAGACTTCCACAATGCATCCATCAAAAACATCACAAACTCTGTATTTAAGTATCATTATTCTGAAATTACTTTTAAGTACTATGAGATATACAGAAAAAGAAAATTATCCCTAGTTCTATCCAATAAAGGCTTAGGAACAATAACCAACCCATTGTCAACAAGCACCCCCAGCACATAGATTATGATCTCTAAATACATTTCCCACTAAAAGAAACCAGAGTTCTTTGGAGCTAATTCCACGTTTTGGGCAGAAAATTTCCAAGATGAGCCAAGAACAGCTTGTCATACTAGAGAGAAAGGAAGCTATCAAAGACTACTAGCATTGATGTCAAAGGAACTCTATAACTAGAAATGGCCTCACAGGCCAAAAATGGGCTAATGTGAGCAGGAAGGAAGACAATAACTACAACAGACTGAAACACATTGAATATGCTAAAATCCAAGAGTTCTTTATAATACTGAAAACAAGACTGGCAAAAATAAACAAACTTAGTCACCTTTGGAA
This sequence comes from Cynopterus sphinx, assembly GCA_030015415.1. Classification (NCBI taxonomy): domain Eukaryota; kingdom Metazoa; phylum Chordata; class Mammalia; order Chiroptera; family Pteropodidae; genus Cynopterus; species Cynopterus sphinx. The sequence goes on along the minus strand of CM057384.1, from coordinate 72,249,751 downwards.
GATTTAAGGGAGCTACCCTATTTTTTAAATTTTACTGTAGTAAAATACACATAATGTAAAATTTACTACCCTAAACATTTTTACATGTATAGTTCAGTGGTATTTAGTACATTCACATTACTGAACAACCATCACCCCCATCTCTAAAACTTTTCCATCCTCACAAACTGAAACTCCATATCCATTAAATACCAACTCCCTATTACCCCCTTCCCCAAGTCTCTCTCAACCTATTATTTTGAACTGGTAAATAAAGGTTAAAAGGGAACATTATCTTGCCTTTCCTATATGACTTATACCTCAGGGTAACCAAATGAAGGGATTCTCTTTTTGGAAGTATTCCAGCTAATACACGAAAAAGGAATATTAAAGTTAAGAATATCACCATTTTGTAAACCCCAATAAATTAATGAATCAAAATAATAATTAGTAATGACAGATAACATCATGAAAGAAAACATTTTATATCCCCTGAGGCTTCAAAGTACAAACCGCCAGCTATAAGGTAGTACACACACATACACATACACAACAACAACAAAATTACCTGAATCTGATCAAGCCTTTATAGCTAACTCCCTAATATATAATACAGAGGACAGAAGAACATATTTAATGGCACCATGGAGGTAGATACAATCAGCAAATCCCAGACCATAAAAAAAAAATCCCTACAGAAAATAACCTGAAGTTTTCAATTAACTGTAAACACATTTTTAAAAAAGAAAATTTTAAAAGGAAGATAAAGAGAAAATCTATATATCAAAAGAGACTTAAGAGACATATCAAAAAGTTATAATTGTATCAATCTTATTTGGATTCATAGTTTAAGCAATGTAAACCCTAAGTGGCTATGATGATGAGAAATTAATAATTTTTTGTTATGATAATATTAATGTGGTTATATTTTAAAAGAGTCCTTAACTTAGAGAAAGATCTTTGGAGATTTAAGATTATAATATCACTGATTCCTTAAAAATAATTATGGGTAAGGGCATGAAAGAAAATGGCCATAAAGTAATCATTGTTCAAGCTGGGCAATACATAAAAAAGTGTTCACTATAATATTTTGTTAACTTTTGAATATGTTTAAAGTTTTCATAACAAATTTTTTTTATAAAAAAGGATGAAAACTAAAACCCAAAATGAAACCCAAAATGAAACTCTTGGGCTTAATGTAAAATTTGAATTAGCTTTGGTCACATAACAGCTTTTATTACAATTGAAAAACTGTTTGCGGGGCTGGGTGAAAGGATTAAGAACTACAAATTGGTACTTACAAAGAGTCACAGGAATGTGAAGTACAGCATAGGGAAAACAGTCAATAATATTGTAATAACCGTGTTACTAGTGTCAGGTGGATATTGACTAATTGGGGGATCACTTTACAAATTATTTAAATGTCTAACCACTATGCTGTGCAGCTGACACTAATATAAAATAATACTGACTGTCGACTCTAATTGAAAAATTAAAATTAAAAAAATTTTAAACTAAAAAATAATATAAAAATTTAAAAACTTGTTCTTAAATAGCTCAATCTAAAAGCTGACATCTATGCTTACCTTCTGCTATATATGAAAATGATTTTCAGTACCAATTAAATTTCAAATAATTGTGGCTTTTCAGGGTAATATAAAGCTCAGCAAATTTCATTGCTATGTTTGTCATACTTGGAGCAACATTCCTATTAAATGTGTTCTTTAGTATGAAATGTTGGCTAAGCAATTTAAATAAATTTCATTTTAAACTTTCTAAAGATATTGGCCAAATCGTCACTCATGCTTTCTGCTTTCAAGGGCTGATGAAATGGTCAAATGAAAATGTTTCTATGTCTTCCTTTAAAACTGTTGAAGATGATGCTCATAATATTGACTAGAGCTCTTTATATATGCTCAAATCAACAATTCTTTTTATAACTCAGTTCCAAAAAAAGAAATGTTTATCTTTCAAGGGGAATAAATCTTGACCATTCAAAATATTATATAATGAATTTTCTTTTTTTGTCTAACCTTCCAGGAAACTCAAAGTTAAATTTAATTATATCTCTATTTTTTTATGTGTTCCCTCTCTCTGTTTACAAGGCTTAAATATTTTTATATGAATCATCTATTGTAAAACTGTATCTTTTAGAATTAGTAACCTATCATTGATGTACATTCTACCCACATTTTAATATCTCTGAAATTGGCATGCATCTTACAATCACATAGTTTTCCCAGAAGCAATTTTTTTATTTAAAATTACATTAATAATAATGTCTTATATTTTATTGTAGTTTAGATTTGACAAAATGTGAAAATGTCTTTGACAATTATTCTGTAATATGAAAATACTATTTTAGCTGAACTGGAAAACTGGAAAAACTAGGGATGGAACTAAACCTTATTAAATACTTCGGTTTATCTACATCATATTTCAAAAAACTCTTTCTCATGCCCTCCAATTTTTTTAAAGTAGTATGTAAGGAAGAAATTGGCCTTTGCCATACATAACTATTTGGAAACATTTTATATTCAGCTTATGATCTTTGTTCCAATAGAAAATGCTATATGAGCTTCACATTTTAGCAACACTATCAATGAATAATTCCCTAGAATCACATGTACAAGATATTTTATTTCAGATCCTAATGGCTCAACAAAGTTTATTAAATCAATGGCTTCACATAACCACTACTGTCACTATCCTTTGACCACCACACCACAAATCAATACCAGGCTGTTTACACATGTTCTTATAGGATTATAAAAGATGTACTCAAAGAAGCTCATAAAAACATGTCTTTTAATCAATGTGGGCATTCATGTCTTTATTTATAAAATTAGGATGATACCTATCTTTGACCGTTACACCACAAACCACGTCTCTCTCCCAGGGAAGAAGAGAATAAACATTCCCTCAAGTATATTACAAAGTCACTGCTAGAGTGTAACCCTGGAAAAAAACTTTTGGGATCAGCACTAATATCCACCTAACTTACCAACTAACTGAATCACATTAAGCTTTTGCTCTATTTAAATACATTAGAAAATATGGTTTGGCCTAAATGTTAAGAATATGAGCAGAGCCTGCTATATTTGTGCTTGGAATATAATAATAATATTTTCTAACTATCTTGTTATGCTATGAATTATGTGTTTCTCTTGAGGATCTACCAATTTCATAGCAGATACTATATGCCACACATGCCTGAAAGATTTCACTAGACATGCCCACTCAGGAATTTCTTTCTTCTTTTTCATGTTCTCATAGCCCTTATCATTTCCATCACCTTCTGGCATATATTTAAACATTTCCCTGTGGCTTTATTTGACAATTAATAGAAAAAGAACAGCATAACCTGGTGGTTAAGGGCATGGGCTTTAGAGATCTTGATTTGAATCCTGGCTGTGCTTTCTAGCAGTGCAACTTGAAACACACTTTTAATCAATCTGGGCATCAGTATCTTTATTTATAAAATTAGGATAATGCCTACCTTGCAGACGTGTTACAAAAATTCTGAGCCTGACACAGTGTCAGGATGGCCTATTAGCATTTTTGATTACACCTTTGCCAAGAACCAAATGGACAATTTCATGGCCCATATTTTGCAGTGAGAAAAAAGGATAAGCCGTCATCAGAAAACTCCCAGGCTTGGAAGCCATGGACTATTCTTTACAGTAATGATTGAGCATCTACTCTGTACTCCAAAACATCATGCAAGTCATCAGAAACAGAGAGAAGCATACAGAATAGTCTCTGCCTTTTGGATAACCGCCATATCCAAAAAATAAACAAGGAAAGAAAGAAAGGAAGAAAGGAAGGAAGGAAGGAAGGAAGGAAGGAAGGAAGGAAGGGAGGAAGGAAGAAAGGGAGGGAGGGAGGGAGGGAGGGAGGGAAGGAGGGAGGGAGAGAGAAAGAGAAAGAGAGAGAGAGAGAGAGAGAGAGAGAGAGAGAGAGAGAGAGAAAGAAAGAAAGAAAGAAAGAAAGAAAGAAAGAAAGAAAGAAAGAAAGAAAGAAAGAAAGAAAGAAAGAAAGAAAGAAAGAAAGAAAGGCAAATCTCCATTGCAGAAGAATTTCTAATAATTTATGTAGCTATTCTGGCCTCAAGGAGGATGCACACAACCCTCCCACTCTTTAAGTGTGGGCTACACATAGTGATGTCCTTCTAAAGAAGGCAGCATGGAAAGAGGGAACAAAGGGGAACTTTACAATAGAGAAACCTGACAAACACTACCTCAGTCAGATAACGAAGATCTACATCAACGGTCACGTCACGTTTATAGTAAATGCCTTGAGGATCACAGAGGTGAAGTAACATTCTCATCACAACCCTTGATATGATGTGATGAGAATGTTACTTTACCTCTGTGATCCTTCTCCCCAAAACCCATAACCCCAGTCTAATGATGAGGAAAACAATAGATAAATCTCAATTGAGGAACATCGTACAAAATACCTGACTAGCACTCTTCAAAATTGTCAAGGTCTTCCAAAAGGAAAATGTGAGAAAGTGTCCCAGCTGAAAGGAGTCTAAGACATGCTGATTAAACATAATGTGGTATTCAGGAGAGGATCCTGGAAAAGAAACAAGACACTGGGTAAAAACTAAGGCAATATTAATAAAGTATGTATTTTAATAATAATGTATAAGTAAGTACTTATAATAATAATGTAAATTAGTAATAATGTATCAGTATTGGTTCATTAATTGTGACAATTGTACAACACTAACGTAGGACGTTAATAATAGGGGAAACTGGGTGTGGGGTATATGGGAACTCTACTATTTATTTTCCCATAAATCTAAAACCATTCTAAAATAAAAGATTTTAAAAATCAATATGAGGTAGCAATGACAAGGAAAAACGGGATTGAATCATTCATTCAATAAATACTTCTTGAGTACCTATTATGTGACCAGGGGTAGAACATTGAACAAAGAAAATAAGACTCTTGACCTTGAGGAGCTTACATGGAATATGTGTCAGGCCGTGCAGAACTAAGTGATGATCCCTATTACAGCTTTCCTTCCTTGGGAGGGAAATCCCTGTGGCACTCCAGTGGCAATGTGACCTCCATTACCTCTCATGAAATAGGGGCAAACATGATCCAGGCCATAGTTTGGCAGAAAGAGATGAATAGAAAGAGAACTTGGAAAAGAAAGGACGGCTCCTAGGACAACTGGGAGCCACCTGGCACAGCCTTCCAACCCCCAGAAAACAGCATATCCCTTAAAATCCAGGGAGCATTTGCTCAGTCACAGAATGTGGCCAGTGAAAGACCCCTTCATTTTACAGGAAAGGAAATGAGGCCCCCAAAAAGTAAGTGATTGCTAGGGATCACACAGCTATCTCTGAATCAACTTTTTAACATCCACTCCCCCGAGGCTATCAGCATTTACTCTGTTGCTAGAAATCAGCAAAAAATGAAAGCTAGATGCATATGCTTGCTCAACATTAGACATGAACAACAAAAAAGAATCAAGAAAAGTAGATCTAGAATAAAGATAACTATGGATTAAATAACTTAGGTGATAGGCATTTCTAAAATGATTATGCTCTATAGCTAATCATAGAAACTTATAGGACACTGCAGGATAAACATACATTTCCTAAAAAGGAACAAGTTCACTTTAAGTTCACTATAACTAAAATAAACCCAATTACTATGTATTTCACTAGCTAAGTAAAAGTTTACAGGTGAGCTTAAATAGTACAGGGGGTGGGGCAGGACTGATATTCCTTTAAAAGATAAAAAACAAAAGACCAGCAACAACAACAACAACAACAAAACAATAAAAACCTTAAGGCAACACCAATTAATACTCAGGTAAAAACAGAACAGAGAGGGGACCTCTAAAATAAGAGCTTATCTTATGTAGGCAATGAACCAAATCTAATCAGATAACTGTGCTATTCTTGAGAAACTCTTTTAGGGCTGTCAGCAGCATCTTGAAGCCTGAAGATGTCACTTAGGGTATCAGTTTTGAGGCAGTTCACTCCCTTAACAATGTCAGCCCATTCTGCACAAAGCTAGAAATATGGCCAGATGGCACACTCAGGGAAAATTACTTTTGAAATTGAGTTTTCAACCTTTCTGTTAAGGACTGTTTTTAAACAACCACCAGGCCAGAAGATGCTTCCACGTTTTATCAGGGGAACACAGTAGTACATTTAAAGTGGAATTTTAATGAAAAGATAATGAAATAAGAGTGAAAAAATTAGAATTCTTAACCTATAACACTGAGCTAAGTATTATGCACCCCGGAAAGCATATTAGAATCACCTGGAGAGACTTAACATGTTCTGATTCCATTCCAGACTAATTACATTAGACTCTCTGGGGGTGGACTCAGGCTTCAGTACTTTTTAAAGCTTCCCAGGTGGTTCACTGTGCAGCACAGTCCAGAATCCACTGCTCTAAGGGGAGTTAGTCTAAATGTTGAATATCAAATACACTTAAAGTAGGATAAACTAACCATACATTCTAGGAGTACAGTGCCTTGAAATATCACTCAATTGAATACAAAACTATAATTTTAACAATTTGTTTTTTAAGTCAATCGTACCCAAGTTTCTTTGACTTTTCCCCTCGAGATACTTCTACAGCAGAAGAAATTATCTCTTGAGTTCAAATAAAGTGAGAATAAGAAATCTCATTCCCACCCCCCATTCCCCTTGGTTGGCCATTCAAAATAGAAAAATAAAGACTAACTTCTCTTAAACGTTTCAAAACAAAATAATTAAAACGCATATTTGAGTAAACAACCATGAAACTCAATGAGGTTTTTCCTGTATTTTTTAACAGTCACAGCTGAGGGTCAATCATGGAAATAGCTGCATAGTTTTGACTCTGCCAAACAGCTCAGTAAAATTACATCACAGGAGGGCTGCACCCTGTGGGAGAGCTGAATAGCTTGCACCCCTTCAGCCATTTGGGCACCTGCCTGCTGTGCTGTGTGGTGGTAGCTTTTTGTCCCCGCCACACCTGCTCCCAGGATGTGAACTCTTCTAATTACATAGCATCATAACAATTTGTCCAGTCTAATTGGAGGCAGTTATCCCACCCTGACTGAAGACACTCAATAAACAATAATGTAAAAGACAGCTTTAATTGTCCTGAAGGCTTGAACTTTTACCCCATGAAAATATCAGGGGCGGTGGCTACATTACTGGTGGGTTTCTAAGAAAAGGGTCAGTCTACCATGGAAGGGATTAAATCTTTAAAGCAGCCGTGGAAATAAGAATCAAAAACCAGATGACATTCAGATAGTAAAGGGAATGAAACAGACACTCCCTGGTTGCCTGGTGCAAATACCGACTCATTCCAAATGGGGAAAATAGCTGTGAGACCACTACAATATTTGGCTTCCAGGTGGTGGTGGTATGTTTGTTTCCTGACATAAAATGGAAGTACTCATAAATGCTGGAAAATTGGATGCGCAGTAAAAGAAATCATATATTGTACCATTCCACATGTAAGAAACAGCCGTAAAAGGCACATCTACAAGAGCTGGGAGATCGATTAGTGTTGCCTAGGCTGAGGGTAGGAAAAGTGATTGGCTAGACGACATCCTTTTGGGAGTGATGGGAAAGTTCTAAAATTGGGTTGTGGTGATAGTTGTACAACTCTGTAAACTCACTAAACATCTGGATTGTGCACTTAAAATGGATGAATTTTACGTCATATAAATTATTGGTTATTCTTTGGACCTAAACAAAATGCTATTCTTTGGACTCAGTAAAACTGAAAAAACGTTATCGTGACCCCTCCCTTGGGTCTGGGGGTGTTGCAGGTCATTCTTCTGTCACTTACACTCTTTCTCCAATTTCCACCTGTAAAAAGTTAAGATGAGAGGGAGACGTGGCAGAACACATTACCTACTCTGAGATTCTGTGCAGTCACAACAGACATCAGGTCTGGGAACTCGGAAAGGCAATCCAGCGTAAATCCCTCCTGATGTAGAAAAGGAGACAAGGTCAATGCAACGAAGGTCGGGGTGGCCTCACGAACGTGGCCCTCCCCATCACGGTAAATGGAAGCCCCTCGGAAAAAGCCGCCTCCGACCGAACCGAAGTCGGAAGGCTGGATCCCTAAGGTCCACGGAATAACCAATCAATTGACAGGATTCCTAACAAATCCAAAGCTTATTCTTTCACCAAACCCAGGTTGGTTTTACTCTGAAAGTAGGAACTCGGTGTCCGCGGAAGCACGAAGTTGGCAAGTTCTGCTCTGAGGCCTCGTGCCACCGGTGGCCCTGCCGGGGCGCGAGGACACGGGGCGGGCGAGCGGGAGGCAGAGCCCGGGCTCAGGGCTCCGCGCGTGCGGGGCGCCCCGCACCCGGCAGAGGCGGGCTCCCCAGGGCGCCGCCCGGGGCGCAGCGCGCTCGGCTGTCTCCCCGCCGCCGTCCCACGCTCGTCTGCACACCCCGACGCCGGCTCCGGCGGGATCCCCGGGACGCTAACCCCGGCCTTTGCGCCTCCCCTGGGGACAGATGCGGCGTCCAGGTGGCGGAGCCCCGCACCGCAGGGGGGAGGCGCCCGGGCGGAGGCCTCACCCCGGGGCGGGGAGGGGTGAGGGAGGAGCCCGACGCCGCCGCCCGGCCCTGGGGGGCCCCGCGCCGGCCCCCGCCCCGCGCGCCCCCCGCACAGTGCTCATGCGCGCCGGAGCGCAGCCTTTATAGCGGCCGCGGGAAGCGCGCTGTCCCGCTCAGACGCAGCGGGGCGGCTCCCACTCAGGTGCAGGTTCCCCGGCGTCCGGCGCGGGTCCCCGAGCCTGCCCGTCCGCGTCTCTCCTTTGTCACCCCCCAGCTAGTCTGTCTGCATCTGGCACCCTCCACTCCGGGCCCGGGGTGCACATCGATTCTGGGGTTGGCTCCATCTGCAGCCGGAGCATCGCCTCCAGACCGAGAGGGCGCCTGGGTCTCCGAGGGGTGCTGGATCCCCGCGGGGTGACGGGCGCGTTGTGGTGGGGTCTCGGGAGCCGCTGCTCTCCCGGAGCCTCCCTCACCTTCTCCCTCTCTCCCAGGTCCGAGCAGTCCCCTCGACCACCATGGCTGCAGCCTGGGGCCCCGTCCTCGGCCTCGGTGGGTACGCGCCCCTCTCCACCCCTGCCCCTGGCGCCAAGCCGCGTAGGGGCTGCACGCAGCCCCGCTGCCGTCGCCGCTTCGCAGGTGTCTGTCTGCTGCTGCCGCTGCTGCTGCTGCTGCTGCCGGAGCCCGCAGGCAGCGAGGGAGCCGGTGAGTAGCGAGTTCCCGGTGCGGGGAGCAGCGGTCGGGCCGGGCTGTGCGAGAGGCTGAGTGAGGGTCAGCGGGTAGGACCGCGCTCAGGCGGAGCCCGCGGACCGTGGCCCTGGGAGCGCGCAGGTCGGGGCGGCCTCCTGGCGGACTGCCCTTCACACCTGCAGCCGATCTTCTCCCGCTGACCCATTTCTCGCGCGCGATGGGGGAGGGGATCTGATGATGGTGCCCTTCCCAACGCGCAGAGGAAGCCTCCACCCCCCACTCCCCATCCACACTCAGATCCCTAGAGCTCCCCTCCCCTCCTCCGCACTCGAAGCTGCGGCTGCGGAGGTCAAGCCGTGGGCTATTTGTTGAGCCCCACGGGGGGACTGTCCAGTCCTGGGTGTTTCGCCGCGTTTAGGGCCAGGAAGAAGCCTTCCGGATCCGACTTCAGACTGACAGACAGAGGCAGAGAGGCTTACGTCGTTGTTCCACCTTACTCGACCCCCTGGCTGTGTTTTCTAAGTGTAACCCCTGTAAAAAGCAGCATTCCAGAGTCTTAGAGTCTGGTCCACAGGTAGAAGTCCGAATATGGGTGTGTGGTTCAGTTTGTTTTATACAACAGTAAAGGCAGACTCTTTTCACACATTTATCCTTTGTTTTCCTTGAAAGGAGAAATGAGTCTAACACACACACACACACACACACACACACACACACACGCACGCTTTCACTAAAGTCAGTGTTGTCAGACAAAGGTAGAGCATTTGATGCTACTAAAAATGAGAGGAAGGATTAAGGCTGTTTGGTAGCAGGCATGAGGATCCTAGGTATGAGGCTACTGATTTGGGTAAAGGTTTTAATTTCCCCAGTAATGTAGAGTGTTTCAGAGCTAAGAAATTGGCATTGGACCTGGCATCCTGCCTTCCCAAGGCGGACAGTCCAGGGTACAGCTCAACATAGAGGACTCTTCTTAGAAGGAGGTCCTTGTTAGAGGAAGGCTACTCAGTTGGACAATATGACCAGACAGTTTTACTCTGTCTTGGAAAAAAGTTGGGTTTGTTATTTGTTTGTTTGTATTTGAATTAACATCTGTGTCAAAAAGATTTGGACAACCACAATTGCCTGTATTTGGAAAATTGTATTCAATAACATTATTCTCAATTTAATATTGACAGTAAATATTCACTGTAAAAAGTGGATTAGTATGCTGTATTGCTATCTTGTTACTTGTTGCCAAAGGCTTGTCTCTACTTAACATATTTTGTAGAAAAACTTTGATTCTTCATTATTTGGATAGACCATGTAAAACTCAAGAGTATTAACAGTGCTTTCTAGAAATGCATTCACTGCCTAATATAGCTCTCTGGACAGATCTGGATCAAAAGTAAAAGGTTCGGTTCAGATAAAAATGCTCCATTCTGAAGGGACCAATTGCCCTGTTTCCTGTCCTTCGGCAGTTAACAGAATGTTCCTTGATGTGTGACCTTAGACAAATTAACCCCAAAGCTTTAATTTTTTCATCTGTAAAATGAATGATTGAGCTAAATGACATTCTGTAAAGTGAAGCATCTTTTTAATGGTTGCTTACATTAAAATATAATTTAAAGTCACAGTATGTGAACAAAAAACAAACTGGTAGAAATGGTCCTCTGAAGCAAAGCATGACTTAGAGAGGTTTATGCAGGGTCTATGAAAATATTCCTCACAGGCTCAATCTAGATTTAATATCATCATCTCAGGCAACTATGTACATTGTCATCAAAGAGATTTTTATATTTCTAGAATGAGTTACTAAATGGTCAATGACTAAAGTTTTCTAGTCATGATATAGTTCCAATTATGTATCTTCAAACAAATAAGAACTGAGAAAATACTCCCATTAGACTTTATAGTAGCTGCGAACTAGATTAAATTAGAAAATTTGGTTTTGGCTTGCTAAAATCTGGAATGGTATGGAATGGTACATAAGTCAATATTCCTAACAAGAAATGTAAAAAAAGAAATCAGAGAAATGAAACTTCAACTTCATATCTTAGTTCTCCCAACCACCACTGCCCTAAAAGTCCTAAGAATGGTTATAACATTCCCTCCTTACTCCTTAGTTCCCATCGCTATCACATGCTTTACCAGAGGCCTGGACATCAGGAAAGAGAAAGTAGATGTCCTCTGCCCAGGGGACTGCCCTCTGGAGGAATTCTCCGTGTTTGGGAACATAGTATATGCTTCTGTGTCAAGCATATGTGGTGCCGCTATCCACAGGTAAGCCCAAACGTGCCAAAGGGAGAGAAATGCAAGTGTCATTATTTTTTTTCCCAATCTAGCCACCTGGACCCTCCACTGTTTCTTTCTTTTAGTGCCAGTTTTGACCATAGAATATGGATACTTTTTAAGGTTTTCCTGACTATCCTTGAACACCAGCTATACAGGGAAGCTTTCTAACTAAAGACAAATTGCATTATTTCTTGATAGCTAGATTCCTGTGATTCTAAAACATTCCTAATCATGTAATATATTACTGAGTTTTTACTGTGCCAGCGTTGTTTGTTTTTGTTTTTGTTTTTTTAATTATTGGGGTGCCAGTGGCTAATAAAATCAAATACTTTTTAAGTGTACAATTCAATAATATGTCATGTGTATATTGCATTGTGCGTTCAAGCCATTGTTTTAATGTCCATGACACCCCTACAACTATATAAGGTAAGTACAATTTTACTCCATTTTAAGATGAGGAAACAGTGTGTCCTTATCAGCACTTAAGTTTGATAGCACAAAACCATCTTCCTGGGGCAGATTCTGTACCTGTGTAAGCAGGTTTTTAAAAAAGGCTAGCAGCTTCCTTAAATGACTTTTCTGCTGAACTATTCTCTTGATTAAACAGAGCAATAGATGCAATATAGCACAAGTCAGTCAGATGCCCCTGAAAAGTGTGGTTAGAATTTCAGCTGTTATTTTCATGTTGCAGGGGAGTGATCAGCAACTCAGGGGGACCTGTGCGAATCTATAGCCTACCAGGTCGAGAAAACTATTCCTCAGTAGTTGCCAATGGCATCCAGTCTCAATCACTTTCCAGATGGTCTGCTTCCTTCACAGTCACAAGTAGGTACAATTATATTGTTCTTACTTTTGTGTAAATTTTGCTTTCCCTGCCCCCAATTTATTTTTTCCTGCTTATCTCAGCTGAACCTCTTTGACCTTGATGAGAAAACCTGTGATCAAGATTGAAGGGGTCAACTATGACTTAAAGTCAGGGGACCCAAAGGGTCGAGGACCCACTCAAACCAAACTTGGGTGAATGGGGGAAGAACAATCTTGCTGTCAGAAGATGGCAATAGAAGCTGAATAGTCTGCAATCAGAATGCCCTGACACTTACCAAATAGCATTAAATCAAAAAGCTGGTGAATGCATGTGAATTCATTTTTGGTGATCTCTTAAAATATGATCTGATAGATAAGAATCCATTTTAATTCTTTTAAATGAGAACACAGCAGTTACTCTTGCAATTGCCAGTATTCTATTACATCTGCCATGCTATAGAACCCTAAATTAGATTCATTATGTTTTGATGACAAGAATGAAGAAAAAACAGTCTTTTCTTTATTTTCACAGAAGGCAAAAGTGGTACACAGGAAGCCACAGGACAAGCAGTGTCCACAGCGCATCCACCAACAGGTATGAAGTATGGAACCTATAGTTGCCTGGTACATTGGATTGGATGCACGTCAAATATGTAGGTCTTGACTTGTTTCTTTGTTGGGGCATTGCTTCCCTAAACTAGAAAAATAAAGAAAATTAACTTTCAAAAAAAGTCTTTTCAAGAATGACACTACCTGTCATAAGCTTTTGCCTACGTGGGCTTCTTGCTATGGAGCTGTCTTCTTTTTGCTAATGCCAAATGCTTCCTTTGTTTCAGGTAAACGACTAAAGAAAACACCTGAGAAGAAAACTGGCAATAAAGGTGAGTTCATTTGAGAAAATAACGTCCCCTTTACCTCCCTCCCTCCTCTTGCAATGCTAACCGAGAGATTTGTTTGGGTATTTACAGACTGTAAAGCAGACATTGCATTTCTGATCGATGGAAGTTTTAATATCGGGCAGCGCCGATTTAATCTACAGAAGAATTTTGTTGGGAAAGTGGCTCTAATGTTGGGAATTGGAACAGAGGGACCACATGTGGGCCTTGTTCAAGCCAGGTACCAACCTTGTTAAAATGGAAGACTTGAATGATATCTTGAATGATGACAAATGATCAGTCCTTTCAGTAGGTACATTCATTTTAGTTTAGTATGAACATATTGAGTTATGGACAATCGGGATTCCTAAACTATAAATTTAGGACTTAAGACTGTTTGAGCAGACCGGGTAAGTCTAAGTGCTTTCTTTTTGGAATAAAAAGATTCATAGAATAATATGCTATTTGAGGACCAGAAGGTAGACTACAAGGTCTTGTTTGCTCGTACAAATTATTTCTGCACATCTACTCTGCTCAATTTTTAATTTGTCTTTACTATAGGAAGAAACTGTGATATGTCTACTTCTCCTACCTATTCTGTTATTATTTTCAGCTCTTTTCATATTTCCTTTATTGGAGATCTGAAGTTTTACCTTTTAATTTTTATTCATTTAAAAATAATATTTATTGATGGCTTTTAAGATTATAATATGCTCATTATAAAAAGCTTGAAAACCATATAAAGCACAAAGAAAACAAATTTCTTAAATATATTCTCCAGAGATGATCACTGTAAAATGTTTTACTTCCTTTCAGTATTTTAAGAAAATGCTTGATTTTACATGTGTATTTCTTTTTCAAAATCTCAGACTATAAAAATGTTTTGTGTCTTGTTTTTTTCATCCATTAGTATTCTGAGCATTTTATCATATTACAAATCTTCAAGAGATAATGTTTCTTAGTGTTCCTTTGCATAATTAGTAGCCATTCTTTTATTGCTGCTTCACCATTACGCATTACACTGTGAACATCCTTATATCATCTGCATATCATCTCTGATTAAGCTAGATTCTAGAAGTGGGATTAGGTCAAAAGGTTCCGAAATTTTAAAGGCTTCTGAAATAAAATTAAATTGCTTTCTAGAAAGTTGATGCAGTTTAAGCAACTCTCAGCACTATTACAAATATTAATTTATATTTTGTTCTTATGTTATTTTTTAGAATTGGTTTTTAATTTAGACAGATTATTTTTGGTGTGAGACATTAACTTCATTGTTTCCTACATAATTTAACCATTTGTTCCACACCTTTTAAAAAATGAGCTTCTTATTCCATTCCACACCTTTTAAAAAATGAGCTTCTTATTCCATTGATTTGTGATATCAATTTTTTATGCAAGTTTAGGCAAGTCTGTTTCTTTAATTCATTTGCTAAATCTTACATATTTTCTACAATGCTTTAATTATTGTAGCTTTCTTTATTGTACATTTTAACATCCCACAGAGCAAACTCCCTTTAGTACTTTTCTTACATTTTTCTTTGCAAAATGAAAGCTGCACTGCCTTGCACACTTGTACAAAGACAAGCTTCTCTGTAAACTTCCTGGTTTATAGTTTTTCTATTTTATAAAGGACATTAAATAAACTATATCAAGAGTTTCCGTTTAAGCAGAATAACAGAATATATCATTAAAGATGCAAAAATAAGACTAAATTCCATAGGTCATAATTTGGATAGTTAAAAAGTGACCATAAAAGTGAAAAGGTTATCAACCCACAAAATCTGATTTTGTGACCCAACATTTCAACAGGTAGATAGAAATCATACTATTAAGTATGCAGAAATATAATCAGTGCTATACTTGTCCCTAAAAATTCTTGACTTAATGGCAATTGACAATGCTAAGATCTTAAAATTTTGTACTTATAAAATATTGACTTAGCTAAAAACTTAACACACTTGTTTTAACTGTTTATACTCAACATGGTCTCTAATGAACACAGAGTAGTTTTTTAAGTCAACTGAAATTCTTTGCTATTAAATGTGGAAGATCTCAAATCTCCCATAAATACATATGACTTTAAGAATAGCTAATGTGAACATCATTTAAGAAAAATTCAATATTGTAATATTTTATAATTGACTTCCTTAGAACATTTCCTTCCCATTTTTAAAATGTTGGCCTTCATGTCATTGAAACTGCCTCTTCTGACCAGAGAACTGGGGTAATAGACTGTTCAGTGCTCCAGGATATCCCGCTGGAGTGGACGTAGCCTCACAACCAGGAAGATCTGCCTTCTAATATAGCTGGTGCCCAACTATGCAGACTTCAATTAAGCCCAGTGCCCTGAGCCAATCCTGGTTTCAGGTGCTCCATATGGTTTAGGCATGGACTTCCAAGTCAGACAAATCTGAATTTAAAGTGCAGTAATGTTTTGTTGGGAAAATTACCTAAATGTTCTGATTCTCTTTCTTCATTTATGTAATAGGGATAATTTTTACCTTACAATTATAATGAAATGAGATTATACATTTCACATATTGCCAAGAATATAATAAAACTTCAAGGTAACAATTTTTTTTGTTACATTTATTGAAGACCCCTAAAAACATGGCTCAATTGACAATATAATGTGGAATAAAGAAACTTGGGCATTGTTCAACTGAACGACTTTTTTTTAAAATATATAATGTTGCCTTGTTTTTCTTTCCATTTCTCTCTGAATAACTTTTTTTGTTTTCATTTTTCTATTTAGTGAACATCCCAAAATAGAATTTTACTTGAAAAACTTTACATCAGCCAAAGATGTTTTGTTTGCCATAAAGGAAGTAGGTTTTCGAGGGGGTAATTCCAATACAGGTAAGTAGACTTTGGCAGCTGGGATGTAACACAGAAGAGGGTTATGAATGATCAGATACCTGAGACAGTTATTATGCTATTTTATATGAGGAGTTGTGAAACTTCTTCCTGGCACTGAAATCTTGGCTAGGTATGCTACTTGATCACCTGAGATACTCAGTTTATAATGGAAAACATACCAAAGGGTTAACTGATAGTTTATTTTTTAAATAAAGTATTGTGATTTATAATCCTTATATTAAAGAGGGCAGTTGTAACTTTAGAGAAGTACCTGTTTGGAATGCTAAAAAGCAGCAGAGAGCAACAGATGTACCTAATGGAAGCAGATGTGGTGAAAAGAACTAGAGTAGTGTTACAGACCCTGAAGGGAGACTTCTTGTTCTGAGCCCTTAGAGGCACTAATCAGTCACTTAAGGGCAAGATAGAGATCTCCAGTACATGAGTGGGAGTCAGTTTTGTGTTTCTGGCTGAGGATTGATGTAAGGAAAGGAAATGCAAGGCTTCTGGGAGAGGATGGGATAAGTAGATAAGTAGTGTGGGTCGTGAAGACAAAAAAAAAAAAAAAAAAAAAAAAAACTAGGCCTGACAGATAATTTAACTTTCCCATTTTATACATCTATCATAGAACTGGGTTCTATATAAAATTCTTAAACTAGGTGGCATCAAGTTGGTACAGGGAAATAGAAATGTCATTTGAGCAGTGGTACTGTTCTAGTTTCTTTTTCAAACCTAGGAAAAGCCTTGAAGCATACCGCCCAGAAATTCTTCACAGCAGACACTGGAGTGAGAAAAGGGATCCCCAAAGTGGTGGTGGTATTTATTGATGGCTGGCCTTCCGATGACATTGAGGAAGCAGGCATCGTGGCCAGAGAGTTTGGTGTCAATGTATTTATAGTTTCTGTGGCCAAGCCTATCCCAGAAGAATTGGGGATGGTTCAGGATGTTGCATTTGTTGACAAGGTGAGGAGGTGAGGAGAGCCTGTTATAGTAGTGATTCAGTTTTGTGCCTCAAGGCATAGTGCTGACTGCCCCATATCTGGATTAACTTTGAACATTAAAGATTTAATGTTTTCATAACTTTAACAACTTTTGATCACTTGGATATTTTTTTGTCTTCTCATCTTGCTGCCCCCCATTAGGCTGTCTGTCGGAGTAACGGCTTCTTCTCTTACCACATGCCCAACTGGTTTGGCACCACAAAATATGTAAAGCCTCTGGTACAGAAGCTCTGCGCTCATGAGCAAATGATGTGCAGCAAGACCTGTTATAACTCAGTGAACATTGCCTTTCTAATTGATGGCTCTAGCAGTGTTGGAGACAGTAACTTCCGCCTCATGCTTGAATTTGTTTCCAACATAGCCAAGACTTTTGAAATCTCAGACATTGGTGCCAAGATAGCTGCTGTACAGTTTACCTATGATCAGCGCACAGAATTCAGTTTCACTGACTATAGCACCAAAGAGAATGTACTAGCGGTTATCAGAAACATCCGTTATATGAGTGGTGGAACAGCTACTGGTGATGCCATTTCCTTTACTGTTAGAAATGTGTTTGGTCCCATGAGGGATAGCCCCAACAAGAACTTCCTGGTAATTGTCACTGATGGGCAGTCCTATGATGATGTTCGAGGCCCGGCTGCTGCTGCACATGATGCAGGTAAGGGCCTTGTCTTTTGTCTGAGGAAATGAAGAAGAGAGTCAGTGAATTTTAGGAGTAAATATAAGCTTAAGCATTTATTTTATTGAACAAACATCTACAGTGTCGCAGTCATGTTCTAAGAGTTTACCCAATAGTAACTGATTGTCAAGGCAGCTCTACTAATCTTATTCTACAGATAAGGAAACAACCTCCTCAAAACACAAAGTGGTGAGGCCAGCATTCAACCCAGGCAGTCTGGCTGAGTCCACACTCCTAACCACTGTATTGAGGGAAATACCATGAGAACGATGTCATATGTCAAGGAAACATGTTACAGGAACTCACATTTGGTTCAGACTTGGAATATATCCATCTACCAGCCAAATTACAGTTTATAATTACAGTTTATAAGTTACTATGACCATTTGATAGTTTATCTTTTTAGTGGTTTTCAGTCTGGCAATAAAGACTTTAATTCAATTCCATCTAAACTTCCTTTCAGTCTTGAGATAATAAAAACACTCTGATATTATAAAGGGTATAAAAAGATTTTTTTCCCTTACCCTAATCTTAATCTTAGCTGACTTTTAGCAAAGGCCATTAGTTCCTAAAGCCATTAGCACAATGTGTTGCTGAGATCAAATAGGCCAAGATAAAACTGAGTGATTAGTGTTCAGTAATACTGAAAAAACAAAAATACTAACTTGGGAAGGGGGATTAGCAGCCTTCCATTTTCCTATCTACTTCTGCACTTCCTTTTCCCAATTTAATTCCTAATAATATAACCTTTCCCCTTTTGTGCATTAGCACCTGTTAATGCATTTATGTGCTTTCATAAATATGGTTAGCATAGTTTTTAACAATACATGCAGTGTGATATGGTTTATTTTTAGACATGGCTTATTTTATACAGCAGCACTAACCTATGCTGAAGACCCGTTTACTCTCATGCCCCTGAAAAACGCAGCTTACTAAATTTATAGTTAATAGGATTGGATTTAGGCTAAAGTGAATTCACACATAACTTCCCATGTGATTAATTGAAATTCAGGAGGTTGAACCACATTATTTTCATGAAAATTATTAATAGTGAAGTGAAAAGCCAGGTAGTAGGTTTTCAGGGCTAGGACAGAACCTTATTTTTAAAACAGTAATTATATATGGGAACTGAGTTAAACAAGTTCAGTTTGAATGCAGAATTAAAAGCAAGGAAAACTAAAGGGAAAAAATTTTTTTCTTTTGTCAGGGAGTGGGATTGGCTGGTGGAAATTGTTTCAAGTAGCTTTTATGTCATCTAAACCTGCCTTATTTATATCTTAAGCATTCAATTCACAACAACGAACACTATATTCCACTAGAAAGGGGATGGAGACTTGGAGAGGAGGGGAGTAACTATTTCAGAAACTCTCAAAATGCAAGGGGGAATTTCACCAAGACAGAAGGTAGCAGATAATCTGCCAAACCACATTTTACAACTGGGACTGAGGTGAATCAAACTAATGCATATCACCCTGACCAAAGCATAGGAGTAAAAGCCTTCTAGTAGCTCAGAAGAATGCAGATGATATCTCCACGTAACTGGAAAAAAATTCCAGCTTCACATTTTTCTTTAGCTGCTTTTATCACATTTTTGCTTTGGAATTACAAACAAGTAACTATTGGTCAGTTTGTCAATGTAACATATTGACTGAAATGGAAGAAAGTTATTCACAGAAGACTGGTCACCATTATCCCAGACAATGCAGCCTTAGAAAACTTTCACCATTTGTGTATCTCATCTTTTGTGCCATTCTTTTTCTCTTGTAATGGCTTAAGTCCAGTATAACCATTCTTTGATGATAGCAGGTAGTACACCTTCTCATGCCAGTCTCAGAGGGAAAGTTTTCACCATTTCATTGTTTGCTGTGGGTTTTTTAAAAAAGATAACAGGTTTAGAAAGTTTCCTTTTATTTTTTGCTTACTGTGTTGTATCACGAATGGATACTGAACTTCATGTGGGAAATAACACTGGTGGCAAAGCTTCTGGTTTTAACCAAACTGTTTAACCATTCTCCTATTAAAACATACCTAACAATTTGGTGAATTTAGTTCCTCAGAAATTACTAAAGCAGTTTTCTCTACAACCATATACTAATGTATGAAAAATATATATTTTTCATGTAAGCTGGACTTAGTTTGAATTCACTTAAAAATATTTCCATTGTAGGTATCACCATCTTCTCTGTTGGTGTGGCTTGGGCCCCTCTGGATGACCTGAAAGACATGGCCTCAAAACCAAAGGAGTCACATGCTTTCTTCACAAGAGAATTCACAGGATTAGAACCAATCGTTTCCGATGTCATTAGAGGCATTTGTAGAGATTTCTTAGAATCCCAGCAATAATGGTGATATTGACAACTAAAAGAAAATGCAAGCGGATATAATGTATACGTTTATTCTCCTAATATTGAAATACTATAGTGCATACTAGGATCAGATACAAACCTATTAAAGATGGCAACAGCTGTTTTAAGCAAATAAGTATTCATTTGAAGCTACCACCTTCTAATTACAGTTTAGACTTAGCTGTTCAACACTCTGCTGCGTCTTCATCATCATGACCCTTAGAAACTCAGGAAAAACGATCTATCCTGGATTAAAATCTTAAGAGTTGTATTCTAAAATGCTTATGAAACACATAGATAGGCAGATTGCATAACTCAATAAAAGAATCTAATACTTAGACCAAAAGCAACATTCCTTCTCTAAATCATTCTGTATTATATAAGGAAAAAGAGAAACTTAAGTAGAAAACAACTCTTTAGTTCAAATATAAACATCTTAACCCATCAACAAAGATATTTAGTATACTAAAAAGTTATAATTATGGATGCAATGGAAGGGAATTTGGTTTTAAGCTGATTTTGTAGACTATTTTCACAACATAACAAATATCACACTGAACAAGATGGGATTGTCTGGTATTTTCTATTTATATCCTTTAATGTGTATAGATATGTTTGGCTTGTACTCTAAACGTCTTCTATGTACTGAAAAAAAATAAGTTGGTAAATTTTTACTTATCACTTATTTAGCACATATTTTAAATGGAACTGCAGAAAAAATATAGTTTGACTATTTAAATGATAAAACTTCTAGTGATTATTATTCTAAGCTACCTGTTATTTTTCCAAGTGTCTCTCTCCCTAGGGCATGATAAAAATTCTATATTCACTAATTCATGCAGAAAAACCAATTTTATTTTTTTCTTAAATCATGCGAAACCTACCACTCTAGGCATTATACACAGCCACAACCAAGTTAAACAGTATGAGATACTTTTAGGTTAGTTAAACAAAAATGTTTTATAATTAACATTTTTACTTAAACATACTTGTGAAATTGGTTCCTAAGTCATCAGAAATCCATTAATGTAATTATCATTACCTCACCAAAAATTCTCCTCTCAGGTAGTGAGTGGTGTCCTGTCATCCCATCCTACCTATATAGATAGGCCCTGTACTCTCCCTCAACCACCTACACACCCTGTCTCCCAGCAACATTCATTGATCCTATCTGAATGGTTTCCAACCAGTTGATGTGTAAATGGTGTTAACTGACTGGAATATCTATACTCCAGTAAATCTTTTGAGTCAAACAATTTAATAGTCTGTATAGAAGGAATGAAAGAACTATGTTATGTATCAGAGAATCATAACTGAAATTGCCTGACACTAAAAATTTGATAAAACAAAAAGTACGGGAAGATAATAAACCACCCTCCCTTATAAAAAGTGACAAATTATGAATTCATGTAACAAGAATTTTCATAAAAACTAAAATGGGTTTAACATTTTCCCCCAATAAATAGACAAATTCTCAGCTAAGAGCACTGCTCCTTAAAAATTTAAACTTAAGTGAAAATCCCAGCCTCTAATCAACAGTCCTTTTAAAAATGTTTTTAATTCTATAAAGGACAAAGTTTTGAGGCATCCCAGGGAAGCTAATACTTTGGGCAGTAAGAGAGCAGAAATGAGCACTTTATTATTACCAGTTATTTTTATAAGTAAACATAAGATAAAGAGGTAACTAGAAAGTAAAGTAAAAGGATTTTTAAATAGATGTATTATAATCCAACTTTTGTAGGTACTTAAATTTCAAATGTACTAACCCATTTATAACTTTTAATGCATTAAATGAGATGATGGTCTTCAGTGGATAAGTTACTTTGCAATGAGGAAAGTACATAAAAAAAGAAAAAAGGCAGAGTATGATTAAATATTGAAAGCCAACATACTAAATTTGGATATAAAAATATAATTAAACTTTATGAAGTACCATTTAATAGTCAAATAAATCTACATAATTTCCTATAAGTCACAAATGGATGCAAATAAAATGAAAATGACATTTTGTATCCTTTCAGTTTTTTCCAAATGTTTAATATTGTGAAGAAAAATACAAAATAGATGAGAAAAATGAACATATATACTAATTTTATTCATTTCAGTTTTAACACATTCCAAAGAGGTGAATGTTTATGCATTGCAATGATGATAATCACATTTCAGTTAAACAGTAATGCATTGGTTTAGAACAGCTGCCAGAAATACTAGTAGCTTTGGAAAAGCCTGTCCTTAAATTACTAAAAATAAATAAATAAAAAGTGCCCTTTTAATTTGTTCAGTAAGTTGAATCTTCAGAAATCCAAAAAACTATTTTAATAAAATTTCTGAAAAATCTTAGTGTTTCACCAACAATGACTAAAACTGCCAGTTGGATTTTTATGCAAGATGACAAAATTTCTCAATAAACAATGTCATTTTTTTGCAGAAGGCATTCCTATTGAATTTTACAATTTTTCTTACATTACCGTCTAATTCCATTTGCAATTTCCTTCAAAGAAAAAAGGTTTAACCTTTGTGAAGGAAAAGTTCCAAGTTATTAATTCTTAACATTATTTTTAAAGACAACTTTTAATTAATGACAATGCAGTTTATTCTCTGAACTTTTTTGTGGAAACACATATGGCTAAATAAGAATGACAACACTGCTAACTGAAATTCAGATTTAAAAAATAGGATGTTTAAAGAAATGATATAAAACTGCATCTCTGGGTTTTTTTGTTATTTTGAATTATCTAACTTATTTCAACAAATTTTTTTATCCCCAAATGGGATGAAATACTTAGAAAGGCATTCTTAATAGTGTTACTTGTTCTAATCTTACTAGAATATCAATGAGCAGTACAAAGTTTAAAAGAAAAGCATAAAAATGAAAGACTCACTGAGAAATCATCTCCATTTCCTAGTTTAATGATGGAGAGTAAAGTATTGCACTTAATTATTCAACACAAAATAATGTAGCCAACAGTAACATACAGGTACACAATTTAATATTTATTATATGCATTTTATATACATTATTTTGCAACAGCTGTAAGTTTGCTATGTGGTACAATCTTAAAAATTTGCTGATTCATAGTTTGTAAAACAAAAACCTTACAAAACTCATCAAAACTCGCAAACTGATCAGAAAAGTTTTTGGAAGACTAGAAAAAATATTTTATTGTCTTAATCATGCATTACACAAACAAAGTCTTTAGTTACACCATAAAATTAAGCACATGTGAAAAAATAAAACATGGATAACTAGTCCAAACACAGCAAATTTCTGTATCCTGATTCAGTAATTTTTGTATCCTATTTGTAATGCAAATAAAAATTTACTCCAAATATTTTTAAACAAGATAGTTTAGTTTGGAATCCTGGTAAATCAAGATATGTATCTGGGGGGAATCACCTCGGTATGTAACTTAAACTATAAAATATTCCATTTTTAGTCTATTTTAGACTATCCAAAGAGTTTCAAAATAGATATACAGGTTCCTTTAGCACATTAATAAAAGGATATAAAGACCAACAAAAAGTGAAATAAATAATAGGCTATTAGCAAGATGGATAATCCTTGATAAATAAACTTGTAAATACAGTAAGATGTACAAAATATCACATAGTGATAGAATGCCAAGATTAGGGTTTTTAAATTTTTTTAAGAGTTCATTTGGAGCACTAAACCCCACCGTTTCATTTTAATACACTTAATAATCCTTGGTTTATGAAGACAATTATGTGATGATGAAGGTGATTTAGCATTTTATGGAGGACTTAGCTGAGCTGTATTAGGCAAAAGAAGGAAAGAGTGGTCACACAGCAGCGGGTCAGTGAGATCTCTGTGTTTGAGGGTTGTATTATGCAGAAAAACTTCAATACAATCTTGAGCACTGTTGTGACAGGCTAAATATATAAAAAGACTTATAAAAACTAGAATTTTATCCAAACATTTTGTGCAACTAATGCTAAAATATTTTAAGTTAAATTTTCCTTTTTTCTTTTAAAGCAAAATAAGTTTAAAAGGGAATCTGTGGCATTCAACTGATAAACAGAACATCACTAAGAGATGAAAAAAACTACTCTTGGAGCTCACTTCCCCCCAACAAGAGCACCACATTCCTAACCCTAAGGCAGCACACAGAGTCCAAAATAAAAGTCCTTTTGTAAGATCAGACTCCACATTGGCTTAAAGATACCTAAAAAACAGAAATATGCTCAGTTCATATCCAGTACAGGCCACAAATACTGGAGTCTTTTTTTTTGTCCCACAAAATACAGTAATTACAATTAAATTAATGAGCCTGACATTAAGATGTGATTTCCACCAATTTATGCCTGCCCTAAATAACCTTCACCAGGCAGATCACATGTAGTGTCATATCAGTAACCTTTTTTGATGGCAGTGATGCAGACCCTCTTCCTGTCCAAGAAAATCTGTAGTTATGATGTGAGCTTTCTTTGATTCACACAAATACTTTGGCAAGGGCATCGGCCCCTGCACTGGCAATATATGCTTTTGATGGATGGAAAGCAACATCATAAATTGATTCATCTAATTTCTTCCTATGTGCTGTTATTTCTTGCACACATGTCTTGCTGTCCAAATTCCACAATCTAATAGAACAGTCATGGCCTGTAAAAGAACAAATAAAGTGTTATCGAGTATCAATTCTTTTATAAAGTTTATGGGCAGTATAGGAAGTTCATTTCAGACTTACTTCCAGACATCAAATAGATTCCATTAGGATCTACTGCTAGGCTTGTAACAGCATCCAAATGAGCTACCATAGAATGGATCGTTTTACCTAAACAAAACATAACAGAGAAGATTAAGTCTTCAAATAGTTACTAACTTGAGAGATCAGCATCAATATAAAAGAGATAATCACTATAGCAATTTTTTTTATTGTGGTAAAATATACCTAATGTAAAAGTTACCATTTTAACCATTTGAGAGGACATACTTCAGTGGCTTTTAGAATATTCACAATGATGCGCAACCATTACCATTATCTAGTTCAAAAGTTTCCTCACTGCAAAAGGGAACTCCACACCCATTAAGTAGTCACTCTTCACTTTTCCCCTCGCTCAAATCCCTGGTAACCACTAATCAGCTTTTTGTCTCTATGGGTTGTCTATTCTGGATGTTTCATACAAATAAAATCACAAAACTTGTGGCTCTGTGTGTCTCCCTTCCGTCATTTAGAATAATGTTTACAAGATTCATCCACTTTTAAAGAGAATTTTAATTTTACTGCGGAACAGGCCCAGTTACTTTTTTAAAAAGACACCTGTATGACATGAACTTGACAGTATCTGATAGTGGAAAACTTAATGACTATAGGGTTGCATCAGGGGCTTAAGATCATGTAAACTCGAATTAAAATGAAAATAGGAAGATGCTATCTTAGATTTGGCAAGCAAAAGGGGAT
Organism: Cynopterus sphinx; assembly: GCA_030015415.1. Taxonomy (NCBI): domain Eukaryota; kingdom Metazoa; phylum Chordata; class Mammalia; order Chiroptera; family Pteropodidae; genus Cynopterus; species Cynopterus sphinx. Next base: position 72,224,292 of record CM057384.1, on the reverse strand, counting down.
TCAAGAACAAGTTGAAATTTAAAAGCTGTAAATTTAAACACTTTGGGGGAAAGGCATCAGCCTCTGCACGGCAATATAAGCTTATGATGAATAGAAAGCAACAAAGTAATTAATCCAAGAAGGAAATAAAATAGCAACCATTGATACTTTAAAAAATTTCTTTCCCTTTCATGAGGAAACTCAAATGGCTGGGCTGCTCCTAATGAGAGACTGAGGCTTTCTACAAAATTCTAGTTGCAATCGTTTTGGTTTCTGGTCCCTGATGACACTCTACACTGGAACAGGAAATAGATGTATTTTTGTTATTTACCATGGGGGCTACAGCTGTTAACATGCATAACATGCATACAAAAGTGAAACATAATTAAGAGTGCAAAAAGTTTCTCCAAAGTAACATAAAAAGTCCTATCAATTTCTGATAATACTAACCACTTACTGGTTGAGGACAAAATTAAAGTTTCTCATTTCAAACCACATTCGAATGATTAACAGAATACTTTAAGATTCTTCTATGCTATCCTTGAGGAACAGAAAAATCATTCAACATACTATCTTTAATTGCTTACTCCAACATAATTCATCAGTTCTAGAATCCATTCCTCTCAGTATTCCTATCAAAAACAAAACAAAAAACAAAAAACAAAACAAACAAAAAAAACCCCAGAGTATGAAATGGTTGTCCTCCAGAACAATAATCTCAAAACACTAAGGGTTAAGTAAAAAGTATCAATAATTAGCTTCGCTAAAAATGTCAAATCTGTAACAGTAACTCTTAATTCTGAATTTTCTCTTGAGAATGATCCTCCTGTATGTCCTAAATTTAACATGTCTCAAAATAAAGTGCATACTATGAACAAAAATTATTATTTTTAGCCTGGCTCCAAAAAAATTTTTCTCCATAGATTCTGTTTCCCTTCTCTTGGGCTTACCTCTTTGGCTTTGTCTATAAAAAAAACTGTGTCAGCCAAGTTCCTACCACCATGCTTCTGATCAAAATATGCCCATATTTGAAATATCTGAAATTTCCTACTACCCTCTTCACTTAAAAAATATATATCTTACCATTCTTTCAAGGCCTCTTTCTGTAAAGACTCCTTTATTTAGCAGGGCTCATCTTACTTCATCTTTGCATGAGTGCATGCACACACATACACACAAATACACCTCCTATTTTCCCCAGACAACAGTTAAGTCCCCAGGAAGCAGAAACCACATCTTATACATGATAGCAGCCAGTGCAAAATACAAAATGCTAATACATTTCTGTTAATATCTAAATATTTATTGAACCCATTCATAGTATTGATTTCTATAATGTTTCAGATAAAAAATTCAACAAATTTACTAATTTATTTGACAAAATGATATTCTATTAACAATTTAGGTAACCAACAAATACCAGTTATGGGGATATTCTAGTTTATGACATTTAAATAAATTACCAATTTTTAAAGAAGAATTTCTTTGAAAACAATACATAAGAACACCACTTCTAGTTTAACTCAATGCGTGTGAGAGTGAGAGGGGTTGATTTAGAAAGAATTTTTCTATTGTTTCAAGCTTATTGCTTCAATTATCTTCATACTCAAGATGAGGTACTAGACTAGGTAACAGAATAAATTGGTAGAATTTATAAATAACTTGAAAGACAAAGGCTCTTTGTTACTAAGTAAAATTTCATTACCACTTTTTCTTGATTTCTGTTAGTAACACAGTTCTAAAAGACTCAATGTTTTGCTTTTAATACTTCTAAAATTCCTGAACCTTCCCATACAAATGTAAATCTTTGATAATTAAAAGGGCTCTTTTTAGAAATAAAAGAAATTATCTTTCTGCTCTTGCAGCAGAGATGAAGATCTTTAGGCTTCATAAAAATTTTCAAAGAACTGATTTGATAAGGTGTTAAAATGAGAACATTCACACTAATATAAATCATCTTTCCTATGCAAAATATAGACCTGTGAATATCCATTCTTAACTGTTCTGAGTTCAAAGGAATCTGTCCATGAAAGTGCTTTCTGAACAAAAGGATTTTTTTAAGACTCTAAAGAATAAAAATTATGACTATGCCCTATATAGCCTTCAAAGAGAAATCTGTAGTACTGATTTGCTGTTTGCTTGATAATTTGTTCCCTACAATAATGTTGCAATTAACATTTAGGTTTCTTATTTGGAAGTCCTTCAATACCCTGTTTAAACTTCTGATCAAAGAAGTCTCTCTAGCTGTCAGACGTTTCCTGAAGGAGAGAAAACAGTATTTTATGTAGTATTCTAGGTAATGACAGATGAAACAGGGGTCCTTAAAGAAACAACCCTATGGCCAAATTAAGATTTAAGTTGACTTCTATATGTAACTGGTAAGTTTCCTGACAGCAATAAATATAGGAAAGATAAAAATAAACCAATTTCCACTGTATCATCATTTCATCTGAGAAATAATTTTATAACATCTAAAATGTCAAATACCAGAAAGACACCTCTTCTGCTATACTAATACACAATAGAATACAAAGGAAAAAATTTCAAATCGAAGTATATTTTTTTAAATACTATAACATGAAGAAATTGTAAGAGTTGTAAACAAGGTATAATTTTACATAATTATAATTATGTAAATAATTATATATATTATTTATACATACACATATACACTTAAGAATAAAACTTAACATATCTTGTAAGTTTGCTACATTAATTAAAGCAAAAATGTGAGTTAAAATGGTTGAACTTGGCAATTTTAAAGCTGAAGAATCAGTATTTTATATAAAAGAACAGCATTTTTGATTGCCTCAAATTTACAGATTAATATGACTGAAATGAAAATAAGACAATCTACTTACCCGTTTTATTGTCAAAAAATTTGATGTGTCTATCTTCATGAGCAGTTATTGTAACAGGAAGTGTGGGGTGACTTACTACTCTGTTAATGTGATTACTGGATTGTAAATCTAAAAAATAAAGGAAGATAATGTACTAAAATTCAAACCTTCGATCAGAAGCTAGATAATGACATTTTTATTCTTACCAAAAAATAAAAATCAAAGCATTTGTATAAAACAAAAAAAATCTGAGAACTAAAACAAAAGCTGTAAGAGAGATAATTTCTTAAAAAAATAAATGTTTAAGCTATCATGTCCTATTTAAAGCAGTCTATATAGGTAGTTTAGAATTTTTAGAATACAGTAATTATTACTTTTAATAACCAGCTCATAAAAGAATTATAAGCATTTAATGAAAATTCATAAGGATAATGAGATGTTTGAAAGATACAATCACCATCCTACCCACACTGACAAAAAACACACAAAGAATTGAAACTAATATCCTTAGGAATGAGACCTTTTCTTTACTAAGCCCCTAATTTTTGACTAGAGATGAGGGAGAACAGAGAAGAATCAAAACAAGTGGGAAAACGTTATCAACATTACTAGACTTTACATAAAACAATCATTCCACACGTATACATAAACTCTTAAAACACATTACCAAGAAAACCCCGTGTGTGCATGTGTGTGTGCACGCGCGCACATGCATAATCACCTATGCTTACGAGGGAGAAAGGAACTAGGGTTGAAAAGACACTGGAGAAGATACTTTGAGTGTAATTTGGTTTGAGAGACTTGATCATGGAACCATTTAAATGTTTTACATAATTATAAAATGATTTTTAAAAGTAATCATGAAAAATCAAAAGTAAAATTAAACAAATGAATAAAAGACCTATTTCAAGTGACTTTAAAGCACAGTGATTCAGCTGCCCATTCCTAGTAGAATATACCCTAAATACAAAATATTATCAGAAATCAAACTATTGGCGGTGGTTTTGGTATTATTATTCTGAGATGACTATGTGTGTACCGTGAAATAAATAAATTATGATGATCTTGCTGAGAACCAGGAATTTTGGTATGATTAAAATAAGGTAAACACATACAAATCAATGGGATAAATCTAATTTGAATTGAAGTATCTGTACAAATTTATGAGTGTTTTCCTTTTTTAAAAATGTGTTCGTGGCTTTGTCTACTGAAAAGGCCTAAACCAATGACCAACTCAAGAGCACTAACTCAATCATCTAACACCTAGACTGTAGTCTCTAAATATCACTTTCCACTAAAAGAAACCATGACTCCTTAGGGAAATGGCTGATTTCAGATATGGGGCACAAAATGAACAAGATGAACCTAGAACATCTTGTCAAATCAGAAAGTAAGAAAACTATCAATGATGACAGGGTCATTAAATTCTGGAGCCACATTGAATAGGCTCCCACTGGCCAAATAATACTTGCAATGGATTCAATCACATCAAATACATTTATTTTCAAGAAAGATTATAATAAATAATAAAAATAAACAACACCCAAAAGGCTCGCTGGTCACCTTTGAAGGATGCTAGGAAACCACCCCATTATTATTTTGAAAACTGGTAAGTAAAGGGGGGGGGGTCACAATTTATCTTGCTTTTTCTTTATAATCTCTAACTCCAGGGTAACCAAATTATTGATGATGGGATGGTCCTTTTAATAGAAGTATTCTAGTAAATAAATGGAGAAATAATGATAGATTCAGAAAACCATTTTTCAACAGTTAATGAATTAATGGACCCAGATAACGATCAAGACTGAAAACTTAAGATAAACAACCAACCAGACAATATTTACTTCTGATAGAAGTTCACAAATTACTATTAGTAGTCTAGCCAAAAACATGTAAAAACTTTAAAGTGAAGACAATCAAAAACATTAAACCTGGATTTGAATAAGCCTCTAGAGGTATAACCAATTTACAGAAAGTAAAATGAACAGAGGAGCACATTAAATGATACCCCAAGGATCCAACTGGCAAAATCCAGACTGTGGGAAACACAAAGGACAAACAACCCAATTTCTTAAATAGAAAAATGCAAGGGAAATAAAAGAGATGGAAGTGGAACCTAAAGATGAAGAGAGACCTGAAAGGCCTACAGCCAATCACAATGCACAGGCCTTATTTGGAATCCTATTTAAATTAATTATAAAACACATACTACATCCTAGACTTATAACACTGGCTATTTATACATAATTATTGAAGCTAGATGATCAGTTCATTAGGTTCATTATATTATTTTCTCTACTTTCTTATATACTTCCATTAAAACTTTAAAATTATTTCTCTTGCTTTCATCTTTACATTACTCACTCCTCTATCCCCATGTACCCACCTAACCTTTTAAGCATAATTTAAATAGCAGAAATAATGTAAATAAGTACAACTATAACACATCGAAACTTCTTCCATCCTAAATTCAAAGTCAAAATATGGAAATTAAAAGATCATCCATTATCTACTGTGTAATAAATAATTTTCAAGGTTTCAAAAAAAAAAAAAAACCATGAAAACTTACCAGAATCTATTTGTGATGAAAACATCACCAATGACTGTGATGTTTCTAAATCATAAATTACTGTATTACCAGTGTTGAAAGAGGACACCATATGAGCTGGATCACAGCCTATAAAGTCAACTGATGTAGGTATTCCATGTTCTGAAAGGAGCCCAAAAAGATACAGTGTAAATACAATTCAGAAATCTCTGCTTTTCTTATAAGAAAAAGGATTTCATTCTTGAAATAATGTTAATAATGAAAAAGAAAGCAATTGTGTTAGGATGGTGAGCTATAACAGGTAACTCTCCTTCAATTTTTTAAGAAGTGTTTATAACATTTTATTTAATATTATAAAAAATATATAGCTAGAAAGCTCTTAAAGTGGGAGTAGACGTGTAAAAGTTATTTGTTCTACGCATTCTAAGAGAGGGGAAAAAAAATCCTGGATGAGTTTTTTGGTTCACTTGCCAATTACATTATTAGATAATAAATAAGCAATCTCACATCACTGTCTTGGGAGACTGTTCACTTGTCTGAGACCTATAAGCCTTATCAAGTAGCTAATACAAGTTGAATTTTCAGATCTGTGAAAATGAAGCTTGGAGTCTGGAATCCACTGATGCAGTACTATCCTACAGTGGCCTGAGCAACAATTTCTCTTTTTAACATAATAAATTCAATTGGCCAGATCAATGCACAACTAAATGAAATCTGGAGTCAAGCAGTTAATTACCTGGGTGAAGCTAGAAACAAATATCTAAATGCATTTTTACCTCAAAAGCTTGGCTAACTGAAAAGTAGTAGAATCACTAATTAAACATATACACTATTCATCTAACATGTTTTAAAGCAAAATATACTCTTTAATAAAAATAAAAGGTCTGATTTTTAAAACTAATTTTAAAAACTGATTTGGAACATAAGACCAACACAAGTACATAAATACATATATGTAAATAAACGTCATTGCAAGGTAAATTGGTTAAAGGCTTCTTTGACAGGAAAATATTTTAAATCATGCCTGTAATTCAGTTTGTACTTCTCAGTTAAGGGTGCTGTTTCAGTGACTATGGCTAGACTGTGCAACCACTATGCTCCTACAAGGTTTACAAGAATGCTTGAGACCCAACAAAATTAAGAAGACACTTTAAGATCCCTTCAGTCTCAGTGGGCAGCCACCTGGAGCAGGAAGAGGTTTGCATGTCTGAGTAGCCTCATTTGTTACATACTCCACTGTTACATACAAAGTTTTATTTTTTTAAATAGGACAGGTCCTGAAAAAAAGTAAGAAAGCACTAAGCAGGACATACTTGTACAGCAACTTTTTTATGTATAAAAAAATGGCAAGTAAAATTATCATAAGCTTTATAAAATTCTTTCAATATAGCTCTTGAAACAGCAAAGAAATAGTAAATTATTGTTCTGTACTTTTTGGCTTCCAGAAAACAATTCCGCCACCTCCCCTCACCCTTTTTAACAGGGGCAAAACTTACTTACCTTTGTCTCCATTGTAAGTGCAAATACATGGCAATTTTTCTTGTGGATTCCATAACCTAACAGTGCCATCTGCTGAACAAGACAGTAATTGGTTTTTTATGCCACTATAAGCAAGTCCCCAGACAGCATCTGTATGAGCAACTAAAGTGCCAGCTAGAACATTTGGCTCTTGGAAGAACGAACAAAAAAAAAAAAAACAAAAACAGAAACAAAAATTAGCTCCTAGAGTTTAAAAGAAATACTCTGGTATATAAAGATAACTTATCACATAATGAAGTATAAGACTACACATACCAGCTATAAAAAGACCAAAGTGTATACAATGGCCATCTCTTTTAAGTTGTGAAGTTACAGATTATTTTTAATCCCTCCCCAATACATTCCTGCATTTTTACATTTTCTGAAAGAAACATATATACTTTTTAAAAACAAGTTTTATTAAGCTAAAATTCCTATACCATGTAATTCATCAATTTAAACTGTGTATAAGTCAATGTTTTTTAGTATGTTCAGAGTTGTGCTATCATTGCCACACCAATTTTAGGACACTTTCATCACTCATTAGCTATCCCCCCCACCCAATTCTTCCTCCCTGCCTTTCTGCAGCCCTAGACAACCACTAATCTATTTTGTTTCTACAAATCTGCCTAGTCTGGACATTTGTGACTGCCTTCTTTCACTTAGCACAATATTTCCAACGTTCACCCATGGGTCAGCACTTAATTTCTTTTAACTGTCAAATAACATTCACTGTATGGGCATATTACATTTTACTTATCTATTCATCTACTAGACATGGTGGCTAATAACATTGTGCATCATTTGTCCTACAAACCTGTTTCTCTAGTAAACTCCCACTTTCCGTGGATAGTTCTTAAAATCTCCAGGTATTTCCCAACATCTCCACCAATCCTCACAGTTGCCAATTACGCTTCCTCATAAATGTATCTCTCTCGTACTTCACTAAGAAAATACAGCATTGAAAATGGAAGCTCTCCCCCATCTTCCTGAATCCCAAGCTATAAATCTATCCGTGACTAACACAATTTTCTCCATGCTTCCAGATATAAGAAAGGAAACATCCTTCCTATAGAAGACTAATTCTACGAGGCATGTTTTGGATTCCATTCAACTCACTAACTTGCTTTAATGTTTACTTTTTCTCTACTAAACAAATCCTTCTCATCCTCCTTGGGATCCACAAGCAGACAAATAAGCTCCAGCATCTCTCAACCTAAACCAAAAACCTTCATTATCCTTACACCAAACAGTAGAAAAACAGAGTAAATAAGCTTTTTTACCTCCCATTTACTCTCCAAATTATTCTAATATGGTTTCTAATACCAACACCACACCAAAACAACCCTTGCAAAATCACCTCAAATGATTAACTCTATTCTACCAAATTTAATAATAAAACTATTTCTTTGATTTCTTTCTTTGCTGTTGTCATCACATTGCTTTTCTTCTAGAGTGTGCCTTAAAAGGTTACCCAGAGTTCCCTTCACTCTTTGGTTTTAGCTCCAACATCCAACCTCATTCTGTCTGGCCAAAAGTTGGGTGACGTATTTGTCATTTATAAAAAAGAACCTTTCTATCCTCATTGTGATCTAATTAGACCTCTCTGCAACATTTCAAAGTGCAGACTGCTTCCTTCTCAAAATGATTTCTTCTTTGGGTATGTTCCCATAATCCCAAACTCTGATGTACTTCCTCCAACCTCAAAGCCAGTTTTTTCTTAGTTTCTTTTGTTGACTTTCTTGTTCTAGCCACTCTCCTAATGTCAGAGTTCCTTCTCTTCTTACCCTATAAAACACACTCTCTCAGTGTTATACTAACCATTCTCACATCTTCATACTGATATTACCTACTTGATAGTACCAATCTTAACGTGCCTAAAAACCAAACTCATCATCTTTTATCTTCTCACCCCTTTTCTGCCCCCATTTCAATAAATGTTACCATCACAGATACAACTGCTTGCGTCAATAGGTGATGAAAATGTTCTGAATTAGATGGTGTTAACAGCTGCAAAATTCTGCGAATACAGTAAAAACTCCTCAACTGTATACTTTTAAAGGATAAATTTTATTACATGTGAATTATATCTCAATAAAGCTGTTTAAAAAATCTAACAAAATCAGAGTCACTCATTCATTACTTTACTCCCATTTATTAAAAGATTGTGTCTATTACACCCTATTCCAAATATGTCTCGAATCCACTTCTCTCCAACTGCTCTACTATCAACTGCTTTACCACCACACTAATCTTGGCATCGCCTCTCACCTTATCTACCGGATCCACTCCATTACAACTTTACAGTACAACATTATACCGGTATTCTCTCCACTCCCCCCCCCCCCAATGTCCTTGCAACAGCCAGTAACCATTTTTAAACTCTACATTTACTTCCTGGCGTAAAACTCTTTACAGTAGTTCCCCCCTTATCCACAAGGGAAACATTCCAAGACACCCAGTAGATGTATGCAACTACAAATAGTACCAAACCCTGTATATAATACTCTGTTTTATCTAATACACACATACATATAATAAAGTTTTATTTACAAATTAGGTACAGTAAGAGATTAACTAATATAGAACAATTCTAACAATATAATAAAAGTTATATAAAGTGAATATGGTCTGTCTCTCCCTCCCTCTCTCAGCAAACTAGCACAACTTTCTTTTCCCTTCTTCACAATTTCATGGACAGAAAATATGTTCTTACTGTTGATTTTAGCAACGTAAGCATAAATATATTTTTTCTTTCTTGTAGAGAACGTTCACCTTTTCACTTAAAGGAAATGCATTTTATGGTTTCTCTCTAGCATATGCAAACTTCCAGCATCACTCTCTTGTGCTCTGGGGCCACTCTTAAGTAAAATAAGGGTTACTGGAACACAAACACTGTCATACCGTGGCAGTGGATCTGATAACCAAGATGGACACTAAGTGACTAAAGGGCAAGTAGTGTATAAAGCATGGATACACTGGACAAGGAATCTTTCCTGTCCTGCGCAAGACAGAAAGAGATGCTACTCAATATCATCATACTACTACGAAGAATGGCATGGCAATGTGAAACTTATGTGTATTTTTGGAATTTTCCATTTAATATGTTTGAACTACGATTGTCCTTGGAAAGCAATAAAGAGATACCATTTGCTAAAATTTTCCTTTAACATTTAGATTTTGGCCTGAATGTCACTATTTTAGACTACATCTAAAGACCGTTCTGCCTGTTACTCTCTCTTATAATGCTATATTCATAGTACTTATCACAATTTGTAACCACAGACTTCATCTCCTTGCTTATCTGTTTAATGTCTATCTTTTCCATTAGACTAATTGTTATTTGTTGATGTAGTGCTTAATACTATATCTAGCAAATTTAGGCACTGAGTGTGTGTTAAATAAAAAAACCAAAGAGCTTGAATTTTTTAAAAATGAATCAATCATTAAGTAGACCCCTGTTTATTTATTAATGTTTTAATATAGTGTTTCATTTTGGGACACTATAAAATTACCATAGAGAAAGTACCAATTCACAGGCTTAAAAATTCATGACATATTTCTTAATTTTTCTCCTTAATAAAGGAAATTACTAGTACATGAAAGACTGAAATGAGACTAATACATGTTTAAATAACCTTACTAAATAATATTTGCAGTAATTCTGCCAGCTCCATTTACTTAAAAAGAAATACATTTTGAGCCTTTTACTCACCATATGTATCATATGGATCCACATTAGGGCTAGGCATATTCCACCACTGAATGGTTGCATCAATACCACCACTAAAACACTGTTCTCCATTAGAACTAAGAGCTAATGATAGAACAGGACCACTATGATAAAAATGGAGGAAAAAGGTTACTTATAAAGCCTAAGAAGAAATTTGCATCCACATCTCCCAACCTCTGAATTTATGTTGTATCTAATAACTATTTAAGGTAAACATGTACATCTGAACAGTACTGATTATTCTCATTAATACAATTAATAATCAAATATTACATTATTCAACTTCTGTCTTTTCTAATATAAAACAAACATTATTAGAAAATAACAAGGTTCAAGAAGTGATAAATAATAGTTAATAATAACGATGGCTGTTAATTTACTAATTCAGTAAAACTTACATGTGGGCCCTAAATGTGTAGATAGGCTCTACATCTAAAGAGGCACTCCTAAAAGAGGGGAGAAAAGGGGTAGGGGAGGAGAAGGCAATTAAAAAACAATAACTCACTGGTTGATATTCAAGAGTCATTAGGCAAGCTCAGATGAGTGCATAAAAGATACAGATAATTAAGGAAGAATAATTACTTATAAATAATAACAAACTTGGAAGGGAAAAAAACACAGGCTATTAAAATACTAACTTTTTGGCAGGAACTGTTTTTTGTAAGTTCCAAAGTTTCAGGGTATGGTCCTCAGAGGCAGTAACCAACACAGGTTCTACAGGATGAAAAGCTAATGCCCGTACTCCATCAAAATGGCTACGTAGTGTATACTTGGGGTTCCATGTCTTTCGAAAGGCATCTTTATTGGCAGGCAACTAAAAAGAAAGAGCACAATACTTAGTAGTAAAAGTAGTAAATTGACAGGCATGTGGAATTTTTGTTTCTTTGTTTTGGTGTGTTTAAAACATTTAAAACTGCTTTGCTAAAATGTCCAGTAGAAATTTAATGTACCTTAAAACTTTGTAATAAGTCTTCATCATTTAATAAGAACCAAGAAGAATAATTCATTAGCTTTCAAATATATAAATCAAATGAAAAGCCCCTTAATCTGTTTTACCTAATCATCAGGCTAAACCCAAAGGTCCTATTAACTGTCAGTGAGAATAAAAAAACTACCATGCTGCAGTACTGTTACATGAAAACAATAAAAATTATATAAATTACTACCAAAAATCCAAGGATACAATATTAACAGTAAATTGCCATTTAGAAAATAAGCATGTGAATTTTTTAAAGGCAGCAAGTTAAGGTACTTTCTAAAAGTCTAAGAATATTTTCATCCCATTTTCATTAGCATTGTTGATACTGATAAGAGGTTAATCTTTTTATCTTCTCCATCTTTAAAGATAGGCTGTGAAACCTCTTGCAAAGTAGTCAAAAGTTTACTAGAATTTCGTTCCTTATGTACTTTAAAAATATTAATAAGAATAATTCAGCCCATCATGGCTGATGTCTCAAAAGTATGCTAACATAAGTGTAAAATGCAGAAAAAAAATGCATTGTTAAAAAAAATTAGCTTGCTGAAAACTGCAAGTGTAGTAACACAAAATCTAAACAAGTATAGTTAACTCTCAATTGGATGTTTACTGTCTATAAAAAATATAATTCCAGACTAGTTTCACCTCTAACACTGTCCTTCCTATCCTTCATCCATTGTCTCCCCATCCCTCAAATGAAGAACTAAGTACATTAAAACTTTTATATTAAGTATTCAAGAAATGGCAAACTAACGTTAACATTATCCTTAAAAAAAAAAAAAGTTCAAAAATAAAATGTGCTTTTTAAGAAGTATCCTGAAGGTAAATAAGTGATTAAAGTTCTCTATTTTTCTCTTAACACCAAAACATGACTTAATTGAGAGTTGACTACTCAGATATTTATTGACCAATATTTTAATCAATCACCCTAAATTCCTAACTAATCAACCACAATGCCTAAGAAAAATTAAAATACCACAAAAAAGTAGTTATAAAAAAAACCTACATGTCACTTCAAATCAACATATTGACACGCTTAAACTTCTTTTCCATGCACCTCGACATTAATTCTGTTTTATAAGTGTTTCCAAAATAAGGAGCCTTCTATTAAATCATTAAAAAATTAAAAATAAAACTGCACTTACATCATAACTATAGTCTGCATCATTTGTTACCGTCAAGTCTGCAAGGTCTCCAAGGCCCAGTACACTTAACAAAACATCATCAGAACCCATAATAAATGACTTGCCTCCTCCAGATGGAAACGTTATTGGTTCAGCTATAAAGAACAAAACCGCTTCTTAAATGCTGAAAAATCATACAGTATAAGACAATATTGTGGGGGAAATGTAAGCACTTAACAGTTATAATACAGTAATATAATTTTTATTTTCCCATGTCCCTCCTTATTCCTTCCAATTTTAAAAAAATGATTAGTAAAAAATAAATATTTAGAAATTGCAACATAATCTTCCACAAATCAAAGGTACTAGATATGCTACTCCAGGGTGGGACGGAAGGTGGGCACAAAAGCTTTGTCTTTTTACATCCTTATCACTTTAGTACAATTATAGCTACAGTATTTTTTAAATGTTATAGGTTGCTGCTAAGTCCTTTTGCTTTGTATTATATTTGCTTAGAAGTGCTGGCTATTCTAGTCTCTGAAAAAAATTAATATAAACATTCAAATGTAAATGGTCTCTGGTCTGTAATACAGTGTATCAGTTTACTGTCATGAAGGCTTAAATTGCTGATTCCTCCAGTTAACAATGATGGTCTAGAAAGAGGGCAGCTCTAACACCAACAATGTCAATTTCCCTTCTGTAAAAGGTTGATCCATGTGATATTGAGAATGCCTTTCAGCCTTCAAGCTTCATGACTTTTAACTTCCCTTTTATTTACCATGATACTTCTAAAGTAACTAATCTATAAAACTACAGAACTTTAAATTAAATCTCTGAAATTTTGAATAATGAAAATCAAACACTACCATTATTAAAATAACTATAATAATATATTAATATTTTGTTAATTATAAGTAGTAATTCTCAATATCATTTCAAACATGCTTTGAAAGCAAAATTTTAATCTTCAAATGCAAGGGGAAAGTATACAAGTCATCATAATATCAACAACTCAACATATGTAAACACATTTAAAACTTATGAACAAATTTAAAAGGGAAAAATAAAACTCAAGCGAATTGTCAAATGAAAAATTCCTATAACAATATAAATTTAATACACTAGAGGAAACATAACAAGTATATATATTTGTCAGTCATCGCTACTACTGAAAATAGTTTTAAGATACAAGTCAACTCCTCCTAGATATATACTACAGCAAAAGTAAAATTCATCTTTATTCAGAATGTCTTATTTATCAAAGCTATAGAATTTGACTCAAATCAGGTCCTAAAAGATATTGCTAAATGATGTTGTGAGTCAGCAATTTATGTAGAGCAAATGAGAGAAAACATACATGGGGATACCAGCAGTATTTACTCTTTTTTCTTTTAAAAAATGTATTAAAATATAGCTAACATAAAATATCATAATAGTTTCAAGTATAATCTTTCAGTGATTATGTTAAATCTGAGTAATCTGTAGCACTGATCCTCCCTAGAACATCTAGTATGTAGTTTACTGGTAATACCAGAAGTAGCTAAGAATGATAAAATCAATTATGTTTAAAAACAATTATATAAAATTCACTAGATATTTACTCAAAGCATTTTTAGCCAGTACAAGGACATATTTTTAAGATCTTAATTTGTTTATAAGGCAAGTTATAACAAAACGACACAACTCCACCCACTCACAATTACACAAACATTTAACACAAATTTTATTAAAGTTAATAAAATAACTTTAATAAATTATTTTGCATTATTACACATTCACTGTGCAGATACTTTTAATCAGTTGTTGACCAATTTAGAGACATGTGAAGAGAAGTGCTTGGGCAATATAAGCTAGTTTTAAGTGAGTTTTAGATTAACTGTCTTAAAACAAGTTTGTATTATATTCATTTATAATTAATCATATGACATTTCTCTATCTTGATATGTACATATATATTTACTTACATATAGCAAGCTAAGCTGCTCTGCTCACTCAGCATTTATTACATATATATCTATGTGAAGAAAAATCTCTTAAACTACATTTCTACTTTCCATAATCGCCCATCACAACTGTGGTATGTGGTAATCACAGTATATACTAAATTTATTTGCCCTTGTTTTCTTGCAAGGGGAATTAATTTGTATTCTATAAATTCATTTTATTAACATTAATATAATTACTTACAGCAAAAGATTACATAAGCATAAAAATGTCATTAACAAGTCAAAGAAAAATTAAACTATTGAAAGCAGATTTTAATGATGGAACTTATGACACTTATTTAATAGCCTAAAAAACTTCATCAAGAAATTTAAGAATACTATTATCAATTAGCATTTCCTTTTAGAAAAATCTTAGGGTCTATAAAATGAGAGCCTACAACAAGGTCCTTCACTTTTATAACTAATCTTCCTTTTTATTAACAATAATGACCAAGGAAATCTGTAGCTCACATATCGAACTCCTTTTTCCTCAATTTAATCAAACCTAAAGAACACACCCAACAACTGATTCGACTTATGCCAGTGTTGACATGTATGTCTTATTTACTAAAAATAGTCTGAAAGATTGTAATGCCAAAGTTTCTCTTTGAAAAGATATTTTTTTAATAAAATAAGGTATGACATAGACTTCAATAGGAAAGCATTAAGTTGGAGGTTGCCACTGAAAATTACAGGTCATGAACTCTAATGTTCCCTTAATTCTAATTTGAAGTTGAATTTGAATCTTTTAAAATAAATTCTACGATTTACCCTTTGAAAAGTATAATGAGGTTTTATATTTATCTCTCAATCTCCTCCTACTACCACAACTAAGAATTACATCACTGACTGACATTTTTTTCTTTAAAAAGCACACATACACATAAGCACACAGAGAGCTCTAAATTGTTTTAAGTGCAAAATCTGCAACTTAAATGTATAACCCTAACTACAAAATTTTAGCAAGTTTTTTCTGTATTTGGTAAAGCAGACCAAAATAAAGAAACTAACCCACCACTAAAATGCATAAAATGAAAAATAAAGGAGTTGGTATGTGCATTTTATAAAATATTTCCTGTCAAAACAGAAAAATAGCTCAACAATAGAAAAGAGATCTACAAAAATCAACTATTTTACTTGTTACTTTTCATGCTTTAATATGTTTTGTTTTTGTTTTATTATTTTAATGATTTTATTTATCCTTCCTCAAATTTTCTTATAGTTTATGGTAAGTGGTAAATGCATGCAGAGATACTATAAGAGAAAAAAAAGCAAAATTATTTTATAGCTGTAAGGAAAATATGCTATTAGAGAACACTTAAAAGAGAATGAGATGTATTTAAAAACATCAATGATTCAATCTATATGTTATATTATTAGATAACATACATAACTCACATATCATAATAAATTCTTTGGTAAGAATTCAGTCTTATTACTTAGTATTATATCTGGACCTAAAATTATAAATTACTCAAGTATATCTACATATCTTCAGCTAAAACCATTTTTAGAAATAATACCTAAGTAGTACTTTCCTTTCCTATGCATTTCTATTTCAGGCAAATTTTAGAAAATTCATTACCAAGTACTATATACTTGGTACCAAGTTAAAGAATAATGCTGCTGCCTTATTCTAAAATGATTACATTAGGCAACTGTTACATATGTACAATTTTAGAAATAATATATATTATGTAAAGTTCCAAGCACAATGTCTGGCACTTATTTGTCTCCTAATGGTAGTTATTTTAATTGTTAAAATTTAAATATGACTAAATTACTAAATAGTTCTTTTTCTATATGTACTTTTTAAGGTCTTTTTTAAAACTATTTTCTTGCTACTAGATCTATAAGCTAAAGATAGATTTCTGAGAGGTACTCTGAACTGATCCCTGATAGAAGTAACTCCAACATTAAAAACAGAAACAAAACATAAAACATAGAAGCCCAAAATTTCAAAATCCCTAAGACAATTACACAAAGAGCTTGCCCAACACCTTTTCTGAAGATCATGTAAGATGATCTTCAGCATTTTAAAACAGCAGTAAATTTACAATATTAAGGAGATGTGATTTGGAATTAACATCTGCCGCGGTGTAAATAAACATGGTAGCTAAATTTTGTACCTTCCTCTGCTCTTGCACCTTCATGATCAGTCATTCTAGTAGAGGCTGACCTAGACTGATTAATGATTCCTGAAGGGATGTGGGGCAGCTCATCATCTCCCAGATCAGCTATCATGTCGCAGAGTTTTGTCCTGTTGACCCCTGTAAATTAATGTCAGCAGTAGAGGTTCATTTAATGGCTACCGCTTGACTTGCTCACAGCCTGTAAAACCAATTTACTAACAAAATAGGATATTTAAGAAGTTCTAGTTGCAAAATCTCAGATAATTAAAGATGTCTTCAATTTTCCATACCATCCCCCCAAATATTAAAATGATTTAAATATTTAAGATAGTCACTATTTCTATGGATCTATATATCCATTGTTTTATATATATATAGACACACACAAAATTGAGTCTTCTGCACTCAAAGTTCTGTAAGCTCATACAGAAGGTAAACAGTAAGAAATTTTGGTTAGTATTAAATAGTGTAAAGAATAAAACATTAGCTTTTCCAACTTAATTCACTATTTTGAAAAATTAACCAATAAGTACAAATGATTTTTATGAGGGTGCAACAAACAATTAACTTTCCCTGGTGTTTACATGAATATTTTCCTGCCATGTTAACACAAATTTGTCATTAAGAAACCAACCCCAATTTTCCTCTAAATGTGTCTGTACTTTTCCCAAATGTGAAAAGCCTGATTTACTCAAAAGCTCTCTAATTTTTCTCATAATAGTATGAAAAGTCAACACTGTCACAGGCCATAAGTTTAAGGAGAGAATTTCAGCTACTGCTTGAATAACTCAGGCCAAAACAGAAAAACTCAAAAGCAACTGCAGGATTGTGGGATCCTTGTTTTATCTTTGAACTTCAGAAATGACAGAAGTATCTCTCACGTATTTTTAAAAAACAGTTTTAAGAATGCCAGAAAAAAATCATTTGAAAAGACAAAAGAAAATGCTTTATAGTCAATACAAAAACAAATTAGACTGCTATGTAATTATTAAATTTCACTATAGCTATTAGAATATTAGTAATTCTATAGGAACTATCATTCATCTAAGTATCCCTAACAAAATGCCAGTCAGCGAGCTGGTTAAGACTTAATGTAAATAGGTGGAATCTTAATCATTTATTACCTCTATTTTACAGTAATCCCTAACTTCGTAGAAATGCTTATGCTTCAGCAATTCTACTTGTGTATGGAAGTACACAATTTAACTAGTATAAATTTTCTAAAATAATAATTACAATGGAGAAACTCAGTATAATATGAGGATTTCCCCTGACAATGAAGTGACTGTAAACAAATTCTCTAATAAATGAAAAATTGCCAACTGAATGTCTGATCATCAGTTAAATTCAACATGAAAGAAAATAAATGTTATCCTTTTTCACAAAACAGCTCTTCTTTATAACTTTCCTACTTATGAGTATCACCACCACTGACTGGGTTTGTTCTCAACACTTTGCAACCACATCTCAATAATTCCTCTTCGACTTACAAAATGGGGGTAGGGACTGTTTTAAAAAAAAAATCCTCCCTTAAAGTAATCTTCAGATTAACCTCTTTCTCTATACTGACTTTATTCTAATCAAAGCTTTCATTCTTATGAATTACTGCAATAGATTCCTAACTGGTTTTCCTATGTCCCAGTTCCACTTGCCTTCAATCAAATTTGATATCACATTTATTATTATCATCCCTACTCAGAAACCAGTAGCATTTCAACACTCTTTGGATTAAGACTAACTAAAGTCTTGTACTTAACCTGGCAGGTGCTTCATGATCTGACCCTATTTTTTTTTTCTCATCTTTTAATGCCACACAATACAAATCTCCCTAATTTTCCAGTCAAAGCAATTTCCCTATAGTACAACATTCACCAATGTTATTTCTACCATATTTTGTCACAACATCTGTACTCATCTATTCCTCACAAAGGTGAGAATCCTTCCTATACATATACATACACACAGACAAAAAGTTCTATCCTCTAACATGCATCTCAGCCTACCATGTCTACTCAATCCTCCAAACAGTTCCATCTACTCTGTAAAGCTTTTGTTATCTTTTCCTGCTCACTCTTATTATATTTATGTGTATCATAAAATTTCATTTTATTATATCTCAAAAATAATTTCATCATATGATAGCTAATGTCAAATGCAATTAAGACAAGAAAAAATTTTGTCACTAGAGATAACATGAAATCATACTCTCCCTAAATACATGGACTAGAACATATGGAGGAAAGAAAAGTCAAAGACAATATGAAAGTTATTGTTCAAACTGAGGATCCCAAATTACATAATTCTTTTTTTTTCCTATTACAGCTGAACATTAGTCTCTGTAACATAGTGCCAAGACATGAAATTTATCTATCACTCTATTATTCTAAATAAAGTAATACTTTTAAAATAAATGTTTTCCCTTTCTCAAATGTTCTTTCCTGTTATTACTCAACTGTATATTCTGAAGTGAAACTAACTGTCAGGCAGGCAATCTGGAAAAGATAAGTTTATATTAGAATAAAGATTTAGTTATATCATGTTTGTTAAATTTGTTCTATTTTTTGACTATCACTCTAATAAAAATAAAGCTTTCACAACTGTCATCTTTTAAAAAATGACATCACAATATTAAGGAAAAACAATTAAGCTGCCAAGTGATCCTGCAGTTTAAAAAAGCATACTGATTGAAAAAGCATAAATCTCATACTTTCTGACCTTCATGAAAATGCCTAAATTGAGATTTTCTTCGGTGAGGAAAAAAAAGAAAAAATTCTGAGTTGAAGAACTGAATGGTCTGTTTTAAAAGTGTGAAAGTCAGAAAAAGAAAACAACCACATCTCTTAGCTTAAAACAATATCCCTTTGCTATAAAACAACTGTGTTTCTACAGGAGAGAGAATATTAAGAGAATATAAGAGAATATTAAGAGAATATAAGAGAGTTTATGGGCTCTCTGAATTTATATTCTCTCCTAAATAGAAGCAGCTTAATCATCACAGATACTTTATAGTGTGCGTCAAAGGGTTTTTTTAAAAGCTCAAAGTTACTGCTACAAAATAAATTCTCCTTAAATGTATCAAAAATATTAATATGAAGTTATTTAGACTAAAATCACACATTTCAAAAACTATTACATTTCCTGGTGACAGTTTGCAATCTTGGATCTGGAATAGCAAATGACAAATATTAATTTGAAACTTAAAAAAAAAATGCAGGGATACTCACTTATTGTTTATATTAAAAGAAATATTTAAAAAGTTAAGACTTCCCTTTTCTAATGTATTGATAATCAAGTCAGAAGATGTACAGCAATTCTATAACACCAGTAAAGAATAGGAATGACATATAAATCATACTCTCTATACAGAAAAGATAAGAAAGTCAGGATAAATTAGAATAATTAGAAAAACTAAAATAAGAATCACTAAGAACCAGCGTTGTAAAACATATCTTCAGAATATGAATCTTTGAAACGGGGAAAGCCTCTACATCTTTTGAAGGAAATAATCTAATCATAATTAGCCTCAATTTAATAGGTATAAAATAGCACAGGAATAACAATAAGCCATAAGGGCACCTGTCGAAGAAAAATATATTACAATCCATAATCTAAACTTTCCGATTTGAAACAGACAAATATCAAATATCAAGGGAAATCTTTAGAGTTTTAACTCCTCCCTCATATTCTAAATAAAGATGCCAGATTTCAGATGCTTCAGGCTTACTTCAAATGCTATATACAGTGTGATATTTGTTATTCATTTTGAATTACATATTTTTATGAAATAAAATATAGCAAAATGGAGACCATAGAAAACTAGAAAAATCCTACTGGACCAAGATTTTAACAAAAGATTAATTAATTTAGAACTTGCCCCTAACTCCCTTCCCCAATTATAAAAAGCTTAGAAATTATCTAAAACTGAAAAAAAACTGAGTTTTAGGCTGAATAATAGTGTTGTACCACAGTTCATTTCCTGATTTTCAGCTTCATACTGTGGTCATGTAAGAGAATATCTTTGTGGTCATGGAACATACTCTAGAGTATTTAAACAGCAACGTGTGTACAAATTACTCCATTTTCTGGACTGTTCAAAATTATAAATGTATATATTAAGAGAGAAAAGGATAAATCAAATATGGTAAACTGTTAACATTTAGAGAACCTAGGTGAAAAGTACATGTAATTCTTTGTAGTATTCCTGCAACTTTTCCTTAAGTCTGAAGTTATGTGAAAATAAAAAGTTAAAAAGAAAAGAAAGCTTAACCCATTTGAAATCTAAGATCAAAATAACTGCATCAAGTCTCTTCGGTTTCATCGTCTTATCTTTTATAAGTATTAATAATTTACAGTTCTTAAGTATACCTAACTCAGCAAGAAATTAATAATGAACTGTATAATTCAAGGCAAAGTTGTCACTTTTAAGTCATTTTCTTTTGCCTCAGATGGGAAAAAAGAAGGGTGGAGAGAGTGAACAAGTCAGAAGACAGATAAATGTTAGATTCTTAGCTCTTGATTTTAGAAGGCTTTCCATTTAAGAGTTAAAACACAGCTGAGTCTTGTTAAAAAGCTAACATTCTAACCACATTTTTTTTTTTACCTTAAAAAAAAGGTATTTAGATTGGATTACATCTGTGGATCCATATGATAAAGTTAACAAGTAATTTTCTTCCCTTTAAGAAGCTGAAAAAAAAATCTTTAGAAACGTAGTGTTATGGATCCAGTAGGTAAGATTCATTCACATTTTGGAATAGATGGGAAAAAAGCAAAAGGCTACAGTTTATGAATTATTCTAACTTGTACAAATCTTCATGTTGGAAAATATCAGAATAAAAACCAACAAAAACAGATAATAAGAATGCTAGAAAATTTATTAATTATACTTTCATGTAAAATTGTATCTTAGTATTAATATTATAATCTATGAGGATTAAGAACATTCAAAGTTTATAATCCATCAATTAAAAAAAAATTTTTTTAGTTCCTTAGGTTTTATCACTACGACAGGAATTCAAGCCAAAATTTTCTTGCTGAATTCTATATATTCCCTAATTATTCATTCCTGACACACTTTGCTGGAAACTTCATCTTTATATCTATGTACAGAGGTAACTTTAAAGACACTGATATTTCCAAAAACATTAAATATGAGAAACATTCCAAAGGTTTAACTAATGGAGGCTAGGTTAAATTCACAAAATGCAATACTATGTAAAATTAAAATACTAAAATTATATTTTATTTAGATGATTATAAAAC
The DNA here is from genome assembly GCA_030015415.1 of Cynopterus sphinx. Classification (NCBI taxonomy): domain Eukaryota; kingdom Metazoa; phylum Chordata; class Mammalia; order Chiroptera; family Pteropodidae; genus Cynopterus; species Cynopterus sphinx. Next base: position 72,202,198 of record CM057384.1, on the reverse strand, counting down.
TAATCATCTAATTAGTTAGATATGATGATGTTCTTGTTAAAAAAATTAAAAAGGTTTATGTATAAATGCACTTTGAAAAGGCTGGAAAGAAGTAAGCCATGCAAAATCTCTAATCTCTAAGTCGCAGAACTGCAGGTGATTTTGACTTTTTGTTTCTACATACTTCTCATGTCATCTGAATAATAAGCATGGTTTTCATGGTTATAGAGGCAAAGTTACTTCATTTTTTGAAAAGGAAAAAAAGACAAAACCAAAATTAAAGGGGGTTGGTTGAATAATATAGTACATATCTGGATAATAAAATCATACTGAAACATAAGAGCCTCAAGGCACAACTCTGGGGTCCCCCAGCTCCTGATTTAATCACAGTAGCTCTCTTTCACTCACTTTGCTATTAGGTTCTCCAACATTCTGTTTGACAACAGGGTAGCTTGTTTTATTAAAAAAAAAAAAAAAAGAAAAAAAAACAACTGAAAATGTTATAGAGGAATGTTTATAGACTTCAAATGATACTTTCTATTTAAGTTGATAGCCAAGTAGGCAGATAACAAAACTTTGCATATTATGGTCCTATTAAGGAAAATTAATTAAAATTTTATGGCGATTTTAAAATTCAGTTTAGTTCATCTGTTTCTAATATTTCTCATCAGGTGTTTCTAACATTTTTTTTCAAACAGGTATGCTTTTAAAATGAAAAACATTTTTTTAGAAAACTTTAAAATCTACAACTAAAAAAAAAATCTTCAGTTGACTTTATCAAATTTCCAAACCCAAAAACATATAGATCTAATTATATTCTAAAAGAAAAAAAATGGGGTATTTTAAACTGAAAGCAACATTATCTGACATTTTCTAAAGAAAACTTCAGCAGATTAGTCAGTTTATGAATATACAGAATTAGCAATGTAATATTAAAATAAACTACTTCATTTTTTTAGAAAGGGATTTAAACTTTGAAATTCTAATTCCATGTGTCTATATTAAAATATGCAAAAGTACTCTCACACTCAACATGCATGAATTATATTGGTAAATGATGTTAGAGCAGAACACTGCCTTTGCCCAGCACTTGATGTTTTAAAATACATTAAGCAGTTTGCCATACAGTCTAAAATTCATTAGAGAATGGTTTGTCTTTTTATTCACATTCAATAACCTAAATTAGCATAAAGTTATAAAAGAAAACTGCCTAAGATAAATGCCCCAAACTCCACTTATTTGCCTCCACAATAAATTAAACCATTCAAAAAATGCTTTACTGGAGGATACTTGCACCATTACACCTACCATTTTATAAACTAATTTGTCATTAGAGAAAGTAATATGTAAGGATGCCTATATGGTTTTTGCCTGTGCCATCCACTATTTTCTCCTTGACGGTCAAAAAAGTTAGACTAGAAGGAATTAGAAGCCAGTTAAAAATAAAGTTTCCTAAAAATAAAATGTTACACGTTTCTCCATTTAATAGCCATAGGTCTAAAGATATTTTTCATGTGGCTGTTTTTAAGTTTGATCCACTAAATGAAAATGATTTATTTCTCTAAGAGGTGCTAAAGCTAAATTTATACTTTTACAGTACATCAGTCAGGATACAACACAGTGAAAAATACATCAAGGCACCAAAAAACAGCAGCTATTGACCGTTCAACAAACCCTACTGCCACCACACTCTCCTCAGGTCTTCCTCTACCAGAGTAACCAAGAAAATACTAACCAAAAGAGATTTGTTTGTTTGTTTGTTTGTTTGTTTTTTGCTATTATATATGGTTGGATTAGGCCAGAAAGCAAAAATTATGGAAAGGGCTTTTCTATTCACTGTATTTCAGGATTCCCAAACTAAAAATGTTAACTTGGCTATGAATTGGTTATAGTTATAATACTTTATCAAAAGTAGATTTATACTTTCTCCCTTTTGAACAAATTATCAGTATCTTTAATTCAAAGGCCAATAATGCTTATAATCTGGTAAACTTTTTAAAGCTTTCAATGCCCCCACCCAAAAGAAACCTTGAAACTTTTCCTGCATCCCTATCCACATTGTAAAATGACTTTCTACTTGATTAATAACACATCCTAAATTATAGTCAAATAAATTTCAATTATACAACAGACAAAGTTTAAAGTTAGTTGCCCCCTTTATAAACCAAAAAAGTACATAAAAAAACAGAACTGAAAAAAAATTTTTTTTTCTCAAAGATTGGTATACAAAAATTATAAGAGAATCTGAACTTACTCTTCACCCCTTTCTTCCCCTTTCGTTCCTTCTTGTACTGTTCCTTCAGTTTACTTATTAGTCCCTGGTCTACATCCCAAACCTCAGTAGTTGGGGAGAGGTCATCTTTATCTACATGCAGCATATTATTAAAAGAAAAAAATCAGCAGTTGGCAATACAAGCTGTTGGCAGTAAACTGTTAAAGCTTTACATAGTCATAATCAATATCTACTAACAGCATATACTCAAAATATTTTAAAGGTGCAGTTTCAATTTTGATATTCACAACTCAAACTCTAAAGGCCCATCTCATAAATTTCTAAACATTTAATACAACAGTTAAATGGTGCTTCATTTCTATGAATCACAAATTTGAAGGTTATCATTCTTTCAATAACTGATATTTCAATGAACTGACATTAAAAATCTAATGCTATAAAAAATAGATCACTGCATCTTTATAAAAACGTTAATAAAAATTATTCAGCCAGCATCTTAAAAGCAAATGAATGAATTACATGCGAACTATTCAAAAGTGCAAGCTGGAAAGGTCAGTGCTGTTTTATTGATGAAAATATTCATGCACCTTCTGTCACACTGAGTCTGCATGCACAGAATAGCTGTACTAGTGGGGAGGCATTCTAGTCTAATACATACATACCTACATACATACAGATAGTTCCAAAACAGTGTCTCAAATAATCCATAAAAAGCATTTAGAGAATCACCACCTCTGCCCCACCCCACTCAAATAGTTCAACATCTCATTATCTCCTTCCATTGGTCTACAACTAAAATTAGCAAAAACAGAAAAAAAACCCTCAAATTCCACCAAAGAAGTTTTTTTAGAGTTGATTTTAAGGTATGATAAAAGCGACAAGCATGGAGAAGTGAAAACATACATTGCTGTGAATCTGCTGAAGATAATAAGTCAGCTATTTTAGCTAAATATAACAAATCCTTATTTGTTTGAAGTAAATACTTTGTGTGTGGGAAAAACTCTACAGTAAACTAGAGGAAAAACAGCATTCAAAAGTAGTTTAAAAATGTCTATTAGAATTATTTTAATCATTAAGAGTTTTTCCTTCCCCTATTAGTTTTAAAACAGCCATGTTATTAGCAAGCTTAATACTGTTATAGAATAACAACTTGGAGTTTACACAACCCTGTTATTAAATGAAAATTACACCAAAATATATAGGTTTAAATCAATAAGACTGACAGATAAGTGAGATTTTAGAGAAAATATACTTGTTAAAATTATGACAAAAATATTCTGGTTCACAAGTCTTATAACACCCTAGGTGTCAATGGCTTAATTTATACAAGGACATAAAAAGCCCTTTTTTCTGCTAGATTGCTATACATAGTAAAAACTTAAGGAATACTCATATTTGAACAGCATATAGAAATTCCATTATTTACTGTAGCATGAGACTTTTCTACTACAATTATTGTCACTGTCTCCTACAATCTTAAGTAGTCAGTATGTAAAAGGCTAAATACAAAGCTTTATTTACTTGAATTCCTTGACTCTAGATTGTTCAAGACTGAAATTTATATGTAAGATTATTTGTCAAATCTGTAAATTGTATAGTTTCTAATACAGTTGTAATACTGATTTAAATAGAAAATTCATTTTCTATGTACTCTAATTATGAAATTTCCTAAAATATATGCTATATCAGAAATTGCCAACTTATTGAATACTCCAAGAAAAAATGTGATCTAAAGACTTAATCATAATAAAGCTAACAATTCTTTAAATGACTACTTAAAGCGAGACAATATGACGCATTTTTAGCAAATACTTTTGAAACCTCTTAGAAACAAACAAAAAACTTAAGTGGTATAAACTTTATATAGGAAATTAGATAAAGCAGAAAAATTTAATAAGATAGCCAAACAGTTTTTTAGAAGACCTTTGCAGAAAAAAATTAGGTGTGAGTAGCTCTAACTAAAGTAGCAAAGGATAGTGGAGTGAAAAAAGCAAAAGGAATAAAAAAAGAATAAGCTAAAGGAAAAAAACCAATATTACTTGCAAGATAACCTCAAGTCTAGAAAACAAAGGTAAACTTAGGCAGTGCAAAGAACAGGTTGGTGAATGCAGATGTGCACAAACAACATCCTGAAACTTGCCTGGTAAAAACAGCTGATTTGATATTGCTTATAAGAAATAGTTAAGAGCAAAAGGGAAGAGCCAGCATAATCTTCTACATATTAATTCTGTTTTTAAAAAATCTACAGGGGAAAAAAATACCAAGAAATGAGGTTGAATCAGTTACAGCGATTTTTTTTATTTGAAAGAAAACACAAATATGCACAAAAAAAAAAAAAAAAAACCTGACCCTTGACAACTCAAAACCATAGAAACATAAAATTCTATCATGGTAATTCTAACTACCACAGCAAAGAAATTATAGAAATCTACGTAATGTAGCATAAATTTATAACTAACTTTACATAGATATTCAGTACTTTAACCATTATATTTAATTATAAACATTTAGGTACTAATTGCATTTTGTAGACCTATAAATTTCCACAGTTAAGTGTAATGGTGTAGGAGAAAATAATTAAATGTCCTTAAAACGTCTAGTCTTCATGAGAAATAGCAAAATTAAAAATTCCCAGCAATATTTTTGATTGTGAAAGAACTAAAAACTACTAAAATTAAACTCAGACTACTTAACATAGATGACAATGTAGGTGAATATTGAATACACTTCATTAGAAGACTATTTAAAAAAAATTCCGTACCCTTTAATCAATAACTTAAATATAAAAACCACCACCACCTTCCCATTTATAAGTAAATTCAAAATTTAAGTAAATGAATTAAATATACAAGAGTGTTTGTATATCTATTCTTTTTGTTTTTGGAAAAACAGTATGATATCTATTGAGTAGAAAAGATAAATAAAAAAACACAGCAAAGATCCTATGACAGTTTTCATTTCTTAAAGGAAAAAAACTACTTGAACCACTTTGTTCTTAAAAGAGCCCTTTCCCTTATTAAGAACTTAAAATGCTTTAAAGATGTTTCAGTCTCTTCCAAAAGGAAGAGATTTTGTCAGTTACTTCTATTTACACAAAGAGATTCAGGTCACTGTCGAAGATTATTAGTAAAAGTAAATAATGTATTTAGCTGTCATTCACTAATTAGGTCCTCTCTAGAAACTGCACTATATAGGATAAATCAACTATATATAATATAGAACTTTTATTAAAGATATAATGCCATATTTTACAAACTAAACTACTGTTAATTTTTGTATATTCTTTTGACTGAGAATTAAACTTTCAGCCATTTTAGGAAAAGAAAATAGAAATGGATGTGTTAAGATTTAGTTAACAAATGTTCAAAAACTGCTTTTGATCATTTTTTTAAAATGAAAATAATCTAAATGGACATTAACAGAGCCTTGATTAAATAAATAAAGGAACATATTGATAGAATATTATACAGCTATATAAAAGATGACATTGCCAAAAAATAATATGTTAAGTGGAAGGTGTGGGCAATAAATCAGCACACATCACAACCCTTTGTAACATATACATTTATTTCTATATAAATGTTAACCATGGTTTTCTCTACATAGTAGCATTATACTGAGTTTTAATTTTCTTCACATAGAGTGGGTCCTAAACTTCCTAAAACATACATAATTAGAAAATTATTATATATATGATTTAAATATATATAGTTATAAAATAATCCAGAAAAACATAATGGTAGTTTAAAAATTACTGGGAAAAAATAAGGTATTTCAAACATTTAATGGGTTGCACAGAGAAGCTAAAAAAAAAAAAAAGACAATTTTACTGCTTCTCCCGAGCAAGGCCAATTCTTAAGAATAAAATTCTAGAATATAGCCATTTTCAACTAAGTACAAAAATGTATATTCAGAGTCTAGAAAGTAACTGTAGAGTTTTTACAAATTTTCAATTAACGTACCTCTTCTCTTTTCACTTAGGAGAGAAGTGAAGGTCTGAAACAATGCTTATAATTATAAACAATGAGAAACCTGGTAACAAAATTCAGATCTTTTAAGTACTCAATATATATCAGGATAGTCAATAAATATATTATCTATTAGGTTTTCTCTCTCCTATTAGCAATGTTCAGTTTCAAAGAGGCACTTCAAAAATCCAAGTACATTTCCTATCATCAAAGTAGTACTTAAAAATCCAGTGATAATTCCTAGTAACTAAGCAAAGTTGGTGTTCATGTGAAATATGTTAAGGTACTGAGTAATCTTCTCTAATAAAGCTCTGTAAATACAATTTGAGATAAAGTATTACTACTTTAACACAGGTAACATCCATTAAAAGATGATTGAATGAACCTTTAACAGGAACAACATACTGGACCTCAACTATTATGTTAAAATAATTTTTGTGCTTTTAGTTTACTTTTTATTGGGGTTTTTAACCCTCTATAAACAGAACTGGGTTTTCTCCCTTTAAGTTATGGCTGGTTTATTATTAGTATTACATATCTCTTCCAAAGGCTAGGCCTTAACATTACACACTGATTATATATAATAAAGTTTAATACCTTCACTAAATCTTGTTCAACAGGGAGCTACAATTCAGGATTTATCAGCTTTATTACTTCCTAGAAGTCAGTCAGGTAACACCTAACAGGCATACTGAAAGGGTTAATTCTTCCTGAAACCTAGATTCATTACTAAATTAAATAACGGGAATTTAAAAAACTATACACACTCATTTTTTTAATCTGCTAAAAGAACTGAATTTCTAATGTGACTAAATGTTAAATTTCGAAAATCAAAATCTACCAAAAGCTATATGCAAGTTTAGTCACCCAATCTAAATAAACCCGTATAAAACACCCTGAAATTATTCAATACCACTTCCTCTTGCTCTCAGTTTAGCTGCCATCATTTGTGTACATTCATTCAGATATATACATTGCACATATGCTATTTATAAAAATATGTCTTTAAGGGCTAGCATTTTTCCCATCCCCATAATTCTTTATCACCTTACCCCATTCTGTGCCATCCCCTGAACTCCGTGCTTCTCCAGCTCCTTCACCATCTTCAGCAGTTACTAAAAAATCAAATTCTTTCAGTGCTTCCTCAGTATCAGGATCATCAGTTAGGTCAGCAGCTAAACCTTCATTACCTATCTGTAAATAGAACATAAGCCCAGAATTACTTTTATCATAAATTTTAAAGGGGGTCCTTTATGTTTTCACACAATTATCTTTACATCTGCACTTCCATTACTTAAGTACAAAATTTTATATTTTCCCTGTAGTTCTCCAATCCCAAATTATACCCTAGATAAAATGTTTACAACAGTGCTATGTGAAGACCATTGTAAGATGTAATGCAAGTAATGTAGTGTAGTAAGAAGGATTAAAACTCTAACCGCCAAGAATAGTTAACTTTTTCAGTTATAATATATTCACAGTTACCCTTTTAAAGAACCATTCACTTATATTCTGATATGTTGTGCTGAATTGACCTCACTCACTTTGAACTGCAAATGTAGTCTAACTCACAGGAATATGGCACAGATAATAAGGATATTAACTAATGCAGACCAATAGCTGTGGTAGCAATAACAGTGCTTTACCTCCCAGAACCAAATAAAAAATGAAAAGAGTAAAATGTCTTTTCATCCATGTTACACATATTGAGTACATCAATCACACATACGACGAAATGTAGCAAAATGGTTAAAAACCGCTTTTATAGACTGGAAGCTTTTGAGGAACACTAGCATTTTCCCCACATTACTACAACATCCCAAAGAACCAAAAATGAACCTGTCCTTTTTTTTTTTTTTTTTACATACCTGAAATACTATACACTATTATGGTAATTCACCTATGGATCATCTAATCTACTTTTTTGCTCCTATAGCTAACTCACACCATCACTAAAATAGCTAAACCTGTTTCTTAGGTTATGTGCAAAAGTAGATTATTAATCCTTGTCAAAGAAGAATGTTGACACATATATTTATAATCCATAGTTTACTCCTTCAACTAGGGTCAAAGTATCCCCACTGAAGCTTCAGTTAATTTATCACCTGCTTACTGTACATGAAGAGAAAGACTACAACAGTGATTAATTATGGCAGGGGTAGAGAGGGTATTGCTTTTTAAAAAATGAAGGTTCAAACCACTGGACTATAAAAACAAACTCTTTTTCATGATTTAGTGACTAATACAGCAAATATTAATTTCTACAATATAAGGATAACTCCATAAGATCTGATGTATAAAACTTTCAGTGACATAAAGCAAGAAAGGATCACTCCTAATATATCTAAAGATATCACAAAAACTTCTATTCAAAATACATGAGTATATACATTTTAGCTAATAAGAACAGAAAATCGAATTCCTACTTTGTGTTTATTCATCCGATGTTTGTCTTTTCCTTCTGGGATGCCTTCAATCATGTCATTTTCCTCTTCTTCATCACTGTCATCAGCATTTTCTAAGAAATTGAATGTCTCAAGAACATCACTAGAAGGCCTGTAAGAGGGGGGAAAGATAAATCCAAATATTCCAATGGTTATTTCTAATATTTCTTTCTGGTTCCTATTTTAAAACAGTACTTAAAACTGTATTAACTGACAGCAATACTTGTGCATGGCTTGAAAAGTCAAATAGAGCACAATCTATAAAAGACAGACTTGATGAATCAGACTTCCCCAAATTAAAAACTTGCTCTTTGAAAGACATTGTTAGAGAATTTAGAGAGAAGCCCACAGATTGAGAGAAAATATTTACAAGTCACATATTTGATGGACTTGTGCCCAGAATATACAAAGAACACTTAAATCTCAACCATAACAAATAAAACAATAAAAAAATGGAAAAATTATTCAAATAGACACTGTATCAAAAGATCTGTGGATAGCATTAACACTCTACATCATTAGTCTTTAGGAAAATAAAAATTAAAGCAACCATGAACTGTGAAGGGCCCAAGACTTTTTTTGCTGCTAACATGCTATTTCTTTATAGCATGCATGATGATGATCTCTGTATGGATATTTTTAAAATTAATTTTATAGTGCACCTGGGGGGAATCCTTTCAATCTGAAAAAAATATCCTTAGAAATATATTCTGTAAGTATATCCCAGGAAATTATCTTTTATTACTACTTTAATAATCTTTCCAATGCCATTTACCTGTTTTTTTCTGAAACACCTAGTTAGATGCTGTCTCTCCTGAACTAATCTTTGAATTCTCCTAGCTTTTCAGTTCTCTTTCTTTTCCCTTTTCTGGGAGAGCCATTTCAATCTTATCTTCCAAGTTTTACATAACAATTATTTCATCGAGCTTGTTAGTTTTTATTAGCAATTTTTTGATCTCTGATAAGACCTTTTAAAATAACATTCCATTTGTTTTATAGATGTATTATCTTCTCTCAGTCCTCTCAGAAGATTAAATATAGTTTGGAAGTCTTCTGTTCCCTGTTTTCTAAGTTCTTTTTCTGTTTGGTTTCTTTAATTTCCAATTTTCATATTAAAGTCTTTCCTTAGGTGTGAGGCACTGAAAAGATAACTGGATGTATTTTGTACATGAATGAGTCTTGTCAAGCAGCTGGATTAACTTCTGCATGATAGGACAGAGGCCTTAACCATTTCACTGGAAGATCCCAATTATCAGTTTCATTAGGTCTTTTATTAATGTGATCAATTTCAATATCCTGTCTAGAATAGATCTAAGACTAGCTGCCAATATGTTACAAACCAAATAGCAGAAGAAAACGGGATCTCACTGCTCAGCTGTAGATTTTCAGATGATCCTGTTTTCAGTACAGTAACTGTCCCTGCAGTTGCTTAATTTCTTAAGAAATCATTAGTTGAACTTTACCAGAAAATAAACCACCAGTCTTTGGAATTGGGGAGGGGTGTCAACTGGCTGCACAAGATAAAAGAGGGGGTTTCAGATTCTAACTGCCTCTTACATAAACTTTAACACAATTCTCTATTCATACCCCCCTCTAAACCTGACTCCAGGTATACCTGATACCTCTAATTCTTTAGCCTTTGGAGTTCTACTGGCATGATGGGACTTGAATTGTCTTGTTCCTTTTCTTCTTCTTCTTGATCCTGAATGCATTTAGATTTAAGCTCAGTTGACATTTCTCCATTTTCTTTCCAGCTTCCAAAACTGTTAAATTCTCCCTATCAAGGGACAGTAGCCTCATTCTTTCTATATAATCAGTTTTTGTGTGCTTATGTGTTAATCAATCTTAAAAAGTCTTCGTCATTTTAGTTGAGGTGCCTTTAATCCACCATACTTAAATGGAAGTCTCAATCTATGGTATGTTACATTTTTTTCCTTTGTCAACTGTTAACTCTCCTGTCATTCTAAAAAGGCAATCAACAGAATTTTTAAAAAGTAACATATCCATATGAAGAGAAAAGGAAATGAAGCCAAGGGTAAGGCTGTCAAGTAAAAGGCTAAAATAATTACTGCAATTTCTAGAAAGAAAACCCCCCACAAATCTGGCAAGATTCCAGAGTAAAAAGAAAAAAGGAGGAACTGGAGGTTCAAAGGTAAATTAGACCAATAACTAAGAAGCAAGACAGCTTTCCCAGTTACAATATCTAAGAAGACTTCCTCCCCCAAGGAATCTTCATAAAGTGGATGTTTTGTGATAGGATGCATTATGCATCATATACCCCCCCTCCAAAATAAACCAAGAAATTCAATAGCAATATTCACTCAGGATAATCTAGTAAACATTATTCTTGGTGGGGTCACATCTCAATTGGATACACAATATTTTATCATAACTGACTCTATGTGCCAAACATTGTTCTAAATGCTTTACATATTAATTCATTTTTTCTTCACATCAACCCTATGATCACCATTTTACAAATAAAGAAACCAAGGCAAAAGAAGGTAAAGTACCTTGCCCAAAGGCACAGCTAGTTAAGTGGTGAAATCAGAATTCAAACCCAGTCTGTCTTCAGAATTCACATTCTAAACCATTAAGCACACTGCCTCTAATAATATGATCTAAAATTTACCATTCCTCTACTGTTTAACATTAAGGCTGCTTTTAAATTTTTACTGTTAAAAATAAGAATGTGATAAGCATCTTTTTGCTGACATCTCTATCAACATGTTAGATCATTTCTTATTCCTAGGGGTTTTCGAATACCCTGATAATAACTGAAGGAGATCAATCTTGATTAAAAACTACTATTATGTAAATGTCTGTGGATGAATGAAATGTGGTGTGTGCATCACACACATATCTACACAAACTAGAATATTATTCATTCATAAAAAAGATGAAAATCTTGTCATACGCTACAACACAGATAAACCTTCAGGACATTATGCTCAGTGAAATAAGATAAATCACATAAAGACAAATACTACATGATTCCACTTAATTAGGTATTAAAAGTAGTTGTTTATAGAAACAGAAAGTTCAACAGTGGAAGAAACAGGGAGTTGCTATTCAATGGGAACAGAGTTTTGGTCATTCAAAATAAAAAGGTTCTAAAGATGTTCTCTACAACATTGTACTTATAGTTAATAATACTGCACTGCACACTTAAGAAGTTTTTTGTTAAGAAGGTAGATCTCATGCTATGTGTTTTTATACAATAGGAAAAAATTTTAAAGTCTTAATCTTGCAAAGCAAGAAGCTTTACAAGACACAGTCAGATGTAGATACTTAATTCATATTGATGTGTGGTACAGTAAACTGCATTACTCTTAAAACATTTATAAATCCTTGAACTACTTAGCTAATAAGTTTAGTTAAAAATATATACTTCTGCTTTTTCTTTTATGCTACAAAAACATTCTATGCTCCTTGAAATACAAAGTAAATAAGGGCTCTATTAGATGCGAAATTGTTTTTATTAAAGAGACCTTATTTCTCAGAAATAAAAAGTCTAAACAAAAGGCTCATGTTTCTTAACCTGAAAGTTGTAGAACGTTTTAAATAATTGCATAAAGTACATATTATTATTAAGGGGGGGCCAATTTGTTTGTTTGCTTGTTTGTTTAGGAAAGTGTGAAAAATACTTTACTAACTTACACTTTTTATAAATATAACAATTCTCGTCACATATATTTTACTTTTTATTGTATTTTTTTTATTATGGCGACATTGGTTAATGAAATCCAGTAAGTTTCAAGTATTTCATATTATTAATTTAAGCTGTACAAGAACTGAAAAGAACTCATTCAATTTTTTCACCTAATCCTCTTTTTCTTTTGTCTTTCCAAACTATGTTATTCAACATAATATCTAATGGTTAAAAAAATAAATAAAAAGGGGTGGGGGGAATTCCACCTGCTTGACTGATTGCATTTAACAAGTCTGTATTAACCAAAAGTATATCTGGTAGACAGCAAACAAGGATGTAATCAGAACTCTTATAAATTTCTGGTGAGAATGTAAAATAACCCAGCCACTTGGGAAATGAGTTTGGAAATTGCTCAAAAAGGTAATTCAGCCAGTAATTCCTAAGTACATATATCAAAAAACTGAAAACATGTCCACACTTGTATACCTATGTTCAAAGTAGCATTATTCTTTAATCCGAAATGTAAAACCAACCTACAAAATGTTGTATATTCAAAGTACAGATTATTTGGCAATAAAAAGAAATTAATTGCTGACACATGCTATAACTTGGATGAACCTTTATAATATTATGCTAAGAGAAAAAAGCCACTCACGAAATAACCATTTATATGAAACATCCAGAACAGACAATTCTATAGAGACAGAGAGATTAGTAAAGTTGATTGTGTTGGGTGGTGGGAGGCATATAGAGAAGAATGGAGAGTGGTAGCTAATGAAAAGAGGATTTCTTTTTAAGGCACTGAAAATTTTCAAAACTTAGATTGTGGTGATGGCTGAACAACTCTGTGAATATTCTGAAAATCATTAAACCATTTACTTTAAATGGGTGAAATTTGTGATATTTAATTTATACCTCAATTGAGACATTAAATAAAAAAATAAATAACTGGTAGCTTCTGAGTGAGCTCAATGCAAAGCCTTGTTCCTTTCGCACTAGTATCTAAATAAGCACTGCTACTCTGGATATAGTGTAGCATTATAATTTGCTGCAAATACTCTAGTAAAAATTTAAAAACCAGGATGTTAAAATAGCTCTGAATTACATAAATCATCTTCAGATTTTAATTTTGCACCTATTTCAAAACTACAGTCATTTTCCTGGCATCAAAACTTAAGATAAATTTGAAAAATAGTTAATTAAAAATTTTATTTACCCATGGTACCATTAAGGAGGGAGAGGGGGTGCGGAAGTCTAAATCTAAACTCTACCTGCCTTAAAAACCATCAATGGTAACAGGAAGCTAGAGATTCATAATACCCAATATATAAACAGCATTAATCTACTTATAGATCGTACCTTTTAATTTCTTGTCCTTTTTGTTTAGGAGATTCACCTCCATTCAAGATCTGTTCTAAATTCTTTGTTTCTACTGATCCATTTGGTTCTGAATTGGATAATCCAAGTAATGACCTTACCCGCTGAGACCGTACATCTAATATTGTATCTGTGTAACCTACTTCCTGAAGATATCTGTAAGAGAAAATTAAAAATATTAAACCTACATACTGTTAACACCTGCAAACTTGTTAATCCAAAATTATATCAACAGATTTTAGAAAAACCCATAATCCTATAAAATATACTCTTCTTTTGCTTCAAAACTGTCTTCTCTATAGACTAGTTCCAGTTTTAAGAGAACACGGCCGATCACAAACCAAAATTAAGAATATAGCATGGTCAACACTAATTAAGGACCAATTATCCTAAAATCTAAAAAGCCCTAGAGCCTTAAGAGGCTCTTGAGTTGATGACACATAGATATATTTTTTAAAAGTCCAGACGGTAGTAGAGAATGAGAATAACCTCAGAAGAGTGTCATGCTAAGTTAATAGGTATGTATGTGTGTATGTATGTATTTGATATGCTAAGTTTAAACCTAGGTTCTTAGCCAGAGGTAGATAGACAGTTAGTTCTCTTTCTAGGATCTAAGCTCTCATAGCATTTCTATAATCTCACAATCTTCAAATTTTCTGTATTTCTGAACCAGAGTACTTAATTTGGGATCCACGATGAGACTGAAAAAGATGAAAAAGATGACATAAATATATATGGTTCATGAACAGCTTTGTATAACAAATTTTAAAAGTTCTTCCTAAAGTATTTCATAAGCTAAGGAAGGGTGCTAAAAAGAAACTATCAAAAGATTTCATAAGCTAATAAGGACGGATGCTAAAAAGGAGCTATCAAAACAACAAAAAATTTTAAGGTGAAAAATAAAGATGAGGAGACTGGTTAGGGCACTAACACAGCAAGAAGTAAAACTGAAGAAGAAGAAAGTAAACATGAAAAAATAAGCAAAATAGAATCTTAGTAACTTGGTACACTAATAAATATGGCCGTAGAATGAAAGAAGACATAAGAATTTTGGAAATATTTCAGGTTTCTAGGTTGGATAGTTGGATAGTAGTTCTGTTCAATGAAATGAAGAATGAAGGGTGGGTTAGCATCTGTTTTCTCAGGTACCTATCGGATAATCATGCAGTGTCTATGAACGTGCCAATATTTATTAGTTATAACAATAAGAAAGGTCAAAAGCTCAGAAAAGATTTGACTGGGTATACAAATTTGGGAGTCATTAATGGTATTCGAAGCCACAGATTCAAATGAAGTTATCCAGAAAAAAAAGCTTAAGTAAGAACAGAAAGTCTGGGTATACAAACATTTAACTGCCTAAGAATAAGAGAAAACACAGGAAATAAAAGAAGGAACTGGAGAAATAAGAGGGGCAAATAATAGAAAAGAGTGGAATCACAGAAGTAAAGAGTTTCAAAATGGAATAAAATAGTTAATGTCCCACTTTTGCAAAAGATCAAAATTGAACAAAAACGATCTTTTAAATATGTTTGTGATAGCAGTTTCAATGGAACATCAAAATGAAAAACAGATTAGACAGGTAAGAAATGCATAAAGAAGACTATGGAAATAAACTACTCTCAGAGATAGGTGAGAAGAGACAATATAAATCCAGGCAATGGGATCAGGCATATCTGAGAGAAATACTATACAACTAAATATCAAGGTAAAGTGAGAAGTCAAACACACGGGAACTGACTTGAGAGGTGGACTATAAGATGAGTGTTGGATGATGGAATATTCCAGAGCTAGGGTAGTTCTAGGTAACAAGAAGATCAAGGGTCTGACCACACTTCTCCGGGTTTACTGAAATGAAGAGAGAAATGTCTAGAGTTGAGAAAGC
This sequence comes from Cynopterus sphinx, assembly GCA_030015415.1. Classification (NCBI taxonomy): domain Eukaryota; kingdom Metazoa; phylum Chordata; class Mammalia; order Chiroptera; family Pteropodidae; genus Cynopterus; species Cynopterus sphinx. Next base: position 72,186,663 of record CM057384.1, on the reverse strand, counting down.
TGGGTAACTGTAAATAACCCAGGATATCAGGAGCACAGAAGTACCAAAGTTTTCAAAACGTAAAGGAGAAGAATAGATAAACGACAATAAGATTTGCCACAAAAGTATTTCTAATATAACAAAGATTTCAAACATCAAAAAGGTGCCTCAAAAATTAAAGGTAGGATTTAGCAAGTCACTTCTGAAGTTTCAGATAACCAGTTAAATTCCTTCTTTAAACCAGTCACACTTTCACTTAAAACCAAATATGTGACTTTTGCAGTGATGGGCATGGGAGTGCCTACAGTATGAACTCAGCATTGCTTTTGTTCTGGCCTTCAAGGCATCCAGTCTTTAGAACATTCTACCCCACAAATAAAAAAATATCTTCAGCTCGAGGAATGTTCAGACCAACATTCAGAAGAAACAAACTTTAAAAAAAATGAGGCATCTAACAAAGCATAAAAAAAAGCAACATGAAAACTATACACATTATCCCACTATCATTAAATAATTTTTCACTTGCAAAGTGACTGAATATAAGCACGCCACATCTAGATCCTTAAAGCTCGAAATAAACCATTACTCACTGTCTTAATAGTTGTCTGCCTTGCTTCCAGGTTAACTGGCTATTCTGAGGCGCTGTGGGAGCATCTGTGTCTTTGGTTTCTTCTAAAAATTAACACAAACAAACAACAACATCAAAAAAGAAAGTTTCATACACACTATTTCGACTATTGAAAATACTGCCAAAGTTCGTTAAAGGATAAATTCCCACAAAAATAAACCTAAATACTTTATTAAAAAACAGAAAATAAACTATTTACTGTGGGTCATTCATTTTAAGTGTGTTTATCCCAATAACCCAAATACTTAAGTATTACACCCCTTGTTTTAAAATTGGGAAAAGTCAAGTGTACATTAACACCAACATTCAAAAATCAAAAGCCTAGGGTTTGAACTGAAAAACTATTAAATTTTTTTTAACTATCAAAATTCTGCTGAGTTGAATACTTTTGATCTTAAAAGCTATGTTTAACATTTCAATGAATGATTCACATTCGATATCTGTTAAGAAATAGGCGTATATAAAACTATTAAATAAGCTAATTTTGAGTCGGAACCAGTAGACTCTAAGTCTGTATCACAAGACTTTACATAATCAATTTCATTTTTAGAACTAAAAGTTAAAGCATAAAATAGTTTTTACTACAGGTAAAAAGTCATTTTTTATTCTCAGGTAACAGAGTATATGTATTAAAGAAGAGTTTAGTATAATTGCAAGTGGGTTAAACTCTCAATAAGTATCCCTAGAGTAAAAATTTAAATTTATTGGCACAAATGCTGTTATAGAACTGTTTTACCATGAATTCGAAATAAAGATAAAGCATAAAGGGCCATTAAAGATCAGTTCTCATACTGAACGTTGAGAATTTAAAATGGCTCACAGTTGTAAGCCTCTTAGACTCAAGTCACATGAAAAAATACCTAAATGGTAGCAATTCAAATGTTCTCTGCAGGTATTACTTCTCTAACCCTAACATAATAATTCTATTATTAACATCTTATTCTTCCCCTGAATACAAAAATTTCTATAATTTCTAGAAATAATTATTTCATTCTAATAGTCCCTCTGTTTTTCTATTTATTTTTTCTATTTATACCATTTTATTTTTAAATCATATATAACACATAATCTTTGAAGGAAAAAAGTACATTAAAAAAAAAATACAACTGCCCAAAATCCTATCATTAAAGTATTTAAGAGTTTATCATTCCATATTCTCCATCTAAAAATACATATGTAAGCTTCTCCCCTTTTTTAAAAAAATGGGCTATTGTGTATACGCACTATAAGCTGTTTTTGAAAAAGTATCTTGAACATTCTCTCTATGGCAATAAAAAGATTAACATCATAAAAAATGATTATGTAATATTCCATAGAAAGTATATACCTATTTAATTTAACCAGTCCCCTAATGTTGAAATTAGTTTCCAATATCCACTATTATAAATAATGCTGCTAAGGATATCCTTGAAGTACATCGTAAGCATACGGCTCAATGAATTTTTGAACACACTCATGTAACCAGTACCTAGATGAAGAAACAAAACATTATCAGCATCCCAAAAGCTTTCCTGGTGTTCTTTTCCAGTCACTAGATACTCCTAGAAGGGCATATCAACACTATCCTGAATTCTAAAACCTAGATTAATTTTTTAATTTAATAACAATAAATCATTTATATCAATTTTCAATTTTATGTGAGCTATCCATGTTGTCAGGTTTATTTACAGTTTGTTCACTTTTGTTGCTAAATAGCATTCCATTATGCTAAAATATCACAATATATTTATCCATTCTAACGCTGAAGGACATTTGAGTTGTTTCTAATTTTTTACTATTAAAAGTATTGATACTATAAACATTCCTATACAAGTTTTCTGATGAGCAATATGTAAGCATTTTAGGGAGTGGAATACCTGGGAAAGGAATTACTGGTCACAGGGCATGCTATGTTCCCTTTCATAATACCACTGACAAATGACTTTCAGAGCAGTTCTATCAATTTACAATCCCAACACTAGTAAGTCTACAAATTCTGCTTGTACATGTTCCACTCCTCACCAACACCTGACGTTTTCTCTTTTACATTTTAGCCATTCTCATAGGTGTTAAACTATATTGCATTGTGGTTTTAAATTTTATTTCCTCAATAACTGATAAAATTGAGCATCATTTCATATGTTTATTGGCCATTTGGATGTCCTATTTTATAAAATGCCTTTTCAATTCTTTTGCCCATTTTTCTACTGGTACAGCTTTTTTCTCCCTAAATGCAGGGAGAAAAGAGTGCTTAACATATTCTGATATAACCCTTTTTACAAGGTTAAGTTTACATTATATATATTGGGATTATTGAGACGGGGGTATAAAAACATGCAATTCTTGTACTTCTTCCAAATCAATATTTTGCATATTTTCTTTTTTTTTTTTTTGACATTTTTACATTTAGTCATATAAAGGGCAATACTGATTCATTTAATGTTTATCTCTATCTATTCACTTTGATGTAAATGATTTTATGTGGTGTTTACACAGTGTATTTTTGCCTATCCCTTTGATTTTTTCTCACTAAACATCCTGAATAGCTTTTCTACCTCTGTAAAAATGATCTACTTTGTTATTATTGTGCCTCCTAAAAATTAAATACTTGATGTTATTTTATTCAATTTGATGACGTTTTAATAGCTACATTTAAAACAAGTCTATTTTTTAATTTACTTCAGTTGTGAGTAGAGAAATTTATCTGCTAGTTATTTTGCTTTGTACAAACTGTTGCACTAAGAACAGTCAGCCAATTCTGACTCTGGCTCTGGGAACAATGTGCCTACAACTAGCCTCCTTCCTCATATTTACGCAGACTATTTGGGGGACAGTCCTTGAGCTCTCATTTTGTGAATATTCTAGTCATATTTGAAAGTGGAGAAGATCCAAAAATAAATCAACTGCAGGCTGTACATATGGAGTGTCTCAGCTAGTTCTACTTAACATCAAACTAAAAGCAAATTAACTAAATTTTTTAAATTTACTATAATACCTAAATTTAAAAGAATTTTTATATGAGTTTTATTGTTTCTACCATATATGCTTTTACTCTTCAGATATGGAAACAACTATAGAATAAGAAAAACTGTACATCCAAATAAAGACATCTTTTTCTCATCTTAGTAACTAGCATCCAAGAAAAGCAAAGAATGCAATTTGTACCATCAAAATGTGCATGTAAATGGGTTTTAAATATACCTGAGAAACTGCTAGTAATATTTCCAAATATTATATAAATCAAACCATTTCTTACTCATTAGACTTTTAGACTACTCAAATAGTAATCACACAGAACCCTAAAATAAACACTATATTATTAGCTCTTGCCTATATCCAGCCCTCTCTTCCCTGCATAATTGTCCATCAGATATTACTCTCAGATTCACTATCTGTTTAGAAAAGAGCTAGGCCAATGTGAGATAACTGTTTCCTTCTTATTCCTTATTTAGCTGCCACTATAGTTTCCTAATTCAATTAAATACCCAATTTCTTTAGAATTAAAATGAGTTAATCACGGCCTCTCCAGACAAAAGTAACTTTTTAATAAAAAAGTAAGCCTATGTAAGATGGGACAAGAATCACCTACAGGTGGAGGAAGCATTATTTATTACTGCATTACCTTCCACCTCTTAATTGCTACCAAAAATGCATCCAGTTTTACATAGGTCTTGATACAAGGAAAATAGGACAAAACATCTCAAGATTGAGATGTAGATAAAACTTACTGTATTCATTTATTATTTTCCCCCAAATTTTAGACAGTAGTACAACAGTCAACCCATCTGACTAACCAATGCAACTAAGGTAAAATGCGGGGGGGGGGACATGTTTGTTAAATAAAAATGAGTTTAAACCAGTTTTTATTGAAGGAGGGGACCATAAATAAGAATAGAGTTTACCTGAATCAAAGGTTGGCATTTTCAAATCACCTTGGTTCAGTTCTGTGCCATATTTTAATTTGTGATACTTGGCCCTGAAAATTTAAAAACAAATTGTTGAAAAAAAAAAAATTTTTTCTACGCAGTTAAGTAAATACTGGTATGTTTCTCCAATAACTACTAAAACATGGTATAATGTCTGTTTCTTTAAACTTTATTTGCAAAAGCAGCTGGAGAAAAAATATACTGCTCTAAAAGGGGGGAAAAAAAAGGTAAATTATCCAACTAACACATGCACCCAGTTAATGAAAGAATTTTCCTGTTTCTAAAAAATTCCAAAACTTAGATTTTATAACAAAAAATTATTTCAATTTAAAGATTTTAATTTCTCTTTCTTTTCTCATATAGAACCAAATCAAAATATTACCTTGCATTTTGAGCAAGGTTTTCTATCTTTCAAATAGCTTTCAAATACATTGTACAATGATATAAAAGAGGATAATGTCTTAATTTATTTTATTCATATAATAAAATGAGACACACATACCTTTCTTGTTTTAATGCATACTCTAACATCTTTATTCTTCTTACTAAATCCTTCTTCAAATTTTCTTGACCTTTTCTTTCTCCTTGCAAAAATGCTATTCGGGCCTAAAAATATAAATGGTCCACTTATTTTCATTTTTTCTTAACTATACATAGGAAACTGAAAAAAGGAAAATGATTAAGGTAAACTTCTACACATTTATCACAGCAAGACTTAAAATTTACAAAACTAGTTGACCAAACTTTCTGTCAGAGTACTTTAAAAATAAAGATAATTACAAATTAACTACTTGCTTATAAGCCTTAAGGTCACTAATATTAATAATTTTACATAATCTTGCAAGAAAATTTTATACATAAAAATTGTATCTAATTCCTAACATATCAAAATTATATTCAAAGTAGATATACATTTGCCCCAAAGTTATGTGAATATGGTCTATCTCTGATAAACGACATGGCTACTAAGTGACTTTAAAGGCAGGCAGCATACACATCACGGCTACCTTGTACGAAGGGATGATTCATATCCTGAGCAGGAAGGTGCAAAAATAGCTGGATGCTACTCAGAATGGAGTGAAATTTAAAACTTATGAATCGCTTATTTCTGACATCTTCCACTTAGTATTTTTAGACAGACTAAGGTTAATCACTAAGTAATATTCCATCGTATATATGTACCAAGGACACTTTGGTTGTTTCCATGTGTTGGCCACCATGAACAAGGGTGCTATGTACATCAGGTTGCATATATCTTGCAGATAAATGTTTTCAAGTTTTTTTAGGTAAATACCCAGAAGAGGGATTGCTGCATCATATGGTAATTTTATTCTTAATTTTTTGAGAAACCTCCATACTGTTTTCCATAGTGGCTGTACCAATTATCATAAAACTGGAAGCAATGAACAAACATGACAGATTCATGCACATGGACAGTGAATTAATGGTTACCACAAGTGAGCATGGCAGAGAAGGTAGAAAGGAGTAAAGAGGGTCAAATACTTGGTAACAGAAGGAAATTTAACTTTGAGTGGTGAATAGACAATGCACTATATATATGACATATTATTGAATTGTATACTTGAAACCTATTTGATCTCATTAACCAAAGCCACTCCAATAAGTTTAACAGAAAAAGGGGGAAATATCAACAAGAATAATTACAGGGAAAAAAAATCAATGAAGCTGATTCTTTGAAATAAAATCAATAAAATTAACTTCTAAGTAAACTAACCAAGAAATGACATAAAATAACAAATATGAAAGAAGAGTCATTAGTAAAGATCCTATCGATACTGTTTCGATAATAAAGGAACATTATGAACTCATTATGCACACAAACATTTTTTAATTTACTGAGGTAACACTGGTTAATAACATTAAACTTTAGGTGTCCAACATTATAATTAAATACACACACACACACACACACACACGCACGCACGCACGCACACTCACTCTATTGCATGCTGGCCACCAAAGATCCAGCTTCTTCCATTATCATATATTTGACAATTTTTTTTTTAAATTATAGTTGATGTACCATATTGTATTAATTTCAGATATATAACATAGTGATTTGACATTTATACATACATTATGAAGTGATCACCAGAAGTCTATTAACCATCTGTTGCCATATAAAGTTATTACAATATTATTGACTACATTCCCTATGCTGAACATTAAATCCCCATGACTTACTTTATAACTGGATATTTGTACCTTTATTTCCTTTCATCTTTTTTGCCCTTCCCCTACTTCACCTCCCCTCTGGCAACCATTAGTTTGTTTTCTGTGTCTACGAATCTGTTTCTGCTCTGTTCATTTATTTTGCTTTTTTAGATTGCACATATAAGTGAAAACATACTGTATTTCTCTGACTTATTTCACTTAGTATAATACCCTCTAGGTCCATCCATGTTTTTTGACAAATGTCAAGACTTCATTCTTTTTTATGGCTGAGTAATATTCCACTATATGTACATGTATATAAATGTGTATGTATGTGTTTGTACATATACTCCCACTTCTTTACCCATTAACCAATCAATAGGCACTTAAGAACTTCCATATCATGGCTATTTTTAAGTGATGCTTCAATGAATACAGGGGTATATATATATTTTTGAATTAGTGTTTTCGATTTCTTTGAACAAATACCCAGAGGTGGAATTGCTATAGTTCTAAGTTTTTGAGGAATCTATGCCCACAAATTTGATAACTCAGACGAAATGGACTAATTACATGGAAGATATAATCTCCCAAAATTCATACAGGAGAAATAGATCATTTGAATAGTCCTCTGTTAAAGAAACTGAACCAATAATTAATAATCTTCCAAACCAGAAGGCACCAGGCCTTGCTGGGTTCACTGGTGAATTCTACCAAAATCTAAGGAAGAAATGATACCAATTCTCTACATCTATTTTATGAAATAGAAGTAGAGAGTATACTTGCTAATTCACTTAATTTAAGTCAGCATGACCCTAATACCAAAATACCAAAACTAGACATCACAAGAAAGGAAAACCACCGACCACCATCTCTCATGAACACAGATGTAAAAATCTTCCACAAAATATTAACAAATGGATTCTTACACACTACCTCTTTCTATACACACACACACCCGTGTGCGCGCACACATACATATGGAGAGAGAGAATATTTCATAACAAGTAAGAGTTATTTCAGGTTATTTCAAGTATGCAAAGCTGGTTCAACATCTGAAAGTCTGTAGATGTAATCTCTACCATTAATTGGCTAAATAGACCAAAAAAGAAAAAGTGTATGAACATATTAATAGATTCAGAAAAAGTATCTGACAAACTCAAACACCATGATAAAACTCCTCAGCAATCTAATGATAGGAATATCTGCAATTTGATTAAGGTCATCTACCAAAAACCTACTGCTATCTTATTTAATAGTAAGAATCTAGATGCTTTCCCTCCTGAGAACAAGGAAAGGATGGCCCCTTTCCCCACTCTTATTCAACACATCACTAAATTGAGTATTAAGACTCAAAAGTCTTAGCTAATCAAATGGACAAAAACATTTTAACTGGAATGATACGAAGAGGATTAGCATGGCCACTGTGCAAGGATGTCACACAAATCTGTTTAGTGCTCCATTAAAAAAGAGAGAGAGAAATTTATACAGATTGAGAGGGAAGAAATAAGGCTGTCTGCAGATGGCACAACTGTCTACATAGAAAATGCTAAAGAATTAGCAACATCATCATCAACAACAACACTACTGGATCTAATAAGCAGTTGTAAGATAGAGGATTAATATACAAAAGTTAACTGCCTTCCTACATATCAGCAATGAACAACTGGAATTTGAAAGTGAAACTAAAAATACATTTATATTAGAAAATACCATTATATTAGAACTAAAAAATGTAGATATAAAGCTAACAAAAGATGCTTATAGATAAGGAAATATACAAAAAAAATCTGCTGAAAGAAATCAAAGATCTAAATAAGAGATATTCCATGAATGTATATTACATGGATAGAAAGACTTGGAACTTTGAGATGTCAACTCTTCACAACTTGATCTGTAGATTCAATGCAATCCCAAGGAAAAGCCCAACAACAAAAATTCCAATTTTATGGATATGGACAAATTGATTCTACACTTTATGCAAAAGGCAAAACACCCAGAATAGCCAACATAATATGGAAGAGCAACAAAGTCGGAAGACTAACACTACCAGACTTAAAGACTTACTTACTGTATCTATGTAGCTGTATCTCTCTCCCTCCTACCTCCCCCCATATATAAAATACACACATTTAATCTATACTATGTGCATATATACACATTAAAATATATAACATATTAAATGTACAGTACAAAATTATTAAACTTCTAAAAGATAATACAGGAGAAAATCTAGGTCATCTTAGGTTTGGTGATGAGTTTTTAAATACAAAAACCAAAAGCATGAAAAAAATTGATAAACTGGACTTCATTAAAATTGAAAACACTTGTTTTCTAGAAAACACACTATTAAAAGTGAAAATACACACCACAGACTGGGAGAAAGTATTTCCAAAATACCAAAGAATTCTTAAAACAACTATTAATAACCAACTCTTATTAACAACCCAAGTTTTAAAAGGGCAAAAGATAGGGACACCTCACCAAAGAGATATAAATAGCAAATCAAGCATATAAAAATATGCTCCACAAAATCACTGTTATCAGGAAAATGAAAATTAAAACAATGAGATACTATTGCACATCCGTTAGAATGGCTGAAATTCAAAATGCTGACCGGGATGTGAAATAACACAAACTGTCATTCATATCTGGGAAAATTCAAAATAGTACAATCACTTTAGAATACTCTTTGGCAGTTTATTACAAACCAAACATACTCTTACCATAAGATCCAGCAATCAAGCTCTTTGGTACCTATATAAATTAACCGAAAATCCGTATCCAAAAAAATCTGTACTTGAATGTTTAAACCTACTTTAGTAATAACTGCCAAAACTTGGAATTGACCAAGATATCCTTCAATAGATCAATGGTTAAACAAACTGTGGTATATCCATACATGGCACTATTATTCAGCAATGAAAAGGAATGATCTATCAAGCCATTTAAAGACAGGGAGGAACCTTAAATGCATATTCCTAAGTGAAGAAGCCAGCCTGAAAAATTTACATACTGCATGATTCCTACTATAAGACGTTCTAGAAAAGGCAAAACTACAGACAGCAAAATACACCAGTAGTTGTCAAGCATTTGGGGGTAAGGAAGGTAAACGGGTAAGCGTAGGGAATTTTTACAGGTGGTGAAACTACATATTCTGTATGATATTGTGGATCCATAACATTATGCTTTGCCAAAACCCATAATTATGCCCATAGTTATGCTTAAATTATGCACTTTAGTTAATAAAAATCAAAACTGGTTCATTAATTGGAGCCAATGTAACACTCACGTAAGATTTTAATAGAGAAAATCAGGGTTTGGGACAGTGATATGACTACATGGGACCTCTATGACTCAATTTTCTGCCATTTCTAAAATTGTTTAAAATTATTTAAAATAAAGTATTAATTAACAAGTGCTGATAAGAATGTGGAGAAATCAGATCTCTTGTGCTGATGGGATTGTAATATGATGCAACGATTATGTAAAACAGTATGGAGGTTCCTCCAAAAGTCAAAAATAGAACTAGTTACTCCACTTCTGGGCATATATCCAAAAGAATTGAAAGCAGGGTCTTGAAGAGGTATCTGCACATCCATATTCATAGCAGCCTTATTCTCAACAGACAAGAGGTAAGAGCAAACCAACTATCCATCAGTGGATGAATGGATCAACAAAATATGGTATATACATACAAAAAAATTTTTTCAGCCTTAAAAAGTAAGGAAATCCTGACACATGCTACAATAACATGCTATATGAAATAAGGCAGTCACAAAAAGACAAATACTACATGAATCCATTTCTATGAGGTCTTGAAAATGGTCAAATTGATAGAGGCAGAAAGTAGAATGGTGGTTACTAGGGAGGGCAGAGGTGAGGAATTGATGTTTTTAATAGGTTTAATGTTTCAGATTTATGAGATTAAAAAGCTCTGGAGATTTGCTTCACAAAAATGTGACTATACATTACACTACTAATTGTACAACTAAACATGGTTAAGATGGTAAATGCTTTTTAATGCAATTTTTAAAAAGTATTTTAAAAATTGTTATTTTTAAAAAAGGCAAACCACATGAAAGTTATTTGCAAAACATATCACGGAGAATGGGCTCATAAACATAATTTCTACCTACTCCCCAAAATGATATTCCAACTAATAAAAACAGACAGCCTGATGGAAATATTGTAAAAACACTTATACTACCAGATCACAAGATACTGAAAGGGTCAATCAAGATATAAAACAGTTCTCAAACTAATAGTAGTCACATAAGTAAAATTAAAAATACAATATAGTAACAATACCAGATTGGCTAAAAGAAAATTTAATCTAACAGCACTATTTGTTGAGGAAGATATGAATCAACCTATCGTCTCATAAACAACTTATGGGGCCATAAACTGGTATAGCCTCTTTGGAAAAGTTTTGCATTCTCTATTAAAGTCAAAAGATACATTAAAACCAAAAAATCGCTAGACATACCCAAAAGAAATGTCTGTATGGATATCCATACTAGAAGACGAAATATTCACAGGACCATTTTTTTATAGTAGCCAAAGACTACAATCAAAATATCGATCAATTAAAAAACAAAATTGTGGTATATTAGTACAATGAAATCCTATACAGTACAGAAAATGACAGCCACACACAACGCAGATGAACCAAGATAATGTTAGAAAAAAGCAAAACATGAGACAACGTGTACATGATTCCATTTCAGAATACTCGCTATTAGGCAAAACTAAACTAATGAGCAATGCACACTTAGATAATAAAGAATTCTACAAAACGTCAGAATACTGGTTACCCTTACAAGAGAAGGAAGCAATGTCATTTGAAAGGGCCAGGTTGTTAAGGCTTCTGGGGTGTTGGTAATGCTCTATATCTTGACCTTTCCAAGAGTGAAATCATGGTTGCTTTCTTTATAACTGGTTAAACCGTGTGATTATGTTTTATACACTTTTTAAATATTAATTACATTTCACAATTTTAAAATGTTTTAAAAACTAATCTCACTCTTAAGGATTAGAATTAAGGAGTGCATTTTGTTATGAAGATAAAGTCAAAGATCTAGATCCTTAGTTAAGAGAAAAAAACATTCTACAATAAAACATGTAGTAACTTCAATAAAGAAAAAACTTTTTGAAGAACCATATCTTTTCATTTTTTTATTGCCAAACTCAACTAATTTTAATGTATTCCTAATTATGTGACTTCAAGAGTATAAAAGTACCTAAAAAATTAACCTGAAATTCATTATTTCAAATATTACTTTACAGGCAAAAATAAACTTTTATAAATGTTTCCATATCCAATCTGTTAATTTGGAGTAACATATCTTATTACTAATTTTTAAGATAATGTCTCTTCCTTTGAACATAGATAGGTGAAGGTATTCACTGGACCTTATTTTATCACTTGAGTTTATTAAACAATCAGCATGTGGTTATAACAAAACAATCTAAAAAAAATGACTTAATATTGACAACAAATAACAGCAAACATCTCCAGTGCAAAATGATCAACACTGACTCAGCTAATATCAGCTTGAAGTTATTTCACAATTACTGCAGTTTCCGATATTTCTAAAATAAGATCAACTTGCTTAAAACAAAGAAATAAATTACTTAATAAAATGTTTTACTGTAAGAGCTTTCTTATTTTAAACAAAATTTAAACTAAACACAAACACTAGCTACAAGTTAGTTTTATTTAATGATTTTAAGACATTCTTTAAATTGGAAGCAAAGTAAAGGAAAAATCAGGTTATAACAATCAATAATAAATTCTTAACACCACTATTTAAAGTAGTGGGCTATCAACAAATATTAGTATCCTCTCCCCTTAATCATCAACTAAAATTATACACGTTATTCTACTCCAAGCACTTAAATACTTCAGATAAAGCAAGGTTCAACTGTAAATAATTTAAGCTATAAGTATACAGTCAACTAGCTCACTGGTATTTTATATATAAAACATAAAATACAAAAAAAAAATCACACAAAGGTTTAAAAACCTAGCTAACAGAATCATCAAGGAGCTTAGATTTTAAACACACACACACAGCCTCATAATTTAGTGTGCTGAGGCACACTGCATGGAAATCTGTATAAACATCTAGTAATACAATCAACTCCCCAACTAAACTGCATGTAAAAGGCATACTCCCTTTCAAGAAGAATAAAAAGCTCGCTGAAATATATAGCCTATAAATATATTCATTTTCCAATTTTATACCTAGCTAAGAATTCCAGGGAAAAAGAGAAACACTAACAAAATACTAAGATTTCCAAAGGCAAATAAAACCTCTATTTTTGGCAGGGGGAAAAAGGCTTGCTCCTTTCCATCTGGCTGAAGCTAACAGGTAAGCCAAGACGAGCAATTACAAGTACTTCCAAGAGCTGTGGAGGAAAAAGCAGTCCAAAGCAATGTGCTTTCTTCTCAGGGTGCTCTGCTGGCACTACCGCTAGCTCTCTGTGCTCCTAAGGGCCCTCTGCCCCACCCAGCCCCCAAAAATGTGCAGGATGGAATACAAAGCCAAGTAAGGTTATGTTATATAACGTATTCATGTGCCTACGGTGGCCACAAACACCCAGTTCCTAAGGGTGCAATCTATGACAAGACTGTCCATCATGGTGTTAACCTGATAAAGTTTGCTTGAAGCCTTTAGTCTGTTGCTGAGGTGCAAGCTGGATGCCACTGTGGGGCTTCGAGAGTCCTGAATTCTTACTGAGTTGGTGAAGATTCCACATACAAATTCTTTGAGGTTAACCTCATTGATCCATTCCGTAAAGCTATCAGATGGAATCCTGACACCCAACCAGTCCACAAACACAGAGAGATGCAAAGGCGGATGTCTGCAGGCCACAAGAGCTGTGGCCTCGGAAAGGGCCCCAAGTTCCACATTATTTGTGGTTCTCGTAGCTTGAAGATGCCATACTTTCCAGCTCCACTGCTAATATAAGTAATGTTTGTTAAAATTTTTACTTAATAAACAATTTAAGGCAGTCATGTCTGTTTAAAAGTGTTGTCAAAACTAGTTGTCTGCAGATTTTTTCATGAACAAATTATGAAAGTGCAATAATGTTTGAAGACTAAGGGATGGTATATCTTGTTTCTCATAAACACTTTTGTCTGCTTTATCTTAAGAAGTTTATATGTCAGTGTTTAAAATTCTGAAAAAGGAGTACAGAACTAGTCATGCAGATCTGTTGGTGCACATAATGAAACTACAGCATTACTGAGGTAATGCAATGCTCTTCTGGTTTATTCTCAAGGGCTGTTTTTTGGAGTTTGGCAAGCAAAATATTTTAATTTGTGTTTTGCTTGAAAATGTGAAGGATGAATATCCTAATTCGTTCTCATGATCATATGTAGAAAAATGAAAGTTGACTAGGAGTCCCACATTTTTAGATTTAGCCTAATATTCTATTTATAAAACTGCTGCGTCTGAAATGAAAAAAGTTTAAAAGAATGACACCATTATTAGGAAAATAGAACAATCCTGTTGCAAGAGAGTTCTCCTACAAATAAAACATCCTGGTTAACCTAAATAAAATTGGTTTGGTCTCCATAGTACCATTGAAATTTACTTAAAAGGCAGCTCCTGGTTCAATCCCATGACTCCACAGGATATACAGAATACTGAATTTCATGCAGAGTTGTCAGTAATGGTAATTACACTGGTATATATCAAAGCTGATGAAAATTAAACAGAAGGTAAATGAGAAAAAATTATTAGCCTTAAAGTTTCTTGTGTTAATTTGTGACCATTATGAAACCCCTAGCCACGTAAGGGGAAAAATGTGGTTGGCTTTATTTAAAAATACCTCACTACTTAGTTCAATCAGTCTAACAAGTCATCTTGGGTCAACCTACTTTATCCATTATTCCCATAAGGCTATTGAGAAAAGTCATGTAGTTGGTGTCAATACAAATTCATGATTTCTGATCTAACTTTATGCAGTTATTTTTCTCAGCCCTTCTCAAACTACCCTCAAAATTCTTACCATTCCACAAACCTCCCATGCTTTCAGTTGTTCCCACTTTAAAGCAAAGCACAACATTGTTTTCCAGGATGAATTAGTGTGTGTAGGAAATACAGACAAGGAATTGTCCCAATTTCCAATTCTGGATTTGGTTACTTAAGAATAGGTAGTCTGACCCCAATAAACTTATTAAAAAAAAAAAAAAAGAAGAAGTAGTTTGATTCAAAAATCTAACTGCTAGTTTCCTTCAACTAATTTTTCTCCTATTTTCCTCAGGGATCTTTAAATACCCAGTTAAACGATTTCCAGAAAACATGTAGCAGATTCATAAAACCTCCTGACAACAAAATTTTTTTCCATTCAAAAATCTTAAATTTTCTATTTTGTATGTAGAGGTTGGGGTTTAACTAAAGAAATGTCAGTTAAACTAAAGAAAAGAAAACACTATATTTTTAGCTCTTCTTTTTACAATAAAAGCTAAAACAAAACTTAATAAAAATACCACCACCACCCTCTAAAATCACAATGTTGTTTTATACAGCAATAGTTGGTTTGCTTTAAACCAATCATGTCTAAGCTAAGAATAAGTAGACTCTGTTACTTCTAACACTTTTTATTGTTATTTATGTATCTTTGAAAAGAGAAGAAATTTATTTTGAAAATATGAGTATAAATTTTTCAAAACTTGACTAAGTAGAAGAGGCTTCCATTAAATGACTTTCAGCTTTTTCTGTGTGCGCACGCACGCACTGACGAGATTCTTTGGGGAAGCCAATAATAATGAGAATGTTGACTAAATGAAAGATTACTGTATTATCAAAAAATAACAAAATGGTTTTCATAGCACTTTACAATTAAAGGGGAGGAAAACCACCTTTCTTGTGATTGGAGGGCCAATTTACATTCTCAAGATTGGCATGTTTCTTGAAACCATTTTTTAAACCCCCAAGAGATATTTCAAATTTCATAATAAATATTAACAGGTTACAAATGATAAAAATAATTCTATAATCAAGTTTTCAAGAACTTAGATTAATTTATTATTCTTTCTCTTAAAACTCAAAGCATTTTGAGTAATCAATTACAGCAAATACTGAACAGGCAAGCTATTTAATATCATTACAAATCTTGAAAAAAAGACTTACCTAAGTAGTACAATTTTCAGCAAACGTCCAAATTTCTCTACCAACCTTTTAGGCCAGATATGTTCTGAAAATTATTAGTAAAGTGTATACACCACATATTATATCACAATCCATCCAATGCAAATTGTGGCAATAACAAAAGCAAACAAATGCAACAAAATATATGAGTTTTCAACAAATGGGATAAACCTGTCACTTCAGGTAAGGGTTCTGCCATCAAATGGTTAATAAAAACCTTTTCATTTTCACAACTTTTGGACTTGAGAATTGTAAATGAAAAGCTATTGTAAATAATAACCATCACAAATATTTGTCAATTATACTACATGCCAAACAGTTTTAAGTATTTAAGTGTACGCACTTACTTATTCCTCATAACGATCCTATGAGTTGGTATTATTTCCCCCACTTTACAGAAGAAACAAAAGGGGTACAAAGAGGTTAAGTAACTTGGTCACTATCACAAGAATAGCAGTGGAGGCACTAAGACCTGAAGACCTGAATAGGCTGTCTCACTCCAGAGTAACTTCTCCTGCTCACCACCAAATCTATAAACTATAAAGCTGTTAAAAAGAATGGGGAGAGAAAATCAGCTAGAGTCATAAGGGCAGCGTTGATAATCTCAGGATGCTACCAGTTCCTCTTCCAAACCCAAAGCCGACATCAAGAACTTCGTCTCAGAGTTAGAAAAGAATTCTTAAGGTAATTTAGGCTGTAGGCAGCCATGACAAAACAATTTGAACTGGCAAGCAGGGTGAAAAATAATTTGCCAACTCAATTTCATCCTAAGAAAATTGGAATACAAAATCAAATCAACTTGTCCTCGTTGTACCACTAATTAGATATATGCTACTAGAGTCTAAGTTCCATAGATGTATAAAAATTTGTCTTTTGTTCACCTATGTATTCCTATTACCCAAGACAGTGCCTGGCATATGTAAAAACTTAATAAATACTTGTTGCTTAATAAGTGAAGTCATAATTACAGTTTCTCAGTATTCTCAACTGTAAAATATGGAATGACTATATATGCGCAATCTCTTGCTGTATTTCAAACCTGGAAGTACTTAATCCATCTATGATAAATGACATTACTCTTATAAAATGCAAAGAGGTTTTTCACATGCATAATGAAAAAATTTATTTTGGTTTAGTGAGTATTTTTGCGATTCCAGAAATTCTGTCTATCTAATCTATGTAATAATTCAGTACATTAATGATCAAAAGCAAAAAAATACTTTTGACATTTAACAAACTTAACATGTATGTTTGTGATTCCAGTAATTCTGTTTATCTAATCTGTGTAATAATTCAGTACATTAATGATCAAAAGAAAAAAAAATACTTGACGTTTAACAAATTTAACATGAATAAATTAAAAGAATCCTAATTTAGTAGTTAAGTGTTTATACTTACATTTACTGTTAATAGTACTAAATCCTACCAATGTACAGTTTAACCTAGATTTTTAAATTTCCAAGGAAAACAATCTGAACACAATCCCTGATATATATTAACTAACCTTAACAAAGTCAGTGAGGCAAACAATAATTATTTTTGGAAATTCCCTTTAACAGTTCACATAAACATTATTACTTAATAAAAGTTTCCCCCAAATAGGACGTCTCATATGGCTCATACCTACTACAGCCATCAGCAGGGCAAGATACCCTGGATTTGAGTTCTCTGGAATTCAATACCATCTTCCTGCAAGAAAGGCCTATAAAAG
Organism: Cynopterus sphinx; assembly: GCA_030015415.1. Lineage (NCBI taxonomy): Eukaryota > Metazoa > Chordata > Mammalia > Chiroptera > Pteropodidae > Cynopterus > Cynopterus sphinx. The sequence continues at coordinate 72,169,101 of CM057384.1, read as the reverse complement.
TTTTAAATTTACTTCTCTTTATGAATAAATCCTTGAGAAAAATTGAAATTAGTTGTTATGTCACTTAATTATCTTTTCAAAAAGGATGACTTCTAAATATCTTGGGAAAAAATGTTCACTTAATTTCTTATTAGCTCATGTTAAAACCATTCATAAATATAACAATCACAATGAGTACACTGACTGCTCAAGCAATTTTGACAGGGGGAATTCTAATATCTTAATTTGTTGCACCCTTTAAAAGTAAAGGATATTTTACTGAATGCAATTCAAGAAAACTTATTTATTAGTTATAAAATATAATAAGAGATGATCTTTAGTACTGGCTGTTAACTGTTTCGTACACACTTATATAGAAAAATAGATCATTAAGAATCTTTTAGATCCTTACATAAACATATGTAATGTAGACCTATGTTTTGACTATTTATAGTTTCACCATTAAGGCACACATCATGAAACTTGGTACATATTTCTACCCAATTACCCCACAAAAAATCCTGGCCCAATGACCCAAGGAGCTAAACGGAAGGGATGTTAACAGCACATTAGAGTGTCAGAATACTCTAGGCAGGGTTTTCAAGGGTACTATGACTCTTAAGAGATACCACACACTTGATATTTTAACTTAACCTGTTAGTGTATATAAGAAGCGACATATGTAACCATAACTGTCTCCCTAAAACTGACACTGCACAAATTTCATCTGAGAGTACTGAAAAAGAAAGGAATTGGGATTAAAATTAAGATAATTACGATGTCTCTTACCCCTGACTAATATAAAATACTAACCACAATCTAATCAGCTGCTTCAGAGTTATGTTAGCAGTATTCCCAGGCTTTTTCATCAGCCTTTGACCAGATATGGTCCTATCATTCAACCTAGTTAACTTAAAAAAAAGAGGCCTTAAGACTGAGTTGACTTTAATGCCTTAGTAGCCTACATAAGCAAACCAAAACCTAAGCCTGTATGCATATGATTGAAAGGTTAACAAATCAAAACCTAAGGATAACTAATAAACAGCCAACAAGGCTTTCCCAAATAATGTAACCCCTTAAAGCTACTGCCAATCAAGTAGTTATGACTCACTATTTTGCAATGCTCGCTTTATTACAGTGGAACCAAACATGCAATATCTCCAAGGCATGCTTGCATGTTTGGAGGGTAAGGAGACTGAGAAGGAGAAGAGATACAAGGGAGATAAAGCTGGAAGGTAAGCAGAAGCCAAACTGTGAAAGGGCTTATTAGAAAATACCAATAAAAAACTATTCGAATAAATCAGTGCATATAATAATAGAGACACTAAAAATGTTTATGAAGAACACTTTTGGTCATTCTCAAATACAATCGTGAAGATAACAGTATAGGGAAAGCTCAACAATGACAAAATATAAGTCCTACTGTTATAACTGGAAAATATTTTTCTTGCACACAAAAATCTTCCCTTTCCTCCTTCCTTGTCTACACACACGTGCATAAAAAATGACTGGCACATTCATTACAACTTTCATATATTTAAAGTGGGTACCTTTAGGTGGTCTAACATCAACTGCTTTAACTTAGAACTCTGGATACATAGACTCTCAAATTTCCCTAACATATAGACCTTTTTAAAAGAAAATATGGTCCTCAGTTTCTAATATTGACATAAATTTTTATCCTAACCCTATTTAAACTTATGCAAACATAAATCTTTAAGTAAACTTTTTATGCATACAGATCTTACATAAACATAAAACCAAATAAACTAAAATCTAAGTAGAAAACTTCCAAACAAAATTCAATTTAATGAGAACACTTAAAAGAATGAATGGCTGGTTTTGCTGAATTTAAATCTCTGCTCCCAACATAAAAATGGTACTCACTACTCCAGCATAAACTGCAAGTTTGGATTGCCTGTACTACTAAATGCCCCATGTCAAGGCATGTAATTTTTCTGTTTCTCATTATTATGAAACTTTAATTCCACATGCTAGAAAATCATTTGGTCTTAACTCAAAAGCATCTTATTCATTCAGACTACCTCTATTCTTTTCCTTAATATTAGTCCCCAACAACTAAACAGAATTATTTGGCACCACCAAAAATAAATACAAATTCTAACCAGAGTCAAGTGACAACATTTAGTTCTGATACAGATGATCCAAATCATGTTTAAGATAATTTACCATTTAAACTAAAATTCTAAATTTTTAAATTCTAGAGCACTTTCAGACCTCGTCTGAAAATCATGTTCATTGTATAATCCTGCCAGCAAATACTGAAAAGACAATTTCACTATCTGATAACCCATAGCCATCAAGGAAGAAGTTTCCAAAGCTATCTGTGGAATCATCTTCCAGGAAGGTTAAAAATAAATCAGACTAGTCAGTCCAAAATAATTTCAGGGGTAATGAAAAGGACAGACTCCAGAAAATGACTTTATTATTATTATCGCTGTTGCTAATGAGGCTTCTACATAATAACACTGTTCCAAAGGGCAACAAGACTTTATAGGCCATTAAATACTCTTACTGTTCCAGAATCCTAATATTCTCTCCTCAGAAATTATAAAAAACTGAGAAAAGAATGTTGATAAAAGACACTAATCCAGAGTTTAGAAACCTACATTCTAATCTTTTCTTATCACTAGCTTTATAACCCTTTATCTCTCCTCCTCTGCCTCCTCATTTGTCAAATGAGAGGGCTGAATTAGATGTCTTTCTAAGATCTGCTAGCTGTAAATTTCAATCCCTATGATTTGCACCTCAGGATTCTATAATGACATTTCTGATAATAAAATGGTTAACTCATTATTTATACACATCAAAACTAAAACAGTTCAGTTGGTTTTTAGAAAGAACTATCTTATTATGAATAAAACATATACAACTTGAGAGAATTTTATTTCACCACTTTCTCATTAGCAAAACTGATTCATTAAATAAGAAAATTATCAAGATTAAAAAAAATTAAGAAAACTTTTAAAGAACTCACTTTATATGAAAACCAACAGCCACTACAGGGGGCAGAACTGGGTTGGAACTCCTTAAAAAAGTCCCATTCCCAAAGGACTGTCATTTGACATGTCTGGTGGTTCCCTGAAAGACTCCAGTAGCAAAGCTGTCTTTATTTGATTTGACTTTGAGCTCATCCAGTACTAACAACTTTTTATCTGGGTGACTTTGGTCAAAAACAATCTGAGGCATCTGTTAAACATTGTGGATGCCTGAGGTTTCTGACGATATTTAGGGCAAACAATCAAGATAATAAAAAAGCTTGAAAGGAAAAGTTGGGAATGAGATATCCATGAAGACTTTGGAAAGCTCCAAGATATTCATGGAAATCTAGAAGGCCAAACTCATGTGTAACCTTTGTACATGCTCAAGAAAGACCTAAAAAGGCCCTAAACTCTCACTTCTGGCTAACCTTTAGAATCTGAATGAGCAGGAGACGACAGAGCTGTACACTGTCTGGCTGAGTGTTAAAGGCACGTCACAACACACACACAAATACGCCTCAGCAAAGACTGGAAGACTTTCATGTTCTAGGCATCCAAGGAAATCTCTACCTATTCATTAGCTTAATCACTAAGCTAAGTGAGCAGACTTCGGTAACCATATACAAAAAAAAAAAAAAAATACAGACTTTATAGTATTAATTTCCAAAAGTCACTAAACATAATAATGAATAGCAATTCTCAATAAATTCTGAGAAGGGAGAATCTAATTTCTACAGTTCCTACATTATTTAAAATGTCCTGTTTCCAACAAAAAATTATGAAGCATGAAAGAAAACAAGAAAGTATGGTCTATATATCGGGGGTTAGGTTGGGTAGGCAGTCAATATAAACTGTCCCCTAAGAAGCCCAATATTAAACTTACTAAACTAAGACTTTAAATCGGCTTTTTAAAATATGTTAAAACTAATAAAGGAAATCATGTCTAAAGAACTAAAGGAGAGTATGAGAACAGTGTCTCACCAAAGTGAGAATATCAACAAAGACAATTTATTTTTAAAAAATACAAAATAGAGACGATAATTTTGATATAGTAAATAAAATGAAAAATTCAACAGGGGGGTGCAACAATAAATATGAGCAGGCAGAAGAAACAATCAGCAAACTCGAAGATGTGTCCACTGAGAGCAGCCAGTCTCAAGAACAGAAAGAATAAAGAATGAAGGAAAATAGACAGAGCCTCAGAAACCTGTAGGACATCATTAGGAATACCAACATACATGTAATGGAGAGAGAGAGAAAAAAAGGGTAGAATATTTGAAAAACAATAAATTTCAAGGAGAGTAAATTCAAGAAATCCACACAAACAAACATAAAAATCAAACTTCCAAAAGCCAGTGAAAAAGAATTATCTTGATAATAAAGAAAAAAGTTACTCAACACAAATGATCCTCCCAAAATTAACAGCCATTTTCTCATCAGAAACCATGAAGGCTATGAGATGACATATTCAAAGTGGTGAAAGAAAAAGACCATCAACCAAAAAGTCTATATCCTTCAAAACTGAAGGAGAAATAAACATTCTCAATAAATGAAAACTGAGAAAGCTTGTTACTACTAGATTTACCCTAAAAGAAATACTAAAAGGAGCCCTCCAAGCTGAAATAAAAGGACACTGAACAGTAACTCAAATCCACATGAAAAATACAGAGCACCAGTACAGGTAACTTCACAGATAACTATAAAAGACAGTATAAATATATTTGTAACTTTTCTCTTACCTGATTTTAAAAGTTTTTGTATGCTATAAAACTGTTATTAATCTAAACTAGATAAAATGTTAACTATAATCTCTGGTACAACCATAAAGAAAATAACTCAAAAAAACATATACAGTAAAAAAAAAAAAGGAGTTAAAAACAGTACACTAGAAAATATTTAACACACAAAAAAAGGCAGTAATAGAAGGAGAGGAACAAAAGTTATCTAATCCTCAGCAGTGAGGTCTTCCCCAGGCACCCTGCTTAAAAATAGTATAATCTCTTACACGCAGAACCATTCCATGTCTATCACCTTTCTCTCCTTTACTTTCTTTCCTCTACAGCATTTATCATCAGCTAACAAACTTTCTTTTCTTTTTCTACACACTAGGATTAATGCTCCAAGAAGGCAGGAGCTTTATTTTATTTATAGCTTTATCCCACTGTCTCACATACACAGCTACCGAGTGGGTCCTTGATAAACAACCGATGAATAAACGAATGAACAACCAGTAGAGATAAGCCTTATAAGAAATATCCCCCGTTTTAAGAGCAGCCTAAGAGAAAGGGGTATGTGTACATATGTACTGTTTGTAAATTTAGTAGCAGGAATATAAAGAACTCCCCAATTGATGGGGTTTCTTTCTTTGTTAAATAGGAGGTAAGGACATCTGAGTTAGAGGGAGAGATTGCAGAGTTGAAGATTTAGAGTACCTAGCTGCTTTGTATGCTTCTGTTCAAATTAATATCTAAATCAGATTTGAATTCTGATAAGTTTGAGCACTCTTGCCTTGAATCAACAGTCACATGACTGTGTAAAATTGTCTACCAAATTTCACGCATTCTTATAACTTAAAAAGTGTTCAACTTTAGAAGAATCAACAAAAAGAATGACTTGAACTCAGATTTTGAAAAGAACACTGAGGTAGAGTCTATAATCCGTGTACTGAATTTATCAATTTTATTATCAAATAAGTTAGTTATACCAAAATAACTAAAAACAGTCTTGAGATATCTGTAAATGCATTTTAGCAGCATCATTCACAATCGCTAATAGGTAGAAGCAACCCAAGTGTCTATTCACTGATGAATGGATAAGCAATCTGTGGTGTATGTATACAATGGAATATTTTTAGCCTTAAAAAGGAAGGAAATTCTGACACTGTTACAACATGAACCTTAACATAATGCTAAAGGAAACCAGTCACAGAAAGACAAAGACTGAATGATTCCATTTATAGAGGTACCCAGATTAGTCAAATTCCTAGACACAGAAGGTAGAATAGTAGGTGGTTACCAGAGACTAGTGGGACAGGGGAATGGATAGTTATTATTTAATGAGTTTCAGTGTTACAAAATAGAGTTCTGGAGATGGACTGCAGTGATGTTTACACAATAGGAACGTACCTAATGTCACTGAAGTGCTATCTAAAAATGGTTAAGGTGATAAATTTTGTTATTTACAATAAAAAAATTGCAAGGAAAAAAGATATATTTATAGTATTTTATGTGTATTAAAGCAGCATAAATGAGTTATTTTTTAAAATTTTTCTTTAGAGACTGAATTTAAATCAAAAGAAATTTGTACCTCATGCCATATGTTTGTTTATACCAGATAAGCAAAACAGAAGCTGAAGACCTGAGATACCCATTGGCTTAAAGGAATTAACAAAATTAAACCTAGTTTGCAAAAACTAGGATTTAAGGATACCAGAAAAGGTGAAAACATTAGCAAGGAACACAAGGACACTACAAACTAGAAATGGAAAGTATGGCTAAGGAAACAACTAAAGGAAAGTCAAGGACCTAAAGTTTATTAAGCCAGGTAAGGTGGAAATGATAAGAATCTAGGGAGAAAGTGACTATATACTAATGGAAGATATAAGAGAATTCTGAAAAAAACTGACAGAAGACTCAAAGAAAAATTTCAGCAGAGACACAATATTAACCTGCAGTTAGGCTCTAAATAAAATGCAGCACAAAAATGATAAACTCTATATAGCTAAAACTTTTTAAAATTACGACAGACATCTGAGACTAAGAGGAGTGAACACATGAAATTAGCTGCAGAACTCAGGGAATTATAAGCTAAAAGAACCAATTACAAACAATGAAAGATTTAAGAAAACAAATCTATGGCTAGGCTAAAGCAGATTAAAAGTCATTCGATAATTTTTAATGAAAATGAATTTTAAGGGTAAAAAAATCATAACTACCATCCAGCCTTATACTACACCTCACTCTTAAATATGAAGATAGTCAATTACCACTAATATTTGAGGAAAGAATTAGGTAAGAAAGAAGAGAACAAGAGAAAAAAAAATTCAGAGGAAACTAAACAGGGCAAGAAAACAAAAACTCCTCTGTGCTCAAGAAAAAGAATTAAATAAAAACATAATACCATTAAATTCAAACAAGAAAACGCTTTTACAAATTTAATAAAATTGAAAAATACAGTTGAAGAAAATATCTCAGAAAATAGACCAAAAAAATATGAAAAACAGGAAACAAGAAAAACTTCAAGTCAGCAGGTCCATCATCAATTAAACAGAAAATATGCCCCAAGGGCTTGAGACTACAATCATGCTTCTCAAAAAAAAGATTAGTACTATCCTCCCAAACCCCAAGGAGTTTTTGGAAATATCTAGGGACATTTTTAGTTGTACCAATAACTAATCAGTTATGCTTGCATTTAATGACAGGGAGCCAGCGTACTCAGAGCCCGAAAGCACACTCCAATACAAAAGTGGTACCATCTAAATGCCTACAGTGCCCTCTACTGAGAAATAAGGCATAAAAGAATTCTCTCAGTGCCTAACAATGATTTCCCTGAAATTTAATAAAACCAGAGTAAACAAAAGATACTCCAAAAACTTATGCATACAAAAAAAGGATCAAGAATCAGAACAGCACCAACCCTTCCTTCAAAAGCAACACGTTCAAAGAGAAATGCCTTTGAATGTTTATGGAAACTTACTTGCAGCCAAATTACCAATCATGTGTGAGACTAAAACAGATATTTTTAAAAAATTCAAGTCCCTATTCAACTTTTCTCAAGAAATGATCAGATAACATACTTCAGCAAAATGAAGGACTAAGCCAAGAAAGAATCTGAAATTAGATCAAGTTAAAAAAAAAAGGGTGGGGGGAGGAATGTGGGAATCCTGGCTGGAGAATAGCAAACAGAAATTTTATAGTAGTAACTCTGTAACAGGAAAATAGCAGACTGAATTTTCAGAATAACAACTCTTATAATAAGTCTTAAGAACAATTCTAGATAAGAGTAAGAAAACTGAAAGCTCTGGAAGGCCATCCCACTCCACTCCCTCCACACAAGAGGCAGAAATGATAGATGTGATGTGCTTGCAAGTTTGAAAGCCCTGACGGATTTGTAGGACCTTTTGGAAAAATAGCAATAGGTACACAAAAAATAAGCAAATTAAAAAAAGACGCAAATAACTCCAAGGAAAACAAAAATTGTAGAGAAAAGGGGAAGTATTCACAGTATGCTTTTTGACTCACAAATTATTATTTACACAATCATAAAATGCAAAAATTAGTGATTTAACTAGTTTAATCACCAATATTGGAATATGGTGAGAAGAGATGTAAGAAGTGTGGTAAGTCCTCAATTACCATAACAGAATATTAGAAGTAATATTTAATACTGCCAGAAACAAGTAATAGTTGTATAATTCTATTATTTAAAAATAAAGATGTAAATATTGGAGAAAAGCTGAAAGTAGTTGCTTCTGAAAAGTTGGACTAGATGGACAGGAAGGGTAAGAGACAAGCTATTCTTGCCATAAATATTCTAATATTTAAGTACGTGTTTTCTGAGCAAAATTAATTTGACAAATGAAAGGATTTCATAAACCTAACACTATAACACCATTAAAAAAATGAGATAAAATTATATATTTTGAAATGGAACATTTGAAATAAATTATAGTATGTTCATTTGTATTAATATATTCACGGCCAGGTATTTTTTTCTAGGCACTAGACATGAATGAACAGATGAACTATATAAAAAAACATGTGTAGATACACAATTGACCCTTGAACAATGAAGGGTTTGGGGACAATAACCCCTGCATAGTGGAAAAATCCCCATAATAACTTGACTCCCTGAAGACTTCAGTGTCCCTCAGTGTCCAGTGGGATTGGTTCCAGGACCCTTTTCGATATCCAAATCCATGGATGCTCACGTCCCTCATTTAAAATGGCACAGAACAATGCATAGTCAGTCCTCCACATCTGCAAATGGAAAATACTGTTTTCAATGTGCAGTTGGTTGAATCCACGGATGTGAAAGCCAGAGATACAGAAGGCCAACTATATCACTGAAAAAAAATTGCATGTAAGTAGACCTGTGGCATTCAAACCTTTGTTGTTCAATGGCCAACTGTAGTTATAATCAGAATTTCTGACCATAGCACTCTTGGACATTTTGGACTAGATTATTTACTGGGGGGGGGGGGCTCTCTTGAGAATGTTTAGCAGCATCTCTGACCTCTATCCACTAGATGTCAGTAGCACCTCTATCCTGGTTATGAAAACCAAAAATGTCTCCAGACATTGCCAAATGTCCCATGGGAGCAAAATCCACCCCACCCTCCACCCCACTGAGAATCACTGTTGTATACGTATAAAAAAAACGCACCCCAAAATATACTAGTAGCTGTTCCTGGGAGATTAGGATTATTGAAAATCACTATTTTTTATATTCCTGTTGCTTTGCATATAAATGTATTGCTTTAACAATAATTAAGATTAAAAACAAATAAAAACTTTAAAAGCAACTAAATGTAACCACAGTATTTTTAAAAATTGTAAAATAAAATCTTAATAATAAAGGGTATTTGACACTTTTTAAAGAAATCAGTAAAAAAGGATATTGGGAAAAGATAAACTAGTGTATAAATTTGTTAAAAATACTATGTTCAACTAGCTGTTTTATGATTACTTTCAACATAACTATACATATGCGTAAAAAACAACCCACTTCTGACACATCAAATTTAATTTTTAAAAAATTACCTACTCTGACTTAAAGGATTTTATGAATTTGACCTGAAAGGCAAAAGTAGTACAAACAAAAATAAATGAATGGGACTTTATCAAACTAAAAAGCTTCTGCACAGCAAAAGAAACAGTCAACAAGGTAAAGAAACAACCATCCGAATGGGAAAATACATTTGCAAGCAAAGCCACTGATAAGGGTCTAATATCCAAAACATACAAAGAACTCATGCAACTCAAAAACAAAAAAAATGAATGATCCAATCAAAAAATGGGCAGAGGACCCGAACAGACACTTCTTCCTAGAGGACATACAAATGACCAACAAACATATGAAAGGATGTTGGGATGCTCAACATTGCTAACTATTAGGAAATGCAAACCAAATCCACAATGAGATATCTCACACCTGTTAAAATGGCTATAATCAACAGGATGGGCAATAACAAGTGTAGGAGAGGATATGGAGAAAAAGAAACTCATACACTGATGGTAAGGCTGCAAATTGGTACAGACACTATGGAAAACAGTATGGAGGTTCCACAAAAAACTAAGAATTGATCTACCATATGATCCAGCAATCCTTCTGCTGGGTATTAACTCCAGAGACTTGAAAACATATATCTGAAAAGATATTTGCACACTGATGTTCATAGAAGCATTATTTAATGTGGCCAGGACATAGAAGCAAACAAAGTGTCCGATGATAGATGACTGGATAAAGAAGCTGTGTAGATATAATGGAATATTACTCAGCCATAAGAAGAGATGAAATACTGCCATTTGCGACATGGATGGACCTTGAGATAATCACGCTAAGCAAAATAAGCCAGACAGAAAAAGTTGAAAATCACCTATCACTTACATGTGGGATATAAACCTAAAAGTAACAGACTGGGCAAACAAAGACACATAAACAATAGACAAATGGTTAACAGAGGGAAGGGGGTAGGTAGGCAGGGTAAAAGGGGTCAAATATGTGATGACAGAAAGAAATCTAATAATGGGAGGTGAACACACAATGCAATATATATATATATATATATATGTGCCTTATGTTGAACTGTACACTTGAAACTTACTAGATTTCGTTAACCAATGTCACCATAAAAAAAAAAGAAAGAAAGAAAAAAATCCTATTATGGAGTGTCTACTGGTTTTTTTCTATATAAAACAGTTGTCAAAATCCCATCGACCAAAACTTAGTTATTTAAAAATATTTATACAATCTTTTTCAATGTTTTATATAGTTGATTTAGCACATGACACAGAACTCTGCTTTTATTTTTAATTTATCATAAGCAATGCCTACTCACTTAACATTCTTCATATAAAAATCATTATTATTTAAGGGGAAAAAGTATGCCCCCCACTCAGTAGTACAATAATCTCAAGCAGTGATTCATTTTAATTGGAAATTGTGATTTCTCTTACACTCCATTTTGAGGGAGGGGGAAAATAAATTATTTTGAATACTTCTAATAAAAAAAGAAAATGTACAGACTAGTTTCATTCTAATATAGTAAGCAGATAAGAGAACTAAAATGTTAAATCAAGCTACATTCAGAGACTGCAATAAGCTGACCAGGCCACAAGGACATATACAAAATAAATGATGATTTCTGCTCAGATTGCTAACAACCCATTTCCCACACCAGTGAAGAAGAAACAGGAAAGAGAGTCTTTAAGTGGCTGCCCTACGCAAATTGTTCATTTCCTATGGCTAAAACCATAGGGAACCTATGGATTAAAGGCTGGGAACTGTCAGCCGGCCTTTCACGCTACATATTCTTACTTTTTCATGCTACATACTCGTCCCCTTCCCCACTGTATGTCCAAATCTAAGGAAACAGATATATAAGTCTTTGAACTGTAGCTCACAGGAACCAAAGAATGATATATAAAACAGACAACACTTGGGGCTTTTTAGTCCTGGGTTTTTGTTCTTGCTTTCTATAGTCTTTGCTTTTCCCCTTCTAATAAACTTGCCTTTAGAACCTAACTTTGGCATGTGTGTCCACCAAAGAACCCTCATCTGTCTCAGTGCAGAGCTTAGTCTCCCCTACTCAGGGAAATTTGCTGTTCTGCATCCATTTCCAATATCAAATGAAAGGGTTAGGGAAGAGTAGTTATTTACTATTAATATGTTATCTCCACCTTATGGGCTTTCTCCCCTATCATGTACTATCAACTTTAAAGGAGGAAACAGACAATAAACAAACGAGTTAAAATTACAAATTACCTTAAGTGTTAAAAAGAAAAAGAACGGGTGCATGACGTATAAAGATTCTTAAGTATAGATTTTCTAAAATCCTGAGCCCCACTCCCACCCCCTTTTTTAAATATAAGCTTATAGAAATCTGGTCCCATTTTTAAAGCTCTGGGAAAAAAAAATAAACAAAAAATACTAACTTAGGCCACTCTGAAATAATTTTATCTAAGACAACTGTTAGTAGCATATTATTACACTCATCTATTGTTACACTATCATTATGTTTATTTCTCTTCCCATCTGCCCCACCCCCTTTTTACTATTTCATATTTTTGTTTTGGTTTCTTCATTCTCCAGGATTTCAGTAACAGAATCAACTTAAATGGAATTAAGCCCTGGTTAACAGCTTTCAAAGCTAAAACATTCCAGACTACTAATTTAAACTGATATTTAAGTGAACTATTACATAACAAAGTATTATACAAAATTAAACATTTTTTTTTTTACAACTGCTAATAACGTCTCTAACAAAACAAAAAAAAAAAGAGCAATAAAATAGTTTTGAGGAAGCAAGTCTGGTAGCTCACACAGTTAAGAAGTTACCAACATTTCTGTGAAAATTAACACAACTGTCCAGCAACAGTATAGTAGTAGTTAAATCAACTATGGTACATCCACATAGACTACTATTCAGCTGTTAGGAAAAAAAATGAGAATGCTCTCTATTAACAGGTTTAGGATGGTCTCCAAAAAAAGTTAAATGAAAAAATGAAAAAACAGGGTATACAGTCTATAAACTGTTATATCAGAAAGGGAGGAAAATAAGTGTGTGTGTGTGTGTGTGTGTGTGTGTGTGTGTGTGTGTGTGTGTGTATATATAATCTGTTTATATTTATCTGTATAAAGTAACACTGGAGGAATACATTATAGTACTAATAAAAATGATTACTAATGTGGGAATGTGAGGAGACTCAGTTAATTAAGGCTTAATTTTAAAACATACATTCATTACCTATTGAAAAAAATTAAGTTTGAATTTTAATTAAAACTTTAAAAACCTTTTTTACAGTCTAAAGATGATAAAAAATTTCACTATACATTTGTAATTGTTTCATTTATAGTCTTTAAAATCTTGTCATGCTAAGCCTATTAGTCATTTGTTTATAATTTTTTACCACTTAGGTGGTCCCAATGACCACAAGATATTGGTATTATTACCTTAAGATGGCATAAACATATTGGTCAAAAGCAACTCAGCAACTCCTGGCTTCATTACCTACTATTTTATGTTGAGTGAGTTATTTAACCTCTTGTCCACGTTTCCTTCTCTCTAAAATGGAATTAACTGTTACCTATGATCTAAGGATGGTATGAAAATTAGAATGAGTCCCAACATAGAGTGCTCATTAAATGTTAATGAATGATCATAATAGTTCCTTATGGACGTATAACACCTTCACCTATGTAACCACACATCACAGTGTGTTTCTATGGAAACCAACAAAAATTTATAGCATACTCAAAAAGTTCCTGTTAACAAGTGGTTTCAATGTACTGGAAAGCAGAAGAGTGAAAATAATAATAAAAAATAAAAAGTACAACAAGATAAGTATACACAGTGCAAGTCACTGTGAGTGCAGAGAAGGGAGTAATATGCTTCTAAAGTTTGAAATATCAATAGGAAGAATAAGGATGAAGAAGGGAAAGAGGTTAGAGAAAAGGGGTATAGCTTCTGATCATGTAGGTTCCCAAACCTGACTGATAATCAGAAATAGCAGGTATATACTTTAAAAACAGGTTCCACTTCAAACTACTAAATCATGATGACCAAGGACAAAATCTGAAAATATGTATTTTTAAAGCATCCCAGGTGATGATGATTAATTAGGTTTGCGAGTGACCAAAGGTCTCTCTCTCTCTCTTAAAATTAAAGACTTTACAAGTATCTCTGTATAAAATAAATTTAACCATTGCCTTTGGTAGCTACACTAGGAGAGCCTCAAGCAAGGTAATATTACAGTTAGTTATTCCTTTAGATCAAGCCTTGTAAGGTAAATACTTAAGTGTTATAAGTAATAATGTGGCTGCCATTTATTAAACAATTAACTCATGAATGACTGGAAACAACACCCAACATCATTCCATCCAAATACCAAATAAATATCAGGAGAAAAGATACAGAAATTACAATTTAAAAATGGGCCAAGGACCTTAACAGGACACTTCACCAAAGAATATATAAAGATGGCAAATAAGTATATGAAAACATGCTGAACACTGTATGTCATTAGGGAATTGCAACTTAAACCAAAACACTACTACAAACCTATTAGAATGGCTAAAATCCAAAACACTGACATCAAATTCAGACAAAGATGTGAAGAACTTATTCATTGCTGGGGGGAGTACACAAAATTACAGCCACTTTGGAACACTGATCAGCAATTTTTTAAAAATTAACCACGCTCTTATACAATCCAGCAATCAAGCTCCTTAGCTATTTATTTACCTAAATTACTGGAAAATTTAAAATATGCTGCTAGGATTTGCTTCAAAATAATTTGGGATAGTGGAGTAGAAGTATAAGTAAAACAAGACTGGTCATCATGAGTCACTACTAAGATGAGTGACAAGTTTGTGAGAGATCACAGATAAGAAAAAATTAAAGCAAGGGTATATGTAATACAACCATATTTACAAAATAGAGGATAAAATGTTGAGGGGTGTGGACGGAAGGAAACTGTTAGATTACTCCAGAAAATTCAGACAGGAGGAGCAACCTAAACTAACACAATGATAGTAAAGAAATGAAAACCAGATTAAATTAGAGTTATTTCTTTAGATGAGTGGTTAGGTTTCATGGACATTATAGGCAAAATTTTTTATTCACCCATTGAGCTAAGATATGTATTAAGAATTTCAAATAACCAACATGTATTAAATGCTCAATAAATATTAGCTATTTATCAGAAAGTCCATTATCTACACAGGTTACCCCATCACTTTTTTCCTTTGTATCCTGTTAATTTCTGGTTTACCACATTTCATTATTTCTAGAGTGACAAGCTCCATGAGGCCCAGGTCCGTATTTCACACATCATTTATACACCCAGGGCCTACCACAAAGTAGCACTTAAATATATTCACTTAATAATTACACTAGATCAGTAAAACTCAAAGACTCAACATATACAGGGGGAGGACCCACTGATCTCTAGTAGTGATTGGAAGGATGATGATAAACATTAACAATAACCAGAAATAAGGAGAATGAGCAAGTTAAGTATGTTTCATAGGGGTTCAACAGGCAGTCGTTAGAAATGAAATGAATAATGAATGTATTGAATTTGAAGTAGAAAAGTTAAATAGGAAGTTAGAAATATGTGAGACATTAGTAAGCCAAAAACAGAGAAGTGGTTAAGAACATGGCCATTAGAGGCAGCCTGTCCAGGTTTAAATCCTAGTCTCCTACCTGCACCGTCTTGCATAGATAACTTAACCTGAGCCCCAATATTCTAGTACCCCCCAAAAAACAACCCCAACAACATAAAAAAAAATCAACTGTACCAATCTCAATGTGTTGTTTGTAAGATTAAATGAGTGAATATTGAAGCACTGGGATAACACGTAGCCAAAGGTAAATAAAAAATGTTAGGTATTAAGATGGTAAGTAAGAGTTGAAAAACTGATTTCAAATGAAATATACAGTGAAAACAAGAAGAAACCCAGAACTCCAGGTAACATCAACTGTGTGAACAAAGGAGAGAAAAACATGAAGACAAGTGGTAAGTGGACCAAAGGAAAAATAGGGAATTACAGTGGAAGATTAAAAAACGGTCAATAGCAGAAGGTGTTGATTAGATGCATATGGTATATAAGAAGGCCACAGAATTTGGCACGTTGAAGGTCAACCATCAGAAAATAACAGGGTTCTACAAAGTGTTCAGATGTGTATTAAGGAAAGAGTAGAGCAAAAAAGGAAGATTATAGAGCAGAAATCAAGGGTAAACAGAGGAGGAAAAAATTCTACACTAGTGGTAATTTGGTTTTTTAGGGTTTCAGAAAGAAACAGGGAGAATGACATATGGTTGTGGATTCTTATTTCTATCTTATAAAATATTTTTTTACTCTGTCACCTATCATTTGAAATAGGAAACTACATAACAACAAAATTTTATGAAAGCTAAAATTGTGAGAATAAAGGGAGTATCTTTATGAAAAATTACTATACTGTTCTTATTTTTGTAATTTCATATAAGATTCACAAAAATCTTGTAACAGAAAAGGCACTGTGATTTGCAATTATTCTAGACCACCCTAAGAAAATGTTAAAATTAAAAGGTTGCAGAGAAACAAAGTTCTTTCCCTTAAAAAGGAAAAAATAAAGTTATATGTAAGTGAAATATCTCCTATTATACTATATGCTAATATGCAAACACAAACAGTAAATAAAATTTTTAATTTGCTGGAGAATTAGCAGTTTTAGAATACAAACTTCTAAACTACATTTTTTATGTATTATCTACATATTTTTACAGTTGACAAAGAAGCACTTTGTATATATGTGCAAATATTACATATAAATTACAGAGAAAAGTGTAAGGACATGTTGGCAATAAACGTGAACTAGACTTCACACATTATGGGGGCTCAAAAAGCTTTGTTGAAGTGTACTTAAGTGGTGTATGACACATAATGGTAGACAAAGAGTTATAGGATTCCATTTCTATGAAAATTACTAAGGCAATACAACACAGTGGTTACAAACGTGGTGATAAGACCACAGGCTTTGGATTCAGAGATACCTGGGTTCAAATATCAGCTACAATACTTTCTAGCTGGGTGGCCCTGACAAAGTTATTTAACCTAAGTTTGTCTCCTCATCTGTAAAATTAGAATGATATCTACCTTATAAGGTTATAGTGCTGATTAACTGGCGGTTATAACTTTATATAACACGAACTGCCAAAATCACAGCCTATTTTTTCAAAGTCTCTAGAGGAGGAGGCAGAGGCCTGTCTATTTTTTCAAGTTTTACAAGTGATTTTGAATAGCACTCTCATTTAGGAGTCACTGTCCTAGGGCCTTACTAACAAAGCTTCACCTCAATCCAAGGAACTGTCAAAGATAAAAAGAGCCTTAAGACATGCTCTCTGGTTTAGTTCCAAGTTCCTAAGACAGAACTTTACCACAAATTTCTTTATAGAGAAAAGAACCATACTGTAAAGTTCCAATTTAAAGTCCTTTCCAAAGCCAGGAAAAACATGATTCCATATAGGAATTTTACATAAAAAATAAGGTAGACCTTAGACTCTTTGTATTCATTACTGAATAGTTTTAAAACTGAATACTTAAATATATGTGTAGATGAACAGTGTACCCAAGGCTGTATACAATGACATGTAAGCTGTCTTATTTCTTTTATCTCTCATAAAAATAAGTTTGTTTACAGTTTAAGTCCACTGATGTTTCATTTAAACCCTCTCAATAAATTTTTACTCAACACATACATTTTTTAATGTGTACAAGCAATCTTACTAGAGACGAATAAACATAAAGCAAATTCAGTATTCCAGGAGCAAACTTGAAACTCTATTAACTAAGTAACTAAAAAAATTTTTTTAGAGAAATACATATAACAGTAACACAAACACAATCATAGGCCTTTTACTCCAAAAGAATTAGTATGAATTAAGAGTCTAAAAACACTTCAAAATAAGGAAACGAAAAGCTGAGAATGACTATGTCAGAACTACTATGCCAATACAGCAACTGAAAGCAAGCAAGTAAAGGGAAATCTTCCTTACGAGACTTTTCTGTTACTGTCAAGGAGAAAAGAACCAAACAGAAAAGCACGAGCTAAGGCAGACAATATAGACCTCATTAATGTATATATTTTACGAATTTAGACAAAACAAAGGCATTTTCTCAGCTACTTACATTAGCAAAGCTTATGCATGACTAATGCAGTCGCTAACTTGAAAAATGGTATAATCCAAGCTTTTCTACAACAGTACAAAAGTCATAAACACTATGTCAAGGACTGATGAAATATTTAATGTTTAGTGAGCCCAAGCCTCACTGCATTTGTAAATGCAATCTTTAAAAAATAAAGGCCGTACTATCTTCACTCACACAGAATATTAAGTTTGTAACAGTGTGGGAGAAAGCTGTGTATCAACAGAATTCTGTAAATCCCAGAGATTTTAATGCAGACTATACACAAGTTAAAACAATAGACAAATTTGACTTAAGCTTTTTGAAAGTTGTATTTTTTAAAGCCAAGTAGTATATCAAAGCACAATTCTAAAACACTGAAATGACTGTGTTAATTTTTAATTAATTTTTCAAGACTAGTGTCAAAATATCTAAGTCTTACTTTCTAAAAGTTTAACTGTACCCACTTTATAGACAAAACTTTACTAGTTCAAAATCAAACTTAAGTGATATATATTTGTTTGAGGAAACTCTAAGTTCATCCAAAATTCCTTCTTTAAAAATATTTTCCTAACTATTCACCATAGGCATATATAACATGTCAGGAAACAATGCTGCTAACATTCTAAATATATGTCAGTCTGAAAAACAGGTGCAACGCTACTTAGGTGCATGTTTTTTGTTGTTGCTTTTTTTGTTTTGCTTCGAAGCCTAAATTTGACCAGGAAAGGATTAAACATAAACACAAATATCCAAAAAAGTTCAATTCTTTTAAAAAGACGTTGCTATCCTTAAATCCGAGACATGAACCCTTAAACTACCAACATCTGCCAAAAGTCAGGTAGAGCAGCCCAACAGTTTCACCTTAAGAGCATCCAGTTAGGCTTAATCACGAAGGGTCCTGAGGACATTTAACTTTGTTTCCCTTCTGTAAGTTAGTAACGTGAGACATTTTACTTCCAGCTAATAGTAAATCTTTTCTCAGTCGTTTCACAAGGGCAACAGAGATAGTCTGGTTTGGCTTTTTATAGGTAAAGAAGGTGACCGAGACGAGGGAGACCCGCTGAAGAGTATCCTCAAACGAAAAATTCCGTACAGGCACGCCTCGTTTTATTGCGCCTCGCTTGTTGCGCGTCGCCGATGTTGCGGTTTTGGATTTCTTGCAAATTAAAGCCGAGACCCTCACCAGCGAAAAGACTGCCTGCCATTCGCTTTACTGCGGCGCTCTGGGGCCCGGCCGCAACATCTCCGAGGTATGCCTGCATGGAGGCTTGATGAGTCAGTCACGAAAGTAAGGAAGAACTAAGGAATGCAAGTGAATAAGGCAGCATCCCAGGTAAGGTAAAGTTAGCGGTAGGAAGTGCAAACTTCACAGGGCAGCCGCAAGCCATTGTGCTCAGGAGCAGCCCTGAAGAGAAGCGTGGCTGTCAAGAGGCAAGGGAGTCCCAACTCCAGGGGAGGGGGCCAAACGTGCCAAATTGGAAACGGGTGGGGGGGGGTGACCCGGGAAAAGCTAGTAAAATGCCCATCCCAGTCTCTCTCCTCGGGTTCTTCTCAAGGAGCACAAACAAGAGCAAATCCAGTCAGTGCCAAGCAGCTCCACGCCGGACTCTCCCAGGTCCCTCCCACAGAAAGGAGACCAGCACCAAGCCCCGGAGGCCCCGGCAGGCCGCCTCCGGAGGAGCCCCCGCAGACGCCATGCTAAAAGCCAAAATGGCTGCCCCAAGGTAGCCCGCACCGCGTAGCTAGTGAGGGCTGAGGAACAAGCTTCTGCGGGAAACGGGGAGGACGACTCCGGAAGAGCTGTGGCCAGCACCAACGCCCCCTGAGCAGCACAGGTAGGTCCGTCTAGTCTCCCCCAGGCCGCAGGCTCCGACGGAGAGGAGCCCGGCCCCACCCCCCAACGGGAACCCCGCCGCCGCCGCAGCCGTCCCGCACACCGTGCCCGGCGAGGTACCTGCAGTTCGGCCCGCTCCACCTCCCAGTGCGCCCGCTCCATCTCGAACCGAGCCCACTCGTGCTGGATGTAGTGCAGGATGCCCGGAATAGTGTACTGCTGCGGCCGGGACAGCTCGGGGCCTGCTGCCGCGGGACCCGCTCCCTCGGAGGCCGGAGGAGCCCCGCCGCCCGCCGCTCCGTTTCCCCCCGGGGAGAGGCTCATGTTCCCCCCAGGTCCCTGCTGCTGCCGCGAAGGGGCCGCCATCCCCGGGCCGCCACCACCGCCTCCGGCGAGCTCGTCCATTGTGTGTGGGGCCCCGGCCGGGGCGCAGGGCGAGACGCCGACGGCTGGGGGAAGGGCCGGGGAGGCTGGCCCCGCGCGGGCGGCGGGGCGGAGGCCGGCTGGGAGTGGGGCGGGGAGGGGGTGGTTGCTGTCTGTCTGCCGCGGGTCAGAGCAGGGAGCTGCCGGCCGCCGCCATTACAGTCCCTCCTCCATCTGCCCGTCTCACTCACACTTTAGGAAAAGGGGGGCCGCGGCGGGAGGGGGAAAAGGGGCAGGGTTGGGAGGGGGACAGACGTAGGGCCGCCGCTCCCGCGCAGCATGCCGGGTAGAGAACGCCTTTGCCGCCGCACGCCGAGTGGTCAAATAGAGCCGGGCCTCACCCTACGCATGCGCACTGAGGGCGCCGTCAGGGTCGCCGTTGGAGGCGGGGAGGGCGCTCTGGCCCCGCCCCCGGCCCGCCCCCAGCCTCGCTCCGGAGGTCGAGCGGAGCGCAGGGGACCTTGGCCCTTGACTCCGACTTTTGGAAGCGATTCGGTCTCTGGCTTCCCAGTAATCAGTTTTCTCCGCTCGGTCAGCCCCGAGGTACCGTTTCCCACTCAAGGGTCTCAGCGATGCGCCTGCCGGTGGAGCTGACCTGGCTGGTCGCCCTGGCCGGGCCCGGCCGGCCGCGGCCGACGCCGGATTCCTGACGTTCCTTTGCATTCCATGCGTGTTTCAGGCAATTCCCAGAGGGTCGGGCTTCTCTGCCTGTCACTCGCTCTCACTCTGGTTCTTCGCACCGGTCAGTTCCTGGGGCTTTGGGGACATTCTCTTTGGGCAAAGAGCCCAGATCCTTCCAGGCGTAGTGAATGATTCCCCGTCGACGTCTCGAGCGTGGGCTGCGGTCCCGGTCCTGTGGTCCCGGTCGCCCGTCGCAACTTGTTCCACTTTGGCCCCCTTCTTATTCCGGGTTTAATTGTGTTTGGGGAGTTTGGGAGGAAAGCAGGGGCGATTGTTTTCCTGGCTTTTTGTTTCCTCGACGGGAGAGAATGAAAAAGTTTAGATCTTTAGGTGGTGGGTATGAGGGAGAAAGATAACTTTGGAGGAGAATGATTAACAATTTGGTGTTTTAGAAGTGAATGCGCTTACAAGTATTGTCATTCATTCCAGAATCTTTTCGTGGAAATAAAAAAATGAAAGCTTCATGAATACAACTGAGAGTCTTAGATGAATGGCTAAAGATGTTTCCGTTGGGTCATTAAATGCTGTTTTAAGTGACTACAATACACACATAAAAGACAAGATTAATCTTTTACGTACCAGAATGTGCGTTTTTATGTGCTTTAGTTTCCCAAAAACATCCTTAAGGAACTAGTTAAGATAGATAAGATAGGTAAAATTTAGTAAAGCTAATAACTATTTGTTTGAAAATTAGAACAAGAATAATATTCAACAACATAATAAGGAAAAGAGGTTTAATAATTACAGCTATGCAGGACAATTGCATATTAAATGGATCACATCTAAAACTTTTTCTTTTCTACTAAAAAATTTCTCTGTGGAATATATACGACCACTCAGGGAGTAATTTCAAAGAGATAAAGTAGTACATCATTCTATCATATCTGCTTTACTGTTATCAAATTTTAATGGAAAGCAGATTGGAATCGTTACCCAGGCTGCCATGTTTTATTTATATATGAAATAAAGTCTTAGGTCACAGTATTATTAACAACTATTTCTCCATATTTTAAAGAATTATTTCTCCATATTATTAAAATGCTATTTCTCCATTTTACAGCAACCAACATACAATCTGCTTATTCAAATCTATTCCTTTTCGGGGGAGAGAGGGGCTCAACATAAAAGTTTAGAAATCCCATGCTGCCTCCAGATCTATAAACAACAAGAAACATTTGTGAGAGGGTGTGTGGTTGACCTCCATGATATTGGCATCAAAAGAAGCAGAACAGACACTTGTATACCGCAAGCTCAAGTAAATAGTTTTTTAATCATTTTTTCCTCCCCATTCATCTTCAAAAAACAAAATTTTTGCTTCTCTATTATCTATTTTATAAGTGGCACTACATCAAAACCTGAGGCCTGCCTGTCATTCTAGTACTTTTCATTCAGCCCCCCACATCCAATCTCTTTCACAGTAACATCTTTCATATCTAGTCCATTACCTTCATTCATGTCTAGTTTAAGCCTTCCCACCTCTATTCTTTCCCCATCTCTCACTACCACTGATGCCAGATTTTCAAAAGGCAATTCTGATCCTGTCATTCCCTACTTAAAATACTTTAGTGATCCCCAGATTTAAAATAATGCCCCAATTTTTCATAGTACATAAAGGTTCTTCAAATTCTAGATTCTCCCTATTGCCTAATCTACCATCACACCATCATGGGACCCCATTCTTCTCTCTAGTCAAATTGCACTGTTTTGGGTGCATAATGATGTTTCATTTCATAGGATTTTAATACATGCTGTGCCCTATTGCCTTTTACCTTCTTTCTTTGAAATTCAGCTCAAGAAGCTTTCCAAATCCCTAAATTATTTACAAATCCTCATCTTAATAGTATTGCATGCTGATCTCCTAGAACCCATTACATTGTATTTAAATTGTTTATATACTGGTCAATGACACTCAGACTAATCACTGTGAAAGCAAGACCTGCATATAACAGGTACTACAAATCTTTGCTTCACTCATTTTTTTTTAAATTTTTGATTAGCTACTACTTTTCAGATATTCTGCTAGTCCATACTGATCCACTGTGAACCAAGCAGACATAAGCACTGCCCTTAACAGACTTTTTACAGTCTACTTTTAGGCAAATTACTTCACCAGAAACCACCCTGGATTCCTCAGTATCTGTCCAGATCTGTCTTAAAACTGTTTCTCTTAAAATTTAACTCTATGTGAATTCCAATTGAACATGTCTACATTTACTTTAACCACGGTTTTATTATTGTCAATGGCCATGTTCCTTGGACATGTCATTTATCTGCAAGATTGCCTCCCTGAGGAACAGGACTCATGCCCCTCTTGCTTGCAGCTGCACCTCCAGTGTTTGGGTCAGTGAGATTACCAAAAATGTTTGATGAATAACTTCAATTTGGACTAATATAAATATTTTTCTTTCACTTTAATTATTTTTGGTTTTTGCCACCATTATACCAGTTATCTCTTAAAATTCAATGACCAGAACTGCCATGAGTATTAAAAGTAAAGGACACCATGATTTTCTCCTCTGTTGAGAGGATATTTTTTTTACACTATTGTCTTTGGGCTTTGTATCCCTGACTCCTGAGAACAATCGCAATGAGCTCCTAGGATCTTGGCTTCTGCAGATTATGAGCTTCCTCAGACCCTGTTATCAACTACAACTCACCGAACTGGAACTCACTCCCTAAACTGTGGCTGAATCATTTCCTCTTTTTAATCTCATCTTTGAAACTTCCTATTTATTCTGTCCTTTCATCAGGCTATTCACCCTTCCTCCACTCCCATCGATTCTTAGTTTCGATATACTACTGATGATCTTCAGGAATGCCTATTTATATATTTTTTATATCAGTTTAGAATTTTAGGATTTTTTTCTTTCCCATTATCTAATCTTTGACACTTGTGTTCTTATTCTGTCTGATCAAAAAGGAACTTGTTATATACCATGTACTTATATTATGTCAGCAAAGGTATGTTAAAGAATTCCAGGCTTTTCAATAAGTTCAGAGCAGTTAACACTCAGATACCATCTTCCCAATTATCATAATATCTGATGTACAGAGTTTTGACTCTGCCTTTGAGAACTATATGGTGCCCTGTAATTATTCACCTGAACATCCAGTTTTAGACTTTGATGACTATATACCTGACCTTCTTCTAACAAAGAACTCAAACCGGTTCACAAACACTAGTAATCTTTTTGCATCATCTGAAAAAGTTGTGACAAGAATTCTCATCTTTGTGGAGAAGAGAAAAGGCTGAGATAAGAGTTCTGGGTCACTTCCACAGTCCCTTAGTAGAATAAGAAGTAGTTTCCACTCTTACATCACTGAGTGTGTATGTGTTTCTGGAAACAAAAGATAGTATTCTGCCTCCTGTCCTGTCAATGGGCTCAGTATTGCTGTCTCTGATTCCCAAATTATATGCACTTTTCACTTTTTACTTTTTTGGTTTTTTTAGTTTATTTTTAATTATAGTTGGCATACAATATTATATTAGTTTCAGGTGTACAACATAGTGGTTAGACTTTTCTATATGTTACACAGTAATCACCACACTTTAGGTATTCCTAATTTGCACTTTAGGAAGCCTTTTTAGGTAGTTTTGAGGTGATTAAGTCACTTAGGTAAATTATGTAGTATTTACATTTATAAATATAGAGAACAAATGAATATTAAAGCCTAGAGGAAGATCTTTGAGAAAAGCTGGCATGAGTTCAAAAACCAAAGAAACAAACTGTATAATGCAGATGGAACAGAAAAAGAGGAGGAGGCAGCTTTGACCTGCTCCATGGTTTGACCTGACAAATGAGATCAGCTATCTACTTCTCATTACAGTTGCCTGTAGCTAAGAAAATTGTAGAAATATGTTGCAGGGCACTTGAACTGTTCAAATAACACATTGTGTGGTAAAGAAAAGGAAAAGGATCATCACAGATTATAGACAAATGGGCACCAAAACCTTTAGGAAACAGCATTCTATGCAAAATTCTAGTCCAAGTTCATTTTTGAATTGTCTCCTGGGTAATATGAGTCAGAAAGCAGTAGGCTGTGATACTATTATATAATAGTTAACTCATAGAGATGTCAAAATTGAAGGAAATAAAACAAAGAATTCCCTGGAGCTGAGTCCCTCCTGGACATTGGCTAAAACTGAACAACTAAGTCTATAAACATGAGAACCAAATGACTGGAAAATGTGACTGAATGGGAAATTGCCAAAGCTTTCCTAGGTAATAATTTAACAGTCTTGGAAATGTGGTTTGTCTCCTGTTGGAGCAGCAGGGGAGAATGTTCAAAGAATGATAGCAGACATTAATACCTTCCTGAGAAATCTCTGCTACAGTGTTCTCTTTAGAGAATGTTTTAAATTTGGCAAGAATTTACAAAAACTTTTTTTTATATATAATAACATTTTTAAACAATGGCAACCTTTAGTTCTGTCTTTAATAGACTAACCTAAAGTACATGGCAAATACTCTACAAAAAAAGATATAAGAAAATTTTTAAAGCATTTTAAAGTAACTCTTATTGCCCTTTGCTCCTTTTGTTTTATTGGTTTTAAAAGAGTAATCAGATATTTTAAATTATATTGTACATAGACTTAAGATTTTATTTTAAAAACTTTTAGTCATGCTAAAACAAGTCTAATGAACTACTATTATCAACAATTATCAAGATTTTGCCATTCTTACCTTTTTTTCTGTGAGGATTTTTCTTTGATTGTTAAAAAAGTATATTTAACAAAAAGTTTGATATGAAAATGTATGCAGCCCATTTTTACATCATAGTAAAACAGGCCCTTTGACAAGAGGACATGTGGAAGCGATTGACTTCTCTGGTGAACACAGCCTTTGTTTATACTCATTCCAAGGCTTCTAATATGATGATACTGTTTCTTCGTATTGCCACCATTCCAATATTGTTCTGTGGCCCACTAGTTGCTAGTCACCACACACTGACCTTCATAAGATTCATAAAAGGATCAGATCCATGAAATATTCCATGGACATGTCTGTCACCATTTAATTTCAATTGATAACTTCTTGTCCAAAAATTTTTCAACTCGGAAGGGTGAGCTTTGCTCCTAGCATCTATTCTACAAACTCAACGACACCTTGAAACAGAATTTATGGCCTCCCCCACACTGGCAGGCCCCAAGGATGTTTTTAAGTAAATCCCAGACATCATATGATATTGGTACATGCTTCTCTAAGTATATTTAACAGATAGGACCTTAAAAAAATACCACAATACCATTATCATACCTACAAATTAATGATAATTTATTTATACAGTCTAATACCTAGTCCATATTCAGTTTCCTCTGATTAGTT
Organism: Cynopterus sphinx; assembly: GCA_030015415.1. Lineage (NCBI taxonomy): Eukaryota > Metazoa > Chordata > Mammalia > Chiroptera > Pteropodidae > Cynopterus > Cynopterus sphinx. Next base: position 72,142,960 of record CM057384.1, on the reverse strand, counting down.
CAAAAATGTTTTTTTAAAGAGTTGATGATTTCAAATCAGGATCCAAAAAAATCTACATATTTCATTTAGCTGATATGTCTTTAGTTCTTTTTGTTTGTTTGTTTGCCTTCCCTATACTCTCCATCATCATGCCATTTGTTGAAGAACAAGGTTATTTATCTTGAAGAATTTCCCACATTTGGCTGATTCCATATACTGGTATTACTTAGCATATTTCTTCCCCCTCCATATTTTCTATAAACCAGAAGTTAGCTGTGGAGGCTAGGTTCAATTCAGGTTATAAGTTTTTTGGCAAAAATACTTCGTTGGGAATGTAATGTACTTCCTGTTGTATCACACCAGGCAGCACATAATGTCTAGTTGTTCTCAGTTTTAGTATCATACTATACTTGATCACTCTGATCTGGTTATTGTCAGCCTTAGCTGCTAGCCAGCTGTCTTTTAACACATATGTTGTGTTCTGCCCTCAACAGTTTCTCCGTAGCACAAGGTCTGTCCTTCCACAAAAGAGGTTCCATTAGGTGTTTCCAGGCCTGCATGACCAGGATAGGACCTTTCCTTACACTCATTGGCAAAAGGGACTCTGCCAGCCCTCCTCTCAGTTCCCACTATGGTTCTTAGATTCAATATGGGATTCTTACTTCAGGGGGTGGGGGTGGGGGGTTCCTTTGGATGATAACTTGGTGATTTCTGGGTTCCTTGGCTCTTTTGATTCTTATAATTCCATTTTTTTGAACCTTCACTTCTGCCAGCACAGCTGTGGTCACCCCCTTCTCATTGCTAAGGGTAGTTTGATTCAACCTATTAGTGTTCTAGAGTTTCTGGAGATGATTTTTTACCTACTTTTTGGTAAAGATTTGCCTGTAGAATTTTTTTTTCCTGCTCTAGTTGCTCTCTTTTCATGAGGGGATCCAGGGAGATCCCAAAACTACTTTATTGCTATCACCACTCCCTTGGCATTTAAAGTTTAAATCCCCTGCTATTTAACCTAAGTTATTTATTATAGCCTTGCTATTAAAATATTTTTATTTGATCACTATTAAAGTAATTGTGACATTTTTGCTAATTCAGAGATTGTGAGATATATAAATGAATGTAAATTTAAGTATGAATATCCTCTGGGCAACAGTTGGGCAGGCTCTTGTCTGACATCTTTAATCTTCCATTTACAATTTCAACAGGGACTATAACATTGCTACACTTTATTGTGAAATTGAGAAAAACAAAAAGGCTCCTGGGCAAAGGGCAGCCAAACAGGCCACCTGAAAAGCTCTGCATTTACCACATTTGATCTGAATGAGAATTCAGATCAAATACTAAATTCAGATAGGGGTATGCTTTATTTATTGGCGGTAGAGAGCAAGATTAGCTGAGCTCACTAGGAGAGCAATCAGACATAAGAATTTTGGAAGTTTAAGTCCAATCACAAATACAGTGTGGTAAATGTAGTATGAGCTTTACTGTCCTAAATTTTCATATTACCTGATTGAGCCACTTCTGAGGCATTTTAGGCTCCATATTGGTATCAACTAAAACTAAATTATTTGTTAGAACTGCACCTTTTGTGATACACTCCAGGGTCAAGATTGAAACTGCCAGAATATCCATATTAGCCAGTAAACACTTGTGTGTAGAGGGTCAGAGCTAGGTTGACACCAATGAATAGGGAGTGAAATTGTGCATTCATGTTATTACAGCCATCACTGAATTACTGGAGTCCTTTTTTTTTTTTTTAAGTTTATTGGGGGTAACATTGGTTAATACAATTATATAATTTTGGGGTGTACATATATACATATATATAATTTGACATATATACATTCTATTGTGTGATTATCACTCGGAGTCCAGATTCCTTCATATACCATATATTTGATCCCCTTTGCCCACTTCACCCTCCTCTTAACTCCTATATTTGACCCCCTCTATCCTGTCCAACTCTTTCCTCCTCCCCCACTCCCTACCCTCTGGTAACCATTAGTCTATTGTCCATATCCCTGAGTCTCTGTTTGTCCTGTTCATTTGTTGCTTTTAGGTTTATATCCCACATATAAGTGATACCATGTGGTTTTCAACTTACTCTGGCTTATTTTGCTTAGCATGATTATCTTGATTACCCAGGTTGTTGCAAATGGTAGTATTTCATCTCTTCTTATAGCTGAGTAATATTCCATTGTATATATGTACCACAGCTTCTTTAACCAATCATCTATCATAGGACACTTCAGTTGCTTCCATATCCTGGCCATTGTGAATAGTGTTGCTGTGAACATCAGTGTGCAGATATCTTTTCGGATACAAGTTTTCAAGTCTTTGGGGTAAATACCGAGTAGAGGTATTGCTGGATCATATGGTAGATCAATTTGTAGTTTTTTGAGGAACCTCCATACTGTTTTCCATAGTGGCTGTACCTATTTGCAGTCCCATCAGCAGTGTACGAGTGTTCCTTTATCTCGGCATCCTCTCCAGTATTTGTTGTTACTTGTTCTGTTGATTATAGCTATTCTAACATGTGTGAGATGGTAGCTCATTGTGGTTTTGATTTGCATTTCCCTAATAGCTAACGATGTTGAGCATCTTTCATATATTTATTGGCCATTTGTATGTCCTCTAGGGAGAAGTGTCTGTTCAGATCCTCTGCCCATTTTTTGATCAGATCGTTTGTTTTTTTTGTTGTTATTATTGAGTCATATGAGTTCTTTGTATTGAATTACTGGAGTCTTGAGGCAAACCTTGAGATAAAGATCATTTAGTGAAAACACAGATGTTGTAGCAAGCCTAACAGTAATTGGGTCTTTCTTCCACCATTTTACTGAGTGACATTTGGCAAGTAACTTAAGTTTTCACTTCTGTAAAATAGAGATAAAAACAGTCTCTAACTTGTAGAGCTATTGTGAAGATTAAATGAGTGTAGATAAATTATTCAACACAGACCCTGGCTGTTTAGTAAGCACTGTGTAAATGTTTTCTACTGTTATCTTCCTTCATGAGTTGGTTTGTTAGGTCATATTCACATATCATATTGTATAGAGTCAGTAATGCCTTTCAGGTTATAGCAGTGGAGATCTTTGACAAGCACTATCAAACATCGGGAGCATTAATTAATCATTTGAATTAGAGATAGTTGTGGCCATGTCATTAACAAAAAAGATAGATCCTATTAGGTAAGTAAATGGATCCCGAAATTGAAGTTAACACAGTAATTTTTATGTTTCATTCCTGCTTTTAGAGTCATGATCTGCAAAAATAATTTATTATTGTAGCTATAATTTTCTAAGTGATATGTTCAGACTTTAAAAATATTAATGTACCTTTTAATAGTGTTTGATTTTAACCAAGGACACACTAATTAGGAAGATTTTTTTTTTTAATTAGGAAAATCTTAGGTAATACCTTTAATGCTTAGCTTTAGTTTTATAGTATTTCTTCTTTGTATGTTTTTTAGGGAAAAAATTCACATGGTAACTAATTTTTTCCCCAGGTAATATGAACAGTAATATAAAGTAAATGACTTTATAATGTTGAAACAAATTAATTGCAGATTAATTACAGATTATTTTACAGAAACATTTTCCATAATTCCATTATTGCACTTAAATTCCATTTATAGTCAACTTCTCAGAGATCTATTTTATATAAACTGAGATTCTTCTGCATCTCAGTAAGGTTTTGTTTGTTTCCTCTTCATATGTCAAAACTATAGGAGACGTCAGCAAATCCAACTTTAATTATAAATTCCTTTAGTTTGATTTGAAAATTTTAAATCTGTAACATTGTACTTGACCCTGTAAGAGCACTTACATGATTGTCATTTGAATGTTAATGCAATGCATATAGATCACTACTCTTGAGAAGAGAAAAAGTATAAGAAAAATCTATCTTTGTATGTCTTTGACAATTTTCGCAAGAAATTAGATATCCTATAAGAATTAACATAATTAAGAAATACAGAAATTTATCAGAATCCAAAGCATCTGGTTTGAAATAGATGTTTCCAGTTTGAGAGGAGATTTGATTCACCATTTTAAGGAATGGGAAGTAATATGTAGTGATCCTAGTTCCCTTCTGGAGTTTCTCCTTATTGACACATTATAACATCACAATAGCAAATCCTGAAGGATCCCAGCCAGGAGACCTCTAGATCTCTGGTCCCCTCTGCTTTTTCTCGAAAATTAAGATATTGGACATCATTTTAAGACAAAAATTCAATGAAGATTTTTTTTTTAACGCCTACAGCACCTGGTATTCCCAGGTGGTCTCCCATCCAAGAACTAACCAAGCCTGACCCTGCTAGGCTTCTGAGGTCAGAAGAAATTGGGCACTTTCAGAGTGGCATGGCCATAGACTACAATGAAGATTTTTTAAATCATTAAGCACAAATATTTAATTCATGTGGCTAATTTTAACTGAACAAAGTAGAATAAGATTGCCCATAGAGGGGTGTTTCTTCACTATTTCTAACCTATGTCCAATTTATGTCAAATTAAAAATTTAGTTTTCTATTTTAAATTTTAAAATAAATTACCCTCAACACTGAAACCAAATAAAAGAAAGATGATTTTAAAAGAAGAAATTTGATTTTGATTTTGAAAGATACATATCAGTATCTCCATTGTGTGTGGTAATGGGAAGGTTGAGTCCAATTACTTGCCCAAGAGCAGCTTTTCTATCCTGAGGAGAGTGGAAGGTAAGATATCAACAATAGCAGCAGGCTGAAGTGAACTCCAGCCATCAACTTTTTGTATCTTTAAACTGTGCACACCTTCCACCACCACCAGATCTGATAGTCAGTAACTTGCTGGCAAATGACTGGTGGAGAGTCTATTCTCTATCCCTCCATCCGCCACTCCACACACAGACAGATGACTAATAAATAAAAATAAAACAAGTACTTTCAAACTGACAATGTAATGGTCTATTTATAGTATATAAATTCCTCATCCTCAGTTTTTGAAGTATGACTTTCCTTCCCCCTGCCTTAATCATATTGCTGTAAAGACCTTAAAAATTCTTCCATTCACCTTCCTAATTTAGGGTAGGAAGTTTGATACTTGAACACTTCCAAAAATACAATAGCTACTCTTTACAGTAAAACTTCCAATATGTGTCTGCTTTATATACATTTTAAAGTTACAAATAACCATAATTATTTGGATTTATATTGCTTTGGAACAGAATTTGATGAGACTTTTTCATCAATTTACCTAAGTGGCCTTAGATCAAGATCTGAAAGTCACATAAATGAAGCTTTAGAAATTTGTCAGATATACTGTTAGAAAAATGGTAGGCCATACCTACCATTAAGGTTTATTCTTAAACTATTTTCCTAATTTTTCTGTAGAACTGTTAGCTTCAGGATTTCTCCAAATCCTGAATTTGATTGGAACTTAAGATTTTAAAGTGTTTTATCTGTTTTAAAACTATTTGAGTTAAAAAAAAAAAAAAAGCAGTATAAATATAAATGTGTTTAATGCCAAATCAAATGTGGTTGAAATATTTCATGAGTGACCCAAGGATTTAACAGAAAGTAACAGTGTCAGCTGAAGCTACTGAAAATACATTCTGAATCATAAAAGAGAGATTTACTGAGAGAAATGGGCAAGGTGGAGAAGAATGGTTGGAAAGAAAAGCAGAACAGGTGGCAGGTTTCTTGAAGTCAAATTTCAGTAGTCTTGAACTGCAGTAGGAGGAATCCGTTAGAAGACTATCTAGCCCTTTATCTCTTTTAGTTCTCAAAGAAAGTCTGTGAAGCAGCTGTCATTATTCCCAGTTGACAGATGAGGAAACTGAATCATTGCAGATCCATTCAGTAAATTCCAAGCCAAGAAACAAAAGTGTTTTAGTTTATAAAAAAGAAATCTCATCTCCATTTCCCCTCATACCTCCTTCTCTTGGCCTTAGGTGACCACTGATATATTTTCTACCTATAGATTTGCCTTTTCTAGATATTTCATTATAGTGGAATTATACAATAGGCGGTGTTTTACATTTGGCTTCTTTCACTTAACATGTTTTTAAGATTCATCCATTTTTGTAGCATGTAGCAGTATTCTGTTCACTTTTATTGCTGAATTGTTTTCCATTATATGTAGGTATGCCATATTTTGTTTATCTGTTTCATTAGGTGATGGACATTTAGGTTGTTTCCACTTTTGGTCTATTATGAATATGCTTCTATGAACATTCATGTACAAGTCTTTTTTGTGGATATATGTTTTTATTTCCCTTTGGCGTATAGTTAGAAGTAGAATTGCTGGAGAATATGGTAAATCTGTGTTTAAGTTATGAAGAAACTGCCAAATTGTTTTCCAAAGTAGTTGTAACATTTACACTCCCATCAGTGTCTATGCAGGGTTTCAGTGTCTCCACAGCCTATCACTCTGCCCTATTGATTATAGCCATTTAAGTAGGTGTGAGATGGTATCTTCTTGTGGTTTTCATTAGCCTTCTCCTAAGGATTAATGGTTTGAACATCTTTGCATGTGCTTATATGTTCAAATGTGTTTTTAGATCCATTGTCCATTTTTTAATTGTGCTGCTTATATCTTCCTATTAAGAGTTGTAATCCAGTACTATGTTATTTATTTCAAATCATTCCAGCTTTGTTATTCGAGCTCTTCCTAATTGTCTGGTCGAGCTATCTATTTCTTTTTTTAACAGCTTTATTAAGATATAATTCACATACCCATACAATTCACCCATTTGAAGTGTACTTTTATGTACTCACATATCTGTGCAACTATCACCAGAACTGCAGACCTCTTAGACCTCACCCTTTGAAACCCTACACCCTGCAACCCTTAATTTACTTTCTGTAGAGTTGTATATTTTCTGGATATTTTATAGAAACGGAATTGTATAATGTGTCATCCTTACAACCAGCTTCTTTCACTTAGCTTAATGTTTTCAAGATTCATCTATCTGGTCTCTTTTTCTCTTCTTTTCTTTTTTTCTTTTTTTTCTTTCTTTTCTTTTTTTTTTTTTTGCTGTTGTTCTTTATTGTTGTTTTTGTATGATTTCTGTCTGGTCTCTTTAACCTTTAACTATTGGGATGTTCCTTCTACATAGTTGTGATCCATGTGAGTATAGAATTTGGTGTTCTGATTTTGTCACTTTACAGTATTTTATCTACATTTTCCCATCCTTCTGCATAGTCTGCATATTTATTTAATGGTTAAAAACATCAAGTTAGTATTCATTTAACACTTAGTTTTCAGTTTGAAGTATCTAAGCTTGTTTCATTTTTTACTATTATAAATAATATTACTGTAAACATTTTTGTGCATATTTTGAATTATACTTTTAGGATAGATACCCGGGACTGAAATGCTTGAGTTATAAAGTAGAATTGTGTTTGTTATTTTTGTTGCATTCTATCAGGTTACAATGTAGAAATTTGTTAACAATTTAAGGAACCACTAACTATATATACAGCTCACATATCTATTGCCTTATAACCTGATCAGCATTTTTTTCTAATTTAATGTGCATAAAGGGATAAATTTAAAGAAGTCAGTGCTAAATGATTTACAGGAATTATATCATTTACCTCATTTAATGTTTGCTACCAGTTTTTGAGGTAGCTATTACTCCCAGGAGACATTGTCAGGACTGGGTGTCAAAGAAGTTACAAATAAAGGGCAAATACCAAAGGTCAAGTCCTGGAAGAATGCAGAAATCTAAAACAGGTCATTAAGAATCAAAGCCAGAGAAAGAATGAGAGCTAAGGCACTGGGTCAAGGAGACAAAAACTCAGGAAAGCTTAAGCTAGATTGGCTAGCTTAATAAGAGGTTATTTTGATGAATTTCCAAACACATCTCTAGTGCTCTTTTATAGGGTCTAGTCAGGGCTTTCTGAGAGGACCACGTTCATTTAGAGATACCAGAAGAGAATAGATGCTATGCTGGCCTCTTGACATTTTAGAGTTCATCAATCAAATTTATGTTTAAAAAATGAAGTCGCTACACATACATGCATATTTACATGTAAATGTATAGAGGTCTAGAAGGATACTCACTAAATTTAAAAACCTTGGTTATATCTTTGGACAGAATTTGGGGTACCAGGGTACATTTATGTCTGCATTGTTTCAATATTTATGTGATTATTTTAAAAGGAAAATCATTGCTTAAAAAAAGCTTTCATTATTTCATTCATTCAACAAACATGTATTGGATACTCACTATACATTGGGCACTGTGCAAAATCTAAAGTAAGATATAGACCCTACCCACAATTCATTTTTTTAGTATAGTATTTTGCAGACATTGTGTCACAGCCCTTTAATGAGTTCTGAGATTAAAGATCAGTGGGTCATATTGGATTATGACTCAGAGTATAAAATAAAATATTCATAAGTGCATACTCATGTAAATAAATAGATAAACGAATAGAATAGACAAATCTCCTGTGCAGTAGAATTCCAAATAATTTACGTGATACTCCTCTGTTAAGGAGATGGAACATAACTGCTAACTCCTTAAACACTGGCTACACAAAAATGACTTCTTTCCAAAGACCACATTATGGAAAGCAGGGGGAATAACTTCACAGTAGAAAAACCTGACAACAACTACCTCAACCAGGTAACCAAGGTCAATATTAGTGGTAGATCATATTGATAGTATGTGCCCTTGATATGAAGTAATGGAAGTGGTACTTTACCTCTGTGGTCTTCTTCTTAAAACACATAACCCCAGTCTAATCATGAGAAAAACATCAGACAAATCCCAGCAGAGGGACATTTTATAAAATACCAGACCAATATTTTCCAAAACTCTGAATATCATCAAAGCAAGAAAAGCATGAGAAACTGTCACAGCCAAGAGAATTCTAAGGAGACATGAAGATAAAATATAGTGTATCCTAGATGGGATCCTGTAACAGAAAAAGGACATCAGGTAAAAATTAAGGAAATCTGAACAAGTATAGACTTCAGTAATAATAACATATCAACATCGGTTCATTAATCGTAATGAATGTACTATACTAACTGTAAGATGTTTATAGTAGGGGAACCTAAGTGTGAGTATATGCGAACTTTCTGTTCAAGTATCTTTGCAATTTTTTCTGTAAGTCTAAAAGTGTTCTAAAACATAAAATTTGTGAATTTAATAATATCAGTGGGCCACAGCTATCAATTTTCCTCAACATTTTATTATAACAATTTTCAAATATACTGCAAAATTGAAAGAATTTCACAGTGAATTCCATGTTCTCACCACTTTTATTCTACCATTAACATTTTATTCGACATACTTTATCAGATAGTTGACCATCTATCTCTATCCATCCATTAATTTATATTAGTTTTGAGTGCATTTCAAAGTAAATTATAGATATCAATACACTTCCCCCAAATACTTCAACATGTATATCATTAACTAGAGTAGCTAGAGTATTAGTTACTTTTTGTGTAAACTTTACATAAGATAAATGTGTGAATCTTAAATGTACATTTACCAAGTTTTGAAAAATCCATATATCTTTGTAACCCAAACCCCTCACAACTTCAGTTTTTACAAAATGAAATGTTAAAGAAAATACTAGAGTGTGATATACATAATATGGGTAAGCATTGCTTTGTGAACTTTTGTTTCAGATGTATATGTAACTGTATATGGTGTCACAGTGTAAAATATCCCTCTACTGTCACAATAAAAAAGTGAAATTCACTGGTCTGGTAGGGGAGCTCAGTGTGTAATCAAATAATAATTATTTAGGGCAACAAGTTTTGTAATATATAGTGATGGGTTCAAAGAAAGGAAAGCCAGATTTTTGTGGTTAGCAGGGATTGAGATAGGAAGGCTTCACTGAGGAAAAGGTGCTATATCATCTTAATGACATTGGCCAACATTTACATAGCACTCACTATGTGCCAACTGCTGAGCACACTTCCAGGAATGTTACATATACTTGCTCCTGTACTCGTCACAACCCAGGTGGTAAGTACTATTATTATTCCGACCTTACCTTAAACTGAGTACAGAAAAACATGCCCCAGATCACGGATCACAAAGCTAATTAGTACATCCAAACAGTCAACCTCCAGTTCATGCTTTTGACTATTATACTGTATGAGTACCATATGTTTTCTTCATGGAAATTTGCTTTTAACTTGGGAAATTTTATTTCAATCATTTCTATGTGCCAAAAAATAATGTTTTTGTCTAATATTACCGTAAAGAGTGTGAGGGAGAGTGAGGGAATGTGTGTGTGTTACAATTCTGGGATACCTAGAAAGCATCTGAAGCTATAAGGGATGTTTAATCATCATCAAATACTGCTTTCATTTCTTGAAATTTTACTCTACTGTTTCATTCAGTGAATTGTTTGGTATTTTTCAAATTAATTATTCAGTGGCATTAGAAAAGAGAAAATTGACTTTACATTCCCAAAGCTATCTGATATTGAGTTTATTAAACTTAAATGATCATTTAATGACCCCAACACAGTGAGGCAAAGAGGCAATGTGATGAATTAACACAATAATGTATTATGAGTCAGGAGACCCAAATTCAAGACTTCACTCTATATCTCAGACTATCAGTTTCCCATCTGCAAAATACAGGAAGTGCACATCAGGGATGACAGATATAACATGCATATGTTGCCACACCCTGCTTCCTAACCCATGAGTGACATTAGTAATCATTCATGTCATTTTTTTATTCTGAACCTGAAAACAACTCCAGAATCTTTCCCAACATAGAGCTCAAAGCAACAGTACAGTTAGTCACAATTGGCACCTAAGTCAAAATCTATTTATCATGTGTGGATATGACAACCTATAAAGACAGTTCTAACCCCAAGAAATACACCATCAGAAATTGGAAAACTGTGCCCAATTGATATGTACTTCAGTCTATCCAGTTTGTCTTTTCTCTAGGCATTAAGTTTACATCACATTGGGTTCCAGAGGCACTCATCTGTTCCTGACCTACTGTGAATCTATCACCCTCCTTAGCCTTGGCCTTTAGGCATCCTAGCACTCTGTGTAATGCTTTCCCCAAATAAATTTTATTTTCCTTCCTAGGTTTTTCATGCACATTCACACAAGTTCTTGGGTGTGGAATCTAACTTCCTGGCAAACATCTTCCCCAGCCTAGTGTGTTGTTGAATTAGAGTTTTATAAACAGAGGAAGTTCATACCTGCTCCTTGACAACTCCCAGCGCTTGTCTAAGCATATTCCTTCTTATTGCCCTACCTCAGTTTCATAATTATTTGATCTCCCTCCTCCCTGATGATTAATAGGCAGGATAGGTGCTTAAAGCATTCATCTTCAGTTCTCAAACATATATTTGTCTCTAAGTCTCTGCATTGTATATTTTGGCCTTGTCTGTTTTATAATAGAAATAATTTATCGTTGTGTTTGTCCATTTTATTACCACTGTGTGATTGTACAGATATAAATTGTGTAATTGTTTGTGAACATGCAAAAAATGTTGTGTTCAAGTCTTTCGATGCCTTCAGCTACTATTTTCAAGACTTGCATCCTAATGAGTATCAATTCAACATGTTCTTGTTTGTCATCCTTGCTCTTGAAGTCATTGGGAAGGAATGCTGTACTTTTAAGGTGGAAACCAATTTGATCCCTTGGTGTAACATTGCAGTTGGATCATTTTACATCTCATTTTACCACTTACTGCAACCAGAGCATTTAAAGGCATAGGCTTGACCACGAGTTCCTTTGAGATGATATTTTTTCCTTTACCTGGCAGTTGGAATCCAGGGTATAAGACTGTAATTTCTAACTTTCATAAAGATGATTTTAAAATAACTCTGTTAAAAGGGAATAAAAGAAAGGATGGTAATCTTAATAATTGAGTAGTCATCTGCCATAATTTACTGGCAATAATTTATAAAGAGAATAAAAGCAGCACATAATGCCAAATGATTAAACAGCACAGAAGATGTTGCAATCCCACCTACAGTAGTGAGCTTATCTTCCTGGAAAAGAGAGTGAATGACCACAGGCCTCCCCCATGGCACAGCTGTCATATTCTCAGCTGAGCTGCTCTAGATAACATCCTGTTCTGCACACTGAATAAACACAGCAATGCCAGGCTTTGCCAGACTGGACCTTGCTCTTTCTAGCGCTTAAATGTTTGGAATTGTTATGACATAACCACCTGTCTGATAGAGTTTAGGAAATAGAAGATGAGCTGGGAAGGCAAAAAATATTATAAAACTCCGTCTAAATATTATCCCATAATCTGTTACAACTCCTCTGTAAAATTATTTCACATTACAAAAGTTTAAGAACTATTGTTAATCTTGCTCTTTTACACTGATATCACAAAATGTGAATATGATATCATTAAATGAGCCAACAAGGCAGCTCTGATGCTCATGATGAAAGGACTGGCCATTGGTCAATACTGTGCTCTTTTGCATTGATTATTTCAAAATCTCTATTAAATATGAGAAAGAAACATGAGATGCAATACAGCAGTTAGAAATAAAACCATGAGCATGAACCCCTGAATGATGAAGACAAGTTAAGAGGTGTCACAGATGAGGGCATGTGCTTGACCTCTGGGTAGCATCTCACGTCTGACATAATCCATGGACTTTAGGTGTCTTAACAGCCCCTAAATTTCAGTTTACTTGTCCTTAAAATGGGGATTACAGAGGTACCTGCCTCAGAGAATTGTGAGAAATTAAATAATATATGTAAATTGCTTAGTACATGACCTTATAGGACTTATAATTGGGCTTTTTTAGAGGCCTATAAAAAACAGTATTACTACTGTTACCAGACTCAAGGGGTTCATTTTGCCTGCACGCATCAAAGCCAAAGGAGACACACACAGGAGTTTTTAGCAAAGAAAGAGGTTTATTTAAAGAAATGGCACCAAGCTCAAACACAGGTGAGCTAGCACTGCAAGATCTGGCTTCCCAGTTGCCTCTGTGGGATAACTCATTAGTCATGGTAGCTAAGGGATTTGGGATCTTGGGCTCTACTCATTGGTTGAGGCTAGGGTAGGAGGTAGCTGATCATTGCATAAGGTTGTGATATCAGTCATGGTGTCATTCTGTCCTGTTTCTAGGGGATGCTAGTAGGGTCTTTCTCCTTCATGGGTGTGAAGATGTTATCTTTAGTTTGACCTGTTTCTGTGCTTAACAGACCTGAGGCTTTGTTCCTAAGACTGTTTGATGCTGACTGAAGGTTTTAATGGTTAAGGGAGAGTAGTGCATTATGCAGAAGGAAAAAGAATCAAGGAGAATGAGAAGAGAAGAGTCACTTTGAAGAAGTGAGGATTTGCAGATGATACTACTACTGCTTCCAGACACAAAGGAAAGAAAAGCTTCTCTATAGATCTTGTCTCCATTATTCATAAAATTAAGTTCATATTCCCTAGCATGACTTCTAAAGCCAATTTCATCTTATGTGAGCAGATCAGTTTCCTGGGACCATTCTTTTGCCCCCTGAACTACAGCCACAGTGAACTTTCCAGAGTTTTCATACACTTCTTCTAGATCATTGTTTAAGATCTTGATTAAAAGCCTCTTCTCTGGGAAGCTGTGTCCTACTCTCCTGTGATGTTCTTTGTCCTTTCCTTCTGTGCCCCATACAAGGATACTTGTCCTGGTTATAACTCATCACCTTGTACTGCTGTTACTCATTTACCTATCTAACACTTTTGCTCAGTGTGAAGATCAGAAATAATTACTTCCTCTCCATATTCTTCTTTTGGAGCTTGGCACAGAGTTGTGCCCAATAAGGTTGATGACTCAATTGAATGAATATGAGTAGAAATACTGTGGATACTCAAAAATGTTTTGGAAGATAACTAATGAAAATGTTTATGTTTAGTTCTTTATGAAAACCTCATTTAATTCACACAGTGAAGACCAATGATATCAGAAAACATTTATTTCTGGTTCATCTATAAAACACATTTGATATGTTTCTTTGAGAAATTTGATCTTGCCTTTCTGTTATTCTTTCATCCTTCAGGTTCCAGTTACTACCACCCCTTGCCATAACTTTTGACTCTATATTTGGAAAAATACTGGCCAGGAAAAAAAATGATAAAATTTTTCCTCATGGTGAATAAACAAGGGCAGACCCGACTTTCTAAGTACTATGAACATGTGGAGATTAATAAGCGTACACTTCTAGAAACAGAAGTCATAAAGAGCTGTCTCTCTCGATCCAATGAACAAGTAAGTTTCTGATTCTCTCTTTTATTTCTGCATTCAACTCAGCAGTGGCTGATCTGTTATTACTGAGTCTCCAGGGCCATTGTGTCCTTTAGAACTACATTTTTCAACAGCTGTTAGGGAAAATTACAAATCGAATGAAATGAAGACTGAAGCATAGCTCTCCTTATATCCCCTTAAGGAAAATAAAATCAAAGAAAACCATGAAAAATCTTGGGTTCATATTTAGGTCAGCATATTTGTCTCATTGCTCTGTGGAAGTGGCAGCTCAAATTGACTCCTGCTAATAGACATATCTTCCTTTTTTGTTCCTATGAATTCAGCCCTTGGAACTCCTAGGAGAACCTGTAGCTAGCATGTGGTTTTCTATAAGCCAGAAGTTGAAGGTCAGAGGACCAGTACAGAGATGAATACTCAAGACCCACTTGGTACCAAAGGATAATAATATGATTCTCATGTGAAATGAAGTTTCTCTGCTTATCATTTTTGTGAATTTATTACCAACATAATACTAGAACTAGTGATTGAAAAACTTGTTTTAAACCTGTCTTATTTTATTATGTAGATAGGAGAAATGGAAGTTAAAAATTCATATGAAACAACAGATCCATCCATTCTGCCAAAATTGAGGTTAAATTAAATCATTGAAATAAGAATAAATAGTTTTTTAAACTGAGTTTATTACTACAAAGAACTTTAATTGGAGAATTACTTAATCCAGATCCTAAACTTTGAATCCATTAGAACTTACTGAACAAACTAAGGCAAAAATCAAAAACCTTGTTTAAATCACCCATTAATTTTGCCAGTTGTCCATTTTACTGCCTATGTAGAAAGGCTGCCTGTGGGAACCACTGCTAAGCCATAAAATATTAAACTACATCAGTGCTCAGAATTTAACGTGTTGGAACTGTGTTTCCCTTGGCTTCTAAATTGATTTTCCAGTCGGAACATCTCAAGAGTCCTCTTTGAATTACTACTCTGGCCTACCATGGCACATACTGCTTCATGTAGTTGTCAAAAGGAAACAGAAACTATTAAAGGGCTGTGTTAATAGCCACATACCTTAAGTAAAGGTAAACACACTACAGAAGTATTCATGTTTGAATCTTTCTACAATTTCAGTTCCACAATTTCAGACACCCTTGTCAATGATAGGGTACCCTTTGAAATATGTGCTTTGGAATGAATATACTGATTAAGATTTTTGAAGCATTCTAAATTAATTTAGGCTAAATAGAAACCCACTGGGCTTTTGGCATAATCAGGCACTGAGGTAATACAATATCAGCTTAGTTTTTATTTTATCCACAAAGGTGCTTTGATACTTTTTTTTTATGTCAGAAACTCCTAAGAGGCTTTGAAATATGTTCCTCAGTTCTTTCAAACAGGTTGTGTTTTCTTGAAAGGTCCAACTGAGCAGAAATCACACTGGCTCTACAGAGAGCTAAAAGCAGCAGAATGGTCCTGTATTTACTACTTATATCCTAATTTTAAATAAAAGCCTCAAATCCCTTCATTTTATAGATTGTCAAGTGGCTTTCCAATGAAAAAAATCCATAATCAAAAATTGCTGCTTCATTCCCAGGTACATCTGGGTACCCGAGGGCAACATATCCAGTACAAAAAGCCATACAGTCACATTTGGTCAGGCACACCTGAAGGTCCAAAGGAAGGGCAGCCCTGTGCCTTCAGCCTGCTACCTAATTCCTGACTGCCCAGGGCCTTCCCATTACCCTTTATACAATGGCTTTAGGACAGATGAGTGGGACGGGAGTTGTTTTATCCACAAGTCAGTAGTGGTAAGCTAGTTATTAATTCATATGAAGCAATGTTTACAATAAGAGATTTTTGTCTAGCATCTGCCACACAAAAGCTATCTTTAAATAATTTATAAAAGAGTCCACATTGATTATTTTCATGGGTGTAGGAAAAAATAATCAACTTTTTTTTTTGCACCTGTATTTGGCTCTTCAGTGACTATTAAATAGTACAAAATCGAATCTCTAATCGCTTCCAAAAGAGCCTATGGGAGGTAAAAAGAAGAAAATCTTTATCATGTTGGCTTATTTTCATGTTGGAGGCAGTTTAACATGTTGAATATTCAGTAGCTTTGCCTGCTGAGTTCCACACAGAGCCAAGCAAAGGAATAAGAAGTACAGGTGGGAACCCTTGTCAGCACTGACTTTTTCCATGACAACTTCACCTCCCACTAGAGATGCTTTCAAGTCATCCCCTGAATATTGTGAGGATGTGCCCAACAAAGATTATGTAACATTTTAATGTTGTATATTTCTAAGAATGTGTTGACAGATACTCAAAGCAGAACCTAAAAATTATGCATGCCATTTTGAAGAAATCCCTGTTAAACATAGGAATTAATATCTAACTGTGTTTTGTGTAGTGCTCCTTCATTGAATATAAGGATTTTAAGCTGGTATATCGGCAGTATGCAGCTCTCTTCATTGTGGTTGGAGTTAATGACACTGAGGTAAGATATTAGAAGAGCCTATGGAAAATGCAAGAAAATTAAGAATAGCAGTCTAGTTTTTTATTCCTCCTTACAGTGACATTTTTCTTCCCTACTTGCCTCCCTAAGAATTATCTTGACTCCTTTGAAAGATCTTTGTTTTTATCAAGGCTAATAAAAGCTGTGTGGAAGAGAAATAACTAGTATTTTTATTGGATTCGATGTGCAGCTTGTAGAGAAGCACAAAACCACAGAATGCCTTCCTTGACCCTAAGCAGTACCGTGTCCTGCCCTTGTTCTGTGTGACACAGCGGGGCAAGCTTAGAGAAGTGTGGAGGCCAATCAGTGCAGCATTAAAAATAGGCTGACATATCAGAAGCCAGAGCACACTATAAATATGATTGTGCTGTGATTACATCTTTTCAGATATTAGTTCACCTTTTCAAAAATATTAACTCCAGATCAACAGCACCAATGGCCATGGATGCTCTGAAACAGATTTTAAGATCTAAAATACTTTGAAATATCAGCTGGTGATTTTTTTTATCTATGAACCAAACTTTAAGGTGGTTTCCCTATCTTCACAAATGGAAAAGTGATGACATGAAGAACCTAAGAAATTGCTTCAGCCAGTTGGTGATGAAGTCGGGGAGTAGAGCTCAGAATTCTAAACACTAGACTCAGTCTGGTTTCAGTCCAGCCAGATTCATCATGGACACTAAAAAAAATCCCAGAGGTTAAGGTTTTCTACATTTCTCCTACTAATAAGTTTCTTTTAAACAAGTGAGTCATACAACTATTCTGAATATTTGTCCATGGGAAGCTATTTGCTCATGTTTTCTGTATACCAAGCCACATGTTCTAAAACCTGGTTGCTGAGTGGGCAGCTGCATGTCTGATTTACACATGGGCCACACTAAAACTAAAACTCGTTCTTTTTTATTTCAGAACGAGATGGCAATTTATGAATTCATCCATAACTTTGTGGAAGTTTTAGACGAGTACTTCAGCCGAGTTGTAAGTCTAATTACTAAAAAATTGTTTTTGTCAGCAGGCCAATTTCCCAGAAATGGGTCTATATCAAGAACATATGTTAATATAGAGCCTTAATGTGTAAAGGTTAAAATTCAAGTGATGCCAGATTTTCATTACCTTTTCTTCTGGCTCATCTAAAGTGTTACAAAGCTATGTGTGCCTTAGATTTTTATAAAAAAAAACCCTATTTCTACGAGACTAAGAACCTCCTGTGTCTTTACCTCAGTTCAGAGATTTTGCTATTTCACTTGCTTGCTCTTCTTCTGCTTCCCCTCCTAATATACAGGACCCTTTTTTAATTTAAAAATCATTTCCATCAAAACCCTTCCTTTAAGGGTCAAAACCATCTTCCCTTAAGAAATACATGCGTTCCTTTCCAATAGTCCTTTTTTTTTTTTATATATAAATAGCTGTATTGAAATACTTATATATACCATACAACTTACCCTTTTAAAGTGTAGTTTTTAGTATTTACAGAGTTGTGAAACCATCACTACAATCAATTTTAAAATATTTCATTACCCCAAAAAGAAATACATACCCATCAGCATTTCCCTCCTAGTTATCTCCCTCCACCTTCTCCACTCGTCTCCTTTCTGTATTCTCTATAGGTTTGCCTCTTCTAGACTTTCTATATTATTTCAACAGGAGTATACAATATATGGTCTTTTGTGGCTGGCTTTTTTTACTCAGCATAATGTTTTCAAGATTCATCAATGTAGCATGTTTCAGTACTTCTTTCTTTTTTATTGCTCAGTAATATTTCATGGGTATGCCACATTTTGTTTATCCATTCATTCATTAGTTGATAGGTATTCAGGTTATTTATACTTTTTGGATGTCGTGAATTGCTGCTGTGAACATTTGTATACACATTTTTGTGTAGAATCATGTTTTCAGTTCTCTTGGGTATATACCTAGGAGTGGAATTGCTGGGTGATATGGAAACTCCATGTTTAACATTTTGATGAGCTAGTAAACTGTTTTCCAGAGTGGCTACATGATTGAAATTCCCATCAGCAGTGTATAAAAGTTCTAATTTTTCCACACCCTCATCAAAACTTGTTATTATCTATCAATTTTATTATAGTCATCCTAGTGAGTATGAAGTGTTATAAAGGCCAATCGACTGAGGTTTTGATTTGCATTTCACTGATGGATAACAGTGTTGAGCATCTTTTCATGTATTTATTGGCCATCTATATATCTTCTTTGGAGAAATGTCTGTTTAAATCTTTTGCCCATTTTTTTATGGTACCTGGTTAGCTCAGTTGGTAGAGCATGAGACTCTTAAATCTTTTGCCCATTTATCCAAAGAAAACCAAAACAATAATTCATAAAGATCTATGTACTTCAATATTTATGGCAGCACAATTTACAGTAGCCAAGATATGGAAGCAGTCAAAGTGCCCATCAACAGATGATTGGATAAAGAAATTATGACTCATATATTCAATGGAATATTACTCAGCCATTCAAAAAAATGAAATCCTACCATTTGCAACAATATGGATGGACCTAGAGGTTATTAAGCTGAGTGAAATAAGACAGAGAAAGATAAATACCATACAATTTCACTTATATGTGGAATCTAAGGAACAAAAAGAACAAACTAATTAAAAACAGACTCACAAATATAGTAGACATTTAGGTGACGGACAGAGAGGAGGGGTGATTGGGGGCCTGGGAGAATGGGGTGAAGGGTTAAAGAAGTACAAATTAGTAGTTGATGGATGGTCACAGGGATGGGGACCACTGCAGATGGAACACAGTTAGCATTAATATGATGGCTAGATCGGGGAGGGAGGGAGCAATTGGGGGCATTGTTTTCTGAACTATATAGATGTCTAACCAATGTACAGTGTACTTGAAACTAAATAAATACATTTTTTTAAAAATCAATTGATCATAAACATAAGGGTCTGTTTCTGTACTTTCAGTTCTGTTCCAATAATCTGCATGTTTATTCTTCTGCTATTGCCACACTATCTTGATGGCTTTAGCTTTGTAGTTCATTTGAAATCCGATACTCTTTTAAAAAAGAATGAGTGAAGATGTTTTATGATGCTACGATAGGCCTTCCTGAGCCTTGCTTAGACATTCTTGAAAAGTAGTAGTGTCAGAAGCTGACTTTTCAAACTTGTTTTATGTCATTTTGCTTTTAAATAAAATGATTAGGAAGGAACCGTTTCCAAGCTGCTTCTTCCTGAGGCAGTGAGTGGAATCTGCTCCACAGTTAGGAATATGGAGTGCACTGAAGCCTGTAGGGGCAAAACTCGTGTTAAGAAGTTGTATCTTCAGTCAGAATGCCGGAAGTAAAGTTTGGCAAACTCCTTCTTCATGGCACAATCAACTAGCCTGTGTTCATTGCCTTAATGCAGTGGTTCTTAAATATGTAGTTTCTGGACCGGCAGCATAAGCATCACCTTGTAAGAAAAATTCTGAGCCCACTGTAGTTAATTGAATCAGAAACTCTAGGCTGAGACCCAGCAATCTGTGTTTCCACAAGCTTTTCAGGTGGGTCTGATGCATACTTAAT
The DNA here is from genome assembly GCA_030015415.1 of Cynopterus sphinx. Classification (NCBI taxonomy): domain Eukaryota; kingdom Metazoa; phylum Chordata; class Mammalia; order Chiroptera; family Pteropodidae; genus Cynopterus; species Cynopterus sphinx. The sequence continues at coordinate 72,122,745 of CM057384.1, read as the reverse complement.
TTTAAAAACCACTGTCTTACTGCATGAGGCCTCCTGTCAGCCATTTCCTAATTCAGATGATGGCGCTGGGAAGCTGCCTAGTGGCCTGTGACATAGTAGTTCATCTGGCTAGGAAGAGATTGGTGCTTTCCAAAACTGGAAGAGGGCAAGAAGTTGGGTCATTTCAGAGACTTGGATTGAGAGCGTTGGACAGAGAGCATTGAGGCTGGCTTTAAAATCCACCTTTGTATTGCTATTAATTGCTTAGAGATAGCACCACAGAGCAGCATTAGCCAAAAGAACTTTTCTGTGGCCATGGAAATGTTCTGTACCTTTGTGGTCCAGAACACTTTGTGGCTCTTGAACACTTGAAATGTGATTAGTGTAAATGAGGAACTGAAATTTTAATTGTATTTAATTTTAATTAAGTCACCACATGAGACTGGTGGTTACCATGTTGGACGGCATAACTCTAGCTCCTGCTTTTATCTCTGGACAACCACTCTAAGACATTCATTGCAAGTCAAGGTCTGTGATTCAGAGCTGGCCAGATTAGCCACTTTAAGGGAACACCTATCAAGAAGAATATAATTTCCCCCAAATAGTAGTGTTTTAAACCTGGGAGAATAAAGAGTAGGTTCAAGCACTGTCATTGCTTAAATTATATTCGGTAACAGTATAAATAGCACAGTGCCAAATTCTAGCTGTAATTCTAGGGAAAGTAAGTGACCACATAAACTACAGAAGAAAAGACTAGAATTTAATTTAAACCTGGTGATTATACAGGACTTGGAGGACCCGGATTAGGATGACAGTAGAAGCAAAAAGGAAGGAAACAAGTGCTATAGGAAAGAAAATAGAAACTGTTCCACTCATGGAGAATGCCTTGTCATTTAAAATTTATTTTTAGGTTTCTGAATTTTAAACATTCTAGGGCTATTTTTAATCCCAGAGTTTCCAAATCTGAAATTTGGAGATCAGTCTCATGCAGCTGAAAGAAGCATTTTAGCATCACATTTCAAAACAAAAAGCCAACCCAGTTATCATTAAAGGAGGCAGTCTTGCAAGAGAGAAGGACTGTTCCTCTTGAGGAAGAGGGATCGGTGTTGTCGGTGCTGCATTTGACACACCTTAAATCCCTTCAAATATGAATTTCATTGTTTACTTTTTCTCCCTCTATGACATTTTCATGACATAAATATCTATGTTCATCGAAAAAAATTAAAAATACATATAAGCAAAAGGAAAGGGGAGAAGATCATCAGTAAGCCTATCACTTATTGATATGTACCATTAGGTGCATTTCCTTATAGGCTTTACAAATCTGTATATACCTGTCTCTATATCTGTATTCATGGAATAATATGTATATATCATTTTCAATTTGCTTTTTTATTCAATAATATATCAGTACTTATATATCTATATCATCATTTGTGGATCTGCTGTAATTTATTTAACTAGTCCCCTTTGTTTTCAGTAATTCAATACTATAAACATTACCCTGAACTAGCACATGTTGTTGTGCAATTATCTATTTCCTTAGGATAAACATGTAAGAGTAAAACTGATAGATTCAAAGGGTATGTATAACATGATTAAGGTTTTTGACGTACAAATCAAATTACCTATCATTTGTAACAGTCGAGTTAGTTTATTCCATGTTCTAAAGATGAATTGTTCTAGCCTGTAAAATTCCTCTAAACTGCAGCCTATTTTTATAAAATCACGATCCCAAACTTAGGCCCTTCCTGCCCTCAGGCTTCTGCTTACAATGCAGCCTTTCGCACCTGTTTCCAGGCTTGCGGCCAGAGCAGCCGCTAACTGCTAAGTGCATTGTGGTCCCAGTGTCTCATTCTCATCCTTGCACCCTTTTTCTTTTCCAGAGTGAATTAGATGTATCCTTTTCAATGCTGTGAGCCAAGTATTCCACAGTACTTGGCAAAACACAGGCTAGTCTTGATCAGGTAAGTGCCATGGGGCAGGAAAATGATTCAGCAGAATCTAAAATCCAGAATACTAATAATCAGCTACTCTGACATGACAACCGGAGGTACAGGTGCTTTGTAGAAGCAACCCACCTGTTTTTACAAATCTTATTATATTTATGTATTTTTTAGACAGGGCAATATTGTGGTAGTAGGTCATAATAACTGTTATATATTAACTTCTTTTAAGCATGTGGAATAGACCTTTCCAAAATTTCAGTAACACAGCCAGAAAGTTCTTGGTCCCCATGGAGATAATGGATTTTAATGGCTCCACGTATTAATCTCCAGAAATTCCTCACGTGATTGGAATAAGGCCTTCAGGGATGGTAAACTAGAGGGTTAATTTAAAATAATTGCCTGGGTTGTATTCATTTCCTTTTATAGCAGAAGATGCTCTCCTTCTCTTCTCCCTTTTAAAGTATGCAAGGACCTAAATAACAAGCATGATTTGCTTAGAATACTGCAGGCCTGCAGATTCTGGCATGAGCCACTGGATTTTATGTGAGTGCTCTGGGGAGAAGATAACTTCTGAGTTAATTTTTAATTCAAAAATCTGTATACCACTTGAAAGCAGTAAATAAGTCCTTTGAGGAAAAAATCAAGCTTGAATCTAAAATAATAATATTAATTATAACAAATATATAATTATAACATGTTTATGTATATGTACACATACATACATTTAGATGTCTATGCCCAGAGCTAGTATATTCTGAGGAAGTGGCCATTTACCTTTTACTACTGATAGAAAATGTCATCATGTAGATAAACTTCATTTGCAGGCTGTTTGGAAGCCTCTTTAAATTAAGTGGGAAAGTCTGAGTGCCCTCTAGTGGTGAGTGACCTAAATCCATGATCCCTTGACCTAGAAGACCCAACACCAGGCTGTATATCAGCATGTAACATTCCTTATCGACCAAGCCTTTTAAAGCAATTCAAAGTAAACCTCTTCCTCCTTCTACAGGGGAATGAGAAAAATGCCTTTTGATTTAAAAAGTCATCATAAAAATGGCAAAAGCTAATAGACACTTCAGTGGGAGTACAGGAACCCAAGTTCTTCTTTCTGTCCTGCCACCAACAAGCTGTGTGTTGGACAAGATACACAACCTCTGAACTTAAAATGATAGAATTAGAGCTTGAAAACCCTCTTAGCCTTAAAACTTTATGTTGCCATGATTCTAGGTAACTGAACTGAGTTACCTTATACCTAGGAGGAACGGAGAGTCTTACAGATTTAGATATTCAGAAAATTAAAGTGAATCAGATATAACAGGATATATATTATAGTTGGATTAGCTGTGTTTGTCTTATATGTTGACTAGATGTTTATTAGAAGTAGAGATGGATTTGTCTTTGTATCCCTATGGTGTATACACAGGGCCATGTTATGCACTCCTTTATTCTTGTCTAAATTTAATTTCTCCACCAAGGCACACACTTTGTATCCTTCCTTCTCATTTTACTTAGTTTCACTTTTGCCTTCTCTTCCTCTTTGACCAACTTATATATTTACTGTCCTTAGGAATTATGTAGCCATATCCATCTGACAGATTAGGAATTCGGCATCATTTAGAGAAGGGGACTAAATCTCTCCATACCTAGGAGTGTTTGTCTTTGCTCCAGTTATAATCTCACATGGATCCAGAGGTCTAAAAGTGGAGCAAGTAGCAGGGCAGGCAGGACCTGGGGCATCTGTCTTCTGCTGACATTCTTAAAAGGGTTTCCACCCTCAGCCATCTGAAAAAAAAAATCAAATTAAAATCCCAGGACTCTGCTCTGCCTTATACATAGTTCATCTTACCCATCACATGTGAAAACAGTACCTCTACACACCAACTTCCTAACAGTAGGATGAGGGAGCCTTTCAGAGATACATCCTATTTCCTGCTCCCTCTGGGTAGGGGCACAAATGAGCCACATCACCACTCTGGTAGCATATAACCAGGAACCTGCTAGAGCAGCTAATACTGTTGAGGTCTCCACCAGGAAAGCTTCCTTAGGCCTTGAAGGGTTGAAAACAGAGAACTGATATCATTGCAACCTGGAACTGGTTCTTCCAACACTCGAGAGCACATAATCTTCTTTGTGCTGGCTCAGGCTTAGGAAGACCTTCCTTGTCAGCCCACATGGAATAGACATAATTTAGGGCTCAGTTTTGGTGCAACAACAGGAGGATGGAGGACAGAACCTCATGGAATTCCCAGAAAGCTCTTTCTTGCAGTCTTTTTCTCCAGATGCTTTACCATCCTGAAGCCTTTTAAGAAGGGGGCAGTTTTCCAGAGTCTGCATGCTTACACTTTGTGAAATGTAATACACCATTTACATTTCTCCTTAGTATGGGCTTGTTCTACTTCTAGTAAAACTAACATCCTAGAGCAAGACAGATGGGATTTGAAAAAGAAATGACCTAAGCAAAAAAATCAGGACAGAAATTCTGGCTGTTGAAAACCCTTCTACTAAGTAGAAACTCTCTGTTGCAGTCATAGCAGGTGGGGCACACTGCACCCCTTGGGACCAAGCACGTCAATGACCTAAATCATTCACGTGCCATGAATAAACTCTTGTACACTCTTCACATTCCACTCCACCCACTGGGCTCCACCCAGTGTTGCTTCTATAGGAAAGTTTTCCATATCACATACTTTGGTAGACTATTTCATACTTATAATTCCCTTAATTAAGATGGATTTTAGGAACCAACTGATGAGCTTCCCAAAATGTGCTCAGCTCCGGAACCCCAGGTTTGCTGAACTCTTCAGACAATTCAATTCATAATTCAAGGGAGCTGTGTCCACCCTCTTCTGCTAAATAGGGGATGGTGTCACTGAACAGTACTGTCTGGGTCATGTCGACTCCTTAGTTCAGTGTACACCTACTGTATGCATGAAGGTACAGAAAACATTAACAGCCTTTTGGCATTTGGTGCCTTTAAAGAGAAAGGCCGGGGGGGTGGGTGGTGTTGGGGGCTAGAATGGAAAGCAACAGTACTACTGCCTTTGGACCTAGGCAACCAGGGTCCTTTTCCTGTGTCCCACTCTTGCTCTCCTTCAGCAGCACCCCTCTCCATGGGATGAGGATGCTTATTCACTTCTTGACCACCCCCCAGCTACCTGGGTCCCCAGAACTTACTGGGTAAACGGAACAGACATCCCAGAGCCTGCTGCTAGGGCCTGGACAGGCCTCCCCCAACCCCAACCCCAGGCCTAGGGGCAGAAATGATAGAGACTGAGATGGTAACTGTATCTCACATACATGCATGGGAAGAAAAGTGGGGAGCAAGCTGAGTCCCTGTTTATATTCTTATGCCCCTCTGCCCCAAGTATATGGTACACCTAAAATCCAGGTTTTCTTGATTCAAAATATCTAAAAAAGAAATCTTTAGAACATTCATGTTTTTAGTTTACTACTCCCAAAAGCCTAAGCAATTAATTCTAGAATCTTAAAGCTCATGTGGGTAATGTGAAAGTACCTTGATTTATGCCCCCTTTGTTGCAGTTGAGAGTGGAGGAGTAGGAAGGGTCTCCATCCCACCTACACTCTCTGAGACTCAGCTAGTTCTCTACTATGATGCTCCCTGGAAGAATGAAGGCACCAGGCAGCAGTAATCAGCACCGCCAAGATTGGCAGTCAGTCCCTAATCATTGTCCACTATGGGGCATCTCTTTCCTTCTTTACCATCCTAAAATCGCAAATACCTTTAGAGATGCAGAAACCAGGACAGGGCTTCTCCAAGTAGATAATTTCAGCCTGACTTAATGAGAAGTCATAAAAGTACTTGTTCAAATAGGAGCTACAGAAATGCTGACAAGAACAAAAGAACTCCCCAGGGAAGCCATCCTACTGTGAAGCGACAGCTTCTTAATGAACTGCTGTCTCAGAAAGTTACAGTAATGGAGTCACTACAAAAGACTTCCTCTTGAGGTTTGATGACTACATCAGGAACGCTTGATAAAATAAGGAAGGAGTAGATTAGCTCCCCTCTCCCTGAAGGTTACTTTTAGTCATAGGATGTGAGTACTCTGGAATTGAAAGAAAACTACATAATCATCAGCTTAAAAGCTCACTTCTTAGATGAGAGGCTGAGTCCCAGGGAGATTCTGTGATGTGTCCCAACATATAGAGCTGCTTTGGGGCAGAGCTGGCATTCTGGGTTTCCAAAGCCCTTGACTAGGGCTATAAACTAGATACAAGATTAAATTTGACACGGATTTTTAAAATTTGTAGACATCTGAGATAGATTGTGGCAATTTAGTCTCTAACAAACACTAATAAAGTGCCTGTCACCACGCTGTTTTGGTGTTGTCAAAGCTTCCCCCTGAATTAGGGAAGAAGTTTTAGAGAAACACAAGTGTTTGGTAGGATTCAGAAATGAAGAAAAGTCTTGAGGAGGACATCGGAATGACTTGATAAGCACATTCTCCAAAAGTGGAGTTCACGTTCAGAGATTGCTAAACATCTTTTTTTTTTCCTTTCGAAAATATGTAAATTGGAGGCAGGGCTATAGGGAGAGCTGGCCAGTGGGTTTGAGGGAGTGTGTGTAGTTAATCTAGTGTTTAGGAGGGGCAGGCCCTGAGACACAAGGATCCAGGAGGGTCCTAATCAAAGCTGTCCTGAGTGATGAGTCTCAAAATAATGAGGAGTCCCCAAGGGAGTCAGCCATTCACCTGAAAAGGGGGTGTGAACGTTCCATATTAAACATTTCTGCCATCAGGCTTTTTGGGCTCTCATCAGCCTTAGCCATCTATTTCCTTTCAATGTGTTCTCTGATCCATGCCTATCCACTACTATTCGCACCAAGTCCTTTTGCCTTACTCCCACTCCTTTTGCTCCATGTGTTTGGGTTCTGTTTTCCTCAGGAATATTGGCAATAACTTATGAGAAGTAACAGGAAAAATACAAGAGAAGTGACAGGCTTATTTAACTCATATTTGTGTAATTTTACATAAGCCTATATAAATTTTAAAAATTACACCTGGATGTCTTGTCACTTTCAGAACATGAATGGTCTTTAAGGAAAACCTTTGAAAAAACAAAATACATTCCTTTTCAGTGGCCTAATTAACAAGAGACAGTATTAAGTCTAAAAGTGAACAGAAGACCATATTATAAGGAGCATATATCCAGGACTGTACGGAATCTTCATAATGATAGCTTTCTATGCTCTGCCTTGAAATTGCTTTTGAGGTTCCTTTTGAATGTATGCTGCTGTTTTCTCTTATTAAAGGACAACAGTGGTGTTAAAATACCATCTGGAGAACATGTTTTATGATCAAAATTCCAATGTAGAAACTCAAAAAGTTTGATCGTTAATTAAAAAATTGATTGCTCATGGCCCCAAGATATTCAGCTCCAATCCACATTTCATAGAAATTCAGAAGGGCTCTTAGGTTTCAGGATTGGGACAAAGTGTGGCTATGAATCCGTTCTGTGGGAAGCTGTTTCCAGTTTATGTCAGCTCCAACCTTAGGGTGCCCATGAGGGGGAACAAGTTGCCTTAAGGATCTTTAAGTCAGTCAAGTTCAGTATAGCCTGAAGGTAAGAGTTTCTTGAAATAGTCATTCTCAGCTCACCACGTTAATAGACCAACAGCATGAACCTTTTTTGCTTGGTCTTATTCCAAATTTCAGGGTTGAGGTGTGTGTGCCTATGTTTATTGCCATGGGGCTTGGCACATAGGGCATATTTTTGGTCCCTGCTCACCTGGCATATATCCCAAATGCCATCACATCTGGCTTCACCAGTGTACACAAGATGCTCATAAACCAAATCAAGATGTGAACAACAGCTGGATTCTTATTTTAAAGGAGTCATATGATTCCCGGGGGAAATTAGCTTTCTGGCTTTTACCTCACATTAAATTTGGTTTCTGGTTTCCCTACATAGTGTCAGAAAGCTGCATAATTATTAGGGTTTTGAGCCAGATACTCAGGTAGACAGGCAGTCACAGTTCAAAATGACCTCACTGAGCAACTTGTTTCCAAGGATGCTGGAAAATTCAGACTAGCTGAAGAACCTTGTCCTTGCAATGTAAGCATGTCAGTGATTGATAGGATTCAGCAGTAAATTCTAATCTGCATTTCAAAACACTTGGCCAGTTGCTCAAGGGGACATCTGAATTGCTGATCATCTCCTTGCCAAAGATGGAGCAGTCTTCAGAACAGTTTGATCTGGGAACCAATTCAATACAAATAGATTAAAATTAGATATATTCTATCTCTGAAAAAATCATCTCGGATGAGTTGACATTCTCAAAAGCTCTAAAGCTTTCATTGCCCTTTATGAATACAACGGGGATTCTTTAGGATTTTTCATGCAGCCACCTGTGCTCCCTAACTGCCTTTCTTTGTACCTGGCTGTCATTCCTGCTTTGTCTTGGCTTCTTGTAAGTTCTGGCTTTTGGGTCTGGTGAATAGGACTGAGTCAAGGGCCTAATATTCTAGTCCCAATTTGGCCATGGACAAAACATCTATATAATTGGAAAATATTATTTATAGGTGTATCAGAGTAAAGCTTTTTTTTTTCTGGGTCACTTAAGGAAAGTTCCCATGGGCTCTTGAAAAAGTTTATTCTGCTGGAACACTATTTGCACAGAGCTTAATGAGATATTACCGCAGAGCCTAATAGAAACTTAAAAGTCATTCACAGGGTTGTGTTAGTCTCTATATAGTTCACTAAAAAAAATACAGGATAGACTTGGACATATGGAATTACTGGGGAAAAAATCAGGTGGTAATGATTCACTTTACAGAGATTCACCATTTAATTATGAACTCTATTTAATCACTCAGTTGTTGAAGTTTGTCTATTTGAAATAATGTCAGCTGATTTTTTTTTAACAGACCAGGATAATACTCTCTAAGTAAAGATGGAAATTAAGAATTCATAAACATTTAACCACTGTCATCATCTCATTCCGGTTCCTCTTCTCCTTTCACAAAAGTCTGGTATTCGAATGAAGGGGCTCCTGGGGTAAGAATTTGGCTCTAATTAGCTAGACTTCATAGTCTAACAATATTTTCTTCTCCCCTAATGCCTTATATTTTCTAGTAAGAATATCAGTAAGCTAAAGTGGCTTCAAAATTTTCAAATGAGTATTTTTAGAGCTGTCCATTTATAAGTACTCTTAAAATTCAGAATTTTTTCTACTTGGGAATCGAATCAGCATTTCCTTGTCTTCATTCATTTCTCCTCATGGTTATTTTTCTTCAGCCTTTCAGACACAGAAGATAGGTTCAGATGTAAGGTTATAAAGGCATTTTGGGGTGGAGGTTTGAGGTTTAAGAGAAGGTGTGTACTCCGTAGCCTCAGGCCCCTTTTGAGAAATCTGGAAGCAGAGCAGTCAAGACTATGGGCTAAAATTCCAGCTCTGGCAGTTAACTAGCTATATGACCTTGGACTTTGAGTCTGTTTGCTCCTATGTAAAGCAAGGATAATATTTAACATGTACATCACGAGTTATAGAGAAGACTGAAATAACATATAAAACATTCAACACAATGCCAGAACATAATGCATATTCAATAAATTGTGGCTATTATTATCATTATCTGGGAAGATGACATTGCTATGTTCTCCAGCTCTTAGTTCTCTAGCTAAAAAGTGTAGCTGTTCTATGTCTATTGTCCAGTTAGCTTAACCAAGGTGAAACTAGGTGTGTATGTATGCATAAAGGTAATAATTTATAATATAGACACCAATTTCAAATTTAATCTCAGGAATTATGTTAAAAAAAAAACTGGAAACCTTCCAGGATGATTTATACTACTACTTATTGAATGTTAACTCTAAAACCAATTTCCTTAATATGATCCTAGATAATGTTTAATTTAGACAAAGTACACATCATTTTGGATGAAATGGTGTTGAATGGCTGCATTGTGGAAATGAATCGGGCAAGAATTCTTGCTCCTCTACTTATTCTTGATAAGATGTCAGAAAGCTGAATAATGGAAGGCTCTGCCAGGCAACATCAACATAGGAAATGAGAATATAGAATACCTCTCAACATCTGTAGCCCAAAAGAATCTGGAAGAACATCCACTGAAAAATGGAGTATCCTTCCAAAGACATTTTAAGTAGGTGTTTTTCAGTTCCTAATAGAAAATAAAACTGTATGTTAAAATGATGTGCAAAGAAAAATTTTCTGAGATGTTTTATTTTTTAACCATAAGCATTTCTTCTTCACTTGTTTAAATTTTCTTAAATAAAATTTTTGGCCTCTGCTTCCCTTTGCAAATTAAATTCAAGAATAGCAGCATAAGGTGAGAAGTATGGCAACTGTTTATCAGCCAGTAAAATTTTAAAACTGACAAACACATAGTATTTTGTCTTCTGAATGCTATCTTTTTCTTTAAAAAGTCAAAATTTTATTGTTTACATAGTGAATACTGCAGAATTAAATTTTGTTTGCCCTTTTCTAAAAACCTGATATCCATTTTATGGGCACTTGGCAATTACAATACCATCAATGTAATTAACTATAGAGAATGTTACTACCAAATAATAAATGGTTATACATTTAAAAAAAGCCATCTATCCTTTGTGCAGTATTATAAAGGGTTTGTATTAGTAAACTTATCTCTAAGTGAAATTTACTTTAGTTCAGAGTTTAAAAATAAAAGGCAAAAGGGTATCTCTGTTCAGGTTGACATGAAATTAATCCTTCCCCACCCCTCCCTAACTTATTCCTTCAACTCCTCCTAGAATGCCTTGAAGCAAAGAAAACTGAATTGCTATGGAAGAACAATGCCCTTATCCCCCCCCCCAAACCTTTCCATTTGCTTTTGTTGCTCAGTCAACAGTAAAACATACAGAACTGTCTTAAGTAAAAGCAATTTATGCCCATGCAGAGGTAGGAGGGCAGGTGCAATGGGGGAAATAGAATTAAAGTCTTGGTATGTTAAGATATTGTACCATACAATGGATTTCCAAGAGTTCTTTCATCTACAATACTTTATCCTCCAAAAGGACATAAATGGACATTCTAGCACTAATAATTCATTTAGTGCTTACTGTTTGTTTGATTTTTTTTCTTCTCATGTGTATGTGGAGGGGGGATTTTAAATTCTTTATCCATTCCTAAAAATCTACTTACATATTTCAAAGCTTGCATCTATAAAAACCCAGGCAACCAGTCAATAATAGATTCATTCAGGAAGGCAGAGGAAACACTTCTGACCTACTGAAACAAAGGGTAATGTGTGTGTACAGATCCACCTTTGCATTGTCACCAAGGTCTGGGGAAAGCCCAGCCTTGATCAAAGTGCTTTGGAGGTCTTTCTGAGACAGTAGTTGGGAAACACTGTCCTAGTTGGTAGGCACTTAATCAGTAGCACATTGAGGTAACTGCTGAAACTGGTACACCATAAGTAACTAGGGAGTGAACAAAATTAACTTTTGGGTCACACCAAAATAGCACTTGAATAACATCTTGGCACAGATTTAAGTACCTTGAGAGAAAAAACAATTTTATATATATACATATATATAAAAAAAAATCTAGATACCACAGGAAGAAAATACTCAAGTACTTAGTATATGTGGAGACCCTAGTAGATGTCTCATAACACTTGACTGATGCAAATAAAATATAATGTGACTGTTCTTACAGGCTATGCCATCATCTCACTTCAGGTTTATTGCTGAACTGTGACTACCATCTTTAAATGACTTTCACACTCATAAAATTTATGTCTTAAACTGGTCAGCTTTACCTTGTCCTTGGATGACATTTCAAACAGTGAATTGATTTTATAAGACTCATCAATTTTATCTGCCTTAGCAAGGACTCAGCATTTTCTGTAAAGGGCCAGACAGTAAATATTTTAGGCTTTGTGGGCCATGTGGTCTCCACTATAACTACTCACTCAGTTGTGCCACCATAATGCAAAAACAGCCATAGATAATACATAAATAAGCATGGCTGTGTTCTAATAAAACTATTTATGGATACCGAAATTTGAATTTCATAAAATTTACACATCATAAAATATTATTTTTGATTTGACCACTTAAAATTTTTTAAATAATGCTTAGCTCATGGGCCATACAAAAAAAAAGTGGTAGGCCATAGTTTGCTGACCCCTGTTCTAAGCTAGTCTTAGGAAAAGAATGGCTGTCAACAGACATTTTAGAGACCTAAAGAATGGCAATACTACATGCAAATATTGGATTTTAATTCTAATGCTAGTATGAAGTTTCAGTCATGCATCCATGACTTTATTGAGACAATCACCACCACTATTTTTTTTGGATTAAAGCATAGGTCATACATTTAAGTTCCTATTATGTTTTATTGCAACTTTTCACAGAGAACTGTGAAGCTAACAATAAGGTTATTTAAATGCTGCGTCTGATTACATAGTTACAACATTCTCATGCAGAACATAAAAACAGTACTCAGATGATTGTAGTGGGAGATACCTCTTCTAATGTAGAAAGGGAACCTACCTTTTAAACAGTAAATAATGGGCAATTCCAAACAATGCTTTCACTCCTAAAAAAGCCATTTGGCTAAATCAAGCCTAGCAAGATTTCTTATCAGCTAAATGCACAAGATGTGCTAAATCAGAGAGTCTGGAAAATGGAAGTAGAGCCCCTCCTTCAAAATCAGAAAATAGCGGTATCCTGGTATTTTTTTTTCCCACAATAACACAACATTCAAAAATCATTCTGGGATCTTAGATTTTTACATTCCTGCAGATACAATGGTAAGTAGCAGATGTGATGTTTAAAAAGTTAATATAAATAACTTGGCCATTTTTAGCAAAAGAATACTTAAAGACAGAACACAACAGTTGGATCATGATTAATTAAGCATATGAACATATATTTCTTCTAGCTTTCCAGTTTCAGTAAGTGTATCGACTATAGAAAAATACATTTCTTCATGTTGTAATTTCAAAAAACTAAATCTCAATGATTCAAAATGAAAGTATCTGGTTAAAGCTCAGGTCTAATGGTTGCAGTGAAATAGTCGCATGACACGATTTTGTACGCTGCAAACATTTTAATGATTATTCTTGAGCATACATTTTGGAAATTTTTTACTTCAAACTGCAACAAGTTAAATAAATGTTTATAATATACAAAGAAAATACAACCGAAAAGTAAAACTTGCTTTAAGTGTGCCTTGCATCTAGACCAGTGTTTTTTTTTCCCCCTTTCCCCTTAATATCTCTTTATTTTTGAGCTGCACAAACACACTTAAGAATTTGATCTTTATAGCATGGCATTTAGGAAATAAAAATATACTCCCACCTCAAAGAAATAAAAGATTGTGCATGATTATATGCCAAACAAAGAGAGAACACTAGAATACTCTGATAGTGCAGGCATCATTAAAAAGGAAAAAAAAAAAAAAAAGCTTGAGATGCTCATTAACTCTAAGTTTTAAGGAAGCAGGATTTTTGACCAAGTAGCTTAAAAGCCAGCAAAACAGGAATCAGTGATGGCAACTGTAGTGTATGAAGTATGAAATGACAAACTTTACACAAATACACTGTTAGAAATTTACCAGTGAACACTGAAGATCTGAGAAGCTGCTCTTTGGAACAGTCAAGTAGGACCACCTTATTCCAGTCACATAAGCCCTTGTAGCAACAGTGTTCTGTGCTATATGTACTGGCTGGCTGGGTAGTTAAAGGATTTGTTTTGTCATTAGCAGCTAACAAACTTATTCCACATGTTTTTAAAGCCTTAATGATGGGAATAAAAGGCAAGTGTCATTAGCGTGGAGGATCATAAACTTCTCTGCACACAAGCACAAGAGGCTTCACTAGTATTTTAAAAGTCTCTGATGTCTCCCATTGCACTTCAAAGCTCAATTGAGATGAAAGCCTTTCTCCATTGTAGCAGCGAGCAGGCGTTCTCTCATGATCTCTTCCGAAGAATATTCCGGCAACTTTAGATAATGCACACACGTATTCACTGATGGATAGCTTGCATCAGTAGCATCAACCTACAGGTGGAAAAGTGAAAAAAAAAAAACAGATCATGACTTTAAATATATACATTTCTTTCAACCCCTTAAATAACTAAACTAGATTCCCCATCAGCTAGAGTTTATACCTTGCGTACAACTGTGAGCCTAGGATGCAGGTTGGCCAGTCCACCTGGGGGTAGAGTTGAACAACCAGTGGTAAACTGCAGGAATGCTTTCCTTTCATCTGAAGACATGCCACATAAAACCCTCACAAACCTCAGAAAACCAGGGCTAAGAAAAGAAAAATACAGTTACATTGATTTGGCAGCTGATCTAAATGAAAAACACTCACTACTTTTTAAGCCAGCAGTAAGCTTAAAAATAAACAATACCCACATGTCAGAACAACAGCACTGTCTACAGAGGACTCTTTACTAAGTATAAAATAAGCTGATATAAGCTACTTTAAAAATATCTTTCAAGACTCTTGTACTCAGTAAGAACTGAAACAATAATGAAATGTAGGGATCAAATACACAACAAAGCCAGCAAATCAGAAAAGCACAAAATGCACTTAATTAATTTATCTAAATAGGGCTGATTTACCAAAGGGGATCTGAAATAATTCATTTTGTTACAGTGAAATAAACAGCCACTATATGCCACAACGCAGGTGAATTTCACAATCATGATGTTAAAAAGCCAAACCTCAAACAGTACATAACTGTGTAATTTCATTTATTAAGTTCAAAAGCAAGTAAAATCATCATTAGGAATAGTGACTAAAAAAGAATATGATGGGGAAGGGAAAGGGACTTCTGGAGTTGTTTCTTATTCAGGGTACCAATTATAAAAGTATGTTCATTTTGTGAAAATTCTCCAGGCTGTACATTTAATTTGTGTACTTCTGTTATATTTCAATAAAGTTTACTTAAAAAAAAAGCTATGTTATTTAAGTATAGAATAATTCTTAACATTCTCATTAATTTGGGAACTTTTTTTAAAAAAAAGGAATATAGGACCCTTGTAATCTTACAAAATGTCAATGGTATTATAAAAATTGTTGAGGAACTGTTCCAGATTAAAAACATATCACAACCAAATGCAATTTCCTGACATAGGAGGTACAAGGTTGAGGGAATGCCATTAAGGACATTCCTGGAATATGGATGCTAGTAGTTAATAGTAGTACAGCCTCATGAATTTGCTAATGTGGATACATGGGAGAATATCCATATTATCAAGAAATGTATTACAGAGTAAAGGGACACAATACATGCAACATATTCTCAAACAGTTCAGAAAAAAATAGCCAGTGTGTCTTTACATATTTATTATGGGTAGGTATATGT